>OX335784.1:31806233-33243733 GCA_946896805.1 Scutellaria galericulata
ATAAAATTTAAGATTTCGCAGATCTGTCTTTACAATGGTGGCCTACGTGGAACCGAAAATCAACTTGCTCGTGCTTTAATTGACAAGACCAATGAGTTGGGATGTACTTGCTGGCTCTGCAAGCTATCAAATTGTTCTTCAAAAAATAATTAAAAAGACAAAATCTATAATATTTCTATCATCCAAATAAATTTCTTATATGAGTTCCTCAATTTTAAAATATTTATCTCTAGAAATTGTTTTATAAAGGTTGTCTTATATTGATCAAATCTAATTTTATGATTTCCCCATAAATAAGAATTGGTTTGTAAAAGTAAATTCATAAGACTTCTTCTCACAAAATTAAATCTTTTTTTTTTTAATAATTTTTGGAGATATACATATAACGAATCTTAGTAGTGACTTATGTTAACGGGACCATTCAAAGGTGGTGAATTATATATCAATTTCTTGCACATTGAGATTTGAGAGATATAAAAGAAACACCCAATTTTTGTTCTAATTCTCTTATTAGCTCCAACTCTTTTAAACGAATACTCTTATTTTTTATTTTTGATATTTTTTAATGATTGATTAGTGTTTTCAAATCCATCTATTTATAATATTCAATCATAGGTTATAAACTCAATGCATCTTCGTCAAAATTATAAATCTAATGATTTGGTACACAATAAATGTGCATATCATGTAGTTTATTATGATCAATATTTGTAGAGGTCAAATCTATTTAATTACAATTTTACTCTATATCATGGATACGGCAAATTAGTCAAATGTTAATCCAGAAAAAAAGGTGCATGTCTATTATCTTAACTCTTTTCTTAAAATTTGAAAATATTGGACCTTAATTAATTTGGAACAATCATGATATTCAACATTCATATGTGACTGATATTAACGTTTAGCAACTTTTAACAACTCGTAACAGTAGCACATTAATTGCAAATCCAAGGACTTCGCTTTCTTATATGATGTTTTTTGTATTTGTATGGCTAATAAATACATTTTAATTGCGACAAATCTCGATAGGGTCAGGATCACCCATCTTACCTTATTTAATTATTATAATATGTTTCTTAAAAAATTATGTAGGATAGCTTAGGAAAATATCATTACCCATTATTTTAATGTGAGTGGTCTCAGATTAATGAGAAGCACATTAACTGCAAGTAACCTTATTAGTCGCAAATTAATTGATGCACAGCCAAACAAATAAAGGGTAAAATGTATTTAATTAAAAGTATCTAAAGTTGGGGTTGGCTATTTTTAAAAATCTCTATCAATAAGTGGGTATTCAACAAGTCCCTCGGAGATGAGTTATCTTAGTTGCTTATCAAGATACCTAAACATATTTTTTTTATTTTAGCCTTCTAAGAACTTTTAGAAATTATTAATTAATGCTTGTTTCGAAAGGTTCCCAAAATATCACTTTATTTACAATGTCTTTGATGTATTAAAATATGTTATCTTGAAATTATACACATATTAAAACGGAAACACGGGTACCAAAAAAATATTGGGTTAATTACATAAAAATGCACTAATTTTGTATCGAGTTTCAATTGCGACATGAATTTTTGATTATAACACAATAAATACTCAAACTTAACATTTGTTTCAATTCGGGATATGTTTGGGCTTTCTAGGCTCCAATTGCTGACGTGAAGCGCGAATTGCATAAGTTAATTGTTGACATATCAATTTAAATCCAGTCATTACCCACATTTATATTATAAAAAAAACCTAATTTATAATCTAAATACATCGCAGAGAAGAGAATGGAGAGAGAGAAAAAAAAATCATGTCGTCTTCTTCAAACACAACCCAAAATTATCCCTCTCTCATAGCCTAAATTAACCCATCCTTCAAGAACCCTAGAATTTGGGATCACGTATCTGATAAAAAATCAGCAACAAGAACTTCAAAACTTGCTTTGAGATTCTCCAAATTTTTTTGAAGCCACAAACAGACAGAATCACCTAGGTATATATAACATTAGCTGCAAGCCACAAACAGACAGAATCTGCCTCTTCAATCCAAGCCATAAACAACATTATATCCCTTGGTATATTTATTACTTATTGAATAATTTAGTTAACTAAGCTTAAAAAAATAGAGTGCAGATTATTAAAAAGTACTACAACCAGAAACCACAAATCCAGAGCAACTACACAGTTCAAAAGTCACATTAATTTGCCACCACATTGATCAAAATAATATAGCTAATATTGTTCAAAATAATGATCATCATTTTAGGGTTTTTAAAGAATGGGTTAATTTAGGCTATGAGAGAAGGATAATCTTGGGCTGTGTTTGAAGAAGATGACATTTTTTTTTATCTATCTCTCTCTTCTCTTCTCTACGCTATATTTAGATTATGAATTAGGTTTTTTTCACATATGAGTGATGACTGTATTTAAATTGACACATCAACAATAAACTTATACAATTCGGGCTCCACGTCAGCAATTGAAGTTTGAAAAACCTAAACATATCCCGAATTGAAAAAAATGTTAAATTGAGCGTTGATAGTGTTAAAAGTTCATGTCTCAACTGAAAGTAGGCCCTAAGTTTGTGCATTTTTACGTTATTAACCCAATAATATTTACTAGTTTCATACATTATTACCTAATCTTATTTGTTTAAAAAGACTGTTGTTGTTTACACCATCTTCTCTATCGATTATGTGTTTATTTCAAGAAATGTGGTTTTTTTTTTAATATCTTTTTTGACACACAAAAAGATTGAGAATCTGAGATGCCCATAAATCTTATGAGCTCCACCCAAATTTATTAGTAGATTCACTACTCCTTGAAAATCTTGGACAAGTCAGTTCTAAATCTATGAAATTTTATACCAATTAATTTTGTCCTGAACGCTTCAGCTCTGGAATTCAATAAGGACAATCCAGTGTCTTTATTGCTGAAAATAAAAATGCTTCACGTATGCTTTAAAGATGAATAAAAACAAATATTCTTTCGAAAAATGGTTGTGAACGCAAATAACAATTTTGTTCATATCCATTTAAGTCCTTATCGGTCTCGTCTAATTTTGTGGACTCATAATTAAGAGGTCTTCCATTTATTGACCTAAATACCTTAACTAATTCAGATACCAAGATTTTCAGACTCTAACCTGTTTTGTTTATAAGAAATGAAATAAAAAACGCACATTTGAACTGTCTATTTATTTATAAAATTGAAATCCTATTTTTGTATTTACAAGGTATGATTGAATATCAATAAATTTGGGCGAAATTAAAATCCACATGGGAGGTGGGTGGTGTGTGTAGAGAAGCTTCAACAACCAACATTAATGACTTCCGTTACCTTCTCATCTGTAAAAAGCGTCGTATTACTCTACTCTCATAAAAGCTGCCATTGCTTTGATCAATTTCTGATCCCTAATTTAATGCTCCCTCCATCCCCAACTCCCAACGCCTCTGTGCTTTTCTTTACTTCACTCAGAAATTGAAATTGTGTGTTTTCAGATTTGTTGATTGAATTTGTGAATGGAGGATTATATTGTGAAGGTTGAGGAAGCTGCGCCGGCGGCGAATGGAAAGCCGGCAGCGGGGCCGGTGTATCGGAGCATTTATGCCAAGGATGGACTTATGGAGATTTCTCCGGCGATCAACTCTCCATGGGAATTCTTCAGGCAAGTCTAGTCGTTGATTTCTCTCTCACATATATATTACACGCACATTGGTGTGAATGAATTTTTGCAAAAAAAAAAACGATTTTTGCAAAATATAAATTGGCCCATGCAGGTCTCGAACCTGCGACCTTCGCGTTATTAGCACGACGCTCTAACCAACTGAGCTAATGGGCCATTTTATTTTATATTAAGACATTTTATTAAATATATACAGTGAATCCGTTAAAAAGAACTCAAACAATCCGATGCTTGGTCGCCGTCAACTCAAGGATGGAAAGGTAATTTTAATACATTTCTACTTATTTTATTTTTATTTTACGGGGCTTGTTATACATTTTTGTTAAAAGATAAATATTTATATGTATATATTTTTAATTGAGGGTACACATATATTAAGGGCCCGTTTGGTATGCGAGTTGAGATTGTTTAAGTTGGTTAGGCTTTTTGGGTTTGTACTGTTCATCGAAGACAAAATATTACTTTTTGGGTGTTTGGTATATAGGTTTTGTGGTAGGTTTAAGTTAAATTGGTGTTTGGTTTGAATGTTTATGGGGTTGTAAATGTGGGTGTATTTTAAATTTTGTGTTTGCTTTGTTGGTTAAAACTGATAAAAAATGTAAAAAGACGGTTTTGCCCATGAATAAAAAAATAATTAAATAATTAATTACATTAAAATATAATTAATTACACTAAAGTATAAGTCAATTTACATTGCAAAAGTGAGGGCTTTATCGAATTATTACATTAAAATATAATTAATTAATTACATTAAAATATAAGTCAATTTACAGTGCAAAAGTGAGGGCATTATCGAATTATTATATTAAAATATAATAAAATTTTAATTAATAATTAATTAATTACATTAAAACATAATAAAATATAATTAATTATATTAAAATTTAAGTCAATTTACAGTGCAAAAGTGAGGGCATTATCGGAATTAGACAAATATTACTATTCATCCTAACTTAAACCCACAAAAAATTGTGGGTTTATAAAACCATACACTTGGCCAACTCAAACCAATGAAATAAGCCCGGGCCCTCTTAAAAAATCGGGCCGTAAACCCTTGCCCCAAACATGGGTTTAGGTTGGCTACTAAACCCAAGCCAATCTAAACCCACCTACCAAACGCCTCTAAAGGTGTGGGCGGTAAAGCAATTTGATGAGGTTCTTGTATATCATTTCACTAATGTTGTGTTTGGATGGAGGATGGAAGAATTCGAAATGTATCGTACTAAATCTAGTGATGGTGTTTTGAGGATCATTAAAAATTTCAATTTAGCCATGACTTGTCAGTTTGGATTAAATGGTGCATTTTTGGCAAAATAAGTAAAAAATTTCATGACAATGTAAAAAGATAATTTAATTTATTTAGTTTGGGAGGAAAGAAGATGGAAGTTTGTCAGCTAATGGAAACTAAAAGTGACAAGATTCGAAAAAATTGGCAGGCTGGTGCATACAGTTGGCTAACGTACGAGCAAGTGTATGGTGCAACCCTTAAGCTTGGTTCTGCTATACGACGCCTTGGTGTCAATCCTGTCAGTAACATTTCTCTTTTCTTCTAACTTATATGCAACTGAGAGACATTAGTACTTTTGCATTTTAATGTTGTTCGTCACATACAATAATAATTAGGGCGATAGGTGTGGCATTTATGGAGCAAACTGCCCCGAATGGATCATAGCAATGGAGGTACAATTCATGAATTTTGTTATCTTGTTTGAGATTTGTGGTGTCACGTTTCTTAGCTTATTTGATTGTTTTACAGGCTTGTAATAGTCAAGCTATTACATACGTGCCTCTGTATGATACACTTGGTACGTATGTTCTTATTCCCTTTCGTTTCTTCTTCTTCTTTTTCTTCTTTTTTTTTTTTTTTAAATTGTCACGAAATTGCTGGTGGTTTCAATGTGTTTTTTTAGGTGCTAATGCAGTGGAATTTATTATCAACCATGCTGAAGTTTCCATTGCTTTTGTTCAAGAAAGCAAGTTAGTAGCTGTAAGTTCTCTTCTTCAATCTTCCTATTTTTGTGTGGCTTTATTACTTCTAGTTTCCTAATTTCATATCTAATAATGTGCATAATGAAAGAACCCTAATTCAAAATTTTCTAATGCCTGTATCTTTATGCAGATACTAACATGTCTCTCCAAGTGTTGTTCAAATCTAAAAAGTAAGTGAAATCATGATTTTTACAATATCATTAACCTAAATTTCCTGATTCACTGCTTGTAATTGTGCTATTCTCTCTGAAGCTATTGTTAGCTTTGGAAATGTTTCTGATAAGCAAAAGGGGGCAGCTGAGGAACTAGGCGTAGCTTGCTTCGCCTGGGAAGAGTTTGCTCAATTGGTTAGTACATAGTACGAGCATGTTTTTACCAATCTGGATTTTTTCTCCTAATTTCATGTTCGTTGGCAGGGAGATTCAGACGTAGATCTTCCGCCCAAAAAGAAGATGGATATATGCACGATAATGTACACCAGTGGCACGACTGGGGAACCAAAAGGCGTCATTCTATCTAATGGCGCTTTCATGGCAGAAGTGTTGTCAATGGATGAACTTCTTCGACTAACAGACAAAGTGGTAAACAAATTTACGAGCTTTGAAACGGTTTTTAACTGTTAATTGTATGTAGTTTTCATTAACATAAAGTGCTCATTCTACAGGGTACACAAGAGGATGTATACTTCTCCTTTCTTCCATTAGCCCACATATTCGATCAAATCATTGAGACGTATTGCATTTATAGTGGCTCCTCAATCGGATTTTGGCAAGGGGTATGATGATCATTGATCAGTATCGATGATTGTGTATGTTTGTGTTCTAAAGCAGCGTTTCTGTTGAACTTACAGGACATCAGATTTCTGATCGAGGATCTTGTCGTGTTAAAGCCAACTATATTCTGTGGAGTTCCACGAGTCTATGATCGTATATATACAGGCATAATGGATAGAATTTCGGCTGGTGGTTCACTGAAGAAGTCGCTGTTCCAGATTGCATACAATTAGTAAGCGTGTTTTTCAAATCCTTACAACGTTCGTTTCTTTAATTTTCTTACAAAGAAGAATCAACAAACCATTGACAGTAAATTAAGGAACTTGGAGAAAGGACTGAGGCAAGATGAAGCATCTCCTCTTATGGACAAGCTGGTGTTTGATAAGGTTATCGATCTTTTCAAGTTCTTCTACTTAATGGGTCCATTCACCTTAGCATCTAATCGTTTCTGTGTTCAGATAAAGCTAGCATTCGGTGGAAGAGTTCGTCTGATGTTATCCGGGGCTGCACCGTTGCCTAAGCACATTGAGGAGTTCTTGAGAGTAACATGCTGCTCTGTGCTATCACAAGGCTATGGTATATATACTTGATTTCACTCTTTCCTTTTTTCTATTCTCAGATGACTTATTTTCTTGTGTTTTTTTCACTTCAGGCCTTACAGAAAGCTGTGGTGGATGTTTCACTTCCATAGCCAATGTCTTTCCTATGATAGGATCGGTTGGTGTACCTATGACAACGATCGAAGCCAGGCTCGAATCAGTTCCAGAAATGGGATACGATGCACTATCTAGCCTTCCAAGAGGTGAAATCTGTATACGTGGAAACACTTTATTCACCGGCTACCATAAACGCCCAGATCTTATGGAACAAGTATTCGTTGATGGGTGGTTTCATACTGGTAAAATATCTCAACTAGCTCGAGATTCTTAACCTAAAAAAGTCGAACTGAATTAGACGTGTTGTACAGGTGACGTTGGGGAGTGGCAGCCTAACGGGGCAATGAAAATCATCGACAGAAAGAAGAATATATTCAAGCTTTCACAGGGAGAATATGTTGCTGTTGAAAGTGTAGAAAACACTTACTCAAGATGTCCTCTTATTACATCAGTAAGTGGGAAGACAACCTAGTTTAACCTTTTTTCACTTAGTTTTTCCACTATTGTTCTTTCTAACTTGAGCCATTACTGAATGAATGGTGCTATAGATCTGGGTCTATGGGAACAGTTTTGAGTCATTTCTGGTGGCTGTGGCTGTGCCAGATACAAAAGCACTTCAAGATTGGGCGGCAAATAATCAAGAGAAGGGAGACTTCGCGTCTTTGTGCAAGAACACCAACGCTAGAAAGTACATTCTGGATGAGCTCAATAACACTGCCAAGAGACACAATGTATGTTCTAGAGTTCCATTTCTCTAAGACTATTGCATGCTCGACTCCTTACTCATACATTCTTAACGTTTGATCAGCTTCGTGGTTTTGAAATATTGAGGGCTATTCATCTAGAGCCTATTCCTTTTGACTTTGATCGAGATTTGATCACTCCTACGTTTAAACTTAAGAGGCCACAGTTGCTCAAGTATTACAAGGTATGGTGGTTCGTTAGGTCAAGTACTGTTTCCTACTCGTGTTCGTGTTGTTGCAGATGATAATTCCTACTACATTCATCTTACATTACCATATATGTAGGATTGCATTGATCAGTTGTACAGTGAAGCCAAAGGCACACGAGCATAAAAAAGAGCATCAAGTTGGGGTAGCAGCAACAATATTTGCCTTCACAAACTGTTCTGGTGCTCAAGGAAGAAGTGGTGCATATATAAATAAGGTGGTTTTAGTCTATCTTCATATATAGATAAGCTTGCTAAACTTGTTATAAGTCCATAAAAACTTTGGGTTTTTGAATAATCTATTGAGTTTGATCCTTGTAATCTCCTTATCACTCTCTCAATCTCTCTTTCTTACATTACATGTATAAAAACCTACACAAGAAGAATTAGTTATGTGAACTATGTGTCCAATCTTACTGAAAGTCCATAATGATGGCCAAAGTGGAATTAATAAGGCACAGACAGTAGACCCATTCTGTAAGAGCCAGATTCAAAGTTGGATAAACAGGAAGAAGTGGTACTTAAAGCAATAACCAAAGGAAACAACAAAGTCCATCTCAGCATATGCAAAAGATAGACAGATTTACATAATTTCAAAAGCAAACACACGAGTTTTTACAGACAACTAATGTATGACATCAAACTATGCCACTCTTTAGTTGTCTGTTTGTACAGCTTTTATTCTCCTCTTTCAAACAATAAACCAACAATGGTTTGGCACACAATAGCAATTGAACACCAACTGTTTTTTCACAAATGAAACACTCTGAAGCATACCATTGCTTTTGATGACCTAAAGAATGAAAAGTACAAGTGCCCAAACTGGATATATGAAGAGGAGTACAATGCCGACAGAGTTTGAAATACCATTGCTCTTTGTAAAGGAATTCCTGAACCCACCAGAAGCTCGAATGTGTTCTTGCAGCAAGTAACATCCAATGATCAGGCAAATAATGGTTCCAATAATGCCACCCTTTATAGTGTCAGCAATTAAGCTCGGAGCCACCGCGGTGAGCAGGAACAAAGCTCCCGGCAATTCCAACCAATCTGCATGCACGATTAAGGATTTTGTATGAGAGTCAAACATAGTGCAGATTCAAGTGAGTAATAACTCTTAAGAATATCGGTCTGAGTGTTGAACAGAATGTTCAAATCTCAAAACAGATAAACCACTATGTAATATGGTGATTAAAGATATATGGCATGAAACCTGGAAATTGTTTGGGGAAGAAAAGGCGTAGTACGATAGAGACAAAAGCAATCCACATTCCAATCTCTCCCCTGTATTTTTACCCACAAGGAAATGACGAAACATGAGAATTGTTGAAGCAACCAAAAACAAGTTAGTGAAATGTAATGATTGATTACCTGAGTATGCCGAATAACCATGAAGGAAGACTAAGGAAAATGTATGGGATTAAGAGAGATGTAAGCATGTTGGACTTCCAGTTTGTACGGTCCAAGATCAGTAAGTAACTGCAGATTGAAACAAATCAAATTGTTTCATTGTATAAGCTTATGACAGAAGGATTTCATAGTATAAGCTCTATGACAGAAGGACATGGATACATGTGAACATATCAAGCATATGGGGAAATAAACCCGAATACCGATTGGACTTTCCCATTCTAAGCATATAAAATCACAATAAAGAATGTACGATGAGACAGCAAACAGTGTTAAACTAGAGGCAAGTAGTGAGAAAACATTCAGTTATCATCGTCTCTTTCCCTGTTTCAGTATCAACTATCAAGAGATAGCATAGAAATACTGTGTGAATAAACACTGGAATACTTCTATATGAAACTCACATACAAACACTTGATCCATCTTTAATAAAGCGTGATCCTGGGATGGTGTTTATGTTAGATTAGGATCGTATGAGATTAATCATAAGCAAAATCTTGCAATTTTTCAGACAAAGGATATTGCTTATACATATTTGAGATAATAAATAAGTCAACCTATCTCATTCATAACTATGCACACATCTACCTTCATATACAGGATCAAATTACACATACCACTCTAAGAGACATAAGATCGAACACCTTGTCAACTCCTACTATTTCCCGAAAACTCCAATCCAATCACCTCATAATCAATTCAAAAAACAATACCATATGCGCAATCATGAAAATATACTAGAAATAACAGTAAAATTCCATGGATAAATGAAGAAGAAAACTAACATTGCAGCAAAACAAGCAACCCATTTGAGAAACGAAGTCCCAAATCCAAGCCCGCCGAGCTTGATAGCATGATTTGCTAGCTTCTTCATTGCATCTCCAAATTCCTTGAAATCTGAACTCATCAGTTCACTAGATGCTACAGAATCAGTCTTCATTGCCAAGTAACTTTTCTTCCTATCCATCTCTTTTCGCAATAAAATTAACCGGAAAATGATCGACTCAGAGTGTATCGATAAGGGTATCTAAAATGGAAGGATTTATAGGATGAACAATTGAATTTGGAATGAAGTGTTTATGAGTAAGTCAAACTGTGTCAGATATGAACAATCAAATTCTGGGGCTTCGGTTGTTCCACGTAGAGCTTAATAATTTTGGTGGGTCTGTCATTCTGTGCCGACATGAGTTGCCAGTTGTCCTTTTTTGTTATTCTATGCGTTGTTATATAGGAGTCGTTGACAAACAAAAATTATTTTATCTATATTTATTCCTTAAAAGTTATATTCAACGATTTTATGGTTATAATTTTATGAGGTCGACTTAATTATATATAAATCAAATTTAGATTTAAAAATGTGTATGTTAATTATGGATCAATGTAATTTACATAATTAGATTTGTACAAGGTTTATATGAATTATGTTCAAATTTATTGATTTAAATATGTAGATTGATTCTGAAATCTACCAAGAAGGCTATATTATAATTGAATGCAGAAGTTACGTACACGAGGTAACTTAAAATTTGGTTGAATCATGAAAAATTTAAAATGAGGTGGCATGTCTTAAATATAGATTATTGTGTGTGATATGAAATAAATACTATATTTGGCAGAGTTTTTAATAATATCCTTCATCAGATAAGAGATTGGAAATTGATGGATGGATGTCATTTTCGAGGCAGAGATACATAAATGATTGAAAATGAGTGAGAATTTTTTTTGTCACCAATATTGGGCCTCCAAATTAAAGTTATCAAAAGGCTAAATTGAATGACCAGCTATGGCCCAGCTTATCATGGGACGCTCCATACTGGGCTTGGAACTATATGGGCTAAGCTTACCGAGTTTCATAGCTAAATAGGGTTTTAGTGGGCCCAAAAAACTTTTAAAAGTCTGGGCAAGCATAACTGTTTCCATAGTGGGCCAGACCAATTCGACCCACTTTACAGAGGCTTTGATACTACTGGACTAATTTGGGTCGAATTTGGGAACTAAATACTTGAGTAATCAAGTTCCAAGCATTTCAGATTTTTCCTTGGCTGCTTGGGCATTATCAAAAGATATATATATATATATATATATATATATATATATATATATTTTTTTTTTTTTTTTTTTTTTTTTTTTTTATCTGGATCTTTTTTTAGCCAGATTATTAAGTGAAATGATATGATTGTACCAATAAAATCACTATGCCCATATCTTCAAGTGCCAGACAATCACTTACAGTGACTAACATCCAGGTTGACCATGTGAGTCACGTGAAATAAAAGAATATTCTACTGGGTTAGGTGCAATAACTGACGGTTTCAAATTAAATTTAGTGGTAGATTACACTACACTTTCAAGGTTAATAAATTATTTAAAGAGCTTTGACTTTTAGAAATAGTTAATTACAATTTGTGATCGGAATATATGTGTAATTTGACAGGTACAACATTCAGGAATATCTGGCATGGCCTAATAGGCGAGTTGTCCTGCCTATTTATTTGGAAGTGCTTTCCTTGTTTCGAATGAAGTACAATATTTGTCTTGTGTTTAGGACTTTTGTTTTATTTGTGAATGTCATCACATACTCAGTGGATGTGACGACATTTGATACACATACGTGTGGTAATTGTTTTGAAATAAAATGTGCAACACAAAGTAAAAAAGAAGATCTTATACGCTCATAATTTGTCTTATTGCCATTGAGACTTGTGGTGATATTATAATTTCCATAATTATATAAAACGACAAACACAATTTGTATTTTAATTTAATGAACTAATGAGCAAACTTAGATTTAGATTGTATTGTTAGATTGAATTGAAGATTAAAAGGTGTACATAATCAAAAATTGCAGAATTTGATACAATTTTCAGTTCTGCACGCCTGACATTTTTCACGTGGAAGAAATTTTTTAATTGATAGATGATAATCCTCAACTAGGGATTGATGCCCACAGAGTACACATTACCAAACAATTTCATGATGTCTACATTCAAAGAAAAAATAATAATAATAATAACCACAAAAAATAAAAGAAAAAACAATTTGATGCTATATATTATATACGATCTCACTTCTTGCAATTCATTTATCTGTAAAACCAAACCAAACACAATTATAAATCCAACAATGTCTTCTCTTCCCATTCGAGAAATCCCCGGCGAATACGGGCTTCCATTTTTCGGGCCCATGAAAGATCGCTTCAGCTACTACTACACCCAAGGCGAACTCAATTACCTGAAAGCCCGAATGGAGAGATACCAATCCACAGTATTCCGATGCAACATGCCGCCGGGCCCGTTTCTGGCCCGAAACCCTCGCGTCGTCTGTCTTCTTGACGCCGTCAGTTTCCAAACTCTTTTCGACACCTCCAAAGTCGAGAAGAGAGACGTTCTTGACGGCACTTTCATGCCGTCCACCGCCTTCACCGGCGGCTACCGGGCCTGCGCTTATCTGGACCCTTCTGAACCAGCCCATGCACTTCTCAAAGGCTTCTTCCTTACTTTATTGTCGAAAAAACACGACCAATTCATCCCGTTATTCCTACAAGCAATGTCCGGGCTTTTCTCGGGCCTTGAAGATGAAGTTTCTTCTAAAGGCAGCTCCTACTTCAACGACCTGAACGACGCCATGTCATTCGAGTTCGTTTTCCGCTTGCTCTGCGACAAGAGTCCTTCAGAAACCAGTATCGGGCCCAAGGGCCCGAAAATGGTGGATTTATGGCTGTTTGGCCAGCTCGCTCCGTTAATGACTCTGGGCTTGAAATTCGTACCGAACTTTCTAGAAGATCTGCTGATACACACATTTCCATTCCCATTCTTTCTCGTGAAATCTTACTACAACAAACTGTACAATGCTTTCTACAGCTCCGCAGGTTCAGCTTTAGACGAAGCTGAGAAACTAGGGCTTGAAAGAAACGAAGCTTGTCACAACCTCGTGTTTCTAGCAGGCTTCAACGCTTATGGTGGGATGAAAACAGTGTTCCCGTCTCTGATGAAGTGGGTCGGCAGCGGCGGCGCAGCCTTGCACCGCCGTCTCGCCGCCGAGATCAGGGCGGCGGTTGAGAAAGAAGGATCGGTCACTCTCACAGCCATAAACGAAATGACACTGACAAAATCAGTGGTTTACGAGGCTCTGCGAATCGAACCGCCAGTGCCTTATCAGTACGGGAAAGCCAAGGAGGATTTCAAGATTCAGAATCATGAAAGTTCGTTCTTGATCAAGAAAGGAGAGATGCTGTTTGGGTATCAGCCTATTGCCACCAAAGATCCCAAGATCTTCGACAATCCTGATGAGTTTGTTGCAGAGAGGTTTGTGGGGGATGGGGAGAAACTGATCCAGTTCGTTTACTGGTCGAATGGTAGAGAAACGGATGATCCGACGGTGGAGAACAAGCAATGTCCAGGGAAAGATTTGGTGGTTCTTTTGTGTAGGTTAATGTTGGTTGAATTTTTTCTCAAGTATGATACTTTTGAGGTTGATGTTGGGAAGATATTGTTGAGTTCTGCTGTGACATTCAGGTCGTTGACCAAGTCAAGTCGTGATTCTTCTTGAATTATTACTGTTTGGATCAAATGGAATTTGATTTCATCGTTTGATGTTGTCACAATATGAGCCACGTGCCATATAATAAGTGGTGCATATATTGATAACCGTGTTCAAAAGTCTATTTGTGTACGTTGTTGAGTCATAAGACTCATAACAGATTTGGTATTGATTCGCTTTAAGTTTGTAAAAATGGAAAGTATATTGTCGACAATAGAAGTATGCCTTGTCAGTCGTGATTCATCCCATCTTTATTTTTAGTGTATATTTCATTTATCAATAATTTCATTAATAATCAAATAAGTTTAAATATAATTTTCGAAATTCAAATAAAGGATGGTAATATTGTATTCAACTCTACAAAATCCTCATTTACTTTTTTAGTTTGTAGTGGCAAACACACAAACTTCAAATCTTACACGTATGCATTATTGGGCTGATACCCTGAATGGGCTTCATTAGTAATCCAGATATATGTGGATCCATGGCCGCCCGATTAAAAATTTATTGGGCCTTTAATTTCTATTTGTCGAGAAAATAACTATAACGGCCCAGTCATCTGTTGGCGTCGCGAGGCCTCATTAATCATTAGTCCCTAAATATTCCATATATACGAAACCCAAAATGCTTATATGTGAAAAAACACTATTTTAGTTGGGAAATGATTACTTATTTTCCAAAATAGCATTTTAAAGGTTATATAGTATAGTTGTCCAAATTGACTCAATAGGGCCTGCCTGGGAAGTGGGCCGAATTAGTCCAGGCCTGCTTTGGAGGCTTATTAAGCAGAGTTGGGCTGAAAGAGAGAGATAGATATAACTGGCACATGGGATATATATAATGGGCTCAAACTAGGTTAATAGGCATTTTGGGGCCTTTCACAAGCTCTTTCTTTATTTTCCCCCCAAAATGAGCCACTTATTTTAGATAATCTATATCTTTACGAGCTTATATATTATCAAAGTAAATCTCAATGTACCTAGGAATTTTAAGTTGTAGATTAAGAGATTTCCTTTTTGTATTAAAAATGGCTATAATAATGAAAAGATCCAAATAATTTTGAAAAATATACTCAAAACTCCTTATTAATTCAAAATGAAAATGATGGATTTTAAATGCATATCAATCAAAATATTATCAATAGATTTAATACTGTAAATTTCAAAATATTTCTCATATCCTTGGCTCCAAACACAACCTAATTTCTAGCATGCAACTTGTCCATTTGTATTTGTGAAGAAGCTACCTATATATATATATATATATATATATATATATATAATTGGTTCCAGATACACAACTCTAGGCGCCAAAAGTATATTTCATGAGTGGAATCCAGAATATAAAAAAGAAAAGTTTAATTTATTGATATTTAATTTGCTATAATTACCCTTATGTTAGAATTCCATAACTCAACCATGTGGATAATGTTAAAGATACACATGGAAAAACGTGAATTTCTTTTGTTCTTCTTTTTTGCGTATTTATATATTGCAACTAGCTTGGATAGGCTGCCTAGCTAAGGAAACTAAAGAAACAATACCACTATGGATGGGAAGGAAATAGAGCTTGATCTTATGATCTAAAAAGCCCCTGAATTCCGATATCTTAATCAATTATTAGTAGTGTATATATTTTACTATAACTTATTGTGTCAATGGACATCGGTAAGTGTAAGAGATCAACACTAAATCATAGGTTAATTGTCTATAACATATTAACATTACAATTTTTTCCTAAATTATAATTTTGACCAACTCTGTCAATATTTTACAAATATATCACGACCTTATGTATATGAAGGTGTAAATGTGTAATTTTGACATCAATTAACTCTGTTAAAAAAAAAAAAAAAAAGCTTTGTAATTAAATCTTCAAGGTACAGTTTCATGTGTTGAGGGAGATCCTTTGAAGCCTATATGACAGTTTAACAATAAGCAGAAAAAAAAACGAGGAGGATAAAGATTATATATAGAATATTTTAGTTTTTATGTTATTCTATTTTTAGATTAATATTGTATAAAAAAGTTCAAAAAATTTGTCGTTTTGGGTGCTGTACGTAGAGTTTGATTAACCCTGAAATGATTCCTTCGCAAACCACATATTATTTGGTGTAGGTACAATCCATCTGCTCGACTTTTCATGGCCACATCAATACATAGGCTTTTATCAAAAATAATATTGTATTTTATATCTAATCTAGTTAATACCTACATGTTACTCTAATAATCTTCCTATACACCTACGGGAAAAAAAAAATCATATTCCGAGGTTCATTAAGATAATTGTATAGCCAATATATTTTATTAATTAATGTAGCCTCTAATTTGAGATTAACTAGTACAATCTCACTATATATACACATATGATTCAATATTTTAAACTAAAAGAACAATAAAAGTCACAATTAAAATTGGTATCTCAACTGCTAAATTTGACATTAAGGTAACGTATATATAGAATCAATCTTTCAACATAGTTTAAACACAACTAGTAATTACTTCCATTACACGAATCATCAAACAATAAACAACTAAAAACAATGGCGTATATGCAAACAATTTGTAACACAAACAACAAACAAGATTTGATTATTAATTAAAAAATACAAACAAATAATGAGACACAAAGCAAGAATGATGAATTCATGTGGCTTTGGTGAGAGATTTGAAGGTGACAGATGAACCCAAGAGAAACTTGGCAGACTCAACACTAAACGTATCATAACGAAGGAAAAACTCCACCACCATCATCCTCGCAAGCACCACCACCATATCCTTCGCCGGACATTGCTTGTTGTCCACCGTCGGATCCTCCGTTTCTCGCCCGTTGGACCAGTACACGTACTTGATCAGGCTCGCCCCGTCATCCATAAACCTATCAGCCACAAACGCTTCTGGATTCTCGAAGATCTTCGGATCCTTGGTCGCAAATGGCTGGTACCCGAAAATGGTCTCCCCTTTCTTGATCTGGTAACATGCGTCGTGGCTTGCAATTGTCAGGTCCTCCTTTGCATTTCCGTACTGGAACTGAACCGGCGGTTCGATTCTGAGCGTCTCGTACACGACCGACTTCGTCAGGCTCATCTTTTCCAGCGCTGTTAGGGTTACGCCGCCGGAATCCTTGACGACCGCCCTGATCTCGGCGGCGAGGCGGCGGTGGAGGCTTTCTCCAGCGGCGCCGATGTGCTTTAGCAGGGCGGGGAAGAGGATCTTCGTGCCGCCGTAGGAGTTGAAGCCGGTGATGAACATTAGGTTGTGGGAAGCTTCGTCTCTCGTAAGACCTTCTTTCTCGGCCTCGTCGAGTAATTCAGTGGCGGCCTCGTTGAAGGCGTCGCGGACCTTGTTGTAGCCCGATTTTACGATGAAGGAGGGGAGAGGAAACGTGTGGAGCAAGAAATCTTCGAGGAAGTTGGGCAAGTACTTCAACCCTAGTGTCACGATCGGAGCGAGCTGGAATAACAGCCACGAGTCGAGGTTCGTGTTTCCATTGCCGCCAAGGCTCGTGTCGTAGGAGCTCTTGTTGGCGAAGAGACGGAAGAGGAGATCGAAGGACATGGTGTCGCTGATGGCGTTAAAGGCTGCTTGGCCTTTATCGGCCAGCTCGGATTCCAGATCAACGAACATCTTTGTTACAGAGCTGCGGAAAGTGGGGATGAGATCTTTGTGTAATCTGCCAAGCAATGAGAGGAAGAAGCCTTTGAGAATGGCGTGTTTGGGCTCCGAAGGATCCAGATAAGCACACACGCGATACCCTCCGGTGAAGTGGGTTGACGGCATGTAAGTTCCGGTGAAGACGTTCTTCTTCTCCACTTTCGTAGTGTCGAAAAGGGTTTCGAAGCTAATGGCGTCCAGGAGAACGACCACTTTAGGGTTCTTCGCCATGAACGGGCCGGGCGGGCCGTTGACCCGGAAGACGGTGGAGTTGTGTTTCTCCATTCGGGCCCGGAAGAACTCGTCCACGCCCTGGTTGTAGTAGTAGTCGAAACGGTCCTTTATCGGCCCGAAGAAGGGTAGGCCGTAGCTACCCGGGATTTCCTTCAATGGAAGCTGGGATGAATCAGAATGTGAAGACATTTTTATTTTCCTTGTGATTTTATAATTACTAGTGAGTTTTTGGTTTCTTAGATTGATGAAATATTGGATGTATATATAGATGAATAAATTGATCGGTGATTGGATTTTGAGCTACTTCTTGATATTTCTGTGTAAGTATTATAAGGGTTTATTTATATATGTAAGTTGGCTAAGTTGAAATTTAATACTACAATTTACCAGTCAACCAAACAAGGTGGCATCTTATTATGGATTGAGATGGACAATTTTTTTTATACACCCGGTGTACAATTTTGAAACTGTATACTCGCCTCCCACGCGCTCGCACGCGTTCCAAGATCGTGCACAAATTCGTCCAAATTCGACCACAAATGTTATACATTTATATAGTATTAGACATACTTTTATGTAGTATTAAACATACATTTATGTTATGTTAGTCATACCTTTTAAATTTTTAAATGTACGTTAACATATTTTTAGATACCTATTAATATCTTTCATACATTTTAGTTATATTAGGCATACATTTAGTTATGTTAGTCATACATTTTAATTATATTAGTTGTACCGTTATATATTATATAAATGTATGTTTATGTCGATATAAATATATAACTAATATCACATAAATGTATGAATAATATCATATAAAGGTAAACATCCACAACTTATGGCGAAATTAGAGTTTATTGTGCCGAAATTAGGGTTTAGGGTTAAAGTATTACATAAATGTATGATATTTGTATATAAAGATATGATTAATATAACATAAAAGTATGACTAACATTGTATGAAGGCCAACGAATTTTTTTTAATGTTAAAATATTGCACTAAGGGTATGAAATATGAACATAAAGGTATGATTGATAACCATAAATGTATGTCTAATATAATATAAAGATATGACTAATATAACATAAAGTTTAGAGGAAAAAAAATGTGCGGATTTGGCCCAACCCGAATATATGGATTTAAAATCCATGAATCAATTGCACAGGACACCTACTCATTGAGATGGTGGTTTTAAAATATATCTTAATAATTAAGTTAGAATATAATGTCTTCCACGTTTCTATCACCTTCCTAAAAGTTAGCAAAAAGGTATTGGCAGGGATGGTAACTACGACAATTGAAATATCCGCAAGTGAAATCCTAAAATCCTCTCAGACATTTAATTTACACATATTTCCTTTCGTTGTTATTTTAATTTGTATAATTGTTTCTCGAATCTAACTAATTTTGTTCGATAAGTCATTTGAAATTTATAATTTACAATATAAAGATTAATAAATTTATATATGAAAATGGGTTGTGTTGTGAATGGTGTTTCATCTAAGTTTTGTTCCTTGAAAATTCAACACCATAGAGAAAGAAAACGAAACCAAGGAATAGTAAAACATGACTTTAACGTGCCAAAAATATTCCCATGAGTGATGGTTCAAACTATTTATATACTGCTAAAATTTGCCACATTATATTTTGGAATGATACTTATTACGTGTAAATATTACAATTTGGTGATGTAGAAATTTTTGAATTGGGCGGCGAACACGTTTCTTTATTAAATTTAATTATTTGTCGTACGTTGAATAGTAAAATGTGTCCATTTAATTTGGATATTCAATAAATACAAATTCCAAATGTATTAAGCCAGAATTATTTGCCTTAATTATGCACTTCCAACTCTTTATTTCCCACGTGTTATAAAATATAGTCAAATATTGTGCACTTGTAAATGAAATACAAAATATAAATAAATAAGGAAAGTGTACAGTTCACATTTAACTGTACAAAATCTGACAGGGAAATCTTATCCAGAATGGTTGAAGAGAAACCATACCACCGTGGATTTTCTTTTCAAATGGGATAAATATACCTAATTAGAAACTTATAATTCAAAATTGGAGAGGAGATCAAACCAATTTCATTAAAAAAAAAAAAAATCATATTAAACCTTTAAATTTAGCTAGGAATATTAATAGGGATAATTCGAGAATAAAAATGTATAGAAATCTAAAACGATACTTATTTTGTAATAAAATTTAAATTTTAGAACAACATTTATTTTAAAATGAAGGGGATATTATATATGTATATATATGTTTATTTGTTCTAAGTTGAAAAGGTAGTCTTAAAAAAATAAAAAATGGATAAGACTGTTTCACATATTCCACTTTGTAAGATGGATCTCTAATTTATCTCATCTTATTATTAAGTTGAAGTGGATCACCGACTAATTTTAAATGGGTAGAAAACTGAATTCAATTCTCCAGAAAAAGAAAAAAAAAAAAAAAAAAACAGAGAGAAGAAAAATAAATTCAATTTAGTTAGTTATAAACTTATAATACATGGTTTAAGGAAAGGCAAATCTAGTACAAAAGCCCAAACGGGTTAAAGAAATTCATTTCAAAAGTTCGATTATGTAAATCCATATAAAGTTCACTTAATTTGGGCCCAATGGTCATTTGATGCCCACATGATACGACCCATATCCAGTCGGCCCAGCAGCACAGTAAAACTACTCTGCTGGCAAATTCCGTAGGGCCAGTGGCCCACTCATACGTTTATTTATTTATTTTTTGGCTCCCCTCAAAATTTGTGGTAGAAAGTTCATCTAATCAATTATGCTTTAAAAAAAAAATATCTTTATACATTAAATAAAATATAGTAAAGTTTTAATGTTTATCATAAACATTAAATAAAGTAAATTTTTTTCGTCCAATAATTGTAGTAAAATATATTATAAGCTAATCAATTTTAACTATATATATATATTAATTAATTAATTAAAGGGTGCTTGACAAAATTTATTTAAAACATCTTAATTACATACCTGGACTTGTAAGATGTTTTAAGATTAGAAGAGTTATATGTTATTTTTAAAATATACATAAAGTGTTTGGATGACATAAGGTTACGGAACTTTAAAGAAGTAATTATATAATTATAAAAAACTTATGATTGTAAGAATTTAAATGTTTTCGATTCTTATGATATATTTAAATGCGCCGTGCATGTTTTCTTTTAGCAAATTTAAGATTAAAGATAGTTAATTAGGTATAAAAAAAGCACTGAATATGAAATAAGTTTAATAGAGCAATTCTGTTCTAAAATTAAAAAAGAGAGAGAGAGAGAGAACTTATTTGTAATCTTGTGTATTAAAATGTGTTCAATTTATATAAATAGAAATATTTTAAAGTTCAAATAAATATATCACATGAGATCTTGTATTAATACAACTCATGTTACATTTTTTTTTCTTCAAAATAATCATCATAGATATCACGTATATCAAATGATATCACTAATTAACAAGTTAAATGTTTTAAATACTACTTATATTACCGTAAATTGTTACCCGGACGCAGATATATTACTTCAGTAGTATTTCCTTTTTATTTATCGTGTATCATTTAATAATAATAATAATAATAATAATAATAATAATAATAATAATAATAATAATAATAATAATAATAATAATAATAATAATAATAATAATAATAATAATAATAATAATAATAATAATAATAATAATAATAATAATAATAATAATAATAATAATAATAATAATAATAATAATAATAATAATAATAATAATAATAATAATAATAATAATAATAATAATAATAATAATAATAATAATAATAATAATAATAATAATAATAATAATAATAATAATAATAATAATAATAATAATAATAATAATAATAATAATAATAATAATAATAATAATAATAATAATAATAATAATAATAATAATAATAATAATAATAATAATAATAATAATAATAATAATAATAATAATAATAATAATAATAATAATAATAATAATAATAATAATAATAATAATAATAATAATAATAATAATAATAATAATAATAATAGAGTTACCATTGAAAGGCTGCAATGACTAAAATCTTGCTCAAAATAAAAGAGAACAATTGACGCATTAAACTGTTTTCTCCACTCAAACTTAATTAATTATTACTTACACTTTAATCTTATACGTGTCATCGAGTTATAATTAAAGAAGAAGAAAAAAAAGACTCTGATCTGCTTCTATGATCCCAGCATCAAAGGGTTGGTTTTAATTAAAAAATGATCAGATTCAGAATTTCTAAAAATGGCCAAAAGGAAACGTGCATGGTAATTGGAGACATGCTTACGCTTCATAATTTTTTACTAATTCCCCGTAAATTATGTTTGTTGTCATATTTTTCTTGCTAATTATATATATATATATATATATATATATATATATATATGCCCTCTATATGGACATAATTATATATTATATAATTTTATTGGTAAAAAGTATTATATATTAATCAGTAGATAGTAGTAAGTAAAGCTATATGATATCGTGTCCAAAACCCATCGATTAGTATGAAACTTTTTAGCCGCCGTTAGGTATATAATTATGACATTCAGAAAATAATTCGCTCATATTAATTAATTTATTATTATTTAGACTTTTAATTTTCTACGTGTCGTAACAGTATGATATCCACACGCTACTTTTTTTTTTTTTGCCACAATGTCAATAGTTTTTTTTAGAGTTCAATGTGTGAATTGATTAATTTGTAGTCATGCAAATAACTTTCTTGAAATGTTTCTTTGGTGGTTTGAAAGGACAATCCATTTAAAACCCTGATTTAGACTACATGCCACCTCAACTCCTAGTAATTAATTAAAAAAAAAAAACTCCTAGTAATTAATTATACTGTAAAGAATAATTTGAAAATTTGTGGGGATAATGATAGCGAAATGTGTGATATTATAATTACGTGAAGTGATTAAGAAGATATACAAAATACAATTATAGTAGGTATATTTAAATATATAAATGAAAGTAAAAAACGACCGTTGATGAAAATAATTATGAGATTCTTCTTATTACAATTGATCTCACACTTCCTTCTTTATAAAACGTAATCATTGAGAAGTTGTAAAAATCTTGTTCATATGGTAAGTAGAAAGTATGGATGCCTAATTAAGGTAGGAATAATATACTTAATTAATTCCACAAGATCTTTAAGTATGGTAAGATCTTCAATGCATTAATTCTTCCATTTGAAACTTCATACATATGGTAAGTTGATGACGTCATGTAATTTCCTAGATTATCAAATTGTCTATGAATCTATATATATAAGGAAACAAAGAAACAATTTTCCAGTAAAATTTCTTAGCCACAAAAATATTGTTTTGATAAATAACAATAAGAAAAGAAAGTAGAAAAATATGATAAACATTTGAGATTACATTATTAATTCTTTTAGGGGAATCAGATAATACAGTATTTGACTGTGTTGTTATTTTATGGAACAAATACTAATAATACAAATATGATTTTTTTTTCCCAATACCCTCTAAATAAAAACAAAAAAACCCTAAAAAGGGAATAAATTTTGTATTACAAAAACAGGGAGAGATGTAATAAATTACAAAATTCTTGTCGAGGAGCTTGATTTTGTTTATTATTTTATAACAGATATATGATGAAAATTATATAAAAAAAAATTCAGAAGATTATTTTAGTTTTCAGGAAATGGTACGAGGTTGAGAAGAAGACAAATTAAGTATAATATTTAAACTGCAGATCCATATATAGGTGACCAACTTGGCATAATTTTCAATATTAGTAGACATTATAGCATAACCATCAAAATCAAGATCATTTGAAAAGAAATGACAAATGGACAGTTGGAGTTGGGTACAGTATAAATGTATATAATTGATTGAGTTTTGATTTTGAAACAATAGCAATCCAGTATACGTGGTCCAAAACACCCTGTATCACGTACAAATTAATTAATTTGATTTAAATATCCATATTAATGTTTCTTCCAACAACAAATCACTATTCCCTTACCTACTGGCAGCTATTTTAATAATAATAATAATTTAACTCTAGATATAGCTACTAGAGTAAGATCACCATTTTTAGTATTATTTTATTTTAAACATCTAATTTATAAACAACTAAACAAGTAAGCTCAATTTAGTGTTTAGATAAAATTCCCCTCATATCAGTAATTTAAGGTTTTTTATTATTTAATTTTTCCATTTTAAATTATTTTGTGAATGCATGATTTGAATTGTAATTTTAGAAAACTAAACAACAACTGGGATGGTTTTTAACTTTTTAGAAGTTAAAGTCAATTATATGAATATAATAAATACACAAAATAAACTAGTTGAAAATTCAAAAACAATAATTATTTGAACATAAAGTAATATTGATTATAAGACTAATAATCCTTGCTTCACCATAAAAGGGTTCAATTCTCAAAAAGTACTCTTTTAACTTTGGTGGATTAATTAAGGTACAATATTTTATAAATCATATATTTTCACTTATACTCCATTTATTTATCAAATTCATCACCAAACTATGCTATTTCTTGGTGTGACTTTGGAGAATCTATTTTTCTCCCAAAAAATGGTATCTACATTCCAAGGAAAAACTCATGAATCATTATTTAGTTTTAAACAATTTTATACCACTAATATATCCCTACTAATTGCAACAAAATAAAACCGACAAAAACATTAATATAGAAATATGTCTATCATAAACAACATTGTAATAATATTTTACAATATTTTTCGAATAAAATCATTTTGGCCAAACTCAATACGCAACACATTCCTTTCTTTTTTCTAAAATATACTAATAATAAAAATAACAAGAAAGTCCTATATTACATATTTTCGTCATAATATTATTTTTCAAAAAAATATAAATATATATAAGCATTTTTGCGGCGCTGGCATCCAAATGTCAATATCCGCTTATCATTATCATATTTTCTTTCATACGATTGGTTACGATTCGTTGACTTTTTACAAGTGTTTTTCCAAATAGTCATGCCCCCAATTAGTGCCTACGTATTGCTGACGTAATCCTACCGTAACACCCAAGACGTGGCAGCAGATCATTGGCTGTGACTTCCGGACGTGTCCAAATCTGCTCGATTTTGGTCAACGGACCTGATCGAATTATGTGGCAGACTGCAGCGGGCAAATTGGTTAGACCTTTGAAGACTTTGGCGCGTATAATTATAAGTATAACCAAGGATGAAAATTTCGGTTTCCATGCATATATCGGTATCTTAGTTTTACGAAAATATTGTTAAAATATTGATATTGGTGAAAATATCGGTATAAATATTTATCAACATTTTTTTGATATTTATCGATATTTCCTCAATATTTATCGATATTTCACCAATTTCTCTATTATTTGTCTCATGAAACTATCGATATCGAAATCGATATTGATATTTATCCCCCTATTTTCCTATAATTTGTCTCATGAAACCACCAATATCGAAATCGATACCAATATTTATCGATATTTTACCGGTATTTTGACAAAATTTCTCATTTTTATATGAAAAATGAAAATATCAGCATATATCGATTGCATCCCATTTTTACATCAGTCACGTGAAAAAATAGAAATATTTTTCATCCTTACTATAACAAGTGTGAATGAGTGAAAAAAAGAAATCCTTTTATGGTTCATTAACTGCGCTTTTTGTAGCATTTTTGTAGCAGTTTCTATTTTCGGATTTTGGTTGTTAACTATTTTCACCTAACTTTGAAATTCCTCATTTCATCTGCTTTCAGACTGCGACTATTCATATTCTTTTGTTTCAGGATTAGTTCTTGCTAAATTATTGTAAAAGTTGTACATGATGAATTTACCACAAGCCTATCTGCCTATGTATTCACTATAAAACTTGTTTCAATCGTGATCATAACTGATCTCTGTTACTAATTTTTATTAACATAAAAATGTTAATAAAAATAAAATCTATCTACATCTCAATCAAATATATCTAATCTTCATCACAATCTCTCAAATATAATTTCATAAGATGAAGTTTAACTACCTACGACCTAAAATCATTTTCATAAGGGGTAATCTCTCTGATTGAAATGTTTCATAAAATTAGATTTGTTAAACAATTTCATAAGAGTAGTATGTTTTCTTAAATATATATAGTAACTCATCTGTACATATCTTGTTGCATGTAAACTAATCAGGTACAATCAAGTTAGTAAATTATTAATCCTATTGAGTTAAGAAATTGAGCGAACAATAAAGAGAGATCTCTTTATTTCATTGTTAATTTAATCAAATTTGAATGTGATGTTGCTCCGATCCAAAGCTCCGGTTCTTCAACCCTAAAACTCGAAATCTGGAACCTTGATGTTGCTCCGATTCGATTCTCCAACTTCTCGATCCAAAAACTGATGATCTTGAACACGAAGACCTGCAAAATAAACACTGGGAGGGGTTCCCGGCGATGGGACTCCGACGCTCAAGTCAGAAAAAGGAAGAGGATATTTTTGCAAATGTACGTGTGTGTACTTTGAATTTAAGTGTGCATAAGAAAAAAATAAAGAATGAACACAAGAGGTATATATAGACTCCCTGGAATATGAGTTGGTTGAGATTCATCCCACAAAATATGGGATATGGACTAACAATTCCGCTGAAATAGCGGTTAGTTAGGTTCAAAGTCTGTTCGTCACTTTCCCTGCTAATCGGTTCGCTGTTATGACTCCGTACTAAATCAGTTCCTCTTTCGTTAGTTCGATCATAGGACTGTAAATCAGTTCGTTTAGCTTCGTCGCATACCAGTTTATCATCGCATCTTATAACTAATTTAGTTCGTCATGGTACTTCCCAACTACACTGGCTCGCGCTTCCATAGTTCGATCCGAAGGCGGTCAAACAGTTTTCCATACTTCGGACGCCTTGGTTCGACTAAGTTCGGTTTCTAAGAGAAGGACTCGGTTCGACTTAGTTCGACCATATCAGAATGAACTTTTTTTTTTTTTTATAAGTAGAGTTAAAAATATAACTTTTTTTAAAGTAGAGTTAAAAATAATTTGATATTTGTGTATCCAATTCATCTTTTCTTCTCATCAAATTGAAGAGCAAACTTGTGTTAAAGCACTCCTGATAAATAAAATATATATCAGCTAAATAGATAGTTATTATACTTATTATATAAATCGAATTAACAAACGATGTTGAAATTATAAGTATTAAATAGCTTTATTGATTCAATTAGAGACTCATTAGAATAAACAAATTGAGATATATGTAAATGGTTCAATTGAGATCAGCTAGAAAATATATAAGAATCACAATTATATTATATTTGATCAATTGTTGCCTCCTTGGTAGAGAGTAATATTTATATTTACTTACTTTTTGCATATATAAATAGTTATAAATTAGAATGAAAATAGAAAAAGATAGAGAGTCAAAGGTCAAGCTAGTCATGCCCTTTAATCGCAATTTATGAAACATATGCCGAAATGAAAGTTCACTTTCTGGGTCAGCAAGAATAACTAAACCTACGCTTTTTCATACATGGCTCCTTATCTCGTGTCCACGTCTTCTTCCACAATTTTATCTTTTTCACACTTATTTTATTACGTTTGAAGATCATCATCATCATCATTTGGATCTCATTCCAACTATTAAAGTTTTTTTTTTTTTTTTTAATAATTCTAATGAAAGTGGAATAGTAGGAAATGATAAAAAGAATATTTCCACATTCAAGAGTTGATGATTAATTCCAAAGAAAAGATTTAATTGGCTACAAACTTTAAATTTTGATTCTTCGTATTTGGCATAATTTTTCTTGAGGGAAAATATTTTTCAAAATTTTTAAAATTATAATTTCAGTTGAAACATCTCTTGTGAATCTTCAGTGATTTTCCTAAGTTTCGTATTTGTAATAACTTAAATACAATTCTTTGAAAGAAATTGTTTAAAATGAATGAAGTCTAAATTCATCTAGAAAAAAAAAAAAAAAGAAGAAACCATGAATTTCAACAATCGAATCCGATGAATTTGGTCGTTGAGCCAAAGAAGCTAACATATCTTCGTGTGGCTCACGTATCATCCCACCACGTGTCCTTCTTACATCCCCACCCCTCCTTATATATACCCCACCCCCTCCACATTTCTTCAGAATACAATTTCATCAAAAAAAAAAAAAAATCCTCTCAAAATCACACCCATCACAAATATTTGCATTTGATAATCCTTTTCCACTTACAATCACAAGCGATGACGATCGTCAGAACTAATGGAGCTTCTACCTCGCCGGAGAAAAACAGTATGCGGCGTCAGAAACTGGCCGCTCTTCTTTCTTCCGATCCATCCACGCATGACGAAGAGTACGACGATTTCACCTGCAATCGCTATTCGTCGCGTCGCAACAGTGATGCTTCGCCGGTGAATAGATCCGGCGCCGCCGACAAAACTGCCGTCGTCTACTATTCCAACCCAAGCAGCGCCACTTCCTCTCCGTATAATTCCATGTCCCCATGGAGCCAACCCTCACCCTACACGAAATCTCCATGGATTCACCAGCTCGTCGCCTCGTCATTGCCGGCCAACGGCTACGAGGATGAGCAGGAGACGAATAGGTATGGCCTTATTGGCTCGCTTTACAGGGAAGAAGGTCACGTGTGCTCGCTCGTGGTCTCCGGTGGTCTGCTGTACACCGGCTCCGACAGCAAGAATGTTAGAGTGTGGAAGAATCTGGAGGATTTCTCCGGGTTCAAATCCAGCAGCGGTTTCGTGAAAGCCATTGCTGTGTTCGAGAACAAGGTTTTCACGGGTCATCATGATGGGAAAATCCGGGTCTGGAAGTATTCGGATTACAGACGTAACAGGTACAACCGGGTCGGGAACTTGCCCAGGACCCGGGATCTGTTGGTGAAATCCATTAACCCTAAAAACTACGTTGAAGTGAGGAGACACCGGAATGTTCCATGGGTGAAACACTACGACGCCGTTTCGTGTCTGAGCGTCGATGAAAATCAAGGTCTGCTGTACTCGGGTTCGTGGGATAAAACGTTGAAGGTGTGGAGAATTTCCGATTCGAAATGCCTGGAATCGATTCTGGCGCACGACGACGCCGTGAATTCGGTGGTGGTGGGTATCGACGGCCTGGTATTCACCGGCTCCGCTGACGGGACGGTGAAGGCGTGGCGGCGGGAGCTGGTGGCGAAGTCGACGCAGCACGTGCTGGTGGAGACGATGCTGAAGCAGGAGCACGCGCTGACGTCGCTGGCGGTGAGTCACTCGGCGGGGGCGCTCTACGCGGGGTCCTCCGATGGGCTGGTGAGCTTCTGGGAACGTGAGAAGCATTTCATGTCGTACGGCGGCGTTTTGAGAGGGCACAAGCTAGCGGTGCTGTGCCTGGCGGTGGGCGGGAACTTGGTGCTGAGTGGATCGGCGGATAAGAGCATATGCGTGTGGCGGAGAGAGGGTGGCGGGCTCCACTCGTGTCTGTCGGTGCTGACGGGGCACGGTGGGCCGGTGAAGTGCCTGGCGGTGGAGAGAGACACGGCGGAGGAGGAGAGCGGGTTGATTGTGTACAGTGGATGCTTGGACAACAGTATTAAGGTTTGGAGGGTCTCTGAGAATGTGGAGGAGGAAGAGAAGTGAGGCGTGAATCGTACGCGCCACCGTGGTGGGAATGAGTGGGCGGCCGCATTTTAAGCCTTAAGACCGACCAATGTGAAAAGCGTGGGAGTCCACATTCTGATTTTCTACCGGACGTATTAGCTGCCAAGAGACTCCATGATTAGTTATAGAGAACTGTAAATTCTTGAAAAACGAATGCAATCATAATTACGTATTGATCCAAAATCACCTTTTTAACTACTTATTTAATTTGCTACGGATCTGCTTTAATTTATTGCTTCATTTAGTATTGAATTCGTTTGAAATTTATTTTTGTTGACTAATTTTGTTAGTTTGTAGCACATTTCGATGCTTAGCTTCAAAGAAAAAGAAAAAGTGATCTTTCGGTCTCATATTTCACTTCATTTTGGGGTTTCATACTTATTTTATTCTTCTAGAAGAGAGGACTTGGAATCTTCCCAATTTCATCTTCTATGCATGTTGAAACGTTCCAATATGTTTCTTTTCTTTTTTCTCTTACATCGGATCTCTATTTGTTTTCCTCTTCTCTTCTACGCTGATCTTGAATCGTGCTCGTTTATCTCCTCTTTTCCAACTTCATTTCAGGTGCTTATGTCATTTTCATTGCGATTGCTAATCATCTCCTCCCAAATGTTAGGAATTCAAATTCAAAATTTTTGGTTCAAAAATCCTCTCCAATTATTCCAAATCAACTTGATGTAATTGGTATTAGGGATATGGTCCAAGAAAATGAAAGGTTTCTATCATGGGAACATCAGTTTATGTTATCACCATTTAACTTTAAAAGAATAAATTAAGAAAACCAAAATTTAGTCATTTCTCAACTTCTACATAATAACTGATACTTTAACATGAAAATTTGATAGTACTGTACTAATATATTAAGTGATTTTTTATCAAGTAAATATGTGATATTTTACAATCTAATCAACGATATATTAAGTAATACTTTAACAAAAAAAAAACTAGTAATACTTTAATGTATAATCAATAATACTTTAATACATACTAAGTAATATTTTAAAGTGTTATAAATACTACTCTAATATATAACAAAACTAGTTTAATTATATCAGTAATATTTTAACATATAATAATAACATGAAGTTTAAGTGTGATATTTTAGGTCAGTATTTAACACTCAACAAACTGGTAATTTTTTAACTTATGTTAATTAAGTGATAGATTAACATATAATTATTTGATTAATCTAATCCTTCTTCACTATAATATTGATGGGGGATACTACATTGATCCGTATTAATTGACATATTTCACTACAATTTGGGCTCACTCTCATACAATGGAATTTACGAGATAATCTTATACTCCCTCCGTCCCAAATTATTTGTCGTTTTAACACTTTTCACGCAGATTAAGGAAACTAACAAAAAGACCGATCTATCCCTATTTAATACATATTTCCAATGCCTATTTTGAAATAATAGAACATTTAGTAAGGAATAATAAATAGGGGTAAATTTGGAAGAATTTAGGAAAATATGTCTTGAATTCCTAAAACGTCAAATAATTTGGGACAAATCTCAAGAGCTAAAACGACAAATAATTTGGGACGGAGGGAGTATGAGATTTCTCAAATTATTATAGGAGTATTTTATTTATTTATTTTTATTTTTTGAAAGGAAAATTTTAAGCAGCTTCCAGTAACAAGTCAATCACACACACATACATATACTATATGGAGTATCTAAATTTAAATATGAAAAAATAAATAAAAATAAATTAGCAGCCTATTTCTCACCACTTTCCCACCAAATTAGTTGCAGTCAAAATTCTTGCAAACGCGTTGATCAAGAAAAATGGGTCTTAGAAAATTTGATCAAGAATTAGTCTTCTCTTTAGAGCTTTCCAAGTCTTCTCCCCAAGCAAAGACCATAAGAATTCTTAGTCAAAGCTTCAGTTTTTTCCCCGCGACTAAATTTATTCAGACAGAGATTATGAGGTAAGTTTGCATTTTTCCAAGTTGTTTGTACAAATACTAAAGGGGCTTCATCAGATGCTTCACCTGTCTTGAAATCCAAGAAACAAGCTCTGTTTGAACCTAATTTTCAAGAACCGGGCCTGGTTTTTTAGTTCATATGGCCAGTGTTTTGAAGAGAATTTTGCCTGGTTCATCATCTAAAGGCGAGGATCACGATGATGATTACGGTGTGGAGTACTCCTTTGCCATGGAATACAGTGGCCCTCCAGTTAGTTACGATATTCCCCAGTTGGCTCCGGTGGATGTTCGCCGGATTCCGACGGCGGCGGTGGCTGCTAGGGCTGAGATGTTGAGTAATTTGGCCATACCAGTTATTCAACCGATAGTTAAAAAGAGGATTTATTCAAGAAAACCAGAAATAGCAGATAAAAGTGGTGGTGATCCCCAGGTGTTTGATGAAAGTTGTAGCAGTAGCTCCGGTACCATGGGATTTTCCGATGGTCGTGATGATTCGAATCAGTTATCAGGAAGCTCGGATATTGAGGAGTTGGATGATGATCGCAAGACAAATGTGTCAACCTCCAATTCAATTGAAGAGGAGGAAGATGAAGAATGTGTAGTCGAAGAAGTTTCAGGCCAAACCAATAGAACCCCTGTGGTGACATTCCGCGATCTTCCATCGAGTGATTTGACATCCAATGTGAGTGATGATGAGGAGCCCGAGATGATATTGCCAGAGAGGAGGCCGGTGGTTTCGGATGATGGGAAGAAAGGGTTGTGCCATAGGTGTGGCAAAAGCAACAGGTTTGCAGAGAGGGAAGTTTGCATTGTTTGCAACTCTAAGTATTGCAGCAAGTGTGTGCTTAGAGCAATGGGGTCTATGCCAGAAGGGAGGAAATGTATCACTTGCATTAGGTATCCCATTGATGAGTCAAAGAGGGGATCACTAGGGAAATGTTCAAGAATGCTCAAGAAACTGCTAACTGATCATCAAATCAAGCAAATCATGAGTGCTGAGCTGTCATGTGAAGTTAATCAGCTGCCACCTGATGCTATCTGTGTAAATGACAAGCCCCTCTCCATGGAAGAGTTGGTGATGCTGCAAAGCTGCAAAAATCCTCCCAAGAAACTTAGACCTGGAAATTACTGGTATGATAAGGTTTCTGGATACTGGGGAAAGGTGAGAGCTATCTCTTATTGGCTTTCTGTTGTTTTAATCCTTTATCTTTTTTGTGTAAATAAACGTGTTTGCTCAATCAAAACAGGAAGGAGAAAAGCCATGTCAGGTTATCAGTCCCCTACTGACAGTTGGTTATCAGATTAGGGCAGATGCTAGCAATGGAGATACTAATGTTGTGATAAATGGTCGGGAGATCACCAAACCTGAGATGATGATGCTATGGGTTCGTTTCACTTACAATATTTGTCGATAAATTACTATCTTTTTAGTACAAAAGGTGAGAAATTTGTGAAACGTTTGCAGGCTGCTGGAATCAACCGTGAAGGAAATCCTCACTTTTGGGTTACTGCAGATGGATCCTACCAGCTTGAAGGCATGAAGAATGTCATGGGAAAATTATGGGAAAAGGTAAGCTAAATAGTTGATTATCAAAACTTCTATGTTGTTTTTATGACTATCCATTTGAAGCATCTTTTGGTTATTAGTAGTGCTGAAAAGTGAAAACTTTTACTTCTTCAGAAACGAGTGAGGCTGATTTGTGTTGCTCTTTCTTTGCCATTTCCTTCGGATACTGCGAATGCTGGTGGTGAGGAAGTTTACAATGCTAACATGAAAAACCTAGAAAAGAGCATGACGTATAAACTTCTCCTAGTAGGGTCTGACCAATCTGGAACGAGTACAATCTTCAAACAGGTAGAAATGTTGCTTCTTCTTTTCTTTCTGAAGCTTATGTAATTGTGTTCATCTAATTATGATAATAATTTAAAATGATCACTGAATCTGTTTAACTCTTTGGTGGATCCAGGCCAAAATCCTGTATAATGTCCCTTTTTCACAAGATGAGAAGCAAAACATCAAAATCGTGATCCAGAGAAATATATACAAATACATTGGTATTCTGCTTGAGGGCCGTGAGCGTTTTAAAGAGGATCATGTGATAGAAATAAGGAGACAACCTGCTGATGAGCCTGGTCCTTCAGGTAAACATTTAGTTATATCAACTTTTGCAATCTTTTAGTTTTTGGATATGTTCTCAAACTTTGCAATACAACCATTGAGCTTCATTGGAAACTTTCACTACTTTTAAAATCCAAATTTATTTTCTCTTACATGAAATTTATCAAGCTCAAATGTTTGTGTCTGTTACACATCCTTGCTATTAAATCCTATCCTTATGCTTATTATAATTAGCAATTAGCTTTAGTTTATTTATGCAGCTGATTCTTATTATAATTCATGCAATGAAGAGACATTAAAAGTTGACATTGTGTGGTTTCTGATCAAATAATAAGAACATTCATGTTTAGGTGTGCATTTTTATTCGCCTAGAGCAAGAAATGATACTCTTCCTGTATTGGTTTGTGTTGTAAATATGGGCCTTTCTCTTGATAGGCCTAATGTTACTTTTACAGAGATTTAGAAAATCTATCAGATGAAGAGATATGTAGAAACCTTAATAGCTGTGAACCATGTATTGTGGCCTGGCTAGCATATTTTGACACTCCAAAAACATGTTGAATACATAATCGAAAGTAACACTAGGTGCACATATATCCAACACTTTCAACCTTTTTGATTAGCCCTGTTCAACAAAGTAATCAGAAATTGTCTCAAGTATATACATAAAATACATGTTTCCTTTTTCAATTTGGTTATAATAAATTGCAACCAACATTTGTTGTAATCCTAAGATTCTAATAGCTATTTTTTGGTGGCAGGAAATTCTGGTGAGGTCGATGAAGAGAATCCTTTTTCGTTCAGTCCAAGGCTAGAAGCTTTCTCCAGTTGGCTGCTCCAAATTATGATGTCAGGCAACTTGGAGGCTATATTCCCAGCTGCTACTAGAGAGTATTCACCTTTAGTTGAGGAACTGTGGAAGGATAAAGCTTTTCAAGCCATTTATAAACGGAGAAACGAACTGCCAATGCTCCCTAGAGTTGCTAATTATTTTCTGGATCGAGTTAGTTGTGCTTATTTATGATCTTTCTTTCTGTAATACTAGTTCTTCCAATATCAATCTTTCTTGATGAGGCATTAGTTTTATTCGTTCAATACTTATAAGCTCCTTTATGTTTTGAAAGGCTGTTGAAATTTCACGGAATGAGTATGAGCCATCTGAAATGGATATCCTATATTCAGAGGGCATAACTTCTTCCAATGGAGTTGCATCAATGGAGTTTTCTCTTCCAAAGTCAACTCAGGATGGATTCATGGAATCTTTAGATCAGAATGAACCACCAGTGAGGTGAGTGGGCCTCATGTGATCTCAAAATTAGTTTGTAAATAAGAATACTAATGATGTTTATTGTATGGAACATGCAGCTACCAGCTCACTAGAGTTCATTCAAGCAGCCTTGGAGAAAATTGCAAGTGGCTCGAAATGTTTGAAGATGTTGACCTTGTCCTCTATTGTGTATCCCTCACAGATTATGCTGAATATTATGAAGACCTAAATGGGAAACGCAGAAACAAGATGATGGAAACGAAGAAACTCTTTGAAAAGGTCGTCACTCATCCAACACTGGCTGAGAAACACTTCCTTCTTGTTCTCAATAAGTTTGATCTTCTTGAGGAAATGATTGAACAAGTTCCTCTCTCACAATGTGAGTGGTTTCAAGACTTTAATCCTGTTCTCAGCATTTACCCACACAACCCCAATAGCAACAACAACCCGTCTTTGGCACAACGTGCTTTCCATCATGTGGGGGTGCAGTTCAAAAGGCTGTTCAGTTCCCTGACTGATGAGCGAAAGCTGTTTGTATCACGGGCCACAGGATTGGAGGCGGATAGTGTTGATAAAGCTCTTAGATATGGTAAGGAGATTCTCAAGTGGGCTGATGAGAGCCATACTGTGAATGTAGATGAATTGTCCACTGAGAGCATGGAGCCTAGTACTTCTGTTTATAACTCCAACTCGGAAAGCAGTTGTTAGTACAGAGTTTCTTGACATATCGTGAATCGTGATAGATAAAATGTGTATATATATTCAAGTTTTGACACGAAGTTGCAATAAAGGTGTAAGAACCATGAAAATTCTTTTATTCAATTAGATTTCTTGAATTTGTTCTGTGTAACTTTAATGCTATGAACTTGAAAGGAAACTTCAACAGTACATACATTCTTATACAGAGATACACACTGATATAATATATTTTCATATATAGATACACACTAATCCTCCATTCCTATCTGCCAGTTTCTTGAACTCAACAGGGGGCAAACCGGTCAAGCAGCAACAGAATGGTTGTTTCGGGCATAGCCTCGTCAGTTCTGGCCATTGCTGATGATGATGATGAAGAAGAAGATACATCTTTCAGTTCTTGGCCATCTTCTACTTCCTCAGCAGCAACCCTTTTCCTGGATGTTAACAAGAATGGATTTCTTACTTTGACCTTGGCTCTTAGCTTTGTTAACTCTCCCATGCAAACATCACCAACAGCTGCCATTTTTTTTACTGTTAAACCTCTTTCTTTTCTCTCCTTTTCCAATTCTTGATGGAATATTTTCACAGATACTTATGAAGGTGGAGATGCTTCAACTCTGCTATATATACACAGAGGGGTGGGGGGTTAGTTAAAACAAGAAATTGTGTGGTTTACCAAAATAATATCAGTGCGTGGAGGCCTTTGGTCACATGATGCCAGAATTCATAGGACAAGGAAATGTTCCAAGGATATTCCAGGAAATTGATTGAGGATACTTTTTCCCAGAGTAGGGTCAATAAAACAGTGCTAAAACACTGACCTTGGTTTCACTACATGTTTGTAGAAGGTGCAATAATTTGAAATTTGTAACATTGTAAGAGGGACCATTTCTAAGCATTGCAATTCATTCGTTCATTTTGGTTCAAAAAGACAAATACAAACACTTCAATTGGCCCAAGGGGAGGTGCAGGAAATTGCTGGTTTTTGTCCCATTTGAAAAAAATAAAAAGGGAAAAAGAAAAGAAAAAGAGTTTGTAGATATTTGTTTGAAAAGGTCAAATTAAGGCATGTTTTAGATGGTGCTTAAATGAAATGGGAGTGAAGATTTTTGTACAATTATTATACTTGAGTGGCTCACATTCAAAGACGTGTTGTACTCAGATGGAGGGGGCACCTCCAAAGACTATGCACACTATGATTATAATTTTGGAAGCTTTTTAATGCTTGCCACAAACTATGGTCAAGGCATTGGAATATAATTTTTTTTTGTTTGATTTTGAAGAGAAGAGTTTATGAATGTAAGAATAGAAAAATAATTAAATTAAAAATGAGAAGGCAAATGTCATAAAAGGGGGTGTAGCTCATATGGTAGAGCGCTCGCTTCGCATGCGAGAGGCACGGGGTTCGATTCCCCGCACCTCCATTTTATATTTTTCCTGATTTTTTAAGTTGGATTAATTTAAGGGTAAAAAACGATTTTCCATCCGAACTATGCCCGATTTTACAATTTCTGATAAAAACTTTAAAATGTGGCACCGTACTGACTGAACTTTGCGCGATTTACAATCTTCGATATTCCGATCATTTTTTCCGGCCAACACACACGTGGTCAGCACATGATTTCATTAAGGACATTTATCTCGTTTTTAAAGTTTATATCAGAAAGTGTAAAATCGGGCATAGTTCGGATGAGAAATTGTTTTTTATCCTTTTATTTATTATACATTTTATATTAATTTTTTTTTTGAATTAGGTTAAATATATGTAATGTACTACATGATTTATTTGAAAGGGAAGAAATTAATTAATATACTAATATATGATATTCATAACGATATTCTAGCTTATAAAAACTATAACAATGTAATATATTTGGGCCCAAATCTTAACTCGCAAGTTTGGTTTCCCAATTCTGAGCTCACATTGGGTGGCCTAACTAGTGTTCGATGATATTGATTATGTAGACACTAATCAAAGCCCACAACCTCGCTCGATTAATCAAGAACAACCCAAGCTTTAAAAAAATGAAAAACGCACACACACTTCTCAGATTAACCTGTTCCGATGCAGACGAAAAACGAGAATGAATCACACAGGATTTTACGTGGTTCGACTCCCCATTGAGTCTACATCCACAACACAGAACCAGATCTTTTATTACTCAAAGAATCGAGAGAGAATTACAGAAGAAAAATAGTGCAGACTAGGGTTTTCTAGCTCATGAACCCTACTATTTATAACTCCTAAATCCAACGTCGAAATAAACTGAAACTACAATCAAATATGCATGGAAGTGTGCTGATCAAAAGCCCTCTGTCAATTTTAACAGAACTTCAACGGATCTTCACGACTTTAGCTAATTGCAACTGCTCATGCTCAAGAAACCCTAGTTTCAGTTTTCTCAGGTTGAGTTAGTTTGCAATTGATTCTTGTGATTGATCTCGTCTGTTTCGATTTGTTACACTCCAATATGATATGTATAACTGTCCAGCTATCTCTCCACGTCACCATGCTTGCATTTCCACGTAAACATTTTAGTTTTCTTCATTCTTCAGATGAGTTTTCTAATGTTGATCCATCTTATAAAATTATATTCAATCAACGATTCAATTCATTTATTTTGTTCAAATTCATCCCATATTCTATGAATTCATATTGAATATAATAAGTTTGAAATAAACACAAAATACAAATAATAAAAAAAATACATATTATATGTATTTTGTGTTTATTTCAAACTTATTATATTGATCACCATGAATTCATATAATATGTATTTTTTTGTTTATTATTTGTATTTTGTGTTTATTTCAAACTTATTATATTCAATATGAATTCATAGAATATGAGATGAATTTGGACAAAATAAATGAATTGAATCGTTGATTGAATATACTCTTATAAGATGGATCAACATTAGAAAACTCATCGAACACTAGTTAGGCCACCCAATGTGAGCTCAGAATTGGGAAACCAAACTTGCGAGTTAAGATTTGGGCCCCAATATATTACATTGTTATAGTTTTTACAAGCTAGAATTTCGTTATGAATATCATATATTAGTATGTATATTAATTCATTTCTTCCCTTTCAAATAAATCATGTAGTACATACACATTACATATATTTAACCTAATTAAAAAAAATTAATATAAAATGTATAATAAATAAAAGGGTAAAAAACAATTTCCCATCCGAACTATGCCCGATTTTACACTTTCTGGTATAAATTTTAAAAACGAGATAAATGTCCTTAATGAAATCATGTGCTGACACGTGTGTGTTGGCCGGAAAAAATGATCGGAATACCGAAGATTGTAAATCGTGCAAAGTTCAGTCAGTACGGTGCCACATTTTAAAGTTTTTACCAGAAAGTGTAAAATCGGACATAGTTCGGATGGGAAATCATTTTTTACCCTTAATTTAAATACATATAATATACAAAGTTCATTTTTTTAAATTTTCCTGATTTTTTAAGTTGGATTAATTATAAAAGGGGATGTATATTAAGCTTCGTTTAATATACAAAATGGTCCGTAAGTTTTATCCAATTTATGAAATCCTCTTTTCAGATTAAATCATTGCTACTTACAAGCAGAATTAAAAAAAAAAAAAAAAAATTATATGGTCGTGTTGACACCACCATTACCATATTGTACTGAATAAATAATTTGTTTGATTTTTTTTTTTCCCTTACAGAATCCACATGAAACCAACCATATCAAATTGGAAATTAGATTTCAACAACACGTTTATTATCATCAAATAGTTACTGGTAACTGAATATCATCACGATCAAAGTCGCAGCAGCACATTCAAAGTGCATTCCAACTTGAGCCCTTTATTTGATCACCAGCAGGGGTGACTTGTGTATCGAAGCATGCAAAATAGAATCAAGGACTGCAAGCATCCAACCTGTCTCCATCGCGACTGTGTCATCACCTTTGCAATCTCAGACAAGGTAGAGACAAGCAAAGAGTCTCAAGAAAAACGCCTTCTGGAGAACAACTACTCAGCATCTCCCACCAAAAACGAGCTGAATTTCCTTCTTCGGGAGCCCTTACTATATCCGTTTGTTGTATCTTTCATCGACAACATTAGTCTCTCCCAAGTAGGAACCTCTCCCATAGCTTATGAATGATCCTTGAATAGAGTTTGTTCCATTGATGGAGACATAGAACTTGGAGTAGTCCAAGAGCAAACTTGTGGGCACATGGCATGATTCCCCAGAGATCAAATCCATGGCGTCCAACCTTCGTACATATTACAAAGGTTATCTATATTTGTGGCTTGCCTGAGGAGAAAATCCACTTGCTCTGGAATGCTAATTTCCCTGAGATACATCCATGGAGCATTACCATGTCAAACACAAGATTCGGTTACATAGATCATGGTAAGAGAGAGGAAGCAGATACCTGTTATCAGTAATGTCTCGGCCATCAAGTTTCATCTCTACCCGCCTTAAGAGTGACATTGCATAAGCGTTTTTCCCTGCAGTATGAAACTTACATTACAGTGGATTTCAAATACGCTCTCTATTTCTGAACAGAGCTTGCAAATATACATAACATCTATAGGATTTTTTGGAGTGAGAGTGGTTAGGATTTTCGCTTTCTTCTTCCTTTAGACAGAAATTGATGGATCTTATTTGCATGTCCAAGTGTGTGCATGCATAAAAAGTACAAGACAACTTATCTACTTTGCCATTGTTTCATATGCAATTAACTGCAGGAGCCCAGAAGCAAATATATATATTTACCAATTTGTGGTTGACCGACAGTCTCTACACGAGTGGTGGATGTTTTTCGCAATTCTTCCTCAGTCTTGTCTTGGTTTAATACAGATTTCTCATCTTTGGGCACCAAATGCATCTCAGAGCTTTCCTGAAAAGATAGAAATGTCTTGAGGCGCTGCAAAGTACAACCGGAAAACAGTTAAATCGTAACATAAAGATGGAAAACAAAGCTTTCAAAAACCTGTTTATTTTCAGAATATGTTTCCCCTGGAGGTGATTCCTGTACTTCTTTCACACCTGACTGAGAGCAATGCGAAAGGTCTCCTTTTTCTTGGCTACCAGAGCTCCCTGAAATTGGTTCAGTCACATCAAGACCACTGAAGTGGTCCGCAATACTTGCCTCAGCAGATGTAGCACCTGATTCAGCACTGCCACTACTGATGCTTGCTGGTGGGGATATCCACCCACCATCTGGGAAAGCAAGTTCGTTCATACCAACAGAAACCCCATCATTTTCCCCATCAGATCTCATGAGGATCTCACTCTCCTGGGTACTGTACTCAGAACCAGGATCAGCATCATCTGCCCTTAACGGATCAATATCCTCTGAAATTACTTGTAGGCTTTCTCCTACTCCCTCAAGAGCCTGAAAAATACCAAAATAAATAAATAAATAAATAAAAATCTAAGCATCACCACATAGTAGATAATAAATCAGGTACTTAGCAGCAAATGTCCATTTCATTACCTTATGAAGATTGCCAGCATGAAGACTGGCAGCCCTTGCCAACCTGGTCAATACCGAGTAAAGCCCCTTGACAGACAATGTAAGAGATGGTACCAAAGGCTTGAATACTCGTGATGTCTCTCTGACTCTATTATGATAAGACTGGAATAGTGCTTGTCCATGAATGGGGGCTATCTCTAGTTTAGTCTCCTTTTCCCTATCCATAGCATCAGTCATAGCTGCAACATCCTTCGACAGTAGAGACTCAAGCGGAATAAGCACTGCGTTAGCCTATTAAAGTTCCATAGCATGCATAGTTAAACACAGCACTTTCTTTCATTTGCCTATCCAAGATCACGAGGAAAAAAAGTAACCAAATAAACAAATATGTTGAGCAACAAGAGTTAACCTTTGAAAGGTCCTTCATAAGGGAAGAGTGTAAAGCAGCAGCCTCTCTTCCCAAACTGTGGACATCTTGCAGACCTTCAGTTATAGCCAAGACCTACAGTGCATGGAGAGGTTAGCTAAGAATCTCACCCTCACAGTTATAGTTGTCAATCAATCATTATCAATATTTTAACCCGATGCAAATATTATGTAGGCACTACACACCTCTTCGAGCATGGAACCACATTCAGAAGTCAAAGCACTATGGCCTCCAACAATGCCCACATATGAAGATAGTGCCACACTAGCATCACAGGCAGAATCCCTCATTGCAAGAAGAGTGTTCTGCAGATCACCTGCACAAGATGGCATTGAATGACCACAACTCTGACACATTAAAACAACTTATATCCCATGAAGCCTAGATATTCACATATTTTTCCAATATCAGACACAGGAAATGACTATTAAATGCTCTAAAAATTAAGATTTGACCCTTGAATTAAAAAAAAAAGATAAAATTGTAATACCAGTTAATACCATAAGGAAACAAAGATCTCTTCATTTCTGAGACCAATTTGACCAAAAAGAAACAAGTACTCATGTATAGTTTTCTACTTACGTAGTGAAGAATAAAACACCAAAAGTTGGGAATTGCAACAAAAGATTTTTTTCCTTTTGTACATGCCAAAGAAATGTAGAATGAAGAGGGAAGAAAAGAAACAAAGAGCACATTTCTAACAATGTAATAGTAGAAAGCAGATAAAATATAAAACTTTGGTAAGATCAACATTCAGATATTCCATTCCTAAACATAGCAAGAGTAGAAGGCAGTTAACATAGAAAACTGTCAAGATCGATATTCACATATTTAAGGTAAGGAAAATCATTAGAGTTGGTTTGATATACAATAATCTTCACTGCAAAGAGATTTCACCTGATGCAGACTTAGCTCTCATAGAAGCAATTGATAGTTCATTAGTCACAGAGACTAAACCACTAGAAACTGCTTCCATATTGCTTTGTGCAAGCTGCCATTCCTTCTCAGCCCCTGAAGCAAAAGGAGAGAAACAATGAGATCCTGAGAGGAGAACCTAAAACCTGAATTGACTTGCAGCGCTAAATATAACAGGGAGAAAGACTTCAAACTGACGTATAAAAGAATGATAGGTAACGTCCAATTTTGTTATTGCACTCAGGTAAGATTGCTGCCATGTTCCACCATCTGCCCAATTTCTCAATAACGAAACTTCACTTGTAGGCCTAAACATGCCGTCCCTTGAAGCCTCAAACTCCATTATAGAGATGCAAACTTGCATTATATCCGATGCATTTTTTGAAGCTTCCTGCAACAACTTTCGCCGCTTAATCAAATGATCATGAAATTCAGGTGGTATTCCTGCATTCCTTGCTTGAACATTTCCAGCAGAACTAGAATTTGGACCCCCACAAGCCCAGCTCATTGCCCTCTCAAGCTGCCCCTCTGCTGTGACAGAAGTTCCTTCACAAGATTGCAGGCATTCCAGTGACCTAGCTATTGTTGCAAATGAAGATCGCATACTCTCAAGCAACTTTGTCCTATTGGTGTTCAATATAACAGGTAATAAGTTATCATTTGAGAAAAACTTATGTGAAATCAGCCAGGTATTTTCCAAGGGTCTCGAGGTGATATTGTACATCCATTCCATCTGAGCCATTTCCAAGCAGGTTTTGAGCAGTGCGTCATTAAGTTCATCAACTTGCCTCTTCATGATAGAGGCTGCTGATCTTGCGGCTGTGAAAGTTTCATGCGCATTGCAATACTCTTCAAGCATGAGTTGCAACCTTCCAACAGCAGCTAAATCTATTTGATTTGTACCTTTTGCAAGATCCTTAGCCGAACTGGTTCTTTGCCTCAGAATCTCAATTTCTCTGTCTAATCTTGTCAAAAAGATTGGAGCAACTCTATCTTTCAAATATTTGCTAATATGCTCTTGAAATTGAATTCTGAGCTTTCTCTTTACCACATCAACAAGTTGATCAAATCCTAAATTTTGCTCAAAAGATGTAGTCATAGCTTGTATGCAGGAATCAAGTAGAAGATCCAACATTAGAACCTTCCAAATAAAAAAGGCATGATTATGTAATAGACCAGGTAGCTTCCATATATATTCAGATATTGAGCACCCTGAGTTTATTGAGTCTAAAAGATAAGGAATTCTGCTTGAGCTATGTGAAACAAGCCCAACTGATGACATCAATGCTTGATCAACAGATTCTAGCTGGGAGAAAGGCTCAACCAAGGCTGCCAGAAGTGCTTTCGTTGTCAAGAGATGTGACTCAATTTCTGGTTGAGCAGTAATGAGAGCTTGTAACCTAAGTTCAGAATCGACCAAAGCACTATTAATATTGGCTTCTTTCTTCTTAAGTGATGAAGTTCGCATATCTTTCTGGTTCCACGTCTGATGGAGTTTGTCCAGCTGTACTCTGCAAGCTTCTTCTTGAGATGCAAGCTCCTCAGCCTCTTCCCATGATAAATGGTCCCTACCCTTGACAGCAGCTTCTTCGAGAGCCAACTGCTGTTCAGTGATCAGACCTACCTTCACAAAGTAGTTTGACTCAAGTTCAATCAAAGAAACTTTTTCTAGCTCAACCTGGATAAGCTGATCAAGAGCTGTATCTACAGATCCCCGAATTTGGGAGATGGATCCAAATATATCCATAACATCAGAATTCAGTGAAATAACAGATTTTATCACGTTGGGTATAACCATTTCTATCACATTACCAACAAGGTTTTTACAAAGTAGAATACTGGTCTTGAAAATAGAAGTCCAGCTTCCATGAGAGGGGTTTGAACTACTTGCATCAGCCTCTGTGTCACAGATATCCAGACCAACAAGGCATTTGAGCTCATCAAGTAATTCTGTTACAAGTACACAGTCTTCTATTTGGTCTTCGAACTCACAGAAAAAAGATCCAAGATCAGACTGCAAGCTACTATTTGTATTTCTTTCATCTCCAAAATTATCTAGGCTTTTTTGTATTCTGTGCTTAACATTAGAAAACAAATTGATCACTGCTGCATCCAGATTTTTCATAAAGCTCTCTTTCTTCTCTTCAACCTCCCAATGAAATTTGGTGGTGGTTGTTCCTTCATATGATGTTGATTCAGAAGCAGCAGATTCATCTTCCCTCTTGAGACCGGAATACTGCATATAGTTCATGAAATCAGACAAAAGACGTTCCTTGGCTTTTGACTCAGTCTCTGGGCCAATGGAGATCACAAGTCCTGCACGCTCTTCTTCCAGTCTCTCAATATCTGTAGCATACTTCATCACCCTAAGGCAAAGATCATCATAATTGCTCTTGGCAGGGCCAAACTTACCAGTGAGTCCGTTATTGGTAAGTTCAGCACCCTGCCTTCGAGCGACTGATATAGCATCAGATGAGAGATTATTTAAAGAAAGTAAAACTTGCGCCCAACCATGCACTGGGCTGGTTGTAAGATAATTTAATGGGAGGATCCGCTGCAACACTAATGAGTACACTTGGAGTGCAGCAACTGCAGATGAAAGGCCATGATCCAAGTCAGCTACTAACTTAGAAACTTCCCTATCTATGTCACGACACTGAATTTGTGTGGGTTCAGGAACTACAGTCAATGGAACTCCAGCCGCTATAACGGCAGATGCAAGAGACAAAGCTTCTTCTGAACCAGCCAGCTTTCTGTGAGCATTGATCTCAGGAATTGAACTACTTCTTAAAGCATCAAGAATCCTTCCATGCTGCTCAATCCAAGCTGCTGCCTCTCGGCCTTTCTCCATTACTGCGGCCTGTTCTTGACTTAATTCACGAACCTGTATCTCAAACATGGCACGGCTTTTTTCTGAATTACAAGAAGCTTCAGCGACAACTGATTTAGCGGATGACTCATATTGGACAAGGTTCAATCGCTCTTGGTCAGCATGATAAAAATGACTCGATACACTCTCATACTGGTTCAAAATGCTGGCAAATCTCTACAAATGATTTAGAATAGTCAGATAAGTTCAATTAAATCTAAAAAACATGAGACTGATATCAGCAATTTAACAAACCTCCATGGCTGATTCAATTGCTGGTAAGGTAGAAACTAAAAGATCATGATGTTCCTGGACATATCAAACAAAAGTAAGTCATGTAGAGATTATGATAAAAAAGCGATTAGAATGCAGTAAATGTTATATTAACACCAGTTAAACAAAGAGAGCACAATTGTATTGGAACTCCCCTCAAGTAGATACGCATCAAAAACCTCCAAGCTGAAATATCTTTGTCAAAATCCATAACTTTTTTTATAAGAAACAAGAAACTTTATTCATATCAAGACAGGGGGAGTCACCTCTTGATGCTGGATGTCATCAATCATACACAGTATATGCCATAAAGACAAAATAAAATTCACGAGAAGAAAGAAAACAGCAGCAAAATGGAACTTGCATCTGATACAAACACACACATCAATTAGCTCCAAAATGAAGCATCTACTCTTTAAAATAGTAAGCATCATTTAAGTGCAGTAAACATTATGCTGATGTTTTGACTAAGTTGAAGCAATTATCTTATATGAATACCTGCAAAGGAACACGAATTTCTTGGACGCGTGATGCAAACAAGCTTAAGCTTACGGCAAGCTCCATGCCTCTTCTCTCCTCACCAACCACGGCAGCATCATCATGGAAATTTGCACGTGTCCATTCCACAAGTGGATCCCACACAAAAACATCTAATAACATCAATATTATATCCTTATTCTTCCTCAGAACACCCAAAACAGCTTCACAATTCGCCCTAAAGGAGCCTTCAATGCCAGTTAACCCCAACGCTGCTTCAATTGTCTGGGTAAGGCGAAACGGAACAATTTCAGGGATCTTTAATCTCTGCCCCTTGTCAAAGCATACATTGTAATCAATATGCACAATATCCCCAGTGGAAAAATCTATAAGGATATTATCCAAGTGTCTATCGCCAAGGCCTAGAATGTGGCCAACAACACTCATGGCTGCTACACTTCCAGAAAACCTGTAAGAGAACCAAATTACTGAGAGAAATCAATACACAAGGATCTAGCAAGTTAGTGAAATGTGAATTTTATTGACATCACAGCTTAAAATGAATGCCAGCAGTCCACTGTCACAGAGTTCCAGTCAGAAAGCACGATAGAAATCCTATCCCTTCATCTTCTCTATGCTTAAGACTTAAGATTTCTCATTTGTTCTAAATATTCCCTGCATATTTAAGAACCTTTAATTTCACAAATAGACATGTAACATTCTAAATATGAACCATTCTCCACATTCTCCAACAAATCCTCTTGGAACTTTAAATCATTCATTCAATCATCAGTTGTACCATTACTTACAAAAGCAGAAGGAATGAGGAACCTGAGATGAACTTGCATAAGGACCACCAAGGCAGTAATTTTTGTCTTCTATTCCATTGCTCAAGTATTTCACCCAAACTAAATATAAGTTGTGTGCTGCCATGCATATTACCTCTATAGCTTCTAAATCTATCGTGCACGAACTTTGGAGTTGGGTTGAAGATAAAATAACAAAATAGAGACCATGCGGACAGGACAGAAATGCTGCTAATATTTCAATGCTACACAGAATCAATAAAGAATAATAAAGATAAGAAACACTTCAAGAAACGTAATGTTAGCATGCACTAGCATCCTGAGCATAGCAAATGATTAAGATATTCTAAAGTTCAACAAAATCACCTTTTCAATTTTGAGTTAAAGGCTCTAAATCCTTCACTGGCACACCAAAGCTCCTGATGAAGAAGTTGCTTCGGAGTCTCGTTCATGAGATCTAAAAGAACTTTTCGCTTGACATCATGAGGCCAGTCTCTTCTTGATATTACCCTTCTTATGCCTTTCTCTTTAAGTGCTGGTATAATTTTTCCATAAAACATGTCACTGGGCCGGGGGACAGGAGGATCTGTAGTATCTGTATCAGCACTCTGTGCAGAAAGCTGTTGTAACTGGGCTCTCTTCTGCCATGATTTAAATACACTATAAATGCTGATCACGTTATCTACCCACTGGATCAATCCAGCTCGTCCACTAATAGGTGTTACAGAATAGTAACGGATACCAAGTGACTGCTTACGTGTTGCAGATGATGACTGCAGAAAACCATTTACAGATTGCAGTAGCTGCATGATCCTGGCATCAAGGCGGAGGTCTTCTCGTCCTTTCAAGAGATATGTATACTTCAGACCATCAGATCCCACAATAATAAGTTTTTTCGGTTTAGTTTTCGTTGGTAAAATGGCTAATTGTTCAGAGAAAGAAGCAATGGTCACAATTTCCTGGTGAAAGCTGTCTAAGACACCCTCTGATTCAGATATCATAACTTGCTTCTCAAGACCAGGCATTGGTGCATTAGAAGACAACAGCAAAGCCAACTGCGGAGCAACTTCTCCAAAAGAAATTGAGGACTTCCTCTGATAAGATGCCAAGGAGGTAGCAATGGCCTCAAGTGGTCGCCAAACCTCCCCTAATGCTGCAATTGATGCAGGGGGAGTCTTAAACTTTGAAACAGCTGATTTTATTTGTTCCTGGTACTCCTCAACAAACCAAAATTCATGAGCTGTTTCAGGTTTCCGAGAAGTAGAAGTCAAACGACGCTCTAATACCACAACAATCGGAGCCATCATAGCTGAGTACTTAGCAGCATTAATCTTATTCTTTTCACCATGAGTCAGAGTTGTATTTTCGGCAATTCGTGCAGCATCCTCTTTCAACAAATTTATGCGCCTCACAACATCTAGTAGTTTGCAAAATATGAAAAATGGGTTAGAACTATTGTACAGGTCACTTAGTGCATTCATTTGCATACTTGTTAGAAAAGGATGCATGAATTTCATTTAACAGAAAGGATGGAGCAGCTTAACAAGAGAACTTGGAAGGGACAAAACTCTTGGGTTGTTTGTAAATGTGCATTTAAATTTGACAAATAACGGGTGTCTATCTAATAGTCCTCATACCATCACAATAAGCCAAAGCAATTCGGCAGGAAGAGTGCATCAATGTCATAGTTATAATAAATTTAAATTTGCATCAAGAAATGCTGTGTTTATCTATACCATGTTCCTTGTAGCCTCAATAACAATCCTCTAAAGCACTGACTAAATCATTTCAAGCCTTAATTGCTACCAACTAGTCTGTAAATATGTCGTAAATAATCACAGCAAAGTATATGAGCACAGCAACCAATTAAGCTGTATAAAATCAATGATGCATTAACTACACAAAGAGTGTTTACTTCAAGTGACGAGGTAAAACACATGAAATACTCTCAGAAAGCAAAGAACAAAATGCATGTAACAGGTTGAAAAATAATACAGTTTTGGTCATATTAAAGTAGACGATCACATTTGCAGACAACGGAAAAGGGGAAATGTAGTTGATTGATCTCATCTTTAAATGGCTTATTCGGAATATTGCCAAACCCTCTATGCCTCCACTCCCCCAAAGTTTATATTCAAATGCCTTGCAAACTTTCAGAAATGTAAACTCCAACATTTGGAACACAATATGAGATCTTTTTTTTTTTTTTTTTTAAATGTTCTTTCATCAAATTACTGTTCATGTTGGGTATGGATTGTCTAGTCATTATTGAGAGAAGCATATGGAACTATCAACCAAATAGGATTCTAATTATTTGTTGACACCAGAGTATTTCGGCATATTCTACTAAGTATAAAGCCAAAGCAGTGAGATGGAAAGGAAAAAGTCACCTGCATGAAGATCCTGAAGCGTACCAAGCCACAATTCCTCCCAAAGGACAGTTACATTTTCAAGCTCTTTTATCATCAGCTGAGCATCATGTACTAAACTTGGATAAAGCCTATTCTGCATATCATAAATATACAAACTTCATGTATGTCGTATGATATTCAAATCAAGTGGATCTCTCATTATGATAATTAACAATAGTTAATAGAATCAAATTTGCGTTGATTGTGAAATTTCATAATCTCATAAATATACAGGTGGAAAGGTGGGTGCCCATGATCCCTGTCTGACTCTTTAACAAAATAATATGCCGAAGACCAAAACGATTAAGTGAAGACATAGAAAACCTATCTTTTACTTGTAAATTAAGTAGTTATTATGTACCTGTACATGTGTTTAGGGCATATAATCAGACAGAATATTGATGTGTTAACGCCATTTCACATAGAAAATAAAAAAAATGCTCAGATATTATAACAAAGATATTTGCTAACCAAGTAAGAAAGAATTTTCTGCAGCTCCTCAGAAGGTTCTTTCTCAGGAGAATTTGCATCAACAAGGGTTGGGTAGACCAAGGACCATGGAGAATGTTTAGCCAGCATAACAAGCAACGACTCTAACTGCTTCCTGACCACTTTATTAGGATGAGAACTTAGTCGAGCAAACAGTTGAGGTGCTATTTCCTTGAACAGCAGAACATGAGATCAGTATAACATACATTCAATGTTCAATCAAGAATTCAAAAACATATAATTACCTGCCAGGGTAGCAAAGGGACCTTTGAAAGCGCGGGTTCAAGATTATCTTTTAACTCAACTCCATAGTTGACCAGAATGTGCAACACGTAAAGTGTGGCCCTCAGGGTGTAACTCACATGCTTATACTTGGACTCAACATCACACCCAGTTACTTGACCATCAAAATTTTTCAAAGATGAACAAGAAAGATAATTTATAAAACCTTGAGCAGCTTGACCAAAAAGAGAAACCCTTCTCTTCCTCAAAGACCACCAAACATCAACTAAATCAACCACCAAGGATGTCACTTTGTCGTCACTTGCAGTAATATTAGCAGATATAAAGCATTCCTTCATCTGAGAAGATAGTGCAGCCGATAGGTCATCGCTGCTACAGTCCTCTGCCCCAGGTACTCCGGCAGCAGTTTCAATAACACCAACAATTTGCAGCAATAAAGACTTCAGTCCATTCTCATTGTACATACATTCAGTTACCAATAAATTATCATCTCCAGTCTCTTCATGTAACTCTTTCCTGTCAGATCTATCTGAGATTAGCTGTAAAATTACTTTTTTAACACGCAATTTCTCTTCTTCAGTTAGAATATATCTATGCGTTTGAATTTCAGTAGCAAGAATGGAAGAAAAAGAACAAGAATGAAGAGAAACATCATCATTGGAGGAGACCGAAGCCATAGCTTGAGTATAACACCATGAGGCATACAAAATCCACGACTTTCCCATCAATGGGCAAAGATGAGTCGATGACTTTCTAGCAGTACCCACAAGTTCATCAATGATAAGATTCAATCTTGATTTAGAAGAGCCTTGATAATCATCACAAGAGGTGGGTTCCTCTGTACCTGGAGAAGAACTCTCACTCTTGTTGAAGCTAGCTTGCATCTCATAAACAATACCCTCCAACTTCTTATGCGAACAATCTCCTACCAACCAATTTGAAAGTTTTAAGCATGCCTTGGCCTTCAAAACATTCTCAGGAGAAACACATGGTACAGTTGAAGAAGAAACCATAAAAGGTTGCACAAAAGACCAAACATTTTTATATGCATCTTCAAGCTTGTTTTCAACTCGCATGAGTAGAATGTTTTCATATTCCACACTGGATATGAAATAATCACGAAAACTTTCATCAGAGCAAAATGAGGCCTCACTTTTCAGGTAGTTTATGAGACGGGTAGCCAACATTATGTTCCTCTGCTTGCGTGCTAAAATCACTAAATTCTTACACAGTTCAAGAGTCACAGGAGAATTTGGTAGTATATTTCGGTAAACACGCAGAACTTTAAGCCACAAACTGCAGTCTTGATGGACTTGGTTACAGGGAAACTGCATGGTTTGAATATATGTGCTTAACAATGAGGAGAAGTGAATACTCTGGCTGTCTCCAAGCTTGCAACCCTCTTCAAATGCAGAAATGCAATATAGCTGGTTGATATGTGGTGCTGCCTCCACAAGTCCATCCAGTGGCAAAACAGACACAGTCTCCTCCAACATTGATTTAGCCTTTTGCAATTCATGGGGCACTTTTTCCACCTTCCTCTCGCTGTGGAGAAGCATTGCCTGCAAAAGCATTTGTTCGCTTCTTTGCAAAGCCAACTTAGGATCAAGTGTAAGCTCATTGCTGCTTTTGGGGGTCAAATCAAGGTATGACCATGCTGCCTGGAAATCACTATCATCAAAGTGAGCCAAGGCTTGAATTGAATTTATTTCATTCCCAGCAGTGGTCAATGCGCCAGAATAACTCTTTCCAGCATACTTGGCACGAAGAGTTTGCAGCTCTAGTAGCCAGGAATCCAGAGACTTCCAATCAGATATAGCTGTATAACTCTCAATAATACGTGCAATGGCAAACTGTACTCCATCAGAACCCATAGAAGTGAGTAATTCTTCAGTCTGTAACAAATTAATATAGTGAGCAGCTGCCTTTTCGTGCTGGCCTCCTGCCTGATACACGAGCCCAGTGATCCATGAAAAAAGCCTCCAGTTTTTATTATCACCTGGACCTTGGTTTTCATCCGCGAACAAGGGAGAGAACGCCATGGTTGCCCATTTCTGCAACCCAACCAATGCTTCTGGTTCATAAATCTTACACAAAGCCAATGCCAAGTTCCGTATGATTCTCAAAATATCTCCAGCATATCTGACTCTAATATTTTGCAGATTTTCGCTCACCTGGACTCTGGACTTATCTGTCAGTGAAGAAGTCACAATGTTGCTGATATCGTGCAATCGTATCGTGCAGTAATGAATGGTAGCATCATGACACTGGATTGCAACTCCAGCATCCATCATTGGCTCACTTATCCTAGAAAACCACTCCTCGCAAACTTTTTTATTAGCCCTGAAAAACAAAGAGCTATTCCTGGAGGTGGGAGATAAAAACGTCGATCCTTCATATGCATTATATACATTTTTCTTCAAGGCCTCGACAAATTCTAGTAAAAATCTCATCGGTAACAAATGAGCATAAGAACCTGATATATTCAAAGCTCCATCATTTTGTGCTGTTTCGAGTTGTAACAAATGAGAAATGTCAAGCAGCATACGCTCCAAGGCAGCAAAAGTTTGAGTTGGCCCGCCAAGGTTAGTTCGGAGACGAGTAGTAATGCAAAATCTAGCTGCTTCATGAACAGCCCACCAGGCACCCGCCAGATGATTAACCAAACAAATTCTTTCAAGAATGTCCTCTTCCTCAACTTTGATGTCCCACCATAAACCATTAGCATCAAAGAGTTCTCCTTCCTCTGCCTGAATATATGGGTGGTTTTTTTTACTCTGGCAAGTATGAACAAGCCGCTGGATCCAAGAAGATAAGGGCACTTTCCATCTCTGTGAAATATAACTCAAGATAGAAACAAGTTGCTGGGAGTGGAATTTCTGAGGTAGTTGCTTAAGGGCAAAAACTTGCTTCCAATGCAGGGAAGGTCTATTGGTCAATGCAGGAAACAGAGGCTGGCATGTATTAACTGCTCCACAATCACAAAGACCACAGACATACATTGTTATAGGTAAGACATGAGACAGCAACTTAAAATATGTATTCTTTATATCCTTTTCTGGATCACCAAGTTTTTCAAGGATCACTTCAGCAATAACAGGAAAGTGCATGGGGTGGATAATTTTTGCTTTCAGAAGCATCTCAAGAACTGTTGCTACAAGAAATCTCACTTCCGGTTCCCTATCTGAAGCAGCAGCTAAAGTTGACAAAACCAAAACCTTAGTGACTTTCCAACATGCAAATGCTTGACAAGGGTAAAATGGAGCCTTCAATTTCCTATGTATGTTGATAACATTCTCACAAAATTTGTGCATCCATTTTAGGGCTTCTAATTTGACTGCCAAAGGAGAAGACATATCAAGAGCTCTAATGAGTAGGTCGGAGTACCTCTTCACATGACCAAACACCTTTGCTGGATACGAAAGTCCCACATTTTCCTCCTCCACATACATCCCAGATGATGTCTCAGGAGAACACATCATGCTATTTTGCTTTCTTGTGGAGCACTTGCCCATGAACTCAATAGCTGCAAGCCTTTCCAATGTTCTTAGAAGAGTAACCTGCAATTTTACACTGCTCCGCATTGGCAGATTAAAGGGATTGAACTTGTCGATTAAAAATGCTACCAACTTTTCTGCTCTGCCAACAAACAAAGTGTCAACTTCTTCGTGCCTGCTTAAATTATCACCTCCTCCAAAAGCAAAACAGCTTAATAGTACTTGCAAGTTAAACTTAATTAATACAACCAGTTCAGATTTAGAATAACTTCTAGAAGCTACCGCCATTCCAAGCTCATCCCCCTGGCATGAATTATTTTCAAGCCAGCACTTCAACAACTGTAGTTCTTCAAACAAAGTCTCGATTGTTTTTTCAACAACGTCATTTTTTCCGTGTTGAAGTAAGAAGATATATGTAGCTGCTGCACCTCCAGTCACAAGGTGATTTGGATGCAAACGAAGTTGAGACATGGGTCCATCAAATCGTAGTATCTTCTGCGCGGATGATGGCATGAGTCCAAGCTTTTGAAGTGACAGCAATTGCAGATTAGTTTTAAGAACACCATGAACCTGGAAGGAAGAAATTCTTTTGGTATAAACTAGATTTGTTTCCACTTCTAAGCTTTGAAACAATATATCCACTGCGAGAGGGTAAAATGTAGAAAACCTTTCACTTAGTATTTCTGCCAACAATGTCAAGCACCTCCAACAATCCTCAATCCATTTCGACCATCCAAATTTTCTTCCGACCATAGACAGGCATTTTAGCAAAAGAGGCACCATCTGTGAAAGGCGTTCAGATATTTGTTCAAGAAAATTTATTTCCAGTAAACCAGATGCCAAGGATTTTAGAACTGTACAAAAGCAAGACAGCAGGGAAAGCAATCTTTTAAATTGTTGAGGATTACCAGGACTCCCATCCTGGAGTAACGAATCCATGTCGCCTAAAAACTTTGACAGCAATCCTAAAGAAAATTGCATATTATTCACCCAGTGCTTCTGGAATTGTAAGAAACTGTCCATAATAACATGCTTATCAGATTCATCGACGTCTGGTACCATTGCCCACCCAAGAAGTAGATCGACAATGTCCATGAAATGAGGTTGGAAGACTCTTATAAACTTCAATGAAATCAATGTTAATACACCAAGAAGTCTGGGTAGTAAACTTATGGAGGTTCTCTCATCCTCAAGAAGTTCCTGGCAAGCTTTAAGTATTGGCAAAGCATATCTCTCAACAGCTGCAACCTCTCCAACATTAAGAAACTCATGAAGGCTGTCCAAAGCTAGTTCTGAAGTCCCATTGCTGGTATTGCTCAGAGAGGGCAATGACCAGCCAATAAAACGATCAACCAACCCGCCAAGTATCACATGATTCTGCCTTCCATTTGAGGATATCAAGAATGAACTCAGTACGGAACACAAGGCCCCATATGCTGCAGCTGCTGCGTGACGCACTGAATACAATCTATAGCACAAGTCCAAGTGAATAAACCAATCACAAAAAGACAAAAATTGTGCAAACCAATCACAAAAAATCAAAAACCGTGCAAACCAATCACAACATATTAAAATATGTTGCTACCGATATTTGGTTTTGGGAAACAAATAATAAAGAATTGGATTGCATCTACACCATGCCATTTCAGTATTGCTAACTTCTAACAGTGACAGAAAATATCCATTTCCACCACTCAAATTGTTGAAATCAGAATAGGAAAAATGTACATGGTTAAGCGTCAAGCCATTACGACTCATCTAACCCAATGCTATAGCTAACTACGAACAGCAACACAATAAATACATCTTCACCAATCAAAATGCCAAAATGGCAAAAGGGTACATAGTTAATTATCAAGTATCTTAACTGATCCTCTGTCACATATATTTTCCTCTATACACCTCACTAGTTTCCAATCAAATTGAGTTATTCTTCATGTTGCAAAATTTACTACCATTATTATTGAATAGCAGAAGTCCAGTTTCACAAGTTATGTCCATAAGTGCAACTATGTGCACGTATTCATCTAGTTATATATGAACAAAGCAACAGATAACCAGACAAATTATCTATAAATATACAATCAAACTGCAATGATATAACAAGAAATTGATCATGACCAAACATCCGCCCACAGATAATGAGAGTGATATGACTCAATTCATAAATAGAGTGATTACTTATCGGTTAGAAGTCTCGAGAAGCCTTGAGAGAGGAAGGAGGCGGAATGTGTAACGAGGAGCGAATTAGGAGGGTAAAGTATGGTGCGGTGGAGAGAGGTGATGGCGGCGACACGCGACGATTCCTCTTCTTCAGAAGGCGGCGAAGCAGAGACAGCGGAAGATGAAGAGGAAGAAGTAACCGCTACTTTGGAAGGGTCGTCCTTGGGCAGCGCCGCCGTGAGGAGTGCCGCCAGTTGCTGCTGTTGGTGGTGGAGGCCTTGCATCATGTCTCCACCGCATTTCCCTTGCTCTATCTCTCTCTCTCTACTTCTACTTCTACTACTTCTTCTTCTTCGACTTGAAGACCATCGTGATTCGTGTTTTCACTTTCGTCGTCGCCTCGCCGGAGAAATTCAATTCAAGAAATCGGAAGTACTTTCTTGTTTTTCTTTTTTCCTTTTCCTTTTCTTTTTCTTTTTCTAGGAGTATATTCAATAATAAATCGGAATAATTTTCTTTTTGGCTCAAGAAAATACTTTATACTAGTTTTTACTCCTCCAGAAAAAGGAAATATTTTTACCGTCTTATAAATAGTTAATTAAGTAAAGTATTTTTTTGGTGCAGTGAATTCCAGTGAAGAGCCGTTAAAGTTGCCGTCCATCTCTTTTGTACCGTTGGCGTTTACCACGAAATACAACCCTAACTAATTTCGTATTACACACTCTAAACGTGTGGGAAAAAATTATGATTTTCTTGATTTTCACGTGAGTAAATTATTAGTTTTCATTCAATACTTAATATGATTATTGTAAAATATTATTTTAAACATATCAAATGAATTATTGTATCATTATTGACACAATAATTCATCTAATTTCGATTTATGTATGAAAGACAAAAAAAAAAAAAAAAGGAAATAATAGTTATATATTCATTCATTCCACTCATGATCAGTCTATAGAATTGGATTGGAGTCTCAAAAGGTCTAAAGCATATAATTGAAGAGTGTCTTCATTATTCATGAATCTATTAAGTAATGTCCACTTAATTATAATTGTAACAATAATAACCATTTTTTAACGGTTAAATCTATCATATGATTGAAAAATATTTGAAGTATGAATGAATCATCGTATCATTGTTTTTAAATTCAAGCAAAATTCAATTGAATTTGATCGTTTAAATGAAAATAAGTCATGATAATCGAAATCACCTCATAAAATTGGGTGAAACAAATCTGACCATGGTCAATCAATTTTTTAAATATTAATTGTAATTTTGAACATAAGATAACATACAAATTGCAATATGGAATCCAAATTGTCAAAAGTATATAAATGATATTTCGTGTAAACAATATTGTTATCCTACTTAAGTGGAGACATTATATGTCAGATAATCAATATACTTATTAATTTAATTTTCCATATAATCAGAGGATATGATTATTACACGTTATCGCTGAACATATTAAGAATTGTTGGGGGACATTTTATCATTTTTGTTCATGTAAATGATTAGTGAGGGTTGACCAGCTTCCTCATACCAAAATGAGCACATCAAGTAACAAGACTATTAAAACCGTGATAAAATAAAAGATAGATTGAATTTCTTTATAACATAACATAGTGCTACTCAAACAACCAATAGAACCTTAGAAAGTGTCAAAGAAACATAGAAGACTTTTGGCCTCCAAGTAATCTCCTTGCATCGAGATTTTAAAACTGCAACTGTTAATCATTGTTTAATCATATGCCTTGTTGTCAAGAACTCTCTCGGAATCTGCTAATGAAGAGCTTTACTCAATATAAAAAGCAGCTGATCCCATGATCTGCTCACTATCTATACTCCATCAATAAAGCTTTGATTTCACACATGGCACGGTGGTTATCGGCCGGAAGCCGGTGGTCGTGGCGGAGGCTGGTGGTGTCTGCCCTCACTGTTTTTGTGGTGTATCAGTTGTACTCTCTGTCTCGCCAGGTGGGTGTCGAGTACGAGAGGATAAAGCGCGTGGTAGCCCTCCAACCTCCAGCTCTCACTCTCCAAGAGCTTGAACAGGTTGAGGAATTGATACTTCTCCCACCATATGGCCTCAAATACCCTCAGATAATCAACCTTGATGATGAGTTTCTCAATGCATCTTCGCGTGCTCGTAATATCTTCTTCCCAAAAGCCTCTTGGGAAGGAGCTATTGATCCAAGAAAGGAAGTCAAGAACAACGGCTACTTCTACTATCCTGGGAGAGTATGGCTGGACACTGATGGCAATCCGATCCAAGCCCATGGTGGAGGAATTATGTATGATCACAAATCCCAGGTTTATTACTGGTATGGTGAGTATAAAGATGGCCCAACTTATCGTGCTCAAGAATCAGGCACGCCTCGTGTTGATGTCATGGGCGTTGCCTGTTACTCTTCCAAGAACCTGTGGGCCTGGAAATATGAAGGCATTGCGTTGTCTGCAGAGGAAAGTGAAGAGACCCATGATTTGTACAAGATGAAAGTGGTGGAGAGGCCTAAAGTCATTTACAATGACAAGATGGATAAATATGTAATGTGGATGCACATTGATGATGCCACCTACAACAAGGCCTCAGTTGGTGTAGCAGTGAGCGATTCTCCGATTGGCCCTTTTGAGTATCTCTACAGAATAAGGCCTAATGGGTTCGACAGCAGGGACATGACTGTTTTCAAGGACGAGGATGACAAAACGGCTTATCTGATCTACTCCTCTGTTAGAAATAAGGAGATTCACATTAGTCCTTTGAATGAGGACTATCTTGATGTGATGAATGAGACGAAGAGAGTGTTCGTGGGGCAGCACCGTGAGGCCCCGGCTGTGTTCAAGCACCAAGGGGTGTACTACATGGTCACATCAGGGTGCAGTGGTTGGGCACCCAATGAGGCTCTGGTCCACGAGGCAGAGTCGATTTTGGGGCCCTGGGAGACTATAGGGAACCCTTGTGTGGGTGCCAACAAGGCTTTTCGGGCTGCAACGTTCTTCTCTCAGGGCACGTTCGTGATCCCCATGCCTGGTGCGGATCCAGGCTCGTTTATATTCATGGCGGATAGGTGGAATCCGGCTGATCTGCGTGACTCGAGGTATGTGTGGCTGCCTTTAACTGTCAAGGCAAGAAGGGAAAGGTTCAATGGGCTTCCATTGTGGTCAAGAGTGTCTATCTTTTGGCATGAAAGATGGAGAGTTCCAGTTGAGCAGAGTGGTGAGAGAAACTACATTGCCAAGTTGCCATCACATTTTGGTGATGATGATTTCTGAATACAAGAATCCAATTCTGCTGATAATGTATATTATTTTCTTTTCAAGTGCATCTACAAATTTGTGTAGTTTTCATTTCTATTGTGAAGTTAAGATTCATACCAACACATAGTTTGCTTCTGGTCTGTTTAAAAATACCTGATTCAACAGGCTCATGATTCTCACTGGGCTTCGACTATTTTACTATTTTACCCTTGATATATTTTGTTACCACTCGGACTATCAAGTAGGGGGCTTATCAAGCTTTTTCAATCAAATCACTATACATTTCAAACTTGCTAGTTGAGATCAAAACAATTAAGCTTGATTGAGTTCAAGAGTAACTATAAATCAACTTGGTTCCAAACATGAATTCCTAGTATGAAACAAATTTAACCACTTCATTTATATATGCATAACAATTGAATCAGTTCAAGATTCATAAGAGAATCCAACAAAGGCAAGAACATTATTCTTCCCAGACAAAAAAAAAAAAAAAAAAACATAATACACCACCACCCAAAAAGTTCATCATTCTTCCTCCAGAATGGCCTCGAGTCGAAGAAGCACGAATCCGACAGCAACTCCGATAAGAGTAAGGCCATTCATAATGGCAGCAATGGTGAAAATTTCAGACACAGCACTGCAAGTCGAAGTTAGGGCACCACCCCTGGACGACGATGGCTGTTGTTTCATCGAGCTAACAACGTTTGCAAAACACTGTTCAGTGCTGATTGGAAGCCCTAATGAGACCACACTGCAGTTGTGTGCTTTGAGCCCACCAAATGAGTTGAGTCCATTGATGAACTTAACAACCCTTGTCCTCCTCTGGGGTGATCTGCTGGGGCCCACGACCGCTGTGGCCGCCATGATCGTCGTCGCCGGAGATATAGCTGCCATTGGTTAATTAGGCACTGATGGAATCCCAATCTGCACAGAGAATTACACAAAGTTAAAAGGAATGTATGAGTGGTTAGTGAATGTGGGATTGAAGATTTTACCAGTTTGTGGTGGATGTAATGAAAAGGGATAATGGGAGATTGAAGATTGTAAGGGGGAGAAATGGGAAAAGGTGGATAAGGTGGTGGAGGGATGGTTGGTTGATAGGTGATATGAAGAAGATGGGATAGAGCTTGGATTTCAACACTGGATCTTAACCTTTTAATTGTGGCTACAAATTGATTGCCTCTATTTTGGCAAAACTTACTTTCATGTTGCACAAACCTAATTCTTGGCATCTTGCATTTTCTATTTTTCATTTTGTCTTATAATTAGAAAAAATCAAATTTTAGTCTGATTGCATGTACCAAGGGCATCCACAATCATTTATCAGGAATACTATTAATATATTAAAATAATATAATAAAAAATATTAAAAAATGAAAAAAAGAATAAACGTTTCTACACTAATTCTTTCTCTCTCTCCTCTACCACCCATTCTCTCTCTCCTTGTAATAAATGTTAAGAACGTTTTTGCAATATAATACTGCACCTCTCCAAGAACGCATGTCAGTAAATTTATTTATAAAATATTATAAAAACAACTCTTAAAACAGTTGTTGTACATGCTCTAACAGGTCAAAGCGATTTGTTGCTCAATTGACATTCAAACTATATATTACAAATAAATTAAGTTCTAAAATAATTAGAGAAATACCTTTATAAGGAAAAAAATGTCTAATTCACCGGTAGGGAAAAAATGTTTACATCTTATTTTAGAATAACATTTTTATATAAAGAATTAGATAGATAACTAAATTATCATTATTATTATAAATTATAAATTTTTTAATTACTTGAAATTTCAAATAGGTATAATGTACATGAAAATTTGTCGATATTGAAATTTAATGTCAAGTAAACAACATGTATTATCACCAATTATTGTAGGCTATCAATTATATCATTTATTTCACTTGAGTAAGATTTTATTTACCTAAATTTTACTTGAGTAATAATAAATTTAATGAGTTTGTCATAATATTATTATTCAATACCAAAGTGTAACCCTCTCTAAGAATAAAAAGTTCAAGAAATTATAGAAAACAATTAAATCGAAAATAATATTAGTAGAAGCATATATGATCCACACGTAATGATCAAATATACACTGTGGCCCTGTGGGCATACGTTAAGATATAAGGCCTTAACACTCAACCTAGCCCTCAACTGATTGTGGGCCTTGGGTCACTGTTGGGCCTCGTGGCTTTTAAAAATCGAGGCCCAGCTTAGTTGAGATTAAGCCGAAACCGGGCGAGAGGAGTTGAGATTCTATTGTCGCTGTAAATGAAGCGCCTTCACAAATTGACGAGCCGTTATTCTTGGCGCCAAATAGACGTTGTATGTTATTCTACTCAATCATCACATGCTTTAATCCTCCAAAAGCTTAGAAATATAAAGCCTCTGCAGCAAGTTCATGCCCATATAATCGTTTCTAATCTTACTGACAATGTTTTCCTATGTAACCGATTGATGAATGCATATGCTTCTTGTGGGCTTATAGCCAAAGCTCAGATAATTTTTTCTCAGATTTTGAATAAAAATTTGTTTACTTGGACAATTTTAGTATCTGGGCTCACGAAAAACGGGCGTTTCTTGGAAGCTGTAGAGGTCTTTTATGAGATGATTGTTGAAGAAATTAGGCCTAATGAGATAACGATTGCAAGTGTTTTGCCTGCTTTTGGGAAGTTAGGGATTTCCCTGCTGGGGAAATCTGTACATTGTTATTGGATAAGACACAGTTCTAGTGGTAATGTGTTTGTGGAAACATGTTTGGTTGATATGTATTCAAAATTTGGGAGGATGAAGTTTGCAAGGAATCTGTTTGACAATATGCCCATGAGGAATGTCGTCTCTTGGAATACAATTATTTCAGGTTACTCTGAGAATGGATATGGGGAGGAAGCAGTGTGGATGTTCAATAGGATGAGGAGGGAAGGGTTTTGTGGCGATATTTTTACGATAATGAGCGTAACTAATTTAGACGATTTCAGAGTAGGAAGTGGAATTCATGGTTTAGTAGTTAAAAGTGGATATAAGAATGATCGACAGGTTAAAACTGCTTTAATGGAACTGTATATAAATGGTAATTTTGTTAATGATGCTTACTGTATATTTGGAGAGATCAATCAGAAGGACTTGGTTGCTTGGACTTTGATGTTGAGAGGGTTCTCAAAGAGTGGCAATTGGAGAAGGACAATTGAACATTTCAATGAGATGATAGCAGACAATGAGATTATTCTGGATTCTGTTTCGTTGATAACCATCCTTTCTGGTTGCAGCTCTTCAGGAGCCTTGCAACAGGGTAGACGTGTACATGGTCTAGTGATAAAAGCTGGTTTTCAGGCTGATATTTTTGTTGGTTCAGCTGTAATTGACATGTATGCTAACTGTGCAAGTATACGAGAAGCAAGAAGATACTTTGAATGGATGGAAGAGAAGGATGTTGCTTGTTGGAACGCATTAATATCTGGTTATGGCTTGTTTGGGTGTGGGAATGAAGCCATAGAATTATTCTTAAAGATGAAGTCTTCGGGTCTAAGTCCAGATGACTCGACCTTGGTATCAGTCCTGTGTGCTTGTAGTCACTCTGGCTTGGTCACTCAAGGACTCCAAATTTTTGATCATATGACCAAAGATTGGAACATAACACCTAATTTAAAGCACTATGCCTGTGTTATAGACCTTCTTGGCCGTGCTGGACGACTAAATGATGCCTACACACTCATGAAAAGGATGCATCTGAAACCGGGCCTTGAGATTTACAGTTCTTTGCTTACTGCTTGTAAAATCCAGAGGAACTTTGAGCTGGGAGATGAGATTTCTCAGGAACTTTTTCAGTTGAAACCTTATGATGCAGGGCACTATGTGCTGCTCTCAAACATGTATGCTTTGGCCGGAGACTGGGCTCGTGCAAGAATGACCAGAATATCCTTGAAATTGAGCAACATGAAGAAGAACCCTGGCCTTAGTTCTATCGAGATAAATGGAGAAATGTTTACATTTATGGCAAGCCACACCGATCATCCTCACTACTTGGAGATTAAGGAGTTTCTCAGGAACTTGATTTCTAATATAACAGGTGTAGGGTATGAGCCTGATACCAACTCTGTGTTCCTAGATGTATCAGATGATGTGAAGAGAGATATTTTATTTCACCACAGTGAGAAGATAGCTATTGCTTTTGGATTAATGAGAACTAAGCCTGGAGAAACTATACGGATCACTAAAAATCTACGGATATGCAATGATTGCCACTCTGCTTGTAAGTTCATCTCCCAAGTCTATGCACGAGTTCTGGCTATAAAAGATGCCAATCGGTTTCATATCTTTCAAGATGGTGTGTGCTCATGTGGAGACTGGTGGTGAACCTTGAACACTGTTACAACTTACAACACATTCGTATCTCCATTGATTCCAGGTTCGTCTTTTCATTACATGACTAAACTTAACGGTTGTACAACGGGGTAGAAGTTATAGTATATAGATACAAAAAGAGAACAGGAGATTAAACTTCATTTGAAAATGTGGACTTGCATTAAATATTTCTCAATGAGCTCGAAAATGCAGACATCGCCTTTCTTGATTGAATTACTCTCTGAAAATGCTTTCCATCCTTTATGCAGAGCAAGTTCACCGCTGCTAGTAACAATGACTTTGACTGGCCAAGACTTTCCTTCTGAATCTCGTAGAACCATCATAGTTTGTTGGGACATAGGAAGATGTCTTGTGGAAAACGCCTGTGGAATTGGCTGCAAGAAACACAATAAAACTGTTAATAAGATCCAGAAAGATCGACTTCTGTGTACAACAAACACAGCAGCTTACCAGAGTACACTTTGAGCGGACGTTATAGTCTTCAATCTCGGATCTGAAGAAAGGAAAAGGGGAGGTGAAGGAAGAAACAGATTGTTGATGGGATATTAAATCAGGTACATATTTTCTTGCACATCCATCTGTGTTAAAAATGACAACATCAAACGACATGCATCCATTGTATTTGAAGAGTAAGAATTCTGCTTTGCCCAAGGAATGATGTTTAATGAATTCTTTCCATCCATCGACGAAATACATGCCACCCTCTTCATCTTGCGATAATTTAACATCCCATTTTCCAACGGTCGTCCTCAGTGTGACTTGATCAGTTCTTTCATTCATTAAGTGTTTCTTGAAGTTGGATGGAATTCGCTACACGTTGGTTAAGAAAGGATCATAATGTGAAACAAGAATTTGTGAGGAAGAAAGCAACAATAGTATATAGCAGCTGCACACAGATTTGTCTGATATCTGTATATTTATGCGGATAAATTAAATAAGACACTATTTAGAATAAAGACATACATAAGTTTGAATATACCAAATCAATGCAGTTGTTCAGCCAAATTATCTTATAGAAGCAAGGCCTTCTATCTGGACTCCCCAAATCACCCTCTTCAAGCATTTCTTTTCATATGAGAAGAGAGCAAGTGATGTGTAGTTGTGAGTTGTGAATGAGGGTATGGCCAAATCTATATATGGTTTCTTGAATGTTATTTTCATATTGCCATAAGTAAAGACTAGAGTTTTGCATGATTACATCTCAAAATAGAAATATGATGCATGAAATTTCCATGCAGCAGCACCTCAATTATTTTCAACTTAATTACCACTTCCAACAAAATGCCATTTAAATAATGGTCAAAGGGAAGAAAAATAGAGAGAGAGAAATACAGATTAAGATTTAAAACCACAAACTTAATTATATGACTTTAAGTCCAAATCATTTAATCCGAACACACAACTTTAGTGCTCCTCCTCAAAGTAGACTATCTAAACTCTTTTTTTTTTTTTAAGTGGAAATCTTGTGTTGAAGTTGCTAGTTTTGATTCTGCAGTTGGATAGAGAGAAAGCAATAAAGTTCTACCTTAAAGGGGAGGTGGGTATGGGCAATTGAAACTACCTTAAAAAACAACTATACACAAAAGCAAAGGTATGTGTTGTTTAGCTAACTAGGTGTCCCTTGTAAATGTACCTAGATAAATGTGTAATAAGAAAGGAAAATAAAAAAAGAGAGAACTTTATTTGCTAATTATTGAGTGTCAAAATATTATTAGTAAAACAGTTCTCTAAGTTTATTCCAAAATAAAAAAAGAATATTTTACCCCCCAACGTTTTTTTTTCTTTTGTGTGTGTGTGGCTTTTTACTACCCCTACTCTATATTTTTATTTATTTTCTATCTTTGTATCCCCTATTTTTGTTTTAATTAACTTTTGTTTCTTGTAATGTGTCATATATTCTTTTGTTCCTTCACTTTCATTTTTCGGTTTTGACTCCTATAATCTTGTCTTTTGCTTTATTGAGAAATGGACAAAAGATCATAGAAATAAAAATATAGGAGGCATAAGAGTAGAAACAATTAAAAAATAACCAAAAAAAAAAAAGTATATAGGAAAATTATAAATATCAAGTGTTAATGGTGTTTTTTTTTTAATTTTAATTTTTTTTATAGTGTTGGACAAAATATGTTTTTTTTTAATTTAAAAAATAAACACTTAAAAATACGATAATTTTTAAGGCCTGCTAAGTGCAAGTGACATGACCAAGCCCAATTATTTGGACTTAAGAGTTTATGAAACCCAATTTGGCCTATACTCTTTTGATCCGAGTACAAATAAACCCAATAAGTGCTATATACAGTTGATAGTGATACACATGCAAGTATAAAATAAACTCAGATATAAAACAAAATTTAATATAATAAAGCTTAATAGTTTTATTCTATTCTATGGACACAACTAATATTTGGGTCTATTGAAAACTCATTCAAGCTACAACCGATTGATAATTCAAATAAATTTGAGTACTATTATATTAGGCCTGATTTACAACCATATTTATTTAATGATGAATATACTCTTTACTCGTTGGTGGCTTAAGATATAAAGACAGTTAATTGAGAAATCCCAAAAAAGGGTGTGTGGATTTAGAAGAAAAACACGTTTTCCAAGAAATATTGAAAGTCGCGTTTCATTAAAAGTCGTCGCATTCCTTGCAACTAACGCCAACTTCCATAACCGTTAAGGACACGATCCACCAGCTTCGCCACCTTCATAACTCTTTCCTCTTCTTCCTTTTACTGTTTCTTCTCCAATTTCTAAAGCCTCGATTGAATTACTAAAATTTCGCAGGTAAATTAATTTCGATGAATTATTTACTATAATTAGAAAACATGAAGAAATAATAAAAAACTATGGAATTATATGCGAAAAATCCATCCCCTTTTTTCACGAAGATAGGTGATCAATTCGAAGCAACCCTTCCTTGAAAACCCTCCTTCATCAACCCCGTTTTCTGTGTTTTCTCCGTTTTCTATGATTATTTATTTATAATTAAATGCAAAAATAGGGAAATTGTAGAGAATTTGATCAGAGGTTGAAGAAGAAGAAGAAGCTGTGATTTAAGGAAAACAGAGGAAAAGGGAAGAATCAATCACCTTCAAGGATCAATCAGATTTCAGTGAGTTTAATTCGTATTAGAAATTTGTGAAATTATCTCATGTCAAAGGGCTTTTATTTTCAGTTTTTTGTTAATTATAAGTATTGTTATTACATTTGTTGATGATTCTTGCATTGATTTTGATGATTCATTTGAGATAAAACCTAAAATCCCTTCTGAAGATGAATACTTGTCCTGTTTCTATCTTCTCCTTATGATGTTTAACTACATATCAAGGGAAGGACAATTAAAAGTATTGTGTTTGATGAAGTTGGCAACAATGATGGAGCAAATGATATTTCTGATTATGACGATGATGATGATGATGATGATGATTCCAGCCCATGCTGGAGATACAAATCCTGTATTTGATCCATGTACGGATGCAAAAGTTCAGAGATTAGATGGGTTTACATTTGGGCTAGCATTTGCTTCTAAGAACTCTTTCTTCTTCAACCAGACTCAGCTTTCACCTTGTGATCGTCGTCTTTCTCTGTCGACAAACAGTGCCGAGCTGGCGCTTTTTAGGCCAAAGGTTGATGAGATTTCACTGCTTACTATCAACAGCAGCACCTTCAATCCTGTAAGCTCTACTTTTGTTGCTTTAATGTGGTTTTTGTTGGTTAACCATGGCTTTCTTCACTCATGGAAACTATTGTCTCACCTTTGGTATATGAAAAGGTAAAAGATATATTTTCTGTTTCTGATAATGATTTTCTCTCATGTTCTTAGAGCAAGTTTGGTGGTTATATGGTGGCATTTGCCGGACGACAATATGCAGCTCGATCAACCCCTGTATTCGTTGGAGACAACACTCACACCATAACCAGCTTTACCCTGGTAATTCATATGTCCTATGAATACTTTACTTGATGAAATACGCCTACTACAGTATACTCGTGGTTATATATGTGTGCGCGATTATAGACATTGGATAGTGCACTAAGCATGTTGTTATGTGATGGCAGGTTCTTGAATTCCAGAAGGGGACCCTGCAAAACTTGTTCTGGAAGAAATTCGGGTGTGGTTCGTGCACCGGAGATTCTTTCGTGTGCCTTAACAACACTGATTGTGCAATCCCAAATTCAAAGTGCAAAGGCAATGGAGGAACCATTGGCTGTGAGGTGGGTGTACAGTTAGCTTTCTCTGGTACTGATAAAAATGACAAAGTGCTTAATTCATGGTATGAGGTGGCCAATCTTAGGCAGTACTCCCTCTATGGCCTCTACTCGAATCTACGTGATTCTCTTACCAGTTCATTCGATGGCTTGTTCTGAGATGCCAAGATTGTGTTGTACACTAGACAAGAGCATCAACTAAGTTTCAGATCCTAAATGCTACAGTGTAAATTCCACCGCATATAGTATCTATTGTCGATTTGTACATGTCATGAGTATACATGTCTCTGTATGTGTATAGACAATAGATACTATATGTGGTGGAATTCAACAGATACAGCATATATTATACCCTAAATATTGTACCATAAATTCGAGAAACACTGACTGAACAATGAAGTTTAGCCACATTTTCGGATGATTATATATTTCATCACAGGGGATATATTGTTATGTATTATCAAGAATTCATCTTTCAAATGATGAAAACAAGCTCTTGATAATCCTTTATGACAAATATGGTGATTCCATGCTGTAAATATTCCAATCGGAGAAATCCTTTTGACAGAAGAAAAAAAAAATCAAATATTTGGGATGCAATAGAGTGGAATGAGATGTAAAAGCCATCCCAAATTATCTAAAACCTCTCATTTACCAGCTCTGTGATGAATCTATTCTTTTCCGATTTCGGAGAAAGTTTTGTCAAAGAGACTGATAATGATGAATCAATTCGTGATGTATGCACAAAAGTGACAACTATACAGATGCTATTTTACATTTTCTACACCAAAATTAGGATTGACAGAGAAACAGCGCCATCAGAACCGTACCTCAATGGCACACGAAGCAATCATGCTCTTGACCTTTACCACATCACAAATAGGTGGGTGCTAGAGGCTTCACCATCATCACAAAGTGAGTTGGGAGAAAACAAGATTTAGTTCTATACTGGCTGAGAAAGTGCCTTTTCGTGGATATCCAAAACAAGATCACGTAATTCTGGGAAAATTGATACTAGAACAAGTTCCAGTATTCCATAGCCAAGTTGCTTCAAACAAACTGTGGACTGCAGAAGTCATGTATAAAATTAATAGGGTAAAAAAATTGAAAAAGAAAATGAAAGGAAAACCAATGCGGCACATACATACATACATCTGTACACACACACACATACTAGTAAGCAAGACGTGTATGGCATATATACATATATGTGTGTGCATGAGCTTGCCAAGAAAATTATTTAAAATGTATGGCCTCTGATATTTGTTGATATGAGAGAAGTTGAGAGAAGAGAAGATGAACGAGGTGTCATACCTGAAGAAAATAGTATATATCTCTAGCGCAACGTCTATATTGCTTATGTCCGATCAAACTGACCAAAGTGGCTGGAGCACCATCTGACAAGAGAGAAGAAAAGATTTGTAAGTCAAAGTCACAATATTGGTAACTTCCACAAGAACAAGAAAACCAATCGAATATATTGGAGACGACAAAGGAGTATTTTAAAACTAACAAAAAACAGAAACAAATTTAAGTAGATCGCCCCTGGGAAGATCTAACTGTCTCAGCAAGATGAGGTCAAAATATCAACAGAAAAATCCAATAGAGTTGTTCAAAAGGAGTCATGCATGTTTAAGAGAGAAATATAATATAACTCTATGTAGGAAAATACAAGCAATATGGAACCATTCTGAGGAATTTGGAAATATCAAAATACAAGGATGACGAGGGGTAAAGGCTGCCCTGTGATGAACCCAAACTAACATAAAGAAACATTATGTTTGGCAAATAAATTAGCAAGATACTCACTGAATAACATCTTCTTTACATCACTAGCTCTGCGAGCAGCTTCGAGTTGTTGCTCAAAAGAACCTGATTGAGTGGCCTTCATTCCACCTGGTTGCCTTACTGTCTGCTGTGGTCGTTGAGTAGCTGCAAAATCTTTTTGTTGACCTTGTGCGCGCAATTTTAGGAAGAATGTACCATCAGGCCAGAGAACCTGATGAGGAAATGATCAGAATTAGCAAATCAACCTCTCGGAACAAGTCAATATATAAAACAAGTCCAAGAAAAGAAGAGGTTTGAGGGGAAAAAAACAGATGTTGAATAGAAGTTGAGGTATATAGAAAAGCCCCATTTTAGCTGACAAGGTATGATCCACAGAAAGACCCTTTTTAGCTGTCAACTTTCCAAGAAACAAGAACGGAGAATGGAGCGTCAGTATCAAGGCATATTACTCCCATTAATACAAAAGAGACATTCTCCTTAATTTAAAAACTGCACTTCTGTACTAGTTATGTTTTAGATCCACTAATTTGAGGCTGTAAGCTCAAGTATAACAATTGTCATAGCAATGATTCGTATGGAAAAATGAGTTTCTCCATCATTCATGTTACCCAGTACATCGATGATGATCACAACTCAGATACTAAATGTTCAATGCTCACAATAAATTACTTAAATGTCAGGAGATGAAAGCATCATATTAGAATACTAATCACTTACATCCTGGACCCATCGAATCCCCTGAGCAACAACATCCTCCCTACGGAGCCATTGGATTTGTCTGATGAGCCAATCATCAATGGCATCTTCCATGATTAACTGCAATATTTGCTTTGATATCCAAAAGACCTGTCTCCTACAATTAAAGAACATATATGCACATGTCTTAAGGCTTAGATGATTAGGTGCATATAACAAACATGCTCTCTATATGTAAAATAAGTGATTACATCAGTTAGTTGCTTCAGATAATTACAAATTAATATTTAAGCCCCATGTTGAATTTTGCCAACTTTTGTGCCTCAATCTTCAGGATCATCACTGTTTATTGGGTTGTTGATGGGAAGTGTTTGAAGGATATTAGAAACAGAAACAGCTATCTCTAATCATGACAATTAACCTCTAAATTAAAGATGACAATTTATATGAGAGTTTCCTCCTCCCTGTTCAAATCGCAACTTCTAAAAAGTTAAAAGATAGTATAAAAAAAAAAAATGATGATCAACAGACTTGCATAAGCATTACTTGTAATAATAGAAAAATGCCTAAAACTAAGAGAGTGAAATTACATTTTTGCATCTTCAAACCAAAAATAATCACTGTTATGTAATCAACATTTTTTCTCCAGAAAATAAATCATATGCAAACAGGTAATTTGCATATCCAAAATATTTCCATGAATCAGATGGAGCGAGAGTCTGTGTACATGCAATTTCTGAGGTTAAACCCTATGTGCCACACGTATACAAGTCCATCAAGTAGGATTTGTTCATAGATCTCATTTTGCATGGATTTATAAAGTAAACAGTAAACTCTAACACCCTTTCTTTCTAGATGAATTTTCACTTGCAAGAAAATAATCTGTATTAAATGAGTAGCAAAGTAATGGGGCCCAGAATGCAGAGCTCTTCAACAGTGAAACCAGTCTTTTGATAATAACATCAACATCAACAAAAATAAGGGCAATACTAATATACACTTATTTATGGGAATTGCATGAGCTATAGATTGCTAGCAATGCTATTTCAAACACATGTCACCAATTCCACAGACATCTCAGCCACATCTTTGAATCTCAATTCTCAAATGATAGATTCTCCAGTACTTGCAAGAGTGCAAGTCAAGAGTCACAAAGCAATAAGTCAAAACTTGTGAGTCACGGATTGCTAGATATGGCATTATTGAGGCAATAAGTCAACATTTGTAGCAGCCCCACACCAAGAGAACAATGTGAAACAGGACTTGTGAGTCCAATCTAGATTAAATCAATTCATCAACCATAAAATTGGGCCAAAAAAGGAATGGAATATACCAGTACCAATGATACCACTGAGACACAAATTAAGTCACAAAGTGATGACCCAAAAGAATTTGAAATAACAAAATGACATGGAATTAAAAGGATGAGAAAGCATTCAGCAGTCAGATAAAAGGAAAATAGAAGAATCTGGCCACATTGTTAAAAGCCGATGGAACAACATATTGACCCAAAAATTTACATTTTTAGGAACCAACATATCCACCAATCAAAAATCCTATAAACTAAATATTATCACATATGATAATAAAATACTAATCTAAAGAACCAAATTACGTGTTTAGTAGTATCTCACACAAAGCAAGAAAAAGGTACGAAAGTGTGTAAAAGAGAGTATTACCTTAGCCAGCCCCTTCGCTTGAGTTGAAATACGTTATCAACTAAATTCAGAACTGGAACACTTAAATTTGGAGGTGTCCACTGCAAGGAACATCATATATCAATTAGAGAAAGCATAACTAAAATCACAAACAACTAAACCAGTGATAGAGATTGCATAAGAGACTCATGTAACAATTGCAAATCACAAGGTAGCTTAATTCCTTTTCAGCCAACAGCTGACCTACTGGACAGATAATCCCGCCCAAGGAATTACATGAATCAAGAGCAACGGGCTATTGAGAAGGTGGTGAAAATTCAAACATTAAAGATAAATTTTCAAGGATAGTCTGAAAATTACCGCAGAAACATCAAGGGCATGAGGGAGAAGGAATAATGAACAGGATTGAGATTTACTCTACTAGATTCACAGTACCTCTGGTGGCACCCCAGTAATATCCTCTTCAGGAAAGGATGTTATGGCTAGATCAGTCTCGGGATGTCTGGTCACAGAATTTGATTCAGATTTTAACCTCACACTATGGATTTCCTCAGAGTCCAAGTTACTGACATCTTCATCACGTTTAACAACCTTCCGCAGAAACCCCTCCGACTTTAATTCATAATCTGATTGCCAATCATTAGCTTGGGCTGCAGCTTCAGTGTCCTGTTCTCCGAAGGTTACATCTTTATCGCCTTCATCATTATCTGAAAAACTGTTAACCGACTCTGAGGTACTTGGCCTGATAACCAATTTACTTATATCATCAGCATTCCAGGACAAGTTTCTGCTTGTAACTGAAGAAGCTGGTTCAATACAAGAAGAAGGTGAGCCAGAAACTTTCGACATCAGGCCATCAGAAACCCCTTTAAATTGGCGTACAATATCATCCATAGCATCATCCACGTTCACTGTTTTGGTGAATGGAGATCTCATGATGATTACAATATTTTATAGGTGCAATTTAAATATTTAAAAGATAAAAATTGAAGACACGACAAGAAAGAAGTTAGCTCCATTCTAAATGTAAAAACCTAATGTATTTTTTCATTGACAAATCATTCTTCAATGAACTTATCCTCAGATTTGTAAGATTCTCTGAAAATCCAACTTTATCATGACACAATTAACTGACTATCAGGGTTAACAGTGCATTTTATAAACCATCTAACTAGAAATAAAAATTCTAGCCAGTTTACAACAATAAAAAAGAATATCATTGTGAAAGAAAAGCTATGGTATGATGCAGATGAAGAGGCAACACCGTTGGACTTAAAAATATAGACAAAAAGTCAAGAACACTTTATTGATAGAATTTACATTTTGTTCATCTCATGCTCCAATATAATGTGCCATACTTATACCTTCCTCACTAAATACAAGGAACAATTGGACAAAAAGCTGACAAGAAACTGGATTCATGATGTTTGTAATCTTCTGGTATGTTTCAAAAATCTCCAGAAAAGTAAAGAGGGGTTATATTGTACAACTGAGGTGGATAATAATAAATATCAAACACCCTGACTGTTGCAGTACAGACAATCCAAATGAAGTATGACTATGTATAGATGCTCATAAATAATATGACTAAACAGAAATTTGGTGGAAACTAGTATATAAAGACTATCCAAGTAAGAAGGCACAAACCTGCAAGGGTCCTCATCACAGAAGAAGATTTCCCAAAAGAGTAGTTCTTCATTAGAGAAAAAACTACAATTAATTGAGAAGACATAGGTACTGAATATATTTTCAACAGAATAAATAAAAGCACACCTTAGAGGAGGCACTCAGAAAATCCCACACTTCATGTTGCTCTGCCACATTGGCAATTGACAAGAGCTCCTGGTAAAGATAGTATGATCAGAACAGAAAACAAGAAAAATGTCTCTATACCAAAACAAGGAGTACAAGTAATCCTACTTGAAGATACTTGTCAAGCTGAATACAGCGCTGGTGAACAAAAGCATCCTCTGTACTTGAAGAGAATATTCTTTTGGGAGGCAAATGTAATGTATAATTGGGAATGTCCTTAAGATGCCTATGCAATCTCTCAAAGTTCCGATACCTGTAGATAAAAGTATCCCAATAAAGGAATTAAACTATGGAGTGATAAACCAATATCTAATCAGAAAATTTCACCTTGACGATGAAGGCCGCGTTCTTAGAAAGCAGATCGATTATATGGCATGATATTCAAACATTGTGATATTGTTCATCGAACTGGAAATTAAACTTGTACCTTCTTTTCACAAACCAAGTGGTGTTGTTAGCATCAGTTACAGCAATTGAGTAAACTGCAAATGATTTTGAGCCAAGTTTCTCAAAGTATGCTCCAACAACCTGCATAGTCAAGGATCTCTCATCAGCTAAAGCACAGACTATCATCATACAACTGTAATAAAGGAGGTTGGAAAATGCTCCTATAGTTTCAAGCCTTGGCCTCAAAAAATAGCTGATCACATAATATAGACAACTAATGCAGTTTAGCTTTGTAGAAGTCATTAGTGAAATACTGTGTTTCCTGAATCGAATGGATGTGAAAATGTTAAATTTTGAAGAATATAACTGTATAAAATTTAGGAGACTAGTCTCCAATGGAAAATCTTTTAGTGTAATTGCAGCAAAAGAAGTGAAGCTATCATTTTCAGACAAAGGAGTGAAGCCTGCGAAGTTACTTTTCTTAAAAAATACTAGTATTTTGCAATACATACTGCAAGGTTGCATCCATTAAAATTGTTAACCAATAGATTAAAATCAGTGGCCATACCCGACATCTAAGCTTTGGGACGTTCAGTCCTTCACGACGTAATACAATGTCTGAATTACTCATCAGGCTGCGCGCATGAAGCTTATTAGCATCTGCACTATAGTACTCATTAATGATTGGTGCACTGCCTTCGCTATCAAACATATCCTCCAGGTTCAAATGAACTTTTAAGTCAGAAGTGCTGTTTGATCTTTTTAGCTTACTTCTATTTTCACGGGAAACAACAGCAAGCTCATGAATAGCAGAACTTTCCTTTAAAAACAGATCCTTGTTAAGCTCTTCGGAACTGCTTAAAGCATCAAGACTGGGATCAGTGGGGCGAGTTTCCTTCAGAGGCCTGGGTGGTAGCTGCTTAGAATTTTTGTCTTCCACCTGTAAATAAGTTCCAGACTTCTGTTTTGGCATTGTGCCCCTAATAAAATCTGTATCAGAAGCCTGAATTTCCGCAGCAGCCTTTTTCTGGATTTTCTTTTTATAGTTTCTTCCAATTGCCCACATGTTTTCAAGATTTTCAGGCATAAGGACTTCTGTTCTTCTCTGAGTTGCAGCATCAAATACTTTTGCCCACTCAGCATGTTGTGTATGTATGGTTGCATCCTGCATCGTACTAGATATGAGACCTCCTGAGCCACCCAACTCTAGTACCTTTTTACGATCTAATTGAGTCAAAGACATATCAGTCTCTTGATTTTTGGAAGACATATCTTTTTTCAAACTAGATTCACTTCTTCGACTATGTTCCCCAGAAACTTGGTGCTCACGGTAATGAACCCCCACATCAGGTGATTGATCCCCCTCAGCGTTATAAGCAAGGATAATACATTCAATCAACTCATTAATATACCTGGGAAACAATTGAAATCACATGATATAGCAATTGACGTGCTATTTGAAAAGATAGAAAAGATGGTGAAAAGTTGCTTGCATAAGAATGATAATCATAACTACTAATCAGGACTACTACAACAATAAAAGCAGTTATAATAATGACATCCAGAATTAGGAATAAACCAGTAGAGCAAGGTAAAAGTTTTTCAGAGTCAAGTATTTCAGCTAATTCCCACAAATCGATCCACTTAAAATCCTTCACTAGTTTCATTGAGTAAGAAAACATATTGCTCAAATAGATTGCTAAAAAACTTTAAGTAGACAAGAAAGGCATTAGGGGTGAGTAAATAAAAAAACTAAAGTATCTTTTTAACGAAATCCTTGATTAGCAACCTATAAAGTGACCCTCACAACTAGCAAGTGCCAACATTTGAGATCAGAAAATACTAACCACCATCCTACTTCAGAATTCGAGGCTGTTTCACTGAGCTCATTTAAAGATCACATGAGATTATATATGAGTTATGTTTTAGAGTTTATAAGATAGTACATTCAGCAAGAATTCTAAATATAGTTATTGCCATGAACGCATGATAATATCAGCAAATTATGTTTTCACCATTTTATGATCTAAAATAACAAACATGAAATATTGGCATTCCCTTTTTGCATGGTATCATAAAAGAGGCCAATGCAAACCATTTAAAAGTTAAAATTTCTATAGATAAGCAGAAAGTGCAGCCATCTAAAAGAATTCCTGGGGAAAAGAAGGGTTAAAGAAATAGCATCTTACAGGGGGCTTGCAAGATTCATAATAGGTTGCACTACCAAACAAGTTAAGAGTTCACGAGCAATGCAGCGAACCAAAGGGCATTGGGCTTCCCTTGGTCTCAGCACAACAGCCAAAAGTCCACCCATAAGCCGTTGAAGAACCTATATGCTAAAAGTATTAGATGTCATGAAAAACTAATCAAGATAAAAAGGAAGAGTTAGTTGGGTAAACAACTCCTGGATTAGAACACTTCTACACCTTGTACTCACTCTCTGGAGATATCAACGCAGGGTGAAGCTCCTTGGACACCAGGAGATGGTGCTTCAACCTTTCATCCCTTTCTTCAGAAGACAATGTTCCCATAACATCCACGCCAATAGCAGCCTGATTTCTTCTGAAGAGATCAAGGTGGACCCCTATCAGGTCTACAACATCCCTGGAGAATTGCAGAAATAAGGGTGAATCACTCATATTATCAGTTATCCACTTGAACAATTTTACAATTTCATTGAAGCACAAAATTACACCATACTTTGTCAACAGGTCAACAAGGTTTAGCTCTTTGATTCTTACAGATACTTCACCAAGAACATCCATGATTATACAATGTATCAATTCTGGTGCCTCTTTGTCTGGTGTAATATCAGAATACCACAAATCAGTGACAAAATCATGCAAAAGCTTGTCGATGAAGTCCTTCATAGCAGCGTTTACAACAGGGGAATCTATTTTTCTTTTCCATTTTTGCGGGGGAAGAAGGGTAGTAAGACGAGAATCATTCACAGATAGCTGCTTCTTTTCTAAGTGTGACAAGTAAGATGTTGTTATAGTATTCTGAACCTTCCATCGGAAATCCACCTCATTAAACAATATTCTTAGTCCAGAAACAAAGAGTATGGCTATGGGAATATTCATCAACATTGATTTACTAGTATCTGCAAGAAACATATATAAGCAGAGAACTGATCAGCATGGTAGAGTACAAGTAGGCTCAAGAGCAGTGTACTAACTTTCCATAAAAGAAATCCTACTGAAGCAAAACAAAATAATGTTAAAAGGTTTTACTGTTTCAAACGATTTATAGTAGTCAAAAGATAACACTTATGTTTTAGTCAGATTGACTGAAATAACCTTGCTGAACTGGGCCTCACTCCTCCTTTAACACAAAGGCATGACCCACACACGAACCATCATACATACAAACTATGATTCGTATCGCACGAACCACCATACACATACACTAATGGACACACCCACACACACGGTTCGTGTGACACGAACCAACACAGAAACACACCCACACACCCACACACGCCACCCAAATGGCATAACCCACACACATATTGACAGAGACCGTAGTTCATGTCATCCCACACTTGGATGTTTGATGGGGTCTGTCTGCAATTTAGTATGGGTGTTTCTGTCAAACAAGCACTTTTTTTGTTAGAAAATAGTTTTGTTAGGATGTATGGCTATTCCTGACCATTTCCACAGTGGAGGTGGGGGGATAATAGTAACAGAAATACCAATTCATTTATTTCACATGCATTTACAACTACACAGCATACATTCTTCCCTCTGTTCTAACTCAAACTTTCTCTATACCAATTCATAGTTCACTTTCATTCCAAACAGCAACAAGCCACAATTATATCACAGTATAGGAAACACAATCAAATAAAAATTAAACTCCAATAGAAAGCAATATATGAAAGAAAAACAAACTTCTTCACCATTAGAATCAAACTGGAGAAAATTCTTTAAGTTTTCAACATCATATCGTTGCAAGATAATGAAACTAACAAAGCAATGACCAATAAGCCACATCACTCAGTCGCTCAAGGCAAAAGAAACAACGAATTTAAGTGTTCTCGTTTCAAGAAAACCAGAGGAAAAGAAAATTCAAGAACTTAGGAGTAAGACACTGCGAATATACAGAGTTCTCATTTCAAGAAAACCAGAAGGAAAAGAAAATTCAAGAACTTACGCGTCAAGAAGTAAGACTATGCGAATATCCAGAGTTCTCATTTCAAGAAAACCAGAAGGAAAAGAAAATTCAAGAACTTACGCGTCAAGAAGTAAGACACTGCAAATATACAGAGACTCCACCACACCGTTCGAAGCTTAGCTTCTTCGATCAGATCTTGTAAACTCTTCATCGCCTTCTTCGGAATTCTCGAACCCTAAAATCCTTTGTTCTCTAAAATCTGAAGTTCGAGAATTAACGATTGAAAGACCTAAAACCAATTCGGTAAATTCAAAATTTAAAACCTAAAATCTGAACAAATAAAAAAAACTCTAAATACGAATTTTGAGTTGCAAGAAAAAACAAATTGCAGCAGTTTTCTTGAATCCAAAAGGCTAGAAACTAAAATTTTTGAATCGTCTCTTAGCTGAAGTTCTCTCCTATTCTCTCTCCTTTTCTTTTGCTCGTGATCATTGTTAGAGAGACACATAAGAAAAGCGTCGGAGAGAAAGTCCGTCGTCGTCGTTATATACTCGTTGTATATGTAACTCTGTCAGCACTAGCATTGTCTGGTTGTACTGTCTGAATGAATTGACGGTTTTACCCTTTCGGCGTGTAGACCATCACATGGGTCGTGCTATTTATTGACGGTGGTGAGGGTTAAAATGTTGAAGTTAATTAACTATTAATGATTATTTTAGGTAATTGGTTATAAATGCACTTTGTTCGACTCGAGAAGTAGTGCTAGTTGAAGTAACTAGCTTACATTTTTATTTATAGAATATTTATGTTTTATAGAGGTGATCAAATGGGTGAATTGATAATTCAACTTAGAGATATATGGGGTTGATTTCTATTCATAATTCATAATTCAAAATATTCGGATTTATTTCATCCTAACATATGTGATTCTTCAGTCAATTTAATTATTGAATGTGATTAATCTATCTATTTATAGGAGCACTAAGTTCCGCTAATGATTTAATGGTTCAAAGAGATTGGATTTTGCATGACTCAACCCAATTATGCATGTTAGTCTCACGAGGTCCGATCAGACTAGATAAGATAGTCGTCTATCCAATTATCCTAAGTCAATAAACTTTACTTTTCGATATCGTTCATTTATATTATATTTAAACATTTAGTTGATAATTATGTTACTTGAATGTTCTCGATTCCTTCTCCTCTAGTTTGCTTTCATTTTTTGTTGATTTATAATGAATATAATCCAAGTATTATATATTTACCCACATGAATATAAAATATAATAAATAATTGAACACACAAAGTTGAGTTTAGAACGTAACTATTATGAAAACACAAAAACTTATATACACCATTTGCATGGATCTAGGGTCCATGCACCACTTCTGACCCGGCACGTCACGCGCTCAGACGCGTCTGCACGCGCCTCTAAGTCGCGGATGAAATCCGCCCAAATATGAGTCTGACCTTTATGTTATGTTAAGCATATCTTTTAGTAGTGTTAGACATACATTTTACTTATGTTAGACATACCTTTTATGTTATGTTAACTATACTTTTTAATTGTGTTAGACATACCTTTTAGTTATGTTAGTCATACCTTTAGTGTTATGTTAAGCATACCTTTCAGTAGTGTTAGACATACCTTTTATGTTATGTTAACTATACTTTTTAATTGTGTTAGACATACCTTTTAGTTATGTTAGTCATACCTTTAGTGTTATGTTAAGCATACCTTTCAGTAGTGTTAGACATACCTTTTATGTTATGTTAACTATACTTTTTAATTGTGTTAGACATACCTTTTAGTTATGTTAGTCATACATTTAGTGTTATGTTAAGCATACCTTTCAGTAGTGTTAGACATACATTTTACTTATGTTAGACATACCTTTTAGTTATGTTAGTCATACATTTAGTGTTATGTTAAGCATACCTTTCAGTAGTGTTAGACATACATTTTACTTATGTTAGACATACCTTTTATGTTATGTTAACTATACTTTTTAATTGTGTTAGACATACATTTTAGTTATGTTAGTCATACCTTTAGTGTTATGTTAAGCATACCTTTTAGTAGTTTTAGACATACCTTTTACTTATGTTAGACATACCTTTTGTAATTTAATTGAATGGTGTCATCTGGAAAAAAATAGGGAGACCTTTAGGTTTAGTTAAGTATACTTTCACGTGTTCATAAGATGACCATCATGTATTCTTAAGCATACCAGAATAAACAGAACTAAAATAAGTCAACTATATACATACAAGGCATTCAGTTTCTTTAAATACGGAGACCTTCACATATAGTTAACTATACATTTACGTTTTCATAAGATGACCATTATGTTTCATTAATGTTTTCAAATTGAAAAGTTTGAAATTTAGCAGATGAATTACTAATTTAGCAGATGCGATTTCATCAGCAATTTCCATGAAGATTGATTGATTGATATGAAGTATTGTTAATTGCGACCTGAAGGAAGAAATTTGATAGAAGAAACTCGATGGAATACGCGACCTGAGGGAAGAAATCGCGTAGCTGAAGGAAAAAGAAAGAAATTGGGCCGGATTGTTAATACCTGAGGGAAGAAATTGGGTCAGGCCTGTATTGGGCTGGGTCATGACTGTATTGGGTCGGGTCGGATAGTGGTGCACGGATCTTAAGATCCGTGCAAATGGTGTACACCAGCCCCACTCTTATGAAATTAAGTCAAGGATACTTGAAGATTAGATCTCTTAATACTTCTTTACTTTGAAGTATGGCAAAAACTTTTGTGCACAAGGTGCACAGATCCAAATTTGTGCACAACAATACTGTTATATTATATGAAGTAATATTGTTCTATTATATGAGTGATACTGTTTTATATGAAGTAATACTGTTATATTATATGAATGATAATATAACAGTATCATTCATATAATATAACAGTATTACTTCATATAAAACAATATCACTCATATAATATAACAGTATTGTTGCACCTTGTGCACAAGAGTGTCACTCTTGAAGTATTGATGTTTCATTGTGCAATCGTTTATCTTTTTCATTTTTTTTCAAACTATAATTATGTGATTACATTTTATGTAAATCTTTTACAATCGAGATTGGCACATGCATAATGCATACATATATAACCATTCAATAAATATAAAACTGTGCTTTTAAATTAGTTTAATATGTTTGAATCGAAATATCTTTATGATTTTGGTTATAATAGATTTATCATGAATATTCATGATTTTGTTATTATTATTATTAGGATTAATTAGTGATATTATTAGTGAAACAACAAAAAATCGGATCTTTATATATAATGACAACTTAAATGTTACCCACAAATAAACACGTGTAGATTTAAATTGAGTTACAAAAGGAAAACAAATAAAATTTTAGAACTTTCCATACAAATAACCATATGTAGATTTAAAATTGAATTATAAAAGGAAAAAAAAAAAAGATCAGGCCTTTTCATACCCATAAATATTCATATGTAGATTTAAAATAGAGTTATGAAAGGAAAAAAAAAAAAAAAAATCTTAGACCGTTCCACGTAAGGCGACCCCACATATATTCTTCCTGGTTATCTGGTTACGCGAAGCGCCCGTTGTTTCTTTCCCATTCTCTACGCCGCGTCTTACCTTTCCAAATCTACGCCCTACTTTTCCAAATCTATTACTGCATGACGCGCATCAAGAAACTTCAATCAACGGTCAAGATATGCTTGTCACATTTCTCAACATAACTGCACGTCATTATTACCGATCACCGTTTTAAAATATCATATAAAATCCGCTAAAAATATCTCATCCTTATCCAACAATTTACCACGCTTTCTTGAAAGCAGTCATCAATCATAAACCCTATTTAAAAACACACACACACACACACACACACTCATGTTATCAGATAAAACTCCCGTGAATCGTGATAAAGAAACTTTTGTAATACAAAGAAGATGATTCAGACAGTGCCTTTGAATTGTTCATTAAGCAGTTTTGTTGTTGAATCAAATGGTTTTGCTCACTATTCAAAATCAGCTGCATCAAGAAATGGCTCTTCAGTTTCAACCGTTTGTTGCTCTGTTTCAAGAAACGATGCTTGTATACCAAAATTGGAGCCTTTTAGCAGAAACAGGATTGATAGAGCTGTTAGAGAACCCCCTTTGATTCAGAAATCTGAAAATCAAATTGCAGGCAAGTTTCTTTTCTTGTTTCCAAAGTAGTCATTTTTTGAACAAGTTCTTGGATCCTTTCCATTTTCTTGAGTTGATCCGTTTTCTTGGCATAAAGGATAGTGCTTGTTTAAATGAAGTAACCTTTCTTGATTGATCTTGATTTGGTTGAAATCAGATTCTTGACATTTATACCTGTGTTTTCTAATGCATTGTTCAGATTATTGTTCGACACTTGAAGGAGACGAATCTTATAGCTGTTGGGAGGCCTATTTTGAACTCAAAGAGCTTGAAGTAAGTTCTGTCAATCTTGATCTTTTTTCAAATTTTAAGGCACTGCAAAGTGAATTGTATTTGTCTTGCTGAGTATCTATGGATTACATGATTTTATGAACTTTTAGTTTTACCTAAAAAGGTTCTGCTTTGATGTATTAAAAAGTCTGATATACTTGTTAGAATTGCATTGGAGAAGTTAAATATGTTGATTAAACTAATTAGAAATTGAAATTCAAGAGCATGATTGCTTCGTGTGCCATTGAGGTATGGTTCTGATGTCTCTGTTTCTCTGTCAATCCTAATTTTGGTGTAGAAAATGTAAAATAGCATATGTATAGTTGTCAATTTTGTGCATACATCACAAATTGATTCATCATTATCAGTCTCTTTGACAAAACTTTCTCCGAAATTGGAAAAGAATAGATTCATCAGAGCTGGTAAATGAGAGGTTTTAGATAATTTGGAATGGCTTTTACATCTCATCCCACTCTATTGCATCCCAAATATTTGATTTTCCTTTTCTTCTGTCAAAAGGATTTCTCCGATTGGAATATTTCCAGCATGGAATCATCATATTTGTCATATTTGATTTCAATCATGTTAATGCATAATAACGCGAAACAGAAAGAGGGACCGAAGGAAGAGGTGGAAAGGCTCATAATCGAAGCAGGTGGAGTAAAATCACTCATCAGTTGTGTGCACGGAATTTCAGCGATCCACAAAGCTAAAAAGGAGTGCAGCGATTCACACAAGTTTGTAACCATTGAGAATAAAAGAGGAAGTCCGTGTCCAATTCCTGATGGATTGCCAAAAACATCAGAGGAGCTTGAGGAGGAAGAGAAAGGTAGAATGCCCGATTCGCCCTTCACAAGATTGCTTCGAGCCAGAGGAACGCATCCTGCCTGGTATTCCCCTGCACCCGAGCATGAAACTGATTGATACCATTTTATCGTTTGATGTTATATGTATCTTGAAGAATGCCTAGTAGATGATTATGGGTTTGAGATATGATTGTGTATAATGGTGTTTTTTTTTTTTTTTTTTTTTTGTATATAACCAAGGTCAAGGTGGTGGTGGTGGTAGTAGTAGTTTGTTAGTGATCTCACTATGCCTCAATTTGAGGACATGGTGGATTCTGTTTTGAGATTCTATGATGTAAAACATGCATTGCCAGGAAAAATGTATAATAGTATGAATAAAGTGTGTACATGTTTGATGAAAGTTTCTTGCAGAAAATTATGGTATTGCGAAATTTAAGGCGATAAAAGACTTGAAAACAGGGTTGAAGGGAGAAAACAGTTGTCTATTTTTAGGATTTCCATGTTAGTCCATTGAGAAGAAAAGAAGGCAATGGACATGCAAGCAAAGCCTCCTATATTCTGTGAATAGAATTGAGAAAGAGGTTGAAATCCACAAAAAAAGGGTCCGAAGAATATGGCTCTCCAATCTTTACATGTCCATGAAATGTAAGCTTTTCACCATCCATAAAACACCCATATTTCTTCTGGTTTTCTCCTGTAATCAGCCCAAGGCATGTCCTGGGGGGTCGGCATGGCAAACCCTCGAAAAACTAACGTTTTTTGCTCGTTTCTTTTCTTATCCCTCCTCCTTTCCTTCTCTCTTGCACACGAGCATCATCAGCCACTATCCAACGGCTATGATCTCCGCAAAAAGTACACATTTAGCAATGTGAGGCTGGAGAAGGCCTACCATGCCCTCCAAGCATGGAGGAACTCTATCTTTTCTGATCCCATGAACTTCACCCAGAACTGGGTGGGTTGTGATGTGTGCTCCTACAACGGCGTTTTCTGTGCTCAGGCTCTCGACAATTCCAGCATCACGGTGGTTGCTGGGATTGACTTGAACCATGCTGACATCGCAGGCCACCTCCCTGATGAGCTTGGTGACCTCACAGACATCAGCCTTCTCCATTTGAACTCCAACAGGTTCTGTGGGATTGTTCCTGAGAGCATTAGGAATCTGACTCTTCTTTACGAGCTGGATTTGAGCAACAATCGCTTAGTTGGACCTTTCCCTAAGGCCGTGCTTGAGCTTCCCGAGCTCAAGTACCTTGATCTTAGGTTCAATGATTTCGAAGGGCAATTGCCATCGGAGTTATTCGACAAGGAGCTTGATGTCATTTTCTTGAACAACAATAGATTTCACTCTACGATTCCGGAGAATTTTGGAAATTCTCCGGCTTCTGCTGTGGTGCTGGCCCACAATAAGCTGAGGGGGTGCATTCCGAGCAGCATTGGGAATATGGCGGGGAAGTTGGATGAGTTGATACTGTCGGAGAATGATCTGTCGGGGTGTTTGCCCGAGGAGATTACTCTGTTGAACTCTACCACGGTTTTTGATATTAGCAAGAATAAGTTTGTTGGGGATTTGCCTAGAGATATGGAGTACATGCAGAGTCTTGAGGTTATTAACATTGCTAAGAATAAATTTAGGAGCAATGTGCCAGAGAGTGTGTGTACTCTACCAAGCTTGACGAATTTCAGCTTCTCGTTTAACTACTTTGATGCTAAGGATCCGAGTTGCTATTCTGGTGCGCTTCTGGAGTTGTTTGTTGATGACGAGGAGAACTGTTTTGGTGGGGAGGTAAAGCAGAGATCGAATAAGGAATGTTTAACGTATTTGAGAAAGAAGGTGGATTGCAGGGCGACTGGGTGTAGAGCGCCGAGCCATGGTGGTGCGCCCAAGCCAAGACCACCTAGAGAGGGTCCTTGGAAGGTGGTTAAACCCAAGGTTGGATTGCTTCCACCAACAACAGCTATGGAGTACCAATCACCACCCCCACCGCCACCTCGTGTATTCTCTCCTCCACCACCACCTCGTGTATTCTCTCCTCCACCACCACCACCACCTCCGCTCCAATCTTCACCTCCACCACCTGTCTTCTCTCCACCACCTCCGGTCCATTCCCCACCACCTCCACCAGTCTTATCTCCGCCACCTCCAGCCCATTCTCCACCTCCACCACCACCCGTCTTCTCTCCACCACCTCCAGCTCATTCTCCACCACCACCACCACCCGTCTTCTCTCCACCACCTCCAGCTCATTCTCCACCACCACCACCACCCGTCTTCTCTCCACCACCTCCAGCTCACTCTCCACCACCACCACCACCACCACCCGTCTTCTCACCGCCACCTCCAGTTCACTCTCCACCACCACCACCTGTCTTCTCCCCACCACCTCCGGTCCATTCTCCACCACCACGTGTCTTCTCCCCACCACCTCCAGCTCACTCTCCACCACCACCTCCGGTCCATTCTCCACCACCTCCAGCCCATTCTCCACCACCACGTGTCTTCTCCCTGCCACCTCCAGTCCATTCTCCACCACCACCATGCGTCTCCTCCCCACCACCTCCAGTCCATTCTCCACCTCCACCACCACGTGTCTCATCCCCACCACCTCCAGTCCAATCTCCACCTCCACCACCTCCAGTCCATTCAGCACCTCCACCACCCATCTTCTCCCCGCCTCCTCCAGTCCACTCTCCACCACCACCACCAGCATCTATTGTTTACCCACCATTCAAGCTGCCGATTATCTTGGGCGCCCATTACCAATCCCCCCCTCCGCCAGCTATCCAGGGCTATTAAAACCTGTGTAATCTTTATCTTTTTTACATCTTTGTGACTCACTGTACTACTCCTTGATCAATATCATAACTCACTTCCTCACTATTTTAACTAGCATACATTATACTAACCTTAACACGCACTCACCAACTACCTCATACTAATTTATATTCTCTTCAACTAAACAATATATATTATATTCTAATATCCACCTCAAAACCATAAGATAAAGAGGAAACATAGATTTTGTAGAAAAAGAGAGATATATATATATATATAGTTTTATTAAAAAGAACAAAGTTCGGTTTTGCTTACTCGCATCAAATACTGCCATTTATATTTGACCCCCCCCCCCCCCCAAAAAAAAAAAAAAGGTTTCCCTTGCGGCTAAAGCAAAAAAATTGAAAATGTATGATGCATAGAACTATAAATTGAATTATTATAGGAATAAAAGACTAAAAAAAATAGTATAAGTAGCGAAAAAATATGTTTTATTTTTATATTTCAAAATAAAATAACAATATTATTTTTCATTTAACAAATGCCCATGTCCCATTTTAAAATAATAAATGACGAAAAACCTTGGACTATGAAGTGTGAGTATAACTGTTTAATGTGATTGCGATTATGAGTTAACAAAGCAATTTCTTTATTATATAATATTCATATATATATATATATGTATATATATATTTTACTTCGTGTAGCTGATATAAAAAATACAATCAATCATTGGTAATTTCAAATAGAAATGAAACTGTAATTATTATAAAGTTGAATGTCATGTTTTATTTGTGTATGAATGAAAGCGAAGCATTTTAAAAGAAAAGGGTAAAACGTCAGCGTATGGATGTGATTCTAAAACGACGTGGTTTTGATATTGTTGCCTCAAGAGCACGTCGATGTAAATCACCAGACATTTCAAACAGAGAGACAAAAAATTACTCCAGTAAAATAGTGCGAATCAAATCTCAATTCATTTCGCTTTGAAACTATCTTTGAATCTTAGTGAAATCAGAAAATTGCTTTTCCTGGTTTAATTTTCGATGGCTGAAAACTCGAAGAATTCTTCTGAATCTGAAGTAAAGCCGGATGTGGAAGAAAGTTCCGCCGCCGAGGCAGCAAATTCTTCTCCGGTGAAAGAAACCGCAGAAAACTCTTCTCCGGCTAAAGAAACCGGAACCGCCGGAGGATGGGGTGGATGGGGATTTTCTCCGGTTTCCTATTTCTCAGATCTTCAGAAAGCTGCTGCTGTGGCGGCTGAAGAGATCTCTCGCAATGTATGTACTTTTCACCCTCGGAAACCAATTTACTTTGAGATGTTACCGACAATTATATTTATTTTGTGTAGGTTGCCGTGTGGTTACTTTTATATGGAAAATGGAGTGGGTTTTGAATTTTGATTTAATTGGAAGTGGAGCTCCGTGTAATATACATACGTAGAAGTAACTGCCCTTTTTTTTTTCTTCGTTTTTGGATCTGAAGTTGTGGTTTAGTGGTACCTTTAGCCGATCAATGCTTATTTAAATTAGTAAGGGACTGGGAATGGTAATTACTCTTTGTATGGCAGTTAAATTTAGCTTTACTTTTGGATTATTAGCTGGGCAACATCTTTAAAATCAACTCACCAAGACAGTTGGAATAGACGACCTTGGTAATGACTCTCAATGGTTTGTAAAAGGATATCTTCCGGTACAGTGCATTGGCATAATGGCTTGTTTTTTGCTGGCTAGATTACCCTGAAATGGTATTAGAACAATTTTATTTTTTCCCGGCCTGGGTACTTCCGAGGTTGAAGTTATTTGTTTGAATTGTATAATCATCTTAGGATTCTGAAGATTATCCTGAGTCCCTGACATTCACATACAGTTAAATGTCCTCTCAGCACTATTTGTTTATTGTATGCTTTTGAGAATGCAGGCTGTTGAGGCTGCCAGGACAGCTGCAAAGAGCATTTCAGAGGCTGTGGCTGAAGATCCAACATCTTCTGATGAGGATGGTAAAGAAGTATCTGCGGTTGAAGAGGAAAGTGATGATGAGAATGAAAAGCGGCGTAAAGCAGCTCTGGATAATCTAGAGAAAGCCAGCGAAGAATCCCTCCTTAGCCAGGTAGGTCATGTAAAAATTAAAAAAAAAAAAAAGTGTATGTGTGTATTTATGCAAATTTGAAATGGTATTTGACTTCCTTCGCCTTATACATATGAGCAAGGAATGCCAGTTACTATTTGCAAACACTATTTAGTTCCATGCATCACATGTGATTGCAACTGTACATGCAGGGTTTGAAGGCTCTTGACACATCCGTGGAATCTTTTGCTTCAGGAGCTTGGCAAGCTCTAGGAACCGCATGGAAAGGGTGAGCCTCTTAGTTCACAACTATGTCAGGATAGCGGTGAATATTTTTGGTGTGGTTTCCAGTTTATTGATTACTTTTTTTGGGAAACTTGAAAGGATGTAGTTATCCTTTCTAGTTCCATAAATATGATCTTGCAACTTATAGTTGCATTCTTCAGTTATTCTTTGGTTCACTTGAGTTTCACTCTGCAGCGTTCTTTTATCATTAATTGGAAACATTATACTAGAATTCCATTTTTTCTTGAGATAATGAAGTAATGGTGTCGTATCACGAAAATCTGACTAAATCTTGGCTGTGTATGTAGATTTACATGTGAGACGACATATATTTTTAGTGTATAGTATTTTCTAAGAAATACCTCCAATTTCTGATCCTTGATCATTTTGTCTCTTAGGATTGAGGATTCTGCCACAAATTTAGCTGATACAATTCAACATGGTGGTCTGCCTGGGCCAAATGGCTCTGTTGCGCCATCTCTACTAGAGGTTTTGCTTGCTTCTTTTCATATTTTACCTATTCAGAGTTCTAGTCCAGTTTCTCACTCTTTCTTATATTACACAGACTGGAAAAGCTATTACAACAAAGGGAATGCAGGTGCTTGAACAGGTTGGAAAAGAAACGATGGATCTTTTAATTTCAGAAACTGGGATTCTAGATGAAAAAAAGTCTGATGGAATTGTGGATGAAGACCAATTATTTGAAGAAATCTCATTTGACAGATGCTTTTATATCTACGGAGGTCCAGAGCAGTTGGAGGTATCTACTAGCTCTAGAGTATTTATTTGTTTATGCATTTAAATCTAGTTAGATTGTTTTAAATGCTTGTGCCATCTTTCCTTGTAGGAGTTAGAGGCATTGTCCAACCATTATGCACTGTTATATAACAGAAGGAAGTCTAAACTCTCTTCTGAAGAAAAATCTGTTTATGATGAAAAGCTGAAAGAAGTCCAACGTATTTTTGACTTGGGTGCCGAACTTGATGAAAATGTTACATACTCAGATAAAGGGAAGAAAATAGAGGCTGGAAATGATGAGAGTACAGGTGACCTAAAAAAGTTGCATGATTCCAGCGTTCGTAAGGCTGCTGAATTGGCTGCTGGGTAAATTTACCTTGAGCTTCCTCTGTTTATTTTGGTATCAAAATCTCTAGTCTGTTGTAAATGTATTTTATAGAGCAAACTTCAATGCTGACAAGGGTACTCTCTAGACTTGTATTTTGCCCTTCCTATTCATGTGGTAGATTGCATGTGCAATTGACCACCTCCTGACTAGCTTTTTCAAGGGATGAACTTGCATGGGTTATAGCTCAACTTCAGATTCTAGAAAAGATTTTGAATATGATGATTGGTATTGTGTCTGCTAGCCTTAGATAAATTTTAGAATGTGTGGCTAGCTGGATTGAATTCTGAAACTTGCTATGTGATAATTCTGCTGCTTTATTTATTGATCATCTATGCAAAATGGTGATTCATCTATTGATTACCTCCGAAGCCTGTCTTGATTCAGCAGTTTACACCTTTTAGAGTTACTTCTAAAGTTCTGTTCACAAAAGAGACATCTAATAATAGTTTACTTGCAGCCACATTGTTATATATAGAGGCTTAATGGTCTAATGTATGATGGTTTGGATAAAAAATTGTAATATGATTGAACCACAAAAGTGTTTTCTTGCATGCATAAACTTTGAATATGTCAAATTGTCAATAGTAGGTGAGGTAAGAAAGCTGTGGCATGTTATCAGGGAGCTCAACCGATAGTTACACTTGTTGCTTGTCATTTTTCCTTATTTTGACAGTCCTGCATATGGTTTTACAGAATCTTGGGTTTGTAACAAGATTTTACACTATGGAGCTAAAATAATTTCTCATCTTTTGCAGGTTTGCAAGTACTTTGGCTGGGCTGGCCCCAAATGACATAGTTCAGAGAACTTCTGGGAGGCTTGATACTCTTCATTCTGAGGGTGTTCATGTATGCAGATGATTTGTTTTGATTATTTCAGATGTTTTAGCATTGAATGATTAACATGTTCATTTTCTTGTAGTGCATATGTAACTCATCTCTTTTGCTTGTCATGTCATTGCAGAGGCTTTCTGAAATTTGCTGTTTTGCGGTAACTCAACTTCTGATGCTTGGAAAATCCATCATATCCAGTGCAAACAAACTGCCAAATCAAGAGATTGAGGAGGAAACAATGAAGGTTGATTGGCCTGAGGATTCTTTGGAAAGAGCTAAGCTAATCAGAACAAGGACACAGTCAATGACGGAAAATATGGAATCAATTTTCAATGGTTTCATTACAGGTATATTTTATCTTGGATCTCCTTCCTTAGTTTATAGTAGGTCATTTTGCTTGCTTTAGGTAAAATGTAAAACAATTCATTTTTATCGAACCATGTACTTGTGTTCCATCCACACACCTTTTTTTTGCTTGGAAATAATGTTGCAATGTGAAAAACTGAGGTTCTATCGGTGATTTTTTTTTTTTTTTTGAGTGGTGAAGCTTTATGCTCCAAGATCTCTCTCTCTCTCTCTCTCTCTCATTCATAATCGTATGTCTTTCTGGTCTTATCAGGCATATCAGATGTAACAGAGGCCTATTCTGCAGCCATTAAAAGTGCTGCTGCTGACTCGCAAGAAGTTCTTCTGCAGAAATCTGTCCAGGAGAAAGCTACTGCATTTACGCAACATCTCCGAGCAGGTCATAGCACAGCTGTGGGTAAAATGCAGGATGGACTTCAATATTTGACTTACTTGGTTCTCTCTACCTCAATGCCTGCCGCTTGAAAGTTAAACACTCCATATCTGCTCATTGAATGCTAATAAACGATCTTATTAGTTTTGTTTGTAAATAGTCACCAAAATCTCATTTTCCTGTTATATACTCTTGAAGATCATCCATCATTCAAGAAAAATCCTTGTTGCTATCAGCTGTTTGTATTCCCTGTTTTATTAAAGGGAAGAAAATGCATCGCATGATGCTTGATAGTGCAATCTGTCGCATAATTGTTCCATTTGTTATAATCTCCTCGTTTTCCTCTATAGATACTTTAAATGAGAATACAGTGAAAGCTGCTTTATATTATATGATAAGAAGTGCGTCAATTTTCGTCCCTGCTGAGATAATTGAATGTGGTCAAATTTGATAATGCAACAAGTTACCAAAATTATAGTCGACAATGCTCCTGAACGAGAATAGCAAGAGCCAGTATTTAAACTATATTTTTTAATGCCTGTGAGAGAAATATGAGGGCTGAAAGCTCTAGCTTAGAAATTAGTATATAACAGAACTATAAACATGAAAATGGGTTAGAAAAGTGAATTTTACAAGAGCAACGAAGAACAGATTATTATACATTATAAGTTCACGGAATTATCTTCTCTCTCTCCTTTGGCCAACAACTTCCGAGGATGAAGTCAAAGCCCTATCAATCTCCTTGGAAGATTGAAACAGCAGTGGCCGAGGCTTTTAGGAATCATATCTAATGTAAAAAACCCCTGTTAGTATACCACAACAAAGAACCACCATAGTATTTCTCTGCACAAGACAGATGAAACTAATTGTTTCAAAGACTGACCAGAGGTAATCATATCATATACTATGCTCCAAAACCCACTCACCACCTTCAAAGTTGATCATTGCCAGGGCTCTCAAATTGGTTTTGTGTCTATTAGGATCAGGATCAGCATTATCTGGTGAGGTTCCAAATTTTGGATCGGCAACTTCTTGATCATCAGTCAATGAGGACATCTGGTGAGGTTCCAAATTCATAGGTTCAGAGGTAGTCGATAGTAACAACAGATCCTTTGCCATGTCATGGTATACATGTGTACCATGGACATCTAACAGGGTAATACTGTTCTTAGAAGCTATCCTCTGCATGTTTCTGTGCTTTTGTACTCTAATCCACCACTCTTTATTGTTGCACCAATTTGGTTTCACCATAATAACCAGTTCTCATACAACAGGTTTGGTGCGAATAGGTTACCACCAATTCAAGAATCAGCACTAAGCATGCCCTGACGAAGATAGACCTGTAATAATGGTGCCTGAACCAATCTATCCATCAACAGGAGCTCCGCTTGAACTAATATTGATAACTGTATCGCTTTCGGATGCACCAACCTGAAGGGTATTTGCCTGTGGATCTAGAGAATTACCAATGGATGGAAGGTTTCCAATAGATTGAGATTCTGTCTCCTCCAAAATCAAGCAATGATCTTTCTCCATTGTTTCAAATCTATGAGTACTCTCAGATTCAATTTCAGTAAAAGGGAGATCCTTAGTTGTGTCAAGGCCAGCATCTATGAGATCAGCTCCAGTTTCAATGAAGGGATCAACTGATGTATCCCCATCTGTGGAGAGTACTTGAGGTGCTGAAGTAGAGATTGATGACGAATCGACTTCCATGTCAGCACCCGGAATCTCAAGCTGAGCTCCATTATTGGTGTGATTTTCACTGCTCGGCTGATGGATAGGACTATTACCAAAATCCCTGGCTTCACAGTTTGTACGCCTACGCTTCACCATAGACTGATTCTCAGCTTGATCAGATACAGCTTTATCAGGACAGTGGTTCACATTATCTAGAGCTTTATCTGTGCTGCCCATAGATGGCTCCGGAGTTTGCTGCTCTACAGCATTTTGTTTGTCCTGGGTGCTTTCTGGATTGATTGGTACATTCAACTGCATCTGTACCCAGATGGCTAATGAAACAGCATGATCACAAACTAAAGAATCGAAGGGCGGGGTACGTAGAATATTAATCAAGGCCTGACTGTACTGGAACATACTGATAGATGGGGTAGTAGACCCCTTATCTCGACAAAATTTGATTATCTTGAAAACATGCTCACACAAATTCCCCAATTTCGCCCAACTACAATCACAGATTGCATACTCTGAACCAGGGTTCCGTACTAAGTGAGCTGTGTCGTGGTCATCCATCCCAACAACTTTAGCATATTTACCATCCATGACTACATGAGCATCTGGGATCTTTAATGATCTCCGCCAAGCTGTTGGACCACTCATCCACTCATCCTTCCGGTATCGTGCAAAATCCTCTTTCTCTGAGTACTCATCAAGCCAAAAGTAAGAATGTACTTTGGTGCTTAGCTTATTTACAAGCCAATCAACACGTTGGTACACACTTTGGTCTTTTTCATTCAATAACCTAAGCTTCAACTGTTTGTGATAAAACTCCATTGCTGCACAAGTCTCTTGACTGGCAATAGGGAGAGTTCTCAGCGCATGCTCCCATTTACCTGGTCAGAAGAGTAATGAGAATTGCATGAGAAAATAAAGTATTAATCCATTTTTGGATTAGGATGGGAGAATTGAAGTTTCTTTTTTTTATTTTAATTGAAAGAAAATTTTTGGGGCAAGGATGGGAGATTTTTTTATTATTCCATAATTTGAATCTTCATCACATCAAACTAAGACAAACTTGGAAGAGAATACCCCAATATTTGGATTCCATTATAAGTGTCTCAAATGCTTAGGATAATAAAGATGCATCATTTGGATTTTACCCAGCCAGTGGGGGAAAAAGGAGCAGGAAGCAAACCTAATACCTATTCTCGGGTACCAAATTGCCTTGAAGTAGTCCATAAACTCTTCAGCACCAACACAGTTTTCCATTAAGTCTTCAAATGCATTCGCAGTATCAGGTCCTTTGCAGATCTTATTAACAGTCTGACCAAGACTTTTTGATATCTCAGCACACATCTCCATATCTGAGCATCTCTTCATCAAATTTTTGTGCCATGCATGACGAACACGCCAAAAGCATATCAGTACTGAGCATTGAAAAACTTCCCTACATACAAAATATGGTATACAATCAAGCACTTAGTACTCGAAGAAGGATAAACAAAAATAAACAGGAAAAAAGAGGTGACATTGAAGCCCATTCCTTAACAGGATGACAATCCCAATGAACTGACTACAAAGTAATCAAGCTAAAATTATCCACAACCAAGTTTGAACCAAGCATGAAACCTGGAGTGAAATGCTGAAGAAACATTTACTGACTGATATGAATATTGATTTAACGTCCACCATTGAGCTGATTTTATAATACTTTAAGTAAATTTGAAATCTGACATAAATATGGAGAAACCTAATACAGACGCTGAAGAACCACAAGAATGAAGAACCATGATGTATAGGAAACAGGTAAGATCTAGATTGTTCAGATCAGAGACTACGAGCATTAATATTGCCTAAGTGTTTCATCAATCAATTTTCGAATTACATGAAGATACTCCATCTAAAGAAGAGCAGCGATAGAATCAACCAGCAAATACCTCAACCACCCACAGTCCCCATCTCCACCACAGGAAAAAGGAACAATAAAACACACCCTTGTAGAAACAGAGATAGCTAATAAATACAATACATACAAGGGTCCCTGTTGAACCAACCACATACACTGACTTGAAAAATGAAGACTTCAAGAAATACCTGATTGCCAGTATATCAGCAGAAGGCTCATCCACAACAAACCCAGCTACCTTCCATGTAGGATCTTTTGCACATACTCTATTGTAGAGGGCCCGCATCCATCTGTATGTATCTCTGCATGTAAATCTAGGAGTGATAATCCAAGCCACTGGGATAGCCTTGTTTTCTGAGTTGAATACAACAAGGCTATGTATAGGATACTGGTATATTTGCAGCAGAAAAACAGAGTGAGCTGTAAAGATTTGGTCTGCTTTAGAATACTCAGATCACAGAACAGAAGAATAATAAATGGAAGACAGACCTTCAACTTATTTGAACCAAATCTGGAATCATAAGCCAAAAGGCGGCAATGGCCAAATTGGATCATTTGTTGCAACTGCCACTCTGTTTGAATTCCCAGGGTTAAAGGGTCAGAATCAGAGAAATCTTCATAAAAGAAAATGTTATTTTGGTGGCTTTCGACCCACATTGCAATGCTGACAGCATCATCTTCATCAAGCTCATATGTAGATCGTCGAATATTCCTCTCTTGTCGACGAACATATCTATGGGTCAAAAGATCATCTCTATTACTTGGACCTCCTTGTTTCTCTACTGATTCATTATGTCTCTGCATGATGGTTTCTACAGAGACCCCAACATAAAGGAGGGACAATACACGGAGGCGAAGTTCTTCTGAAATATATGGAGCATACATAGCACGAGTCCCCGCAGCCTTCTTGTCCTGTGGCCCATGGCATGGCAACCCGTTCTTATCCACATGCTTATCTTGATTATAGATAACGAGTGCCACTGATGGCTCTGCAATTAAACGTTTAACTATAAAGTGGCAGGTGCAACCCCTCTTTGTATTTGGTCGACCAGCAGCTTTATTTTTTGGAACATAAGTAGTTCTACTAGGACGTACAATACCACCCTTTCTATGATCATCCGGACCAAAGGAGCACCAGTACCTATTGGAAGTAGGATCAATTCATGTCAGGGATATACAGTAGATGGCGGACATGAATAAAATTTATACCACGCAAAGTGAATTACAATACAAGTAAACAATAGGTATGAAGTAGATCAAAACATACAAGATATATTCAAGGATTCCATCAACTTTTGGTTTATAAGGCATCTTAGGAGTTCGTCTCCTCCTTGCCTCAACATGGAACCTAGTTGGACACTCTTTGTTATTTGATTCTCCCCTAACAAAATCATCCACCCTCGCATATGGTATCAGAGCAAGTCTATCCATATTATCACGCCAACCTTCCACCTTGGACCATACAAGATCAGCGGAAGAGAACTCCAACGTTGGAGGGCTCTGCACAGGCAGAGAGAGAATCTCATCCCATCTTGCCATCTGCAATATAAGCAGAACATACAATTAAGAGGACAAATACATACATTCACAAAGCATACAGAAGAGTAAACCCTCCCACCTTCGAAAAGAAACTCTTTTATAGTAGGTAATCTTAATATTTTCAGTGTTGAGGCCACAACAAAGGCACACAGCAATAATAACTTGATATCCACACCACAGCATAAATAATCTTGGCAAAATCTTACCATCAGGAAGAAATCATTTCCTAGAAAATAATCCACTACCATAAACATTATGATGGGAAGGCGAAGAAGATGAAAGGAATTTGTACTGAAATTCAAAACAAACAGTATGGCAAAACCTCATTTCTTGGTTAAATTTAACACAAGTATCTCCTGCCTGTAAATTCTCTGAGAATTTAAAAATTGTCACTTTTTTAACTTCATCAATCTATTTTTTTTACTGATTTTTTTAAAAATTATATGTTCAACTAAGTTCGCCGGTTTTTATTACTCCGACGGGAAACCGACAGCCAGAAATTGTGGAAAGAGAAGAATGAAACTAAATTACTCAGGCACAGAAAGAATCAATGAAAGGGTAAAAGAGAGAAAAATACTACAATTCACCTTCAAGTCCGATCACAATTCACGGTCGATTCTTGCCCTAATTTTTGTGTATTATGGAAGGGGCAGAAACATGGGCTCATAAGAAATCCGGCCCATGAGAGACATAATATTAAACTGCAAACTTATAAATTGATTTTTTTTTTTTTTTTTTTTTTGTAAATCGATTGAAAAAAGAATTGTTTAAAAAATCACTTAAATAAACTGCAAACTTATAAATTGAAATTCTTTTTTTTTTTTGGTAAATCGATTGAATTTTTTTTTTTTAAATCACTTAAATAATGTAGTCTCATATTAAAAAGTAAAAACCTCCCTATATTAATAAATAAATAAATAATCCTTCCGTCGATTTCAAGTGTTCAACTACAATCATACTCTTTGTGTTAAAATCAGGTGATGGATAAGAAATTAGTGCATTATTTTAGTAGTTATATATGTTTATATGCAATTTTATGAGTTGCACACATCCGTTTTCCTACTTATCTGTATTTTTTATATCAAAACATTCGAAATATTTTTTATGTTAATTTTGGGGATTGTGGAGAGTTTTTTGACATATAAACTGTCTTTAATGGACTCGAATGAGGAAGATTAACGAACTTTTAAACATAAAGTTGTATTATATATTATAAAAAAATCATGCATATGTAAATTGAATAAGGTCATGTGAATGTATGAACTTTTAATGTCATAAAAAAGTAATTGTTTGAGACTATTAGTGGGGCTTATGTAATGTACCGGTTTTCATTGTAATTTTTCATGTAATTTACAGATGATTGCTTATGCTCATCGATTATAATATTAAGTTTATTGCTAAACATAAATTGAACAAACGAATAGAATAAATCAATGATAATAAAAGATTATTAAATGATGGAATGCAATTGGTGTATCGAAAAATCGGATATGTCACTATAACAATATAATTCTTTTATTAAATATAGATTTAAGTATTACCATGCTCGTTCTTGATTAAAAGGTGACGTAGCGGATGACGTAATTGTCTTCTTCAACATTAATAAAACAAAATACCGAGATTGAAACGAAGTGATGAACAACACATACATTCCAAATTCCAGTGTAATTTACCATACAGTCAAATCATTGCCTGCTGATTATCACACTATAATAATGCTGCATCCTCACTCAACCACCAACTCTAACAAGCATTATCACAAACACCATCTCTACAACCTCTCTCCAAGCTCTCAGCCATGGCAGAAGTTGGCCCAGAATTCATCCAAGCCCTGGAGCACAGGCCCAAACCCGTATCCATAGAAGCTGAAAACATCCCACTAATCGATCTCTCCCCGTTGAACTCCCCCGACAACGCTGCAGATTCCCTGGAAACTCTAGTGATGGAAATAGGCAGCGCTTGCAAGGACTGGGGATTTTTCCAGGTGATCAATCATGGAGTCCCATTAAAGCATCGGGAAAAGATCGAATCAGCAGCTAGGAAGTTCTTTTCCCTGCCAAGAGAGGAGAAGATGAAGCTGAGCAGGGATGAGATCAACCCTTATGGATACTATGACAGTGAGCACACCAAAAATGTCAGAGACTGGAAACAGGTTCTTGATTGCGCGGTGAAAACGCCAACAATCCTTCCAGCTTCTCATCATCTTGATGACGTGGAGCTGACAGAAGTTGCCAATCAGTGGCCTGAAAATCTTCCAGAATTGAGGTTGGTAATGCTTTAGTTCTCTGTTTTTTGAAGCACTTGCACTTTCAAATCATTTGACTATGATTTGAATATATTTCAGAGAGGCTGTCAAAGTGTATTCTACAGAGGTGGAGAAGCTAGCCTTCAAGCTACTAGAACTGGTGGCAATGAGCTTGGGATTGCGAAAAGATCGATTAAACGCCTTTTTCAAGGATCAAACAAGCAGAATCAGGCTCAATCACTATCCACCATGCCCTCTTCCTCATCTCACTCTTGGTGTTGGTAGGCACAAAGATGCGGGCGGTTTGACCGTTCTTGCTCAGGACGATGTTGGTGGTCTCGAAGTGAAGAGAAAAGATGGAGAATGGGTTCTTGTCAAGCCTATACCTGATGCTTATATCATCAATGTTGGTGATGTAATTCAGGTAATATCAATAAAATTTGGATCTTTTTTGGGCTAAATCTTGTTTGTACTAATGCAGTTACTGACTGTGTGCATAGGTTTGGAGTAATGAGAAGTATGAAAGCGTTGAACACAGAGCAATGGTTAACTCAGAGAAGGCAAGGCTTTCGATTCCTTTGTTTTTCAATCCTGCACATTACACTTGGGTCGAGCCTCTCAAGGAGCTGATCCACGAGCAAAATCCTCCGAAATACAATGGATATAACTGGGGAAAGTTTCAAGTTACTCGAAATCGAGGGAATTTCAAGAAGCTTGATGTTGAAAATGTTCAGATAGCTGATTTCAGGATATGAAAAAGTTCACCATTGTTTATGGCTACTGTACTATGTTAGAGCTTTTAGGAAGAAGCAATACTGTTATCCAGCTCAGGGTTAACTGAAAATAAACATTAGATTGTATATATTACGTGTACGAAATGAATGACATTGTTAATCGTACACGTTAAATGTATCGAATGTGTTACAAGTACAAGAGATAAGATCATCTATAATAGAAGAATTGTACAGAGACGTGAAACTGTAATGTTTGTATTAAAATGGCAAATCCAGCTAAAATACATCGAATGTGTTAAAGTTGAAATAGGTCTTTCTATCCAATATAAAAATAAAAAAATGAAAAATACCCCATTCATAAGAAAACATGTTTTTTTTACCCAAAATAGATCACGGTGCTCTAACACCCTCGTGATTTGTCTTCACTCTCGTAATCCACATTTAGGATCGTGATTTATTTTCAAGAAAATTTTGGATATAAGGGTAGTTGGGTAATTTTATCTTTAAATTGGATTAAAAACTTAATTTTTTATCAAACTATTTTTTATTTTCTACTATGCATAATAGATACAAATGAGTGCTGTCCCATGTGCATAATGGGTACAAATGAGTGCTGTCCCATGTGTTAAAAGTAAAAGAGATGAGATCGTCTATAATAGAAGTATTGTACAGAGACATGAAACTGTAATGTTTGTATTAAAATGGCAAATCCAGCTAAAATAAAACACTGCTTCTTCAATCATTTTACTCTCAACAATTTTCATCCATGGAAGAAGTTGACCCTGCTTTCATCCAGGCCTCGGAACACAGGCCTAAACCCGAAACAATCGAGGCCAAAAACATCCCGTTGATCGATCTTTCCCAGTCCAACTCCCTGGAAAAACTGGTGGCTGAAATCGGTGATGCGTGCAAGAACTGGGGGTTTTTCCAGGTGATCAACCATGGAGTTCCGTTGCAAATTCAGGATGAAATATTCAGGGTTTCGAGGGAATTCTTCGCTCTGTCGAAGGAGGAGAAGAAGAAGGTGGAGAGAAGCAGGGAGAACCCTCTTGGATACTATGACAGTGAGCAGACTAAGAATGTAAGAGATTGGAGAGAAGTGTGTGATTTCGTGGCTCAAGAGCCGAAGCTCTTACCAGCTTCGCACGAGCCAGATGACGACGAGGTTAGAGAAATACTGAATCGGTGGCCTCAAAACCCCCCAGAAATGAAGTAAGTTTAGCTTCAAATTTGGGTATCACTATAATATAATATGAGGACTAATGAATATAGCATAATGCAGGGAGGTGTGTCTGCAGTACGCTGCAGAGATGGAAAAACTGGCGTTCAAGTTGTTACAACTGATATCACTGAGCCTGGGATTGGAGAAAGATCGATTGAAGAGTTATTTCAAGAATCGAACCACGTTCGTTAAGCTGAATCATTATCCGGCATGCCCTATTGCTGACCTGGCGCTTGGCGTGGGCGGACACAAGGATGGTGGAGCGCTGACCGTTCTTGCTCAGGACGAGGTTGGAGGGCTTCAAGTGAAGAGGAAAAGTGATGGAGAATGGATTTTTGTGAAGCCAAGTCCTGATGCCTATGTCATCAATGTTGGTGACATTATCCAGGTTTGGAGCAATGATAAGTATCAGAGTGTGGAACACAGGGTGAAAGTGAACCCGGAAAAGGAAAGGTTTTCGGTTCCGTGTTTCATCAATCCAGGAGAGCCATATGGGACAATGATAGAGCCATTGGAGGAGCTGCTGGATCAACACAATCCTGCTAAATACAAACCTTATAGCTGGGGGAAGAAATTAGCACATCGAAGACTCACTACTTTCAACAACCAAAATATTCAGAAATCTGATTGTAATGTCACTAAATAATTACTTTGGATATTTAATCATCCCTGCTATCTGCTTATATTTCAATACACCACTTGCTGCTAAGTTTTATATTATCTCATTAATCATAACTCTTTTTTCTTTAACTCCTCCAATCATTTACTTGCTTATAACCATTTTTTTGGACCACAATTTAATCAATTTTTTTATCTATATATATATTTACACTAAATAAATTCAATTTTCAGTTTTATTTGATATTATTATTCTTGAAAACGCAATATTATTATTTTGATTTTGAAAAATTCTCTTCTTAAAATAATTTCGTATTATAATAGTACGATAATGTGAGTAAAGTAAATTTCAAATTTTCAATATATTATATTAAATTTTGTATTAATTGTTTTCATTTTTATCCAGCAAATTATAAAAAAATCAATTTATTCTATATTCGAGATAGTTGTAAATATTTTTAGAATTATAAATGTAAATTATAAACAAATGTGTATTAAATGAGAATTAAAAAAATCAATTTGAATTACAAATTTTTTTTTTTTTTATTTTGCAAATTGGAAACAAACATAGAGCAATTAAAAGAGGTAAAAGGATATCCAAATGTTATTCCAACCGATAAAAAAGTTAGTAAAAAAAAAAAAACTGAAATTTTTTTTGGTTAGTATGTCATAACTCCTTACACCCTTTAGATATATTTTCTTAACCAAAATATTCCTTTCATACATATAATTTAGGGTATGTTTGTTTCGGGATTCACAAATCCGGATTTGGGATTTTAAAATCTCAAATCCTTGATGTAAATCCTTAAACAAACAAGGATTATGAAATCTATCAAAATCCTACTCTATTTAATCATTACATCAACTAATAATATAATATTACACATACACATATTTCCAGCATTGATTTGACATCTACAGTAATAATCCCACTCTATAAAATCTCAAAACAAACACACATTTTAACTATTCACCTTTTTTACAAATCTCAAGATTTCAAAATCCAAATTTCCCTCATCCTACATAATCCCGAAACAAACATACCCTTAGTGTATCGGTTATAGTTGAGTGGTTATAAACTATTTTCATTGTAAGTGCTCTTGCATAACAGTTACAGAAAAGAAAAAAAATGGGTTTCAGAATCTACCACTGTAATTCTGACGGAAGAAAAATCCAAAGCTACCAATCTGACATTACGTCCAGGTTCAATACTACATGTCAAGTCATACAAGGCAATAAAATGACGTGTTACCTTAAATAAACACTGTTTGTTTTCAGTCATTTTCCTCTCAGCAGTTTTCATCCATGGGAGAAGTTGATCCTGCTTTCATCCAGGCCCTGGAACACAGGCCTAAACCCGAGACATTCGAAGCTGAGAACATCCCGTTGATCGATCTTTCCCAGTCCAACTCCCTGGAAAAACTAGTAGCTGAGATCGGTGATGCTTGCAAGAACTGGGGATTTTTCCAGGTGATCAACCATGGAGTGCCGTTGCAATTTCGGGACCAAATGTTTTCTGTTTCCAGGGAATTCTTCGCCCTGTCGAAGGAGGAGAAGAAGAAGGTGGGGAGAGATGAGGAGAACCCTCTTGGATACTACGACACTGAGCATACTAAGAATGTGAGAGATTGGAAAGAAGTGTTCGATTTCGTGACTCAGGAGCCGATGTTCATACCAGTTTCGCATGATCCCGATGATGACGAGGTTAAAGGAATACTGAGTCTGTGGCCTCAAAATCCCCCAGAAATGAAGTAAGTTGAATGATTAAGTGCTTAATTATGATTTAAGGACTAATAAAGATTGAATGAAATGGGTGTTGATAATGCAGGGAGATATGCCAACAGTATAATGCAGAGATGGAGAAACTGGCATTCAAGTTGCTGGAACTGATAGCACTGAGCTTGGGATTGGAGAAAGATCGATTCAATAGTTTTTTCAAGGATCAAACCACGTTCATTCGACTGAACCATTATCCACCGTGTCCTATTGCTGACCTGGCACTTGGCGTAGGACGACACAAGGATGCTGGAGCGTTGACAATTCTTGCTCAAGACGAGGTTGGAGGCCTTCAAGTGAAGAGAAAAAGTGATGGAGAATGGATTCTTGTCAAACCAACTCCTGATGCCTATATCATCAATGTTGGTGACATTATCCAGGTACAAATTGTTATGAGATTAGTAGTCACTGTAATTTTTCACTTGATAATTTGGAAATTGTGGACAGGTTTGGAGCAATGATGAGTATGAAAGTGTGGAACACAGAGTGAAAGTGAATCCAGAGAAGGAGAGGTTCTCCATTCCTTATTTCTTCAATCCTGCACATGATACCATGGTGGATCCACTTGAAGAGATGGTGACCAATCACAATCCTGCCAAGTATAAACCTTATAACTGGGGAAAGTTTTTTGCGCTCCGAAAACTCTCTAATTTCAAGAAGCTTGAGGTTGAAAATGTTCAAATATATCATTTCAAGAACTAGTCAAGTTTCATTTCGGGCTTTGGCTTGTTCCTATTGTTAATGTCTATGCTTATTGAGTGTAGCTCTGTTGGTGAGAATGTAATGTGAATAAATAATTTCTTTGGATGTAAAATGGTCCATTCTATGAAGCATTATATTTAGTTATATTTCCTTATATTTTTGCAGTACTGTATGGCTTGAATGTAATTTAAGAACAAGATCATCAACAACCCTTCTGATTAATACGTTTAAGTTCAAATCTGATGCTAAAATTTCCATAAGCTTTGGACAGAATTCTTGCTATTTTTTGGCATTCTCACAAGATTAACTGATGAGCAATCAACATAAAAATTTGGTATTACAATTTGATCGTTTTGAGACCCTGTGTTGATTGCTATGAGCCTGAGGATTAAACAAGCTATGAACATGGTTTTGCAGTACAGTATGACTTGAATGTAATTTAAGAGCAATATCATCAACCACCCTTCTGACTAATACATTTAAGTTCAAATCTGATTCTAAAATTTCCTGAGGAGATTTGACAATCAATCTTTGATAATTTGTCATTTGGTGATTAGTCATGGAAATCTCTTGTCAAGAAAGGTGCTTGGCTGATAAAATGAAATAATCGACGTGGCGTTTGGCATCTAGATGATTGAGATTGTTTGCCTAACCATAATACCACATTAATAATTTACTAAATAAATCTTGAAAAACATTTACTCCCCAACCATAATCTTCTATTAGTTCACACTTTCATCTTGCATCATCACTTTTGTTGAAAATCTTGGAAAACTAACAGTAGCAAATGTTAGAGAGTTGAGTATATATAATTCAAAAACTTGGACTTTTTAGTTACTTGTGCTAAACTTCACCTACTAACTGTGACTCACAGGTTCTGCAAGGCCTTATAAAAAGATCAATTTGGCGTGGATTAAGGCTAACAACTAATCTATCCAGCCATGGGAGAAGTAGCACCTGATTTCATCCAACCCCTAGAACACCAGCCTAAGCCCAATAGTACCATTGAAGCTGAAGGCATCCCATTGATCGATCTCTCCCCACTCAACTCCTCAGAGCCCGACACAGATGCCCTGGATCGTCTAGTCTCAGAAATACGCGATGCATGCAAGACATGGGGGTTCTTCCAGGTGATCAACCATGGGGTGCCTTCACAAGTTCGCGACAGAATAGAATCAGCATCGAAGAAGTTCTTTGCTTTGCCTAAAGACAAGAAGAAGAAGGCGAGCCGGGATGAGGTGAACCTGTTTGGTTATTCCGACTTTGAGATCACCAAGAGTGTCAGGGATTGGAAAGAGATATTCGATTGCACCATAGAGAATCCAACTGTTGTATATGCCTCAGATGAGCCTGATGATAAGGAGCTATTAGAGTTGACCAATCAATGGCCTCAATATCCTCCAGATTTAAGGTAATTATAAACTCTCAACTCAAGGATTGGCATCTGAACTCATTTGAAGTAACTGTCTGTTTGTTTCAGGGAAGTGTGTGAAGTTTACTCTGTAGAAATGCGAAAACTGGCATTCAAGTTACTAGAACTCATAGCCCTGAGCTTAGGATTACCAAAAGATAGGTTTCTTGGATTGTTCAAGGATCAGACAAGCTTCATGAGGCTAAACTACTATCCTCCGTGCCCAGCTCCGAACCTGGCTCTTGGGCTCGGACGACACAAGGACGCGGGTGCAATGACGATCCTAGCCCAGGACGAGGTTGGGGGGCTCGAAGTGAAGAGGAAATCGGATGGAGAGTGGGTTTCTGTTAGGCCTATACCCTATGCTTACATTGTCAATGTTGGTGACCTTATTCAGGTACTGTTTTTAGACATTGGAGTTTGAGTTCGTTTGCATGATTTCAGTTGATCCAAATTTGTGTTCTAATGTCTCAGGTTTGGAGCAATGATGAGTATGAAAGTGTGGAGCATAGAGCTATTGTGAATTCTGAAAAAGAAAGGTTTTCAACTCCTTTCTTTTTTAACCCTTCTCATGATGTGTGGGTGGAGCCTCTACAAGAATTGATCAATGAGGAAAATCCAGCCAAGTATAAAGGGTATAACTGGGGAAAGTTTTATGCCACAAGAAAACTCAGCAATTTCAGAAAGCTTACATCTGAAAACATTCAAGTTCATCATTTCAAGGTTTAGAATTTGCACAAGTTTTAATCAATGTATGATTCTCAGTAACAACAGCTTTGTCTTTCATCAGAATGTATAATCTCTTCACTTGGAATAAAAGAAACATTCAACATTAACCCTCAGTTTACAAGACTTCTAACTAACAAAACTTTGTGTACTTTACAAAAACCCATCTGATTCTTGAACTAAAAAAAGACAGAAAAAGCACAACTCGAACTGTACATGAATCTCTCTTTAATCTCTCCAAAATTCAAGCAAGAATACCAATATATGGAACTGAAGAAATCATGTGATTAGAATGATTTGCAGAATTGGTGGTGCTAATAACAGAGCCAACTGCTTCAACAAAAACAATCATAAACTCCATCACCATCTTCAGCAATCCAAGACATATTTCGAGCCTCTGAATAACCATTATTTCAAGATTGTTTTTTTTTTCTTCTTCTTCTTTCTCTGTTGCTTTTTCTTCTTGTTTTTTCCTACGTATTCCAATCCTTATATATAATGCAAATATGGGCATTTTTTTAATGGATTTCATAGTACAATTATTATAGTTTATGTAATATAAAATGGCCTTTTGGTCTCCCAAGGGACAAAAAACTCTTCACTTTTTCATTAAATATATATATCCTGCAAATAATTGAGGTTTCACTTCAACTCAACTTGTGTGGTATAGTTCAGGATAAGGATGCCTTGTGGGTATTGTATTATTTCTTTGACAATGATCATTATAATTATATTTACATTATTTTATTGGAAAATATACAATTCCCTTCAACTATGGTCACTAGTATTTATTGTATCTTTAAATGTAACAATTAGCCCCAACCTCAAATATTTGGATTCAATTACCCTAATAATTTTTTTTTTCATCCGATCCAGAACAAATTCGTCTATTTCGGATACAAACTAAATCAAATATTTGTGAGATAAATTCTGATTTAGATATAGGTAATCACTTCAATTTAATAATAATATAATAACTCACGTTGGCTTAAATATTGCATTTAGAAGTTCAATAATTTTTAGGACAAGAGTGTTCTTTGTACCTAGTCTTAATATAGTTGTATTATATATATATATATATATATATATATATATATATATTATAAGTATTATTGAAGACTAGGGTCAATTATGGCTTCATCCATATCAATTGACGTGGTGGAAATATAATACTGATTTAATTAATTTAATACAATAACAAAGAAAAAAGTGCTTCCCTCGAAATAGTGAAAGAACAAAAGTGATTGATCACTAGAATAAAAAAATCGTATTTGCATCATATCATATTAAACTATACAGAAATCAACATCTTTGTATGTTTATGATGTTTCGATTGGGGAAAGCAATAAAGAGTTTTTGTTATTTATTTAAATAGATGATTGTCCATAGCTAGAGATGCCCAAACGGTTTCCCGGTTCCGATTTCGGTTCGAACCGCCGGTTCGACGGTTCCGAAATGGTGGAACCGAAACCGAACCGTGGAAGGAAAGGTTTCGGTTTCGGTTTGAAACCGCCGGTTCAACCGGAACCGGACGGTTCGGCCGGTTCGAACCGGCGGTTTTCGGTTTTCCTTTTTTTTTTTTTTTTTTTTTTGGTTTTTTTTAATTTATGATTCTATGATCCAAATTTAAACTTTAATGTTTGTTTTGAAGTATAAAATATCATGAGAAAATACAATTCGGAATAAAAAATATATTTAAGAATTGTATTGATCAAACTTTTTCAATAAACTTGTCAATATAATATAACTTGGAAAATTATTACAAGTTGGAACTTGGAACACTTAGAACTATATATAATTTATGATCTAATGATTCTAATCTATTACAAATGTTTGTATATATTACAATTAAACTTGTCAATATAACTTGGAAAATTATTACAAGTTAGAACTATATAGTCTATATCTAATTTATGATTGAATGATTTTAATCTATTACAAAAGTTTATACTATATATTACAATTACAAAAGTGAGCATAAAAAAAAATTAAAGAGCTTGAGTTTCATTTTAAGTTTGGAATTGAAATTTCAAACTTAAAATGAAATTGCCTACGTATCCTTAATTGAAATCGAATTAAGGAATCAAAGCTCACGTAGTTCTCTTACCTCAACTTACCTTTTTCACTCGTAGAGGTTGACGCCACTTCCGCCGGAGGATGTTGTGTTTGAGTCGTAGCCATACAAATCTTGTCCACCGTCCTCCATGTGTGACAAATCGAGGTTTTGTTGACGTTTGGCGGCTTTGACCCAATCGTCAAGAAGCATAAGGTTTTGGACATTTTCGACGGCCAAGTTTGCTCTCCTCTCACTCAAAGTGTGGCCCGATACGCTAAAGGCATGTTCAACCGAAACCGTGGAGGCGGGACATGCAAATATTTCCTTGGCAATAATTGTTAGTATAGGATATGTGGTGATCCTTCGTGAGCCGTACACGTGTCCAAGGCAACAATTTAAAAATAAAAAATAAAAAAAAAATAAACCGGCGGTTGGAACCGCCGGTTTGCCGGTTTTTAAATTCCCAAACCGAAACCGAACCGTGATATGGCGGTTCCCGGTTCCGGTTCGGAACCGAAACCGGACCGCCGGTTTGCCAAACCGCCGGTTCACGGTTTGAACCGGCCGGTTCACGGTTTTTCGAACCGGTTGGGCATCTTTATCCATAGGCCATGTACTCATCATATGACACACTTTTATAAATTTATTCATGAATTAACTTATATAATTCTATTAAAATTAATTTACTTGTGAAAATATTTGTGTTGTGAGTGGTAGGATTCCATCTCACGGAATAATATCCGTAAGACAGACTTATATAAATTTGTGTGTTGTTTATATACCTCTAAAATCTTATTGTATAATGATAATCATCTAATATTATACCCTAAAGCTAATGTAGTAATTCGAACTAGTTAAATTTTATATTTTCTTACTTGTCTAAAAACAAATAAAAAAAAGTTTATTTATTTTCTTTTTATTAAATCTTTTTAATTGAATTTTAATTCAGCAGATATTCTATTGTGGCATTGGAATTTTTAAGTTTAGAATATGACTTGTTAAGAGGCCCAACAGTTTATATCCAAAAAAAAAAAAAAAAAGGGAGGCCCAAAAGCTGTTCCATCCCAATGTCAGGCCCATTGAAGTTATCTCTTGACGTGGGCTCATATTTATTCATGTTGGATCATTTCACTTTATATGTAGGTTTAAAATCATTTTCTCATCCAAATTATATGTGATTTTATATATATATATTTTTTTATAAAATTTAAAATATTGCACTTTATTATATGAATTTTAAATTTGTTATATTTTACGGTATTTATCAAATCCTAATCATTAGAACACATGTATGACTATGATTTATTCAATATCATATAATGAAATAAATTTAAAGTTCATATGGTAAAGTGCAACATTTCAAAATTTATACAAAAAAATGTAAAATCATGTATATTTTAGGATGGAAAAATATTTTTAACCCTTATATATATATATATATATATATATATGTGTGTGTGTGTCTTGTTTAGCATTATATTTTAGGAATCAATATTCGGTTCTATATTTCTTCCTTTTTTATTATAAAAAATATTGATATTCTTATTTGTAGAAAGTAAGTCTTAGTACTTCTAATTTATTTGAATTTAGCCCCTGTACCTTTTTGTTTGCATTCTTTTGAATTTTGTATTCATACTTATGTCATTGGACAAATGACTCAAGTCTAAGATAAAATGAAAGTAAGATGATTAAATTGAAAATAACATAAAAGTACATGAATACATTTTTTACAAGTATAGGTTCCTTTTCTGTATACTTTCTTATTTATACAAATTTACTATAAAATGTAAATTAAGAAATCAATTATCGTTATTTTTTTTTTGAAATACCGTATTTAAAAATATATCACAATTTCCATTAAAGGAAACCTCCAAATATATTGTTCTTGAAATCATGACTGGCATAGTAAGTACCATAAATATTTGAAATTTGAAAAAATCTTTTCGAATATATTTTATTCTGATATACCAAGCTTTACTTTGTTGAAATTAAAGGATAATATGAGGTATAGAATAATTGATCTCATTTATATAATTTATACACTTAATTGGCTACAATTTTATAATTCATCAAAATAATTAATTTGATATTTTACTTAAATGTTTTTTTTACAAAAATGTGGAATGTATTTACTGTAAATATTATTGGTCAAATTATATAAGAAATCCTTATATAAACCGTTTTGAAGCCAAAGTATGAATATGGTAAAGTCTATAAATTATATATATAGTAAATTATATAATTATAGTAATAAAATCTAAGATATCTATTTATTTTGATCCAAAATTATGTAGTATCTTATGCACATGTCATTCGAATTGGAAGTCCAAATGTTTCCAAATAAAAGGTGGGCCCATCCATACCAAAGGTCCACAGCTCAACAAAATTCAAATTATATAGCCGTTTAAATATTCAAGCTTCCTTACATAATTACATTATTACACTTTTCCCTGCTTTCCCTAAAGTACCCCTATCAATTTCAAAACCCCGCAGCGCCACTTCACAAATTTCAAACCTTGGATCTCATCTCAGCCGTTCATTCTTACCCCTCTTCTTTAATTCACAAATCTTGAAACTGTTAACACTCACTCACTGCCAGAGAGAGAGAGAGAGAGAGAGAGAAAGAGAGAGAGGCCATATTCTATTGTATGGTATTCAAGAACCGATAAAAAAGTTCTTGAAATACAAAGAGGGCGTTAGTATAGATGATTTTGATTCAAGATTTTCTCTGAAAGCCTTCAAGAACCAGCACAAAGCAGGTCTTTTTCATTTTTTTTTTCTTCTTTTTTCAAATTTGAAAAAAATTCCCCTGATTTCTCCACAAGAAGAAACAATTTCAAGATTTCGGGGTGCCGGGATTCTTTTCCTCACTTCCTCTGCCAGGTTGGTTTTCGCTGCTCAAAATTTCTATCTTTATTCAAGAAATCAAGAAATATTATTGTTCTTTGTATCTGTTTGAATCAGCTGCTTTATTTTTCTTTGGGATATTGCAGAATTTCGCCATTTCACCAAGAAACAAAAATTATAAATTTCCACTGTTGTTTGAATTAGTAGCTTTCTTTCATTCTCTTTTTGTGGGGGGTTTCGGACAGAATGTTGAGGGACTTCAAACTGTTGCGCCGAAATTCGGGCAAGAACACAATTGCAGAGGAAGTTGAGAATGTGCCTCCAAACCCTAGTGATTCTTTGAAACCTCAGACGAGCACAGAGGCCTCAAGACCCCCTTTGAATGCCATTCATGACTCCTCCCAAATCCCGAAAATCGTCTCAGATCAGGATATTAGTAGGGCCAACAAAGTTGATAGAACTCCCACTAAGCCAAAGCCAAAATATTCAGATTCTTCGATGCCCCTCCGCACTCCAGAAAAACAAGGGCAAATGTCAAGAAACCGGCTCAATTGGGGCAATGGTGTTGTGGAGCAGAAGGAGGGAAGAACAACATCAACTATGATCACTCCAAATTCTACTAGGCCAGTTGGGAGGCCTACCTCGAGTTATTCAGAGTGTAATTCTACACAAAACACTCCAACTAAGAGTGTGAGCAAGCCTCCAAATCCGGCGTTTTCTTTAGCCAGTGGGTCTAGGGCAGTGCTCAACATGGGTGCTCGGATGGCTAATTATGCTGGATTGTCAAAAGGGATCCCGAGTTCTTGTAACTCGCCTAATGTTGTAAACACTGTTGAGGTTCCATATTTTGAACTGAAGGAAGATCCATCTTTTTGGATGGAACATAATGTGCAAGTAAGCTACTTTTCTTGGGTGATGAGTTTCCTGTTGTGATTACTGAGTTTTTTGTTCTCAATTTCAGGGTATTGTACATTGTTATCTTATCTTCTGATTTTAAATTTTTAGGTTTTGATTCGGGTACGCCCACTGAACAACATGGAGAAAAGCAGCTTTGGTTACAGCAGATGCTTGAAGCAAGAGGGTGCACAAAGCATCACATGGATCGGGCAACCTGAGACCCGGTTTATGTTTGATCATGTAGCATGTGAAGGAATAGACCAGGTGTGCTGTGTGCATATATTTGATTTTTATGAATTGTGTGATAGAAAGGTGACTAAAGCTTTCATCTGCAGGAGACACTTTTTAGGATGGTTGGTTTGCCCATGGTGGAGAATTGCTTATCTGGATACAACAGTTGCATGTTTGCATATGGGCAGGTAATGCCATTAAAAACGTTCAGACTTTAAGTTTCACTACTTGTTGAATAATATGGATCTCCACTTCTCGTTGAAGTTGAACCGAATCTAATATTGCCTTATATTACTTCAATATTAAAATCTGTTGCTAACTAATATTTGGGAATGTAGACGGGTAGTGGGAAGACTTATACAATGCTTGGCGAGATTGATGACCTAGAAGTCAAGCCTAGTCTAAACCGTGGAATGACCCCTCGCATATTTGAATTCTTGTTTGCAAGGATTAGAGCGGTAACTTTGATTTAACTTGTTAATCTTTTTTCTTTTGTGTGAGAGTGTGTGTGTGTGTGTGTGTAAGCTGCTTGCTGTAGGAGCAATTAACGTTAACGAGACAATTCCATTTTAGGAAGAGGAAAGCAGAAGAGATGAGCAATTAAAGTACAATTGCAAGTGCTCTTTTCTTGAGATTTATAATGAACAAATTACTGATCTTCTTGACCCTTCATCCACAAACTTGATGGTACATCCACTTTCTAATCTGTGAATTTGCCTCCCTTAATTATCTAAAAGATAGAATACGTTCTCATATTTGCCATTTTTGTGTATTAGTTACGTGAGGATATGAAAAAAGGTGTGTATGTAGAAAATCTATCTGAATTTGAGGTTCACACTGTGGGAGATATTCTGCAGCTTTTAACTCAGGTGACTGATTTTTTTTAAGGTTTTCCTATTTTAGTTGAGTATGATCCAATAATCTTCAAACATGCATATTCTGTGCATTAACTTGAAATTTCATGCTTTAGGGTTCTTCAAATAGGAAAGTTGCTGCAACAAATATGAACAGAGAAAGCAGTCGTTCACACAGTGTTTTTACATGTGTGATTGAAAGTAGTTGGGAAAAGGATTCCACCACTAACTTCCGTTTTGCCAGGCTCAATCTTGTTGACCTTGCTGGTTCTGAAAGGTATTAAACCATTTTAACTTAGTTCTGATATAAAAATGGAAGTTCTCACAAACTTATTTTGTTTTTATTGTTGAATCCCCGACAGGCAAAAGTCTTCTGGTGCTGAGGGCGAGCGCCTCAAAGAAGCTGCAAATATTAATAAATCATTGTCAACACTGGGGTACTAACATTGATCTCAGTTACTGCAAAAATAGTGCATCAATCAGTGCAAGATAATCCCTTTTCTCCTTTTCCTTTTGGATTGACACTGCATCTGTATGTGACTGTTTCTTGTTTTCACAGGCATGTAATTATGGTCTTAGTGGATGTAGCACATGGAAAACCAAGACATGTTCCTTACAGGGATTCACGATTGACATTTCTTCTCCAGGTGAATTATTTAAATTGTGTTTTCTTATTGTCACAATTTTTTTCAGTTATGTAGTTATGGTGGTTAAAAATTAAATGGAAAACAGGACTCACTGGGTGGAAACTCGAAAACTATGATTATAGCTAATGTCAGCCCATCTATCTGGTATTAAACATTTCATTCTCTTGAAGTTTCCATTTTCTCTATTTTTATTCTTAGAGAATCATAGGTGTTGTCTTGAAATTTCTCCTTGTTTATAATTTGGAATCTATTATCCACAGCTCTGCATCTGAAACTTTGAACACTTTAAAGTTTGCTCAACGAGCAAAACTGATTCAGAACAATGTAAGCTTCTTCTTCTCTGTGAAATCCTGTTAGTTTTGAATAATAAATCATATGTTTACCTGCACTTGAACTTATTCTTCATGTTATAGGCTATCATCAATGAAGACTCATCAGGAGACGTCGTTGAATTGAAGCATCAGATACAGTTGTTAAAGGTCAAACTAGTTTCATATGGTTCAGCAGTACATGAATTGATCTGAACTAATTTAGAACTGAACATGTAATTTGTTATTGAGACAGGAAGAGCTGTCTGCCCTGAAACGTGAAAAAGTAAATCGTCCATTGTCGTTCAGCCCAGTTATTGACATAGAGACACGAAGCAGAGATGATGATGATTGTAATGGAAGGGTTCTTGCACAGGAACACCCGGGAAATATTCTACAAAAAGAATCTCAGGGAGTACTCAGATTGTCCTGTAAACAGGTAAGACATGCTCATATCTTGTGTAGTTTCTGGAAAAAAAATATAGTTTTCTTTTTTGAAAATCAGTACTTGATAAATATTTCTTCCAGATTGATCAGACAATGAGAGGATTTTGGGTGAATTTGCAAATAAAATTTAAGGCTTGAACTGGGAAATGTTTCCACGTTTTTCAATTAGTAACTTTTTTATATTTCTTAATCGCATGAAGTTGAGTACTATGGTCCTCCTCATGACATTTTAAACTACGACAATCATACTACTACAAAGGCTGGATTTTTTTCGAATGTTTGTTTGCCGAAAGATATCAATCTAACACAAGCATCATAAATCGATATTGCTTGATCATAGTCAAGGTTCGTGATATGTGAAATCCTAATTTTCTTCTTTCTCATTTGCTGGTATATCATATTCTCGTTACAGTTAAAATCAATGGAAAATACTCTTGCTGGTTCCCTACGGAGGGAAAAGATGGCAGAAAATTCGATTACACAACTTGAAGCTGAAATTCAGCTGTTGAACCGTCTGGTAGTTCTTCTCCTCTCTCTTAATTTGTGGCAAAATAGGCATTCTTAGAAAAATAATGTAAAACATATATCTTGTTCTAACTCTCAGGTCAGTCAAAGAGAGGAGGACACCAGGTGCACAAAAATGATGTTGAAGTTTAGGGAAGACAAAATTCAAAGAATGGAGTCTCTTCTTGGTGGTTTGATGTCGGAAGATGAATATTTAATGGAAGAAAACAATGCACTTTCCGAAGAAATTCAGCTCTTGCGATCAAAGATTGACAAAAATCCTGAAGTGACACGATTTGCAGCTGAAAATATCAGGCTCTTGAATGAAGTTCGACAGTATGTGTTGCTGAACATTATGTGTATTATGCTGTTTTGCCTTTTAAACTTGTGTTTGATTTTGTCGCAATAAAATTTCTTGTTGGATCTAATAGATTTCAAGATTTCTATGAAGAAGGAGAAAGGGAAATGTTGATTAAAGAAGTATCTGAACTACGAAATCAGGTATCTTAACTACATTGGTTTCATATATCCTACACTACTCGATTTGTTTCAGGTATCTTAATTTGTTTTAGAGAAATTACTGAATTTTTCTATCGACAGCTTACATTCTTCCTTGAAGGAAATTCGAAGCATCATAAGGATTTTGAGAAAAAGGTGGCATATCATGTAACTCTTTTTAGATCTCCTTACAGCAGGTTTGGTTGCAAGTTCTTTAGAAGTCTAAAACTGCCATTTCTATTTTGATACAGGATAGCAATCATGGTGGCGATGAAAATGACTTGCTCCATAAGGAGGTTCGATTCTCTTATATCTGAAGTTAGACTTATGTTTAATAAATTTTCATTGATATTGATCTTTGCTACATATTTCCTTTTTAGTTGAAGAAAACTCTTTCTGAGCTAGAGGATAGCAAAACAAAACTTAACCGTTGCCTAGAAGAAAATGCAAAACTACAAGGGTGAAATTTCGAACTCATCTACACCTGTCTGGTTTCCTCTGGTATATATGATCTAACCTTTGAATCTTTTGCAGAGAACTAGAGAAGTTACATGCATCATTAAATGTCACCACAAATGCAACTCAAGATCATGATTGCAGTGCAGAAGTTATCAAGGTACATGATGCTAATATTGATTTTACTAAGACCTTCAATATTAATGTTACTAAAATTTTTGCAACTTTGTGATGTTTGTACTTATGAATGTGCACAATATGGAATTCTTAGTATAAATATAGAGGAAGTTGTTTGATCATATTTAAGTGTGTAATGATACTGCATTTTAGTTATTGAGCTAACACAAGACTCTTACTTCAGGAATCAATAGTGGAAGTTCCCTTTTCCAGTATTCAGTCATCAACGACCACCCACAGAGAGAAGGAAGGAACAAGGTGTGGAAATCTTAGGAAGAGTGTAGAAAATATCATGGATTTACAACTGGAATTGGACATTCTTAAGATTATTCTAGAAGAAGAGAGGTCTTTCCATTTAGAACAAGAGGAAAAGGCTAAATCTCTAAACAGAGAACTTCAGTTGTCGAAGGAAATGGCTACTTCAGTGACCAAAGAATTTGAAAATGCCCAGGAAGAGCTCAAAAATTTGAAATTGGTCGTTGAAGCTCTTGAATCTGAACAACTTCAATTGATTAATGAGATAGAAGATCTTAGGAATTCTAATGTTCAGTATGAAGAAATGTTAAAAGAAAAGGTGCTTGAAATTTCTTGTTTAAAAGAGAAAGCTCCTTGCCAAGAGTTCAAAGATCTCTCCTTGTATAAGTCTATAGAGAAAGAGGACTCTCCTTTAGAAGCAAAGTTGAAGAAGATGCATGAATCTCTTGAAAAGGCTAAGAGGCTGAATAATTGTTATCAAAGCGATCTTGTATTCCAAGCATCTCATGATGAAGAAATAGAGGAAGCCCGGAAGCAGGTTGAGGCAGAAACTGCAGAGGTGATTGTTTGCTTGCAAGAAGAACTTTCTGGTCTTCAACAGGAAGTCCAAGATAGCAAGGTGAAAGAGATGGAAACTAGTGACAATTTGGCACAATTGCAAACTGAAATGAAAATTATGGAAGAAATGTTACATTTAAGAAGTGAAGATAATGCAAAATTATCTGAAATGCTTGAAGACAGAGAAAAGCAATTAAGCTCACTCACCAAAGAATGGGATTTATTTTCCAGTGAAATAGAAGGCATTCTCTCTGATGGGAATGAAGCTCTCACAGATGTATCTGACCAGACTGATGTTCTTTCCAGTTCATTGACTCATAAACGAAGTTGGATTTCTGAGCAGTTTGGGAGGATGAAACAACATATTTTTGAAAAGGAATTGTACATTGATGAGCTTAATCAATGCTTAAAGGATGCAGTAGATAGAAGAGATGACATGGAGTCCATGCTGAGGTCTTTGAGAGGGGCAGCGTTGGTTATGACTGAAACTCACCAACAAGAGTGCGGTGAAAAGGATCAAGAGATTCTCTCTCTAACATCCGACTTAAATAACAAGACAACCACTGTTGCTGAGCTTCAGTTCTTAATAAAGCATGGGGAGGATCAGCTTAAAAGGACATCGTCTTGTGCAACAGCTGCTTTTGTGATTGTGAATAGATTGTGGGAGTTGAACTCTAACTATCAGGATTCCTTAAATGATAAGGAGGACCAGATTAGAGAGTTCAAAGAACTGATTATCCAGAAAGATACTGATCTCCACAATCAGGCTTTAATAATAGATGAAGCACATAAACAGACTCACTCTCTTCAAAAGAAACTAGAAGAATCAGAAGAATATAGTGCACAACTGAGTCTAAAGCTATCCAAGGAGCAAAGACATCTGGAAGCTCTTGAGGCAAAGCTTGTAAAAAATGAAGAAAATAAAATTTTAGAAACCAGAGAACAACTTCAAGAGCTGAAATCTGGGGTCTCTGCACTAAAGTTATGCATGAGTGAATGTGTGAAACAGAGTGGGCATCCTCAGGAAGATAAAGTCCCAGAGAGGCCAATTTGTTTGCCCGCCAATGATGAATGGAAGTCATGGGTATGCAAGTGTTTCTCTTATTCAAATATTGGATGGAGCTTCCAGCTTTATACATTTGACTTACTAGTTTAATTTTGTTGCAGACAGGTACCAGAACAGTGGAAGACTTCAATGATGTAGGCTCATCTAATTTTGAGGATGTGCACGAAAAGATTTCAACATGCAATATTAATGACAGCAATTTGATGCCTGAGAGCACTTTGAAGAGTGAGAATGGGAATGATGCTGCCATTGTTCTGCTAAAGAAGGAGATTGAATGTGCCCTCGAAAGCTTACAAGAATTGCAAGTTCAGATGGATGCATTGAGATCTGAGAAAGAAGAGATATTGGCATCTGAGAGATGTGGCCGGAAGAGCATTGAGTCTCTAACCAGTCAGGCAGTTATTCTGCAAGATGCTATAGATAATTTTGAAGGTGAATTTGAGTTCCAAGTTAATGCTATGGATGGTAAGATAGGGAGAATGGAAGAGATTGTACACAAATCTTTCAGTTCCTGGCTTCAGCAAAGAGAGGTATTCCACATTATGTTTCTAAGTGTTAGTTAAACCACATATTCTGATAACTTCAGTGCGTTTTGGACTTCTTAACATCACATTTTGTTGACATATTTTTCACGATCTCTTAGCACTTCTTTATTATTTAATCAGAAATTGCTACTACATTAAGAGATGATCCATTGATATATATTTCTAATGCAACCATGTATTACGTTTAATATTATTGACCTACCTTCTTGTCACTGTGCACCGGAATCATTTTTTTTGCAGTTACTGGAAGCTGAACTTGATGATGCTAAAGTTGTTGCTGCCCAGAAAACAATAGAAGCTTCCTGTATTCTTGAGAAATTTGAGGAGGTTCAAGACACAATGAAAGAAGCAGACATAATCATAAATGAGTTGATGATAGCTAATGAAGCATTGAAGCTTGGTGCTCATGAATTCAAAGCAAAGGAAAATGAATTGATCAGTGAGAGAAATATTCTTGCAAAAGATGTTGAAAACTTGAAACTCTCCAATGATTTGAAAGATGAAGATTATATGAAATTGGTCAAACAGTGTGATACAGATTTTGCCATCATGAAGAAGATGCTGTTAGAAGTAGAAGATGTTATTTCAGATGTCCAGACCTCTTCAATGGAGAAATGGATATCTGTATCAACTGATTTGCTGAGCTTGAAGTCTCAAATTGATGAAGGCACCGAATTGATTAGGAAATTGCTTGAGGAGGTCTGGTCAGAGATTATTGTCAAGGACTGTGCTGTTTCCGTGTTGCATCTCTGTCACATGGGAATTCTCTTAGAAACTGCAAACGGTCTCAATGCAGAAAATGGTCTTCTGCACCATGGTTTATGTGAGTCAAATTCCACTATGTCCGAACTTCGAGAGCACAATTTGAAATCAAGAAGAGAGCTTGAAATGTGCAGAGTCGTCAAAGGCAAGTTATTGGCAGATATCAAAAAAAGTTTTGACCGCATATCAAGCAAAGTTGATGAAGCCGGAGAGGTGACCCTTAAGCTTACTTCCTTTGAAAAGAAGATTCATGATCTTCAGTTTCAGGAAGAGGTGATGTTGCAAAGGTCGAATGATATGGGATCTGAACTGGCCATGCTGATGAAGGAGCTTGATCTCAGTAACAAACACACATTAGTATCTATTCTGGATCAAGAAAGATTACTGAAGGAGAAAGACGAGCTAATTCAATTTCAGGAAGAAACTCTCATGATAGAATTATCTGCAAAAGATTTTGAATTGTTGATTTTGTCAACTGAGTTAAAGCAGATGTTTCTGCTGAAAGCAGATTTGGAGAACAGGTGTATCAGTTCCCTTGAAGTCCTTGAAAACTTCAAGAAGGATATAGTGATTAAGAGTGTAGATGCTGCTGCCACTGAATTAATATTGCTCGATGAAGAATCAAGGCATGAAAAATTAGAAGATGATTTAAAGATGAAGGTAAGCTGCCTTGAAAAAGAGAATGAAACCTCTATCAGCGGCACCCATGAGCTTGATGAGGAAAACCACAAACTAAGAGGTAATATCTCTGAGTTGGAAAAATGCATTGCCAAGTTAGAGGAAGAACTATGCCTGGCAAGGGTGGAAATCAGAAACCATGAGCTTTCTCTATCTGCTGCCAAGGATGACTTGTGCTTAATAATCCCGGAATTAGAAAGGCAACGGGGAACAGTTAATGCTTTGAAAGAAGAGAACATATTGTTAAGTAATGAATTAAGATTCAAAGAGATCAATGAGTCTGAATACCTCAAAGCCATGAATTTGAAAAATTTGAAGAATGTTGATTTGGCTGAAAATCTCAATAAAGTAAGCTGCAGTGTGCTCAGTCTAATTGAGGAAAAATTCATTGAGGTAGATGATAAGTTTCAAAAGATAGCCAATGAAGTGGAAGGGGCAGACAAACTTCTGGAGCAGTTCGAAGATGTGGAGAGTCTTGCTAGGCAGTTAGATTATGAAAATGCCTCTATTCAAGTAGAGTTGTCAAGAAAGGATGATATCCTCAAGGGACTGTTATTTGATTTGAGTTTGCTGCAAGAGTCTGCATCAAACAGTAAGGATCAGAAAGATGACAGGGAAGAACTGCTTTCTTCTTTAAGGGCATTGGAAAAAGATTTTGAGTCAAAGTCGCATGAACTGGACAGAGCTGTTGCTGAACGTCAAATACTTGAAGCTCAACTTCAAGAAAAGATTGCAAAAATATCTGCTCTTGAACTGAGCATTGCTAAAGATAATGAGACAATAACCTCATTATCCGACAAAAATGTGGAGCTCTCAACTGATGTTAAAGATGCCTTAGATGCAAGGAATTCCATGGAGAAGGAATTGCTTGAGACAAGGATTAAAGTTGAGAACTTGGAGATGGAAGTTGCTGAAATGGACACGGCTCTTGCACAAATGAGTAAAACAACTGAATCATTGAAGAGCAACTTGGATATTGTCACATCTCAGAGAGACGAGCTGGAAGGCAAAGTTCTCATTTTGACCAAAGAGCTTGAGAAGGTTCGAGCGCTTGCTGAAGATAATGAAGGAATAGCTATTGAAGCACAAGAGGTGATTTTTATTTTTCCTTTCCTTTCTTTTTTCTTTTGTGGCTCATAGTCTACTTCACAACTAAATGGTTCTCTAATATGTTTGACTTGGTTATGCCAGAAAGCTGATTTCCAGAAAGGCCGTGCTGAGGAAAAGGAAGAAGAAGTGAAACTCTTAGAACGGTCCATTGAAGAGCTAGACTGCACTATTAATGTACTTGAACAAAAGGTATAGATATATTCTTTTTAAGGTTTTTAAATCAAATTTGTATATGTTATTATTAGTGACATTGACATGATTTCAACTTCATAAGGTTGACATTGTCCAAGGAGAAGCTGAGAGGCAACGATTGCAGAGAGAGGAACTTGAGCTAGAGCTTCTTGGTGTTAAAGAACAAATGCTCAAACTCAAAAACAGTGATTTTGATGTAAAAAGGTTTGTCAGAAATTTTTGCACTTAAGTCTTTTGAAAACTGGTACTCAGAATCATCTCTAAAGTTTGGAATTTTTGTATCCAGACATCTAGATGAAAAAGAGAAGAATCTTCAAGAGGCAATTCAGCGGGTACAGCTTCTTGAAAAAGAAATAGCTGCCAGAGATAGTGAGGTGAAGCACCCAGACAGTCTATTATATGTTTCTTTCTTGAAAGCTTTGGATCAAATATCTTTAACTCTGGAAAGACTAATATGTTGATACTTTTCTGGAACAGATATCCCAATGTAAAGCACATATTTCTGAGCTAAATTTGCACGCAGAGGCACAGGCTAGCGAATACAAGCAAAAGGTGGGTCTTAATTGTTGATACAAATGATGTTTCTATAAACGAGTTGGATTGTCATAAATAGAATATTGATTGACTAATGATGCTCAACCAGTTCAAGGCATTGGAAGCTATGGCGGAACAAGTTAAATCCGAAGTTCCTGCACCTCACGGCACAAATTCATCATCAAACAAATTGGAAAGAAATTCTTCCAAGTCAAAAGGCTCAGGATCCCCTTTCAAATGCATGGGATTGGGCATAGTTCAACAGCTTAAATCTGAGAGGGATGAAGAGCTCACTGCTGGAAGACAACGGATAGAAGAACTTGAGGCCCTGGCTGCTGGCAGACAGAAAGAGGTATATAGCTTTGCTAGAAAAGATCCCCCCCCCCCCCCCACAACAAAAAATAAACTGAGAAAAATTCCTCTTTCTCTTGCAGATATTCATGCTGAAGGCAAGACTTGCTGCCACTGAAAGCATGACTCATGATGTGATTCGGGATCTGCTAGGTGTAAAACTGAATATGAAGAATTATGTGGTGAGTTTATGTTCTGATTCACATTTTCATAAACTAAGTGTTTTGAAGATGCATGTGATAACAACTATCATAAAGAACAAAGCTAGCAAAGAATGATAAAGAATGCGATCCTCACATTCAGTTTTATTTTCATTACTAGAATTTGATGGATAATCAGCAGCTGCATTCATTAATTGAGGAGGCTCAACAACATAATGTTGAAGCTGAAGTCAAGGTAAGCCTTTTTGTTTTCCCTCAAAGTTAGCTTCAACAGTTGTAATAATGAGCTCGATATTGAATATATGCTTCTTGGCTGAGTTCTTTTCCAGGATAAGGAAGTTGTTAATTTGAAGAAGCAGATAAATGAGTTCGTTAAAGAACGGAAAGGGTAACGACACATTTAAATCTCTTTGCTATTTATATATCTTCTGGTTTCTTCCCTAACTCACATCAGCTTCATTGATATTTAGATGGCTAGAGGAGATCGAGAGAAAACAGGCTGAATTGATGGCTGCCCATATTGCACTGGAAAAATCAGGACAGCAACATCAATTGCTTTCAACCGAAAATGAGATATTGAAGGTACTGCTGTGATTTTACATTCCCTTCAATGGTACATAAAATGAACTTGTTATTTTATTTGATGTTCTACTGTGATTTTCTCAGATGGATAATACTTACCACAAAAAGAGGGTAATAGAACTTGAAGTAGAGTTAAGAAAGTTGTCTGGTCAACAGAATATCCAACAGCGTATTCATCATCATGCAAAAATTAAGGCAAGCTCAAACATCTTGGACCAGTTGGCTTCTCTTATTAAGGTAAAATTTGGTTTTCTTAGAATCATGACATCTCAAGGATCCTCTTGTAATGCGACAGGATGAAAACAACTTATTGAGGAGTCAAAATGAAGACCTTAGCATTAAGCTGCATAAAACGGAGGCTATCCTTTCACGTGTCAAGGAGGAGCTGGCTCGGTTCCGTGAAGCAAATGGTAGAAGCCCTTATATTAATTTTGATCAGGAGCAACAACTGGAAATGAAGTTGAAGGTTAGTATAAAAAGGCGAATTTATATTCCCACGAAGCAAACACAGAGTCTTGCAAATTTACAAATAGTTTTATATATCTATCTGAACACAGGAAACTGAAGAGGAGAGAATGCAATTAGCTCAGAAGTTGCTAGGCTTATGTACTAATGTGTTAAGGGTGAGACCATGCTTCTTTTATTTGATATTCTAAATGTTGTCTTTTACAAAGTATCGCAATGTGGTTTACCTCGTCTCTACGAATTGAAAACGACAGGCTGCTGGCATTACAAGACCAACATCTGAGATAAGTATCCCTGTAGCTGAAGAAGCACTTGATCAGTTGAAGAATAGGGCCGTTTCTCTTGAAATGGAACTTGAAGATGTTAAACTCAAGGTAGAAGGTTATTCCTTACATTTATGGTTTTCATTTCTTCTTTCTTTATCAACCGTATATATTTCTTTTATTGCTATGAATCTGCATCTCATACTGTGTCTTGTATTGTCTAGAACCGAATATCGGAGGAAAGAATCAGACTGTCTGAGCTGAGGCCACAAAGTTCAACAGCTGCAGCAGATGAAAACCGTGTAGACCGAAATCGAGTGCTTCAAACTCCATTTCTTTCTGCTTTTGATCGATGAGAGTAGTTAGCATTTTGCTAGCAGGTTATATTGTGTGTTTGTTCTGTAAATAAATGTATAATGTGTGCATATTTTTTCAACCATGCAAGATATATAGTGCAGATCAATATCTTTTGTAAATTGCCTTCAAACCACAACTTATCATTCTATACTTTTTGTATGAACTGAGCTGATTTCCAATTTCATACATGATTAAGATTTTTTTACCACAGCTCTTCTAACCTTAACATCCAGTTTTAGGTCATTTGACACGTGATCCAACATTAACTTAGATAAGCTGTAATTAACCAATTAATAAGATGAATGGTGAAGTAATTTTGGGGTAAACTTCGTTCTTATACAGTTAACTAACTGTAAACCATATAAAAATAAATAGATTAACACTACAAGAAAAATAAATTAATACATCACGAAAAGTTATTTTTTCGGACAACATATTATTGTAAAAATTGATAATAAGTTGACATAAAAAACAATTGAAAAAACTCTTTTGAGTCCGAAAAGGAGTATTTGTAAGCTTCTGTTACAGTGATATAAGTTCTATGCTATGAAGTCGGTCAACAAAAGTAATGTATTCTTCTTGAGTTGAATTACAATATATTCTACTTACTACTTTTCATTTCTTTTACTGAAAGTCAAGCCCAGACATGATTTTATTATTTTAATCAAGTATTAAAGCAAACCCAGTAAATTCAATATAATATGAAATTATTAATTAAATACTTTAATACCTAAAAGATGAGCAGATACACGTAGGTTTTGTTGTAGTGTTGTTTAGATTTCAGTTGCAGAGAAATAAGGGCGCATTCAGCTTCAGTCAGCCGCACGACTCTTGAGCTTCTCTTTGATTGATTCTTCCTTTCAGAGTTTTACATAGGAAGAAAAAGGGCAAATAAATGGCTTCTTTGTCCTCTTTAAACTCTATCTCTATTGATCGAGGCTGCTTTACCAAATGCCAGGTAATTCCGACTTTTTTTCTGAAAATCTGAATTTCTATACCTCTTCTTGTTTTTGTGAGCTTATAAAATGGGTTAAAGACGAAATCTTTTTAGCTTGTTGCGGGTTTAATGATGAATAATGCGACTTAGTGCTGTGAAAGTTGACAACTTTTGAGATTTTAGCATTTGGGTTGTTGGATGCTGATGAAAATGAGTAATTAATTGATTTTCGTAGGATGAATTCAAGAATGCGAAGACCAAAAAGCTTTCAGTTAGAGCTTCTGTTGCCATGTCTTCACCACAGAGCTTGCAGTTTGAAGAAGCTAAGGCCCAGAAATTCGAAAAGTTTCGAATTGGAGTGCTTGGGGCCAGTGGTTACACTGGCTCTGAGGTATCATATCATTTGCACATTTTCTGTATTTGTTTTTATTTTTTGTAAGATTTAGCTTAGCGTTTTTGTTTCTCTGGGTGCAGATAATTAGACTGCTTGCAAGTCATCCCAATTTTAAAATCACTCTGATGACAGCAGATAGGAAAGCTGGCCAATCAATTGGATCTGTGTTTCCTCATTTAGTCACACAAGTATGTAATGTATAGTATTTTGAATGAAAATCGCATTACTTCTTCTTTGATATTTCGTCATTGTACTTTGTATCGTATTACTGTGCCTAGCACATTAATACCATTCTCAAGTTTAAGAAAAGACGAGGGTGGCCAAGCTTCTCTGCTTATTATCCTTAAGCTGTATTATAACCTACATGTGATTCTTCAGGATTTACCAAATATGGTTGCTGTTAAGGATGCAGATTTTTCCAATGTAGATGCTGTGTTCTGTTGCTTGCCTCATGGGACAACTCAGGTACTTCAGTTAATCTCTCCACAAATTACTACCATTCTCAATCTGCAGATTAAGTTGGAATTAGATTTTCATATGTTTGTCCTGTTCTTTTATTCCTCTTCAGATTTTTTCTTTGATAATATGGGTACTTTTTTTGGCAGGAAATTATCAAAGGTCTCCCAAGTAGTTTGAAGATAGTTGATTTGTCTGCGGTAGGTACTAACCCTTTGTTGTTGGCAGGCTGTCATGCTTCAAAACAGTTCCACTTTCTTGTGGTAGATTTGCTTCACCGATTTACCCTTAATGATGGTTGTGTAGGACTTTCGGCTCCGAAATGTTGGGGAATATGAGGAATGGTATGGTCAGCCTCATAGGGCACAAGAGTTACAGGTTCGGTTTTTTCTTGTGTAATCAAGAATGTGTAGATCACCTCATGGATCGTCCAGCGGCTTCAGTTTATGACCACTGGACACATTAACCAGAGTATGAGAGAGAAATAGAAAGGTATAATGCTACACCCTTTTGTCTGCACCTAATTCTCTTATGCTGGTAAATGCAGAAGGAAGCTGTATATGGGTTGACAGAGATATCAAGACCTGAAATCCAAAGTGCACGCTTAATTGCAAATCCTGGCTGTTATCCAACTTCTATTCAGCTTCCTCTTATCCCCTTGATAAAGGTCAGTTTTTTATCTACCTTTTCGATATTTGTATCTCTAATCAGGAATGCATCTAATGAGTTTTAGGCAGTGGATAGTGAACATGTTATGTGGAGCAATAAACAATTGGTTGATCTGTCAAAAATCATGAGTTCATCTTTGAAGTTCATTTCTGATATGTATGAAAAGATTAGGGACCTTTGAATATATGGAGAGAATTGTCGTCTGTAGACAAGGATATATATGTGATGCCATTGTAACTCACTTCATGTTTTTGCAGGCCAATCTCATTGAAGCAAAGAACATCATTATTGACTCAAAATCTGGTGTTAGTGGAGCAGGTTTATATTAATGTCAAAGCCTTATGCAATGAAAACCATATGTGTTAGTCGTAGAGGTTGATTGACTTGTGGTACGTGTTATGCATGCAGGACGTGGAGCGAAGGAGGCTAATTTGTACACTGAAATAGCTGAAGGAATACATTCTTATGGTGTAACCAGGCATCGCCATGGTTCGAACTCAATTTCCCATGCCTTTATTTCTGTTGGCTTAACAGCAAAAAGAAAACACAAATTTTCATGAAATTGTAGTTCTAACACGAACTTTCAAATCTATCAAAATAAACTATGAATTCAACATTGTTTTGCAAAAGGACTCCATTTTGTTCACCTTTCATTATTTTTAATATTTTTTTCTTTGTTTGATCGTGGTACACGTTTGTACTTTTAGCCATAAATTGACATGCTATAGAATGTTAAATCTTTATCTTCCAACTATGAAGCGTAACTTGGTTTCCACTTGTATTCTCCAGTGCCCGAAATTGAACAAGGATTATCAGAGGTTGCGAAATCGAAGGTTACAGTCAGCTTCACTCCGCATTTAATGCCAATGGTAAGAGCTGCTCTAAGATTTTTGAAGTTTAATGCAGTTTGATGTCGATTTCTAAACTCACATATATTTATACTGAAGAGCCGTGGTATGCAATCAACTATATATGTTGAGATGGCCCCTGGAGCATCAGTTGATGATCTATATCAAAATTTAAGCAACTTCTATGAGGTAATGACCATTTTTTTGGCTGATATTAGTCTTACAAAATTTGCTCAAGAAACTTGGCTTTTATCTTGAGAGCGCACTTGATCAGGTGACTGGATTTAATGAGCTTTTCTTGTACAGAAAGAAGAATTTGTCATTTTGTTAAAGAAGAACGAAATTCCTCATACACGACATGTTAGGGGTTCCAACTATTGCTTGATGAATGTGTTTCCTGATCGGATCCCTGGAAGAGCAATAATAATCTGTGTTGTAAGTTTGTCTTTCCTTGTAGTTCCTGTTAAAAACTTGATACCCTTTGCTAAGATCTGACTTTCTAAGACACAATGTACAGATCGATAATCTTGTTAAAGGAGCTTCTGGTCAAGCACTACAAAATCTGAACTTGATGATGGGAATTCCAGAAAACACAGGGCTCCTTTCTGTGCCTTTGTTTCCTTAGAATGGTACTTCAGTCAATCCTTCTTTCTTGAATCTTGATCTATCGTAAGCGTTATAAACTATTTGATGTTTTGTTTTGTCTGGAGATTAATGCAACTTCCATCAGCCAAAATCTTCTGAGCTATGTTGGTTTTTAGTATATCTTGAAAAGACGAGCTTATGACTGATTAAGTGGTGCATGAGTTGGTCAAGTAGAAAATTCGGTGATTGAAAATGGTTTAGTTGAAAAGCTTAATGATGAAATATGCCATAATCTTGAAAGCAATGCATTCTTACAGAAGGAAACACGAGATAATCATGTAATAACGAATCTGAACTAATCAAAACACATCAATAATGAGAGTCGGATACTGAAAAAAAGAAAGTAAACAGGTAGGAAAACAAACACTTCATTTAGAAATCAAACTAGAGAATGCCATTATACATATAACAACTGAACAGAATCTTCCTTCTGTTTTTTCAGTCCTTAAGAGCAATAAGTTGGAAATACGCATCTTCATACAAAGCCATTCACTATCATCACATTGCGTAGATGATTTCTCCGCTGCTATCAAGGTCGAGATCAGGATCACTCTCCAGATCTTCATCCATGTCATCGTCAATATCCAAACAACCCGTAAGATACTGGTTTAGGTTGTTAGATCCAGCAGGTGGAATAGTAGCTTCAGTTATTATCTGCATAATTTCATCGTCGCTCTGCATAGGTTGCTCTGGCTCTTCAAACTGATTTTTTGCCATGCTATCATCCATGAGATCCACAGGAAGGTTCTTTAGAAACCACTCGTGGTTCTTTATTTCGGGTATTGTAATTCTCTGTACACAAACCCAAGAACTTATCATGAGGTTCGATTATGAGTTGATATGAATAAAAGAGCCATGCTTTTCTAGGATCTGAAAACCAATCACTTAGCAAACAGAGCTTATTAACTGACCTTTGCAGGGTCTGCAACAAAAATCCTTGAGATCAAATGACGGCATTCTGGAGATATATGCACGTAATCTGGGATGGAGTATTGGACGTTCAAGATTCGCTGTGAACATGAATACTTGAATGAGTAGATAGAAGAAAGAAAGAAAAATTTGGATACAGCCAAGTAATTTACCTGTATTGTTTTTCTGAAGTTTTTGGGTTCCTCAGGGTCTTCAAATGGGTATGCACCAACCAGCATGACATATAAGGTTACACCACAAGACCATACGTCCGCAATCTATACATGAAGTGGAACTTAAAACATTACATTAGTGTTATATGATAATATAAACTATGAATTAACATGACATTAATGGAAGTTCTTAATTGCACATGATTTGATAATTTATCATGGACACTTTCTTTAGTATGGCCCAGATTTGTTGCAACAAGTCTTGCACCGATTAATCCGCAGCTCAAGTTGGGATTCTTTGACCATAACCACCCCCTTCTAGACCTAACTGAAACTACTTATTACCTAATTCTTTCTTTATTGCAATTAGTCAACTCCATTCTGTAAATTATTCAGCTGAAATCCATCTGCTTTCCTCTTTAGCTACCCTTTTGCCATATTGGGGCATGCCATATCAAAACAGTAGAACAACTTTCTGAAAATCTAACAAATCATAACAAACAAACTCTCTCACCTTTCCATCATATTCCTTTTTAAGCAACACTTCAGGGGCAATATATGCAGGGGTGCCAACTGTTGACTTTGGCTGTGAATGAAGCACCGACGACTAAAACAATTCGAGCCAGGTTGTTAGACAAGTTATATACAGAGTACTCAGAGAGAAAACTTATTAAGAAATCAACTTCTTCAACATGATATTCTTTGAAAAATATACATACCTTTGAATAACCAAAATCACAGATTTTAAGTCTAGGAGCCGGGCTTCCATCGAGCAACGTATTCTCCAATTTCAAATCACGGTGGCATATTTGCTTTATAGTTACGCAAGAAGTAAGGCAAATTAACATCAGAAAAATGGTATAAATTTTCAGAAAAGCAAAAATGACTGAAAAAAAGAGCTTTGATCATTAGTACCATAGCATGACAATAGCTGACCCCTGATATGAGTTGCTGGAAGAAGAACCTCGCCTGCAACAAAACTCGAAACAGATACTCCATTAACATATATATGATGAACACTGTAATTTGAGAAATAGAGCAGCACCTCATCCTCACTGAATCGCCCTGCATTGCAAATCCGTTCGAAAAGCTCTCCCCCAGATGCGTACTCCATAACAATGGCCAAATGAGTCGGTGTTAGTATCACCTGGGATGAATTTACGCACACAAACACAGTTAAGCTTCAAATTACAGAGATTCACAAACGGATTTCCCAATTCCCATTAGATTTACCTCCTTAAACCGAACAATATTCGGATGCCTAAGAGACCTATGGTTGATGATTTCTCGCTGCACATTTTCATCAATCTGTCATATGTAACAAGAAGTAAGATGACAATTCCAATTAATAGCTTCAAACGCAAAAACACGAATAAATTCACAAACAGTGGCATCAACGAAATTACCTTTTCACCTCTTTCGATGTACTTGACAGCAACAAGCTCATTGGTCTGGCGATCCCTCATGAGCCGGGCCACGCCGAAATTACCCGACCCGATATCCTTAACCAGTTCATACCGATCACTATCATGCATAATAGGCATGTCCATCCCCGGCGGGCCACCCGTCACCGGCGGTCGATCCATCCCCAAAAAAAATAACCTAAATTCTCAAACAAACGCTCGATCACCACACTCAAGCTTCCATCAACACAAAAACCTCCCCCTAAAAAAGAAGTAGAAAATTCCCAAAAAAGAAAGAGAAGCTAACGTGGCGCGAAATCAATCACGAAACCATGAGTTCAGGTGAATGAAGATAGAGATGGTTGGGCGCATGCCCTCGTGAAGAACTCACTTGCCCATAACACCTCACCACCAATTATTTGACCATGATTTTATGGGGTTTCCATGATCATAGTGCGTCACTTTATCGCAACATATATCTTAAATAAAGTGGTATCAGTTACGAGCTTACATATACTTTTTACGTGAATGTATTGGTAGAGAGAGAAAGAGGGTTAGATAGTGGAGAGAGAGAGAAGGTGCTCGTGAAATTAAATTGCTTTTTAGTTTGTGCAACATGACAGTTGGTTCTCTTCTTTCCGCTTCCCCAGAGAAACTGAGCTAGATTTTTAAATTTTTTTATTATTTCTTTTTTCTGAAAAAGAGGCCATTATTGCTGCGGTGCTGGCAAAAGGGAATGGGCTATCGATTGACACGTGTAATGGCTTGGTTAGGCCTTATTTAGCTGGTCTGTTGAGATTTCTTTTGGGCTGAGCCTAGTAAATGAAGCCTATCTTGTTGGGCTCAACTGAGAGGGCTCGAATTGGAATTGAAGATATTTGAAGATGGGCTAATCTTATAGATACAAGTTTGGTTCAAACTTTATTAGATTCAAACATTTATATTTTCATTTTGAGAGCAGAGGAGGCAAAACATATTGTTAGTAGGGCAAAAATACATTAAATATTTTATATTATAATTCCAAGAAACAATAATTTCTTTATATTTATGTTCTCAAGCAAATTAAGCATAATATTATAAAATAACAATATTTTATATGAAAATAAATAGATAAAATTAAAAAAATTAAGTATTTGAATCTCTATTAAACCAACACCAAAAAAAAGTTCTCAATAAAATACATATAAAAATGTTAAATTTAATATTTTGAAAAACTCAAAAAGAAATAAAAAAAGAACTTTCCTTCCATGAATGGGTAGGAGAAGAACTTTTACATCAATTTGATATTTTGCTTCAAATTGCCCTAGCTTTGGAGATGTCCTACTTAATTCATTCTCCTCGTTTGGGCCATGAAATAATCTAATGGGTTGGTTGATTGCCTTGAAGGCCCAAAAGGTAAATGTTTTTCTTTCTTTGTTTTCATTGGTTTCATGTTTTTCTGGAATTAACAACACGATCTTGTTGAATTTTTGTTTCAGGTAATAATGACTGTCTATATAAAGTTGGTTTTTGCCTAATTTAAATACCCTATTGTAATAAATGTATATGATGATTTATCTCGTATTTAATGTATCAATAATATAACTAATAGACAAAAACACAATACTGAAATCAAACTTTACAAAAAGAAAAAATAGAAAAATAAGAAAAGCTATTTGCCGACTAGCAAGTGGATAGAAAATGAGGGCAACTATAAAAGAGCATGTGGCAAACAAGGCATTGATAGCCGATACGAAACAAGGAGCAAATGATGGGTGGCGTGAGCCATGGAAACCTTTATATTCTTCTTCACGCTTTACCATTATTTAGGCCGTGTTTGGTTAAGAAAAACACTTTGGAAGAAACTAAATTGCTCGAAGGATGCATACATATTAGTTGAATGTGTTACTAGCAATGCAAGAGATGACAATGTGATTATTATTTAGTTTGGGATGAATCTTTTGGCTTAACTTCAAGTATGTTCCTATTTTAAAATACAAAATTCAAGATTTATTCATTTCAATTCATTCAAGAATATGCCTTTTTTAGTTTTATTAAGAAAAAGAGCATACTAATATATGAGACAATTGAGTGCATATAGTATATATGGCTAAATATTGTGATTGGGAACACAATTTTGGTGTTAATTTATAGATTCTAGAATTTTAAATAAATTTTCAATAACTTATATCAAGGATTACAATATCAAATTATGGTATTTTTAGTGGCCAACTTGATTCATATGTAGTACTTCATTTTCAGATAAGAGATAATGTGAGACACATGGTGGGTAGAACCTAATATAGGTTTATAACAAATTTGATTGGAGAGTTTATTTAGATTTTTCTTTTCAGTAGGATATTTAATTCTAATTCCAAATCAAACATTGTGTACATATAATATATCTTATTTTAGATACAAAATTGTATTAAATATTAATATTATTATTTTTTAGACACAATTATTCTAAAAGAAGAAAATATGAAATGGATAATTTAGCATATGATCAAGTTGAGGAAAATAGAAGAATGTTAAGAAGAGGGTGGGGCCCAGCAATATTAGAAATTGTGAAAAACCAGAGCCGTTGAATATGCGGCGAATGGATTCCAGCAACCCTTCATCCAAATTTGCCACGTTTTCATCATTTTTGTATTTACTTTATATTATTCATTGGTTTGGTTTTGCATAAGTAGCAACAAAGGACTAGGGCCACTTTGGTCCTACCCATTATTTTTTATCAAGCCTCAAATTAATTGATTTTTTGTTTGGGAGTTGAAATTGTGTGATATTGTGTGAATGTTAGTTGTTTTGGATTTGAGAAATGAGATTTAATTGGTTGGTTGAGTATATGTTGTATAATTTTCATGAAAAGAGAAAAACCAAAATAAGAGTATATTTAGTTGTGATGCTTAACCATAAAATATTTGCAATGAGCTCATATTTGGATTGAGTAGTATAGTACTCTTATCGAGTGTCATCATAGAGCACATGATCTAAAGACCTATAAATATTTTTCATAATTCTTACATTCTAATATAAATTTACTTTTCATTTTGGTTTTCTTTGCTTTCTTATCTACTTCATCTCTAAACTCTATAGAAAAAGGGATGCTAATAAAGAAGTATAGGTTTATAAGTACCAAATTACCCCTAATAAACCTAAAATCCTAATTTTTTTTTAAATATAAGTATGGAAATAACTCTAAAAGTGCCAACTTACCTTACTAGACCTAATAAGTTAATTCTTGCTTACAAATCATGTATGTTATATTTCTAAAAATAAAAATGAATAAATATATTTGTGACTTGCAAGTGCATTTTTTTTTTCTGAGTTACAATTGAAGGTGAGTGATTGATGTATCTGCTGCTAAGCTACGTCTATGGATACCGCGGGTGTATTTGAATTAACTCAGAAGGTGAATATTATCCTCCTAAACTCGAATGTTTGGAGGAAGAAGAAAAACGTGACAACCAAGGGAAATGACAAGAATGCCCTTGAAAAAGAAAGAAAATACAAAGGCATCAAAGGAAAAGGAAAAGAAGGGGAAGTTGGGAGAAGAGGAGAGAATCGGTAGGAGAAATGCTTCACTTCACGTGAAGGAAGAAGAAAGATGCTTTTGTATTGATAGGGACTGTTTGGTGTCCTCTTCCAAATATCCCCATTCATTTTGGAATCTACTCTTTTCCAATTTTAAATGCCAAACACAATGAATCACAAGTGACAACCAATACCCATATTCTGAATCTTACTGTGTAGGGATTATTCTCTATACTCCTCCTCTAATAATCATTCCTCAACCTATATATATATTACATTCACACCATCTTTCTTTTTTTTTTTTTACCCTAAATTTCAAATACAATCACAACTTCATTTATTTTAGGATGAATTTGAATTTCAAATCCTATAAAGGAATCCTTCTCAAGTTTCATTTTATGTTTCACTGACAACCTATATATAAGAGCATATATAAATATTGGTTTATTAGAATTAAAAAAAAAAGTATATGATTACTAATTCGATATAAACAAAATAAATCTAAGGAATTAATATATATATATATATATATATATATTAAATATTGGTTTACTCACCGATACATAATTAATTGGAGAGTGGTTTAAATAAAAAATTAATTCCCTAAATTATCTAAATTTATATTTGATATTAACAATCCCTTCCTTCCTCACTCTCTTTCTCTCACTCTTCCTTTGCTTTTTCTCAAGACTGCCCATTACTTTTGTGCATTTTTTAAAGATTGTGAGACGTTTTTGCTGTTGATAGACATAATTTTTTTCATATTATTATTAACTCCTCGATTTATGATTCCGATTTCATTTAAAATGTATGTGAATCCAATGTAATCGTAGGTGAACTAACTCAATGTAGCCAAATGTCAAGATCGATTGAGTCACCAAAATTTTTGTGATTTTTTTTTGTTTTTTATGGCTACTTGAGAAAAAACAAAACAAATAAGAAGATAATTATTATTATTAAAAGAAAACGAGGGATAAGAACGAAAAAGAAAATTCTTATTCCTAATAAGATAAAAGTAGCAAAGCAATAAGGTTAATTTAGTATATTAATACTGATAAAAGATTCGCCAGAGAGAGAGAGAGAGAGAGAATAATTAAATATGCGACGAGACGACTGCAGATAGACTGCCCATATATATATATATATATAAATATTCTCTCTCTACGATCCACCGTTGCAAACATATCTCGCCTCACCTCTGTCAAAACTCGGCGTTGTTTAACAGAATCTTTCCCTTTCAATCTTTCTCTTCTTCAACTCATTCTCTCTCTACAATACTCCCACTTTCCACTGATTTACGGATGGAAATTGATTAATCCAGTGACATATTGGCGAAAATCAAAGATCTGTCCACAAATGGGATCGTCAATCCTTCCGGAACTCGGATTTGATTGCAGATTTTCATCGAAAGCCCCTGTTCAGAAACCAATCGGCCGGTTTCTTGCCGATATTTTGAAGATTCACAGCGTGTCTGAAAAGGTTTCGAAACTTGATGATTACGTTTATAGGCTGCAAGCCGAGGTGAAGAAGATCGATGCCTTCAAACGCGAGCTTCCTCTTTGCATGCTCCTCCTTACCGACGGTGAATTCCTTTGCGATTTTTTGTGATGGACTTATTTTTCTTATAAGGAAAGATGTTTTGTAGATTATTTTGCCTTGTTTCGATTTTCAGATGGTAGGGTTCTTCTTTTCAGGCGAATATACTTTTTCTTTCTCAAAATTGGTAGAACTAAAGTTGTTTGGGGATTGATTTAAATGATTGAAATCAATGCGTTTGTTCTTGTTCATTTTTCATTTAGATTGGTTACTGATAGTTTAGGTTTTGATGAATTTTGTTTTCTATTGCAGCAATTGAAATAGCACAGGAGGAGTTATCTAAGTGCAAGAGATTAATTGATTCGAAGCCAGTGTTGGAAGAGTTCATACCATTGAAGAAAATTTGTACAGATGAAAAAGATGATAAAGATAAGATTGGTAAAGAAAAAGACAATACCAGCAGAGATAAGATGAATTGGATGAGCTCTGTGCAGTTATGGAACTCCAACAATGATCATAATGATCCAAATACTGATTTCAGCAGCAACAAACTGAAGATAAAGATAAATAACGACAAAAAGGTGCAGCAGAAATGCAAAATCTATGCTATTATACATCATACATGGATGTGCTACTATTGTTTCTTATTTGTGTGTTTATTTATCGATTTCTTGTTTCTTTTGTATGATGAATAGGGAAAAGAAGGAATAAATCGAGCAGTTATGAATGATTTGTTTGAGAGTGGGAAAAACAGGACACTGGGAAAGGCAATTGTGCCTTTCAAGGGGTGTTCGAATTTTCCGGTGATGGGAGTGGGGAAGGAGGACATGGATGAATTGCCAGTTGCAGGGCTTTCGCTTTGCACACCTGGGATCAAGAATTCAGGTGAGGGGATTAATCCTGTTGGATATATCTCAAAATCCAGTTTTAAGAAATCAAGTGACTCTGCTGCAACAATTATCCAACCAAATGTTAAGCTTGCACTGCAGCAAGCTGGTAGGAAGCAAAGGAGATGCTGGTCGACTGAATTGCATCGACAGTTTATCAATGCCCTCGAGCATCTTGGAGGTCCTCAAGGTTTGAAACTCGAAATTGTTGTTTTTTTTCTTTGAGATGAGCTGAACTTTTTGTTGGGAATTGTATGAATTGCGTTAGTATTAGATGAAAAGTAGTTGGGGTAAAGCTTGATTGAGTTTATGATGGATAGATGAACTTAGTCTTTATGGATTTTGCTACCCTTAGCTTTGTTAGCTATGAGTTTTTGCTGATTTTTGTGATTTGTTCTTTATTTAGCTTGTGTTTTCAACATCTCATGCCACACTAGTCTTCAACATCTAAGATGAGTTTCTTGAATTAAAGCATGGGCTGGTTGGGAGGGTGGGGTATTGATTCACTACACCAAGGATTGTGGGATGATCTTCCTTTGAATAGCTTTCATGTTATCTGCTATAAAAACATTCTTCTTATTATGCCTCTAATTCGATTTTCGTACACGTGTTGCAGCTGCTACACCCAAGCAAATCAGAGAGCATATGCAAGTGGACGGTCTCACCAATGATGAAGTGAAATCTCATTTGCAAGTATGTTCAGTTTCTATTAATCCATTGGTCTCATAGAAATTAAAACTGATGCCCATGTGGTCTGATGATAACTTGGTTTCAGAAGTATCGGCTTCACATGCGAAGAATGGCAACAAACTCCATCAACCCTCCAATCAGTTTGTGGGGGTCCCAAGAACAGCATGGTGAATCCTTGAAGCAGAGGAAACCCCAATTTGGTTCCCCTGAAGGCCCTCTTCATTTATCCGAGTCCCATGACTATTTTGAGTGTGATGGCATGGACGATGAAGATGATAATAAATCAAAGAGCAGCTGCTGAAAGAAACAACTTGATGTACAATTGTCCTCCATGAGTTTTGCAGATACTGAGATAATAATAATAATACATGGCAGGGCTTTGCTTTCATCATATTAACAAATTCAATATACCATACCATATTAAATTTTTTGAGTGTAACGAGAATTTTGCAGGATTAGACTTGCTCACGGCTTATTTCCAATTGAAACCTCTTCTTTTATCACAAAGAACAATGCAGAATCCTTATCTGAGGAGATTCAGAGATAACTATTGAGTTTATTTATTTAAGCTGTGTGCTTTCTTTCATATGATATTAACATAGAATGTGGGCGTCAGAGAAGAAGGTATCTTCTAAGATGGGATAAAAGACAAAACATTTGTTTTTGTCTAGTCCCAAGAAAATATCATGATCCACTAACACCATAATACATGACGTCTAATTACTTTGTTGAACCGAATTATCACCAACAAATTCCAAGTTCAATGTATTATGTATCTTGTCTTAAATTTCACCTTTTACGTTAAAAGTAATAAAGTTATTCTTAGTAAACTTCTCATCTTTGAATAATGCAAAGATACAGTGACGAATGACCCAACTAATTGTTGAGATATGCCTTCACAATTAGGAAATTTGTTTAGTCTATTTTCTAGAAAACTCATTTTGTAAGAAAAACATCCTTTAATAAAAGATTTTATTTTAAGTTTCAGACATCTCTGGAAAAAGATTACCAAAAAGATCTTTTTTAAGTTTGAGATATTTTTAAAAGATTTCTAGATCCATATAGATGAAGAGTGGTAATTCAAAAATCCATTAAATAGACAAGATTATAAGCATTTGAACGGTCCTAGTTAGAGAAAGCTCATTTATTTGAAAAAAAAAAACTATGATACATCATACATGCCGTGGGGAATCGATTAATCATGAATTGAACATTTGAAAAAAAAATTCAAAGAATATTATTTTTAAGACATGATTGTGATTGGGACAAGATTTGTACTTATCTTCTCCTGCAAATTAGAAAGATTTCTTGTCGAATATTTAATGCCGCCGCGTAATTAAATTAATGAGAGGGTGGGTAATAGTCCATAATTTAGGGTTTCCGATTCTTTTCTTACGTTTGGCGGTAATAATAAATTATTATTATTAAATTAGTTGACGGTACTAAATTTAGACTATTGGAGAACTCAATGTTGTTTCCACCATTTGTCTTGCACCAACTAAAGGCAAAATTCTTGGAATCTATGACTAAAAAATTGTTTGGGGAAATTGTTGGAATCTAGATTAATATAATATAGTTGCTAAAGAATGGTTTACAGGTGGGCAAGGAGAATCTTTGATTTGTTCAAAGAAAACTGCATCCCAATTTTTAGTAGCTTTTATTTAATTATTTTGGGTCAATCCATCGTCTCTTAGTTAATCATTTTTTTAAAAAGGGTCAAAAACGAAATTGATGCAATTTAATTGGTCAAACTTATTATTTTTTATATTTTTAAGAAACTTTTATGAAATTTAATTTGATATTTAGTAAATCATACTTGTATTTGATGTTATTATTAAATACATATGGTTTTAGAATCAAATAATAAAATATAATGCACTGTTAATAAACAAACTGTGGAATTAATTGATTGGATGAATAATATAGATGGTAGATGTGGATTGATATATATGTTTTAGTTAGGACATCAACGTCATCAAATCATTCAAGAAAATCTAATCCGATAAATTATCAAAATAATTGACTTTAATGACAATTCTAGAACCTCCAGATAATAATATAATCAACACATAATAAAACACCTTTCTTCAATTTCGATATATACACGAGATACTTTATTCCAATCATGTTTCACGTAATATTTTAAAATAAATATGTATAAATAATATTATTAATTAACAAATACACTAAATTATCAAATCAAACATGAAAATATAAGAGAATATTACATGGGTCAAATCATTAAAAATAATTCATTCAAGAAAAGTTTGCAGGTTAAACCCCACGTTAGAAAAATAAAATGTACTCTGATGTTTATCCATATTGATTCAAAAAAGTCCCTTTCATAAATAAAATAATGGAGAAAGAATCTTCAAGACAAGATATAATGAGAGAGCCCACATTGATATCTCCATTATAAAGATGGCAACATTTGTTAATTTGAGTGAACAAAATTGGAACCAGCCAAATTAGCTTTTCATATACTCAAAAGGTTTCTTTTTATTGTTCCTAATTTTCTCGACTATATATATTTTTGTTAGTGAAATAGAGAATCTTGTTCCATGCAATTATTTCACGCTTTATGTGGATGATATGTTTACTTAGAAATAGTACTGTTGAGTTTGTAAATTTCTTTGGCGTATTAATAAACCATGCATATAGTGAAAAAAAAAAAAAAAAAGTTGAGTTCGTAAAGTTATCATCTCCCACTTGGTTGCGTTGGGGTTTAAGGATTTTGATAATAAATTTAAAAATTCAAAGAAGCAAAATGAAAGATATTATTTATTTTTTAAACTGATTTTTGGGTGTTTGTATGGATTAAATTATTAAATCTTATTTAATCTTTGTGTAAATATGAAAAATATTAATATAAATCGCTCATATTTAAATTGTTAAATTTGAAATCATCCATTGTTATATTTGTAGAATTACAAGTATTCTCATGCCATGTTTCATGAAATTCTAGAGGGTTATCCTAATCTTAAAGAAAATACTATTAAATTAGATATTCTAATAATTTTGCTACTTAGGAACAAGTCAAATAAGCCCAGTAAGGGCTTATACCGAAGCCCCCCGAAAAAAGATACTAGTCGGACTCAGCAATTTGGGCTTTATTGGGCTTTACCAAAATCGGCCCATTTTGACGATTCAAATGAAAGTAGCGTAATCTTTCAGGCCAAGGCCCAGGCCCATTATCATGGGTATATTATGTTTTCCTAAACTTTTTACTATTGCACTTTTTTTCCTCATTCCTTACTTGAGACTTTATTGATGAGGCCATGTGTTAATTTGTGAGGCTAATCCATACTGTTGAATTATAAAATAAATACATGATTGCAGTATTTACATATAAATGTGTACAAAACCCCTTGCTTAGTATAATATTAATCTAATTAGCCACTGATCAAGAAAACTAATAACATACTATAATAAAACAGAAGTGGAGTCAATATTCTTTCAGCATTTGCATATATAGTCATAAAGCACATTCATACCAAGTGTTCCTTTAATATTCCAGTGATTACATTGAAGTAACTGAATCTTATTTTGATACCTCATCATTCTCCACTTTCAGACCATAGTTTAATTATCTCCACTTAATGTGTTGACTTGTAAGAGACTCATAAAATATTTCTATTACATTGCACATGCTGAAATCTATTATTCAAATAAGAATGTTTTTACCCCTAAAAAAAGTATTGTGGTTAGAACTTAGAGTGGCCACAAATTGATCAAAACAAACAATTTTGACATGGGGTTTTCAAGAATGTGCTTAATTGATTTGGTTGGTTAATTCTTGTAGTAATTAAGACCTATTTAAAATAAAATACGAGTATAAAATAAAGAATTCTTCATAGTATAAATCGAACGATGAACTAGTTTGTTTTTTTTTCAAAAGTACTCTATCATTAGAACGTATATTTTATCGAAGTGATTAGCAGACTCGGATTCATGTGCAAGAATTCCACAACAAACAATCAACATGATTGACAAATTGTACTAATTAGTGGATGCATATAATGCTGCTTATCTTGTTTAATATATATCAATTGGTGCATCAACATATATATAAATTAAAAAGCAATGGCCGCCATTAATTAATTAGGTCATCATGAACATAGTGGAAATGCCATGCACTCTCAAACCCCACTAATTTAATTAGTCCATCAACCTCAAATAATAACCCATTGTTTTTTTCTTGGCTATAAATAGCAGCAACATTCCATGTTAGCAATCATCAACAACTAGCAACTAATTCTCTATTCATAATTAGCAAAATGGAATACCACAAAGTTACCTTGTATTCATTTTTCTGCATATCATCAATCTTCATGACCACTTTAGCTCATTTGATCAATGCTCGACCCGATCAAATGGGCTATAACAACGATTATAAATCGGATCACGGGCCACTGAGTTACGATTTCTACGACAAATCTTGTCCTAACTTGGCCATGATAGTGAGATGGGGTGTTTGGGCAGCATTGAAGAATGACACCAGAATGTCTGCTTCACTCCTTCGCCTCCACTTCCATGACTGTTTCGTTGATGTAACAATATTTCTTACATATTCTCTTTAATTATGTATGTAAATATATATATCTTGATTAAATAATTACTATGTATTGTATTAGGGATGTGAAGGTTCAGTGCTTCTTGATGACACCAAGGATTTCAAGGGAGAAAAGAATGCATTTCCTAATAGAAATTCAGTTAGAGGGTTTGAAGTGATTGACAGCTTAAAGGCAGAAATAGAGAAATCTTGCCCTTCAATTGTATCATGTGTCGACATATTAGCTCTTGCAGCTAGAGAAGCTGTTGCTCTGGTAATTAGTTAATCAATCCCATTTTATTATTACAAAATAATTGTACACGTGGTATATATGTATTAATATATTAATTAATTGTTTTGTGAGTAAATATAGTCAGGGGGCCCATATTGGCCAGTTGCATTGGGTAGGTTGGATGGGTTAATAGCAAGTGAGAAATCAGCAAATGAGCAGTTGCCTTCACCATTTGAGCCACTTGATAATATCACTGCCAAATTTCTTGCAAAGGGTCTTGATCTCAAGGATATGGTTGTTCTATCAGGTATTTTTTATTTATTAACATTTATCTTTTTACTATTTTACATAAGTTTGTCACGTTGAGTAAAAAAAAAAATTATGTCTGTAAAGTTCTTTTATGTGTTTTCACATGTTTTTCTTCCTTAATTTGAATTTGTCTTATGGAACTAAAATGACAATTTCAATCTCATCCACCAAAAAAGTTTCCATTTGATGAAAACTTCATTTCATGTCTTTCAAATGTCAAAATTATAATTTTTGATGAGAAATTCTATCCTGCCCTTGTGACAAATGCTCATTTTAATAAATAGAATTGTGATAGCTTAGAAAATATTGTTATCTTTATTCGTTAATAATAAAAATAATATGCATGGTTGCAGGTGGTCACACAATAGGATTTGCTCAATGTGTGACAATCAAGAGAAGGCTATTCAACTTCAAAGGGTCTGGCAAAGCTGATCCTTCTCTAGATTCCTCATTTCTCTCAAACTTGCAAACTAATTGTCCAAATTCCGACAAATCAAACACAAATCTTGTACCTCTCGACTCGCAATCCATAAGCAGATTTGACAATACGTACTACAAAAACGTAGTTAACAATACCGGCCTTCTCGAGTCTGATCAAGCTTTGGTAACTGATCCTAAGACTGCTAAAATGGTCAAGGATTACAGTGCTGACCCCTTTCTCTTTGCTAAGGAGTTTGCAGCTTCAATGGTCAAGCTTGGAAAGCTTGGTGTTCTAACAGGACAAGCTGGCCAAATTAGAAACAAATGTGGGTCCCGAAATTAATCACATATTTATATATGCTTTCATTTAAAAAATGTCTCTGTATTATGTTAGATTAATACTTCTTTTGTTTTGTGAAAACAAATATAAATAAAATACTTTCTACTCTTTGTGGTGTTATTATCAATAGTCTAAATTCTAAAAATACAACTCCATTGTTATAAATGAAATAGAGAAACTAAACCTACTTTTAAAAATAGATTACAACACTGTATGTATCATGATAGACTGCCTAGTTACTAAATATTATAATTATATAATATTGGTATGTAAATTAAGGTAAGTTGCAAAATTAGTTATGGAAAAAACAATGAATACCGTACAGATTGAGCACACCGGGAAAACAATTAGTTTGTTTGGACATGTAAAAAATGTAGACATAATGAAATGGTAATACAATAAATACAAAACTCAAGAAAAAAGAATAAGAGTGAAAAGAGGAAGAAATCAATAGAAAAGCGACAAGCTGCAGAAATATAGCATAAAACAAATAGAAAAAAGCTGTTTGGGGATGTTTACTCATTTTGACTCTACCTTTGTCATTCCCATGGATCTCTACATTTTTTTTCCCTCCCTTTTAAATTTTAATTTTTTTTTTGAATAAACAAATTAATTTTTCATATTATGTGATCTTGACATATCAATAAAATGAACCCGTCAATAAAATGAGGTTAATTATGCGAAATCCCCTTATAATTTGAAAAATCGACATGAAAGTCTCCTGTGTTTTAAAAATTGCGCGAAACTTCTTTGTGGTTTTGTAAATATAGTTTGAAATCTCCAATTCCGTTAATGCTAATAGAAGTGTTGTGCACTAGCTTTTCATGTGTTTTTTGTTGTTTTTTTTTTTTCTTTCACTTTTTTGCTATTAAATAACATATTTACCCTTTTTTACTATATTAAAAGACTAATTATCTTGTTGGGGGTTTCTTGCAATTGCAGACATTTTCTTCAAGTTTATTTTCTATATTAACACTAATTTTTTTATTTGTTTTTTTTAATTAATTATTTAATTTATTATTATTAATACTAATGGTTGGTATGTAGGTTTTTTTTTTTTTACTTTTGTTTATTTTAATTTATTTTTCATCAATGTTAATTTTGATTTAGTTATTTATATTATTGTTATTAATGATATTTTTTTCTTTACTTTTATTTTTTCTAAGTTCATTTATATAAATAAATAATAGCAAATAAAGAAATATGTGTTAAATAGCAAAATAAGTTTGAAGGAAAAATGTTACAATTGCATGAAACCCCCACAAGAGGTTAGTCTTTCAATATAGTTAAGCAAAAATGTGAAAAAAACATTAAAAAAATACATGAAGAGCGCGTGCACAACACTTCTGTTAGCATTAACGGAATTGGAGATTTCGGGCAATATTTAGAAAATCACAAAGAAGTTTCGCGCAATTTTTGAAGTATAGGGGGGCTTCACACCGATTTTCCAAATCATAAGGGGATTTCGCGCAATCAACCCCAATAAAATGTAATTATATTGTATAAATAGATGGATATATAATATATTATATGGTTTGTGTGAGAATGGAGGATGATAGATAAGTCATAATAAGTGATGATCGCTGTCCCCAAGACATATATTCTCTTCTTTAAAACTCAGAATCTCCTGACAACTTAATTTGTTTTCCTCTACAATAAGATTATTTTTTCCAAACAAATAAAAATAAAAAATGAAAATTGATGTGCAGGAGAAAATGTATTTTAAAATCCTTATACTTTGAAGTCTTTTCTAATTAGGTTATTGGGCATATTTAAGTGATTATATATTAAAGTTGTATCTTTATTAATACTTTAAAAATAGTGGAGGTCTGCCATCAAAAAGAAAACTTTTGGCTTTAGACTCATCTCTACATTTCTCTTTTCCACCGTTTGCATTTGTCAAAAAAGGGTGAAATATAATTTGCAATCAGATTCACTATTTACTTTACATTCTTCCCCAATTTGAATCCAAACAATTAACGTAATTAACAAATTGTTTTTGTAAACTTTACAGTGATTTTTATTATATTTCTTTTATATTGATTTCTTTTTTTATCAAATTAGAATTTAATAAATATATAATATATTCTTTACGTTTTAGTATTGTTTATTTATCATAATTATTTTATTGTTCTTTTGAATTAAAAATTAATTTGCAATCTACAATATAAAGTTGTACCCTGTATAGAACCAGACCCACCCTTCTCTCTCCTCTTCTTTTTATTTATTTTTTATTTTTTCATTTTGGAGAAACCATCTGTTGCTCTGTTAATTGATGTGCATGTGTTTTTCTGCGCCAATATTAATTGACATTAAATAGGAAGAATAGTTTCCCGAGATTAGCAAATCAGAACCAATGAGGAGATGTAGAGAATAAAGAAACATTTAATTATATCATTAATGGATACAATCCCTACCTCCTAATAAAAATCAACAACATCTCTCACAAAATCTTGTTGAAATATTATTACAAGTGGGTGTTAGAAATATTGTGTCAACTTTAGTGTTGAAAGCAGATTGAATCAAATTCTGGTGTGTTAGAACTTTGGATTTTTATGGAGCAGTAAGTCCAAATGTAGTAACACAAGAATTGAACTAAATTCTTCAATCACGCCCCAACTTAAATAAACACATAACCAAATCAAGAAATAGAGTGGTCCCATAAAAAAGAGTTACTAAAACAGATATTGGATGTAAACACAACATGAGACTGAAAGATCATCCATTTGCCTTGAGATAAAACCACCACCCTACGTACCTGCATCTCTCTCTCTTTGGTTTTATATGTTATGATCTGATGATGGCAGCTCATATGACTCATCTTTGACACTGTTGATTGCAAGAAAAAAAGAAACCCAAAAAACCCTTTTTCCCTCCACTCTTTTCATCCGCTTTCACACTAGATTTTCAAGAAAACAAGAATAGTTTCTTTCAAGTACCACTGTACCAGAAAACAACACCTTCTCTCTCTCTCTCTCTATTACTACAGCTTCTATCCAACTTTTTACTTCCACAAATCAAAACCCAAAACTTTGATGCTACATTTTTGACCTTTCTTCGGTTCTTTTAACTCAAGAATATCCCAGAGAAGTCTTATTAGATAATTATAGCATAATTATCAGTTGGAAAATGGCGACTTCAGCTCCAGTATTGGACCCTTTACAGCAACCGCCCCCAATGGAAAATATGGCCCAACAAGCTTACACGGCCCATTCGGGTCACGGCTCGGTGGGACCCGTCATCGGAGTTCTCGCCGTCATTACCATACTCGGCGCTATAGCCGTGATGATCGGCCGGCTTTGTTCGGGTCGGGGCATAAGAGGGCATGCCCAGTACGATTTCGAAAGATGGGTTGAGACCAAATGCGCTTCTTGCATTGATGGCCGGGTCGACCCGCCTCCGCCCCGCTTCGTGGTGGAGCACACTGTCGCCGCCACCACCTCCTCCGGTGAGGCCTCCAGGGCGGCGCCGCCGCCGGAAGAGAGAGATGAGGAAGCGAGCCACAATCATCAACACGAGTAAAGGTTCCCTAATCTTGAAGCCAATCCAAGGTTCACTGTAAAATGTTTTTATTTTATTAATTGGGGATTTTCTTTTTTTTTCTTTTTTTGGAGTTATAAATTTTTGATGTTAGTGTTCATTATTTTCCTTTCACAATGAGGCTTTTTTTTTTTCAATTGGCATTCCAAAAATCAATTACAATTATCGTAAGAAAGTAAAAATTTTAAATTTCTTTCTCTCTCTTTTATATGTGTTGACACAAACTCAATTGAGTGTTATTAATGAAGTTTTATAATCAAACTGGTTTGGAATAACGATTTTTTTTCTGGAGAATTTAGATGTATTCTCTTGTAACAAAACACAAGATAAGATAAATATATCAACCGCGTGATGTCCCAACTCTGATATTGGTAAAATATTGATGATGCCACCTAATATAATCAAATAAAAAATTATGTTCATGTTTTATGAATATAATTTTGTGATATATAATTATGATTAACTTTATTTTAATAAGTCAATTTTTTTATCTTACAAGAGTTCCATTGTTCTAAAATATATCTAATCCTGTGATATCAAATATTCTTAAAAATGACATGAAATGTTATTGAGAATGTTTTTTCTTTATGTAAAGAGGTTTAGAGTAGACGTGAGTACAAATTATTTACGGTATATCTGAGTCTCAGTTTTGCTCGTTACGTACTTAGGTTTTGCTACAGTCACTTGCTTTTATTATATTTGTACTGTCACTGACCCATCTTAAAGTTGGTTCAAAACTTGTTATTTTATTTTTCATTTTGAAAAATAATGAAAAGAATTCGTTTTGCCCTTTTTCATTTTTGAAGTTTTATTTGATGTCATGATTTGACAAGTATAATTAGTTAGAAGAATATGTGATGGTACGTTACAGTCCTGTAGGCTGTGTTTACTTTGTAAAATAGGATTGGGGTATATTGATAAAACCTATAAATTATTTGTATTTTTTAATGATTCAAGTGAGAAAATGATATCATGTTTTTAATCCAACTTTTACTCTGACCGTAAAAAATGGGAAACAATAATATTACTTTAATATCTATATAAAAGTCAAAAAAGAATTCCGATGATGAAATATGTAAAAGTACAAAATTGACATTTCATACTCATTTTAAGTAACGAAATTGGGAAATTAAATTTTGTTAGACCATTTTATTTATGAAATAGAAAAGTGGAGATGATGATGACTAATGGCTTCATCGGCAAAGTGTATATTTTCTGCAGCAATAATGTCGCTCTTTTTAGAAAGTGGGTGGCGCACTTTCATTTCTTTTCTTTTGTCCCACCCAAACATAATTATTTCTTTATTTTTATTTAATCTGAATGAATATAGTGGTATAAATAAACAATTTTACAGGACTTTTTTCTACGAATACATTAATAATACCCCCACATATATGTCATGTCACGTGAGACGCACGAGAGATGGGGCATAGAGATTCCTCTGATGGTTTTGACTTTGACCATGTGAGAATTTGCAGCTTTTGTCGGGGAATATGCAGCGGCGGCCACCACCGGAATTTCGCCGCCGTGGCCTGCTGCCACTTTGCCACCGCTCCCTGCTATTGGGCCTCCATCACACTATCGGACAATTTTAACAACCCACCCACATGTTTTCTGTATACCATTTTGGCCTCTCTCGACTCTTCTTTTTCTCAGTAGTATAATTATGAAGCCACAATTTTATTATTTATTTAGATAGTAATTAAACTAGCTAACAACAAAGTAGCCAACATTTCTTTCAATATGGGCTTTTTAATTGAGACCACAATATAAGTGGACGTAAAGGGCCAATATTCATAGGGCTTTAGGCCCTGTTTTTGTAGTCATCATCTTTTAAGATTAGTGTTGGGTTTTTTTATTTTTAACTACAAAATCATCAATCGCATGGTTAAAAATAAGAATGAGAGATATAGCATCATAGACCTAGATTGCATTAACAGATAATGATATGGTGGTACATATGTGAGACCAGTGAAAAACCAACAGGTGAATATTGGACAAACTGTAAATTCAATCAATGCAGAAATGCAATATTTGAGATGAGGGAATGAAAAAAACTCAACGGATTGAGGTGCTCACAAGTTGTAATTATCCAATCCTAAATCCCTTAGCGCATCAGTAGCCGCTTCTTTGCAGCTCTTATGGCTTTGCTTGGCCTTTCTGATTAGTTGCTCGATGCCATTATCGAGTAGAAGTTTTCTGCACATAATAAAGTGGCTTATCGTGGATATCTCATATATGACCTTCATAATCTCTCACTAGCAGATATTAAGATGGAATCTTTACCTGTTTTCTGGATTTCTAGCAACAAGATTTCTGATCATGAAACAAGTGCTCTTTTGCAGTTGATCCAATTGAGGAAACTTCTGCATGACTTGAATAGCAAGGTCCCCGGCTCCAGATTCCATAGCAAGAGCTGCATTCTCTGGGGACCTCAAGCAAAGAGTACATATAATAGACATGATCTGTCACATTAAAGCAATGATTAGTAAAGTAGATTGGTATGAAGCACTCAGGTATGCCTAACAAGTTTCAAATTATAATTAATAAATTATCAAATGAGAAAACAAAGCAATTCCTGATTAATTTCAAAAGGCAAGTGATATTTTAGTCCAAATGATTAACAAAGACTTGTTAATGGTTAACGGCTGATTGTGTAGTAAATTTGCAACCTAGAAGTGGTGCACATTTATACATCTAAATTTGGCCTTGTACGCTAAACACGTCATTTTTCTACACCAGATGGAGGACTTACCTCTTGCAGCACCAAAGGATCATGGGAGAATCTTGCTGAAAGATTGACTAGCTTATCCATGCCCCCCTTTTCAACAATAATGCTCTTATTCAAATCACTTCCTGCAAGCTGATTATATACATTATCTTAGATATATGCCACAAAGTTCCAGAACTGTGAGCACAAAAGCTTGAAGTATCCAGCATGCTGAAAATAGAAGTTCAATATAAAGTCCATGATAGAGCAAAATTAGCAGGAAACAATCGCAAAATCAGTGAAAGGCTTTAAGCTGTAAAAGATATCTGGAAGCTTTAAAATATTTTATGAAATATAGTCACGTAGTGAAACCAGCCATGGTTGTGACAGTATGGTCAAGAAGGAGAAGGCTACATGTAAGATTGATTATATACAATGAAATAATTGCAGCAGCAATTAGAATGAAGAAGTAGCATAGTAAGAAAACTGGTGGAGTATCGCGTATAAATGATGTTTGTCCAGTCTATTTAGCCAGAATAAATAGGCACACAATGATGTGCACTTATGTGCATATCCAGATAAACAAGTAGAATAAACAAGAGCCATAGTAGATATATCAAATCAAATATTATGTATTGCAGAATAGACAGCAAGATGTATAGTGAAGTCTGGGTTTGCACCTTAGACAACAAAGAGCAACATGCTTTTGCCACAACGTCATTACTCTGCACACCACAATCATCGATGCATTGGAGAATTACATCTATACCCCCACTATAAGCAATGGACTTGCAAATCTCATCCTGCAATGACAGACAGCTCAAATTAAATAAGGTAGATGCTAAATCCCAATATTACGCATCTTATCTTTGTGTTTCTTAAGATCAGAACTCGCCTTTTTCAGATAATCCAAGGCAAATCGAATTTTAGAATCTGGTTTCCTATTTATTGTCAGGTTGAAGAAATGAATTTCTTAGTTTACTGTAACAGTAAGGACACTGGGTCATTGTAATTGATTCTGAAAACCTTCAGCCCTTCTGGCAATATGTACAAGAGCAAGCTAAAACAAGATACAGCTGCATACGCACAAAAACTTACATTGACAGCCACAGCCTTCAGAGCAATGCTAGCTGATATAAGACAAGGGGAACTTATTCCTTCACGAAGCGACTCCACAAGAACTCCAGCAATTCCTAACTTTGCGAATTTTCGAGCATAACCAAAAACCTGGAATTATATAGTTACTTTAATTAGAATGCATAGACTACTGGGATAGCAAACTGGATCATGATACACAGAATCACTAGCTTTTAAGATCATTGATTTTGTTAATATTAAAGTTGGGTAAGAAACATTATTATTTTTCTTTCCCCTCTGGGTTCTCCACAACACTCGGAAAAGTGATAGCACTATGATCATTAAGCTTTTCTCCGGCCCCGATGGTCATGATTCACCAAACCATATTCTTGATCTACTACTCTGGTAAGTCAATTTCCACTAGAGTTGACTTACTTGTGAGGCTAAAACTCGATTGTCGTCAGATGATAAGATAACTCGTATAGCATCATATATGTTTGGTATGCTGGCTCCATTGTGTTCTTTTAGAACCTGGAATATTAGCTCATCAATTTTCAAGTCCATGAATGACTCCTTGAGAACTTCATTCCCGGTCGCAGCTGCAGCAACAACTGAAAAGCAACCATCTAAGATCTTCATGTCTTCTCTTTCATTACTCAGGATATCTATGATGAATTTTGGGCCACCATTCTCCTTAAATATTTCAGAACTTTGAAGATCTGCACAAACACAAACACAACACATAAAAATATTTTCTAACCATCTAAATAAACCTGTTCTTAGTAAGTCTGATAAAAGTAGCATAGAATGCAGATATAGCTAGTACAATTGGTAAATCTTAAAAGTCGCAATTGGTAGAAAAAAAATAAACTGATACTTACACTGGATCTGTGCCCCCTGAAAATTTTCAACCGTGTCCCGTTCAAGTATAGAAATGGCAAATTATAAACTGAAAAAACTACATAAACCATATAAAGGCGATCTTTGGCTTAAACTTCCATCCAAACTTTGATTATGATTTGATTCACTGTATATACCTTCAAGTAATAAATATTGACAAAACTAGAAGGTGTATTTTCCATTACACCCGCTTCTACATTGTGCTATAAACAGTTCTAATCTAAAGCAGCATAGTTCAAGGAGCGATATCGAAACATATTATAAGCGTTTATTTAACTCGCTGGAATTGGATATCAGGTACTGCTACTTCACTCGCTGGAATTGGATCACTTACCTAGATTTCAATTATATCAGCTAACGATAAGAATGATGCAAGTAGTACATTTAGAAACTGGATCCAGAATACATAATAAAATTCCAAGGAAATTAGAAGCTAAAGATTTTACTTCCGTGTATTTAGCTTCGATTCCTGATATCAAGCACAAGGTCACCTGAGATTCATACCATGGATCACAGAAGCCAAGGCACTCAATCCTGAAGCCAAACCCCGATGACGCTCGTCACGCAGCTTCACACAAACAGAGATAACCAATTCCACCGCTCCATTTTTCGTGGCAATGGCTGCGTTCCCTGATCCATTATCTCCGCAAAGCACGCTCAATTCATCCAACAAGTCCACAATTTCCGGCAATGACTTATCGTCTTTCAATTTTCCCAAACATTCTATGACCGGATTGCTTTCTCCCGGAACGCAGGTCAAAATACCTGGGAATATAAAATAAGAAAAAGGAGAAGAAGAGATTTCAGTAAGTGTGTGGATGATTGAGTTGTTGAAGAGTATATTTGAAGATACAAACCGGCGAGATCGACGCCTTGAAGGGTGAGTGTCTGGATAGCGTCTTGGAGAGCTTCTGTAGGGTCCATGCCGAGGTCGTCTATGTTTTCCTGGACCATTTCATCAAACGCTTGCTGCGATATTTTACGCGCCGCCGCCTTCGCTGGCCCCATCTTTCGCCGCCGATCAGTGTAAATGTCCGAGAGAGAGAGAGAGGAACCGAGCCGGGGTGAGTTGGAAATTTTGAAATTATTAGCGGGCTGGAATAGAGCATATGGGCCGAGTTATAAGCCCATTAAAATTTTAGTTAGTTGATAAAACCGCCTAGAGTGAGAAGGCCTCAATGTAATATATTTTATTTTTAATTTTCGTCATATTTTTTGGATTATATAAAATTTTTGTTTTTGAAATAAGATTATAATGATTTTTGGAGACTAAGTATTGTGTATTTTAAATTGAAGATCGTTGGCTACTCCCTTACCGAGAAAAGATAGCACGCCTGTCTAACAATTGTGAATTTGATGATCTAAAAAATTAGGGATGGACTAAGAGCACCCCATTTTAAAAAAAAATATTAAAAAAAATTCCGAATTTACCCTTAGGAGTAGAATAACTAGTTTCGTTCGGTCGTGTTGACCGAACATATAGAAGAGTGTTCGGCCAACACGACCGAACTGGCTTCTATGTATTCGATCGTGTTGGCCGAACGGGCTTCTATGGATTCGGTCGAACACGGTCGAACGGAATTACTCGGATTCAATTGTTTTTTACCTTTTTTCCTACAATTTTCACACAATTTTCGCACATTTTAAAAATCCATAGAATGTTCGTCATTATGTATGACCTAAACGATTTAAAACAAAAATTAGAAAAATCCGAAAAAAACGTTTAAAAATCGAAAAACTGTAAATTGACTTTTTTGCCCCTCAAACGACTCCAAATGACCAAAATCCATCGTTCATCAGCACTTGTGTTTGATTTCTCACACCGTTTCACAAGTTGTGTGCAAATTTTAACACATTCTGAGATATTGGACTTTTCCCGACAAAATGTATGAAAATCCACCGTGTTGGCCGAGCAGAGTCGTTCGGCCGTGTTGGCCGAACATGTTGAAGGCCATTCGGTCGTCTTGACCGAACATGTTGAACGGAATCAGGGTTTCTAAGCCTAAGAGTAGAAATTTTTAATTTTTTAATTTTTAAAATAAAATGCCTTAGAAATCATTATAGTGCTTTTGGACTCTCCCAATAAATTATTTCTTTAGTTTATTGATGACTGAATACCTATAAAATGTTCTCACTGTGATTGGATGGACAGAACCAGAGGTTCTGCGCCGCGGATTACAGAGTTGATTTCAGATGAGCGTGTACGGCGGCGATAGCTGGGCGCGTGAGGCGCAATGCCGGAAAAGAAGAGTTGACGATTTGATGGTCGAAGGCATCGAAGCTTCTGTGTATAAGAAACTTTCCAATGGCAAATTCGCCTGCCTTGTTTGCCCTAACAACCCCGTTCTCGACTCCCCGACTATGCTTTCAGTAAGATTTTTGCTACGAACATTAAATTTAACATTATTACTGATTAATTCATTAGAAGGAGCGATTTTGATTTAGGTTTAGTTTGTGGTTCCATAAATTTCAAATTTCATGTATCTGAAGAAGTGGATTTCATATTATAGGTTTTAAAATTCTCTCTCTGAAAAGCAAAATGGTTTTGCGAATGATTTCGTCGCATTGGGGTTTGCATTAGCACCATGATTTAGGGTTGGAAGATTTAAACTCCATAAATAGTCTTTCGATGCAAAAGGGCCTAAAATTCTGTGTAATTTTTGATACAGACACATGTGAGTGGCTCGCGCCATCGAGCTGCTGAGGTGAAGCGTAAAGATAGAGAATTAGCTTTGAGAGAAGAAGTTAATAAACGATTAGCATTGTCGGATTGTGTTAACTCCAATGCTTCAACCAAGAAATTCATGAAAACAACTAGCAAACCCTTGATAGAGCGAGCAAGGAAGGCTGCTTCTGAGGTATTTCGTGGTGAGGTTAGTCCACCAGAGGTGAAACCCAAGATAGCTGATTCTGTGATGCCAAAATATAGTAGTAATGCTAGTTCCATTGAAATTGAAGCAATGAAAAATGGAGTTGTTAGAGAGGTGCAGCCATTGCATTATCGAGAGCGGCAAGAGAGGGAACTCAAGTTCACGGCGGCTGGGTGGAAGCGTGATTGCCATGGCAGATGGTTCAAGGATGAAAATGTTAGTTTGGTTATACATTCTCATTGATGTATATGCTCTGTGCCGTTTTAGATTATGTAATTGGAAACAGTTATGTTTTGGTGAAATAGAACTGCTTACTCTAGACTGTTTAACGACTCATTGTCTTGCAGGTCGAGTTTGATTCTGATGAGGAAGATCCAAACATTGTCTTGAACGAGACCACTTGATTTGAGGACTGGTATGGGAATTCTCTTTAATCGTTTATGATTATCTTGTGAGATAATCATGATGAAGTAAACTTTCCCTTTTGTGGTTAAATAGCCTGAATTAGTTTGTTGAATTGAATCTTAACAGTGTGGTAATCTGAAGCAATAATGGAAACACACTTGGTCCACACCATTTGGTGTAGCATCAACCTTATGGGATTTGTTATTAGCAACTGATGTGTACAGAGCAACTGAGATGATGACCCATCAGTATGATTGTACAGAGCAAGTAAACAAAGTTTGTGTGGAATGCAGTGAAATTTGCTCTCTTGAAGTGGTGGTTCCCAGGTCTCCAAGGCAAGTTGATGTTATCAAGGAATTGTTTGCTTATTATGTGACCTCATTTTCATCTTTTCTAGAGCAATGATCATCATTCTTGGTGGAAATTAACATGGAATCAATCATGATGTGAAGGAATTATTTCATTACATTCCCAACTTGTCTTCTTTTTTCTTTCTTTTCATAACGTTATTGAAGTCAAATTAAAATGTAACAGAAATTGAATTTGTTTGAAATAGATATTGTGCTTGTGCAGAGGTCCAGGCCGGTGAGGCCCAAACCAAAGGCCCAATATCGGCAATGACCCAAAACTCCTCAGCCCAAATGACACAGATAGTACTGTCAAAACGGGTCAGTGGGGTGGGCCGGTCCACAACCCACCTTAACCCACTCTTTGATGGGGCAGAGTGGGCTTTTTATACGGCGGACCTCCAAATCCTAACCCAGCCCAATCCACCGGCGGGCCGTGGGCTAGGTGGGCCAACCCACTTGAATTTTTATTTTTTAATTTTATTTATTATTCTTCTTTTGTAAAAGATAATATTTATAATATTTTTCACTATTTACTTAGACTTATATGCATTGAATTACATGTAAAATACAAAAAAAACAGTATTACTTGTATTAGATGGTAATTTGTACCATTATTATACATATTTCATACATGTATAAAATAAAAAATAAAAATTTTAGGCTGACCAATCCACTTGGCCCGTGGGCTAGCCGGCCCCACCTAGGCTCGTCTTTTTACGGGCTTCTAAATACTTAGTCCAACCCTTCATTTTGTCTGTGCGGGGAGGTCTGACCCAATGGGCCCAACCTTCATTTTGTTTGTGCGGGGAGGGCTGACCCAATGGGCCCAACCCATTTTGACGGCTCTAGATACAGATGTTGGTTTCGTTGGGTATAAATCAACATTTAAAGGGTGGGAAGGCAGTTGGTGGTTGGGACTTCGAATGCATTGTTGTAATTACTATCATTAATAGCTATGGAAACGTTCTCTGACTTTCGATTATATTATATTGATTGATGATAATTGGCGATATTTATTTTTTATGGGATTGAATGGTTCTAGAAGAAATTATTTTATTTTAAGTCTCTCTCTCTCTCTCTCTCTTTTTTTCCCGAATACATTACGTCAGCAGAAAATCAAAATTGGAAGTATATTTTACTGTCATAATTTTTTTTTTTTGTAAGAAAAATACATTAGGACTTTAGGAGTGATTTCAAATGAGGATAAATAAAGTGGGATTAAATAAACGTGTCCCAACTCAATTCTTCTTCCGAGGTTCGAAACAAATAATGACTTTTAGTTGGTATCTACCATTTAAAATACTGTGTATATTAAATGCCTCGTATCTGACAACTATTCATTACGCACATAAATTAGTGTATATATCTGCTGCCCCATATATGACATGAACCTTGAAAATTAATTTTGTGGTTCACTTATATTAAACCGTTAAAATCTGATAAACGAATGGATAGTTGGAAGAACACAAATTGGGATAGTAGGGTGCCACCCCTATTTGATATTTCATATACCATTATCATTTAAAATAAAAGTGTTTTTATAACACAATTCAAAACCAACATCTAACTAATTTAAAAACAAATATAGAAGTATTTTTGTGTTTATTTGGGTGGGACATGATAGAACTTATAACCGTATGTCTACTTAATTTGAGCTGTCTCATGTTTAAGTTTCTTTACCCAATCATACTTTATACTAAAAAATTATTTATTTGAGTTTACATCAACAAATTTTTAAAAATAATAATAATAACACCCTCAATATGAACAGTGGCTCATTTACTCAACAAGGAATTCCACATGTTCTTAAAAATAATCGATTTCTATATTAAATTCCGTGAATATTAATTTCTATATATATAGTATTATAAATTCTTACTACAAAGCTAGCCATCATCATACACTATAGAACCCTTCTAAGTCTAGGCTTACCAATTATTATGCAACCGCCATAATCCGCACAGTAAACGCCGCCGTCAGATAATCGCCGGCCACGCGGGGATTGGTGAAAAGCAGATCGCCATGGGAATCTGCGTCTCCCAGCCATCTCCAAACTTTAACCCTTACGCGCTCGGAGATGCACCGGAGACTTTTGAGCCGCCGCAAGCCACCCCTCCGCCGCTGGGAACACCGCGACGGCGCCACTTTCCTCCGCCCTCTCCGGCCAAGCATCTGATGGCGGCACTTCGGAGGAGGCACGTTGCAGTGAAGCCTGGTGGTGCCGTACTGGAGCATGAGGAGGAGGAAGCCTTGGATAAGAGCTTTGGATTGTCGAAGAAGTTTGCAATTAGGTTTGAGATTGGAAAGGAGGTGGGGCGAGGGCATTTTGGGTATACCTGCTCCGCCGTTGCTAAGAAGGGTGACCTTAAAGGGCAGAAAGTGGCTGTCAAGATCATTCCTAAGTCCAAGGTATGAATGATTTGATTTTGATGTGTGTTCTATGTGATATCATGTAGGGTTTCTAGCAGGATTTTAATAGCGATCAAATTTTAATATAAAATTTTCTGCTCAATAATCATAATTTTATATGAATTTTGGTGAAATATATTTGAAATTGGTGGGTAAGCAATTAAAAGTGAATCCCAAATCCGATTGATTTTGAAGTTTGGACCATCAATCATAAAGTGGTGATTCATTTTAAGATGTTATTAGGAATGAAATACGAGAAGAAATACTAAAAATCGAAGATCATTAATTTCGTTATTTTGGTAGGTTGTCACTTGATTTAATATATGATATATTTGGGATGGGCATGTGGGGTAAGGAGAGTGGTGTTTGTTGAGGAAGATATATATGATTGTGCAATTATTTAAATATGATGCCATACAAGTGCCACGAGCATGGACCGCTAGTACTGTTGTGGTTGAGCCAATTCCTTTCCAGTAACACTTCCCTGTAACTGGTGTACAAAGTTGCACGGAAGACCTTTATGTTATAAATGTAGTACATTTATGTACAAATATTTGTACCTTTTAAAATGAATATGCATAAAGGTGTTACATTTATAACATAAAAATACTACATTTATAACATAAAGATGTGGTGCAATCCGTGCAACTGGTGCACAAAAGTTTTTGCCATTCCTTTCATACTAAATACTTTTCCAGTTTGGTGGGTGAATTGTCAATCACGACTCTCTCTCTCTCTCATTATGTTTCATTCGCATAGATGAGTGAATAAGAGAATTTTGGAACCCTTATGAATAATTAATGAACTTAATACTTCAATATCACTGCATTTTGAGTTCAATTTGCTTTATTGCTTATGAAGTCGCTTTTCAAATAATATGCAATGAAGAAGTGAGATTGTCGTTGCAGTTGATCATTAATAATCACCACATTTGATATTCGGTTTTTTGCTGTTGTTGCCTTCTATTGTGAAAGATGATATGTAAAATTACACCAAATTTTGCGGTTTAGTACATATAAATGGATTTCTTGAGGCTAATAGATCTGCTCTGGCCTCAATGGAAACTGAATTATTTCGACTAACAAACATGAAATAAGGAGGTAATAGTAAACATGAAAAACTTGATTAGATATCGATACTCATCAGGTTTAAATTAGAACTAAATTCACAGCTGATTGCTTATTCAAATAATTTAGGTGGGGCTTCTTTTTTTTTTTTTTTTTTAATGGATCAAATTCTGGACCACCTATTTTGGTTCATTTCATTTGACATGTTTGAAGTTCATTTTTATTATCTCCGACTTCTATCTGCTAAAGTTAAAAATTTGAACTTCTATTCTTCATTCAGTTTTTGCTTTTATTATCCTGATTAATTTTGTTAGCAGATGACAACAGCTATCGTTATTGAAGACGTTAGAAGAGAGATCAAAATATTGCGTGCTTTGAGAGGACATCCTAATCTCGTACAATTTTATGATGCATTTGAGGATGCTGATAATGTCTACATAGTAATGGAGTAAGCATCCTGGACATAACCTTGTATGTGTTTCGTACGTGGAACATTAACCTTGACAATATAATTTCAACTGTTTCTTAATTTGGCACCTTACTGCAAAAATAAATCAGATTATTATTATTTAAATATGTCCTGTACATATATTTCCAGGTTGTGTGAAGGAGGAGAGCTCCTGGATAGGATCCTGATGAGGTGCTTTTCTTGATACTAACTAGAGCATAAAACCTGCTTATCTTTTTTTCTTTTCTTTGCAAAGTTTAAGAATGAATCTGATGGCATCAGTATGTATTCATTTTCATTATAGAGGTGGGAAATACTCAGAAGATGATGCAAAGGAAATTATTGTACAGATTTTGAATGTTGTAGCTTTTTGCCATCTCCAAGGAGTCGTGCACAGAGATATTAAACCAGAGGTATCTATATACTGATATCCATGCACCTTAGAACAAAAATCACCAGATATGTGGAATTTCTTATACATGTTATATTCAATGTCAATGCAGAATTTTCTATTTACCTCCAATGATGAAAATTCTCAGTTAAAAGCTATCGATTTTGGTCTATCAGATTTTGTCCGACCAGGTTAATTTTCCCTTACCACAATTCCTTGATATCTTTGTCATATGCTGGAAACCAAATTAACTGTGACCATCCTATGCAGATCAAAAGCTCAACGAGGTTGTTGGAAGTGCATATTACGTGGCACCAGAAGTTTTACTCAGATCATACAGTACAAAGGCCGATATATGGAGTATAGGTGTTATAGCATACATTCTTTTATGTGGGGTCCGCCCATTCTGGGCTCGAACAGAGTCTGGCATTTTTCGGGCAGTTCTTAAAGCTAGTCCATGTTTTGATGGTATTCCATGGCCTTCATTATCTTCGGAGTCCAAGGATTTTGTGAGGTGCCTAATGTGTAAAGACCCCAAGCGAAGAATAACAGCTGCTCAAGCTTTATGTGGGTCATTCTCAGCATGTTAGATACTAGAATTTTCATTGTCTTGGTTCGGACAGTTTATGATCCCTTGTTTGCAGGTCATCCATGGCTTCGAGATCACAAGAAAGTGATACTCCCACTTGATATGCACATATTTAGACCTATGAAAGCTTATATGCATTCCTCTACTTTACGCAGAGCTTCCTTGAGGGTAATCTATATGACTCAACATACAGTGTAGAGAATTTCTTTATTGTTACATTCTTTGATTCTCTGCAAATTCTTACAGGCATTGTCCAAGACGCTGATGGAAGATGAACTCTTTTACCTCAAGAAGCAATTTGCTTTGATGTTCCCAGATGCAAGAGGAGGCATAACATTAGATACCATAAAAATGGTTAGCCTTTGTTATCTATCAACCAGCCATTTTACTTCTATCTTCCTCAATGAATAGAGAGTTTAAAGAGTTATTTTTCGTTTATTTTGATCTAAGCAGATGCTAATAAGAAATGGAACGGATGCCTCAAAGGAGTCTCACATTCTGGATTTCCTTGAACCGGTGATAACACAACACAATCCTCTTTTCTTTTCCTTTTTTCTTAAAATAATACTATCATTTATATGGCTGTATTCTTTGGTTGTTTAGTGCTGTTTGTTTGCTTTGTAATGCAGCTAAATGCACTCGGATATAGAAATATGTATTTTGAAGAATTTTGTGCAGCTGCTTCGAGTGTCCATGAGCTAGAGACTGTCGACAATTGGGAACAACGTACTAGCTCGGCATATGAGATATTTGACAAAGATGGAAACAGAGCAATTTTAATCGAAGAATTAGCTTCAGTAAGCAGTGTTTTTCTCATGTTTCCAAGAATCATTGTTTTTGTAAAAGTGTTTAAGTCTCCATCCGTGTGATTTTCAGGAACTGGGGCTTAGCCCTTTGGAGCCAATCCATACTGTTCTGCAAGAGTATATAAGGCATAGTGATGGGAAGCTGACATTGCCTGGTTTTATGAGACTGTTGAGTGGCCAACCAACCTGCTCGTCTGCAAAGACACCATGAGAGCTAGAAGCGTGCAGGCGGAAATAATTAGTGCAAATTGTTGCAGCCAAAATAATGTGTGCCTACTTCACAATTGTTTGAAAATGGTAGGTTTTCTTTTGTATACTTGCTGAAGAAGCAATAAACATGCCAGGATACAAGGATATAGGAGTTGAACACCAGGAAAGGAACAGAAAGCATCTTTAAAGTTTTGTTGGACAAACAAACCAACAAAACTGAATTCATGTACTTAATTCACTTTTATAATATTAAATATTAAGTTTAGTAACTCAAACAAGGTGTACTCGATATACAGCATGATAGATTTGCAAGAAATCAGGCTAACTATGAAGTGTATAACATCATCAAATTAAGGCAATGCTATGCCATACATAGATCCCCAAATGACAAGAACCAAAAAGCAATCCATTCTGCACTAGAACTGAGCTATAACTATAAGCCTATAACACAGTATAAGCAACACTACCTTTTCCATTTCAAATCTCCCAGTGTAAGTTTCAGACTCAAAAACCAGGTTAACATGTTTCATGAACTATACGATATTACTACCAACAAAAGGAAAAGGGACCATTGCGCACTAAATTGTGTTAGTAATACAATGCATAGTTAATCTTACATTTGTTCAAGAAAGGTCTCAACTTTGCTCATCTTGATGACAGTCGTTGATATAGATCATCAGCCAACACCTGCCTCAAGTTCTCTCCATAATAATAGCACGACTTTTCATTTTCAAGCACTCTCGGAGGCTGTCCACTCTCCTCCGGCTCCTTCCACAGCTCCGGCTCAGGCTCCCTTGCAATCTGGCACAAATTATGCAACACACAACAAGCAACAATTGTTTGTGGAGCATGATTTAGTCCCACGTTTAAATCCTGCAAAATCTTCCACCTCCCCTTTAGCAATCCAATCGCCTCTTCCACTGCCTTCCTCCCTTTGATCAAGGCTTCATCAAATGCATTCTGAGCTGGACTCCCCGTCCTGTTATAACTAAATGGCGTAAGCAGAAACGAGAGCAATGGGAAACACCAGTCCCCGACTATGTATGGCCTCACAGGCTGTCCCCTAACACTAACCGCCTTATCCCATACAATGTCCCCTGAAATCAGCTTATTGTAAAGCAAACTATCTCTAAGATGATCAGCATCAGTGTATCCACCAGGGGCTTTCACACAAACATCCCAGAATATCTTCTTGTGATCTGCAACGACCTGCAGAAGAACTGATGGAAACCCATATTTACAACTGTACATGGAGCCATTGATAACATCGGGGCTGATCTTGTGAAGCTTGATCGGTGTTGTATCAATTGCGCCACATACATTGGGCAGGGGAGTGAGCTCTTGAAAGCCCTGTGTAGTTTCGACTAACCGGCGGCGGGCGACGGGGATTTTGATGAACTCGGGGTAGAGCTTGGTGGCCAAAAGGCGGGTGACCATGTTTGTGATTTTGGAAATTAGGTAGGGTTCAAGAGCATAACGGGAAGCTAGGGTTTTGAGAGACAGGCCGTGGGAAAGGCGGGAGAGGACCATAGCAACGGCGTAATCTGAGGGGAGAGAGAGCTGAGATTGGGTGATGTAGGGTTTAAGTTTTTCAACAACAGTGGTGAAAACGGGGTATGACAGGCCGTACAGGGATCGCCACTGGGCGTCGCGGAGAGGGGCTTCCATGGCCCAAATGTGTTCGGTGGAGAGAGCTCGGAAGGCGGCGACGGAGAATTCAGAAGGGGGTTTAGCGGCGGCGTTGGCGGAGGAGGGGGAGTCGGAGGAGGATTTGGATTTCTTTTTGGTGGGTGGGTGGGAGGCGAGGTAGGAGAGGACGGAGGCGAGGGTGAAGAAGAGGAGGGGTGCGGCGGAAGTGGAGGTGGCATCGGCGGCGGAAGAGGAGAGGGTGGAGGAGGAGAGGAGGGGGGAGGTGGTGGGGTCAAGGTAGTTGTGGAGGTGAAGGAGATTTGACAGCATTAGGATGAACGATTGATCCATCGGTGGAGAAAACCCTAGAGAGAGAAATTGTTGAGTTTTGGCTTAAATTTTGGGGTTGCAGAGATCGGCAGGCAGGAAGATGAGTTGTCACGATGGGGAAACGGTGCCGTTTTGAGACAGCATCATAAACTGGTGTTTTTAGTTGCTGACGTGGAGTTACCACTTGTGTGGTGTCGTCTCCACGCGTCTCTTTTACTGATTATTGGTGCTATGACAACTTTACCCCCCACTAGTTTCATCATTGTAAAATTTCATTAATTTATTCATTAAATTAAAAACCTCTAAAAGACTTAAAGTGATCAAGTATATTTTTTTTAAGGGAATTTTCCTTTTTAGCTACATATCCAATCACAATTTTTTTTTTTTTTGAAGAACCAATCACAATTTCTTATTTTATCAAATTTTGGACATTTTCATCTAATCGCTATCTACATCAATGTTTATTATTAAAATTTAAGTTCTATCTGTTTATCAAAAAAATTAAATTGTTCCATTAGAAAGGTTTTTCAATTTGAATGTAATCAACCCGATAAGAATTTATATTTCAAATCATCTTGTAATTTAAAATAATAATCTCAAAATTAGGGTAAAATTGAAAAAAAAAAAAAAAAAAGTGTTTGATGTTGGGTTGTTAGACAACATTTAATCAGGCCTTATCCACTGAACATTTGTAGCCAGCCCAAAACCAATAGCCCAATTAATGTGAACAGTCCTATGAGATTTCTGCTTCAATATTAAATTGGCAACGTCATCGTTTGGAAGAATACGATACAAAACAGGGTTTATTCGAATTTTGGGGAAGATTGAATCATCAAATCAAATTGTATTTTGCTGCTTCTTCGAAATCTGAAATACATCAAAGTCATTTGCAGCCATGACAGAGGTATGGGTTTAACTTATGTACGCTGGATTATTTCCTGCAAAATGAATTTCCATTTGAATATCCAAAACTGCATATAAAGTATGAAGATTGAAGATTCAATTCTTATTTCCAGCACTGTTACTTGTCCAACTTAATGCATATTTACGAATCGGTATCACGATCTCGAAGAAGACATCACCGTTAATGTGTGTGGTTGGGTGCTTGTCTCAAATTTACGACAATATGAAGATTTTGTATTGATGTATTGAAGTAATTTTTCAATTTTGCTTTGTTCTATGCTTCTTTTGATTTCTTGATCTATCTGAAAAATCCTTTTCCCCCCCTCTTTTTCTCCAGTATTGGGTGAGTCAGGGTAACAAATGGTGTGACACCTGCAAAATCTACATATCCAACAATCCTGCCAGCATTAGGAATCATGAGCTTGGGCAGAGGCACAAGGATAATGTTGCCAAGAGGCTTAATACTATGCGAGAAGATAAAGCTGCGAAAGAGAAGGAACTAAAGCAAGCAGCTAAAGTCCTCGAACAGATAGAAGCTGTGAGTAATCATATTTGTCTCATTGCGGTTTATTGTTAAAGAAGGGACCAACTTAATCTAACAAAGGCAAATTTAATTCTAGTCTGTGAAGTTGGTGGTTTTAGTTGTCAGTCTAGGGACTATTTTTCATGTCATGTGAAACTGGGGTGCATATCAAAATTCCGATGTTTATAGATCATTTGTTGGCTGTATGGTCATGTTCCCAATCTTATGTCGTAATATAATGTTTACATTTAATTTCGTGAACTTTGTTATTTCACCGATATGGCTATTTGCTTGCTGTGAGAATTATGCCCACTTAGTTGGTACAAGTTTATTTGCTATCTAAGTTATGATCCCCAGAATAACTTTTAGTAGTTCTCTATATATATTCCCCCATATCTCTAAAGAAAACCCCTGAATTGTTTCTATTTTACGGTGATAGCATACTTCTACTTATTTGTTTGTATGTTACTCTTACTCTCTTATGATTACTTATATGTGACAGAAAGCCAATCGTAGCTATCAGAAGGATTTAGCATCTTTCCAGGAGGCAAGGGAGTCTAATGCACAGGCACTCATTAGTGAAGATAATGATCAAGGACCTGGTGATGGTTCCACTATGCCTGGAGGTGATCAAAATTTGTTTTTTTCTATTTTATATTATTTATTTGGCTATGATTTATGTTTCAGTCATACAATTTACAATGGCCCCACTGTTAGTTTAGCATCATCAAGTGGATGTTTATATAATTATCACCTATGGACTGATGCCCTCACATTATCCTGAGTTTGCGGGATAATCTGATTAATAAAATTATTAATGTGATCTCTCTGTTGTGTAACCAAATTTCTTGCACAATTCAGGAATACCATCATTTGTGTTTCCAAAGCTACGGTGAGACTGGCACGTACTTAACCTGTTCAATATCTGTGAAAGACAAAATAGTACTTCCATCTACCTTGTATAATTTCTTAGGGCCTTCAATTTATGTGAAAAATATATTGCATTTTGTGGATAATTGATTTCGTTTGAGATTGCTTTACTTGATTATATTCTTGTATGTGAATTGTTTATGTACTAATTTTGAGAGTAGTGCTCTTTTAATTTTATAACTTCTTTTTTCCTTTTATTATGATGGACAGATTGGGAGCATGATAGTTCATCAGGCTACTACTATAATCAAACGACTGGTTTTCACTATGATCCTAACTCTGGCTTCTACTATACTGATTCTCTGGGTATATGCATTTTTTTATATAATTTCTACCAAGAAGTTTTTTCTTTTTAGATACTTTTCTAATAGTTTGTTAATTCAATAGGTAAATGGGTGACACAGGAAGAGGCTGTTACAGCATTTCGAACTTCATCAGGGCCTATTCAGAAGAAACCTAGTTTTGGGAAGCCACCATCAGCATCAGAGAATAGAAGTCGCGGTTCAACCTCTGAAAGTGGACCCCCACCTGGACGTGTGGTTTCCAAGCCACTCAATCCGATGAGATCCATGAAAGGTGCTGCATCCTCAGTTGCCGTTAAGAGAAAACGGTCAGATGATAAGCCGAAAACTGTGACTAAAGAGGAAGCAGCTGCTCTTAAGGCTAGGGAGGCTGCTAGGAAAAGAGTAGAGAAGAGAGAACAACCATTACTTGGTCTTTACAAGCGCTGATCCGTGATTGCTTCCAGAAACCTTTTCATGTTTGTTGTAAGAGGTAAGTTTCAGCTTCACAATTGATTACACTATTGCAAATTTTGAAGAACTTTAAACAACAATTCTTTGTAGTTTCATTATACGATGACGTGAAGTGAATTGTGCCGAACATGAATTTGATCTTTCAGCAACAAATGCATGTACTGATTTTCCCTACACAATCTGCACAGGACAGCCAAAGCTTCAAGTGAGAATGAGCAATGCACAGAAATGAAATTTGGCATATTTTTCCAAAATAGAGATATATTTCAAAGAAAAGGTGAACTCCAGTATTTGTGCATTAATTACTACCATGTGTTGACAGACATGCATTTCTGTTTGTAGGTGTGGAGATGATGACCTTTTGGTATCTCCATTAAAGATACTGCCATGGTAATATTTTGAGGTGGTTTCTCAAATGTAACTCAAATTTCTGAATTTTTCATGGTTTAAATTCTCAAGGGGCCAATTTTATTATTATTACTATTATTTTCTCCTTATTGAAAGAAGGTACGAGGAATTAAAGTGGAGAAATTCTTCTCATAGGAGCAAGACTTTGAATAAAATATACCAAAGTATGATATGCAAAATATGAATTTTCCAATTTTCTAACAACCTTCATTATTCCCAAATTAATTAAAACTAGAGAGATTATGCAAACCTCATCATTAGACACAAACTTACAAACCTGGTTTATATATTTATTTGGGAGGTATAGAAAAGAATGTTTTGACCAAACGCAATGATGAGATAAAATTCATGGAACTAACTTCACGTGATAGTGCGATGAAATCTGAATTAGCTGCATGGAAATGAAGGGGACAATATGATATTGAGTTGAAGATGATTGATATAGAGTTGAGTCGGCGGTGGTTCCCTGAGTAGTTGACGGCGGCACATGGTGGTGGGCCCTCGTCGGAATCTTGCTCACGAGTTTGGTTTTTGTTCACACTCTCATTTACTTGTCAAGTCAATTAGTCAAACCTAAATTAATATCTTTCTTCTCTCATCCACATCTTCCATCCTTGTTCTTCTCAAGTAGACCCAGCTTCCTTTCTTCCTCACTCCCCGGACCCCCACCAAACAAATCAGGGTCAATAAATGTGTATAAATTGTAATCTAACGAGGGGATTAAGTGGTGATGTATAAATGAAGTGATGTTTTTCAAGTTGAGAAATCATATTTTTTAAGATTACTATAATGATAGTGTTTGTGGGATTTTATATGATGTTAATGATTGTGCAAACTTCCATAAATAAGAGTCATGTATTTTTAACCATGGATACAAGTCAAGATATAAATTTTATTTTATTGGCATATGTAGGATAAATAAATGATAAATGGGTTTTTAGTAATTCTTCATAAAAATGAGTAAAATGGTCTCATGAATATAAAATTTGTTTGATATGATAGTTGTTTTAAATTTTTAACTTATAAATAATTAAATCCAAACATAATAGGGATAAGTCGACGAAATTAAACTCGGGTCACGTCAAAATGTGACAGAGGAGATTTTTAATCCATGATTGGATCATTTCATTTTAAAATAATAATAGTGGAAAAATGGAACCATATGTGACATGTTGCTTTTCTATTGGTCAACATCTTTGACTTTTCCAATGTTCCAAAATTCAACAGTTTGTCAGATGTAGTGGTCACTTTTTGACAAGTTCAACATTCATTCCAAATTTTATATCGTATTACTTATTATCAATGCCTAGTAAATTTATATTCACAATATTATCTTTTAATCATGAAAGTTTAAACATGTTCAATTGATCGTCACATTAACATACAGAACCAAACACGAAAATGTCACATATATAAACCCTTAGCTTATTCTGTTAAGATATTTAAGTTCATATTATTGGCAGCAATGCATAATTGATAACGCAAACCAAAAGACAGTATAATTGTATTTTTCTTAACAATGTTAAAATAGGCATATTAAGTAGGCATGTGTCGCAATAAATTACTTATATGAGTTTTTTGAATAATTATACCTAACATTAAGATGAGATGATGCGAGCAAAAAAATAAATTGATTTATATATCAGCTGTCTTCATTAAAAGAACAATTTAATGAATCTTTTCTTTTTGAAACAAAAACAAAAGTAAACACCTGTGACTAATGATTACACCCACCATTAGGCTAATGGAAATTCATGTATCTCCCCTCATCTACTGTTCCTAACATAATATGCTGTCATGAGAGGAAGAAAAGTAAAGGAAAAAATAAATAAAAAGTTATCAAAAGTGAAGGGAAAAGGTAGCACAACTACAGGGTTTATTTGAATTTTTTTTCCCTACATTATGGAACATAATTCAACTTTTGATCTTAAAAAGCTAATTGTACAAGTTTTGGTGGTACCAATTTTTTATTGCAAGAATAACTGTTGCCTCATGTAATATGACCCCTTTTAATGATGTTTCTATATTTTGGTTCATTTCATAAAGTGTAAATTCCAAATAACAAATTAAAGATTTGATCAAGATTCTTGGTTTAAAATATTTTGTTATTTATTAATGATTTTTTGTGTACATTATTGATTGATGATTGCTGGTGATAAAGAAAATGAAAAAAAATAAAACATGATACGAAAATCTTATGTTCTCAAAATTCATGTTCCACTTGTATTTCATATCAAAATTATATAATTTTGGATAACACTGAGTTTCCCAACCTAAGTGTTAATTTTCAATCACTATTATTTTTCTTTATATCAAAATTATTTGATTTTAACGTCGAAAAATACAAATGAGACATAAATTCTGGTGGAGTATATAGGTTGTGAATTGCTAATCCACATGGACAAAACAAGTGAACAACTGGATATTGGTGTTAGCACAAATTTCTACCTCATTGTAAAATTGTCAGGAAAATTGAATAATTTTTGACTGAAAAAGTATATTAAGACTGTAAACATGCATTTATTAGATTTGATCCAAAAGTCGTCCATTGTGGGGGCACAAATTTTTACCTGCTAATTATAATCATTTCACCCCTTTCAATTATGTAAATTAGTACAAATTGAACATACAAGATTGATTGACTAAAAAACAGCTTCTTTTATTCTTATGATGATTAAAACACAATATCCAATAGACAAATCAAAGTGACGAATTAAATGCGAGTAGAAAGTCAAATTTCTCTTGTCCTTGAATATTAATTAACGAGGATTCATTACAACTATGATGCCAAGGAAATTTTATTTTTGGTCACATCATCAATTGATATGTATATAATTAAGGTGTACATCATAACATGCAAACAGGGAAGCACGATCTATTGTCTATGAACTGTTAGAACCATTTTTCTTATTCTCTTTCAACATTAAATATACACACAACTTTGCCAGCAATCACATAATAGTCCTAAAAGATGGCTTTCTCAAATTAACTAGGTAGAAAAATAATTTTACGTGAACAAATTGAATTGTTTTGCTTTATATAAATAAACTATTTTTTTAAATACAATATCTGTTGATTTTTCCAAAAAAAAAAAAAAATGATCAAACCAGCATACATGAGCTCGATGAACAAAGATGAATCAAAGCTCTAAGAAAAGAGACAATGGAAGTCATTTTGAATGAGGTTTCTGTGATCATCACCATGATCATCATCATCATCCTCGAGACATCGAACCAGTAGGAGTGAGACCTTTGGACATTTCAGGGACCGTTGGATGAAACCCTAAACAGCCCAACAGCCCTTGTCTGTACGGTAACGATGTTCTCTTCCTCATTTCCGCAGAAAATCGTCTGTTTACTGTGTAATGCAGTTCGTGGGCCGAAATTGGGGCCCCGGGTCTTCTCCGGCTGGACCCGGATCCGACGCTGTCTGTTGACCTGAAACTCGAGTTCTTAACATCTTCTTGTCGGGTTTTCTTTATAAGCTGCTGTTCTTTGTCTTTGGCGCGACTCTCCGATGCGCTTCTGAACAGTAACAGGTCTTTGATCTTCCACTTCTTGTACCAGAATGACGAGAACGACGACGAGGGTTGGGTTTTCGGGTCTTCTTGATTGGATACCGGGTCGAATAGCAGGTCCGAAACTCTGAACGGAGACAAAGATCTTGAGCTTTTATTCCTGGGATTGGAAGACGTTGATGAGGCGATGTTTCTCTCTCTTCCTCTCGATCTTCCGTTTTCTAACTCAATGCTGCTCTCTTTCCGGGTCTGTTCCAGGGCCGCGGTAAACGGGTCGAATATGGGTCCTTTGACCCGGTTTCTTGGCGAGAATGCTTCTCTGATCAGCTTCGTGGGCGATTTCGGGGATTTGGGGGAATCCAGGGGCCTGTTCTGATCGTACTGAAATCGGGGAGGCGGTTTCAACGGTCGGATTTTGCCGCCATCGAAGAGCTCATCAGCTGGCAAGGAATCCTTCTCCAAATAGCCGGAGAAATCGAAGGCGAAATCAGCGTCGTCGGTTAATTCATCCTCAGCGTCGCCGTAGGTGGAGGAGGCGGCGGTGCTGAGGTGGGATTTGGGGATTCCGGGCTTCTCTTCCCAGTCGAAGGGGACGGCGCCGCCGTGGTAGAAGGCGGAGACGCGGCTGGGGCTGGTGGGGGCGCTGTAGAAAAAGGCGGCGATGCGCTGGGGGCTGGAGGGGGCGCTTATATAAGGCGTCGTACAGGCGCTCTCGTAGTTGGATGAGATCATGACCTCCATTGTTGGGATTTGCGCGCAGAGTGGAAGAAAGTAGAGTTTATTCTCTTGTTATATAAATGTTGGGATAGGAAATGAGGAGGAAAGAGCAGAGGATTTTGACCAGGGGTTGAGCCGTCTTTACATCACAGATTCAAGGTTTTTTCTATGGATATATTGATTACCACGTCTAACAACTTCTAATTTTAATTTGCATTTAGTTTTTTTTTTTTTTTAGTATGGTTTCATAAATTGATCATATGATATATTTATATTAATTAGTATTACTTATAAGTTTTGTGTGTATTTATATATTTATATAGTATTGTATTAATTATAGAAAAATATCAAGGTAATAATTCAGTAGTCTTTTTCAAATCTTATCCCAATCAATATCACAGAATATGTCTGAACTCTGAAGTGACGGGAATGAAGGGAAGAACAATTTATTTTGTAAAGTGTTTTATTACACTATGTATCTGTGTGTACATTTTGTTTTAATATCTTATCGAAAAAGACTTAGAGATTTTTATTTTATTTTTTTTGAAGAAAAAAGACAGAATTTGAATTCTTAAAATGGAAAATAAAATAAAATTGAGCAAGGATAAATTGTTTACAAGCAACATATAAGTTGCTTGAGTTGACCTTTTTAGGAAGATTTTTAAATAGGGATTGAAGTAGAAAGCTAAATGGCAAAAATGAAAAAATATAAAACAATTGAGTATGCCTTAAATAAGGGTGTATACTAGTCTTACACACAGACGGTATACTTCCATGCCCTTGATATTTATTTATCTTTTATTTGATCTTAAACTTTCCCTTAGGATATGAATTTTTATTTATATTTTATCTTATCTCACACAATCACATATATATATTGAATAAATGAAATTTTTAAAAAAGAAGAAAAAAAACCCAGTTTTCTTTTTTCCTTAATTAGTTTTGAAATATTTGGTGTACTAGAATAAATTAAGGAATATTTAAAAATTTAATAGTGGATTACTCAACTGATACCAATCAATAGCAGGATAAAGTGAGTTCATCACTCACAATAGATCTTACAGATGTTATCATTTGATCCTAAATTAGATATATATATATATATATATATATATATATATATATATATATATATTTAAGTGTTGCTAGCGAACTTGATGTTCTTATCAAAAATAAAATTATATCAACCTAAAATATAGTACTAGTTAAGAAAAAGAAAAACCCCTTTTAGACTGCAGAAGCATTTCAAGATAAGCAGTTGAATTTTCAACCACCAAATGATCATAGTAGATAATAATTTAATTAAATGTGGTTTTCATTTTTCCATCATTTCGAGTTTTAAATTGAACGTGGAGAAAGTGGATAATAAAATATTTAGATTAAATCGCAGTCATATGTATACAACTGCAAATGCATATGTGAGGTAAAATAAAAAAAGATTAATTTGTTACTAGAGATTTCGAAACAAAAATAAAATAAAATTTAAAACACATGTCAGTCCCAATTAATGTCCCATGTTAATATATCGTTATAGATTGATTAGCCAAATTTAGGCATATCCACTTATTCCTATTCAGGTAACATCTTCTATTTCATTGGGTGTTTCATGTTAATATGTTTTTTTTCTTCATTTTCTATCATAGTTGCTTATTAATTATGATTTTTTATTTATTTTAATTGAACTGGATTATATTTTGTTGATTAGTTTCTTAGAAGTTAATTAATTTATTATAAAAAAAGAAAGGTTGATAAACTCTATAATTAATGAGATATGAGCGAGCCCATTGATTTAATGATAAACATCTATATATTGTGGCCCTCATTTGATGTAATTTTTATTGACTAATACATTTAATTTAAAAGGATAAAAAAAGGCTCATAATATTGATTTAAGACTGAACACCCTGCAACCACTTTATGTAGCCCATTAAGATGTGAACAGGCTTCATGTTGGTTGACAATTTTCAATGGTCTGTTGTATGCTTACTGTGACACTCTTTGTAAGTCTATCAACATATTGAATTGAAATTATAACACTCATTCTTGAATGAATTATACATTAATTATTTAATGATTTTTCTTTGCATAATATAATGCATAAAATATGGGCCCGATATATTACATCACACACACACATAAAATGTGTGTATATCTTAAAAAAATAAAATTAATGCGATTAATATAAATGGAGAATGACGATAGGAAATCTTGTTCTAGCATAGAAATCTTGAATCTTATATTTAAATGAACTAAAATAAACGATATTATTGGGATAAATTAGTTGGATGTGTCTGTTTTTGCCAAAGTCCATACCTTGCCACTTTATTTGATTTTGGACTTTGCATTTGTCTCCCTTGAATCGATTTAATTTCCTAAAATTATTTTCATTGTCCACCATATTGTTCCTATATTTATAATGAACTTCTTTATTTACCTTTTTGTCCTTATAAGTTATTCCTCACAGCAATTACATATATTAAATGAGCAAAATAAACTTCAAATGAGTAGAACTATCATTATATCAACGATGGTCTTCCAATATCTTTATATGTGGTGTTCTTGATTTATTTTAGGTGTGTATTTGTTATTTCATTTTTTTATTCTTGTTCTCACTTGAGAAAGTGGGTGAGAGGGAATTATTTTTTTAACTAAAGGAGACTGTATCACTAATTTTACAACTATACTCCATTTGATTTTAATTATGTGTAGTTTTAAATATCAATTTTTGTTTCCAATTATTTATTTCTGAAGATTTTAAACAATTTTTTTTTCACCATCCCAATTCCTTAACTAATATTTTGAAATTTGATAGAACTCTTTATTGGAATTAATTTGATTTTCTTTTCAATTTTGGATCAAATTCATTCATCAGTTAAAGGTGTGTGTGTATATATATATATATATTATTTTTATTATTTTTATGTTCTTCATTCCATGACATAAATTTTAGAACCACATTAATCCTTCCACAATTTTTTTTTTTTTTTTCACTTCTTGAAATTCAAACACACGTGCTTATATAACTTTCAGTATGATTAATTTGCAACCACACCAGCCATCATCTAACTATGTTTTAGACTCTAATTTTATTTTAATTGATTTGATATAAATTTGATCTTAGAAGGAAAAAAATTCCCTGAAATCTCGGCGGCAGATTAAATCTGAAACAGTCTTGATATGCAAAAGGTAGTTATCGTGAAATTTTCCATTCATAGATTGAGGTTTTTTTTTTTTTTTTGAGTGATTCATTTTTATTATAATTTTTTGGGGACAATTTTGTTGTTTTTGTTTTTGATTTTTTAACAAACGTTTTTAAAATAGAAGAGAATGTGATTCTCTATCTTTTTTCTTTTAGATTTTCGTATTTTAATATGATTTTGCAAATTCACATTATTATTATTATTTATCACTATAAATGGCCTATATTAATAAAATCTATAATATAAAATTATAAATAAATTGCGTGACGTAAGGATGATGCTTGACCTTGTGGAAGGTGGATATAAAAAAAACAAAGCTACTAGGAACAATACAAATACGTACACTGTATTTTACATGTTTTCAATCCACTGAATTTGACCTCAAATGATGAGAAATAATTATAAATTTAATTAGCACATGTTTTAAATACAACTTGATTAAGCCTTGTCGCATGCTCCATGCTTCTAATCAACTTTCCAAACACAAGTCAACTATTCCTACCGTTGTCTTTTTTTATTTTTGGAAGAAATTCTTACCTTAATTAGATATATTTATCATGTATAAATGGTAAAAAAAAAAATCTTACTTTTCACTCAATATATATTCTTTCATATCCAGAAATAGCAATTCCGGTTCTTTATTTTTTAAGTGAATTTTTTTCACTATAGTCTATTCTTTATTAATAAACTACATAGTTAGTTTGTATTAGACATATGATACCAAAATCACTCCTAACTCATAAACCAAACAATAGGAAATTGGCACAATGAGTCTCCATTTATTGAAAAGGCTTAATAAAACAAGTACATTTTTTCAACATAAAATTAAGTCTCTTACGAGGCATTACAAATGTTGTGGTTAGTTTTAACTAAACAACATTTCCAGTTATTTAACTTTAAAACAAACACTTGAATTCTTTGATTTAGGCTTCAGTTGGGGGAAGCTTTCCTTGTAAGAAGGATGAGAAGAGGGTAATGGCTCGTTGGGGCTGGTAACTGGGGACAAAATGCCCTGCTCCTCTTACTGTCACCAACGTTATGTTCTCATACCCAACAGCGTAACCTCCAACCTTTACATCAAAACAACATCGATCACCATTATTTTCTATGTATACATCATAAACGTACGAGATCCAAAATCAGTAAATAAATGTACCTCGCCTTGAGTGTACCAGGGGTACCATGAAGTCTTTACAGTCGTCCCCAGTTTGGCCAATGAATACTTGGTGGATGTAAATGGAACCACACTATCTGTATCTCCACTGTGTGTTTCATCAAATCAAATTCTTTAGCTAAAACTATTTTACACTTTAGTATATGCATATGATTGAAACAAGGATTTTTTTTGTAATATTAATTACCTATACATCCAGATGCTGATCTCACTAGCCATCAGCTCTTTAATGGTGGGTATTACTGTTTGCATGATATCGTCTGAGCTATATTGTACGTTAAAACTGTATTCAAACATGAAAAGAAGCTAATCAATCACAAGCAAAATTTCTTCATGTATGAGAAAATAATCATATGTTGAAATGCAATTAATACCTGCAGGCTTCCCATGGTCCAGGAAGTCCGGTGACATTGGCATGAAGCGTCTTTTGAACGTCTGGTGAGTTTAAGTACGAATAGACGTAATAATCGGAGCATGGATCATATCCTGATGCCTGTGTATGAATCAAAAGGGTCAGAAAAAATTGTAATGTAGTATGAACTAGAGAAGATAAAAAAGTATGATTTAGTAGATATACCGATGAAGAATTAGAAGGCGAAGAGCATAAGGGAGCATAGATGTTGTAATCGTCGATGTATCCTTTAGCCTCGTACGCCTGACCTTCATAAGTTTCACAGTCTTGTGATGTGGCCCCAGGTTTACAGTTCTCTACAATTCCTTGATAGATTTCATCTGATATCAAAGCATGGCCCCAGTAAAAGTCGAATGTGCCCATGGTATTGTCGTCACTGTCAACGTATGCATTGCCAATCTGGAAACAAATTAAGACATTTTCATTAGATGGATGAGTCAGAAGTTTGTGATGAATATCCAGTGTGTTAAAACTCACAGCTATGCCTTTCAGGTTAATGACAGTTTGGTTAGTGATTTCGTTGTTTTTAAGGATCAATGCGGCCAGCTGGGGCACGTAATGACCGGCATAACTCTCTCCAGTTATGTACAAGTCCCTGGTTTTGTACTCTGGAAATCTTTCCAGCCAGTTAACTAGAAAGGTGTAAGCATCAGCTGCTGTTTGTTTGTCTCCGGTTATGTAGTCTGATGACGTGTTTGAGTATGAAAACCCGACCCCTGCTGGCGATTCGAGGAAGATAACATTCGCCACTGTGTTCATCACCCGAAAACAGCTATGATCAGTTAGCCATCCCACAATAGAAATTTTTTCATAAGAAAAACGCGTAAATTTGCCTACCATCATTCCAGGCATTTTCGTTATACCAAAGAGTTTTCCCATCTGGATTTACCCTAAACGGCCCAAGCTCCGTCATTGCTCCAGCTCCCAACGACGAGCATCCAGGCCCTGCATTTCAAAAAACTCGTAATTTTAAGTTCATTAAGGCTTCACTAACAACTAATTCGCTGACAGGTCTGTTGAACAGAGTTTGACCAGTTTGACTCTGGTCAAACTCTGTTCAACGACCCCGTCAACTTGAGATGGGACAAAATCACAGTGAGAAGCTAACCTCCATTGAGCCAAAGAACCAAAGGCTTTGTAGAAGAGTCTTGTGACTCAGTAAAATAATAGAACAATGCTCGACCGGCATTAGGATCGATAGTGACGTATCCTGAATATTGCGCGAAGCTCACTTGTGGTTGACCGGGCAAGCTTGTGACCATATCGGCATCTTTCAATCCAGTCTGATTTCCAAAATAAACGGGTGTATAGTAATCGTTCGCGACATCTTTAGAGACATCTTTCGATGATGGTGTTTTCGTTCGGTGAGCTCTGATGACTTCTCTGAAAGTATCAGCTCTTCTCCCACCATAACATTGTACGGAAACTGTTAGACATACAAGAGAGAGAAGGATAATGCTTACAACCTTCATCTTTAATTAATTCTTGGCTTAATCCATCTCAAACTATCCTCTTTCATTTATATAAGGTTTTGGAGAGTGTAAAATGTGTTTCTGTTTATTGAAAACAACGTTGTCATGTTCTTCTTTTTTTTGGACTCGTGCACAGAGTTGATGATCTTTACTAAGTTTGTGAACACTAATGTGTTGTTTCCATTAATTAAGATATATGCGTTGAAATTGTCAAGATTTTTGGAATCCAGCCATAAGTATGAATGGATCAAGACGATTCATGTTTAATTTCATCTTTCTATATTGATGATATCGTTTTACATGAAAAATGAAGATCGAAGAAGATAAATGATTTTCATCGTACCAAGTAATAGGTGCAACACTTGGTTTGATCACAATCAACGTTGGACTTTCGTAACTCACAGAGCTTATAGCTGTCCATTGATACCTTATTAGATTCCGATGCCATATTTGAGGTTCAATTTTTGGCTATTGGTATAAAATTTTGATTTAACTATTTTTGTTTTTGGTTTTTCGTTGTGAGATAGATTCATATTTGAAACATTATTGGTTAATTTTATCATTCTTTTCTTTTGATGTAGATTTATAAATTGGGGATTTTTGCCTTGATCTAATAAATGCGCAGTTAAAAACTGAACACTATGGACCTGTGAATCTGTGATGCATCCAATTTACCGCCTAACTAAACCATAGTATATAAGAAAATAAAGAGTTAATTATATATATATATATATATATATATATTCCTATAAAAAAAGTCAGAAATTACAGCTAATTATATTAAATTAAATTGATTAATAGTAATTTAACTTGTTGAATCTTTTACTGTATGTGTTATGTAAATGTTTTCTATAATTTAACTGTTGTATATTTAAAATTTATAATCTTAAAAAAAAAATTAATTATAATATACGACTAACAAATTTCCTCTATTATAGTAATTTAATGTTAAAATTATAAGGGATAATTATGTGAGATTTTAGTTTAATCTACAATCACCTTTAAAACTAAATAAATATACGTGTAAAAGAAATCATCAGTCTTTTAAAAAGAATTAATTTAAACCAAAAAAAAAACAATATATGGCGAGCGCAAAAACTTATGTGAGACCATCTCACGAATCTCCTTCCATGAGACGGATTTATTTGACCCACTAACTGGCCACCCCATGACCCCAATTACACTTTGCAACCCAAATCCACTATTTTGTAGTACACCAAATAATTCTGCCGCACCGTTGCACAAGAATTCTTGTTGCACTCCATACCAAACATAATCAGTTGCACCGTTGCACAAGATAAGTATATTCTACTTATAGTTTTTTATTTTGGATTTATTGTTCTTTCAACTCTTTTTTTGGTGAAGCCTTGTGTATCATTGTTTGGTTGAATTTTTATTTAGTTTTCTCCTTGTGTGTCTTCATTGCCCCATCATGCATTCATTCCGGTAAGCATTTAGAATATTCAAAATAAACTCTCTATAATTACTACTTAATATATATTTAGATAAATATTTATTCATTTATATAAATACTATGCATTTTGCTGCTATAATTTCAAATTACATTTGAAAAATGGATATTATACTTAACTTGGCTGACTTGTCCACATATCCATAGCGCTATCAATTTATTAGTATTAATATTTTATTTTCTAACAAAAATATAAAGAGATATTTTTGTAAAATTGTCTCATTGCATGTAAAAAACAATATGACGTTAGTAATGTATAAAAGATAAAACAATACAATGAAATAAATATATTTGATTTTTTTAATTAATGTATAAAAGTATACTTTTATCCGTTAAAGTATTTCTTTTATCTTTTAAAGTATTATACAAAATATTGAGATGATATTTATTTGTAAGTTCATAAAAGTATTAGTAATACATATATAAGTATACGTTTTACAACTATGAGTATGTATTTTATTCTTAATAGTTATACTGTTATATAAATAAGCGGTTTAAGTATGTATTTTACAACTATAAATATGTATTTTACAACTATAAATATGTGTTTTATTCTTAATTGTTATATTGCTATATAAGTAAGTGTTTTATATAAGTATATGTTTTACAGTTATAAGTATGCATTTTGTAGCTATAAGTATAAGTATGCATTTTATTCTTAATAGTAAGCGTTTTAAATAAGTATATGTTTTACAACTATAAGTATACGTTTTATTCTTAATAGTTATATTGTTATATAAGTAAGTTCTTTATATAAGTATGAGTTTGATAGATATAAGTATGTGTTTTATTTTTAATAGTTATGTATGTAAGTAAGTATTTTATGTAAGTATATGTTTTGAAGCTATAAGTATGTGTTTTATAATTATAAGTATTTGTTTTATTCTTAACAGTTATATTGTTATACAAGTAAGTGTTTTACAGTTATAAGTATACATTTGACAACTATCATAGTCATATAAATATGTATTTTGCAATCATAAGTATTATCTCATGTTTATATAAGTATGTGTTTTACAACTATAAGTATGTATTTTTTATTAATAATTATGTTGTTATAGTAAATTAATTTACTAATTAAAATGAATTTTAAGATTTAAGTAAAAACAAATTGGGATCTATCTTATATTTTATCATATTTTATTATTGCATCAGGTCTTTTGAAATAATAGCTATAATACTATGATTTTGACTAATGAATATCATCAAATTAATAATTGCATTTTGACTCATTAGTAATACTCACAAAAGAGTCACGAGCAAACACAACACTATCCATGAAAAATCATAATTAATTGAAGCTTTCAAGAAATGGTGGCTTCCTTATCTTCCTTGTGCGACGGTACTCTTTTTTAGGTGCGACGGTCTCTTCTTTTGTGCGACGGTGAATTTTCTTGGATTGAACTTCTTTTGTGCGATGGTGAATTAATTGGATTGGGCTCAAAATTGTGTGGGTTTAGGTTTGGGTTTTATGTTGTGGGCTAGTATTGTGGTGAGTTGGGTTGGGCCAGATAGTGGGTCAAATAGATCCGTCTCACGGAAAGAGATTCGTGAGACAGTCTCACAGGAGACCAACTCTATGACGAGCCATAAAAAAAATTCTATATCCAAAAAATAAAGTTTATAATAAAAAATTTAATACTAATTTTAAAAGCCACTAAAAATTAAGTTAACTATTTTTTTGAATCTACGAATCCTTATTTTTTAAGCTTTTATATAGTACTGCATTATTTTTTTTTTGGCACTAATGCTTTCTATATATACCAAAATTAAATAAAAACTTATTAAAAGAAAGTTTTAAATTTCTTAATAGTTAAAAAGAAATTCCATTACTTTCTTTTTACTATTTGTATCTATTTATACTCATAAATTATTTTTTCTTTCAACAAACAACATGCAAGTATTCAAAAACTCTAATACTGCAATATGTAAAAAAATAAAAAACGGAAATAGATTTAACTTTTTCCCTTTTCTTTTTACTGCAGAAAATGTTCTCTGTTAACATGAGGCAGTGCCCTACACTTTCTGCATGGACTGAGTGTAAACAATGATCAAGGAGAATTACAACATATTTCATTGCAATAACATTATTTCTTTGGCAATAAGCTAAGAATGAAGCAATTGAAAGACATTCTTAGCACACATATATATTTCTTGATAGTCTGTTTAGGTGTGGCTTGAAGGAAGCTTTCCCTCCAAGAATGATGAGAAGAAAGCTAGTGCTCTCTCTGGCTGATAACTCGGAACCAAGTGTCCTGCTCCTCTTATCGTCACAAATGTCACATTGATGTATTCGACCACGTATCCTCCAACCTTCAAACTCATAAAAAATGGTACTATTTATAAGGGTCATGTTTTTCTTGGACAATAATTCAAGAATGAAGTAGTTTTGTACCTGGGCTTGATAGTACCAAGGATGCCATGGAGTCTTAACTGGTGAGCCCAGTTTGTTCATTGAGTACCTACTTGCTGTCACTGGCACTCTTCCATCTGTGTCACCACTGTCATGGATTCTTGTTCAGAAAAGACAAAGATACCCTTCATGTAATAACAAAGTCAGTTAGTTAGTTACCTGTAGATCCAAACACTAATGCCACTAGACATGAGATCCCTGATAACAGGTAGCACTGTTTCTGGCTTATCCTTCCAGAAAAGATTTATTAAACCACTGCATTTAGAAATTTATTAGTAATTTGTCCTTAATTCAATCAAATGAATCTCAAATAGTGGATTGTACTACTTGCAAGAATCCCATGGTCCAGGGGCTCCAGTGACATTTGCATGAAATGCTTTCTGCACTTGAGGCGTGTTCATGTACGTGAAAACATATTTATCCGAGCAGGGATCAAAGCTAGATAGCTGTTTCCCACAAACAATGGAAGATCAGAATGTTAGAAGAATGATGCTATCTTTTTTTGTTTTTTTTGCATAAATATGAGGTTTATACCGAGGGGGCAGTTGAATTGGAGCCACATAATGGGGCGTATATGTCATAAGGGAAAATGTCGCGAGTGACATAATCTGCTTTAGCAATTGTTTCATAGCATTCTTCTGATACTGATGCCTTTGAAGAAAAGTTGCAGTTATTAAGAATTGCATTGTGGTGTTCATCAGATACGAGGGCGTGTGTCCACAAGTAGTCATACGTGCCTCTCATCTCGTCCTCGTAGTCAATATATGCATTCCCAATCTGAAAACCATCCTCAGTTTCTTACACATTCTGTTTTTTGTTAAAAACAGGTGAGAATGAGAGAGAGAAACTCACAGCAATTCCTTTCAAGTTAATGACAGTTTGATTCGTGATTTTGTTGTTATCGAGGATAAGTTTAGCAAGTTGAGGCACGTAATGGCCAGCATAACTCTCTCCAGTTATGTAGAAATCCCTGGATTTGTACTCTGGAAACCTCTCCAACCAGGTGACTAAGAAAGTGTAAGAATCTGATGCAGTTCTTGAATCTCCTGTCACATAGTCAAATGTCGTGTTTGTGTACGAAAACCCAACCCCAGCTGGGGACTCCAAAAACAGGATATTTGCCACTGCATACATAGATTATTTTCCCAGAATCAGTTCCAAGAGTTTTCCAAGAATATTTGTTAATTAAGCACTTTTGTCATATCTCTCACCAGTGTTCCAAGAATTTTCATTGTACCATAGAGTTTCGCCATCAGGGTTGACACGAAAGGGTCCAAGTTCAGTCATCGCTCCATTTCCAATCGAAGAACATCCAGGCCCTGACAAGTATAAAAACACGAACACGAATTACAGTAAATTCAGATAGTAAGAAGTTAGTTAGTTAGTTAGTTAGTTACCTCCATTTAGCCAGAGAACTAGAGGCTTGCTAGACGAGTCTTCTGACTCAGTTAACCAATAGAACAGTGCTCGTCCCGCTTTAGGATCAACGGTCACATACCCTGAGTACTGAGAGAAGTCAACTGGCGGTTGACCTGGCAAGTTTACTATCTTGTCTGCTGCCTTTAAACTTTCTTGAGGAGGTACTTGGTAAACTGTTGAATACTTAATCGAAGAAGAATCCTCAGTACGATGATCTTCTGATCCTTTTGTCCTGTGAGCTTTGAGGAATTCTCCAAGAGGGTCGTGTTTTTTCCCACCATAACATTGTACAGAAGCGAATAGGTAAACAACATATACGAACACTAACTGAGCCCGTTTCATCCTAGCTTGGAAACAGACACTGGACTGCTTTTCACCAATAGAGTGGTGTGTATATAAAGAGTTTCCATTTACTATGTTCTTGGCCAGTTAATGAGTTTTCTTTTACAAAGTCAATGTTGTAAGATTGTCAAGGCATCAAAGACAATACAAACAGAAGAAGATATCATGAATATAGACAAAATAGAAGTTTACATTGATAAACTAACACATTGGCCGGCCACTTTGTTGTTTCATATCGAGAATATAGCAGTATTTTTCAGTAATTAAACTTTTTATTTCATAACAAATGAACCATACAATAGCCCATAAATTGTACGAAAGAGATAAATTGCACTAGGGAGGCCCGTGTGACAGGCCCGATTAATTAGTGTATTTGTTGGGATTTGAACTTGAAGCCTCAGTTTCAAGTATCCAATTTTATATGACTTGTTCACCATTCGGGCTAGTAATTTAATCATTTTAATCAGCATTGTTTTACATAGTTTAATCATCAATGTTGAATGGTCTAAGACAGTGAAAAACAAACAGTTTTAATTGTTTTCTCATTGTCTGTAATATTTAGAGATAGTTACAGAAACATGCTTTAAAATGTAGTCTAAATCATGTATATAAACTCCTCTAGAATTTTAAATTTTATCCAGGAGTAGTTTGAAAATCTTAAGTTTTTTAAAGAAACTACCTTCTTCTTCTTTTTTTTTTTTTTTTTCCTTCTCTTTTTTGGCTTTCTTTAGAATTACAGGAACATTGCTTGAAATTTGTTCAGATTAGGATACTTTCAAGTCTGAACATTAATTGATGAACAAAGAGTACAAACAAGAATTGAGGGCATAAACCCTACTACATCAACATAACAATATGAAAGTGAATTAGCTTATATTTTATCTTGAACAGGTTTATGTTCTTATGTAATCCCATTTAGTTATCCACGTTGAAGCAACTGCAGCATTGATACCCCTATTTGAAGCAACTAGGCAACAATGTTGTTCAATTCTTTAAGAGCCCCTCTTTAAATCTTAGCAGGAGGGAGTGTCCCTTGTATGAAAGACGAGAAGAAAGCAAGTGCGCGTTCAGGCTGGTAGCTTGGCACGAAATGTCCAGCCCCTCTTATACTCACAAATGTCACGTTTTCATATCCAACGACATAACCTCCAACCTGGTGGTGTGAAAAACTTGTTGTTAAGCTCAAGTTTTGTAAGAAAATAAGAATGTGTTTTTAAGATCATGTATAATGAGCTCTGTCTTACCTGGCCTTGGGAGTACCAGGGGTACCATGGAGTCTCCACTGGGGCCCCCAGTTTGGCCATTGAGTACCTCGTGCTTGTCACTGGAATTATGGCATCTGTATCTCCACTGTGTATATACACATACGCAATCAAGATTCACATTTTTAGTTAGCAGATGAACTTGGATTGTATGATACGACATTTTGTCTCGTTTCTTGAATGGTTACTCACCTGTAGATCCAGACACGAATGCCACTAGCCATCAGCTTCTGAATGACTGGTAAGACTGTTGCAGGTTCGTCCAACCAATCTACAAGTATGTCGTAGCTACAGAGAAAACAACTATGGTTACTAACTAGAAATTATCAGAATATTGTTAAAAAATTGTTAAAGGATTTGCATAGTACTTGCAATCCTGCCATGGCCCTGGAATTCCAGTGATGTTGGCATGAAGAGCCTTTTGCACTTCAGGTGTGTTTAAATATGTCGACACGTATTCACTCGAGCATGGATCATAACCAGATAGCTGTTTCAAAACAAGAATGCAAGGTGATGAGATTTAATTTGTCATAAACTACAAAGACGAAGCATGAAGGATTGGAGAATGAATACCGAGGGAGAAGTAGAAGGAGAACCACATAAGGGTGCATAAATGTCGTAAATATAGATGTTGGCAAACTCATCAAAGGCTTTATCCTGGAAATCTTCACAGGCGTCTGTATCGTTAAATGAACTGAAGTTGCAATTCTGTACGATTCCAAGGTGAGTTTCGTCTGATATCAGAGCAGCGCTCCAGAAATGATCGTACGTGCCTGCCCACCTATCCGCATAATCAATATAGGCATTTCCAATCTGCACAATCATGCATGTTTACATTCATGATGATGATGAAGTTTTTTTTTTTTTTTTTTTTAAAACAAGTGAGAGTGAGAGAAACTTACAGCAATTCCTTTCAAGTTGATGACAGTTTGGTTAGTGATTTTGTTGTTTTGGAGGATTAAATCAGCTAACTGAGGCACATAATGGCCAGCATAGCTCTCTCCAGTTATATAAAAGTCTCTGGTTTTGTATTCTGGAAATCTTTCTAACCAGTTGACAATGAAGGTGTAAGAATCTAATGCTGTCTGTTTGTCACCTGTCACATAATCTGATGATCTATTCGAGTACGAAAATCCCACACCAGCTGGGGACTCCAAATATATGACATTTCCAACTGCATCAATTTTCCAGGACAAGAATTAAAATGATCATCCATTGTTAAAAAGACTAAGATATCATTTTTATGTAAAACGATTGAGTTGTGTCTTAATGATCATCTCACCCTTGTTCCAAGCATTTTCGTTATACCATAGAGTTTTCCCATCCGGGTTTACCCTGAACGGGCCAAGCTCTGTCATGGCTCCAGCTCCTAACGACGAGCATCCAGGCCCTGGAAACAGCAATACATGAGAAAAGTACTCTGACATACTAATAAATCAAGATTCATTAAAAACTATTACCTCCATTCAACCACAGGACAAGAGGCTTGCTAGACGAATCCTCAGCCTCTGTAAAATAGTAAAAGAGGGCTCGACCAACTGTAGGATCAACGGTGACATAGCCTGAATATTGCGAAAAATTAACACTTGGTTGTCCAGGTAACTTCACAATCATGTCAGCTTCTTTTGCACCATCCTGCGTTGCTATATAAATCGGGGAATACTCTGTTAAGGCATCCTCGGTGTAATGATTGTTGGGTTTTCTTGATTTACGTGACTTGAGTAGCGTGCCAAGAGGGTCATATCCTCTACCTCCATAACACTCTGCATATGCTGCAAGGCAGATGAGAGTAAGAAGGAGGAACGAGGCCTTCATATTTGCAATGAAACAGAGGCAATGTCTCCATTGCTGCTATCATTCTTCCTTTATATAGATTCTTGCAACTCTTGAGTTTTCACCTTGTTGATAGCTTGATAATCACTATGTCTGAAGATGAATTTTGGCTCTGAGTGTTTGGACATATAGTATCATGGTATGTGAATGGAAAACTAAACTTGATAAGTATTTGTTATATCCTAGAAAGAATAGAGCATCAAGACATGGATAAGCTAACAGAGAAGCCGGCTTGGTTTTATAGCTTAGTTTCTATCATTTTGCTACTTCCTTGAGCTGGCCAAATGCTATCTCATCATGGAAGATGTCATGATATGAAAACATGCTCTCATTTGAGTTCCACACCATGAAATGCTCCTTGTTCCAATGCTCAGTTAGAGAAATTATTGCCAGAATCTGCAGGGAAGGGAGAATTAAAAACCATCATACCAAAAAGATCAAAATTGTTACCAATAGTTGACGATAACTTGTCGGTATCTACCCATAACAACTCCAAATATGTGCCGACATATTTGTGCAGTCTAATTCCAAGTCAAATAAACAAACTGACAGCTTTTTTAATCATGTTTTGACCTTTTTCTCAGTTACTCATTAATTGCTGTCTCTTTCACTCAATGTTAATGTTACTTCTTTCTCTATTTGTCTGTAATAACTGATAATAGCTCTAGGACTGACTATCTGCTGGTAAAATCCAACAACAAATAACCTCTCTAGAATAAGGAACATTAAAAAGTTATTGGGATATGATATGCGAAAATCAACAAGATAGATAATTGAAAGAAGAAATCAAGCATATGACATTTTCGTGCTTGACCTAAAACCATCCTATAATTCTTGCTGGGGGTAATTTCATTTTGCCACTCTAACTATGATTGTTTTGCAATCCGAGCAGCTAAGGAATTTTTAACACGTGACATACACAGCCTGTGGCATAGACTAAATATGCATAGGTTAGGTTGAAAACCGCTCCAAAACAAAAGTTTAATGTGCAAGAGAAGACATAATCTACCGTTTTTGCTACTTGAATGGCTTGATCATGTCAAACAATTACTTTTCTCGCAAACTTAGTAATGTCGGTAACAATTTGGATCCCCAAAGAATGAAGAATATGAGCAAGTAAAACACTAAAGCCATAAAATATCAAGCTGTTTTAAAAAGTAAAAATCTCAAACATAAGTTCAAAAAGAAAAAAAAAAAAGAAAAAAAAAAAGAAGAAAAAGGTCTCAAGCAATATTTAATCCAGCTACAAAATTCTTTTTCCCACATACTTCTGGGGTTTGAGTACATTCTCTGATAAATAAGCTCTCAGTACAGACAGCAGAGTGGGTTAACTGACTGGCTGCTGGTTCCCATGACCATTTGAAGATGGCGCCCCGTACGATGCACCCGCAGCATATCCATAGCCGTTGTAACCATTCCTTCCATAGTAAGCCCCGTTCCAATTACCGCTATGATCCATCCTTGACTGCCAAACAACAAAATTAAGAGAATAAATAGGAAGTAAGCAGACAAACATATACAGGGTAGCATTTTCTCTCATAATACTTTATTACAAGAGATTAGCATTGTTATACATAGAACACTTTAAACTCTAGTTTGAAAAGTAGTTAAAACAATTGAATATAAACAAGATACCATTTTAGCCAAAATTGTACCATACTATAATACTATTGGTTTTTGTGAAACAGTGTAATAACTGCTTACTAAACCTTTTCAGGGTTTTGAGAAGTTTTGACATGATTTCAGTTTATTGTCACGATAAGATCATAGAAGAATTTCGACTTCCTTCCTAGCAAGTTATGGTATTGAAATGCTGGAATATCCATGCACTATCATCACATGACAAGAATTATAGAGTTAAGATTTACCTGCTTGTTTCCCATATTTCGACCCCAAGAAAGACGAACTGTCTGCTTGCCAATAACTGTCCCATTCAATCTCTGAATAGCATCCTCGGCGTTGCTTCTGTAAAAAGCAAATTGAATAGGGTCGTGCCATGCTCATGAAACCAATATGACTACGTAGTCAACACCATGATCATATTTTCTAAATATCAATATTCTTTGCCACCATATTTACTAAATGACATTCACAAATGTACATTAAATGGCAATAGAATAGCAGATACTACTATATAATGAATTTCACGGTCATTTAAGTGTAAAGTGTGAACCAATCATTGAGGATTTTCTTATCAGTTGACAAAACAGTATTTCGTTTCCATATTTCTTGGATTGATCAAATTAAGTGATTAGCAAACACTAATAAAAGAAAAGGTATGGAGGTCCCCAAACAGTTTCACAGCTCAAAGCTACAACCATCTCAGCTAGCTAATCTTATTTTTTTTTTAATTATATGTTTGTTCATTTATTATTTGAGAGTCGAGCATTTTCAGATCAAAGAGCATTTCAGAGATTCTCATGAGCACCTATGAATTCAATTAGGCAAACAGCCAACTTCTAATTTGACTAAATATACGAAGACTGTTTATATAATGTGTTGTATATTTCTTGTCTATAGAAGTAATATTTATGTACACAATAAGTTCTACAATAATGACCATTATCAGACTTTACCTGTTTGCAAATTGTACAAAACCACACCCCTTTCCAGCAGGTATCTTTACAGAGAGAACGTCACCAAAAGGAGCAAAAGACTGTCTAAGCTCATCATCAGTGACATCGGAGTCAAGTCCTCCCACAAATATCTACAAGAAACATGAGTTATATAGGTTACACTACACAACACCTTATCTTTAGATCACTGGTTTTCAAAGAGGAGCAGGACTTACCGTGGTGTTATATGTGTCGCTCTCAGGCTGACCTTGGGGCACAACACCATTTGCATATCCACCAGCCAATACAACAGCTAAACCAAAAAAATTGGACAAAAGAATGTCAAAATGGATTGCAACACTTATTGACAACATACAAGTCATATCGGACTAAAAAAAGATATTCAAACAAATCAAAAGTAAAAATCAAACTCAATTTGAAAGAATCTTTTCAGCAGATAATAGGAATGACCAGTAGGGCATAAAATCCAAATACAACACAAATTTTTAAGTTGCACCTTGTGAAGAATATTGTTGTTGCTGTGGTGATGTTTTCTTGGGGGTCGCAACACCAATTCGCATAGGTCTGCTAGAACAATAAACACCATTCATTTCAGTCATGGCTCGAGTTCTCTCATTTTCATCGCCAAACCTAACAAAGCCATAACCTTTTGAACGGCCACTATTTGCATCAACCACCACTTTTGCACCTTTCACAGATGGATACCTACTAGCGAAGGTGTCATTCAATAGCCCATCAGTAACATCGGTAGCCAAATCTCCAACAAATATAGACAAGTCAGAACCAGTATTATTATTATTGTTGTTATTGTTATTATCAGGGCGCCTATCACCAGTACTAAAGGCCGCCCAGTTTAAGCGAAAGGGTTGCTCTGCATTTGGCATAGTGGTGCCATTGAAGCTCTGCAGAACTTTCTCTGCTGCTGCATGAGAATTGAACTCAATAAATCCATATCTCTCAGAATGGCCAGTCTGCTTATTGCGGATAATCTTGACCGTAACAACCTACTTGTTTACATAGGAGAAGTGATTAAATAACAAATACAAAAGTACAAATTTTGCATAAAGCTATAGTTCCTAACAAATTTGAGGACCACAAGATATCTTCACCTTACATATTATGATGCAATCAGATTGCTACTTAGGTATCACTTAAAGCAGTAATCAGATAACAATTGACAAAGAAAAAGCTGTATCAGTGATATTAGATAATTCTGATTCAGGAATACATCAGCATTTACACACAACTACTAGATAAGATGTTAATCAAAGAAATCCTAAGAGATAAATTTTCTGAGAGCACAACTTATAACAAGTAAAAACATATATCATCTTTATATTTCATCATAAATTTAAATAGCATGACACTGGGTGACCTATGCTATCTATATTCATTTCAAAATACAAAGGTGAGGTGCCAATTTGTAAAATTATGTGTATATCTCTGCAAATAATATTCGGACCTAAAGATGATCGTTCTTTTTGACATTACACCACACATGTAAGATGAGATCATGAGAAGGTGTTCTTTGTGCATCAGCTTATCAACATTTACTTCTCATCTGGGAATACCAATTAGACTCAATAACAACATCGTGTTGGTTATCTCAAAAAGGCCAGTTTATTATGTTTATTTTGTTATAATATATGTTTTGTTAGACTTGCTTGGCATTGTTAAATATTTTGATCTTGTTCTTATTTTGTTTATCCATTAAATTATATAATTAATGTCAGTGGTCAATATTTCATCTATATGCATTATACACATCCTTGGCTACAAACTATATAACATTCTTGTGCTTAAAATTTTAAGAAACGTACCAGTCTTTTGGCCCTTCCAGAAAAAGTACCAATTCAAAACACATATTGAGACCCCATGTCTTACTCTTACCATGGTTACCTAGAAAAACTTGTTCGAAAACCCATTAAAACAAATTGAGCTTAATTCATTTCATCTCCACACTTAGACACATAATCTGTGTTCCTTACAGATCAGAATACAGCTTTCACATGAAGGACCAAAGAAGACAGATCACCACAATTGTTCCACAAAAACAGATAATTTGCTTCAGTAAAGTTATTTCGAAATTCCAACAAGCCAGATATCAATAGAATAAGTAATCTCAAATACCAAGCAAGTATTAAATCCATCAAGAAATATTAATTGTTCGAAAAAAGAAAAAGAAAAAAGATGAACACGGTAACTAAAGTATGATTACCTCCCCAGATTGCGAAAAGCATGACTGAAGATAACCTTCATCCATCCACTGCTGGAGATCTCCAATCCAGATCGTCTTATTATCCTCACCCGCGTTCTGAATCTGATTATTCTGCTTCTGAGTCTGCGGCTGTGGCTGCGGTTGTTGCTGATACTGCTGCTGCTGCTGGTGAGGATGGTAGTATGGCACGTAATGCTGATTGTACATCATATGCTGCTGCATCGCCATGGCAGGATACTGCATAGCCATCCATTGCTGCTGTTGGTACTGCTGCATCGCTACCCATTGCTGGTGCTGCATCTGCTGTTGTTGCTGCTGTTGTTGCTGCTGATTCTGATCTCCACCGTTCATTTTACTCTCCCTAAACTACCCCTCCCTGTAAGTTCAAATCTTCGTGAGAGCTAGGGTAACCTGGTCTCGGAGAAACCAGGCCTTTAGAGAGAGAAAGAGATTGAGAGATTGAGAGAGAGAAAGAGGTTTTACAAAGTCGGCTGGCGAGAATAAAAGGATGTATGACGGATCTAGGGTGGATTCAGCGTGTGGCATAGTATTTGACGATGTTAAATCTGAGCCGTTGGTGGATGCTGAGTTGGATATGTACCGTTGATTGGGGAGAACAGCTACGTGTGGGTCCAGTATATACGCGGTAGTAAATCGAGGCCCTTCCATATTTAGATCGGACGGTTGGATTTGCGTGGAGAGAACAGCTAAGATCATGTGGATTTGAATTGACGGCTGAAAGTTGCTGTGTATGAGTATTGGGGTTAGGGTAAAACTCTATGGTACACTGGAAATAGGGTCCGCAACGCACACTGAATCATTTATTGTATATTTTTTAATTTATTATTGGATTGCTATGAGTTTTATTTCAGTTTTTGTTTTTTTTTGATTTTTTTGTTCACACGAAATATTCCCTAATACAATAAATTTCGAATTCGTATTATTAATAGGTTAGAGATTACATGATCTTGAAAGTATATCGAACAACACAGGGATTTGATGCGATCAAATCTTTGATGCGACCAAATCGGATTTGATCGCGTCTTGATTAAATTTGATTTTATCTAAATTTATTTTCTTTTTTGGATATTCAACTTCTTGACTATTTGCATCTTGACGTAGACTTTGTGGGTGTCGAACCGAGTTCTGCTCGGTTGATCTGACTGGACACCGATCCGGCTTGCCCACCACATTTGGATTTTGGATGGTTGGTCTCTGACAGACTCAAATTCAGGGATACAACGAGACTCTTAATTAATAAGATTTCGTTCTAATATTGTAAAGTTTGCATGTTTGCTACGTAAAAATTTTAGCTTTTATTTTATTTTTAATAATATGAAATTTTTGTTCCATTTGAAACAACAAATTTGACATTTATTGTGATTTGGATTATTCAAATTAATGTGAATTTAAAATTCATCCAAATAACTTGGAAATTAAGTAAATGAATTAGAAAAATCATTAGAGGAAATTTCTCTATAAAAAAAATTCATTATAAAATAAATGAAACTCAATAAATCCTCAATAGATTTGCAATTTATAGATATAAAATTTATCTTTTAACCTTCGTATCCCATTATAATTTAGAATAATATATTATATCCCTCTAAAATAATAATAGCTATAAAATTCCATTCAAGATTCCTTGAAAGTATGTATTTTTTATGTAGAAAAAAATTTGTAACAAGATGAGCACTCTGACTATATTTCATAAAGTGGAATTCTTATGAGAACACTTAATTTCATAAGACCGATTAATTCACACGTAATTAAGAAAAGATGTTTTGATCCCCTTTTTTTTTTTTTTCAATTTTGAATTCATTCTCAAAATCAATTCATACTTTACCTCAGTGAAATTTCATCCTCAAGATAAGAACAAAAATTGGAAATTGATCAATAAAGCATTGGAATTAGTTGGAAAATATTCTTAGCATTTTTCAAATTTATTGGTTTTTATATTATCAATGATACAAATCTCGCATGTCAAATTGAACTAAGAAAATATGATGCTTGTAAATTAGTCTAAATATTACAGAAAAAATATTATTTTTCTTACATCACATGGATATTAAATGACTGTGTAAAATGATGATGTTAGTGTATTGGTGCATAGCAAAATACAAACTCCGACATTGTAATAAATAATCCATCCTTTAAGAAGAATAAATAATCTAAATTAATTTTAATGATAACACAAATCAACTTGGAATTTATGAATTTCACCTAATAGTTGATTAGATAATTCAAAGAGGCTACAACTCAAGATTTAGACTAACCGTTAACCTAAATGATTGATTTTAAGTGGTCAGCCACATTAATAACTCTCTTTCTCTCTCTCTCTTTTTTCTTTTTCTTTTTCCCTCTCAATTAGAACATTGAAAACCTTTTTTTTTTTTTTTAACTTTGATGATTTGATTTCGATCGTGGTAATCACAATCTGCATCTTTATGAACGTGGGATTCCATTCGTCATTTGTGGGTAACATCAATAACAGATTTTTCTTTAAAATCTATTATATTTTTTCCACCAACCAAACACACCTTTCAGAGAGATTAACGTTGCATGAAGCACTGTACTAATGTAGACTTCAACATGGTCTTGGTCAAAACGAGGAGATCTTTATGGCCAGCATGTCCCATGTTTGGCTGGTCAACTTTTCTAGGTTTTGGAAGGGGTGGGGTGGTGTGGGGTGGGGGTTAGAATTTTTTTGGTCAACAAAAATGGATGGTGGGCATAATTGAGTTAGGTGCATCAAACAAAAAACCTTAAAACTATTTCAATTTATAATGTTGATGGTGAGTGGTTGGTTAGATTGAAAGCTTTGTCTATGGTCTTTATATTATACATTGATATTTATTAGGTAGCATGGCTAATTAATTCAATTATTTAATGATAAACTAATTAAATAGTAATGCAAGAAATGAATAATGAAAATTTAGATTAGGAATTGCCATGATTATTGTTCAAAAGGTATTTATAGCTTTGAGGGACGTATACGCTTTACGGATAGTCAACGTCATTAGTTATACAATATTGTACAAAAAAAAATGTTTAATTTTACTACAACAAATCTTGGATGGTCACAATCCCATTCAAAATCAAATAGGAAAAATAAATACTATTTAAAGACAATGAAAGTGGAGGCACGTGATGAAACTTTTAGATTTTAAATAGTTCAAATTACAATTTATCAGAGAGTGGTAGTTCGAACTACCACCTAGCTAATTTGGGAGATTATTAGTTTTATTTAAGAATTTAAAAATATAATAATTTTAGAATTGAATCCTAATTGGCTCTGTGGTGGATTACATGAAATATACCAACTTCAATTTGTGTGTGTACGTACACACAAAAACACACATTCATACAGATACATATAAAATAAATATTACACTTTATTCTGAAACAATTTGGAACATAAAAGTGATGATTTTAACACCCCCTTCAAGACAGGTAAAATGCACTTAATAATATTTTCTGTACCTAAAAAATCTTCAAAATCATTTAAAATATTCCAAATTTGTATGAGTTAGAAATAAGACTTCATTTAACCAATCTTGCAAGAAAACAAATTTTTAGCATCCAACAATCATTGGACACATAAAACATTCCTAAATTGTCTTCTATGCTCTCAAAATTTCAACAGGGAAAATCCCTGTTAGCTTCTGCTGTTATAAATCAATGAATAAATAAGCTAACTAAGCTAAAAGAAGCAATATATATACACACCTACAACTTGTAATCTTCATTTAAATAACTTTCATAATGTGTTCCCTTGAGCGTCTTCTCGATATCTCCCCAGTTTCCGACCTGTGAAGATAACGACCCTTTGTGTATCTTCACTTGACGGCTACTCAGGTCCTGTAGAGGAACTCTCAGAAAATTCTGAACATCGACCAATTTCTGGAAGAAAAGTAGAAACAACGTGAGAATGAGATGGGAAATGCAAATGTGATTTTTTCTTGGTAGTGAAAAGCTGGATGGAAAAGCCTCACAGTTCGATTGTTTATTATGTCTTCATAATAAAGGATGATGTGTCGAGTGCTCTTGAAATATTCCATGGATTTGTTAACAAGATTTTCCACTTGCTTTAGATCAGGTATAAGTAAAGATGTATTGACTGTTGGCTTGTAACTGGCAAGGACTTCAGCCTGCAACAGTTAAAGAAACAAGGATGTGAAAACAGTATAATGTGATGTATGTATATGTGTGTGTAGAGAGAGAGAGAGAGAGAGACCTCGTGGGTTGAATGCACATGCGATTTGTGCGTCCCATTGAGAAGCTTGGCATTCTGGTCATAAGAATTAGCTAGGATGGAAACCATACGACGCAACAAGTTCCTTCTAAAAAGAAAAATGGCTGAAACTCCTTTAGAATTGAAGTATTCAACTATTTCTTCATGATGTTGCATTAAGCCCTGAAAAGGGTCAGAAAGATTAGCTAATGATCACGGCTGCTTCACGCTATAGAAATATAACTGGAGGCAACAATTAAGCAATCTCAACGTGGGTGGTCAATTCTTTTTTTCTTTTTATAAACAAACAAGTTTCTAGAGATCTGAAAAAACATATGTACTCATTCTATAAGATACATATTTACAGATAAAGAAAACGAAATATGAACAAAAAAATGATTTAATAGAAGAATTTCTAGAATTCCTTGGTCAAGGAATCTTGCAAATATCACATTTAGGGATCAACTTCACAAATGTGGTCATCTCAGACCAAAATACGAGTTGATGCAAGCTTGTGACAACAAATATCAAGAACGGATATGACATTAGAGCAGAATCGTTTAGATAAGAGCCAGTTGTTATTCTCCAAGTCCACAAGCCATCATCGGCTTTCAGATAGATACTTGAATTCAAGCCTCTAGCTTCTAGTGATAAGAGGAATTACACAACTTCCCTCCAAAACAACTCATAGAACTATCGACATGTAACGTAAACAAATAGAAACAAATTAAGACATTACTTTCTTTGTATTTCCCATATATACATAAACGATTGAGTTTGCAATTAAAGGCGCTCACCTGGTTAAGCATCCATTTCAATCCAACAGCAGCTGTACACTCATTTTTTGAGGCACTCGTAAGCCAGTCAAGATTATAAATTTTATCCAGAGTTTCCGTAATTGTGGATATGTTACTTCTTCTAACTTTAACGGAAAAGATCTCCCCATTCGAGCTTATGTTCATATGACTATTCAATAAAGTTTCGAACCATCCACTCCCAGATCTCTGCGTGGACAAAATTGCAAAGTATCGTACAGGATTGCATGCACATTCTTCCCTAACCAATCACCAAACCAAGATCAGTATATCCAGCAACTATCCAAAGCTTATAACTAAGAAACTGCAGGCTCAAGACAATGAATGTTTCACCTGCTGAAAGTCTTTGGTTTGGGGAAATGTATGTAAGGCTCGTCTGAAGGCTCGACATTAGTCACTTCGCACGGTCTCTCCGCCACATGGACGCTCAACAAACGTCCAGTTGCTCGTTCGCCAACTTGCTTAAGACAGACCGAACATATATAAACTCCACACACCATCACCACTATCAATACCAACATCCTTAAAACCAGAGGATACTTCTTTCTGTGTTTCACAATCAAGCTATCCTGAAACTCAAATAAACACCACAAATAAGAAAAAGCACATCATTTGATCCAAATTAAAATCCCATACATGATTACAACTCTCCATAAAACATTATAGTAGCTTGATTAAGCTTGAAGAGGGGTTTCAAAAAATTTAATGCCAAAGCAAGAGGGCATCAGTAACAAATTAAATTAATGGCATATCAGCATCTACAGCCAAAAAAAGCCACCAATTTGAACAATTTCTTGAAAATTCCTTTAAAATCACAGAAAAATGAGAGAACAAGAAAATGGAATAAATTAAAGACACCCATTGCTTCAACTCACCAGAAAAACCATAGATGTGAGCAAAATACATCAACCCTTAATTATCCTAATGCCCAAATCAAGAAACATATTTTATCAAAATCTAAGTATCAAGAAAACAAGAACCCCCCTTGTATCAAGAAACCATTAACAAGAAAATTTATAAAATCAAGAAAATTTATAAAATCAAGAAAATAAATGTGGAGAGAGAAGAAAAAGACATGCCTTGGCCCAGAAACAGAGATCGTCCGCCATATCCATTTCTGTTTATGCCCAAACGGGGGAGCTCAGATTCAAGCCTTCTTTACTCTTTTCCCTTTTGAATCTATTCATCCTATGCCCTTTTACCTGAAAAAATTGCATGCAGCAATACGTGTATAAATATGTATCTATCAATGGATTATGAAAGGAACAAAGCTTTGATTTTTATTTTTTTATTATTTAGGAGAAGAACAATATGATGAGAAGACCGTTGTCAAACCTCCTTGTTCTATGTTACTCTACAAGATTTTCATTTAGATTTACGTCTCCCCCTAACTCTCTCTCTCCCCCCCTTTTCTCTCTCTAGACTGTTTCTCTCTCGTGGAATCTGACGTGGATGGGGGAAGTGGAATCTGGTAGAGCCTTTAAACGACACCGTGTCATTCGCATCGAATTAGGTCAATCATTATGTTGGTATTTAATCATTTCAATTTTTAGTATAGTTAAAGTGTTAAACTGAAGCAAGGCCTAAAACATTATTACCAACCTTTTAAAGCAGCTTTTATTAGTTAAATTGGTCAATCACTCTATGTATAAAGAAGGTAATTAGTCAAACAGCTGTAATAATTACCAAAATCTAAACAATATTCCAAAAGTCGTATTTGTTAGATTTATTGTTTTTAAAATGAATTAAATTTATAGGATTTTCTAAATATTTTTTTGAATAAAGTATGTGATTCTATTAGAAAATCCGATTTGTTTGCAAGATCTTCATAGTCTTTTAAGTTCTAATTTTAGTAAACTATACATTGTAATTTATAACACCGTATAGTTTATTTTACTTAAATATTGCAATTTCTTTCTATACATGATTGGTAGTATATTGTCTTATTTTTTTAGGAGAATATATATTGTCTTATTTAATTGAGCTAGAAGGCTGGCTCTGGCTCAGCAATGCATATTCTAGAAAAGTTTCCAGAAAAAGAAAAATAAATAAATAAATAAAGAAGAATATATTTTAGCTCCACACATGCCGTCATAATTAAAAGACGGCAAAAGTTGTCAGTAGTGGGGGCGGGCAGCACTATTCCCGCTTTCATATTTTCTTAATATCAAATTTTAATTAACATTGTTTGTGTGTGTAATTTCGTAAAATTATTTTTATAAGTTAATTTCTATTTTATAATTTGAATATGAGTTGATTTGTCTAATAAAATTAAAAGATGGATCCTACAAAAGTTATATCATTTTTAAGTTATTCATATATATAGTATTATTTTATAGCAATGATTTATTCCTTATTATTTAGTAGTATCTCATATTAAATATGTAATTTTTTTATTAACATTTATTTTTGTACAACACTCAATAAATAAGATTAAGTAAAAATTCCCCCACATAATTAGCATTTTCAATTAAAAAGAATTAATCTTTGCAGAAAAGTATTCGAGTTTAAATACTTGGTACGAATGTGTTGTAAAATTTATTATTATTCAAATAGGACCACTATTCACTAACAATTACTCTCTCCATCCCGTGATAAGTGTCACACTTTCCATTTTTAGATGTCTCAAAATAAATGCCACACTATACACTTACTAAAAATGGACATAAAAAAATTCCCTTTATTTACATTATAATAATATATCTCACTACCTCTCTCCTCCCACTTACATTATAATAATATATTCCACTACCTCTTTCCCCCACTCACATTTAAATACAATAATTCTTAAAAATAGGATCGAACAGTAAATGTGACACTTATCACGGGACGAAGGGAGTAGTATTCTTTATATACATAGGGGCTCGCGCCATGACTTCTCGCACTCATCGCCTCCTGTTTCGATCAGCATTGATGGGATATATTTATGGGCCACGGCCCACCACCAAAAGAATCAGATCGTGGCTAAGTGAAAAGGTTGGGCCCTTGTGTGAGGCCCATTATGATTCTCTCGATCCCTAGTTTGAACTCATTAGCCCAACTTATGACACATAGGTTATCACAAAATAGAAGCATCTACAATCTCATGTACCAGAACTTTGACGGAATAGTTTTCCACAGGGGCGGTTCTATGCGGAGGCAGCACTGGCCTTCCAATCCAGTGGAGCCAAGATATCTTTTTTTATATATAGTGGTGTAAAGTTATATTTAAAGTAAATTTAGTTTAAAAATTATATTAATTCACTAAATAGGAAAGCCTGTATTTAAATTTAAAATTCTTGTAAATTATATTTATATTCCATTTTTTTATTTTCCAAACATAAAATATAAACATTGGAAGATAAAAAGAATATTTACCAACAATAGAGATCAATTTAAATTTTTAGATGTGAGTTTTTTAAAATCTCCCACCACGTTATTAAAGGTAATGTTTTTTTTTTTAAATCATTTAATATTTTTATGATTTATGTTTAGATAATATAGACTTTCATATATTCGTGTCTTGAAATATGTATGGATAATATAATTTTTATTTGTTATACCTTTTTAATTCATTAGTATTTTAGTTAGTTATTCAATTAAGATTTGATTTGAACTTTGAATTCAATTTAATAATTCATTTAATTAATTAGTTATTAAATCAACATACGACTATCCGCACCACTTCATTTAATTTAAGTTGTATAAAATTAAATTTGACACATTACTTTGAATTAGTACTACTTCATTTAGTTTAAGTTGTAAAAAATTAAATTTCACACATTACTTTGAATTAGTAGTTAGTTATCAAATTTCTATTTTCATTTGGTTATAGTCTTGCAAAAACTTAAATTTAAGTCTTCATCGTATTTTTTGTAGGGCACAATTCAAGTGAATATCAAAATATTTTGTTATGTATAAATTTTAAATTAGATAAAAATGAGAATTTCAAATGCTAAAGTGTGAAAGAAGAAAAGGTTACGATGCCATATTATAAAATTGATATCATAGTCTTCTTTATTGCTTTCGTTAGGTCACCTAATTCTCATAATTGTGACTGCACGTCTTTGCGCTTCCAAGACTTGTTTATCAATGGGTCCACTTCGTTCAACTACAGTAGACTTCAACAAGCTTATTTTAAATGCTAAATTGCTATATATATATATATATATATATATATATATATATATATATATTAAAGCTATTTCATCTTTCTCCCTCACCATGTATATGGATGTTATTTTCAGCTGAATATAAATAAGGGCACTTACAATGGCATCGAAAATTTCTAGATATAGTTAACGCTCTCTTCCACCCATCCATCCATATCATCATTCATTTAATTATAACTTACAATTTATAACCCATTCAACCATATCATTGGTTAAATACTATTTGGATATCAATAATCAAATCACATTTTTTATCCAAATAAACTTAGAGTGCGACTATTCGCACCCCCAATAATTACTAAACACACCCCAGTTGTAGTGTTACTGTACATTTCATTTGTATACAATAACACTACAATTGGAGTGTGTTTAATAATTCATGGGGTGCGGATAGCCGCACCCATAAACTTATATTTAATTTGATAATTTTTATCTAAAATAATTTTTTATTTACGAAATTGTGAATAAAATAAATATCAATTTTTTAAATTTTAGATTTTTTCATTATATTGTTAATGAAATATTATTAATTTTATTGATAAAGTAAAATGATTTATCTAAAAAATTGGAAGAAAAAAAAGATTTAAAAAAAATTAAAAGCTTCTGCCCGATACTCAAATTTGTAGCCAAATATTTTAATGAAGAGTAAGTCTTGTGTAAGACCGTCTCACGAATCTCATTCCGTGAGACGGATAGGGTCGGATCGAAGTATTACATGATATATACAAAAGTATTACATGATACGCATAAAAGTATTACCTCATATACATAAAGGTATTACATGATATTAAGTTATGTGATATTTTCAAAAAGTATTACATGATATACATAAAAGTACTACCTAATACACACAAAAGTATTACATATAACACAATTCACGCACGAGAAAGAAGAGCACTTGGGCGCCTAGCTAGGATCCGCGCGTTTTTGTGTTGACCCGACCCGACCCGACCCAAATCAGGTCATTATCCCATAATACAAAAGTATTACTTAATATACATAAAAGTATTACCTAATACACATAAAAATATTACATATTTTCTTATAGTCTGACTCAACTCAAAACACATTTTATAATACAAAGTATTACCTAATATACATAAAAGTATTACATAACACACACAAAAATATTACATAATTTTTATGTTTGACCCGACCCTATCCGTCTTACGGAATGGGATCCGTGAGACGGTCTCATCCAAGACTTTATCTTTAATGAAATGTGCTTCTCAATTATATTAATTGAAGTGAAAAAAAAAAAAAGCAAAGGCACTGCATAAATTTGGGAACAGATATATCACAATTAAAGCAAGAAAAAAAAACAACAGTCATATTTATCCCAATATTATTGCAACCAATAAAAATTTAAGAAATAAAAAATACAATAAAAAAACTGGAAAAGGCGTTGCAAGATGATCGAACGCGCCAACCGCTGATTCACGTTTGGCAACGCGCGTAATTTTTTTTTTTTTTCCTTCCAATTTTTGGGTTATGATAGAGTAACCCATTGCCACCATCCAGTTATGCAGTAGTCAGCATCAACAATTTATAAAATATTGAGACATATCATCCAATAAATTATACTATTATAACATTAAGTGTCGTTTTACCATTTATTTTACTTTTAATCATAATCCATCTTTCTTCCATATTTACTTTAATATTTCCTTTATATTTATCACACGTCATAATTATGTAGCATAATTGAATTTATATGTCAATATTTGTTTTTTCAACAAGTACAATCATACACGAAATTTCCTATAAATACAACAGCTTTAACAAGTTAATTTGGTTATTTATTTGGCATAATATATCTTCTCCCACTTGTTATTTCTTAATGGCCTTAGCTACCAAGGAAGTCGCTCTTGACTTCTCGCCGTTTTTCCTTATGTTCACCGACGGCACCATCCACAGGATCCCTCCGCCGCGATTCGTCGCTCCCTCCGACGACCCCAACGCCGCTGTCCCCTGCAAAGACGTCGTCATTGACTCCGAGACGGGAATCTCCGTTCGCATTTACTCGCCGCGCCACCACGCTCCGCCGCAGAAGCTCCCCCTCGTGGTCTATATTCATGGAGGCGCTTTCTGCATCGGATCATCCTCCACCCCCGAGTTTCACAATTTCATCTCTGAATTAGTCGAAAAAGGAAATGTAATCGCAGTTTCAATTGATTACCGATTGGCTCCCGAAAACCCCATCCCGATCCCCTTCGACGATTCGTGGACCGCGTTCCAGTGGATTGCAGCTCACGCTGAGAGAAAAGGCCCCGAGCCGTGGCTCAATGACCGCGCCGACTTTCGGCGCGTGTTCGTTGGGGGTGAGAGCGCGGGAGCAACCATAGCGAACGACGTCGTCCTCAGAGCGGGAGCTGACCGGCTCCCCGGCGTGGAGATTTTGGGGCTATTCTTAGTGCATCCGTTTTTCGGCGGCAAGGAGGAGGACAAGCTGTACAAACTCCTGTGCCCTACGAGCAGCGGCCGCGACGACGATCCGCGGTTGAATCCGGCGGTGGATCCTCGGATCGGGCAAATGGCAGGGCGGCGCGTGATATTCCTGTTGGCGGAGAAGGACTTCCTGATGGAGAGGGGAAGGGCGTACTGCGAGGGTTTGAAGAAGAGCGCGTGGAGTGGAGATGTGGAGATGATGGAGAGCAAAGGAGAAGGGCATTGCTTTCATTTTTCTAATCCAAATAGCGAAAAAGCTCTTGCTATCATTCATCGTTTGGTCGCTTTTCTCAACACTGCCTAGTTGACGGTTGGGTCACTCTTTTTTTTTTTCATGTTAAAGAATAATGCGTGGTAATTTATAATGAAATAATTATCTCTAATCCCTTATTTAATCATAGGACATCAAAATGAAAATTGATAGAGTTAATCCTCACCATCCTGACTTCAAGAGAGATTAGTGGGCTATTGTTTGAGGCCCATTCATTGACCATAATTTCTGTGGGCCGTTGATGGCACAAATATGTTCTTTACATAATTTTACTAAATTGTTTTAATCAAATAATTATTTCAGGGACCAACCTTTAGCGCATGCCTCGTCAGTGGTATCATATAGCAGTAATATAAATTTAAAAATATATGGGTAGGGGCTTACATCTCATGTGAGATTTGACAAAGTATATATGAATGAATAAAGTTGGTTGATTAATTTAATATAATTAATATCGATTTCATATAAAATCATATAGAGTTTCATTTTATGTAGGTTTAATGTAAAGCAATCTCATATTAGTTTTTTCGAAAATATATAAGATTTCGAGTTTGGTCAATTTGTTTGTGAATGTTTTAACTTATTAAATTTCAAAATAAATGAAAATAAAATGAAATCTTATTTTTTCAGAAGGAAAGAAAATTCGTACTTTTGTAATATTTAATATGCTCTTTTATAAAAGGAAAAAATGAATCAATAACTGATTAAACTATTTTTAGAACTAAATTTTATTATTCAATATGTTGGGCCCCCACCAAACCGACCCGGCCTAGGGTTCGGCCCAAGTGGAGACCAGAACCAGTTAGAAGTCCAAAACCGGCTAGAAGGCCAGAAGACCCGACCTGGCTAGAAGGGCCGACCCGGCCAAACAAGATCCCGACCTAACCAGGCCGACCAGGCTAGGGTCTAACCCGAGGAAGCCAAGCCGACCAGGAGGCCTGAGAAGACCAGAAGGCCAGAAATCGAGGCCATTGTTGCAAGAAGAGCAGAAAATCAAGGGATTTAATCCATTTTCTTATTCGATTTAGATAGGATTTAATCCATTTTCTTTTTCCCTTATCTGTACCCTAAAATCAAGGGATTTATTTCTTTCTTTCCAATTTTCATATCTCAGGTCTAGCCTATAAATAGGGCCTCGATTATCATTCAAAAGGATCGAATGCTAGATCCGAAATCATTGTAATTAGAGAGCCTTTTACTCTCAATTCTTATATAAAAACGTTCTGGCCGGCCAAAATTGACCGACCAAAATAAGCCTAGCAAATTTGCCCGAGTAGGCACCGGGCCATTCTTTTTCTTATTTTATTTGATTCTCATATTACTTATCCGATTCGATTTCCTTAAGCCGGATCGATATTTCTTTGTGTTAGAGTAGAATTTTGTACCATGCAAAATCCGACGTCAACATTTGGCGCTAGAAGGAGGGGGCTGAAAAACAACACATAGCTCGAAGACTACCAACACAGAATGTCCTACCTGGTCTCCAAGACCAGAACCTATTACTAGAACGATGCAGTGGGGCTAGGGAAAGAACTGAAAGATTAGATCAAGAAAATTACTCTCCAAGGTGCCGAGCTCATTTACCGAGCCGACCAGAGAGTCTATACGTCGAGCTCTTCTACCGAGCCGACCAAAGATTAGATCAAGAAAATTACTCTCCAAGGTGCCGAGCTCATTTACCGAGCCGACCAGAGAGTCTATACGTCGAGCTCTTCTACCGAGCCGACCAAATATTAGATCAAGAAAATTACTCCAAGGTGCCGAGCTCATTTACCGAGCCGACCAGAGAGTCTATACGTCGAGCTCTTCTACCGAGCCGACCAAAGATTAGATCAAGAAAATTACTCTCCAAGGTGCCGAGCTCATTTACCGAGCCGACCAGAGAGTCTATACGTCGAGCTCATCAATCGAGTCGACCAAAGACAAAAATAAGGAAACCACTTCCTAAGATGTCGAGCTCATTTGTCGAGCCGACCAGATAGTCTACACGTCGAGCTCATCCATCGAGCCGACCAAAGATAAAAATAAGGGAACTGCTCCTCGAGATTGCGAGCTCCTTTGCCGAGCCGACCATAGAGTATACGTCGAGCTCATCCATCGATCCGACCAGAGACAAAAACAAGGACATTTCTTCCTAGCACATCAAGCTCATTCACCGAGCCGACCAAACTAAGGCTCCGGCCCACTAAGGCTTCGGCCCACAAAGGCTCTGGCCCACAAGGGTTCCGACCCCACAAAGGCTTCGGCCCACAAAGACTCCGGCCCACAAGGGTTCCGACCCCATAAAGGCTTCGGCCCACTAAGGCTTCGGCCCACAAAGGCTCCGGCCCACAAGGGTTCCGACCCCACAAAGGCTTCGGCCCACAAAGGCTCCGGCCCACAAGGGTTCCGACCCCACAAAGGCATCGGCCCCCTAAGGCTTCGGCCCAACCCGAGCTCGCCAGCCGAGCTCGGGATCAAACTTGAAGGCTCCGGCCCAAAAAGGCTTCAGCCCAACCCGAGCTCTCTCACTGAGCTCGAAATCAAATTTAAGGGTTTCGATCCCACCAAGGGCTCCGGCCCAACCCAAGCTCATCCGAGCCACAAAAGGGCTCCGCCCCTAAGCTCATCCAGGCCACAAATTAAAAGGGGTCCGGCCCTAAGCTCATCCGAGCTACAAATTACAAGGGCGCCGGCCCAATCCGAGCTCACTCGCTGGGCTCGGATTCTGACTAGAGGCTATGGCTCAAAGCCTTTCCGAGCTCTGAACCTGATAAAGGGCTCCGGCCCAATCCGAGCTCATTTGCTGAGCACGAATTATAACTAAGGACTCCGGTCCAATCCAAGCGTATCTGAGCTCGTGAACTTGACCAAGGGCTCCGGTCCCCACCTTAGCTCATTTGAGCTCTGAAATCTAAACTAAAGGCTCTATGCCAAGAGCTGAGCAGAAACGTACCCGGTGCCGTGCCGGGAGCCAACCAGAAACGGACCGGCGTCGTGCCGGGAGCCGACTAGAAACGGACCCAGCGTCGTACCGGGTGCCGACCTGGCCCGTGCGCGCACACGTCGGGTGTCGGGCAGACTCGCGCGCACGCACGCCGGGTACCGAGCAGACCCGCGCGCGCACACGTCGGCACACGTCTGGCACGCGCGCGCACACGCCGGGTGCCGAGCAGACCCGTGCGCGTACACGCCGGGAGCTCGCGCACACGCCGGGTGCCGAGCAGACCTGCGCGCGCACACGTCGGGAGCCGACCTCACCCGCTTGCGCACACGCCGGGTGCCGAGCAGACCCGCGCGCGCACACGTCGGGAGCCGACCTAGCCCGCTCGCGCACACAACGGGTGCCGAGCAGACCCGCACGCGCACACGCCGGGTGCCGAGCAGAACCCGTGCACGCACACGCCGGGTGCGGACTAGACCCGCGCACGCATACGTCGGGAGCCGACCTGGCACGCGCGCGCACACGCCGGTTGCCGAGCAGACCCGCGCGCGCACACGCCGGGTGCCGAGTAGAACCAACCTAGCCGAGCCCAGCGCCGAAGCAAGCCTTGCTCAAACACAAGAAAATAAAAAATTGAAGTATGGATAACAGGGCTAAGAAACTTACACTTACCCAAAAAATCATGGTATGTCGGAATAAAAGGAAAGATGAGGTCGGCTTGTAGGAGGCTGATTGAGTTAGGCCCCGACTAGAATGATATCTAGCTACGGCCTAAGGGGCTAATGTTGGGCCCCCACCAAACCGACCCGGCCTAGGGTTCGGCCCAAGTGGAGACCAGAACCAGTTAGAAGTCCAAAACCGGCTAGAAGGCCAGAAGACCCGACCTGGCTAGAAGGGCCGACCCGGCCAAACAAGATCCCGACCTAACCAGGCCGACCGGGCTAGGGTCTAACCCGAGGAAGCCAAGCCGACCAGGAGGCCTGAGAAGACCAGAAGGCCAGAAATCGAGGCCATTGTTGCAAGAAGAGCAGAAAATCAAGGGATTTAATCCATTTTCTTATTCGATTTAGATAGGATTTAATCCATTTTCTTTTTCCCTTATCTGTACCCTAAAATCAAGGGATTTATTTCTTTCTTTCCAATTTTCATATCTCAGGTCTAGCCTATAAATAGGGTCTCGATTATCATTCAAAAGGATCGAATGCTAGATCCGAAATCATTGTAATTAGAGAGCCTTTTACTCTCAATTCTTATATAAAAACGTTCTGGCCGGCCAAAATTGACCGACCAAAATAAGCCTAGCAAATTTGCCCGAGTAGGCACCGGGCCATTCTTTTTCTTATTTTATTTGATTCTCATATTACTTATCCGATTCGATTTCCTTAAGCCGGATCGATATTTCTTTGTGTTAGAGTAGAATTTTGTACCATGCAAAATCCGACGTCAACACAATAAATTATAATTTAAGGTTAGGTGTCAAGATGGTGACTAAGCTATTCAAGTATTTGGGCTCTCTTTCTTACAATTTTTAATGGACTAGATGAATGGGTTGGCAAGAAATAATTTTGGGTTAAGGAAATCTATACACCATCCCTAATTAATATAGGGTGTTATACAATAAATTATAGTCCACAAAATAGAGAAACTTTGTAGGATAAATAAATAATGAAATGAAGTAAATATTATTGCGTGCAACAACAAATATCTTTATCGACCAAATTAATCCTGCACCATCAAATTAACGTCTCTAGGAGAAGTAGACTCACTCACTCACCCACTTCAATTAATTACCTTTGAGTTTCAGATCTCCATTTCTATTTCGCCGGAGATGGAGCCCAGGCCCACCCTAGTAACCCACGATTTACCACCCTTCTTCCGGGTACACAGCAACGGCCTTGTTGAGAGATACCGCGAACACGATTTTCTGCCCCCCTCTCACGATCCCAAAACCGGCGTTGTTTCCAGAGACGTCCTCATCTCGCCGGAAAACAACGTTTCCGTCCGAATATACCTCCCCCAAACCACCGAAGCCGATCCAAAACTGCCGCTCATCATCTACGCCCACGGAGGCGCTTTCTCAATCGAATCTGCCTTCTCTTCTACATATCACCCCTACGCCAATTCCCTAGCATCCGAATCCAGATCCGTCGTCGTTTCGGTCGAGTACAGATTAGCTCCGGAGCACCCGATCCCAGCCTGTTACGAAGATTCCTACGCAGCTCTGAAATGGGTTGACCTTCATTCTCCGGCCGGAAACGAACCCGGCCCGGACCCGTGGCTAAACCAGTACGCCGATTTCCAACGGGTCTACATGGCCGGCGACAGCGCCGGCGCCAATATTGTCCACAACATGTCAATCCGGGCCAACAATAGCACAGATTCCACTAACATCGGGCTCAATTTTAAATTCGCGGGCCTGATTCTGATCCACCCGTTTTTCGGGATCGGTAAGCGCGACAGGCTGTGGGATTTCATCTGCTCGGGCCAGACCGGCGCTGATGACGTCAGGTTGAACCCGATGGCGGACATGGATCTGCTATCCAAACTGGGTTGCGACAGAGTGCTGATTTGTTTGGCGGAGAAGGATTTCTTGAGGGAGAGAGGTTGGAGCTATTACCAGTCATTGAAGACAAGCGACTGGAAAGGCGTGGTTGAGATTATAGAATCACCAGGTGAAGAACACGTTTTCCATTTAATCAATCCTGAATGCGAAAACGCGATTTCATTGATGAAACGAATTGTTGTATTCATCAATTCTGGACTTCATGTCATGTCTCATGTTTAATGTATCTTATGATGCATTGCGTTATCATTAGAGAATAAAATTATCATCACTGTGTAATTTTATTTTTATTGTACTATAATTTTCTATATGTATGATGATATGAAGTGACGACGTTTTGCACAGATTGAATTTGCCACTCTTCCTTATATTCTAATAATATTCTAAGTTGGTGTTTGTCTGATTGCGTTTGCTTTGTTGGTAGATAATTGTAGAGATGATTTTTTGTCTGGACGTTTTGTTTTCTATCAAACTTGTTCGATATTGTTGTGGCACATTGGGTTTGGGTTGCTAGATGTTGTGTTTATTTATGCAGAGAAGAATATCGCTTAACTGCAATGGATGACAACTTACAGAGCCGTACTATGCTGCTAAATGGGAAGCCATTGGTTCTGAATTCAAGTGGTGCTATACCAGCATTGGAACCTATTTTGAAACAGGACCCATAACTGTTGATCCACATTCTGTTTGTTCACTTTCCTCAGGCTAATGCCCCTGGATGTGCTCTAATAGAAGGGAACTGATCAAGATTCATTACTGAAGATTCTTTATTTTATCAAATTAATAAATAAATCATGCTAGTTGCATCATAGTGTAAGGTATTGTGTGTCACGAGATTTAATATTTTGGTTCAATATTATCATAGATAATAAAGATGTATACTGTATTATCATGTTATGGAAAGTAGTGTTTGTATTGATTGAATAATTGTGAAAAGTATTGATTAAATAATCGTTTGTTACGAACGACAACCTTTGTGATGAATATTTTAATTTGATAACTTGATAAGTAGTATTTTTTGTATGCATAATTGTATATAACATAGTGATATATTGTTTATTTTTATAATTTGGTCTTACAATTTTGTTTTTTTTTTCATTGTAAAAGAATAGTTAGAAATGTGGCCACAATTTGGCCCATTGGCCCAATTAAGACTGCACAGGGCAAAAAAAAATTCTTCATATTTTTGCACGAATTCAGGAAACTCTCACTAATTTTAGGGAAAAAAAAAACTTTCCTTTTATCACCAAAGTTCATATAAAAATAGAGATTTTAATGGTTGAAGTTGAAAGATTAGTCAACTATCAATATGAAGTATAAAAGATAAATCTTATATCAATATAAAGTTTGAAAATTTTGAAATTTTGAAATTAAGATTTTTTAATTTAACATATTCTCTCGAAATTCATTTAAAATCCGCATAGTATTTTCTTCCTTAATTTGATTGATTATGTCAGACATAATATTTTCTTATTTTTAATCCACACATCTGGAAGAGAATGTTAACATTATTTTTTAATAGAAACATTTGGGAGACAATATTAACATTTGTGAGGGAATGATAACCTCATTAAATTTAGAAATTTTAATTTAATGTATTCAAAATTTTAAATCTTAGGTCGATTAGTTGACATATTTTTTATTGATTTTTTTTTTCTTCTAAGTAATGAATATTCATCCAAATTCATATAAAAATTCCAAAAAAAAAAAAAAAAAAAAAACCTTTATACGAGATCTAAACGGAAAAGTTCCTGAAAAATTAATAAGATATTGAAAATTGAAAAAAATGTGGGACCAAGATTAATCAAAATTTACACGACTTATTTATTTATTTTGTCAAAAAAATAAAAGTATAAAAAAGGAAGCGTTAACGGGGGCGGATATTGATTATTATTGTCATTGGTTTTTCTGATCTATTGGCTTTCAAGGAGGCTGATCTTGATTCTTCTTTTTTATTTGGTGTTTCTGACCTATTAACGACTTATAAGCTAATTTTCACACGGCAGAAAAATAACAAGACTTTATAAGCTATAAATACTACAAGCATGCATGCAATTACTCATATCAAACATCCTCACAATAAGTCATCTTCTCTTTATTACAAACTTAGCTCTAGCAAGCAATCTTTGATTGATCATATATAGTTGAAGTTGTAGTCAAGATGGGCAATAATTGTCTGCTTTTGCAGATATTTGTGCTGTCTATAATTAGCTTTAGCTTCATATGTGGTGTGAATGCTGCAAATGTCCCAATTGAAGGCACAGTTCATATTACAAGGGAGATTCCAATTGCAGTGGTTAATGAGAATTTCATCTGTGCATCACTCGACTTGTGGCCTCCTGAGAAATGTGATTTCGGAACTTGTAGCTGGGCCAACTCCTCTTTCCTAAATGTGGTAAAGTTTATCTCATAAATTCTATTTCATCCCTACGGTGTAATATAAAGATAAGATATGAGTAATGATTTTTCGTCTTGTTTTGACCAGGATTTGAATAACAATATCCTAAAGAATGCTGTGAAAGGTATTTGAATTATTCTTCCGTTTCATAAAATTCCATTGTAGCAATTATTTTTGATATATTTAACCTTTTTTTTTTTTTTTTTGTTGAATTCATGCAGAATTTTCACCTCTAATGATGAGATTAGGTGGCACTTTGCAAGATAACTTGATTTATCAAGAGGACAGTGAACAACCCTGTGATCCCACCTTCCGTCTTGATACTTGTCAATTGGGTTATTCACAGGCCTGTTTGCCCTTAGCTCGATGGGATGAACTGCATTCCTTCATCAAGGAAACAAAGTAATAAACATATATATGCTGTTTTCGTCCCATAAAGATATACATTTTTTTAATATACTGAATTTAAAACTATAACATTTTTTTTTGGTATTGGATCAAATCAGGGCTCAGGTCATTTTTGGATTAAATGCTCTAAATGGGAAAACAATACAAACGGATAATATTGCGACTGGTGTTTGGGATAACTCAAACGCAAAATCATTTATTGAATATACTCTCAAGAAGAAGTATAAAATACATGGTTGGGAGCTGGGTACGTAATCATCACAAACTTATACTCTGATGTGGTGGATTAAGTAGATGGATGTTGATATAGTTGTTTCGTTTTGCTTGCAGGAAATGAATTAGGAGGACGACAACTGAACGTAGGAGTTCCTCCAGGTCCATACGCCAACGACACGAGTGAACTGCATAACTCAACACAGCAAATTTACCGTGCTTCCAATTCCAAGCCATTGATAATGGGCCCAGCAGCAATCTTGGATAATACTTGGTACAAACAGTACATACATAAAACACGAGGATTTCTAGACGTAGTCACTCACCATTTGTATACTGTGGGCGGAGGTGAAGAATATAAATCAAGCAAATAATATCTTCATCATATTGAATCTGATATCGCAATTCTTAACTTATTTTTAATTTTAATTTTGGGCAGGAAGCGAAGCTTCAGATGTTCTTGTAGAGAAAATTCTGAACGCAACTGTTCTTGATAGTTCAATTGAGTACTTCAAGAACCTCAGCAAGATTCTGATCGATTCTGGAACTGAAACAGTTGCTTGGGTTGATGAGTCGGGGGGGATTTTTGGCAGTGGTCGTAATGGAGTCTCCAATGCTTTCATCTTTAGTTTCTGGTGACCACATCTTCAACTAACTTCAAGAAAAACATCAATGTTTACTTAGCAATATATTTTGCTAATTATAAAATTTCGAATCATGAATGAACAGGTATCTGGATATTTTAGGACAAGCATCAGTTTACAACACAAAGACGTTTTGTAGACAGACGTTAGTTGGTGGTAACTATGGATTACTCAGCACCACGACCTTCGTTCCAAACCCTGATTACTACAGGTTATTATTTATATACACTAAAATCCATCTTCTATCAATTAATGCTGAAAATATGCTCATGAGCTGGCTTCTCGTCTTGCAGTGCACTTCTTTGGCACCGTTTAATGGGAAGAAATGTTCTATCAACAAGATTTGTAGGGTCGACGAATATCCGTGCATATGCTCATTGTGCAAAGAAATCTGTGAGTATAAACATACCTAATCATAATCTGAGATATCATATACTCTCTTCTAACTGAATATATATGATCTTGCAGACTGGAATTACTATACTTGTGATCAACCTGGATGGCAACGCCACAGTGGAGGTGAGTCTGGATTTTGAAGAAGCATACGGAGCAACCAGAGAAGAATATCGCTTAACTGCAATGGATGGCAACTTACAGAGCCGTACTATGCTGCTAAATGGGAAGCCATTGGTTCTGGATTCGAGTGGTGCTATACCAGCATTGGAACCTGTTTTGAAAGTCAATTCTTCAGGACCTATAACTGTTGATCCACATTCCATTCTCTTTGTTCACTTTCCCGAGGCTAATGCCCCTGGATGTCCTCTAATTGGAGGGAACTGTAAATCATGCTAGTTGCATCATAGTGTAGGGTATTGTGTGTCACGGGATTTAATTTTTTGGTTCAATATTATCATAGATAATAAAGATGTATACTGTATTATCATCATGTTATAGAAAGTAGTGTTTGTCTTGATTGAATAATTGTGAAAAGTATTGATTACCAAGCCATGTACCAAATTCTAACGATTAAAATTAAATGTGGTGACTTGTGGTATTAGTGTTGAAATATCATGTTGTAATTGGAAAAACAATGCTAAATATAATGAGTTGTCAAGTGATTAACTTTATTAATTATTTATAATAATATAGAAATTACATGTATATAATTATATATATATATATATATATATGAATTTATTAAGTTTTTTTTGAGTTATAATTGAGGGTGAGAACTCAAATTTGAGACTTTGCTTAAGGTAAGAGATGTACTTACCGTTAAGCTAAACCTACACGTATTTGTTAAGTTATTAATGTATTCATGTGTATGGTATAAATACTTATATATATGTCTGTATTGTTATAAGCTACCTATATACAATATAATTTGTAAGGGTATTTGGCAAAGTCATTTTCATGTTTTAGGAGAAGGAAAAATCGCATTGTTAAACTTAAAAGAGACGCATTTACGTTTCTTTGGTTGAGAGTTGAAGAGGCGTGTTATACTAATACCGTTTTTATGTTTAAAGAATGAATAAAATAGCCGTTGGAGGTAGCCACGTCAGCATCTCTTTCAACCGTTGAGCATCCACAACACTCACAATCCATTTAATCATAAAGTTGATTCTCTCTCCTCCACATCAACATTTTATCAATTTAAATCAACACCCACAATCCATCAAATCTATATTCACTATTTTATGGGTCCATTTTCACTCAATCTTCTCTCTCCTAATTTAAAATAAGATTTAATTTAGATTTTTTATTTTTGATACCACAAATTTTATTTAAATATATTTCAAAAAAAGATAATGTTAAATTCAAAAAGTCTTCACATATACTTAAAATTTATCTTATAATTTGAGTTTCAATTTTTTTTGAAAGCCTCAATTTATTTTTATATTGTGGTTAAAAATATTTTTGAAGTATAGGTGGATCTAGTCATATAAGTGCTAGCACTTTAAAAGCAATATCTTAAAATTCAATTAAAATTTTATCGGTTGAATAAAATTCATACAAAGTTGAATAAAAAAAAAATACAAATTATCAGCAATCTTGATAATTAATGGAAAAAGAATAAAAAAATAATAAACTTGAAACTCTTTAATTACCTTAATTAAAAAAAGCATTAGGATTAATTGGTAAATTTATATTAAAAGAAGAATGAAATAAAAAATTAATACAAAACAACTTCCTATAATCTCGATAATTAATATTAGTGGATATAGATAAATACAAAATATAATAAATGGTTCCAAAAATAAAGGAAATAGAATAAAATAAAAGAAAAAGAAAAAAAAAAGCATAAAAAAGGGCAAAACAAATTAAAAAAAAAAGAAAAATAGAAAAAAGAAAATAATAGAAAAAGCCAAAACTGATCTGGGACCCAGCTGTCGGGTCACATAACGCGCCTCTACAGTGCGTGTGAATTACGCACCAATCAAAGTGGAGCGTGATTCACACGCGCTGACTCCGCAAAAGTTTTTTTTTTCACTTTTTTTGGATCCAAATCTTCCTTAGCTGTCGGGTCCCATAACGCTCCTCTACAGCGCGTGTGAATCACGCACTAATCAGAGTGGAGCGTGATTCACACGCGCTGACTCCGCAAAAGTTTTTTTTTTCACTTTTTGGATCCAAATCTTCCTCAGTTGTCAGGTCCCATAACGCGCCTCTACAGCGTGTGTGAATCACGCACCAATCAGAGTGAAGCGTGTCTGATTGGAGCATGATTCACACGCGCTGACTCTACAAAAGTTTTTTTTTTTCACTTTTTGGATCAAAACCCAAATCTTCCTCTCTCCTCCACGGTGGATTCCATCTCACCCCCACAATGCTGATAATCCATTTAATTTGGATTCAAATCCAATTTAGCTCATGCGTTGTGGATGCTCTTATGGTTTACAAGAATCTGTTATTATGAGTCGAGTAGGCTTCTTCCAAATCTGTTTCTGTTTTAAGCTTCATTTCTCGGCGATTTTTCAAGATTCTTGTTTTGACTTCTTCTGTTTCAAGCTTCATTTCTTGGCGGTTTTTCAAGATTCTTGTTTCTAGTGAGAGAAAAGATAACGAAAGTTTTTTTTTTTCCTTTTTTTTTTAGAGGAAGATCAACAGATTTCACTTTTTTTTTCTTTTGAAGGAGGATCAATAGATTTCACAGCTCGAATCCATTCAAATGATTAAAAAATTAGTTCAAAATGAAAGTGATGAATTTTAAATCTACATCTATCCAAACACGATTGGTGGATTAATTGATATCCTCAATTATGTCTATCCAAATGGACTCTTGGAATTTTAAAATTCTATTTTCAAGGTAGAACATCCACATTGATTGTTTAGTGGATGTGAATAATAAAAACAAAAGTGTGTTAATTAATGTGAGTGTATTTTAAGATGTATATTTTAGTGGTGTATTAATACGTGTTTCTCTTTAAAACTCCAAAAACACTCATAGTGGGTGTGAGAGTAGAGAGGAGAGAGTGGGAGAGATTTAGAAGAGACAGGAAATAGAACATACTTTTAACTTTTAATGTTAATTGATATATAATGATGTGTTTTAAAAAAGGTAATATTTTTAAATTGGGTAGGATGTTTATGCAATGAACAAGAATATCCACTTTGTCTACATCTCAAAAGTTGGGTTGTTTTTTTAGTTAAAATTAGTGGGCCTGAAAAAAAGATTATTTAGGTGGTCCAATTAATTTTTAATTACTTGTATTTTCATAAAATAAAATCCACTAGACGAATTAATCCAAGTTTGTAACCTCTTCAAAAAAGTTTTAAAAATACTTCCACGCAATAAAAAAATAACAAGAACTTATAAGCTATATATATTACAAGCATGCAACTCATTCAAACATATCCCCATACTAAGTTATATTTTTCTTTACCACAAACTCAGCTAGCAGCCTATCTTGGTTGATTAACCACAGTTGGAGTTGTAGTAAAGATGGGTAATAATTGTCTGCTTTTGCAGATATCTGTGCTGTGCATTGGCTTTAGCTTTATAAGTGATGTGAATGCTGCTAATGTCACAGTTGAAGGCACAATTCATATTAGAAGAGAGATTCCAATAGCTGTGGTTAATGAGAATTTCATATGTGCAACACTCGACTTGTGGCCTCCTGAGAGATGTGATTTTGGGACTTGTAGCTGGGGCAATTCCTCTTTCCTAAATTTGGTAAAGTTTATCTTATAAATCTATTCAAAATTTTAAATTAAAGTATATTGTTATATCTGATCAGAAACTATCTTTTCATCCTTGTGTTTGCACAAAATTTTAATTTTAATAAGTTGGTGAAATTTTTTTCTTATGTAAGTTTGCATTTTATTTAGTGATAATGGACAAATATAATTAACCATATAAGAAAACAAACAATTTGAAGTAGTTATTTTATAGCAAGAAATAAAGTAGCCAATTCATAGCTGATGATTGGACTTATTAATCATCGTTTATTCTAGTAGTGTCATGGTTGTGCTCCCATTTGAGTGTTATGTGATTACTGAAATCGATTTCATTAATGACATTTCAGTCAATTTGGGTATAAAATTGGTTATGTTATGTTTTCAAATTTAAAATCTTTCTTATCTATCTAGCTTAGTTTAGTGATTGTCCCATTTAATTATGTTATAGCTTCAATGGTAAAATGCATGAATCATAGTTTAACACATCCAAAATAGTTCTATTTTATTAGATATTAAGACAAAGATAAATATGAGAGATATGAGTAATGATTTAATTTAGCTAGCTTGTTTTGATCAGGATCTCAATAACAAGATCCTAAAGAATGCCGTAAAAGGCATTTATAATTTTCTTTTTAAAAAAATTTCTTCTGTTTAATTAAATTCATTTGGAGTATATAATTCTTTCTTTGTTTTGGTAATTCATGCAGAATTTTCACCTCTAATGATGAGATTAGGTGGCACTCTGCAAGATAGATTGGTTTATCAAGAGAAGAGACAACAACAGTGTGATCCCACATTCGTTGTTGACCCCTCTCAATTATTGGGTTATTTAGAGGCTTGCTTGCCCTTAGACCGATGGGATGAAATACATTCCTTCTTCAATCAAACTAAGTAATGAACATATATATGCTATAGTCCAAAAAAATGACCCTTTTTTTTTTTTTTGAATGGAGTAACACTTTTATATGTGAAATTGTCGAAAACTAATTTTTCCCTCTCTTCTCACTTGATTCCCTCAGGAGGGGACCTCATTTCATTAAGAATAAACAGATCAATTTTTGTCTATATCTAATGTTGTATTATTTTCACTATACTAGGCTACTTTTATGGTTGTCTCTATCAGTAGGTATAAAATATATGAATATAAAAACTAACATTTTTTGTATTGGATCAAATCGGGGCTCAATTTATTTTTGGAATAACCGAATAATACCGCAACTGGTGTTTGGAATAACTCCAATGCAAAATCACTTTTTGAATACACTGTCAAGAAGGGCTATACAGTAAATGGTTGGGAGCTTGGTAAGTAACAAATTAATCTCAAAATATGAAGTAGATGGTTTATAATAGCTGGTTAATTCGTTTTGTTTGCAGGTAATGAATTAGGAGGACGACAACAAAACATAGGAGTTTCACCAGCTATGTCTTTGGCAACATGTTGAGTGAAGGTGCTTACGGAACAACAAGAGAAGAATATAACTTAACTCCGATGGATGGGAACTTACAAAGTCGGATTGTTCTGCTAAACGGGAAGGCATTGGTACTGGATTCGAGTGGTGCTATACCTACGTTGGAACCTGTTTCCAAACTCAATTATTCAGGACCTATAACACTCGATCCACATTCCATTCTGTTTGTTCACTTTCCTAATGCTTTTGCTCCTGGATGCGATATGACTGGAGGGAACTGATCAGCATTTACCATATTCTGCCCTTTGATCAAATAAAATACTCATTTATAATGAAAACTTATATTTATCCTGTCTTGATTGAATGATATATTGTGAAAAGTAGTCATTAAATAATCGTGTTCATTTTTTTTTTTCAATTAACATGATTTTTTAATCATAACACCACATATCATAACATCGACTTTGTTATAATTCCAATATATGATCGGGTTATTGGGGTTCAAATTGTTTTCATAAGGTTTTCATTTGCTCTACAGTTCAGAGCCACATTGACCAATGACGGGTATATTTTTCAAATTTATCATGTAAAATGATGGGCTTCATATTAGCAACTAGAAATCGAGTAACAAAGTCATGTACCTAATTGTAACAAAATTAAAGGTGATGACTTGTGGTATTAAGGTTGAAAGATCATGTTGTAATTGAAAAAAAATGCTAAATGTAATGATTTGTCAAGTAATTAATTCTATTAATTATTTATAGTAATATTGATATTATATATATAATTATAAATATGTATTATGAGTTATAAGTTATTTATGTTTATATATATATATATATATATATATATATATTATATGCTACCTATTTACAATATAATTAATATACTTTACAAGAGACCACCAAGCACAAGTCATGTTGATACCAAATAATTAATATGAGTTGGTCTTGTATGCACTTGGTGTACATGCAATCCGGGTCGATCCAGTTTTTGACCCGGATTCGCGTGTTTTGAATTTTTTTTTTTTTTTTTGCTTCAGGTTGTGACCTTTATGTTATAAATGTGTGACCTTTATGTACAACTATCATGACCTTTATGTACTGTAACTTAGAAAAAAATGAAGATTTTCAACATAATTTGAACTGTATACCTTTATGTGATATCAATGCGACCTTTATGTTATATCATGTCACCTTTATGTACAAATATTTTGACCTTTATGCACTTTTATATATTACATAAAGGTTAGAATATTTGTACATGAAGGTGACATAATATAACATAAAGGTCACGTTGATATCACATAAAGGTATACAATACAAATTGTGTTAAAAATCTTCATTTTTTTTTCTAAGTTACAGACATAAAGGTACGGATGTTTGTACATAAATGTATGAAAGTTATAACATAAAGGTATGAAAGTTATAACTAAAAGGTATACATATTTTCCAGAAAAATGCAGAAAATAAACTAAGTGTTTGCGCCTCCTTCCCGGCGCGTGGGGGCGCGTGAATGATTGTTCCGGTGAGTGGATGACCGTACCGGGTCGGATTGACCCGGATTGCACGAATCTAAGATCCGTGCACCTGGTGCACAGGAGTCTTTGCCAATTAATATTGCATTTAATAAAATGAACATACAATTTAAAGATAAAATATAAACCAAAGGGTATTCTTGTTTAGGATTTCAATAGTCAGGATTTAGAATTTCAAAATCCCCAAAGTATGTTTGTTTTGAAACTTCAATTTGGATTACAAAATTCCAATACAATCATACGTTACCACATATATCTATAAAAAACATATTCTGTAACCTATTTATTACCTAAAACCTACTCTCTCACAATACACATTCAATCATTATCAAACTCATTTTTTTAAACATAAAATATTAGATTAATTCACCTTTTCCAACATTAATTTGACATTTACAGTATAATCCTACCTTATAAAATCCTCAAACAAACATATATTTTTACTACTTACCTTTACTACAAAATCCAAGATTTCAAAGTTAGGATTTTATCAATCCCACATAATCCCTAAACAAACATACCCTTAATTAGGCTTCACATTATTTGTGTAGGACCTTCTTGATATTTCTTGATCGGATTTATTGAATTTCCTTTTGCATTTATTTAAAAAAAAAAAAAAAAACTCTACATTATAAGTAATGTAATCAGTATTTTCCTCACTTTTGACAAGAAAATATGAGAATTTCCTACCGTTCAAAAAAAGATAAATTTATTCCCTTGAAAAAAAAAGCATTGTCTTTGATCATAAAAATTCTTTACAGCTCATCGTTGTTGATAAAATGTATATATAGATATAAATGCCCAAATTATATATAAATTAATTTTTAATTTTCCAAAAAACAAAATGAATTTTTGACGATGTAGGGATAGATTGATAGGTAAATACAAATTTGATCATGCACATACGAGAAGAATGCACACTTCTTTAAGATTTTATTTTTTTAATCTTTAACATTTCATATTATACACATAATTAAGATTTAATATTTTTAATTTTTATTATTTCATATTATACACAATTTTAAGATTTTTTTAGGTATATAATATGCAATAATGACGTTTATATTAGATCCCTACTGACAATATATACCACTCGTGTACCACATCTCAAAACATGTTATATTGATTTTCAAATTAAAAGTTGTTACAAATTATAAGTTTTTTCCAATATCAAAACTACGTAGTTTTAATGTGGCACACATATAAGATAGGGATTTTGGTATAGAGGATCCGGTTTGGAATTAAGGATATTTTATGAATATTTACTAAAATATATTTATTCTTTATGTAAATTTTATATTTCTGTACGAACATTTATTGATGTTTAGAATATACTCATTAATACACCTGAAAAATGCGCACTACACTCCTTTAGATGGAATATTTTTTAATTTTTAATATTTCATATTATATAGAAAATTAAGATTAACCCACCGTATACGATTATAATAATTAAGGTTACAGGGAGATGAGGAAGATTCGCGCCACCACAGTAACAGAAGCTAAAATTTGCATTGCTCTATCTTTTGACAAAAATGAGTTAGGTCATCTAAGTATGTTCGGGTTCCAAATAATTCTTAAAATTAAGGTTACGCATGTAAAATTTGCATTGCTCTATCTTTTGACAAAAAGTGAGTTAGGTCATCTGGTATGTTCGGGTTCTGACTTCCGAATAATTCTCCAATCATCTCCACAACACAAACGAAATCTTATTTTCGGCAACTCTGAATTCCATGCAGTTGGATTTCGGTTGTGTAGCAACTCTGATGCAGTTGGACTTGACAATATTATCTACTACTGTCAAGTTTTTTGATGAAAATATTTCCAGTGAAAGGTTCTTAGACATGGATGTCAGCTATAAACTCGACAATCCGTCTAACCACGTTCTACAGATCGGGTGAAAATATCTAATTTTGAATGATTGATGTTCACCAGGGCTATCGTCCATAAAATATGCGTGTTCTTGCTTATCATTGTGCAGTTGCCGTAATTGCAGTGGCGGAGGCAACGATTATAATAATTATTATCATTGTGCAGTTGCCGTGATTGCAGTGGCCGAGACAACGATAATAAGGATATTTGTGTCCACTGGAGTGACAGATGCAACAACTATAATTCTAAAGAGATCTAATCGACCCCACCGCCGCAGCTATAATCCCCAAGAGATCTAATCGACCCCACCGCCGCAACTATAATCCCCTCAAAATCAGTCTAACTGTAGTCCAAAATTAAAGAAAACAATGAAAATTATTTAATTAATCAATTAAAAGAAACAATTAAAAATATTCAATTAACCAATTCTCAAGAAATACTAAATTCTAATCAATGTTCAAGAAATTTTCAAAATAATCATAAAATTAAAATATGAATTAAGTAACAAAGAGAATAAATTCACAACAAATCCTCAAAATCAACAAATCATATCCTCATCAATTATCAAGAAGTCCTTAATCAATCCTCAAAATCCCCAAATCTGTTTAATTACTTAATTATCATAGTTTTATAAATGTAATTCTTCTAAATACATTATACCATTACAAGTATGTGGTAAAATTTCTCCTATCATGTCCACTAATGCCACAACCACAACAAATTTGCTCTTGCTTTTTCGCCACATAATTTCGTTCTTACTTGTGAAGTGTTATTAATCTTAGGCATATTCTTTTCTTGCACTGAAGATTATTGTACTCTTTTACCAATATTCATTTTATTTATATCATTGTGCACATGTTCTAATTGTTGCATGCAATTCATATTTTATAAGTTTTAACAAATGATTTTTTATGATAACCAAATTTTTATGATGCTTATTCTTCACATGCGTATTTAATCAAATCTATAGTTAAATATTTTATAAAGTGGAGTAGTAGAGAATTTTAAATTTCTCAAATGTCCAATTTATTAATTGATTGGCGTTGGGCCGAGCGCTACATGTAAATTATCTATATGTTTTTAAAACTCATAGACCAGTTGTCATTAGTGATAGACTCATAAAATACCCAATAAACTACACACATTTCTTTGAGGAAAAAAAAACTCATATTAATTAATTTATTTAATAGAAGTAAATTATTACTCTCGATTCCAAATTAATTATTATTTTAATATTTGAAATTTATCTCAAATTATTTATCATTATATCAATCCAAGAAACATTTTCCTTAATTCTTACAAAATTGCCCCCATTTATTCTTCTTTATTAAATATTTTATTATCTCATAGTTAATATTGAAAATATAAAAAGGAAAAAAAAAGTTATAGGTAGATTGATCATTTTGTAGGTCTCCTTAATTTGTGTGAAAAATGCTCAACGTTAATTAATATGAGACGAATGGAGTAGAAATTAACGAATAATTTAATTCCATATTATCATTTAATAGTAGACCTACATTTCAGATAAGGTTTAGCTCATAAATTCATTTCTTTCTAAGCTTGAAAATTCATAATCAAATTATGATTTCGTGAAGTAGGCGTTCTCTTCTATATTTAAGCAAACAAAAGAAAGAAAAACCAGTTTAAAAAATGTTGGAATCTTCTAATATACTCCCTTCATCCCGCTCAAATTTGCATGTAGGGACGGATACGGAGATTAAGAAAAAACTGTTTTTGGGCACGGAGTTCAAGAAAAAACTGTTTTTATAATGTTAAAGTTGAATAGTAAAGGACAATTTTGTAAATTTTATTTACCATTTTTGGAGTGTGCAAATCTGAATGGGACAAACGAAAACGAAAAGTGTGCAAATTTGAGTGGGACGGAGGAATATTTGATATTATATCTTGTGATTCATGAAATTTAATATATATCACTTGTTAATCTACCGTCCACGGGAAAGTATTTAAAACTTTTCTTAAAAAAAAAAGGGAGAATCTCATTAAATAATATATAATCTCATTATTAAGTGCAACATCTACCATGTCATGAATAGGACGTTTTGATAGATTGATGAGGTGAAGGTTGAACCACTAAATTAATTTTAGCAATACCCATAAAGTTACTCTCTCTTATAATAGAACCAAAATATTAGCTTCCTTTCCTTATCATTATTGCACCACCACCAACAATGGCTGCTGCCAACTCAGACGGCATTCTCCACGACTTCTCTCCCATGCTCAAAGCATACAACGACGGTCGAATCGAACGGCTAACAGGCCTAGACTTCGTCCCCCCATCTCTCGATCCAACGACCGGGGTTCAATCCAAGGACGTCGACATCTCGCCGGAATCCAACGTCTCTGCCCGCCTTTTCCTGCCCGGAACCGCTGACCGGACCAAAAAGCTGCCCCTCTTCGTCTACTTCCACGGCGGCGGCTTCGTCATCGAATCCCCCTTCTCCGCCCAATACCACAAACACCTCAACCACCTTGTCGCCCACGCCAACGTCGTCGCCGTATCGGTAAATTACCGATTAGCCCCTGAGCACCCCGTCCCCATCGCCTTCCACGACTCCTGGCTCGCCCTCCAATGGGTCGCTTCCCAGTCCACAGATCAAGGCCGCGAAGACTGGATCAAAGACCACGCTGACTTCAATCGCGTCTATTTAGGCGGAGACAGTGCCGGTGCCACCATAGCGCACAACATGGCTATTCGGGTCGGGTCGGAGAATCTGGACGGCATCAATCTACATGGGATATTTCTCAACTGTCCCTTCTTCGCAGGTGAGGAGCCAATTGGGATCGAAATCACTCATCCGATGAAGGGCTTCGCTGACAAGCTGTTGGGCCTGGCTTGCCCGAGCATCACGGGTCTGGACGAGCCGTGGATAAACCCGGGTAAGGATCCGAGGGTTTCGGGTCTAGGGTTGAAGAAGGTGCTTGTTTATGTGGCGGAGAAGGATATGTTGAAGGAAAGGGGATGGTATTATAAGGAGATTTTGAGAAGCAGTGGTTGGGATGGAGAAGTGGAGTGTGTTGAGGTTCCTGATGAAGGCCATGTTTTCAGTGTCTTTGTTCCTGATTCCGACAATGCTGTTTCTATGTTCAAAAAATTGGCCTCTTTTATTACTGATGATGTCTAGTTTTTTTATTTTCAGATAATCAAGATGTTCAAGATTTGTCTTGATTAATTGGAGGTGTGTGTTGTATTACAAATCAACTTGGTTTGACTAAATTTGATATGTACAATAAAATTAACGTCACTTATGTATTATTTAGTTTTGTATGAACTAGATTAAGGTTCATATATTGTTGTGGTGTATGATGAATAATGCAATCAAACACCAAGTATAATTGAATTATTTTATCGGTATAATATGATTTTATATGCTGCAAAGTTGTGAAATCCAATTCCGTCTCATCCGAATCCAGATCCGTTGTTGTTTCGGTCAAATACAGATTAGCTCCAGAGCACCCGATCCCAGCTTCTTACGGCGTACCTGTTACGACGATTCCTACGCCGCTTTGAAATGGGTTGACCTTCATTCCCGGGCCAGGTGTGGCTAAACCAATACGCCGATTTCCAATGGGTCTACAAGGCCGGCGCTGTCGCGGGCTCCAATATTGTCCACAATATGTCAATCTGAACCAACAATAGCTCATATTCCACTAACAACGGGCTCAATTTCAAATTCGAGGGCCTGATTCTGATCCACCAGTTTTTCGGGATTTGCTCGGGCCAGACCGACGCTAGTGACATCAGGTTGAACTCGATGGCGGACATGGATTTGTTATCCAACTGGGTTGCGACAGAGTGCTGACTTGTTCGGCGGAGAAGGATTTCTTGAGGGAGAGAGGTTGGAGCTATTACCAGGCATTGAAAACAACCGACTCGAAAGGCGTGATTGAGATTATTGAATCACCAGGTGAAGAACACGTTTTTCATTTGATAAATCCTGATTTTGTTGATGAAACGAATTGTTGTATTCATCAATTCTGGACTTCATGTCATGTCTCATGTTTAATATAATATTAACAAATTGATCATTGTTGTGATGTGGCTCAACTGGTTTTATCTCTATTTTTGAGACTCGAGTTCAAATCTTCATGACCACATGTGTGTAATATTTATTTATTTCTTTTAGTTGTGTTATATTTTTTTACAACAATTTTTTTATTATTTTTTACACCCCCAATTTCTAAATTCAAGATCCGTCATTGGATGCATTGTATTGTACTATTATTTTCTATATGTATCATGATATGAAGTGAGGACGCTTATAAAAAAGATTGGATTTGGATTTTCACCCTTTGTTGTATTCTAAATTTCTAATTTAATTCTTAGATGTTGTTTTCCATCACAAGTCCTCATAGAGCCTTCAAATTTGTGTATGATCTTCCTGATAATTTTTCTTGTTATCGTATTTATTGAAAGTTTTTTTTTTCGGCTAAGAAAAGATCTCTATAATAGAAGTGGTGAACGCCTCACTTCTCACAAGAAAAGATGAGAAATTTCTACCATTCAAAAAAAGATAATAATCTATTCCCTTCAAAATAGAAAATCATTATGACTAAAAACATAGATTAATTTGTGGTGGATGGTTAAGTTCTTTTCAGCACATCATTGTTGATAATATGTATAATATAATTTTAAATCTGCCAAAGTTATATAATTAAATTTTATTTTCCAAAAAAAGAAAAAAAAAATTATAGCTAACAACCAAACCTTGCAGGGACAGATAGACTGATATGTAAGTATTTTATAAAGTAGTAGAAAATTTTAAATTTCTCAAATATTTAAATTATTAATTGATTGCATTGGATTGGGTGCTACTTTGTAGAATGTCTATATGTATATAAGGCTACCTTCATCAACAACCACAACCGTTGCTTTCGGTTGTGAGCAAGGCGACAAATTTTTTTGAAAAAAGAAAAGAAAAGAAAATTTAAAATAAACGAACAATTTAATTCCATAATATCATTTTATAGTAGACCTACACTTTAGATAAGGTTTAGTTCATAAATTCTAAAAAATTAGAATTCATTTGCTCACCGGAAAAGTTTGAATCTCATTATATAATAAAGTATATAATTGAAAATCTACCATAAAATTACCAAATTTAAATGTATAATTATAAAGTTCAACATGTGCAAGGCTGCAATGTCATGAATAAGATTTATTGATATAGATTAATGAGGTGAAGGTTGAACTACTAATTTAATTTTGAGTAACACTTCTGTGCACCAGTTGCACAGAATTGCACAGACATTTATGTTATAAATGTAGTATCTTTATATTATAAATGTAATACATTTATACATGTTTATTTTAAAAGGTACGAATATTTATACATAAAGATACTACGTTTATAACATAAAGATCTTCCATGCAACTGGTGCACCAGTTACACAGAAGTTTTTGCCTTTAATTTTAGCAATATCCAAAAGATAATCTCTCTCTATCTCTCTCCCCTGTATAGACCAAAAAAATAAGCTTAGGGTGTGCTTGGTTAACTACTTTGCAACCAAACAATGACTTTGATATAAAATATGAGTGTTTGGTAAATGACTTTGATTCCTCCAAAAATTGTTCCAAATCCTGAAACTAAGGAATTAAGGTGTGAAAGTCATTCCTTAGGTTTTCCTAATGAATGACTTTCATTCCACAATTTTATTTTCTAAAACAATAATAATACTAATATTAATATTAATACTAATAATAATAATATTATTATTATTAATAGTAATTAACTAATAATAATAATAATAATAATAGTAATAATGATAATACAAATAATAATAATAATAACAATAATACTAATAATAATAATAATCACTAATAATAATAATAATAATAAAAATAAATTAATAATAATAATAATTATTATTAAGTTAATTCCATTCCTAAAAAATTTTGATAAACCAAACAACATAAATTTAACAAAACTATTCATTCCATTCCTCACTCCTACCATTATCATTCTTTTTCCTTCTTCCATTCCTCGTCATCACACAAGGGCCTTAGTTTTCATTACTGCACTACCACTCTTGTTTCCTTCTCCCAGTCAACAATGGCTGCTGCCAACTCAGACGACATTCTCCACGACTTCTCTCCCATGTTCAAAGCATACAAAGACGGTCAAATCGAACGGCTAACAGGCCTAGACTTCGTCTCTCCATCTCTCGATCCAACGACCGGGGTTCAATCCAAGGACGTCGACATCGCGCCGGAATCCAACGTCTCTGCCCGCCTTTTCCTGCCCGGAACCGCTGACCGGACCAAAAAGCTTCCCCTCTTGGTCTACTTCCACGGGGGCGGCTTCGTTGTCGAATCCCCCTTCTCCGCCCAATACCACAAACACCTCAACCACCTTGTCGCCCACGCCAACGTCGTCGCCGTATCGGTAAATTACCGATTAGCCCCTGAGCACCCCATCCCCATCGCCTTCCACGACTCCTGGCTCGCCCTCCAATGGGTCGCTTCCCAGTCCACAGATCAAGGCCGCGAAGACTGGATCAAAGACCACGCTGACTTCAATCGCGTCTATTTAGGCGGAGACAGTGCCGGTGCCACCATAGCGCACAACATGGCTATTCGGGTCGGGTCGGGTCGGAGAATCTGGACGGCATCAATCTACGTGGGATATTTCTCAACTGTCCCTTCTTCGCAGGTGAGGAGCCAATTGGGATCGAAATTGCTAATCTGATGATGGGCTTCGCTGACAAGCTGTTGCGCCTGGCTTGCCCGAGCATGACGGGTCTGGACGAGCCATGGATAAACCCGGGTAAGGATCCGAGGGTTTCGGGTCTAGGGTTGAAGAAGGCGCTGGTTTATGTGGCGGAGAAGGATATGTTGAAGGAAAGGGGATGGTATTATAAGGAGATTTTGAGAAGCAGTGGGTGGAATGGACAAGTGGAGTGTGCTGAGGTTCCTGATGAAGGCCATGTTTTTAGTGTCTTTCTTCCTCATTCCAACAATGCTGTTGCTATGTTCAAAAAATTGGCTTCTTTTATTAATGATGATGTCTAGTTTTTTTATTTTCAGATAATCAAGATGTTCAAGATGAGCTAGCTACTACCATCCTTCAAGTCTCTTTGTAGTTGACAATGTGATGTGGAATGAAATTCACAGAATTTAATAAACGTTACGTATGTATTATATGTACTTAGATTGAGGTTCATATGTTGTTGTGGTGTTTGATGACTAATGCAATCAAACACCAAGTATAATTGAATTATTTCATTGGTATAATATCATTTTAATTACCATGGAATCAAATAAAATCAATCTTTTTAACATATTATATAATTTTTTTTTTACCACAATTTAAATGAAAACTCTAAAATAACTCTTACACTCACACGTTATAGTACAAGATTGTTTACGATGTGATATCAATAAGGAAAAATTGTAATTCTTTTATGTTTATGATAAAATAATATTATCTACCATTGTATAAAAGTATTTCAATATATTAATTGTGGTAAAAAAAGATGTTATCCAATATTTCATTTGTGTGGTATATATTTGGCCACGTCAAAGTTAGAAATAGTTAGAGAATAAACAAATTGATGGGCAGAAAATGGCGAATTGCTAAGAACAACGAGGTAGTGCCAGCTTTGATTACTTCACTTCTTGTTGCCATTCAACCCAATATCGTTGTCTTTAAGAAAGCATTCTTTCTATATTAAAGTTTATAATTCAGCAATTTAATTATTGTCATTTCGATGAAATTCAGATGACAGTAAAATAAATGTAGCAAAAATCATCTTCTCCACTACCACTAAAACTCCTTGACTCCATCCACCAATGGCTGCCAACTCGGATGAGATACTCCACGATTTCCCTCCAATGCTAAGAGTATACAAAGATGGTCGAGTTGAAAGGTTAATAACACTAGAGTTTGTTCCCCCATCTCTCGATCCAGCCACCGCGGTTCACTCCAAGGACGTCCTAATCTCACCGGAAATCGGCCTGTCGGCGAGGATTTTCCGGCCGGACGGAACAGCCGATCCAGAAATCCGGCGGCCACTTGTTGTCTACTTTCATGGCAGTGGCTTTATCATGGAATCCGCCTTCTCTCCAACCTACCATAAACACTTGAATCACTTGGTCTCACAAGCTAATGTGGTGGCTGTATCAGTAAATTACCGATTAGCCCCTGAGCACCCTCTCCCCATAGCCTACGAAGATTCATGGCTGGCTCTCAAATGGATCGCTTCCCAATCCACTGAAGATTGGATCAAGGATTATGCTGACCTGGATCGTGTGTTTTTAGGTGGAGACAGTGCTGGAGCTAACATAGCACACAACATGGGTATCCGGGTCGGGTCGGGGAATCTGGATGGGATAAACGTAAGTGGGGTTTTCCTCAACTGCCCATTCTTTTCTGGGAAAGATCCGATTGGGGATGAAGAAACGCATGAAAATCCCAGCAAGAGTGATGTGGATAGATTCTGGGAATTTGTGTGCCCTGGGACTACAGGCAGTGACGACCCGTTGATCAACCCGGGTTCGGATCCGAACCTGGGGAGGTTCGGATCCAAGAGATTGCTGGTTTATGGGGCAGAAAAGGATCATTTGAGGCATAGGAATTGGTATTATAAGGAGGCGTTGTTGAAGAGTGGATGGGATGGAGAGATTGAGGTTATTGAAGTTGAAGGAGAGGGCCATTGTTTTAGTGTGGCTAATCCACATACTCAGAATGGTATTGCTATGCTTAAAAATGTGGCTTCTTTTATCAATCACTAGCTACCCTTTCCTTTGTAAAATATATTGGTGATATTGAGTTATTTCATTTAATATATATATTTAAATTAATTAATTTCTCGTTTTCGTTGGTATTGAAATCATAATAAAAAAAAAAAAAAGGGTCATTTACAACTCAAATTGTTTACGATTTAGAGGCTTCCAATTTGTGGAGCGAAAAAGCTCCTTTAATCAATTTATAAGATCATGTGCATGATCTTAATTATAAACTTATTAAAAGTGTTTGACAAAGTTTAATCTTAGAAATGAGATCTTATTTCCAAAAATGATTTCGATAAACTTCGTTTAAAGATTTTATTGCTGACATTTTATAGTCTACGGCCATCATCTATCTAAAACAATTTATTTATAATCAAAATGTTCATTGTCGACATCTTATATATTTTTTAGTATTAACTATTGATGAAGATGAAGGTAGGTCACTGTTTGGATGCTTGATTAATGTGTCCTTAAATAACGAAATAACTAGCAGTGGATTTATTGTATACTTAAATAATAAAGTATTATATCCCTAGGGAAAGAGGGGAGGCTCCAACAGTAAGTACGATTAAATTCTTAATTTGTTTCGGCAAACTGGCCTATGGGTCTATAAGCCCAACAAATTAAATATATATCCCAAATTAAAAATTCATATAAAAATTAATGTGTTGGGCTCTATGAAATTAATTTTATATAGCCAAATAATTAAATATATATCCCGAATATAGAAGACATTTTATATAGCCCCACACATTAATTTTTAATCATATTTTTTTTTTATGACCAACATATTAATTTTTATGTTATTTAGTATATATAGCAAAAATTAGAGTAGTTAGATGGTTAATTAAAATTCTGGTAAACTAGCATGAGCTAGGATGCCTTGAATTTAAATAAAAAAAAAGTATTTTCTCATTAACCATCCAACTAGTGTTTGGCAATATGATGAATAACAAAATAAAAAGTAATGTATTTTGAGTTCCCCATGTTATGATATGAATCCAAACATTTGGGCATATACATAAAGATATATAGAAGCAGAAAAATGATATCATCTTTGGCATCTCCCATTCAACAAGGGCAAGTTCCAACTGAAAGGAGAGCACCAGTTGTTGATCCCTCGACAAGGGTCAAATCCAAAGATGTCCAAATCGCATCGAATATCAACCTATCTGCTCGCATTTTCTTGCCGGGAAACCCTAACCCTAACCCTAACTCCGCCACGAAACTCCCACTTGTTGTCTACTTCCACGGTGGCGGTTTCGTCAGGGAATCCGCCTTCTCTCCAACCTACCATAGGCACCTCAGTCACTTGGCAACACAAGCTAATGTCGTGGCCGTATCAGTGAACTACAGATTAGCCCCCAAACACCCTCTCCCAATAGCCTACGAAGATTCATGGCTGGCTCTCAAGTGGGTCGCTCAAGAGGGTGGTCGTGAAGATTGGATCAAAGATCATGCTGATCTGGATCGTGTCTTTATAGGCGGAGACAGTGCTGGAGCTAACATAGCACACAACATGGGTATCCGGGTCGGGTCGGGAAATGATCTGGATGGCATAAATGTGAGTGGGGTTTTCCTCGACTGTCCATTCTTTTATGGGAAAGATCCGATAGAGGATGAAGAAACACGTCAAGAGTACCCCACCAAGAGTTATGTGGATAGGTTCTGGAAATTTGTGTGCCCTGGGACGACGGGTAGTGACGACCCGTTGATCAATCCAGGCTCGGATCCGAACCTGTCGAGGTTCGGTGCAGAAGAGTGTTGGTTTATACAGGGGGGAAGGATGGATTGAGGCGTAGGAGTTGGTATTATAAGGAGGTGTTGTTGAAGAGTGGATGGGATGGGGAGATTGAGGTTATTCAAGTTGAAGGGGAGGGCCATTGTTTCAGTCTCACTCATCCACATACTCACAATAGCATTGCTATGATTCAAAAACTGGCTTCTTTTATCAATCACTAGTCTTTTCTTTTTATTCTCTATGCTTTTCTAGAATTTCTGATGAACAAATATTCATGAGATGGAATCAATTTTAATTAATTATATGTTTATGAGAAAAAGAAGAAAAAAAAAAAAGTGAAGTTGGGCCAAATTGAAAAGTAGTATTATGATGATCATTATGATACTTGAGCATCTGAGTTTAATTTTCTACTGCAATCATGCTGATTTGAGCACAATAGAATTTCTTATAGTTTCTAAGCAACATTACTATTAGTTCTTTTTCTCTCTTTTTAAAAATTCGAAACATTGCTTGTTGATCCTCAAGATCTGTATAGTATATATAGAAATTCATCGTATTTTTGGAGATCGAATCGTATCTTGATTCAAACCATTTTTAGAATACGTCTATATATGCATAACAGTTTTCTCCGCCATCTCTACTCATCTTCCTTTGTTTATTATCTCTACACATTCTTCTATAGGTTTTATTCAAGCAATATTGATATATAAGTGAAATTTGACGTGGAATGTTAATTTTATTAATGAAGTCCTAACAGCTAGGAACTTATTTATAATATCCATATAACTAGAGTTGCATTGACTTGGAAATAGTCCTTATTTAGAGTAGATAAAATTATTACAAGGATATATTATTCGAAGCGAAGAACATTATTTAATAAATATTTCAGATGTGGCATTGTTTGCCCGCTTGTCCAAAAGATATCTAAGAATCATAAACGTGAAGGAAAATAGAATCTTAACTTTAAAAGAAATCCAAATTAATAATATTATATTATTAAACGTGAAAACGTGCCTCCTTAAGTCAACTTTAACATTCTCTTTGTAATAATTAAATATAGGGAAAACATCAATTTTAGTCTCGTAACTAAGGTCTTGTTCAATTTTGGTATCGTCGTTTTTCACTTTCCAATTTTAGTCCTTTAACTCTTTAATTTGTCCAATTTGCATCCAATTTTGACCCGATTTTAGGCATGTCAGCAAATTTGACCGCCACGTAGGCAAATTTGCTGACGTGGCCACCGGATTTGCCTACGTGGCGGTCAAATTTGCTGACGTGCCTAAAATCGGGTCAAATTTGGATGCAAATTGGACAAATTAAAAAGTTAAAGGACTAAAATTGGAAAGTGAAAAGCGACGGTATCAAAATTGAACAAGACCTTAGTTATGAGACTAAAATTGATGTTTTCTCTTAAATATATTATGATCAGTTCAACAAATTATTAATGGTGTCATCTTTCTCATTGGCAAATTTTATTTTTAATCCCGTTAATATGGATATTATTTGAAAATAATAGCCTTAAGTTAATTGATATTTTTAACTGATCAAGATGAGAATAATTTAGAACAACTTATAATCAACAGGGCAAAAAATGAACAAGTTTTCCATTCCGCTAGGGTAATGTTTCCCATTATCCATTTTCATAAGGGCCTACATTTTTTTATCAATTGTTATAATAAATAATTTTCCACTCATTTGATAGAGTTAAATGTCTAAATTATCTTTAGCTTGTATTCAGACGGATGATTTAAGTGGTTCGAAATCTAGGATAGTAAATCAATCGATTGTGTTTGGATAGATTTAGATTTCTATCCATCATTTTTCTTTTAAACTAATTTCGAATAATATGGTTAGATTTCAAATCATTGTATCCAATCATAAACTTAGTGAATAGTGATTTCGTCTTAAAATTGTTACAAAAGTTATTTTTAATAAGGATTTTTGGGAAAAAAATAAGTAAATAATGATTTTATCCTCAAAAACTTAAGAAAATTGTTTATTATAACAATTGATAGAAAAGTAAATATGCTTAAAGGTGTGAAAAAAAAAAATCCTTAGCCCTATATATAGAAAGATAAGAGTTGCAAAATTTGTTAAGCCCTACATCTCTATTTTGTCATCGAACATGTCTGTTAACAAGAGTAGTTTTCCAGTGTTGTTCCTTATCATCTTTCTTCATTCACTTGCAGCAAATTCCTCATCAGATATACGAAAGATTGTTGTGTACAAAGATGTAGAAATCAATCCAGAATTTTTTTATCACTCTCGTTATTTAGTGGCTTCTTCCCACTGTCACCGACCCGAAACCGGCCCGTTTCTCCGAAATTTGTGTCAAAGAAACGATGCATCATCAATTATATTTCGTGATTAAATGTAATACATTATTAATTTACAAGAACATGAGAATGAGAAAAGTAAAGAATTATACACGACTGCATATTAGATGTCGACAATAAGGTTGAATTCATGATTGAGAAACAAAGCCAGCTGGTGAATCATCTCCTTGGCCTTTGGTTTGTTGGGAAAATGAAGGTTAAAAAGATGAATCTCCCCCTTCACCTCCAAAACCCTAACAATCCCTTCCCACCTATTCTCTTTCAAAGATTCTGCATAATAATATCCCCTCTCTCTAAATATATCCTTTCCCAAAAATCCAATGTTTATATAAACAAAAAACAAAAACTCAATGCAGAGAATTTAAAGCACAGGACCTATACATACATATATATAGGGGGTGGGGTTATTGGCTCCACTATGATTTTGATAAAAAAAAAATCAGTAATCTATTTTCTATTTTCCAGTTTATGCCTGGAAAATTTCATAATCTTCTCACATTCTTTTTTGTCTCACTTTCCACAAGATAGTTTTAAAATACAAACTGCAGAGAGTAGCAATTAAGAAGTTGGTCCTTCCTTCTTTTTTCCCCCCCTAAAATTATTACTTTGGGCCTTGATCCATAAACTTCAATACTGGGCCCAGTGTTTAATCTCTTTTATACGGTCTAGACATATCTATAGCACATTTTGGGCCTACACTCAATTGTGAGCCCAAAATCGACCCACTATTTGAACCATTGTCGGAAAATCATCAAGGGAAAATCAAATTATATCACATCATTCTAGCCAAATTTTAAACTATATATTAATATGTCTATGCAATAACAGCTTTCTCCCCCATTTTTACTTAATCATCCATTGAACTTTATAGATCATAAATCTACATTTAACATTTTTTCAGATTTTTTTGTTTTTGACCCGAACTCGACCCGCGGGTTCAACGACCCGTTATTGAATCCGGATCTTTCGAAGCTGGGATGCCGACAAGTGCTGGTTTATGGAGACGGGGGATATTATTATGCTGAATCTTTGGCAGAGATTAAATGGGAAGGGAAATGATAAACCAGTTTCAATGATGAAGCTCACTGTCAAGATCTAATATGCATGCACTCATAATTCTTTACAAAATTGTCTGCTTATGATCTGATTCTGATCAAGTTTTAACTAAATAATGTAAATTTTACATTTACTATGATGCTTCGTTTCTTTGATACTTCTCCTCTTCTTTAATTTACAAATTTCGGGATGACAATTATATAAACTCAATCCGAACAAACCCTAATAGGACATGTTAATTTAGTTACGTAGTTAATTCTCAAGTTTTGAATTTAAATTTAATTTTATTACTCGTTTGGATAGAGGTTTGGATTTACACCATCAATTGGTTATCAACTACCAGAATGCCCCTGCACAGCTTTCTGCAATATTCCCATACAGCACCTCTTTTTCTCTAAAAAATTTTCTTAGCAAATCTTAAATAATTTTATTAAGTAATTGTATTAAAAATAATGGTGTATTTTGTAAAATAGTATTTACTTTTATTTAATGTCTATTTGAATAATTTAAGATACCTTCGAAATATATTGTATCCATATGGTGGGTTAAATACAGACATACTAAAACTTCAATTCGGTGAAAAAAGAAAAAAAAATTGAGTTACAAATGGGAAAGGAGACTCAAACCTATGACATTGCTCGGATTGAGAAAATGTATTTGCTCTCATTAATGATTAATATGCATACCAAACTAATGGTTAAGATTCGGTAAGATTATTTAGAATTAAATAATTGCATAAATATATAACTAAAATATATAAATTCTTAGGGCAACAATTGGGTGTTTTTAAAAAAATTGTTCCTTTATTTACCACACTTATTTTTGTTATAATTAGTATTATTTCTCATCGTAGGTATCCCTATGCATACAGAATAGTACTAACAGCAGACCTATATTATATATAACAATTAAATTAAATAATGTTATCTTGATCGTTGATGAAGAAAGCCAGCTGTTGGAGCATCAATTTGGCCTTTGAAGAGTTGGGAAAACGAAGATTGAAAACATGAGATTCATTCTTCATCTCCACCACCTTCACAACACCATCCCATTGACTTTTTAATACCTTCTCATAATAATATCCTCTATCCTTCAAAACATCAAGTTCTGCAACATAAACCAGCACCTTTTTGCACCCCAGCTTTGAGATATTCAGATCCATGGCCGGGTTCGATAACGGGTCGTCAAACCCGGTAGAGTTGGGGTATGCATGGATCCATATACTCTCCACCCAAGCTGCCATTGTAGGGTTAGAAGCTTCATTCCCAATTGGCCTAATCCCCCAGAAATGTGGGCAGTTTAGAAACATCCCTTGCACTATAACACCATGACCCGGGTTTTCCAACCCGACCCGGATGGCCATGTTGTGTGCGATGTTACCACCGGCGCTGTCTCCGCCCAAGTAAACCTGGTCGAAATCGGCATAGACATTGAGCCACGCCTCAGTTCCATTGGCTTGGCAGTGAGAAAATACCCATTTTAGGGCGAGCCAAGAATCTTGATAGGCAATGGGGAGAGGGTGCTCAGGGGCTAATCTGTAATTAACAGACACCGCGACGATGTTGGCTTCTGCAACGAGGGATCTCAAGTGGGTGTTGTAAGTGGGGGAGAAGGCAGATTGGGTGAAAAAGCCACCACCATGAAAGTAGACTAAGAGAGGAATTTTAGGGTTTGGTGATGTGGGAAGAAAAAGTCTGGCTGAGATTTGGAACTTAGGATCAATGATGATGTCTTTGGAAACAACACCAGAAGTGGGATCAGATGATGGAGGAACAATCTCTGTTCCTGATAATCTTTCAACCTTGCCATCTTTGTATACTCTTATTAAGAAAGCAATTTCGTAGGAGATCATGTCTGAGCTCGAATTTGTAGCTGCTGAAACTAAATCAAGAAAGATAATTATTAGCAAGAAGAGGTAATGATGTTTCTTCTTACCTGCACCCATGGAGCCTTACTATATGTATTTTGGACTTCAATTTTTGCACTATGTGTATAATGATCAAAAGATTCCTTTTAGATGAAATCTCTATAATATATATAGAGTACTTCAACAAATTGTTTAGTATGATGAAACATGTATATATTACGTTAATTAACAGAAAACTGTAAGTAGGAGAAATATAATTCTTTTTTGGACCTACACATTGGTTGCAAGCAAGGAAATTCATTGGAAGATTATGCGATTAACATATGTAATATGGAAATGATAGAAATATTGGAAGATGTATATAGGTAGAAATGGGGGCCGGAGAAAAGAAGAAAGATAAAACAATATTTAATTGATATTCCACCCTTACAAGTTACAATGCGCGTATATAATTTTTTGTTAATTATAATGTGGACACAAATTTGAATGTTATAATGTATCTAGCTATGTATTGAACCAAAAATCAATATAGGGTCTTTAAATGCACAAATATAGAAAGTTGTGTGTGTGTGTGTGTATATATATATGTCTATCAGAATAAAAAACTTAAAATGTGGTTCCTCTAGAATATTTGTGCAAAAATGTGTTTTTTTCTTTTTGAAAAATTCTACAACATACAAAATTTTAAACACAATATTTTAAGTGGGTTGTGTTTGAGATAGATTCGAAAATTGTTTATGATAGGTATTTATAGCATTCGATTTTTCAAAATCTGGTAGTATATTAATTTGTAAAGGTTTGTTATGAAAATAAATAATTTTCTTTTATGGTTGGGCCTGTTCATCTTAGTATCATAAAGTGACACATCGTTTAATCAGAACTGTTGGGAACTTTGGCAACTCACATTAGTTGGCCGAGCTTAATTCCTTATTGATATGTTTTGTTCATGCTCTCCACTCATATGAAGTCCATTTTCTTGGTTTTTTTTAGAAAAGAAAAAAAAATGTATTTTTACAATATTTATTTTCAATCGGTGGAGGTGCCGTGGCGTTATCCCATGAAATTGGAAATCGGTACAAACCACCAAATTAATTACAAATTTCACGTTTTCAATTTTTTTCTTGTTTGTGCATAAATATCATGTCTGAAAACCACTAGTTTGAGGTGCATGCGAGTTTAGGAATAGCAACTAATTGAATTTAAACTACATTTCGCATCAAGTTATTTTATAAAAATAATATTATAATTTATGTTTAATGCTAATATTAAAATTAATAAGTATTTCAATATTCTCCAGTAAAGATGATATTACAAATATAAAAGATTTTATGTAGAATACAATTGATTCTTTAATTAGAAGATAATATAATATTTTTTTCTCTAATTAATTCTATTGATTACAAATGCGATAATACATGAATAAATATCCTATGAGCTCTCTCTGCCTATAAGAAAGATATTTTTCCAAAGTACAATATATATTTTTATTTTGTTAACTAAAAGGAATGTAGAATTAGTTAGACATTAGTTGTGACTATGAAACAGCCCTATTCTTGAAACATTGCAAGCATTTAAATGCAACATCTCCTCAACTCACAATGATCTACTACTTCTGCATCAGCCTGTAAGTGTACAAGGCTAAGAGCTGCGTCCACTTCACTAAAACACTTTGCTCTCACTATATATACCTAATCCCACCAACAAGGCACAAACCAACTCAAATTATGTACAGTCCATAATTTATATTCACAAAGCAACCATTTCACCAAAATAAATAAAGAAAAGAATTGACAGATTCTATATATATCCTTGCATTCTCTGGTCTAAATCATGATAACTTGAGTAATCCAGTTTATTTCAGCAAGATTTTGATGAAACCAAACAAGTCTTATGCATCATGCTAAGTTATTGAATTTCAATCAACTTAGTGTCTAGCTTCAAACTGTGTTCTCTTGTTGAGTATCTAATGATTTTTCTCATGTAAATTACCATTTCATTTATGAGGAAAAAGAAGATTTCATTCACAAACTTAAATTAAATGTGTTACCTTCATTTTCCAGACCCCCACAAGATGAAAGACGAGGACATCTCCCTCTTCCAAGCTATGTGAAATCGAAAAGCCTCGCCATCCAGCACTAAGCCCTCTCCTCTCAGGCAGGTATTTGGTGTGGTATTCCTTATAGCTCTCATCTACTAAAGTGATATTTATATCATATCTTGGCAAATGCAACTCACAAAATAACTTCGGAAGTGACTGTTGAAGAGAAATATTAGCATAATACATATCAAACGCGCTTGAATTTAGGGAAAGAAATCACTTCTTACCAGCCAGAAGCCACCTGTAATATTTGATCGAATCATTGGCTTCACAAAGCTGGGGAACTGTCTTTTGAGTTTCTTTTGAACCCTCTCTGCTCGTTCCATAACGGATGATATAATCTCAGCTTGCTGGTTAAGGTCTTTCTCTATCGCCCTGTTCCGTTTATAGCTTTAACAATAAGATAGAACCAAAGACTGTAATCTTGGACATCAGATGAAGATGAATCACACCGGTTTAATTCTTACCTTCTTGGTTCATTGGTAATAATATCATGAGTGCCCTGTTTAGCATAAAGCATTAAGTAAAGGGAATTTGCATAGCACAACTCGATTAAGTAAAAATGCCTGATGCTGAACCAAATATAGCGTCAAACAATTGAGCCCTAAATGTTAATTTAGTGGGATTGAATGATTTTATCTCAGGAGAAATTTGGGGAAACGACATTAAACGGATTTCAAATCAACAAAAATCTCTGTGTTATGAATGTCTTTCAAATTCATCAAAATCACAACTCAGGATCCATTAATCCAAATACAACCTTGAAGAGAGTTATGAATTTCAAATTCATTACGGAACCAACACAATCATTCGAACAATCTCAATGCACTCATTATTGTAGATCCTCGATCAAAACGCATGACCTTGGAGAAAAAGAAAAGGTTGGAAAAGCCTTACTCGTATAGGCCTATACGTTTCTTCGATTTCCATAATCCTGAACGAATTCTTCCTTTTTCTCTGCTCCAATAATCAACTCTTGTTAGAACGCATACATCGAACAACGAAGAGAGAAACAAACGAAGAAAACCTTGGGTAATGAGAAATCATAATCTTTCGAGTTTCGGGAAACATCACCACATGCGATCAAATGACGTTGATGTTCTTCCTCCATCAATTATGAATTTGGTTTGAGTTTTGGGAATTTTCGAGAATCGGATCTCTAACCTCGAAAAATGAGTTGTTGATTTTGGCAGGTGGGAAAGAAGTCGCTAATTTGGATGCTACATAAAAAAACACCGATTTCTTCTCAATCAATTTATTCTATACCTATAAAAACGTGGTTGCATTAATAACACTTGTATCAAATAAATGGGGTCCATGCAATCGAGGAGAACTTTCCACCCTAATGCATCTTCCAAGTAATTTCGAATATAAGAAACCTGCAAAGTGTAACCAAACGTATTACTTATAACTTGATAACATATACAGTTTAAAATATTATACAGGAGGTTAGTTTATACATTCATATGTACAAATCCGAGAGTTGCAAGTACAATATCGTAAGCAACAGATTCTGATGATAGCTTTACATAAACTGTTAGAATACACATTCAAACCTCATCAGCACAAACTGAAATCAGACAAAGCTGGCAATTGCGCGACAGAGATTCCTGAGCACACCATACGACCGCCTGAAGGACGGTGTTTACCTTTAAAGCACAGCTCTATACACCTCCACTATTATACATTTCATGGCACGAGCTCAAGATATGACCTACACTATATTCCACTGCTACTCAATCAAAACCATGTTGTATGTAATTTGAAGTCATTGTCCTCAGATTAACTCGGGATTTTAGCAGCTAGATTTCCAACTTTCTTGTATGCGAATTTACCAGGAAACTCACACACAACCCAAGTACCAGAATCTGTTGTCCCCCGAGAGTTCTCATAATCTTGATCGATGCTTAATTCCACGAAGGGGCGACCTCCTACGAACAGAAGCAAGTGGCTCCCCATTCAAGGAGTCAGAGAATTTGATATCCCAACATTCAACATTCTTTGGAACACATGCATCAAAAAGTGCCTGGCCGAGGACACTGTTTGCACTTATACAAGGGCTTGAACGATGAGCTGACCTATCTTTCCGCTCCTGTTGCATAGACCCCAATTCTTGACTACCTTGATACTCTGATGAACTTGGGAGGAAGAAGTGGTCATTAGGCCCAACTGCAACTCTTGTGAAGCTTTGATTTGAGTCTACGGCTGCATTCTGGAGATCGCATATCAAGTCAGATATATCGTCATGCATATCATTCATGTGAGACTTTTCCAGTTTTTGAAGCTTTTGGGAGAAAACTGAAACTGCCTGCTCAAGCAACTCAGTTATAGCAGCTGTATATTGCACTGATTGATGCTTGTGATGACCTGACATAGGCACACAATAGTTAGCTTGGAATACATTACAGATTTTACGAGAAACAATTAATATGAACAACAATGTTGACTAGTGATGGGTCATGTTCTATTCATCAATCCCAAATACTATGACCCAATCATAAATTATGAATGATCAGCACACTGAAAGATGTTCCATTAGTCCGATGCCGCATTTGATGTTACCTGATTTTTTTTATAATGTGAATGTGGAAATATATACGTAATTTCAAGGGTTCCTTCTTTGGGAAAGAATTCCAAAATTGACGAGCACAACTCAGAGTCTAATATGGCAACATGCTCGAAGTCTTAAGTAATGAATTCAGTTTCACAATTTCTATTCTTAAGTGATGAAGAACTAAAAGAATTCAAAGATCAAAGTTAGGGAGAGCTAAAGACTCACCTACATGAGCAGAGGTATTGAACTTCACGACTTTTACATTACCCCCCAAATTCTGTAAAGTCCGAGCAAAGTCGCACAGAGTTGAATATGGAGCCACATCATCATTATTTTCTGAGCATAAAATAAGAAAGGGGGCACCAAAACCCTACATGCAAAACAGAGGCAAGAAATAGAAGGGTCAAAAAAAAACAAAAAAAGATGTAATGTAAAACATCATACCAGTGTAAAACAGACAAGAAGAAAATTGATTGCAGTGCCATTCTAAACTTACAACTGATGAATAAAGGGTTTGCCAGTAATCTGCGCGTTGGGATCCAAACTTGGTGATAAATAAAGCATCCAAGCTTGAAGTAACACCTTTTGCGAACAATGATACTAGTTTTGATGAACCAGGCATTCTGAGAATGGAGCGGTGTAAAGCAAACCGTGCACCCAAATCTTTAGTAAATTCAATAGGATCAGAATCATAGATCTGGCCTGAGATACAGTTTGCAAGCAATCTACTGTCCTCCTTCATGTAGCAACCAAGATGCTATCAATATAAGTCTATTATCCACCATAAAAATTATATTAAGTTCAAGTCCAAGTATAAAAAATACCAGGCTGATCTCCACATCGGAACATCCTTCGACTATCTGCACCATAGAGAAGTGAATTCAACCCATCAACACAGCAGTCAAAGCTTTAGGTATAACAAATGCATTAAATTCCTCAAAAGAAACAGGTTATGGAAATGTAAAGCATGGAAAAGAGTGACCTAAGCTAGGTGTATCGTTAATTTGAATATATCATTGATGCAATGATATTACCTGGAGAACTTTATACATACAAGCTTTTGAACCACCAGAAAAAGATGCGAGGACTACAGGACATATTCCACACCTAAGCTCCTATAAAATCAAAATCAGAAGAATCGATATAAGAGCAACAAAATTGGTTGAGAATACTAATGAGCGAGTTATCTAATACCAAGCAGAAGAGATTACAAACTTTATATGCATGGTAATATGTCAACCATCATCAGTGAAATATTTCCAAAACTGGGAAATCTAGTGAAATCTTCATGCATCTCACATCAATCAAATTAACCAACTTCTTCATGAGTAAAACAAACCTTAGCAAGCTCATCAAGAACTATTAAAGCCAGTGATGTAGCTCTCTCGGGAAGGAATCTGCAGAAATTAACCAACAAACTATTCATACCAAAAACAGGTTCAGAGGCAAATGCAGATAATAAATCATAAAAAGACAAAACATGCATAACCATTGCCATCGACTAGTAAAAATATTAATCTCACTTCAAGCTCAGTCTAATATAACTTGTGTTCATGTTCATCCCTCTTTAGTATTTGAGTTGTTACGATAAGTACATCAAGATAAAGAATCTAATTTAAGATGCATGGGCTAATTCAAAACAACAATTTGAATGAACTAGTTAGATATCCATCCACTATAACCGAGTCTACTCTTCCCAATTCTACGATCACCATTCAGAAACAGGCGATATCTTAAGTCCGCCTAGCTACACTCCTCCAGTCTTCTCTCACTTGGCAGAGAGACACAAACTCAAAGTTTCGTCAGAGTCATGGAATCCTATATGATTTCAATAAGCTACAATTCTCGACTCCATCTAAAAGCTCATCAAAGCATCTAACTGAAAAATGGAGATTGTAAACTCCCAAGATTCTATCACGACCAAAATAAACAAACATACAAATTAAAGTAAAAATCGCGTACGGATTGAGATAATCGGAGCGGCAAACAAGAGAGTTCCATCCGAGAGAAGAGTATAAACCAAGGAAATCCTTTAATTGGACGTCGCTGATTGAAACCCAGGCGAAAACCACGATTATTCCCTTCGCTTTGAACTCTTCTTCGCGATTTCGCGCCCAGTAAAATCTCCCTCCACTGCTCATCCTCGGAAAACCTTGAAATTTGGGAATTTATTTGATGATATTTTCAAATAATATATTAAAGAAAAACGAGGGTTTGGTTTGTTGACCGTTGGGTGGAGGGGGTGAGAACACAGCAAAGAAGAGAGAGAAAATGATTGTGTTCTTGGTGGTGGATCGCCGAGTTGGATTGAATATTGGGAATATCCTCTCGACTATCCTGCGCCACATCCGGTGCGAGACCCCACCACGACGTCGTATCGTGTCCTGAGTGAGTACTCCGGCCTGTTACAAACAATAGGGCTGCGGCGTGGAGAATTGGCCCAATTTACTGATTTGGGCCTAAAAGGCCTTGCACACGCTTTCACATGTCGAGTACATCTCTGGCTTTGCAGATTGATGGGCCGTATGGCCCATATCTGAATAATAAGGGCGAAAGAGGGAGAAAATAGTACTTTTATAATCGTAATAATAATTTCTTGAAAGAAAATGAAATGAGAAAAATGGTAAATGAACCACGTTTATAAGTTATGTATGCAATAAAAATTCCTCAAATATATGTAAAAAGTGGTGTATCTCGAAAAACAAATAAAAAAAGTGGCGTTTTCATAATTGAATTGATGATCAAATTGATCATATAATTCCATCGACGGTTCAATGAATCAATGGAAAAGGTGGTGTCATTATTATTTTCTCAAATTCAATGTTCATCCCCCATTGATCAAAAAGTAATATTTTGTTTACTATATTTGAACAAATGTTGTCACATGTGCTTGCTTGTTATGATCCATAATTAATTGAATGCAGTCTAAAATGTATGTCTCATATATTTTACAAACTAGTCCTAGGAACTTCTTGAAATGATTTCTTAAATATTGTCACTTTTTTTTCTTCATAAAAAGTTCAAATTATCAATAACATCTTTAGAACTAGCATATATATGTACACACACATACATACATGAATTCAATATAAAATTAAATAATAGTTTTTTATATAATCAGTTTCAACACAAAATACTAATAATTTACAATGTAATTTGTAGCCAGATCGATACTCACTAGTTACTATTAATAAAGTAAAAGAAATGGGGAAAGAAAAAGTCAAATGATATCATCATCTTCAAAAAGAGGAACCACATGACACCATATACATGAGTTCAAAAGAAGAAAAGCAAATAGTGGTCCCTTAATATATTGTAATTAAACAAAGATTAATCTAATCCATTAATTTTAAGTACGCTGAAATCCTTAATTATGGGGAACAATGCTATATGCATCATGAAAGAAATAAAAGTGTGTATTTTTTGGCGTTGAAATCCACAACATAACCAACCTTCCTTTCTCAACATTCTTTCTTCCTCTCATTTCTCTTTCCTGCTTTTAATTATTATAATAATATATATTATATTATTATATTATATTGTTTCTGCATCAGATCCAAAGCACGTGGAACTCAGTTGATGACCACTCCTTCACGGCACGTGCACGTCGACATTTCTTGTCTACTTATTTATAATAATATTATTTATTTTATTTTTATTTTCCATCAAAAAATGTTTTTTATTTTATATTGCATAGTCTCCTTCATCAAGATTTCAAATCGACACGTACTCACTTTGTAAATTCTCTTTCATAGATGTACTTTATTTCTTTTTTTATCGTATTCATACTAAAAAGTTCTGGATTTACGATCCCAAGAAAATTAGCAATAACTGTTTTTTTTATTAAGAGTGTGTTGGATTATCTGGACTTCTTCAACTAATAAATGGTTTTAAGTGCATATGGAATCAGAATTTATTACGTTAGGGGGGAAATCACATACCACATATAAAAAAATTATATATATTAAAAATCTCTATAATATATTATCTTCTATCTTCTAAATATTTAAATGAGGTAAATTATGTCCACTATACATGGTTTAATTTCAAAATAACACAGAATCGTTCTCTCTTATTTTACTTTGTACTGATTAATTCGTATTATTCACATATTAAATTTAAAATATTGATTTTCATATTTAATAAAATTAAGATAAAATCATTAAGTTGGATCTTATATATGCCCAATAAATTTAATTTGTATCCAATAGAGAAATATATAGAACGAAAAGCAACTTTACTAAACATATGAATTGCATTTGTTAGCAATATAGTTCGAATTAAATGGAGCTGTGTAGTTGAATTAAAATGGCATTTGTACTTCTCTAGTTCTGTGTACATTTGACCATGTCAAAATTGCCAACCTGACAAGGCTTCAAATGCATGACAACGAGTATTCCACTTTATTGTGTGTGTGTGGTTTTTAATTTTTAATGTACAATGCATAAAATGATAAATGAAATATAAAATTAGTTGAATGTTTCATTACCACTGCACAATATGTGTATGATTTGATATAATCACATATGATATATATACATTAATATAATAAAATATAAATTAGAAATATATTAACATTCTTTTTGTTCTTTGTGGCGATTAAGGATGTAAACGAGTCAAGCCAAGTCGAGTACCGCCAGGTTCGAGCTTGATTCCAAAACTCCAAGGTCAAGTTATTTTCTTAATGCTCGAGTTAGAGTTGATAAATAACTCAATAAGTTCGAGCTCGAGCTTGCCTGAAAAATAATTATAAAAAAAAAACTAAAAATATAAAATTTAACTTAAAAAATTAAATTATTAAAGACATAATTATAAATTTAACATATGTTTGATTACGTTCGCAAGCTTGTGAAGTTGAGTATTAATATGTTTAAGATCGAAAGCTACTCGAATAACTCAGGCTTAACTCAATTATTTTCGAATTGATCCCGGATAACTCACAAGTTGTATTATCTCATTTGTGCCATGGCGGTAATAGTAAAGCCTCATATTCTCACATCAATTTTCCTATATATCTCATTCTAACATCATCAATACATCACATTTGTATAATGGCGATGCAAACAAATTTACAATGTTTATCAATGATGTTTAAATAAAAGATCAAAAATATATTGAGAATAAAGCACAAAATTATATAAATTTAGGGGCAAATAATATGATATTAGTTGATGGTGGAGTATAGGGCCACAGAAATCAGAAGATGTGTAGCTGAGCCCACAACTCTGTTTTCAAAAGGTTTGGGTTTCTTGCGCATCTGTCGCTTCAACAATCATCACAACCAGTCACTGACAGATTTTTTCGTAGCATTTTTTGATAAATCAAAAGAAAAAAACAAATATTGTACTTCCATTCGCACATGCGTTTCTTTTTCTTTTTTCTCAGAAATTATTTAGTCAATTACAAAAAAAAATGTTACTGCAAATTAATCCTTTCCAATTCCTCCAGGTTCTTATCATCTAACCTGCAGAAAACCTTGACTTGCAGTATCTCGCGTCTTTTCCATTTACGGCATCGTTTAATTAATCATTAAATAACCAAATTGATGAAAACGACAATGAAACTGAAGCCCATTGTCCATCTACATTAAATTTATCCACACGCTGACTAGTGGTTATGAGCAGCAATACATATATACATTTAGCATAAAAGATGAAATTTCATAATATTAGACATATTAATGATATATATAGCATTAATTGAAATAGTACAATATAAAATGAGATAGCATCGAGTATTATACATTTTATTTATTCATTTAAAAACCAGATCTATCTCGAGATTATACAATTTATTTCGGCCGCTTAGAATACTCATTTTCCTTTGATCATTATCCCACATTCCAAATCCAAAAAGACAAAGCCTTCAATCAAATTTCAAAATCAATTCACATGGCCCACTACACACACATACAACTATTGGACATACACAGAAAAGTGATATATAGATACAGAAACATGTAAGTATATCCCAGACACACGCATGTGGGTGCATGGGTTTCATGCCCATGGGTGCATGGGTTTCATGCCCATGGGTGCATGGGTTTCATGCCCATCTACATCCTCCATGCAACCAAACTTGCTTTTGCATCAGAAACTCTCTCCTCTATTTACCAAATCGAATATTAATTATTAAATTTTGTTACAGAAAATTCAAACAAAAAAGACATTTATCAACAAAACATCCAAACTATGCATAAACAGAAATACCCTTTTCAATTTGGGATGCAAAATAACAAACAAACAACGCAATTAATATCATCAAACTCATCTGACAATATACCATTTCCTTACTACAAAAGGCTTTGATTACAGAATTCTAACTCTTTACATAAATATGGGAATTGCTATACAAATAGTAGAGCCAGACTTGATGTAATTCAAATGTTAATTTTTGTTTTTTTAACTTAATTAATTCCCATTTAAGAAAAAAGAAAGTGAAAATAAAAAAGATGCTTTTTTTCTTCTTTTAGTGGTAATGTAATTTAAGGCAGTAAACGAACCCACTGATACTTGCCCTCCAATGGAACATCCTTCACGATATCATAGTTGTACCTGTAAATAATACAAACCCATTCAATCAAATCATTACTCCTTCCTTTTTTTCAGTTACCAGAATAATCAATTGGACCGTGCTAAAATGAGCAGGGTGTACATTTGGAGTGTGAGCGCCTTATTGTGCGCACCGTGCAAGTAATGATTGTGTGCATATACAAGTTGAGATGGAAGGAAGATCGATGTACTCACTTTTCGGTGAATCGTTTCTGCTCGTACTTTTCCGCCGCCGCGAAGAACTCCTCCAGCTCCGCCGCCGATGGCATAATTTCCACAGCTGAATTTGGAGTTTTCTGGCGAAGAATCGTCGGAGGTGGCGTCGACGATTTCTTCTTTGACTTGGCTGATAATTGCAATTGCTCTGAGTCTCCGTAAAGCTCACTGGTTGGAGTAGCCTCTCTACTGAAAAAGTAAACACCAAAAAGTTCCAAAATCTTTTTATGTTCATGAACGAACATGAGCAAAAGGCTAAAAACAGTACGAAATATTAAATAGAAGATCAAATTGTGAAGTTTCGAAAAACAATTCACTGCGAACAGAAATTAAATGAGACAATCAAACGATGAAAAAATGCATAACAACTAAAATCATCTCAATTATTCACCTGAAAATGGACGTGGAATTTTCCGTTTCATAAGCTTCGGACTGCAAATCAACGTTCTGAAAGAGAGAAAAGAAAAATCAGAAAGAAACAAATTAAAATCGCCATTCATAAAACCTGCTATAATTTTAGCTTCACAGATGAAAACTCAACGAAATCACACTTTTCTACCCGTAGTACTGTGTCCAATACTGAGTTTGAATTTCGAATTCTCACCTCCAGATCTGGTGATCTCAAACTCTTCTTCACGAAATCGCTCGAGTCATCGTGCTCAGAGCAACCGGAAGTCGTCGACGCCGCCTGCGACACTGAATTCTCCGCCAATTCCACGTTTCCGCAGCACTCATTTCCAAGCTCAGAGTAAACCTTCCTCTTTTTACTGAGAATCAACTGCATTCCTTCCTCCATCGCTCTACACTTCATTGTCACGCTCTCACATCTCTTCAGGTAATCCCCCATCTCTCTCTTTCTCTCTCTCTCTCTCTCTCTCTCTCTCTCTCTCTCTCTATTTATAATACAGGATTCTATATCTGTACATATGCGAGAGAAAGTGTGTAGTGCGTGTTTGTGTTGGTGATCAACAGAAACCTGCAAAAGGCTGAAAGCTCAATTTCTATTCCGCGCACCACTTCACCACTGCGAGCTATAAAATCAGAATAGAGACGGGAGGTAGGGGTAAAAAGGGGAATCCGCTATATGTGGATTTGATCGGACGGTGGAAATTAAATGAGGCGGTTACCGTAACATGTGGTCCTGACTCTGTTAACGGTGACAGGCACATGGCGATGCCGTTAAGAGAGATCGGGATCGTATTTAGAATGATTATGGACTACCCAACCAATAACAGATCGACACGTGGGGGTAGGACGACCGGTTATACCCGGTTGGGTGACTGGGAATCTGTAATGAGTGGGATTTTGTTACAGCATAACTGAAAATCATTGCCAGAAATATTTCCATGCGGTTGGTTTTGTTCTTCCAAAGTACCCCAACTTATGTTTGGATTCAATTTTTTGAACTCCAAAACTTGCGTGTGAACGTCGTATCGTGTACGGTCGTGTTTCGAAATACGATTGATCGTGTGCCATAATAGTGTACAATCATTTTATGCTCTAAATATGTAATTTTCAGTTTTAAGTATGTGGGCACGACCGTGCGCTGTTGTACAAGAGACCAACTCTTTTTTGAATTACAAAATTTAAATAAATATATTACAAATTCATATACATTTGAAATTCATTCAAATTTTTTGAAAATTAATTCAAAATGAACATGATAGATTGTAAATACATATAATCGAAGCATTACAAATATATTTTCTACTATGAAATTTATATTTTCCCTCAAATTCTTTATTTCAAATACAAATACTAATGTTAGTTGTATTTTGAGCAAGGGTTTAATTTTTTATTTTTTTTTAAATGTCCTAATTCAAAATTTGAGACTGAATTCTGTGATAGTTATTGAATTCTTTAATTTTTTGGATGATAGTTTAAGCACACAGGATCCTCTAGTCCAATGTGTGTTTTATTCAATGCACATGCTACGTGTTTAAATAACGTTGCTAATCAACATATAGCATATGTTAAAGATAATGACATATAAAATGAAATACCATAAAATATAACAGAAGATTCCGATCAATAATTTAATTTCATACGTGTTTACAATACTATTGTATATATTAGAAATGATCAAATGTGTATGTGTCAATATCACATTATATGGGAATTCGTTTTCTTATTCAACATTTATCGATATGTTCTTAATACACAATAGTTACATTATATTATCAGCATATGCCCATAATAAGCTTTTAATCTTTGTCTATCACAACAATATAGTATATTAATGTACATTAATAAAACGAAATGCAATATCATAATAAAATAAATAAATAATCAAATTAATGATTAAATGTTTAATCGTTCTTGATTAACATAGAAGTGATTATTAGAAAAAAAAACTTATAATCTTTTACATTTTATATCATCTCTTTTCGAAGTGTTTAAAATGAGATCATCGCTAACTTTAAGGAATTGGTCAAATCAAACTTTATTTTTTTTAATTAAGGAAATTAAATCTTATTTAAGGAAGGTTAGGTTACTATAGAAAAGCCTTTATATATAAACCACTTGCATAGTTGCATCTTATAATTGTAGAGTTTAGATTATTTTGTAAACAAATTTACCCAATATTTTGAAACAACTTATAAACTAGTTCAAGAAACTAATAAGTGGGCACCATTTTAATCATGCACGATATATACGTACGAGTTATCAATTTTCAGGAGATATATTGAATGGCATGAACAAACAAATATATCGTGATATAATGAATCCTCGACATCATTGAAATAAGATTAGATTGGAACTATCGTATAATTACAATAATTGATGGCAACTAGTCTAACGATATTTGAAACATCGTCTAATATTTTAGCAAATTTTAAATAACTATGAGTTTTAATTAATGAAATTAATTTGAGAGCAATATAACATATTTAATTTATCATCATTTAAAGATTTTTTTCTTTATGGTACGTACTTTTAACTGTCATGCACGTTCATTTAAATGTGACACCGCAATAAATTTTTAGTCACAATTCACATGGACATAATACCCTCGACTGAATTTTTATACACATGATCCATTACTTGTTTATTTATACATAAATATACATACATAATTACAAATGCCACTCTTGGTATAATTTACTGGACTTAGCTGGCATATATTTTATTCTCAACTCATGTTTTCCATTTTTCATATTTCAATTAATTTTTCTCATGCATATTAGTATGTATATATTGATGACATCAATTTGCATAGGAACTAAAACACCATTTTGAAAAATATAAATGTATGTAGATGAAATTTATTTGAGTTAGATGTAAATGGCAGAAGGGTGAGTTAATATAGAGTAGCTGAGTGCTTTGAATAGCAATCTATGCATTAAAAGAGATCTAGTAAATTTTAGGTTAATTAATAGTTGAGGCCATTTTGAATCTTTTGATTTGCTCCACTTCTTATGAAACTTATATTTTATATCCCCCAAAAGTCATCATGATTTCTTTCCTTTTTGGGTCCACAATTTAATTATAATCATATTAATAACAATTAATACTTTTTATTATGATATTCATTCAGTTTGGTGAGCTAACAAACTACAAATATTCCACTATTTACTTAACATTCCTTGTTGAGTAAATTACGTTACATATCTTTTCCTTGGATCAATCAATGATGGTATTATATTTACTTATTTATTAATTTTTGTTTGATATATACATATATATATATATGTATATATATTTAGGAGTTTGTTGTTGTGGCATTTAAAGCCTCAATAATGAAAGAGGAATAGGAAAAAGACCGTTTGTTTTATTTTTAGATTTTTTAAATTTGTGTTTTTTTTGTACGTGTGTGTTGATTATGATTGTTTTTGCGTCAAGTAATAATATTTTAAGAAACAACTTATTTTCCTGTTTTTTAAAAATATTTAATTTATTTTGTATATTATTTTAAAATGTTTAAAATTCTTTATAAAAATATCAAATACAAATATTATATACCCTGAAATGTGTAAAATATATACTCCCTCCGTCCCACAAATATAGGCCTAGTTCTATTTTCACACAGATTAAGAAATTTTTTGAAGTTCCAGTTATACCCTTATCATACATTAATTATTCAAAGAATTAATTCTACTCCAATTTTAAAGTTTCATTAATTGAAACAAAAATTATTTTCACACTTGTAATATTGCATTAATAATATTGTTTGTCTCAAGATACATTTTTCTACTTTTGAGGGAGAGAGGCAATTTAATCATTAATGAAAATTTGGAAATACAAAATGATTATGGGAATTTGTAAAAAATGAACAAATGAAGACCACACATTCAATGCAACTTTTTTTTCCCTAAAAAATAAATAAGGGCATATATGGAATTACAAGTTAAAAACTACACTAATATAGTAACAGGCCTATCTTTGTGGGACGAACGAAAATAGTATACAAGCCTATCTTTGTGGGATGGAGGGAGTACTACATTATTTGTGGGGTTCAAATCCACATCAAATAAAACACATAAAGTTTGTTGTATAGTAAATTAATTTGCACATGTACACAGAATGGATGTATCTAAAAAAATTCGTTTTATTATTATGGAGATTTTTTAATTTATTTTTACAGTATTATTATAGAGATCTTGGTTATTTCAATATTGAAAATTTCACAATGGGTAAATTATTACCACCAAGGCTAGTGGTGTTCACGTTCGTAAACCGCCGGTTCGCCGGTTCGAACCGGTAGTTTGCCGAACCGTCGGAGGCAAATCGAAACCAAACCGTGGGGGTTACGGTTTCGGTTCCGAACCACCGGTTAAATTGGAACCGACGGTTCGGTTTCCGGTTTTTTTTTTTTTTTTTGTTGCAAAAATTGGATTCTGTAATCGGGTACCGCGGTATCAGATTTTGGATACCGCGGTACAGAGATACAGATTGTTTATTTTATGCGGATAACAACAGATATATTACAACTTTAATAAAATACAATTATTACAACTATTTACAAGTACAAGTAAAACATTACAAATGTACAATTTACAACTTCAAATTTTTAAAAAATTACAATAAAACATCTTACAAATTACAATTTCAATACAACCAAATACAAACCATAAACCTAAAAAAATTATAACTTATAAAACAAATTAATAATAATAATCAATACAATTTAAAATTAAAGAGTAAAATAACATAAATACATAATATTATTTACATAAAATATAAATTTAAAAAAAAAAAGGAAAACCGGCTGTTTAACCGTCGGTTCGAACCGCCGATTTGGCGGTTTGAAAAATGCGGAACCGGAACCGAACCGTGGAACCCCGATTCCCAATTCCGATTCGAACTAAAACCGGGTCAACAGTTTCCGGAACCGTTGACTGGCGGTTCCAAACTGGTCCGGTTCCGGTTTTTGGAACCGGTTGAGCACCACTAACCAAGGCCATGAAAGTAAATATCAGTTGGTATGGAAATTACATTTTCACCATCCCCTGAAAGAAATAAGGAGATGCACTTTAGTACATGTAATAATTACATCATCCACCATCATTAGGGGGGCAGTGTTGGTAGATGAATTTCAAATTCATGCAATCAAAAGAAACATTGAATTTAATGATAATCAAGATTTAAATATTTTTTTCAATTTACAGTCGAAAGTTAATGGACTAGATATATTGTAAATGATCATTTAATTTCAGGACCACATAGAATATGGTAGGAATTAAATAAGTTGCACCAAAGTTTTTTGCTTTTATTAAAAATAAATAAATGATGTGACTAGAATGGGTGAAGATGTCGCTATTATCATAGTTTTACAGATACCGTAATAATGGATGTTAGAAATGTAGTATAAATGTTGGCTTAAATACCATTTCTAATGAAATTGCACTTCATACATACATGCAATAATATCTAAATAAATGATACCAACAAAAAAGATATAGGGCTGATGCAATAAATCAATTGATTTTATGGGGTCAATCCACAACTTACATTCACAATCCACGTGTAAATTTATATATCAGAATGAGTTTGGTTAGTGAATAGCAGATAGCCGTAGTTCATCTCATTAATTTATATATATTCGTGAAATTTTCTTAGATATGATTTTTGTTATTTTTAATATTATTTTATCATTACACAACATCTAGCGATTAATGGAAACAAAGGTGTGTTTCATACTACATTTGCATGTTTTGTTTATTCATTAATATATACATATTGTACTTGTGTTAATTAATGGTAGATAATATACTTATAAACTAATTTTACGTAACATTGGAACATTTACAAGATCGTAAAGGAACAATATTCAATTATGAAGCATGGAACTAGGTAAATATTGTTTAATGATTATAGAAAGCAATATATTCAATCGTACTATGTTAAATTACAATACTTAAAAAGTAAAATCACTATTTGGCACTATCTAAAACTAGGGCTGCATTTTCTACTGATCTCAACTTCATGTACAAAAAGGTATAAAACATGCCCAAAGTGGCAAAACAAATTAAAGCATTTATTTAGGAAACATCAACTCAGAATTTATTGTATGTCTAATTTTTTACTTGAGTTGTTATACATTTCATTTACAAGTTATGATCTATATATGGACAGTAATTTTATCAAATAGTCATATGGTTACTTTGTGCATTTGGACATGTCTAGTTGTAGTAAAATAATAATACTAATACTTAACTCAAATTAAGTCAGTAATCCCCAAATAACACTTATTTATTCTGTTTTCTCTAAGGTGAAGAGCAATTAATTTTTAGAAATATTTTCCAAATTGTAGATGAAGTAGCAGTTATATCATCATAAATTAACTTATCAACTTCAAAATAAAAGTTACTGCTGTCCGTTCAAGAGTTATAGCTTTGGTAGTTTTACATTTATTTACCTTAGCTAGGCCAAAAATCAAAATGGTAATATTATACACACACACAGATGTACTATACCCCTATGTCGAGGTTTTTATGGTAGTTTGCGGTTAAATTTATAAATATATATAAAATGAAGCCAAAAATGAAACCAAACATGTAAACAGTCACATCTGAAAAATTAACTCAAGAAAAAAAAAACCATATTTAACATGAAAAATTAACCTTCCCAAAGAAACAGTAACTCAGTAACAAAAACATAGATCAAGAGTAGTAAAAAAAAAAAAAACAATGAGAATGAAAAGTGAAATCGAAGAATTGAAACAAGATGAAAGAAGAAAAATAGGAAAACATCTTTAGTAGTGAGAGTGCATGAAAACAAATGAATCTAGGAAGGTTACACAACATTGGATTCCCTTGTAAGAAAAAAGAGGGCCCACAACAAAGTATAGACAGAATGTAAGCTGTGAGTAGAAAAGGTGTATATTTTTCTCCCATTTCTCCTCCCCCTTAAAACAAGGGCTATGTCCCTATCCATAACCAGAAATATATATGAGCCACACGCTACCTGCATCCTCACCTGCACCCTCCATGCTTGTTATTAATTCATTTCCTTTCCTTAAGGAAAATGGAACCAATTCGCTTGTGTCTCCTTCAAAACCTACGTCCTCCAATGGGTATGATCAAATTAACGACATGGCCAAGATATTATTGTCCCTTTTTTTTTTTAATCGAAATGAAAATTGGGTCAATTTTATGAATTAGATAGGATGAACGCCTTAAGGGGGGGGGGGGGGGGGGGGGTTTAATATTTCTATGGGTTTCATAACTTATACAATACGGTAAATGTGCTTTCTGATATAAAATTATAAAATCCAAAACAGAATTGAGGTTTGGCTTTGCATGGCCATTCAGAATCAGTACATATACCTGGTAAAGCAGATATAATGTGAGCACAAGCCACACGTCGATGATTCACATTTGATACTTTCAAAAAAGCTTTGCTATTTTCTCCAATTCTTTTAAATTGAAATTAGAGGTGATTTGACCAATGGTTGCAATTTCGACTGAGAGGACATGTTTGATCAAAATTAGCTGGCTCATGTGTGCAATGATATTGAAGGCACATATATCTAAATCTACGTGGCTTTCAATTCATTGCAGAATAACCTAATAAGTCGACCAGCGTTGCAACAAATAGGTCAAATCATGGCTAGACTGACAATTCTTTGGATTCTTTTAGCTGTTAGGCATTTCGAAAATGAGAAGGTCCAACAACTGCATGTTTTCCAAGTTCTTTAGTCCCTTCTCTGGGAAGGGATCAAATAGTGAATATAAAAATGCTATATAGAACAAAGAAGAATCAATTGCATAACCAAATGGACAAGAATATTCGAAAGAGAATGTTCGTCAAGTCCAAGAATGTGTGCAATAATCCGCTCTTAACACTCTATGCCCAGATGACAACATGCAACTTCCTTCGCCATTAAAACACGAAAAGTCACTGTAATTGGAGACCGTCTTCTTTCCTTTTTTTTTTTTTTTTAAATTAAAATATATTATCTTCAACCAGCAATCCTGTAACTTGGAAGATGTATGAGGGAGAAAAAGTGCATTATTGTGAATTTTCCGACACTTACTTCACATATCTTATAGCGCATTCTTGACTTGGAAGAATTCAGGGTGTGTCTTATTAGCAGCTTCAACATCATCGTGCGATGCCACAGCAACCACAACACCTTTGTCCTTTACGGCCTCGACAACATCAGCAAATTCCCTGAAATCATCCAACCTACAGAAACGAAGATAAGAGAATATTGGTCAAGAAAATATTTCTCCCATATTAGCAGAACGCGGAAAGGAAGATGACAGAACGTCTATTTCATATAGAGAAATAAGATATACTATTTTGCATATATAAAGGATAAAAGGTGTAATGAAGTTCCACTGGGATTGTCTCAGACTGGAAAACACAGCCATGACAATAGAAGCAGAGAGACTATTACCAGCTATTAAACTATAAATTTGATATTTTGACAGGTAGACTCTTACTGTTCACATGTCAAGAATTGATGATCTTCATGATTTCACCAGTTAATATATTTTAGTCATTATAACTATACTTGCAGAGAACTTAAATGGTTTGCAGGAACAGTTTGCAAAGGAGAAGCGAAGAAAGAAATTTAGAGATAATGTATATCTGCACTTCCTCTATATTGTCAGATAGTTTGAAAGTACCTCGTTGACAAAATCTCTTCACGTCTTATTTGCCTCTCCTCTTCCGTCACTCCTAACAAGTATCTCAGTAAACTGAAGGAGAAAAGGGAAAAAGAAGTTATCAATCACATTTTGATGTACAGGTAGCATTTCCAATAAAGAATTATAGGTAAAGAAAAACACTAGACTGACAAAAATAATCTCACCATATAGCAAACACATATTACGTAAATAAACAGAAGCATCAAAAGAAGATAAAGAAAGGAATCACACAGACATGTGAATTTAAGAATTAAGATAATATGTAGAATAGTTGATATCACATGCTTTTATAAGTTCTTCTGCTTGGAAAGTTTGAAAGCCATTCACTTTAGAAGAGACCCCAAAAATCCACTTAGATACCTCAAGTTTCACATGCATCTGTAGAAGTTCTGCATCACCAGGTTGGAAAACTTAGCTCTTTCATGATTTCTAAAATCCTAGTGCTAATGCTGATGGACAACTAGAATACTTTTCCTCCAGGCATCACACAATTTCGAGGTTCCTATTTTCTAGGTTGGATTTCAGTAGCAGCAAAGGTGATTGTGTTGTGTTAAGCTTTCTTAATTTGGTAATCAGAAAACATTTGGCACAGGACTTCAAATAATGCAATATCATACAAAAAGTGAGGCTTTCATAGAGGCAAGAACAGCGACTGGCCTTACCTACTATATCCTTTGGCATCAGGTAGCTGATAGGCATCAATATCTCCAATAGTCCCAATAATTGCCTTAGTGAGAGCATCATCATCCATTTCCAGTTCTCTCAGAAAGTTGCTTGTCCCATCATACACATCTAGTGTTTTCAACAAATTGGGATCTCTGTAAGACAAGAACGTGAAGACACCTGAACAAAGTCAACCATGGTTAGAAACAGTAGGGAATTAGCATGCATGGCTGTGAGAATTAACACTTGGAGCAAGTCACACCTGAGTGTGAATCAAAATCACAAAACCCTCCATATGCTCCACCGCTGACTCGCACACGATCCCACAACCATGTATTGCTTATGTGTTTTGAGATGACATAAGAGCTGCCCTTGAGTTGGTAGCCAGTCTCAAAAAGATTAGCTGCTTTTCCAACATAATTTACCTGTGTAAGGATATTAATTAATTTAGTTAACTAAATTTACTTGAAATAACAGATTTACATATAGAGAAAGTTAAGCAAGCCAAACATTTGATTTCTACTAACCTGAGTAGGTATCACAATAGCTTCATTTTTGGGAGAGAGTCGAGCATTCCAAGCAGTTGATCCAACTGGAGAGGTGTTAGGAAGCATATCAAGAAATTTGCCAACGTACTTCTCTGTGTTCTTAAGGTTTTTCCCATCAGCTGTCAGATTTACAAGGCAATCATTTCTCGAAAACAATGATCTGCGGATCTCCTCAAGAGAAGAAGATATTTCGGGCCAGTCATTATCAACTTTATTTTCAAGAACTCGTAAAAATTCCAGGTAACTGCAAGTACCAAATTTCAGCCATATTAGGGTCATAAGAAACTTCTGAAACATGAAGCAGTGAAATTGTGAAAAAATTAAGGTGTTCATCACACGACTTTCAAAAGAAGAGGAAAAAGAAAATTAGCCAAAAAAAAAACAGATAGCTGTAAAAAGGTCAAGACACTCCCATCCCACCAGAAATTAGGAACTATGAAGAAAATTCTCATGAAAACAGTAAATTAGCCAGCAAAAACTTACTCAAACAACATATAGTGTGTACATACATCATTTTTTATGAAATAACTAGTTTTCTAAATTCCAGATTTAGAAAATTGAAAGGTGAAGGGTTAGATTCCAAATAACCAACCTGACACCACCCATTTGCTCAGAGACCCAACCAGCAACATTCAGCTTTGCATCCATTCTTGCAGCCGCAATCCCATGCCCACTACCTCTTAACCGGTTCTTAAAAATGAAAATCAACAATTAGCATCACAGAGGTAAAACAGGAATTAGTCTCATTCTGCTAAGGTTTGACAGATACCTCCATTCTTGCTTTGCTTTGAGAAACAAACTGCTTAAAACGTTTTTGGTCTGTCAATTGAACATCTTGCAGAACACAGTTGACCTAAATTGATAAATTCACAACTGCATTAAGTAATTTCCAGCAGTTTTCAACTTGTGGAAGGTATCAAAGTTTGGATTGCCATTCCACCATTGTTAATCAGAAAAAATAATAATAACCAGAGCATGTTTTCACTTTAGACAGTTAGCCACGTCACAACAACAACAACAAAAAAAAAAAGGAAAAAAAGATGAAAAAAGACTTTGAATACAATTAAATAAACTACCATGAAACATAATAGAAAACCCTGCCAACAACTAGATTAGTTACAATTATAGGGATAGTTGAACATAATGCTCATTACATTGCCAAGAAGGATAGCAGCTACTCACCAAATCAAATAAATCTTCAGCACGTTCAGACATAGCTTTGCCTCGAACGATTATGCGGCTGCATGGGTCCTCTTTCCCTCGAACAGATGATGTGAAAGGATATACTGATATCCCACCAGTTTTTCTTCCAATTAACTGATTCAGTTGTACAAAATCCAAGTCTTTAGTGCCCATCTCCAGCAGCGACTGGCTGTTGCATATATGCACACATCATATCAATTAGTGTTAGATGAAAACTGAGTTGTCACAAAATTATAACCATGTGAACCATTAAAATCAATATTGGTAGTTGAAGATCATGAAAAGCATAAGATCAAAAATGACAATTGCACTTTGTAACAGGTTGTTTGCAAAGAAAAGAAGCTTGTGGAAGCTTGTGTTTATTTTCAGATCAAGGACAATATTTGGCGGGGAAGAATGGAGCTTGAGGCTTGACCAAATTGAAGCCTAAATGTGGAGAAAGAGAAAACGTAGAATACCAAGACTGAGCCGAAAAAAGCTAGTCACTTGGCTTCTCTGACTGCCCTAAATGTAGTTGGAGTTTGCAGGTAATGAGCAATGGCATTGTTATAGTTCAATGGCTGAAGTGGCCACTATCAGTAATTATAGAAGGAGATTGTGGCATTTCTCATGGACTATGTGTTGCATGATTGCCTGTCAGATGGAGGGAGGAGGGGACTATGAATACTGATCTATAACAATGGGGATTTTCTGTCTAGGCTTGAGGCAATATAGATGTTTGTCATGACAGTGGTACAAAAGGGAAAAAGGAGAATCTACAAGTAGACTATAAGGACACAACAATATTTAAAAACATTATGCTTATTAAGCTCCAAAAGGAAGAATTTATAACTAACAGTCGTTATCTCACCAGAATAATGGTACCAAAGGAAGAAGCTCTTGCTTCAATGTGCTCATATTAAATACAACTTCAGCATATAGAACATCATTTGTGAAAAGGTCATGCTGCAAGACCTTTGTCCCGTTGATGTCACCAACCTATAAGTGCAAGCATCCAGTTTTAAATAACACAAGAAGACAAGATATGCTGAAGCTGCAGAAGAAAGATTTATAGTATATCATCTCATCACCTCAATGGGAATTTGTATAGGCTTTTTAGGTATATCTTGCAAAGAAAGGCTTGGTACACATTTTAGAGCTTCTGGTGGATCAGGAGTCTCCTGCTTCAACTTAAGTTCATTTGTGGCACGAGCCAGTTCAGCAAGATCTTCTTGGGTCATCCTAGCTTTCACCTTGTCCAAATCTTCTTTCTCAGCTGCTTCATCACGTGAAGCCTTCTCTGGATCAGGCTGTTAATAACATCATTAGCATTAGTTGTGTCACCTTACACCTTATAAATATCAAAAGTAGCAGTGAAAATGATTACCTGCATTTCAATAGTTACAAGATGTGGGTTGTTCAAAATGAATTTTTCTATCAAGGGAGCAAAGACAGCTTTTGAGCCTTCCTCAGCTATTCTAGCTTTCAATGCCTTCAAAGGTTCTTGATACTTTAATGGCACGAACGGGTCCATATCATAAATCCATTTCCCCTATAAGATAAACACATTTATGAGAATATTTCAGACTTGAAAGATGAATAGTAGAGAAACCAAGTTGATGAAGATATGATGACAACATATTATGCTTACAATGGAGCGAAGCATCAGTGCTAAGCCACGAGGAAATGATCCGGTGTTGTTTTCTCTGAGAGAGAACTCAATTGTATTCATTGATGCTTCTACAGCATCAGAATGGAATCCTTCCTCTGCCAGCTTTTTTAGTGTATTCAGAACTAGTTCTTCTACTTTTTGAATGTCATCTTCTGAAACACCTTTCAAACCAATACTAAACTGAGGCTGAAGGAGCTCATCTTCAATCCCACCACCAACAATTGCATCCCCAAGACCACTCTCCAGCAAGATTTTTCTCAAAGGAGAAGCAGGAGTTCCCATCATCAAATGATCCAGAAACCCCAGAGCCAGCTCAGTTTCCAAATCTAGAGGCGTTTCAGAGAGGAGCCAATTGAGACACACCATGTGCTTCTTTTTCAAGTCAACCCCATCAGAAGCAGGATATTTCTCAATAATCCTAACCGGTTTTGAAAACAGTTTCTGATAATCCACTTTTGATTCCTCAGGAGCTGAATTTGCTTCAAACATGTCCAGATATTCTGTGCAGGGGGAATAAAGAAAAGATGAAGCGCAGTGAGTGTTAACTTAGGGATTCAATAAACTGTTCGCAAAAGAGAAGAACGGTTAAGTGACATTAGATTAATGCAATCTCTTCACATTTGCCATTTAACATGTATTTCAGAAATGAACCAACAGACAAACACATGCACGTACACTCTTATACAGATACAAAACGAAGTTATGATTGACATCAAGGGCAACAGAGAACCTTGTACTCTGGAAAATCTCTCAAAACTGTTTCAGACTTTGAAAAAAAAAAATCATTTATCTGAAATTCACAAGGACAAAGAATCGTCAATAATTGATAGAGTTACATACCACTTAAAATACGTAGTCGTTCATTTGCATCGTCATCTCCATAAAACCATATCCTGGCATTGCTGGGATGGTAATACTTGCGGTGGAACTCCTGTAGACAGACAACATAAAGAAACAAAATCAACCTTGGGGATAAAATGAGCAAAATTTCAGCAATCATCTTGTGAAAGTTGGAAGGAGTACTTCAAAATCACAACAATTTTACCAAGTTACGAGCTACCAGGTACGATCAAACTAGAAGCACACAGTGAGCATTTAGTTTTTCAAGTATAGCTGATAATATTCCACAGAAAACAACCCAATTCCAACCAAAGTGTTTATTGTAGAATGATTTTCACAATTATCAAGTCATAGAATATTCAATATGACATGATTAACTGCAGAGACTCTGCAACATAAGGAAAGCCACATCAAGCACCCATATATATTTGGTTAATCCAGAAAAAGAAGATACTTTCAACAATGAAGCTATACTTCCAGTAAATCACTTTTGCTCACGTAAACATATTTTCCCATATTTTATGAACAAGAAGTACAGAACTCACTTATTTATATTTTTATATATGTGCATATATTCATATGTATTCACATAGATCTACACATCCATGGTTACTTACATGCAAATTCGCCTGCAATATCATGTCACATGTGCATTATCAAAATACAAGAAAGTACAAACAAATACAATCTATACATTTTAATTCACGTTCCATAACGTATATGCATTTACCTTCACATAAAATGTACCTATCTCTACTTATTCACCCAGGCATTAAAGATCTTTATAATGATTGATAGAAAACCAACCTTGAATTCGTCAAAAGTTAGTTTAGGAATTACTACAGGATCACCACCACTATCGACGCCATATGTATTGTCAGGGAAAAGGGCCTGTCAAGACATTATACAATCAAAACCACACTATTCAATTTATTGCGTACTGTGCCAATAGAATTTCACAGTTACTTGTATCAGTAACAAACAAATCACGTACGGTTTTCGTCTATCTGGAAAAACACATATGTTGAATAGATTGTAGGGTATACCACCAACCTCAATTTAATTTTGGAAGTGAAGCTCACCTGTTGGGAAGCTCGGCCTAGTATACTATCTGGCTGAGAATAAACACCTTTCATCTCATTAAAAACAACACCTGGAGTGGATCACACAAATAGCACTCAGTGATGTCATGAATCTGAATCTCCTTCTATGAATGAACTGTGAATTTACTATGGAGGATGAAACTTTAACCAGAAGACGACAAAATATTAGAGGCAGATACCAACCTTTGTAAGTTATGTCCTCTGAGGGGTCATTTAGTTCATAATGCCAACCTTCTTGTTGAAATGTTTTAACGTCTTCCACACATTTAGGGAAAAAAACTGCATCTAAGTACACATCAACCAAGTTATAGAAATCCTGCACAAAAAGAATAGCCATGTGTTGATTAAAAGCAAAAATTTAGAGAAATTATTCTGTAACTTTACTTGGATTGAAGAACTAAACCTTTGTGTTAGTGGAAGCAACAGGATAGCAAGTCCTATCAGGATATGTGAAAGCATTCAGAAATGTATGCAAGCTCCCTTTCAACAGCTCAACAAATGGCTCTTTCAAGGGATACTTTCTTGAACCACATAACACGCTGTGCTCTAAAATATGAGGAATTCCTGTTGAATCTTTTCTGCATCGACAAATTGAAAAGTTTGAACTTCAATGAGTGTCGTATCCAGAACAAACTCAGAAAACATACTAAAATAGTTTGGTGAGGACAAATAATTCAAAAGACTGTTTGCTAAAGTTGCTTCTTCCTCAATAGTAATGACATTCATCATGGTTTCTGTGAGGCAAAGCAAGAAAATGAAAGAGGCAGATAAGTATCTGGATTGTCAACCATCAGAAGGCTATATGAAAGTTTCAGCAATACAGAAATTTAAAAGATGGAGCACCTTGATCAAGGAGCTATGCCATATAGAAAGCTCTATTTGACTCCACAACCACGACCATTGAGTTTATGCTATTGAACCAGAGTTACTGGCCTCAAAATTCAGATTTTCCAGGGACCAATTGGATGTTTCCACAATTAAGTATTTATTTAGCAATTTCATGTGCTATTAATATCTTATATAAGTTAAGATTTTCCACAAATTTTGGGTTTCAGAACTTTAGGACAGTGTAGTGATTTTGGAGAATTTCGGGACCTCTCTTATTGTATCAGCAGCTATAACTGTGTTCTTGATACTATAGAAATAATTTTGCAAAGCCAGAAAGTTTTTATCATGAAATAATACTCTTTGTATTATTTCATGAAATAATAATCATGAAATAACACAGCTATAACTGTGTTCTTGATACTATAGAAATAATACTCTTTGTTTCCATCATGAAGGTTTTTAGTCGAGTTTTGACACATATCTCTTCTCTTGTTTTTTCGTCTGTTCCTTTATCTATAATACAAGCAAAGAGGCCTTTCAAAATGTTGTCAATTTTTTTAAAGCAGTCCTTTGCGACATATAATGTAAAAAAATGTGTTGCTTGGAAGTCATTCCATATCCAGACACGCTATGCCAGTGACTATATGTAGGCTAGGACACAAAAGAAAGTGATGTTATCACTGTTATTCTTGCCTACCTCAAATTAGGCCATTAACTTTGTGCGGCACATAACATAATTATCTTTGGGTACTACCATCTGACAAATGTTTGTCAGTAAATCTTCAAAATCAAATAGTCTTTTTATCCACATCTTAATGTTCTTAACTGAACCAGAACAAGTTTACATGAGAGTTTTTAGTTTTAAGTTCACTTCCATTATTAATTCATAGCACCATCTAAAACCTCGGCAACTAGCTGAACATTGTCGTCTAAGTTAGAGATCTAGATTACAATATGACATCATTGGAACATTCACATTATCAAACACACACATGCACACACAAATTAACATAATTAAATTAAAAAATTGATTAGCATACGTGGAGAAAATTAATGTAATAAACGTTAGAAATAGAAGCTTACGGGGGAGTTCGGAAAACAATGCCGAAGACTTTATTCTCATCGTCATTGGAAACTGACATGATCTCAGCGCCTGTTTTCTTGTGCTTATACAAGACCGCTCTAGATTTACACTCCTCAATAAATTCCTCCGACACTTTCTCGAACCCAAGCTTCTCCGCCACGTCATCGTCCGCTCCCAAAAACTCTGAAACATCCACAAAAGAAATAGCAAAATTAAATTCAGCAACATAGTTAGACGGTTGAACAGCAGAAGTGTTACTGAAAATTACCAGGCGAGGATTGGACAGACGAGGTAGCGACGGCGCGCACTGAGAGAGGGCAGAAGTGTCCTTTTAGCTGAAGAGAAGGACGTACAACTGATGAGATGAGCCCGAGGTGGCGGCGGAGAAGGGAACGGTGGTGGACGGTGGGGACCAAACGGTGGCGTTTAGGGAGACGAGCGAGGCGGTGAGCGGAGCGGGTGAATATTCTGGTGGAGCCGAGTGCAGAGGAAGGAGAGGAGGAGGTGAAGGAGCGAAGAAGCACCACTCTCTCCATTGGTGCTCTGAGAAAGGGGGAAATGGCGGAAGGTTGAAGAAGATAAGTATTTGTAAGGGAAATTTATAATGGTGGAGGGACGGCAAAATAAATATCAACAATTTGTGGTGCTTTCTTGGGGAATAAGAAGAAGTGTGAAATTTTGTGTCCTCATGTATTTAAATCATTAACAGTAATTATTTATAATAACGAAATTAAGGAAACTTCTCAAAAGAAAAATCAAGAAGATAACATTACCGTTTTTTTTTTTTTACCGTTGCTTGAATTGCTTCTAAACAAGGTAATAAAATATGTAAACCATTGCGAGTAATTATAAAGGAGCATTACCTTATTTATAATAACTAAATTAAGGAAACTTCTCAAAATAAAAATAAACAAGATTACATTACCGTTGATTTTAAAGAAGGTAACAGTGATTATTTATAATAATTTAATTAAGGAAACTTCTCAAAATTAAAATAAATAAGATTACATTACCGTTGCTTCTAGAACAAGGTAATAAACAATGTAATTTAGTATTTATCATTGACAGTAATTATTTATAATAAATAAATTAAGGAAACTTTTTAAAATATAATTAAACAAGATAACATACCGTTGCTTCTAAACAAGGTAATATTGTACTTGAATCATCAACAGTAACTATTTATAATAACTAAATTAATGAAACTTCTCAAAATATAAATAAACAAGAATCCTTTTTTTTTCATCTAAAATAAATACTACGACTATTGAATGTTTTATTCATATAACTCTAAACTTTTATATTCACCTGAAAATAACTTTTACATCTCTAAATTTTCATAGAAGATTTTCTGCATAAACTACTCCATCATTATTCTAAAAAAAAAAAAAAAAACTACTCCTATCAATTATTTATTTTATTATTGCTATTTATATTATTTAGTGTTCTTAACTATTACTTATTATGTTTCGAAAAAAGAAAAATCTATACAAACTTTTCAATAATATTTTTGCTCAAAAAAAAAAAAAAAAAGGAAATTGGTTGCAATTTTTTCTGGTCAACTGTTGGGACGATTTGCATGTTTCTCATCCTCTAATTCTTTCTTCCTTTTTTTTTTTTTTCTCTATTTTTGTCCTAAAACTCTAAACTCCAAATCAACAGTTCATTTCTAGACGGAAGTTCAATTTTTCGTTAGATATTTGTAGTAACGACATGACATTGAGTAGAAACTATTATTAAATGATAACTCAATTTCATGATACAACATCAAGTGGAATGTATTATAAAATGGTAAATGAATTTCAGATAAAAAGTAATTGTGGTTCTCTTTGTTAGTCAGCTGAAATTTTATAATTCGCATGTTTAAAAAAAAAAACACTTTTACATCTCTGTATTTTTCATAGAAATTTTCCTGCATAAACTGCTCCTATCATCATCATCATCATTATTATTATTGCTATTTAATATTATTTAGTGTTCTTGATTATTATTTACAGTAAAACCTTCGTAAAATAATATTCGATAAATTAATAACCTTGATAAAACTAATAATTTATCCGGTCCCAACTTGGGACTAGTTCAAATTTGGACACCAATCAATTAAATAATAAGATAATTTTTTTTTTTAAATCCTAGTGTATATTTAAGGTTTCGACGAAATTATAAATTAATAATTATTAAAAATTTTCCAGAAGAACAACATTTCTCAAAGTCAATCGATAGGATCTCCACTGATCGCTTGAGAGTGTTTGATATTGTTGTTTGACTAACTTTCAGATTGAAACTTTTTTCAACCCATTGTACCAAGTCTTTCTAAGTGCACTCGGGCTTATCTTTCTTATACTCACATAACATTTTTCATTGTTGGTTGGTCATGGTTGATTTTTGAACACCTTTTAGATGAGAAGCCATTGGTGTGTATGGTTTAGAAACAATACAATGAATCATTATATATTGATTTACTTCTACACAATGTACATTGTATACGTAGGTCCATGGACCATTCTTTTACTTTGACAAAAAACAATTAACATGATTATGTGAGTATACATTCTTTGAATGGTAATTAAAACTTGTGTTTTAATTTATTTTTCATCAATAACTAATGTACATTGTAAGTGGATTATACAACCCCGGAATTTTGAAGGTCAATTATGTATAAATGTTAAAACCTCTCTAAATTAATAAATTATTAATTTATCGATTATATAATATATCTCTAAATTAATAAAATTATCCAGTCCCAATAATATTAATTTATAGAGGTTTTACTGTATTTTGGTCACATGTCCACTTAAGATGGTGAAAATCTATTTATCATATACTTATAGTGTGATGTGTTGTTGACCAACTATTGTTGATTTTTCATAGTATTGATTTATATTGGCTCTATACTTAATTATTAGAAGTATAATTATTAGAATGATTATATTAACCTACCTAGTTTGTTTCTTTTTTGTTTAATAACGCAATTTAGATATATGTTATTCATCCATTAATATTTTGATTTGAATTAAATGGCAAATTCAACGAATTAAGAATTATATGTACTAAAAGAAATCAAATACACAAACCTCTACCTGGATAATCTTATAATTAAAAATTCAATTACAAAAAAAATCTATGAAAATCACGAACTCTTTATGTTGTTCACATTTACCTTGGCATATAACATTTCTTGATGAACCACTTCAATTATAAAAAAATATTCCATAAATAATCTTTTTCACACTTTATCTCGACTATACAAAAGTTATACCTTCACATTTTTCAAACATATTATTAAGTTACAAAAAAGTACTCTCAAGAAAATAACTGCTAAACTAAATTAGAAAACATTACATTGTAAAAAAAAAAACCCCTTGAATATGGTATTATAAAAATAGGGATGAACTAAAGGCACCAACTCATTTTCTAAGGGCACCACACCCTATTAGTAGCACACTCCTAAAAATATTTATCTGTCATTTCATGATGAAAAACAACTAAATACAACCCAACGAGAAATCATTTGGACAAAATGATGGAAAGTACAGTCTTTTTCTTTTTAATATAAAAACTCGTAATTGGCTATATTTGCACGGAAATCAGCTCTAGAATTGCTTGCACAAGTTTAGTACATGCTCTACACTACTTTAATACATAATCTGCACTCAATTTTCAGCAGTTTGCTTTAAATTTTAAACTAAATTAAAAAGCACATTACATTGTATTCATTATTAATGCATTTACTCTGATTTAACTTGAATGTTGAGAATTTATTTGCACCAAGAAAAAAGATTAAAAATCTATTTGCATCTCAACATCAACATAAACGTTAAGAGGTGTATTTGCACATTCACTCTTTAATAATAAATCAAACCCCTAAAACTTGATATGGTATTATCAATTATGCAATTCAATTCACCCAATTATCAAAATAGTATTTTCTTTAGTAAGTCAAATTTTAATTTAGGCAAACATAATTGCCGCCTCAATACAACAAACGTGTACCTATATTATTCAATTATTTACAACCACCTCATGAATAAAATGTTTTCCAATAAACCATTTTAATTTAAGAAAAATCTCCTAAAAATAGTCTCTTTGCACATTTCAAACTCTACTATGCACAAGTTATAGCTTCAAGGTATTTTTTTTTTTATACAAATTAGGTTACAAATATGAAAGTAACCCAACAAGAAATTATTTGGACAAAATGATGAAAAGTACGGACCTTTTTCTAATAAAAAAAACTCATGGATGATGGAGTCATTAGTTCGCTATATTCGTGCAAATATCTATTTAAAAAACAATGCACTTATTAAAATAAATAAATTAATATAATATTCATCATAATTTGTAACTGATAAATGAATTTTATGTACAATATACATAATATTTGATATTAATATATTCAATGTATTTCACCACAAAACTATTAATAACAGTGTGCGTGATATGGCCCGCGTTTAGCTTTTCTTCTTTGATGCTAAGCTGTCCTGTGGAACCAGCCTCCTGTCTCTTTCTATTACCTCTCACCAGAAATATATATATAAATAATGACATGTATTGCTACAGTTGAACTCTGTTTAAACGTAGGTTAGTGAGAGAGAAGGAAAAGAGAACATTCATGGGAACCAAGAAACTCAGAGAGATTGAGACCCAATACTCTGATGATGCTGATTACCTCACTACTTCTCCACCTAAGGTTTTTTTTTTTTTTTTTCGTTTTTTTTTTTAATTAGTTGTTGTGCTTTGTGATGGTGTCTGATTGTTTAACTATCTTTTTTCCTTTTTTAATGTTTCTGGGTTTTTAAATTTGTGCAGAAAAGGAGGACCAAGAAGAGGAATATAATGGAATTGGAAAGCAAGGAAAAGGGTGTTTCAAGAAAGCCTAAAAGTCTCAAATCTAAAGATGAACAAGTGAGGTTTTTTCTTTCTTTCTTTACATGTTTGTGATGTTTGGATCCATGGTTGTGCAACTTTTATGTCTTGTTATTTGTGAATTTTTTGAGTAAATGCTTGTGAGTTTTTGTGCTTTGTTTTGTTGTGTTGGTTAATGTCTATGAATCATGTTCATTGAGATTCTTCTTAGAAGTCAATTTTTGCTAAAATGTCATATGGGTTTCTTCAATTTCTGGAGGATCTAAAGATATTTTCAATCCGAAACGTTTTGTGTTGTTGGATTATTGAAGGTGAATTTTCCTAATCTGAATTTTCAAACCCTAAAATTTTGTTGGGCTTAAACTTGTGCGAATTTCACGCGCTTTTCGCACGATTGCAAACAGATTAGGGATGACCTTGCATTGCTTCAAGATTTGGTTTCTTTGCATTTGTTGTTGTTGGATTGGATTTTAGTAGTTAATCAACGTTTTTCGTTCAAAAGCGTCTTGCTCTAAATGTTTATTCATCGCAGTTATGAAAACGATTGTGTTGCCAATTTTGTTTGAAATTTTTTGACGTTTGAAGCTTTTTACTTTCTGCAATGATGGAATCAAGGACGGGTTTAAGGGGGCGGCGGCGCTCCCCTTGGACTTTCAGAAATGCTTTTTTTATTATTTAATTTTTCCGGATATTTCTCATTTACATCTTTAATTTATAAAAGTTCGCCCCCTTTACATCGTTAAAAATTGTCTACTACATAAATTTTAGCCCCCAGTCTACTTTATGTTTTGATGTGAAATTTCTTTGCCCCCTTTGGAACACAATTCTAGATCCGTCCTTGGATGGATTCATGATATAGTTCTGGAAGGAATTAGATGAGTCATGTTCTTGTATTATGGTTTTGCTGAATTGATTGGTTTTTGGATGATTCAACCTAGATTACGATACTCTACTCAAACTTTGAGCTTTAACTCCACTCAAATAAAGCAGAATACGATATGAGTCAAGTTTTTGACTTTTGTGATGATTCTCATTTATGTATCATATATAAATTTCACTTTGGTGTCACCTCAAAAATCTTTTGAGATTTTTAGGCAGCTTGACACCTCTTTCATGGTATGATGAATATAATTTTCTTGAATTTGTCTCTCAAATATGTCTGCTATGTTTTCAAGTGCTTCTCTTGGTTTTAATTATAATTCTCTGACGTAATTATTATTATTATTTTTTTAAATTCTTGAACAGGCATTAGATAATTCCAAGAAACCAGGAAGGTAAACTATCTATTAAATGGATTACAATCTTCACATTCTCCCTCTTGAAGGTGAACCCATACTAACTTTTGTGTTGTGAAACGTAAAACAGCAACGCACGAGGAAGGTCCAGGCATAACAACATGAGTGGTCTAGAGTGTCATGAAAACCAACATCCCAATTATTTTGTGAAGTGTATGAACAGATCGAATGTGGCTCAGGGGTTTTGGCTAGTAAGTGTTTAACGGTCATTATCCTGTTTCTAAATCATATGACAAAATGTTGGCTAGCTAGATGAGTTCTAAGTGGTAATGCTTCTTATGGCAGCATCTTCCAAGAGCATTCTGCGACGTCTATTTGCCTAATCATGATACCCCCATTGTGTTGGTTGATGAATGGGGATACGAGTATAAGACGACTTTTCTTCTGGGAAGGCGTGGTTTAAGTGCTGGATGGAGGGGCTTTTCCTTGTCACACAGATTAATGGAAGGAGATATACTAATTTTCCATTTGACCCAACCTTGCAAATTGAAGGTAATTCTTTCATTATTTTAGTTACTTTAAAACAATAAAAATAAAGTATGAGAGATTTGTGCATGTAGAAACAAATCCTTAATGACCATGATGACAAGGATTAAAGTTTATAAGATGGAAAAATGACTCATAATTGGTTTTTCTTTTCGACTATTTGTCTCATCTTTGCAACTAAAGCCTCCATTTTTCTATCTAGCCTGTGAAGGTTTAATGACATGCTTTCTTGCTAGCATCTACCAAACATTAAACCTGATCTTCATAAAAGTACATATCAAATGTCTAGATATTTTTAACCATAATTTTTTCCAGGTACACATTGCAAGAGTAAACAGCCCAGATGTTGTAGCTGCAGCGCTTTGCCTCATGGAAATGAAATCGTCTGGTTAGATTTCTTACATCTTTGTCTAAATCATTCTGCTACATATTCACCATTTTCCTAATCAAAACTGAATTATTCTGTCATGCCTTCATTTGAGAAAAGATATTGCGAAGAAACCTCGGAGGAAGCGTTCAAAGATAAAATACATGGACCACATTCTGTTGGACATTTTTTCACAACTGGACAACGCTAAAGGAAAAAACGTACCAAACTCGATTCTTGATCAATCAGCAAGCAACAGCCATGGTTTTTCCTCCGAAGTGGTTGAAGGTGTGAATTCTACATTTCATCCACATGATGTATTCAAATCTCCGGAAATCGTAATTGACATTGTTTTTGTAGGTTCTGAGGTCACAAATCGGCCTCAATCTCATAACCTCTTCTCTTCTGAGACTTCATTCTTGCCTGATCATCCTCGTAAGGGTGTCACTTGCACGTAACCAGCCAATGAAACTATGAAGTACCATGACAGCTGGTGTTCTGTTTTGTGGGCCCCAAGGGCGCGGGAAAGAAGATGTGAAAACTCGTACAGATGGCACAAGTTTTTGACTTGATCTTGAATAGTAGAATTTTTCGAACTTGAATACATTTTGGGAATGATAGGGCGTATAGAGGAAGAAGGAAGTATTGGATACATACAAATTCTTACAGAAGGAATATATACTGACATCGACATCCAAAGGTAAAAGCAAGTACATTGAATCCCTATATTGACTTAGATGCATGGTGACTTTGTGATCCTTGTAGTGTTGTGGAATTCTTGGATGATTTCTTCAAATTCAAATGTTAGTCTACAAAGATTTTTTCAGTTCGGTTTTTGTGATGTTTGCTTGTTTGAACTTAAACTTTGTGTATGTTTCAAGATGTGTAAAAGATGTGCAATGGTGGTTTGGTTTTTCTCTAAAACCAAATTGCATAATGGTTTGGTTAACTTCAAAAAGAATGAAAAGGTTTATAGTGATGAGTTTATTGTATTTGCCTCATAGTTCACTTTTCACCAAACATTATGAAGCAAATTGCATTTATACAAATTTTTTTTTTCTAAAATACATTTTAAACTTTTATTTTACCTTTTAATAAAGAAGAAAAATTAAACGGAAATAGAGATGTTGATATATATATATATATATATTGAAGAGAACCTCCAATTATTTTCAAATAAAATAATATTTTATGATTTTTCAAATAGGGGTAAATGAGACGTCATCTTAAAATTTATAAATGGTTTTATAAATGAGTCTTTATATTAAGATTAAGTCCCATGTGCATCAATTGCATGAATCTAGAACGATATTTTCATTACATCTTTAAATGCATTTTTTTTTTATAAGAACATAGATTTTTTCCTAAATTGTGAGATTTATGTGAAAAGATATCTTGCTTTGACAATGGCCTAAATTGACGGAATGATGGGTAAAGTTAAAGATGAGCGTGGTGGATAAATGAGCATTTTATTCCACTAGATTTGAACATTTTCATATTTGCACGATTATTGCGTGGACACGATAAGGACGAATGAACATATATACATCAAGATTTTCATGATATAATCATATAATTAAATCCTCATGATAACGACACAGATATAAGAAAATATAAATCCTAAACTATTATTCTTATGTCATGTCAAAAATTACCAAGATTCGTATTAATGTTTTGTATTTTGTGTCCTTACTCCTTAGACCATAGTACATGAATAACAAAAAAATTATTTTATGTCAGAAAAAGAAAGTTTATACCATACACAATAAACTGTGGGCTAAATTATGAAATATGGCCCATGGGCCATGTAAAGCTAGTTGCATTTGAATTTGAAATCTTGGAAATGGGCCCCGCAAGGGTTTTGGGAGGGAGATGACTAGAATGAGAAACCCCAGTAATAAATAAATTACACGTGTTATATCAACGGGCAAATTTTCCCTCTCTGCAACTGCAAGTGCAACTCTTCGATATACCCTCTGAATCAAGTGAGAGAAAGAGGAGAGAGAAAATGGTGGTGGCGAAGAAATCGGCGTATGAGGAGAGCAGGCTGAAGAGGCTCGAAGAGAACAAGAAGAGAATGGAAGAGCTCAATCTCAACAAGCTCGCCCAGGCTCTTCGCACTCCCAAATCTTCCCCTGTATGTTTTTTTCCCCATTTCACAAAATCAAAATATCATCAAATCGATCTATTTCTCTGTTTTTACTTTCTCTTTATTTGCCCATAGATGAAGAAGGTGAGGCAGAAGGCGCCAAAACAGCCGTTGGATCCATCTGCTGTGCGTAGATCCAGCCGTGTTAAAGATATGCCTCCTCGCAGTTACAAAGAAGTACGCAACTAATATCACTCACTCTGTTTGTGTGTGTGTGTGAAATCAGTATATAATTTCTTATTTGTATGGCATCGTGTGGTTGAAGCAATTAAAGAAGTGTTTCTTGAGTCATGTTTCTTGGTTCTTGATAGGTTCCTATCGAACCGATTGGGGGGAGGCCAAGGAGGTTAGTATAAGACAGAATATTTCGTTTCGTGGAATTAATGAATGTGGATATCGAAATTGATTGCTCTTTTGGTGTTGGTTGATCAGTTATGGCTATAGGAAAAGGGATTTGTCGAACAGAGTATACGCCTCGGATGAGGATCGAGACTACTCGATACAACGAGCAGAGGATCTTCAATCAAGTTTAGATCAACACATTCCAAGCTTTGTGAAGCCTATGCTTCAATCACATGTCACTGGTGGATTTTGGCTGGTAAGAAGTATTCAATCTTGTCGAATTTGTTTGATGATAACCAGAGATTGTTGACTTGTTTTATGAAACAGGGTCTTCCACTCCACTTTTGCAAGACCCACCTTCCAAGTCACGACGTGATCATCAATTTAGTTGATGAGAATGATGAAGTGTCGGAAACCAAGTACCTTGCCCAAAAATCGGGGTTGAGTGGCGGATGGAGAGGCTTTGCTATTGACCATGAGTTGGTTGATGGGGACACACTCGTTTTTCAATTAATCGAACCAACTACTTTCAAGGTTATCTTCTTCTTCTCTATATATATGTTTGAATCTTGATGATTTTGATGAACTATACATATTCACTCCATTGTGCATATAGGTTTACATCGTAAGGGTAAACCAAGGGGAAGATAACAGTAATTGACAGTTTGAAGATTGTAGCATTAAACCAAGGTATGCTTAATAATAATTTGAACATTGTCCTAAAAATTATAATGTTATAATGCGACACCAACCTTTTGGCAGTTATCTAACACATTGGCGAAGTGATGAATGTAGGAGGAGCAAATCATTGTGAAGTTGAATTATTGTTGATTTGTGATGTTACTTTATTCCGCATTAATGTAAATTATATTAAAAGTCATATGTCATCTCTACTAACGGATAGGCTCTTCTTTTGGAACCATATGGTTCAAAGACACGCGTAAACACCCAAGGAACATGCGATTGATTAAATAGCCATTTTAATTATTAAAGTAATTCGAGTAACCAAAACAAAATAAATAAAATAAATTTAGCCAGATTGATCCTCGCACAGTCATTTCACGGTTTGTCGATGCACTTTTAAATGTACACCTCCACACACAAACACGAATCATTATGCAAGCCCCACACACAAGGTTTATGTAATGCACCAACCACAAATGGTTTGTGTTATGCACGAATCATCACACAACCCCACACTTAGGCACATAAGGTCTTTGTAATGCACCAATCACATATCATGATATCAAGGTTCGTGCAATATACGAATTGGTCCGCACACACCCTAAGGTTTAGTTAATGCACAAACCACACATATATATACATGATATTTTGGTAAAAATGTTTTTGTAAATTTCCACCTTTTTGACCAGAAAAATATTTTTGGCATGACTTAGCTAAGCCTAAAATAAATATTTTGTTATTTTATAAAGGGTATGTCCTTTTTTTTTAATATCAATTTTAGGGTAAAATCACTATTCATTAAGGATAATTTAGACATTTAACCCTATAAAATGGGCAAAAAAATTATGCATTATTACAATGGGTAGAAAAGTAAATCTCCATAGGAAAATGATAATGGGAGACATTTTCGTTTTTATAAACCTATTTCTATCTATTATCACCCAGGAAAAAGGAATCGAATAAATGAAAAATATTTGATAAGCTTATCAAGAGGTAGGGATGATTGTTGAATTTGTTTTTTAACTAATTAAAACCAACTTAAAAAAAAAAAAAAACCATTAAAATTAATAGAATGTACAAAAGAAACATTTATAACCCTTATTCAGCCATTCAATATAAATATGAAATTGTTTCTATCAATCACATCCTCACCCACAGAAGAAAAGTAAAACAACACACGGTTCGAACCGGTATAGTATAAAGCGTGCATTTTATATATATTCCATCATAGTCTCCAATGATGCAGATGCTGGACATTTTTCTCCTACTGACTGTATTGAGAAGCATGTTGTTAACGCTTATTAATCGTAAAATCGAGCCTCTTTCTTTCTATCCTTGCAAGATGATATAGTTGAGTGTATACTTAGCCTGTTAGACATTGCGATCTCATAGTTTTGCAACTTGACGACCAAATGTTGGATCCATGCAGACAACTACCTGCAATAGTTTGAATTGGATTTTCAACATCACCAGCAAACCATATGACTTCATCATCTAAAAGTTTAAGCTATTAGAAAAGAGTATTGTTTTGTAAATGTTTAAGCTAGTAGAGAGGGGTATCATTTTAACATTTAAAATTATACCTAAAATATGTCCTTCATGTGCAAAAAAGTTTCTCTGTATTAAAGCTTTGCATGTGAAGATCTTATTATAAATAGGTGGAAGTGACTCGTATATCATGGTAATGGCATCTCATCTAAAGGCTTAAGCTCTATTAGAGAGGAATATTGTTTTAGTTTTTTTAACATTTAATTTAGGAACCATAAGGGTTCAAGGATAAAAATTACCTTGCCAACACTTTTACCAGAATGAAGATGGTCGACTGCATCAGCAACGGAATGAACACCGAAGAATGTTTTGGGGTCTACAGTAACCTGTCAAACATAAACAAAGATTGGTTAAAGTGTGGTGAATCCCAATGAAGTGAGCATTAACACGTATATAGTATACCTTCAGCTTCCCTGAGGTGTAGAGATCCATTAGCTTATCTAGATGTTCTTGCCAAAACTGAGCATATTGTACTAAGAAAAAGCCAGCCTGAACATTTGCAATCACTATCAGAGCATGATATATGAAAATATTACACGATTGACAATTCTGTTAAAAGAGAAATTAGGCAGCAAAAACAAAATTATTTGTATAACAATAAGAAACCCAATTCTGTGCAAAAATCAAAATTTTCTTCCTAACAGCCACAGGACTATATCACGTTTGAAGATTTTTTTAAATCTAATTGGATCGAGATACTGATAGGCACTGTTATAAACTACAAATTCGACTGTCATTATTAATGAAGCAGTGATGAAGCTGAAAGAACCAGATATGCTTAGACCAAAGGAAATCAGAAGTGTAGGTCAAGTTCAGTGATCCAATATGCAGATTAAATCACTTACCACGGTCTGGCTCTTTGCAAGAAGCTTTTCACATATTCCAGTATAGTTTCGTGGCTTCCACCCCTCTTCTCCTTGATACTGCAATCATATGCAATGGATTAGAGACCAACAGATGCTTGCACACTCTGTCAGTTAATCAATCTTATGATTTGTAGGAAATTAGAGATGCAAAATGCCAAAAACGATTCGCAAATTGTACGGTTTGAATCAAAGTCCAAACCTGAGATATCATCCCGATCACAACAAGGCGTCCATAGGTCGCCAAAGCATTCAAGCATAGATCAAACATCTCACCACCAACAGACTCATATATAATATCAACACCTTTAGGGAACTCATCCTTTAGAACCTGGGGTACAAGAAATACCATGAAATAAAGCATTACAAAAAGGTTTGGTCTCAATGACTGGGGAAACAAGAGTTACTGCACTCAGCTCTTGTTCTGTTAAAAATTCAAAGCTTTCCCAAAAGTACCATGATTAGTGTGGCATTGCTGCCACATGAGGGTTATGACAGCTTATATCCTCAATTATTCAGAAAATCTTATTTACATATTTCATGCCAAGTCAAACAAAAAATACAACTTGCAGCACATTTCTGACAATAAATGTAAGTCTTGCAAATAATCAGACAGAGAAACTAAGTAAATAAAATAAAGCATGTTTGATGGTTGAAACTTGAAACTTAGTAAGATCTTCAAAATATATCAACAAACAAATAGTTCCATATTCAGATAGGCCTACTTATGCAGACTTAGGTAGCAACATTGAGAAATTTATGAAATAAAATTGAACTTGTAAGTGCACAACGTTCTTTGATACTAGATGACAGTAATTTTGTAGAAACATACAGTTTTTATACTCTCAGATTTGTAGTCGATGACTCGGTCCACTCCCAAATCCCTCAAAAGCTTGGCCTTGTCTTTTCCTCCACAAGTTGCAATGACCTTATTTCCAGCTAATTTTGCTAGCTGCACTAAAACAACCCTTTATATATTTACTGAAAGTAAATAAATTGGAATTTTATTTCTTGATAGAATGAACCAAAAGAGCAGCATATAGACCAACAAAGAAATGATGGGAACATTTGTAGGGCCATTATTTTTAAGCAAACAAAAATAGCCTTTGATTTTTAACAGGTTTGGGCTCCAGCACATTGATAGAATGCTACAGCTGCTGCATATGGCATCAACAGCTAGAAGTGGGGGAAGGCCGTCTCCAGCTAAAACTCAGACCTTTGTTGGATAAAAGGAGAACAATGAAAAGAAGACTGACTGCAAGGACTTGAATTGTTTCTTTGATACAAACAGATTGAAGATCATCATGCATTGGTACAGCAGTTATGCCACCAATATTCAACAACTAAGAACCCTTGAGAGTCTAGCATCATCACAATTATACCTGGACAGCGAATTGCCCTGTCCCTCCTGCAGCAGCAGTGACGAGAACTGATTTTCCCGAGCCCATTTGAGCTGCCTACGACATCAGCAAAAGAAGATGTTAGATAAGCATTCTACAGGTCAGATGCATCCGAATACAGAAGCCTGTAAAACAATAGGAGTTGCTATAATACCAAATCCATTTTCAAGCCTATGCATTAATTCGAAAGGATGCAAAATGAAAATCAAAAGAAAGAAGAAAATGTAGCTCGATCAGCAGCACCAAGTAAAAAAAAAAAAAAAAAACCTTTTCTAAAGCTATGGATGCTGTTAGCCCAGATGTGAGCATAGCAACAACTTCTGGATCTGGTCTTGCAACAGGAAGGATATGCTTTGAAGATACCTAAACGATGCAGAATCATATGCTTTCAATTACCTTCGAAAATAATATTAATTTTGATAATTAAAAAGAAAAGTAGGGTATATATATATATATATATATATATATATATATATATATATATATATATATATATATTCTGCTTTCCATATTGTCAAATAATTTTTTTACCATGGTATATTCAGCATAGCTTCCAAATGTCATAATTGCAGCTGGAGTGCCAACTTTTAAGTGTTTGACTGAATCACCCATAGCAGCAATTATACCCACAGCCTGCAGAAAAGGATAATTTCTATTGACTCTAAATATAAATTAAAATAATTTAAATACACTAATAATATAATATATACTTCTTATATTTAATCCCATGCATCGCACGGGTGCACTGCTAGTGAACAATAAAACAAAGAACTTCCTAACCTCAAAGCCAGCATCAAAGGGAAGCATGGAAGCAATGTCTTTGTTGCCCCCACTAAAGTACCTTCCAGAGCTAAAATTCACCTGTTAAAACTAATTTGCATTAATAAATCTGTCAGGCTTTAGAGAGATTTGTACTCTTTAACACAATCAAGTTCTCTTTGATGATGTAAGTTTGAGTCTGTCTAATCAAGTATGGGAGAGAGAGAGACTTACATCACTAGCATTGACCCCAGCATAAATGATTTTCAAAAGAACATTATCCGGTTTAAGCGGCAATGTCAAGGACGCTCGTATTACACTTGTTGCACTACGGAAATTGTGACTGAGAGTGTGAACGACTCTACAAGATTAAAACAATGAATGTCAAGATAGAGATATCAACGGCTTGGAAAGAAGAGGTGGCTATATACATGTTGGCCTACATCTTCTCAAAACTTTGGGGGATTTGAATATTCAATGGGACCACATCTAGGGATTTCCTCTTTGAAGTCTTGGGACGGATACGGTATTTTTCTTCTTCCTCAGGAGTTGGCCAATACTCTAAGCCCCTTCTATTAGATATCCACAAGCAAGACCCGGCTTTACTTTCATTGCTAATAAGCTCAAAGGCACCTACAGAATTTAGGAATGAAGATCAACCTATAGGCATGCTTCATCATATTAAGATTTACGAACATTTTCTACAAGCTCTATATAATACAAGACTAAAAAAAAAATTATGTGCTAGCTGTGAACAAGTTGGTCAGATATATAAAGAAAATTAAAGCCCCTGATGGCCATGTCCTTGACTCATTTTTCAGAAAAACTTGTGGAATTGTATCTATGCAGATATTTAATATTGCAGCTTGAAAACATGAAGTTGCAAGGATTTACTAGTCACACACACTTATCCATGGTGTTAATTGAGAGAAAAAATTATGAATAACAATCAATGAGAGACTTATCCTACACTCATAAATTGGAACATTTCTGTTCATTGTGCACTTATGCTTTAACTTCATTGCTAGTCCTAAAATTTCTGTTCATGGGTATATGTTTTCGATTGAATAAAATAACTAAGAAAGTTAGTAATATACAAGTACACACAGCATAATGAGGGATGAAATCACAGAATTAACATTTTTTTTAGCTAAGCTAATAATCTGATGGACAGGTCAAAACTTCTGGAAACAAATCAAATTCAGCAAAATGATCTTGGAAACAAGTTTTTCAATATTCAAAAAAGAAGCTCAGATTGGGTAAGTTATCAACTAATTATAGCACCTTTTTTTTAACCCTCAACCCAACCATTAATTATTTAAGAGTCTGGTGTGTCTGGTTCAGTGAATTTTTCTTAGGAAACATAACAAAATGAGCAGAGAAAATATTATTTAAGTAAGCAGGAAATGAAGACTAATTTTGTAGCTCAATTCCAGATGATTCCAGCAATCATGTATTAGTGCTGTATGAAGTAGCAATAGAATCTTGAGTACATTGTTGCCTTTGCTTTTCAAAATAATATTCACTAGGTAAAGATGAAAGAAGCAAGAAAAGAATAAATCATAAGTTCATTCCTGCATAAGATTCATAAGGTGACATATGATAAATGAAGTCAGTCCCAACAGGCAAGATAAAAAGAAATTGTTGGAATAATATTACCTTTTACAACCATTGCCATTGGCACAAAGCCCCCAATCATATTGATAAACTTAGGGTCTACCTTAGAGGCCAGCTCGGTTTGAACAAACTACAGAAGATGACAGTTGGAAGCCATAAGATGTACAGTCTTAGAAACTCACAGTAATCAGTTTAGCAACCAGACTCTCAGAAATTTATTATGCAGTATTAGCACTACCATTATGTGATAGGAAAAGCAGGAGATTAGTTGTATTATGTGTTGTATATTCCTAAATAACACAATGTAGTCTGTTTGTTGGAATAATGTGGTGGGATAATACAAGCAATCACCACCTCAGGGTTCACTATTATTTAAGCCATCTCTTGCAAGTTTTTTTTTTTTTTTTTAAGTAAATCGAACTTTTATCAAAGCAAACGAAAAACCAAAGTATCCAAGCAAGAAACAAAAAGAAAAAAGAGAAAGCCACAACTCGAATTTTCTCGAACATGCACGGCCTCATTAAAACCATCTCTTGAAAGTTAAACCAATATGAAAGTCTTTATATTGGAAGAAGAATGGGAACACACATGCAATTACCACATCAAGGTTCATCCATTCTCAAAGCCATATTTTGCAACTTAAACCAATATAGATGTTGAAAAGAAAGACTCTTCGAAAGTATGATTCTATGATGTTCCACAGAAAAATATGTGATCAAAGTTTATTAGCAAAGAAGTTCTAAGAATTAGAAACTGCCTCAGTTCTTCTTTTGAAGTTCCACCTTAGAGTGCTTTTTTGTTCTTTTCAATCTACCTCTGGTGTATCTATATGAATCAAATTCTTTTGCTGAAAACTTTTGGTGTTTTCTTTTTTTGTGAGGGAGAAAACATTAATCTAAAAAATGTAGCTCACCTCAGGGCAAAGCCCATTGACACGAATTCCTTGGCGCTTGTAAAGCGCCAGTGATCTGGTGAATAGAACTACTCCACCTGCAGATTTTTCTCAGTCAGAATACATAGAAACAAGTCATAGTGACGCAAGAAGAAGCTATACATCAATATTAAGTATGTTAAATACTGATACAAAGTAAATGTTGAAATCCAAGAATACAAATGCAAGAGCAACAAACCTTTGGTGCCAGAGTAAATAGGATCACCATACATTGGGTATAACCCTGAAGCAGAGCCAACATTAATGATCACACCAGGTTTCTTTGCTTCTTTCATTGCTTGAACCTGGGTACAGCAGATGAAAATTAATCCTCATAAGTTAAAACCAGGAGCAAAAGGGCCATAGATCAACGAGTAAACCATAAAAGATGCCAAAAAAATAAAATCAAAGGAAGTTGTGAGCGATAAAAGAATAGTGGCAACAACGTTATCATCAGATAACAACCAAACAAGCGATTCATACGTTCATCGACTGTGATATACCGAAATCAACCGTATAAAGCAAATACGGATCAAATTAAGCAGCGCCCAAGTTACAGTTTCATTCGCAGTTTAAAACAGCTTTGATGCATTAAAACTACCAAAACTTGAACTCATACCGCGAGGCGAGTGGAATCAATAACTGCGAGAAAATTGACATCAACAGCACGTCTCCACGATTTAGAGCCATCGGTTTGATCCGCATAAAATGAAATCGGAGTCGCAATCCCCGCACAGTTAATACAGATATCCAATCCTCCATAACTCTCAACATGCTTGTTGAAAGCGGCAGCAAGTTCCTCTAACATAAAATCAAACACTTAGCGCATAGCTACTTCAATTAACAAAGCGCTAAATCCAAATTAGGTTGCTTACTTGAGTCGGTGACATCGCATTTCACAAATTGCACAGGCGAGAACCTCAAATCGTGGTGAATTTTGCGAACTTCCTTTTCAGCTAGTGATTCAGCTTGTTTCCCTCTGTCTTGAGAAAAATCGACGATTGTGATGAAAACGCCTTTCTGTGCGAGAGCCAACACCAAAGCCAGGCCGATGCCGGAGGCGCCACCGGTAACGATGGCAGAGAGACCGGGCTTGAGCTCCATTGCTATCCTTGTCTATGAAGTCGTTTTCTCTGTTGACTCCAACACAGTGGCATTTGGCATAGCCGCATAGCAATAAGTGCGAGGCTGCGAGCGTGCGTGTGTGAATGCAACTTTTCGCCGTCATCCTATTTGTTTTATCCTTCTCGAAACTACCGCCAATAATTGTGGTTTTTTTAACATTTATTTTTGTAAGTAGCTGAATTATTATTCTTTAACTAGCTGATTTTTTTAAATATTTAATTGTGTCTATATTAATTTTAGGGAAGAAAAAGGTTTTAATTATCAGATTTTATCTATTTTAAAATTTAATAGTTTATTTATATTTTCTATTTACTCATAATAATTTCAAAAATCTAATTTTTACTTGGATTATTTATAATAGCAGATCAATATAACACATTTTTTATTTGACATTCAAACTATATATTATAAATTATTGAATTTATAAAATATTGTAAAATTCATTGATAACTAAAAATATGTATTAATTCGCCGTATTGATTCACCACTAATAATAGAAAAGAAGTTTACATGTTATTTAAAATAAGTATTTTTAAAGTAAAAAAAAAAATATTATTAAGGATTAATTGCCAGAAAAATTACGATAATTTGTAATTTTAACCAACTTTTTTAATATCATTAAATATAATATGAACTTTCATATCTTTGTAATTTTAACAGTGGACATATTTCAGGTATGTTTATTTTGAAAATAAGTCCCACCATTTCAAATTCACTATCATTGTTTATGTTAAACCATTGTTTTATTTTGAAATGGTGAGAGTTATTTTGAAAATAAACATACCCGAAATCTACATATTAGTTAAAATTGCAAAAGTTATGAAAGTTCATGTTATATTTGGTGATATTTAAAAAGTTGGTTAAAATTATAAATTAAGTAAAATTCGTGATTTTTTCAATAATTAATCATTTATTGTTGTTATTGTTGTTATTATTATTATTATTATTATTATTATTACTACTTTTGGTTTTTGAAATTACGGGCAATTTCAAATAGGCACAATATAGATTAAGAAATTGTCCATACATACATTTCAACGTATTATAACAGATTAATTGATCTACAAATCAAATTATTATTATTTTCTAAACGTATGACTGAAATATAAAAGTTGATAAATAGATGATTAAAAATCCTAGAAGATAAAGTTGAGCGAATAAACAACTATGTTTTCTTATTTTTTTTAATCCTAAATATGTACTATTTTAAAAGTTCGAGTTGCTTATTATTTGAAAATTTTGTATTGCTTTCATAACAAACTTTCTTCATTAACAACACTTTAAAATGATTTATATGGCTTACATTTGAAACAAGATGGTTATCCATAAAAATATCATTCAATATTTTCAAAGACAAACCAATCATGATTAGGTCCAAAAAAAACTCTAGAGAATCAGAATTTTTTTTGGCGAATTCGGTAATAACTGAGAAAACCAACATGATTTATTATTATCAATCTTGCGATTTTATGACATTTTATATATTTTTTAATTTTTTTGAATCTGTTTCTGAGTTTCATCAATCAATGTTTCAAGAACTAATATTTTGAGCATACCTCTACTATTTATTAATAATGATTTGTTTGGAAATTTTGGTCACTTCCATGTGATTTTATTTTATATTTTTATTTAAAGTCTTAATGTGTACATTTATATTTTATTAAAGACTTTTTATATATTTATGAACTGTACTATTTATTTAGTTTGAACTTCACATCTTATTATATATGATTTTTAAGTGATTTTTTTTATTTTATTAAAATGTGATATATGATCATGGATATAACCATATGTGACAATTTTTTTTGTATAAATATAATTTTTTGAGTTAAAATTAGATGGGGGAATCGAATTTGAGACCTTGGAAGTACCAGCAACCTTTGGATACGGCATAAATATAATTGATGACATTATTTGCAATTTCTCTAAATATTGATATAATGGCAAAATACAATAGAAAAATTGAGTGAATTTTTCCACCGCACCTCTCAAAGGCTGGCCACGTCATCGCAGGTAGATAGCCCATGCCCTTAAGCAAGTTACATCATTATTAATCAACCACCACAATTAAATTAATCCCCAAATTAAAGGGAGATATCAGATACCCATCAGCACGATAATAAAATCAAGTGAGAATAATCTTCTGATTAATGATTACAGCTTGCGAATTCATATTTTTGAAATACTTATATATTTTTATTCATGACTTTAATAACTAGATAATGTGATATAACCTATTTGATGATAGATTTTAGACCATAATATTAAGATGTACGGTGGTTTTATTATTAATTATTGTAAATTAAAATCAATGTTATGATTAAAGAAATTAAAGCTGGCGACTAATATTATTAAAATAAATGTTCCTAATCTTTTACGTAAACAACCCTATATTTTATATCAATATCCGTCATCAAATTCTAGTCTAGTATAAATAGCATTATCGTTTGAATTTAATAAATGCAACTTTATAATTTTTACAATTTACCGTATCAATTAACCTGGCGTATTAAGGTTGCATCAATCATATAAGTATTTTATAACATAATTAAAATTAGTGTAATTTAGGGATTCCAATTCCAAGTAATTTACCGTTATCCCTCGTTTTCCAATGACATCATAATCTAAATCTCAAATTTAAACTTAATACAAAGAGACATATCCAATCATTGACGCGAACGATTACCAACCCAAGCACGACTCTCTCCAAAACAGAATTCATCTTAATTCAATTTAATGTGTCTCCATCTAAACCCTCATGGGAAATTTTGTTCCTGATTTACTCACCCGAATTTCGCGTCGATGGAGGTTTAAGCCTCCATTGAAACCGGATTCTCTGTAAAAACGTGTCTCAGAAACCCCTAATTTTGAAAAAGGACCAAAAAAAAAAGTGAAGGTTTTCTGAAGAATTGTATATAGACTACAGTGAAGATGTTTTCCTGGAGTTTTCCGAAATCGGCAGAGGCCATGTTCTCGCGGTGGGCAATAAAACGTGTTTGTAAATTTTTGCTGAAGAAGAAATTGGGGAAGTTTATACTGGGAGATATTGATCTTAATCAGCTCGATGTTCAGCTTGGTGCTGGCACAATTCAGCTCTCCGATCTTGCGCTGAATGTTGATTATATAAACGAGAAGGTAGGGGATTTTTTTTTCCTTTCTAAAGTGAGACCTCCTTTTGGTGTATGATATTTTGATTGTAGAGCAGTTTTATCAATATTTGTCAAGTTTATTGCATTTTTTGGACAATATAAGTAGATGGAGTAGATTATGGTTAAGCTGAAGTAGTGTTTGGCTAGTGATGCAACTGAAGTCCATTTTTAAGTATGTGATGAATCTTTTTTGGACTTGTTAATTCTGGGTTTGCTACTTATTTAAATGAAACATAATTCTTTTTTCTTTTTTTCTCCCATTTATTCAAGAGTAGAATTGGGTGGCGATTTGGAGGGTGGGATGGGATGTGAGGATTTATCTATAAATTTTTAAGTGATCATACTACTTTCTTCTAACTCTTATTACTTATCAGTTTGCAACAACAGCAGTTTTAGTGAAAGAAGGGTCCGTTGGATCGCTAATGATAACTATGCCCTGGAAGGATGGTGGTTGTCGAATTGAGGTGGATGAACTTGAAGTTGTTCTTGCTCCTCGTAGGGTGAAGGTTTCTCAAGATGAATTTGAAACTTGCTGTCAAAGTAAACATGGGAACACCAATTCCAGCCATGGTTACAAAAAGGTAGATAACGAGACTCTCAACACAGGAGTGGCAAATGCTTCTATTGATGTTCATGAAGGAGTGAAAACAATAGCCAAAATGGTGAAGTGGTTACTAACTAGTTTTCAAGTGAAAATCAGAAAACTGATTGTGGCATTTGATCCACTTATGGAAGGAGAAAATAATATGGGGTTAGACAGAATATTGGTTCTTCGGATTAGGGAAGCTGAATGTGGAACTCATATTGCTGAGGATGCTTCTTCTAGCAGTTCCACTGCTACTCATAATTTTCTTGGTTTAAGTCAATTAACAAACTTTGTAAAATTTGAGGGAGCAGTACTTGAATTACTTCATGTATCCGGTCTTCATCATTACCCAACCCCCGAATTTTCTGCTGAAACAATGTTTTTAGGGCACCGTTTATCAGGTAACATGACTACTATAATTGCTGGACAAACGGGAGGCTTTTCAGGGAGTCTAAAGTTAAGTTTACCTTGGAAAAATGGTTCATTAGACATTCGCAAGGTGGATGCAGATCTTCGCATCGAGCCTCTTGAATTAAGACTTGAACCGAGCACCATCAAATGCTTCATCTTCATGAGCGACCTATTTAAACGTGTAGGTGAGGAGAGTGAGAGCCCGGGTCATCGTAAACCATCAGACAGCTTATCAGCTCCAAGCTCTGGTATGCATCCTTGTGATGATGGGCTATTTCGTGATGAAGGCTTTGTTGCCAACTGCATGATGGAGAAAGAACCAGTGCACTCTCTGCTATCAGAATCACATCTCATCTCTGATTGGGTGAGTAGAAGCCAGGAAGACAGAACTGAAGAACCAGACTTTGGGGCAAGGTTGGTATTCTTTTAGGTATTTCAAATTGCTGTTTAATATTTTCTGAAATAATTAACTGCTTCAAACACAATGTAATAGTGGCCATCAAGGGTTATGTATGCTTGATTTTGAGCACATATGATGGCAGTTGAATAAAACCAATTGATCGATGATCTGGTACCGACTTTAGCTTTATCTTATATTTGCAATCATCTCTAGAAGTTGCAATTAGTCGATTGTTCAATCTGACTTGCTGGCTGAAAGCAATTCATTCTTATTTTTTCATGGGGAGAAATTTAAATTTTCTGTTTTTTAATTTCAACCTTATTTTCGTAACTCTCTAGACTGAAATTGTTCTAAAATAGTTCCTGTTTTCTGTAAATTATTCCCTGGCAGCGTGGACCAATTTTTCGAGTGTATTGATGGACTAAGAAATTCACAGTCAGCTTTAGGGAACAGTGGCATGTGGAATTGGACTTGTTCTGTCTTCAGTGCAATTACTGCAGCATCCAACCTTGCCTCTGGATCTTTACACGTCCCTCCTGGTATGTGCTTTACTGTATATAGCTTCACATACAACTTTGTGCTATTATAGGAGTTTGATATAGTGCCATTAAATTTGTAACTTTTCCTTTCTTACCTTTTCTTTTGACTTCCCATGATGTTTGTGTTACTTGATTATGGAATTATTGAGTCTGTTGCCAAGTTTCACATTTCTGAATTTCATTCCATTGATACACCATTTTAGTCTTCACACATTCTTATTCAGGCAGATAAATTTTATTTGCTTGTTCACGAATACCATGAGGCCATTGACCTGACTTAGAGAGTTTGAAATTCAAATCTAAACCATAAATTGCGAGTATAGGTGGTGCTGGTCATATGCTGGTATTGATTAACTACATTGGGTCCCATGAGAGTTCCTGTGATAGAGTCTATTAAGAGGCAAAAATGTGGTAAATATAGTCTGTTAATTTACGGCAATGGAAATACATTGTTATATTCATTTTTCCAGGGGTTATTAGCAAGTTTACTCTGTCTTCACTAATGGATCTCAAGTTTGCAAAACATGAATAATCAACTATTAGTTCATGGTTACATCATGTGGCTAACCTTTACTGCACAAAGTGTAAAAGGTATTAACAGGACCCATCTGTTGAATTTTGGGACTGTGTTCATTACTTTGATGGTTTATCCTGTAGAGTCCTTATGACAAGTGGATTGTGGGTGTTGGTCAATGAGGACCAGAGGATATGAGGTCAATTTGGGCCATTTATGTTTGCTTCCTCAGGATGGGTGAACGATGTGAAAAAGTTTTTGCTCAGTGTTTTTGTTCTTCTATGTACCTATTCTGTCTGGTTGCACAACCGATATCATTCCAGGCATTCTTCTTCATCTTGGGGAGGTGAGGCCTGCTGTGTCCACAATTTACTTTCTCCTCATAGTGGTCTGACCTCTCAAATGCCACCAACCTTGGAAATCGTCATGGAAGAAATTGTATACTAAAAGGAGAGCGATACCAAATAAGATTTTGAAGTTCTGATTGAACCTTCTTTACCCACCTATCTTGGAAATCAGAAAGTCCTAAAATTTGATGCTGAAACTTTTATTTATTTGTCCTTCAGAACCTACAGTGTCTCTTCCACTCCATCAATCATTCTTGAATGTCACTGACCTTGATACAGAAGGTTTCTTGAAATGGATTCTTGAAACTGTCTATTTCTATCATTGGAATGTTTCTAAGGTTTTTCATATTACTAGGTTTTTCTGAAATCTGAATATATTTATATACTCAAAGGTGTTCTCTTCACATACTGTTTTAGTTCCTTTATGACATTTCAATCTCTGGAAGTCTGAAACTAATATTACTCTGTTCACCTGGGTGCAGAGCAGCAGCTTGTTGAAACCAACTTCAATGCAACCATAGAAAAAGTATCTCTTCTTTTGTCCTTAATTGATGAAGATCAGAAACAGTCTACCGAAATCAAGGCCAATACCGACATTCATACTCATTGGCTGTGTGCACAGTTTGTTGATTTATCTCTTATGCTGCAGGTATATGGGATTGTCTTGCTGTTTTCTGATTTGAATACTGTGATGTTGTCCTTTCCTAGTAACTTCAATCTTAACAAATATTGCAAGTTCCACAGGTCCATCCTCGAGAAATGAACTTTGAAGTGCTTGTGCAACATATTCAACTAGTCGATCACTTGTGTTCTGCAAATGACCTGGTGGATTACAAGATCCATAGTGGTGAAAGAAATTCTGAAAGTAAGATTGCCTCACTTCAAAAAATGCAAGATGGCGTCCAGAGTGCTCTTCGGACTTTCCGAGAATCCAAGAAAGATCCTAGAATCAACCACCACGTTGATCATTCTGTTGATATTTCTCTGAGCATGCGGGGCACTAACGAATGTTGTCACATGATACATGGAAAAGATATTTGTCGGAAAGACTCAAGTGTAACTTTGCTTAAAACCTCAGGTTTCAGCAGTTGCCATGTCAGAATTAACTCTGGGTCTTCTGGTGGCTCGTTAATGGGGCCAACATCTTTTTCCTTAAAGCTGCCGCCTTTTGTTTGTTGGGTGAACTTTGATCTAATCACCATGATGATAGAATTTCTGAAAGAGATGACTAATTGTATCGAAACAACTCGCATGGGAAATGATTTTGTACGGAAGTCAGAAACTAAAGGATATGGATTTGGGGCTGTAAGTGATCAAAGAAAAATCTCACATCAATCAACCAGTTTACCTACCAAAAAGTTTCTGGGGGGCAACATATTCCTCCCAAATGCTAGGATAATACTGTGTTTCCCTCCCAAGGGGAGTAAAGATTTTAGAAGCTACTCTTCTTGCAACCAATTTGTTGCATTTGACTTTATTTCGCCAACAATTGGAGGGAAAGATGTTAGATCTGCCAAGCCAACTCCTCTTGATAGTTTTGACAAGAGACACAAGATGACCACATCATTCTTCTTGAATTTAAACATTGGTGACTTTTATCTCTTTTCCATCAGCTCAGATTTTACAGAGAAGATCAATAGAAGTGATGCATACAATGGGCAGGAGGCCAGCTTTTCCGCTGTGAAGATCATTTCTGTTGTTAATGAAACTGCTCATCTGTCTCTTGTTAGTATGTTTTGGCAGGAGGGTCCTGTTACTGGTCCTTGGATAGCAAAAAAGGCAAAGCTTTTGGCTTCTTCAGAGTATGGAAAGGGCGAAGATAAGGTTGTGGGAAAAGGACCTGAGTTTGCCTCAGTAACAACTGTTACAGACAGCAAAGATTTTGAAACTCGTTCTAGGCAAGAGATATTAGCAACATCTGCTTTTTTCTTGCACGGACAATTACCACCTGTTGCAATCAATCTAGATAAATCTCAGTATGAAAACATATGTGGCCTCCTAAATCAGGTGGTTGAGCACTTCTCATCTGTCGTCACTGAACCAGATAGAAATAGGGAGGAACATTCTGCACTGCAGACATCAATTCTATTGGAATGCGACTCTCTATCAGTTTCTGTTGCAATTGAGCCAATAGGGGATGTCAAGTGCTCCATGCGCTCGGAACTTCCTGGCTCTTGGTTTACTCTAACTCTCCAAGTGGACAAGTTTGAGTTACTTTCTGTATCTAATATTGGTGGAATAAACAGTGCCAATTTCATATGGGTGGCCCATGGTCAGGGCAGTTTGTGGGGTTCTACTACTGAAGGTCTTCATCGAAAGTTTCTTTTAATATCATGCAGTGACTCTACAATGGGACGTGGTGATGGGGAAGGTTCAAATGTATTATCTTCTAGGTATTCGGGTTCTGACATAATAACCTTGTGGGATCCTGAGAGCAATCATAGTTTTACTTCAATTAATATCAGATGTGCCACAATTGTTGCAGTTGGGGGTCGCCTGGATTGGTTCAATACAATATTATCCTTTTTCGCTCTACCATCTTCTGAATTTGAGCAAGCAAATAATACTGATCTAGAGAAGACTCGCGGATCTTCTTTCATTCTTAATTTGGTTGATGTTGGCTTGAGTTATGAGCCGTACATTGAAAGATTGATGGCTAATCAGGGCTCGGGCTTCAAATCTTCTGCTTCAAATACAAATGAATCCAAGGATGAGCTTGATGTTGCTTGTCTTTTGGCTGCGTCCACCTTGAGACTTTCAAATACAACTGTGGCTGGTTGCACAAAAGGGGAATACAAAATTAGGCTGCAAGATCTAGGTTTGCTTATATGCATAGTGCCTGAATCTGGGTTAGTTCATCGTACTTACAGTGTAGAACATCTTAGTAGGACTGGTTATGTGAAGGTTGCACAAGAGGCAAATGTTGAAGCACTTTTTAGGACAAACTGTGAAAATGGCCATGCATGGGAATTAGAATGTGCAGACTCGCACATCATGTTAAATACGTGCCATGATACAACTTCTGGATTGATTAGATTGGCCGGTCAACTTCAAAGACTACTTGCACCTGATATGCAAGATTATGTTGTGCACTTGGAGAATAGGTGGAATAATGTGCAGCAGGCACATGAGATCAGCGATGAGATGCCAGTATGTGGTGAATTGTCTCCACCAGAGTCTGAGACTTTGAGTCATGATAAGATGTCCAAGATAGGCAACTTAATGGATGAAATATGTGAAGATGCCTTTCAGCTTGATGGTAACTCTGATGGCCAAGCTAAAATTTTTGAATCACATCTTTGCACCTGGGTCAATAATACTTCACTTGTAGCTAGTGGGGCTTCATCATCAGAAGAAAAGAATACTGAATTTATAGAAGAATATTTCTTGTCAGATCTACGTCCCCTTTCAGGACTTGCTTTGAAAAGCCAGTCATCTGACATTCGTAACAGCAAGATTGGTGCTGTTGGGGAGGATCGAGCAGGAGATGGTGGATGGTACACGAGTACTCCATTGAAAATACTAGAAAATCATGCTACAAAAGTGGAGCAGACCAATGTTCACAAGCCTGTAGGGTTCGAGGTTTCTACAAATGATCCTGAACATGTTGAAGTTGGGAAAGCTCATGGTCACATACTTCTTAAGAACATGAATGTCAGTTGGAGAATGTACGGTGGTTCTGACTGGTCCAATTTTCAGAATACTCTTCCGACTTCTGTGGTGACTTGTCCAAGGGATGCTACCACTTGTTTAGAGCTTGTATTGTCTGGAATAGGCTTTGAATATGATGTTTACCCTGATGGTGAAATATCTGCATCTAGGCTTTCTCTCACCATAGAGGATTTCTGCCTGAATGACAGAAGTGATGATGCACCATGGAAACTGGTACTTCTCAACTATCCGAGCTTCATTGCACTTGTTGAATTCTGTAATACTATTTTCTGATTTGCCTTTTGGTTTACTGTAAGGTGCTCGGAGATTATCAGTCTAAAAGGCATCCAAGAGAGTTCTCTTCGAAAGCACTGAAGCTAACTTTAGAAGCTGTTAAACCTGACCCTTCAATCCATATAGAAGAAAATCGGTATGCCTTTTCTTTTAGCTTTCCTTGTTTTAACCAATTTTGAATGTTTGAAGTAAATTTCTGATGTTGCTTTAATATGTTCCTTTATTTATTTCTATTGGATTTTGGATAGCATGAGATTATATTACTGGAAATCTGGGGGAAATTTAAATTGAAATAGATGTCATTCATTTGTAATAGGACTCCTTTTGGTTGAATCAATGCCAGCATGCAAAAAAAAAAAAAAAAAAGAAAAAGAAAAATGGAGACCTGTAAATAGATACCTTCACTACCTGTAATTTCCAGTACCAACCAAACGGAGGGGGTGCCCCAACCTTGTCCTTAATCATATTTAACCTCATTTTCCTAGCTTATTTTATCTTTGATCGAAAGTCTGTATGTTAGTGAACATAGGAAACTTTTTAATCTAAATCTTCTTTCCAAAGTTTTCTACTGCATAATTGCATCGGGAGATGCTACCTCTGTCTTCATCATGAGATTACAATGTAACACTTCTTAGTGGTGATTTACTTAATCATATTGTATTTCCTCACCAGGTTACGGATTGCTTTACTTCCTATGCGTTTGCATCTTCATCAGAGCCAACTTGATTTTCTCATCAGCTTCTTTGGAGGAAAAAAATCATCAGCTGACTCCACCCACAGTACTCTGGGTTTAACTAAATCAGGAGAGCCATTTGAGAAGAGTGACAATCTACAGGGTCATTCTATCAATGAGGAGGCATTTCTTACTTATTTTCAGGAAAGTTTGAGTCTGTTTCACAAACTTATTTTGAATCTTAATTAGCTGATATATTAGTAAGGAAAATGGATACTGTTATTAATCAGTTTTGTCCCGCTATATCATCTGTGCTATTCTTGTGTTGATGTTTCTCTCCTTCGTACCTTACTGATAAGTTCTAATATTTCTTTTATCATCGTAGCGTATCAGTTATTCTGTTGCTCCTAACTGGGCCCTTTGTTGTCACACTGCGCCTACTCAACCATGCTCACTCATCTTTCTCCCTGCTTTATTACAGAAATTCGATATACGGCCTATGCTGGTTCGGGTTGATTACAGTCCTTCCCATGTTGACTTAACTGCGCTAAGGGGTGGCAAGTATGTTGAGCTCGTCAATCTTGTACCTTGGAAGGTGATTTCTCAATTCATGTTGAAATATTTTTAGCAGTTTTTACAAACTTGGTTGGATTATAAAAGAACTCATGCAAGCATCATTTGAGAAGTTTACTTTATGATGAATCCTCATCATGTGTAACTATATATATCATGTTGGTGCATGTAACAAAGGCTGGAATCCTGCTTCCAGTTTTTGTTTGAGACATTGAAGGATGCCTTGTAACCTGTGGTATTAAAATAAAGCCCATGAATAACAACCAATCCAGGGGTATTTGTTGCTTAATCTGGCCGTTTCACTTATTGAGTAACATCCCATGTAATAATATGGATTTATATAATGCACCTGCTTGCATGAAGTTTCTGTATAGTTCTTCAGTAGTGATATTTGTCACTTGTTGTGCCTTACTGAACATATTATCAAACTAGGGTAGTGAAAAACTGAATGAGCTCTCTCTCTCTCTCTCTCTGTTTTTTCCCCTACTGATTTCAAAGCTTAATATGCTAGAGTACTGTTCATGCACAGAACAATATGTGAGTTTATACTAATGTTTACTGATGCAGGGTGTGGAGTTACAACTCAAACATGTGCAAGGAGTTGGTCTCTATGGCTGGAGCAGTGTTTTTGAAACAATATTAGGAGAGTGGCTGGAAGATATTTCACAAAATCAGGTTTGGTCGAATCTAACTATGTTTGACTTTCTTGAATTGTGATATTCATGAATGCAAGAGTCTTTACGATTTGCATGTTCTGTAGGTTCATAAACTGTTGCAAGGCCTTCCTCCAATTAAGTCACTGATTTCTGTTGGTTCGGGAGCTGCAAAGTTGGTGTCTCTGCCTGTGAAGAACTATAAGAAGGATCATAGGTTACTCAAAGGTTTGCAAAGAGGTATGCTTATATCCAGGTGACAACATTCCTAAATTTGGGTGAAATTTTCTTAAATATCAAGCATAGTGGGATGCAGGGAGTATATAAATATATTTTTAAATCTGTTTTGGGCAATAATTTGATACATTCTCTGTGCTCCTTTCAGAAACTCCAGACTTTAAGAATTAAAACATATGACTAATTTTCATTTACAATCAAACACACTGACAGTTCCATCTTTTACTTGCTCCTAGAACTTATTTTAAGTTTGTAACTGAACTGTCATTATAGGTACTTTTGCATTTCTTAGAAGCATTTCTCTGGAAGCCATTGGCCTGGGAGTACATTTGGCTGCTGGAGCTCATAACGTCCTCCTCCAAGCAGAGCATATTCTGACTAGCATTCCACCCTCTGTACCATGGCCTGTAGAAAGCAGAGTAGGTGACTCTGTGAAATCAAATCAGCCGAATGATGCTCAACAAGGAATTCAACAGGTCAATATTTTGAACTTTGGTTGCTCATTATGGTACTATTGTTCTTTATTTTTTGAATTATAAAATTCATCATTATTCATTCGTAGAGAAACACAAACTTTACTACATGAATTTTCTGTTGGCAGGCTTGCCAGAGTATTAGTGATGGCCTTGGAAAATCAGCCTCTGCCCTGGTACAAACCCCCTTGAAAAAATACCAGCGTGGTGCGGGCATTGGATCTGCTTTGGCTACTGCTGTGCAGTCTGCTCCAGCTGCTGCTATAGCTCCTGCTTCTGCTGCTGCACGCGCAGTGCATTGTGCTCTTCTTGGCTTTAGGAACAGGTCTATGATCCTTTTTTGTTGCTCTTTTACCTGTGTAATTTTGTGCCTCACCACTCTCCTTAATTTGTTGTGTGTGTATGTTTGTGTGTGAGAGAGAGTGAGTGAGTGAGGTTGGTATTGCCAGCTAAATGGCCCGATTTTTTGTATTGCAGCCTTGACCCTGAGCATAAGAAAGAGTCCCTGGAGAAATACTTGGGCAGAAGTCCACATCAGGAATCCATGCAGTAGATGCGTGCTAAAGCAATATAATCGAAACTGCATATGTCTCTCGTTAGTGATCAAGATAAGACATTTTTCCATTGTGGCAGCTGTTGAAAACAAGAGCCAATCATGGAAAAGTGATGTCGTGGACACACTGGAGGCAGTCAGAAATCCGATAGCTACACAGGTGAGAGCAAATTATTTTGAATTCTGAATATAGAAAGCATCCTTGAACTGCTGAGGTCATTACTGATTTACATAATGCTGTTCTACAGGTTCTACAAATGTATAAATATGTACAGATAGAAGACTTCATTACAGTAATTCTTTGTCCCAGAAGACAGATTCTGTGTAAATAGTGCAAGTCTGGTGATAATTTTAGGTTTAAAACATCAATCCCCACCCAGCCTTGTAATTAGGGGCCATTGGTTGACACCATAAATCCTTCTTGAAATGTAATTCGTTTGCTAAATTTCCTTGATTCCTGTATAATATTTTTGCTGTAAATATTTCTCACATTGTGATGCTGAAGCAAAGGCTTATTCCTTTTGCTCGATTTTGTATAATGATTGATGACATTCTTTGTAAACCCTCATCTCATCTCATCTCTTAATCATTTCCTTTTGTTAAAATACATTAATTTTATACAAACCTTACAATGATTTCTCTAATACTACATGTGTTTCAAAGATATCAACACAAAACCTTAAGTATGATGCATTTCAGTTAAATTGCAATTTCTCTCTCAAAGATGCAAACACACACACATGCAGAGGATGTATGAGCTATCTATTCTTCTTGCCTGGTCTACAGAAAAGCTTCTTCCCAGAAACATTGCAATTCCTCAACTCCATCTCTCTTACACTTCCCATTTCATTCAACTTCAATTTCATATCATCCACCAATGACTTAGTCCTTGGCTCAGGCACTATTCCCTTGAATACCATCTCATCAAAATACTCCAATGCAGCCCCTATCTGTCCTCTATCGCAAAATCCATGAACAATGATGGTATAAGATCGTTGATCAGGCCCCATTCCCCTCGTTTCCATCTCATCCCAAACGCACTTCACCCTCTCTTCGTCTCCCCATTTCACAAACAACCTCAACACCAAGTTATAACAATCCCCTCCCATCTTACACCCACTCTTCTCCATCCTCTCCAAAATCTCATCGACTTCTTCAGGCTTCTTTGCAGCCTTCAATAGATAACCATACGTTAAAACATTAGGTAAACATCCCTTCTCCTCCATCTCATTCAACAGCTCATCAACTTTCTCCATTCTCTGAATCTTGCACAAATGCTTAACGAGGGAATTGTACGTGGCTATATTTGGTTGACAGTCCCTCACATTCATCTCTTCGAAAATCTGAAGGGCCTCAGGAATCCTCTTCTTGAAACACAATCCATCTATAACAGTGTTGCAAATCGTCGCATCTGGCTTACCGCCTTTCTCCCACATTGTCTTGAGCAACTTCATCGACGTACTTATTTTCCCTGATTTGCACAATGAGTTGATGAAAATCCCATAAGTAAATTTATCTGGTTTGCACTCTGATGTGACAATATCTCTCCAAAACCTCTTTGCATCAGGTAAACTGCGCAACAGACACCACCCATTTAGTATGATATTCCACGTTTTGATATCGTCTTTAAACTCTCTTTTCCTATTTCTGAACAAGAACTCAGCTATTTCCACATGCTTATACCGGCAAAGTGACAACAGAAGCGTTTGAAATGCAGCTAAATTGCGCTCGAGCCCTAAATCTTCCATCTTGTTGAAGAACTCAACTGCATCATCAACTTTGTTCGCGGCAGCTAATCTGCTTACCACGATCCTAAACGTGGTTTCATTTATTAGGTTTTTTCTCTGCGACATTTCGTCGAGAACTTGGTGGTGTTCTTCGAATTGCTTCATTCTGCCAAGGATATCGATAATTTCGTTGTAGATGGTGGTATTTGGGGAGTACCCAGATGGATTCCCGGCTTTGCTTGCCCAGCAGAAGAATGTGTAAGCGGGTTTCCAGTTGGAACGGTGTCGTTTGAGCACATTGAGAATCAAGTTTTCCGACAAAGAAAGATTGCATTTTTCCAGGCGCTGCTCGATTTCTTCCATGGGAGAGTTGAAATGAAGCTTTAAAAGGGTTTGAATCTTGAGTGCTTCATCATCAGTGGAGGCGTTTTCCGGTGGCTTTGGCAGTACTGGGTTCGGAAGTTCGCGATTGTTGGTGAAAAGATTGGAGCTGATCTGACGATAGTGGTGGTAAAAGGGGATAGAAAATTCAGTAATTTTATTGGAAATCAATGAATCGGAAGTGGCGTAAACTGAAGAATTCAATTTTAATAAACTATAAATTTGCAGAAACGGCAGTCGGAATCTGGAATGCATGCCGAAATCGAACTCCAATTTCTGTAATACTAATTTCAAGCTTGTATTTGCATCGCCAAGGTTTTATATATATAACCGTCTCAATGTTTGCAAACTAAAATTTAAATTTACCAAAGAACTGACAGGCCCAATGAACTAAATTGGGCTCAGGTACTTGAAAGCCCACTTTATAATTGAACCAAGCCTGCCCAAGTATAGCCCATTTCAAGTAAGTATTAAAATTAAAGAGTTATATGGAACGCTACACTTTTTTTTTTAATATATAAATTTCCTATATATATATATATTTTTTTTTTTATTATTATTAATTTTTTTTAATTTCATGTTTATGTGCAAGTTTAGATCTACGATAGTATACTTTGCCTTTTGTTTTTTCCCCCACCAAATATATATCTATAATATTGAATTTAAATAGAAACCAGACCCACTCTATGATCCGTCGTATGGTTTTTTGACCAATCATTTTATATGTATAACTACATAAATATTTCTTTAATATTTTTGCATGAATTAAATCTCGAACATAACATTCTTAGCAATAACATTACAAATGGATACACAAAATATACAAAGTTACAAACAAAATTGAAGTTTCCCACGTAACAATTAGATCCATTTCTCCAAAAGCAAATAAATGATACTGAATTAGAGGAACCAAATCACAAAAAATACACATTATAACAACATTAGAAGTACTTCAACTGCAAACATTTGTACAAAAAAAAAAGCAAATTCATCTCATCTCTACATCAATTAATCCAAACTCCCATAAATCTCTCTAACATTATCACAAGAAAAAAGAGCATTCCTCCTCAAATCCAATGTAATATGCATCACAAAAACCCTGCAAAACAAACAAAGCAAAATCATTACCAAACCTAAGAAAAAAATGTCACATTTGAATTGAAATAATAAAATCCTGACCTTTAAAGTTGGCACAAACATCCTCATCAATGATATCCTGAATCTTCAACTCATCTATACTCTCCAAAGATCCATCATTTCTCTTAGGCACAATATGTGATCTCTTCAAGCGTAGCCTCTCCTTCCAACGGGCCGGGCCCTTCCTTAACCTGGGGCATACTTCCTCATGATCATCGTCTCCAGCAAGAAGCTCATCGCGAAGAGTGTTGATCTTAATGCAGTTTTCTCTCAAGGGGACGATTTTGCCCTTGAAGAAAATCTCATCAGCAGAGTTCATGGAGTAATTAGGCACAGAAAACGCGAAATCTGAGGATACGGGGGCTTCTGTATAGCTGTTTTCGAGCTTCAATGGCTGTTGAGAATCAGCAAAATCATTTGAGAATGAAATTCTTGGAGTGCTCATTGTGTTGTTGTATAGGCCTTGATGATGTTGCTCATTTATGCATGCCATATTGAAGGATATTTGAATTCAATTTCTTGTTTCTTTGGTGTTGGAGTTTCACATGCAATGTGACAACCCTTTATATACGAGACTAGCTATTGCATGTGCATGTTAATTTTTTTAATTAAATTGAGAATTATTTGATTTAATTTGTGGTGAAAGTTGTAATAAGAAACAAGATTGTTGCACTTTATGCGGATTTGGATACAACTATTTAGTGTATTTATTCAAGACAAGAAGACCATAATTATCGCATTCTTTTGGAGTTACAGAAGAGGATATCCAATATAATAATCCATATCAGATCTATATATCATGCAGAATCATGTAGGATTTGATATTTTTTTACTTTTTCTAACTTTTATAAATTTTTTCTTTCTGTCCAACATTAAATTTCCTAAGTACAATTAGGTGAGAGACATGTGAATCCACTAAATGTCACCTGTTTTTTTTTTGTCACTAGCTCCAACCTTTGACCATCGCTGGACTACACTTTATTGTGATATATATCATTGAAATTAAACTATCCTAGATGACAAGGGATGAACTAGTCCAACATTAATAACATTAGGTTTTGATGGTTTAATTTATCCAAAGAAAATCTTGAAATGCAATCACCATTTGGGATTAATTAAAGCTTTGGGACATGTATTTATGTAACAAAATTTATTGTTTTCAATGTGGAAATTTTACTTTTCCCTGCAAAAGCAAATTCACTAAGAAAAGTACTTTTTGACTTGCATGTTGGATTCTAGAGCTGCTATGCTAATCGACATCTGGGTTATCAACTTTATAATAAGCTACTTCCAAGAAATTTCTGAAATCAATATTTAAATCAATAGATTTGGGTTGAACCAAACATAATCTTTGTTGAGATTGAAAAATTAGATCACAAAATTGAAAATGCATACACTATTACTATCTATCCTTATAAATAGTATTTGACAGATATTATAACCAAGTAATGCAAGTAATTGACTAGTATAGCGTCAACAAAACCCTCAGTCCATACAAACTGTTTCAATTGTACTCCAAATTAAAAGATAACAATAATTAAAAATCCCCCAAAAAAGAGGAAAATAAATTAATTATCAGAATGGATAAGAATTGAATCAAACATCATACGCAATTACCCCTTTTTATGGGGCACGTAGCTGGGAATTAGTCAATAAAGGCTGCTGTATTATCCTCAAATTTTGGATTTTTATTAATAATATCCAATAAATTAATTTACTATTTTACAAACTGTAGAAAGGACCGTCCCCAGGTAGTTAATTCATCTTTATTAGATTGCTTAAATAATTGTTTATAGCTGCTCCAATTAAGATGCATCATTTATTTTATTTCTTGAAATTACAACATTCACTGTCTACTTTAAGACATCTTCTAAAGTACTATAGACTTAGTAAAAAAGCTGTAATAAATAAACAGTGGTCCCACATGGAGAGCAGAACCTGCATTTATTTAAATAAAAATGCATCACACAAAACTAAACTTTTTGAATCGATCTTACTCATGAGAGTGTGATGCAATGGTTTAGAACAATAATTGAAAGAATGATATGATAATCAATCGTTAATTATCGAAATTGAGAAGAAATTGAAAGAGATGTGATAAGTAAAACTAAACATCAAGAAATAGCAAATACTCTAAAATAAAATTTTGATATTATATTTTCCCTCTTTTTTTTTTTTTTTTTTCCAAAAATTTGACAGAGAGAATGCTTTTGGATGAAGGGAAGACAGCAAAATGTTGATATCTTCGAAATAATCTGTTTGAAGTCTATTAATTTATGGCAATTTTTTAATACTTATAAGTTATAACAACTTATCATAAAAATACACTCTAAGTCTCACTAGAATATAATACTCTTAATTTAAGCATGATAATAATTTCTTTTCTTTTCCATCTTTTCTAAGTCAACACAATATAATATTTTGAGTATACTGTATACACCTCTCACTTCGTAAATTAGATCTTTTGTTAGCAACCAAATGATATTGTTTCTCATTTTCTTATATCAATACATTTTTAAAATAACAAAATCAATCAAAAGTTCTAGCCCAAATCCCCAATTTTCACTTTTTTTTTTTTTTTTTTTGCACTGTTTTATTAAACTAATCTCATCCAAATTTCATAGTAACAAATTCAGTATTTTTTTGGAGATTATCACGCCACTCTCTAATTTCAAAAAAAGATCTTTAGTTCTAATAATATTCTCAATTTCTCATCCATCAGATACACTATATTTCTAGTGTTATAAAGGAACACAAAAAAAACATCATTTCATCAAAATGATTATAATCTATAAAAATAAAAATAAAACTACCCCGCGCAATTCAATTATTCTCAATTTAAATGATAAATTAAAGTTAGTTCATGGCCTTATAATTTCCATTAACAAAAATTCTAGTGTTTGCACAAAGATTTTCTTATATATATAACAAATAAAGAGGCCAACTGGCAACTCCGAGGGCACATGTGCACCTTAATTGGAACACTCCATTTCAACTATGGACCGACATTTTATAAAAGAAACACATCTTAACTTTTTCTATTTTGACCAACACATGCTTTCATGCACACACACAAATCTTTTGATAAACACCTATATATCTTGACAATTTTTTATTTTATTTTATAAAACCATCTAATGGATTTTGAAATTTGAAAAATAAGTAGAAGAAATTAGGTAGCTAGTAGCTACATCTCACATATTAATATGAGCTCTGAAACGATTTCGTTCAAAATTTTGTCAACTGCCTTCATATGAAAAAAAATTAAAAATCAATTTTTAATAGTAATACTGTCATATATTTTTCCTCAAGTGAATATTATCATATTGTTATTCTAGAAAACTAGACGCACTCACTCATACATATTCAACTTTTTTTGAAATTGGGATTGTAAGAGAATTAATTGAAATAAAATTTGCTAAATATTTATGTATTTTTAAGAGGGGTGAAAACGCAGGAAAGATTAATGTTATTAATATCAGTCAAATGTATATAATAATATTATCAATACACAGACAGTGATAAGGATGATAGTTAATTAGTATTGAAATAAAAGAAAAATAAAAAGGGATTTAAAGTAGATTATGTGAATGGTGAAAAAGATTCCGGAATAGTTGCAGAAAAAGGAAGGTCACATGGTTAAATAGTATTAGTCAAAGAGGTTTATAACAGGTGGCCTGATTCCCCATATTTTCTAAATTTTAACTTGGCCATAAAACACCATCAAAAGGTGGATACTTAGCGTTCTGTTTCTTTTGGTCTCCCTTTCTCTCAACAACATTTGTCTTTTTAGCCACTTCTTTTTTTTTTTTTTTTTTGATAAGTTTCTTCCTGTCTTTAGTATATTTTGACTATATTCCTACACGTAAGAGTGCTCAAGCATATTCTCATATATTATACTCATTTCATTTAAACAAAGTAATTTAAAAAAAAAAATAGATAAAAAATAAATAAGTTAAAAAGTTATACATTTTTCTATTGAAATTTGTAAACTATTCTCCTAACACAATTGTCTTAATTAGTTATGTATAACAATTTTGGAAGATAGATTTATGACTAAATGTAGGGGAATGAGTGAGACTTGATGTTGTAGAAAAGTTGTACTTTCCACAATTGATTAAAAATAAAGTGTAATATTTTAAAGATTTATTTTTATTTTTTTGAATGGATGGAGTTTAAATATATGTAAGATTCTATACCAGCGTCATATTTTGGTGTTATATATATATATATATATATATATAATAAATATTTTCAATATATGAAATTCGTTATGATATAAAGTATAGCATTTTGGTATGTATATGTATGGATTTGGCAAGCCTGATGTTTGGTTTTTGCTTTTATTTGCGACGAAATTAATAATTTAAGAAAATTAGTATTTCAGTTGACACGAGTTCTTTGGAAGAAAGGATCAATTAAAATAATATTAAATACTAGTGTATATTTTCGTAATACAACTGCTAAAACGAATCACACGATTGGAAATAATTGCTAAATATTATTTATATAAATCGAATCCACTTGCTGTGATAAAGCTTAGTTATTGTAACACATGCGTTAAACCTGGAAGAACTTTTAATTTATGGGTACCTATTTGCAAAATGATCTAAAAATAGTAGATAATTATAAAAATGGTCTAATTTCAGAATCTAACCAGTAAAAAATCGACAAAGAGATGAAATAAAGTGAAGTTCACAAAAGGTAGATGAGAAGCTTCATCACATGGATATAGCTGTCTGAAAAACTTAAACTAGAAACAATGTATAAATTCAGCAAAACTCACCGCCCAAAAATTGATTTATGTATTATTTTATACATTCAATATTTGTATCAAATTAAAAAATTTCATCAAACAGAAGAATGAAGAGCAACTGCAAAGAGGAAAGACAGCAAAGTAATCATAAAACACAAGAGTTTATTGGTTGAATTAAAGAAATTGTCTATCTTTATTCATTTTTTATTCTTCAAGACCTACCAAGTTATCATGTTTTACAAGTTTCTGTTACACACAAGTATTGGCACAACAAAACTGTATCCAACTGACAAATGATGTTCATTCAAATGATTCATAATAGTTGACTATCATTGAGATTTGGCAGTGAATCAGGATCCTTAGAACTTAAGAGGATCAATCATCTAAAGCACTAGCCAAAATAACCCAAACCTACTCGAAATCATCATCATTTACGTAAGCAGGAGATAACTTATTTGAAGGTATTTGCATGATAGGGGAAACTTTAGGCAATGGTGTGGTGTTAGTTTTACCATGTAAAGTTCTCATGAATTTTGAATGAGGTAGTGGTAGAGAATTCAAACTGAAAGAGCTTACTCTGGAATCTCCATTGAGAGACATTGATGGAGATGTCTGTTTATGCTTATATGATAATACAGGCCGTTGGGAGAGAACTCTTCTGAAACTCGGCTGGCTTTTATGTTCTGCCTCGTCTACCGTTGGTTTCAAAGTTGATTCAATAGGAGCAAGCTTCCCTTGTACTTGATTCGTAAAAACAAAAGAAACCTGCATTGTGTGATACAAAAATTTAGAATTCCATCCTATAGGTATAAATCAATGAAACAATAAATTGTTCGGTTATTAGACATAACACTAGAAAGCTAACGAAATCTTGAGTTTGAAAACTTAAAAAAAAAAAAGTCCAAGCATCCACAACTCAAGCTTTCTGAAAACCAGCAATGTAGCTCAATTTCATGCTCGGTCATGAAAGAAAATGTGATTCGTATGCGAGGGGATAAAGTCTGAACTAATTGAGGAAGAAATTGGTTGAACTGGTTGTACTATTTCACTATGATTTTATTCCCAGTTGCTTTCAAGTTTCAACCAACAGCAGGGATTCTAAAATGTTGCTCGTCTCCCACACATTCTCCTCTTAGACATTTTAAAGGAAAGTGAAAGGAGAAAATTCAGAATTTCTTAATATAACGTTGTTTAGAGATGGCAATCTTTAGTGATATCAGATGCTTAAATGTAATGACCCAGTTAATGACGCATTCATGTATCTTATAACCAGAGAGAGAGAGAGAGAGCAGAAACCGCTTCACTTGAAATCCTCACTCACCTCATCTCCTGCTGAAGCCTGAAATATGGAATCAGGTACAGATGATGGAAAATGATGATGCCCCCAGCTATACAAGTCCTCTTCCTTAGGAGTCCCAACCTTGAGAAAAACAAAATTTCAGCAAAAGAACAAGATCTACTCCCATGAATCCAAATAATGCTCACAAACCTGTTTCTCATGGCTTTTCAAATTGTTCAAGCACCCAGCGAGGCCTGCAAATCCCCCTATATCCTCTTCATCAGGTTGGCAGCCATCATTTATGCTATCAGAGTCGAGAATGTTACTGGGCATCATCTCATGTTGTCTACAGCGGTTGCAGCACATTTTCTCATGAATTTCCGAACTACAAGGTGTATACCATCAATAAGTGGGAGAGAACATCTTACAAATACAAATAGAACCATTGATTTCTGCAGTCCAAAACTTTCATCATACACTTCATTTCCTTGTGCATTTCATAAAAAAATGATAGAGTAAATAATTTTTCTGATTTCTGCTGAAAGTTAAAACAGTTAATATTGATTGACACTAAATTTTCTCACATCTTGGCTCCATGAATACCAAACCTTAGGACACAGAGCCAATTCTTTGATGAACCATTAGGAGTACGGTTTTCAGTCTCTGCATATGCATTGACAGTTTGCACAATTTTAACAAATGCTGCTTAATAAAATTGTGATGTAAGTTTTTGTATATACATGTTGCAGGCGATTCATTCTGATTTAGCTTGTTTTATTTGAATTCATGATAATTAGCATATTAGATGAAGAAACATGACACTACCCACATGCAGAATGAACTTCTTTTGGGAACATATGATATAAAATACTCTAGCAAAATTGAATCAAGAGGCAAGACGGATGACATGATATGTATTTATTCTCAGTTTCTTTTTGGAACTCATGATGTTAAAGCCTAACAAAAAACAAATCAAGAGATTAAGTTTACATGAAACTATTTTGAACATTATATAATTAGAAGATAAATTCTAACAGTAACACACCTTGTCTTCTCATGAAATGTGAACAAGTCACGTAGATCTTCAGTTGAAAGGAGATTTCCCTGTTATGAGAATTCCATATCATGCATGTAGGATTAACACAGAATCAATGGAAGTTATATGAAAAAGGACTTGGTACCATCTCCGAATCTACATGCTCTTGCTGAATAACTTTTTGAAGTCCTTCTTTTGACATCTGACGTTGGTATACCTGTAGAAAATATTGCAACATTGTATAATTTATCAAAGAGATGTATAGATAGGAAAGCAAATGCATCAAGAATTTGCTGCAGCCAAACCTTTTCTTCAATGGTTCCAGTACTCAAAAACCTATAGATGTAGACTCTCTTCTTCTGTCCATCCCTCCAGACCCTTGCGGCAGCCTGCAAAGTTCAGACAATTGGAGCTTAAAAGAGCTTTTGAATGTGTTCTTGCATGCTAGTAAAATCTTATACATATTACAGCTTTGAGATCAATTGTTAAACTTTTTAATAGAAGGAAAACTTACTTGTTTATCATTGGCTGGATTCCAATCAGGATCAAAGAGAACTAATCGGTTTCCACCAATTAAATTGAGGCCACAACCTCCAGCTTTGCTACTTAAGAGAAATGCAAACTCATCCTGAACAAATATATGAATACAATCCGATGATGGCCAGACACACACCACATGGACAAGATTTTTAAAGACAAAATCCACATACCTTTGAGGGATCATTGAACTGATTAACCAACTTCTGCCTTTTGCTGATTGATGTAGTTCCATCAAGTCTTAGAAAAGGGTATCTTCTTTCACGACATAATTGAGCAAAGAGGTCCAATGTCTAATAAAGGAGAATAGAAGATGAGGACTTAATAATACATAAAGAAGGGCCTTCTTGCAACTAGGAGTAATATCAATCATAATAAATACTTCGACCCCACAAATATGTTTTACAAGCATCAGAAGGTCTGCTTATGCTAACAGACCCTAAGCCGGATCTTATTCCATGCCAAAATTTAAGTGTATGCCACTGAGCAACATATTTTAACAAGATTTGAATATGCACCTGGAAAACATTAGTACTTTTTCCAAGAAAGAATCCATAGTGTATATTAGCTACGCCACACTCTCACTAACCATTTCCACTATGAAAGGGGACTGTTTAGGGGGAATGGGCAATCAAGTAATTCATCAACTTTAGTATGAAATGAAAAAGGAAAGCCAAGTAAAATTACAGTTTAACACAAAACTGAAAATCCGATCATAGCATGTTAATGTCTTACACGTTTCTTCATACGCCATTGCCATAATAAATTTTCCAGAATCACAGTATGATCTTTTGTAGAAATATGAATAGCCCAGACAAAAATAAATTACCAATACCCACTTATTTCAGTTATCTTACTCCATTTTATTCATTCAAGATGGAATTTGATCCGGATAATGATGTACATCACTTGACAATCCTCGACTCAGAAAAAAATGAAAAGGAAAAAGTAAATTTGATGCATTACATTGCATTACAGTTACATGCACAAGCAAAGTATTTAACCAACAAAAAAAGGTATTTTAACCAACAAAACTAAAAAACTGCACCTGTGTGTAATTTGAAACTAGAACAATCCTATCATCTGTTCTCTGACGAAGTTGAGCAAGTAACCGGGCTAAGAAATGCATTTTTCCTGATAGTTCAACCCATGCCCCATCACCACCAGTCCACGATCCAGATCTAATAGATGATTGGGGTATTGCTATTTAAATTAGGACCGGGTGGAAGCAAATTAAACCAAAAAACAAAGAATCAGAAATGATTTACCTTCCAGAGAACATTGCTGGTGGGAAGAAACGCAGACAATCGTCAAATCCTGATTTTCCTGGACTATCACTTTTTATTGTATCATATATTAGCTTCAGGTTAAATTACTGGTGTTAGTACTTTAACAGCTGCAACTGGATAATAAATATGCAAATGGAAAACATATAAGCCTAATCTGAAGAAGGGGAGTTGAGATCAGAAAACAATTGGCAAACCCTAGCATCAGTTTTCAAGGTAAAATGAAATTCGAAGGTTGAGACAAAATATGGTGGGACTTCTCTGTAAGAGAAACACTTCATCCATACAAGAGAATTCTACCCATAAGTTACAGGATGCAAGATAAAAGGGTTTGCACCATGTAACTAGAAACTATGACATGAGACTCCAAACTCTAACATCTCATAATAAAGTATAATTTAGCTGATAAACAAGAATGTTGAACGCCATATTTTGGTGAATTGTATATAATAGCAAGCAACATGAACAGTCACCCAGCCTATAAGAAGCTGGTCATAGATGGTCAACCATGATTCTCAGGTCACTTGAAAAACCTTTACAAAAAATTGCAGCTTGGGTAACCTGACTGCCACTATCAACATTCTTGCCACATTCTATCACTTCAGTTTAAATCTTTGGGTATCATCCAATCCCTGTACTCTTTGGAGTCTACATGCTAATAAGCAAGTTAACACAACTTAACCAATGATAACATGATACCTATCTTTCTGAACTATATTTCAGGTAGTGAAATTTAAAGAGCAACCACAAATGTAGATTCATGATTATTGAATAACAGTACCTTAGGATGATTGCAGAGCTTCTTAAGAGCAGTTATGTAAGCTAAGATCTTTGATTGTTTTGCTTCTTCTGAAATTGCCCTTTTAACCTGTGCTTAAATTTATGAAAGTTAGATCCTGTATCTCATCTAAAAGAACAAGCTTATATAATAAACTGCACATGTAATCATATAAAAGGAATGAATATTACATTTTTTGAATGTATAAAATGGTTGTACAGCTCAGATTGGAGAGGCGTCAACTTGCAGCACACAACTTCGACTATCTGTAGAAACGGAGTGGTTACTTTAGTTAAAACAATAAATATGAAAGAACATCAGAATTAAGTTGTTTAGATATGAAAAGGAAGGAAGTTATGGAAAGCAAGAACAACGTTTTATTTCAGAACATAAAGATCATATCTCTGGTATTCATTTGAGAACTTGAAAGCACTAATGGACCTAAAATAATCAAGAAATGCAGGAGGTTCTGATTGAATGCAAAATAGTCACTGGGTTTACATTATAGTATGAAATATGATGCATAATGCTAAGAAATATGGATGAAACAATTAGAGCACCTTTGGTGGTAAGTGATTAGACAGTAGTGCATTAGTCCTCCGCAATATAAACTGAAACACAAACAATTAAATTTGTAAGTACCATATGTCTGTGCAGTATAACAATCCATGTTTGAACTCTAACCAATGAGACATTTGTGAACAGGGGAGAAAGTTAGCATTCCTAATGGAACTTGATCAATACAGCCTTTTGAAGCTGACACAAGGGCCAGACAAATGGAATAATGAATGACACAGTTACCTGGTTCACTTGTGCACTTAATTCTGCAGAACGCTCTGAACCAAGCCTTTTTTCTTCTTCAGTAGCTGTTGGCTCTCGACCACAAACAATTGGCATCTTCACGAAGTCCAGAGAACAAACAATATTAAAAATAAAAGAGTGCCTTATACTGCACATGAACAATTAGATTTAACAAAAAAACACTGTATTACAAATTTGTCTTTGTTGTTTATGGGCATATAGTTGCCTCTCAAAAGTGAGAGAGAGAGAGACTTAACGGAATTTTTTTTTTTAATATCTCCCACAAATTCTAAAATCAAGCAACTAAGCATACCTCATAATATCGCCGAAAATATGCAGCATCACCCAGGACTCCAGGATTTGTGAAATTGACCATGGCATAGAACTCCTCTAGGTCATTCTAAGTTTGAATAGTTAGTACAGAAGAATGAACCTCCAATTAAAGAAAAGGAGGAAGGTACCATGAGAAGAGATGTATGGTAAGCATGAACAGGCAATTCTTACTTGCATTGGGGTCCCCGACAACAGAACCCGGCGTTTGCATGATAAAGCAGCTAATGCCTGGTGCATAAGTTATAAAAGTCATCTACTTATCTAAGACCAGTCAACATGACTTCATGCAGGTAAAACAAGCTCAAAAGAACAAATATGGTGTATCTTACTCGATTGGTCAAGGTTTGGTCATTCTTTAACCTATGAGCCTCATCACATATGAGTAAGTCGCAGGATCCACTTTGATTGAATTTTAAAGAGTGCATCCGAAAAGTCTCATAGGAAACAATCAATACCTATTAAAATTTGATTTGAGTAAAAAATTGAGATCAATTGCTAAATAACCTAGGTAATACCAGAAAGCACCTGTATTGGGCTGCAAGAACTAATGAAATAATCAATGCCAGAGACAACATCTTCTCGGGTACTTTCACAAAGAGCCACAAGCTTCACTCTTTCCCCAACCCATTTCTTGATTTCAGCTTCCCAGTTACTCACTAGACTAGTAGGAGTCACAATTATTGCTTTTTTAACCATTGGTTTCCCATCAAACCCCTGAAGGAGAAGAGTGTGGAGTAGTGTGATTGACTGCAAGGTCTTCCCCAGCCTGAAGGGGAACAATCCAAAAGTAATTAGAACATCAATGACAAGAGACATATTCCGAAAATCTTTATCTTCTTTAGCCTTAAAAGATTGAGAATTGAAAGACCATCAGCAGGTTACTGAACTTTTACCCCATATCATCAGCCAAAATGCACCCATTGATGTTTGCAGCACTGAGAACACCAGAAACACAATCAAACATGAACTGCACCCCTTCTCTGCAAGTGAAAATCAAGAGAATCTTCCAATTGACTGGTGTTACAAAAGCATCAGACTGATCATCCTTATTGGTTGATCAATTTATTGTCCAAAAGTAAAATTCTAACAGAAATGCCAACCAACATAAAAATAGAAAATAAAAAACCTAAATCCATATATAGCAGACCAAGCACCATACTGTTTGGAATACCCCCAAGTAAGCACTGATAAATAAAATCACATGATATGGATCTTGTGAACCAGTGCAAAAACAATACTCAATAATGATATTCATGACATGTGTCCTACATTTATCACGACCATCTCCTTAATTTTGAGCAACAAAAAAATAAATAAATAATTGTTCCTCTTGGTTCACAATCTTACACATCATAATCTTGCATATTGAAAGTGGATTACCTATAAAACTCTTAAAATTTCTTAGTTGTACCTTTGATGGGGCCGGAGAAATTTCACGAGCACAGGATCTACAATTATAGAAGTAAAGTCACTGTTTCCCTCTTTGGAATCTTCCATCTGCCACAACACCAGAGGCTCGATTCCTGGAGGCAGAGCCACAGTCTCCTCTGGATCATCATTCTCAATGGTCTTGGGAGTACCAAACGTATTTGTAATATTCACTAGGGCAGGCCTTGTGGACCCCCATGGAACAAAGCGCTTACGTGCCCAAAGCCGACGTGCTAGCTGCTCTTTATTCTCGGAGTATCCACTGGAACAAGGAGGCTTAAATGGATTCCTTAAGGTAGCCTCTGCATCTTTTACAGAATAAACACGAGGAAACAGTGATTGCCGTTTCACTTCTAAGTTTCCCCTGATTTAGAAACAGATATCAGTGGCAAAGCCATGTATACTTATCTCAACATAAATTAATTCTCGCAACAGCAAACCACCGCATCTCTATAGTTAAACCCTAATCCGGACGTCAATCACGGAATCTTAGAGAGACAAACTACGAAGAATCAAATCAGGAACGATCAAACCCTAGCTCTAAACAACTCAAACATCTTAGACAGTAATAGCTTACACTACACGATTCAGATGAGGTTAGTAACAAATACTCAAACTAACTACCATTAATACAAACCTTAAGAGGGCGGATACATTTTGCGACTTCCGGTGGTGGTTCCGCGGCGGCGCTGAACGGACAGCAGGCGTTTCTTCATCATCATTGTCGCATTCGGAGCCATTGGACTCTGGAGATCCGGATGACAGGTCATAATCGAGTTCGGATTCTGTTGAATCTCCTGAAGACGAGAGAGTTTCGTCTTCGTCGTCCATCTATTGATTTGCGTCGTCTTGCGTTTCTGCAACGCTGTTTCCTTTTAAATTCACAGAAATTTGGCGGTAAATTGGAATACAAGATTTCTTTCCTTTTTTTGTCGGCTAAATTTCCTTTTTTTAATTCTGTTTTTGATTCTTACCTAATAAACCGTAGTAAACTATTTAAACAGTAATGTATTATTTAAACTATTTATTTACATTATTATTGATTTGTGCAGCAACTTTTTAATTGGGTTATGTTTGGATTAATGAATTGGAATGAATATATATTCAAGAAGTTAATTGCAAACAATTTAAACTATAGACGTTTTTTGCATTTAACAATATAATTTTGTTTTTTTTTTCTGTTACAACTAATCATGTAACATTTACATGAGTTACAAGCAACCATCCAAAATCATCAAATAAACATTTTTCGTTCAATCAAGTCATGTGCAGCAAGCACACACTTTATGAATTTGGAGGGCAATTTTGTATTTTCATGTTTAATTTAGGGAATAATAATTCACAATCTCTAACTAGAGGGAGGAAATCATGGAGGACATTTATTTTTGTGGCCGAATAACAAGAATAAACACATCTTGAGCTTATTTGAGCACATAAATAAGTATTGAACTTGTAAAAAGTATCAAATTTGTTAAAAACTCTAATTTTGATTTGTGATTTCGAGTTTAAAAAAATAGAAAAACAGAACATTTCACATTAATTTACAAACACATAACATAAATTGTTATTATGTCATTATCACACAAAACCTTCAATTCTTGGTGGTGGGGTGAGATATTTCAACTTGTGTGAGCTAACCCTAAATTTCGATTTGTTATTTAGGGATAAGTTATAGTGTAATGGAAAAAAAACATAATATTGTTGAAAATTCCCCGAAATGAAATATGAAATGATGAAATTATCTTCAAAATCCACATATGTGTGACTCACATGACTTAATTTTGTTGGAAAATATACATATGACGGTTTCAGATGATTAATTGCAAATTGTTAGTTGATTATTTTGTTAAGTAAACACATAGTTTGCTTAAAAAATTCATTTAAGTTGAATAAATTCAAACTTATCTAAATTGTACAAATTTTAGTTAAAAAAAAAAACATTTCAGTTCATTATTAATCTAATAATAAACTTAGGTTATGTTTGGATGGAGGGATTTGAAAATTGGAATATTTGATTACAAATCCATTAATGATATATGAATAAATGTAGATTTGAAATATGGGTTATTCTTGAATTTAAATTACTTTATACAAACACAACCTTAAATTTTCTTTCTGAAATTCCTCAATCCAAATACATATATTGATTTTATTGATAAAATAAAATAAAAGTAAATTAATCAATCACAGTATTGAACTAGAATTGGATTTCATCCATGCGCGCATTATATTCTTCTTGGCTGTAGGGTTTATCACTCTAACAAGGGTTTAATCATTCATCTCCACAGCCACAAAATGGCGTCGCCTCTATCGTCGATTCTCAGAGCAAGACTCACCTTCACTACTACCTTTTCTACTAATAAGGTACGCCCTTCTTTCCCATTCCTTTCAGTTCCCAAAACCCTAATTAGGGTTCCGGCAATCAGAACCCTCTCCACCTCCGCCGTCCCCGACGGTTTCCAGAGGTTTAATCCTCAGCAGTCGTCTCCTTCATTCAATCCCGACAATCGTTGGGCCCCACGGAACAATGATTCTGGTAACCCTAGCGGTGATAGGAACGGTAATTTCCAGAACCAGGGTTCTAATGGCGGTTACGATAATAGAGGCGTAAATCAGGGTTATCTGAATGAAGGTAATTTGAATTCGGGTCATGGTGCTCCTCTACAGGGAGGAGCCAACCCCAGCCCTAATTTTCCCAATCAGGGGTTTCGGCAGAATCAAAATTATCCTCCTTCCCGTGAAAATGTTAATCAATGGAAGAATAATCAGAATCAAGGATATGCGCCAAATTCGCCTCCAAATTTTGATAGGAATCATCCTCCACAAGGAGGGTTTCAGAACCAGGCTTTTACACAGAACCCGAATCAGGGCCAAAATTATCCGAGTGGTGGTGTGAATCAATGGAAGAATAATTACAACCAGAATATCAATCCTCAACAACAAAACCAGAATCAATGGGGATCGAATGGGCAAACTGTTGCAAATAATCAGGTTGATCAGAAGCCAAGTGTGAATGGGCCACCTGAAGATGTTGACTTACTGAGATTGTGTAGGGAGGGCAAGGTTAAGGAAGTGATTGAACACATGGAGCAAGGGGTGCGTGCGAATGTCGAGTGTTTTACCTTCCTTTTTCAGTTTTGTGGGAATTCAAAGAAATTCGAGGAGGCAAAGAAAGTGAACGACTACTTCTTGAGGTCTACTTTTAGGAATGATTTACAATTGAAGAATCAGGTGATTGATATGTTCTCAAAGTGTGGAAGTATGACGGATGCACGGAGAGTGTTTGATCATATGCCTGATAGAAATATGGATTCTTGGCACTTGATGATTATTGGATATGGGGCTAATGGGCTGGGCGATGAAGGATTGGCATTGTTTGAGGAGATGAGGAAATTGGGTTTACCACTGAACAGGGAAACTTTTCTTGCTGTTTTCGAAGCTTGTGCTGGTGCTGAAGCTATTGAAGAGGGATTCATACATTTTGAGTCGATGAAGGCTGATTATGGGATTTCTCCAGGAATTGAACATTATTTGGGACTTTTAGGTATCTTTGGGAAGGCAGGACATCTGGCTGAGGCTGAGGCATATATTGAATCTCTACCATATGAACCCACAGCTGTTTTTTGGGAGGCATTGATGAACTATGCTCGTATACATGGAGACATTGACCTTGAAGATCGTGCTGAGGAATTGATGGTCAGTCTCGATCCTTCAAAGGCTATCACAAACAAGATTCCTACTCCTCCGCCAAAGAAGCAGTCTGCCATCAACATGCTTGTTGGGAGAAACAGGATACCAGAGTTCCGAAATCCCACTCTCTACAAAGACGATGAGAAGTTAAGGGCTGCACAGAAAGAGCAAGCTTATGTGCCTGATACCCGATATGTTCTTCACGACATTGATCAGGAGGCGAAGGAGCAGGCATTGCTCTACCACAGTGAGCGTTTAGCAATTGCTTATGGTCTGATTAGTACTCCAGCTAGGACACCTCTGCGCATCATTAAGAACCTACGTGTTTGTGGTGATTGTCACAATGCTATCAAGATCATGTCGAGGATTGTTGGAAGAGAGTTGATTGTGAGAGACAACAAAAGGTTTCATCATTTCAAGGATGGCAAATGCTCTTGTAATGACTACTGGTAAGTCCCTATTGATCAATGCTGGCGATGTATGGCTTCTAAAAGATGATTAGGACTCTATACTTCCATCTACATTTATATGCTTGTTCCAAAAATGAAAAATTAGTTTTGCTTTGATGGAATAGTTATTGTTGCTCCTAATCATCCCTTGTCAATATGCAATGAAATTCAGTTCTAGTTTGCGAGGTGTGTACTCATGGGTTTGTTCAGAATGTTGAGATTATTGATATCATTTATTACATTCCATGTGGCATCTCTTTTTTTCAATGTCTGTCAATACTTGCAATATGTAGAAATATCATTAATATGTCTAGTGTATTAATAAAATAAATTATTAAAAGCAACAATGTACACATGTAACACAACAGGAGATTCAAACTGCACTCTTAACTCCTATACAGATATTCATTCATCTAATAAGTAATCATGGTACGAGTCATCATAGTGATGAACTCATCTGAGTCAATCACACCATCACCATTAGCATCCACAGCTCGCACCATTTTCTGGCAATCCTGTAAGGTGCACCTTTCCCCGAGCTTTCGCAACAATTCATACACTTCTTGTACCGTGATTTTGCCATCGTTATCTTTGTCAAAGGTCTGAAAAGCACGTTGCAAGTCCATCGTCTTCACTCCACCTTCCTGCTTCTGCATTTCCACGAACTCATCAAAGTCGATAAATCCATCACCATCCAAATCCGCAACCTCAAATATCTTCTGCACTTCTTTCCTTACAAGATTTCCTTTCCCTAAGGCCTTCAATATGGCCTTATACTCCTCAGGCGAAATTTTCCCATCTTTGTTAGAATCAAACATGTTGAACACTTGCCTCAGCTCTTCTGTCGTTGGCAGGTAAACGGGGCCTAAGCTGGAGTTCTGCCTGTCTCTCGAAAACAATCTTGAAGGTTTCTTCAAGAATTTCTTCTGCGAAAGGTTGTATTGGATATCGAGAAAACTGAATCTAGACATCATATCCGTGCAGTGAAAGTATTGGTACAGAGATGAGTTTTGAGAGAACCTTGAAAGAAAATATATAACATCCATGATCAGGCATCTGGAATATAAAAGATATAGTTGAAGCTATTCTGATGCTTCAATGATAATACAGAATAACTTTAGTCTTGGATTACTTATACATCACAAATTCATAAGTTCATGATAAGGGGAATAAAGAAAAGAATCCAAAAAGTGGCTCCTATAAGATGTACTTACTTTATTCTTTTCATTTTACATCCTTTCAAGGAAGGCCATCCTTCTCAATACCAGGTACATATTTTGACTTTTCTAAAAGTTGTAACAAAATTTGGTTGAATACAATGAGTGGAAAACAGGAAAAGAAGAATAATGTTACATTTTTAAGAATTGGATGGATATATCGAGGTTAGACAAAAAGTGAAGTATGTAAGTGGATCTAGTCAAGATGGCTTTCCATTATCCAAGTCTTCCATCACATTAATATCATTGCGCCGTGTTATCTTCTGCACGTAACCTGTGATAAAAAGTACATATCAGGTTTCCAATCCTTGAAATGAGGACAATGGATGCATTAAGTTTGATGAAAACACAAACTTTACAATCAAACAATTTCCGAGAGACAGACTGCACAAGATAGCAGCTAAAAGCAAATCACTGCACCAAATTAACACAATGATAATCGAATTCTTTTAGTAGAGATAAATGTTCTTACACAACTGAAGAAAATGAATCTGTAAATGGACATGCATCTTTATGTAAGTGTCACATGCATAAAAATGTGAAGAGCAGAATCCTCATACACAGTATGAATAAATTCCATCTTATTCTTAGTCACAATATAATGAGCAGCAAGGGTAGGGAATACATAATGGCTTTGCTTTGTCCTTTGTGTTAAAATGGTGAAACTTAGGTTTCATTTGGCTCCTTTACGAGATAGATAGTATGGTAGACAGATGTTGTATGCTATATCCCAAGTTAGCGTTTGGTAGGAGATCATTTAAAACCAAAATCCCACCCCAAATAGAAGAAGAAACACCTCAACCAGAGTTATTAAGGAAGAAAAAGAAATACTACCAATCCCCTGGCAAGGTATGCATTTACAGATAGTTTCTTTTCCTCTTTTGTTGTAGTAGCTGACTAAACCAGTTCCTTGACAACTGCGACACTTTCCAGTCCATTCATAAACCACAGGCTTGCAATCCTGCATTCCATTATACAAGTAACACAAATACTTACGAAAGGGAACATGTGATTGGTTTGAATTGAAGTAATACAAATTCTCATACAAATGGTCCTTTAGATACCACACATTTCATGGTCATATAAACATTGCACTTGGTCAAATGTGTAGCATCCACCACCATATGCATATATACACTAGTTTTCATGGTTAGTGATATTACAAGGCACAAGCCTACATTGAGAGTATTTCATCTGATGTAAATCTAGAAACCGTTCGAATATCTTTTACCCATGAAAATAAAAACATTCCTTATTCAGAAAACAGACACTAAAAAGGAATGACATCATTAACAAACAGAAGTCAAATGCTTTCCAAGAAAGCTGCATAAAAGTTCCAAGCAATCAAATTCCAACAGATCCTTTTTAACTCCATACTTTTTGTTAATTCAAACGGGTCAAAGTCATTTGTTGAGCAGCAATTCAAAACATAATGCAGGAGATATTCCCCTTTTCTAAACTCCCCAACAATGTCCATTTTCAATCAACGAAAAATAAGAAAACCTGAAACTCAACATTCATACTAAACTCTAAAGAACAAATGAAACTCACTATCAGCCATGTTTAAGAGGTTCCACCATACAATACCCCCATTGATATGCTGATACGACGAAATTTCAATTTTGTAAAATATGAAATGATTACGAAGATTCATGAACATACTGTATAATAAACACCAACCAAATAACCAACATTAACTACTTATAAACACCAATTCCCTATCAAAATTCTAACTTGGAAACGAGATTTAGAAAAAAAAAAAAAACCTGGAATTCAGGATCGCATTTGAGTCTCTTATCAATTTCCTCCGGCGATACTGGGGAAGAATTGGGATGAGTCATGGGGAGAGGGAGCGTATCTTCACCATCCCTGAAATAGCTCTCCCGATTGCGCGACCAATTCTCTTTCGCGTTAATCTTCGTGTCCTTACCATTGCTACTACTCGCTACATTTTCCGACGAACTATTGCCAAATCCGATGGAGGCGGCGTCGGAAGCTGCGGAGAAACCGAACCACGAACGTGGATAGGTATTATCGGCGGCAGCTCGGCAGCGGAAGCCATGGGAGTGTGTCGGAAATGATGCAATTGCAATAGGAGGTTTGGAAAGGGGGAGAATTGAGCTAGGGTTTATCGGCAACATTCCATATAAATATTCTGCAAATATAGATTTTGCCATGTTTTTCTCTCTACCTCTAATATAGATATGCTCCATAATCCAATATTAGAGGAACATAATATTAAGTTAGTTTTTCTTTTTCTTTTAATTTTATATGATCTTATGACAGGTTATTTTTGTAGTTGAGATTGAGTTTGTTTTCTTGTTTTCTTCTTCTTGTTGTTTGTAATAGATAAAATTTGAATACATACTAAGCATAGACAAGTACTAAAATTACATTTTCAAAGAAAGATTTTATCAGCCATTACATTACACAATCTTGATGATAAATATATATACACACATTCAAATTCAAACATTAGTACACCACTATAAAAGTCACATAATACCACACAAAAGAAATGAAAAGAAACCTAGTAAACTTGATAAGCATGTGTTCATATGTAGACCATCGCTCTTGTATAAACCAACCTATACACAATCAAAAAACCAATGCCTATCTCTCAAATTCCAACAGGCAAATTGCAATCTCTCCCTTTTATCCCCCCATGCTTTGTCTGATCTTGAATTCAACAATCTTATATAGCTTTCATTGTATCTTCCGATGCTTCTGTTCCTCGGCCTGACTTTTCTTACGAGAGCCTAACCACAAAAAACCGTACGTCTCAGAGGATTCTGTTTCACTCATTTTATGCTCGTTTCTTGAAACCAAAAGTAAGATTAAGGCTTACCGGATATGGACACCATCTCTCTTTGTAAGAGGCTCCGGAATGCTAACATTGAGTTTGTTGTTCTGGAGAAACCTGTTGATCCAAAGCAAGTTGTTAGGTATTTTGTGTAAAGTCATCGTTCAAGTGGGAAAAAATCGAGTGTAGAATGTTACACTTCTTTAAGATTTGGTAGGTCTCCCAATGAAGCAGGAACTGATCCTTCAAATTGGTTATTCTCTAAATGCCTTTTTCAAAGATCACAACCAAAACAAAAATAATTTAGAGAATCTATTGAATCATGATTTATATAAGTAAAGATTTTCATGGGGTAATTAATTTAGGACTTACAGTGTTTCTAAAGACCTCAATGCACTCAAATCAGGGATTTTGCCTGTAAGTTTGTTGTCTCCAAGCAAACTACAATACAATGCCATTAAATTACAAAGACAGCTTCATAGGAACAACAACGTAATGTGTTTTCAAGAATCACTTACACATGCTTTAGTGCTGTTAATTTAGATATACTTGCTGCCAAATTTCCAGACAATCCAAAGCCTGTCAGATTCCTTCATCCATTTTAAACAAATCAGTTCACTGGTTTGATCATCAAGAATGACTTATTAAATGATAAAAGAACAGATCTTACAAAGACATAATTCTAGAGGCTTCTTCACTTGAGCAAGAAATACCAGTCCATGAATTCTCCTTTGGTAAGCATGGATCCCCCACCCAATCTTCAGGCGCATTGGTGAATCTGTTTCTCACTTCCTCTATCGCCACCACTGTCAAATAAACATGTAAAAAAGAGTCCAAGATAAGATGACCAAAGAAAATTCATAAACAAAACAAGATATCTATATCTATATACACACACAATACCATCTCTAGTAACTGTCCTTTTTCCAAAAGGTAAAATCTGAAAGAGTTCACCAGCATTTATCAACGGCCCAACAGGCGAATCATCATTGGGAACCAGAGAAATCTCTGTGTTTCCTTCAAGAGGCCACTCTGTCCCAACAACACTAAGACCACCATCTGTGACATTGATGTCTTGGTAGAACTTCTGCCCATTTACATGGATGTCAAAAACCCTCCAGCTATACGGGCTTGGGCTTCGAGTATCTTGGAAGTACAAGGCAATGTAATAGAGCCCAGTAGGCAATGAAAACGGTGGCCAGTTTAGTGTAAGATTCTTCCCTTTGCTGGTTGTTAGAGCTGATGAAAAGGCCCTCTTTGGTGGGATGTTCCAAAATGTTGCAGGTGTCACATTGGAATGGCTCGACACGAAGGGATTCTCATCCTTAAACGGCTGCCAGAACCGGTTGTAATTGTCATCTGGGAAACTGATTTGAAATCATTCAGAAACATCAAAATCTTAAAGCAGGAATGTACAAGCAAGACTGTCTGTACCTTATGATGTCGTCTTGTGAGCCAAAGCTATTTCTTGCAACAGTCACCAACATAGATTTCTGCAACTTGGTAGAATTGTAAACAGAGGAATCAAGGTAGTGGACTTCAAGAGAGGAAATGAAGGGAATAGAGCCATCAGAAGTGTGTTCATTTCTTGCTAAGCAAACACTAAGAAACTTGTTGTTAGCAACAACAATGGCCTCGTAGTACGATGATCCCCCATTCACGTAATCCTCCGTTGTATTAACAATGCTCCACTTTGTTCCATCAATCATTTGATCGAACACCGGGGGTGCATCACCTCCATCGAATCCTCCATAGTAGTATATAGTTTTGACCAGATATTTGGCTCTCTTGATCACAGGAATGCTATAACAATGCTTTCTGGCATTGGCATTTGGGAAGAAGCGAAGAGTTTGTAATCTAGGCAAGATGTCTCTTCTGTTTAAGGTTGTTTTGTTGCCACTCAATATGAAATCATTGTCGGGGATGTATCTCAGAGGCCCTTCTTCTACGACGTCGTCTGAGCCACAGTTTATCAGGTAATCTACAGGCACATCACATGGATAACAGATCAAAGAAAAGATTTGATTTTATATAGAATTGTTGATGCATGTGAATGTGTGTGTTGTGGATTGGTACCTCTAGGTTGTTGGATGGCGTGGATAGCAAGGGGGATGCTGACAAGCCATAGGAGGAAAATGCCGGTGGACATGGTAGCGCAGATGGAAGTTTCCGGCTAGGGGGGAGAGAGAAAGAGAGAGAGAGGGAGGTTGGAGAGAGAAAGTAGTGAAATTAGAATGAGATGTTTGGCATGAATTTAGGGAGATGGTATGAATCAAGGGCTATGCATGAAGATAGATTGGGTGATTATTGACTGAGCTTCATTGGCAATGGAATAATCTTGATAATTCCCATTAAGTGTTATTGTAGTGTTTAATAAATTCTATATTTCATGAAAATACAGATGAGGTGAGAAGTCGACTAGTAGGATATATAGATATTGAAATATAACTTAGATAAAATGAACAAATGTATAAAATATATAAATAATTGAGATTTAATTAATAAAAATTGCGCCTGTAGCTCAGTGGATAGAGCGTCTGTTTCCTAAGCAGAAAGTCGTAGGTTCGACCCCTACCTGGCGCGTTTATTTAATTTATTTTTTTCCTTTTTAAATTACTTATGAGTTTATTTTTTTAAATAAATGTTTCTTTTTTTTTATAGTGTAATTATTTCTTCTATGAGAGATTTGAGCTACTTTTTATATATTATGCTACTAAGTGAAAAATTATAGGGTAGATAAAGTCATAGAACCAAATAATATGCTTGAAGAAACTCAGTAGAAAAATGCTCGAAGAGTACTGAAGCAAACAAATAGCTAAGGATCTCTATCTACAAGAGAGTGTTGTTAATACATCATAAAATCAAGAACTCATCCTTACCAAAAAAAAAAAAGGGTAAATATTCATCATATACACACGAAAACAAACTAAATAGAGGCAGATAGCATAACTACCAACATCCTGAAATCAATCAATCGGGTTAAGCATTCACCGTTTGCCAGACATACTGAAAGACGTAACTTTCATGGGAGTTGCCACAACGAGTGGAGCTTCAGGGGAATTTCCGAGTGCAAATTTGTCGTGCATGAACCTACTCTCGACGATGGATTCGTCTCTCAACACTATCTTGTAACAATAGCAGCTCTTAAGACCCTGCTGATTCTGGTAACACTGATGTGCACTGTTCTTCACCTGCTGAAAGTTCCATATAACGCTGAACTTCCCCACTGTTGCTACGAGATGTTTTTCTTGTTTCCCGCTTTCTGTGACCTGATAAGAGGTGGCAAATGGGAAGTTTTGTATCAAATTAAAAGAGCATAATAGGATCACTTCTATCGAATAATCAACCACCACGTATGTTTGAAAATCCACTTGGGCATCTGTTTTCTGGCTGAACAATTTGTTCATCAGCTCAAAAGCATGAAGTGATAAAACTGTGTAATGGTAGTGATAAAAATAATGTTACGTGATACAGGTTCATTTATTAAAACTTAGATGCAGGAAGTTTATTTAGACATTCTGCAACCTACATAGAAACTCAATAGCAAGAGGAAACATGATGTGGTTCATATTGCCAATTTGAATATTTGCTTGCTTGAGGCTGAGTATGCCACAAACTCTTCATTTTGGAGAATGCATCTTTACATTTTCAGAAAATAATACACAATAGTTTCAGAGCCAGTTTTCAAGAATAAACAACGTATGGAATGAAAACATTATGAAAACAGTCTTGCCATATCACAAAAGGAATGAACACCTTCAATCAAAGTGTCATCAGTTCGACAAAAACATATTTCCCTTGGATGGGAGATTTCATGCAACACACTTCAGTAGTTTTTATGGAATCTTTTATATGCATACAAAATTATGCCATAAATGGAAAGAAAACTGTCATGCAAAATCTTCTCCACATAATTGAGAACACTTCTACCCTGACAGAATACTACTTAAACACTACGAGCAGGTCCCTCCTCCATCATGGTTCTAAGTGAGGCTGAAGTTGGCAACTTTTGTCATGCCAAATTTTAACATTTATAAGACAGGCCAAAGCACTTGCATGTAGACAATTAATGCCAAAACAGGGCATCTAATATGTAGCATAGTTCCAAACAATCATTAATACACCACGTTCCAACACGAAAAGTTCAGGCAGCAGAATGACCTTGCGTATGATGATAGGGAAAAAAATAGAGCAGCACATGAAAAGAACAAACATAATTGGCATACAAAAGAACGAAAAAGGTAATTCAAATTTGATCAAGTATGTAGATATGAGATATCATTCAAATATATTTCAAGTCAAGAAGTCAAAAAACAGTATATGCACAAGTAACTTACCCAAGAGAAATGGCCAGCACGGAATTTGTTGTCAGCTCCAGCAAGATGAGCATCCACAGGGGTGAGCTTCAGCAATCTTGGAGCTGGAATTTTGTTCCCCATCCGACCAGAAAAACCAGTTTTCGTTCTACCATCCTTATCAGTAAATAAAGTGCATATCAAGATCAAATAAGTGTCTGTTGTGCCCAACACCCACTTCCCATCATATGTAACATCAACTGATGTAATAGGTGAACCAAGCCCAGGGAAGGCAGTTTTCGCCTGCCTCATAGAAGTCCTCGAATACAATCTTATCTTCCCATCAAGCGACCCAACAACAATTGAACCGTCTCCAGCAGTTGCAAAGCATTGAAAATTAGTCCCTCTTGAGAACTGGTGACCTTGGGTCCAATGCAACACGGGTGAACTCGCATTAGCTATCTTCTGAACCATTCCCTTCCTATCGCGCATATCCCACTGACACAACCTATTATCATCCAATCCCAAGAAAGTTGACTCAGAAGGATCCAATTGTGACCCCTTTGCATCACTAGCAATATCTTTTATAGAGATATCAACACCATCCTTTTCAAACTTCCACTCTGTAACAATCTTCCCAGTCTCAATATCCAACTGGTGAAGCCCACTAGAGGCTGGTTTTCCTTCTTTCAAGGGACTCATGAGCATCATATTCGTCTCTCCCCTCATCAGAAGTGCCTTACTTGGAGTTCCGGATTTTCCAGCACTGCTTCCAAATTTCTGGTCATCGAATTTTACATAAACCCCCTTTCCATGAATTCCATGACTAAAGTTCTTCACAACCTGAACCCCTGAATCACTAACCAAGAAACTATTATCCAAGGCCCCCAAAGCCAAGCTTTGAATCCCACCACCTGTTGCTGCCTCTTCAAACTCCTGCAACAGATCCTGACTATCCCTCTCCGGGTACTCCACCGGTCTCTTATCCGGACTCTTCCACACACCATCATCTGCATCCTCCCACATAGAATCATCCGACTCCTCGGGCTTCACCCAACTCATAAAGTCTTTCCCATAAACTTTTACTTTATTTTCCTCTGTAGGTTTCAGCCCGTAAACATTCTCAAACAAACAGTCCTGACATTTAGACACAAAACTTCTAAACTCTTCATCACTTGGAAATTTCAATGCCCAAACACCACCATCCACAAAATCAACCCTCCTGTGATCACCAAAAAACTTCATCTGCATATCCGTGGAAACCCTAACAATAATTTTCCTCCCCACTTTGAGAACCCAAAATCCTTCTCCACGACCTAATTCATCTTCATCGAAGTCATCCTCATCATCAATTTTCAACTTCTTAACAAATTTATAAGAAGTCAGCTTCTCCGAAACCACCCATTTCGCCTTCGGCGTGTTGCCACCAATGTGGAGATAAAGCTTAACGGCGTTTCTGTGGCCGACAATAGGCTTCTGAGGTGAAGGGGAAGAGTCTTTCCCGTATTTCAGCTTCAAAGCCTGTAGTCTAGAATCGACTTCGTCTAGGGTTTTAGCACTCACCTGTGCTGTACGATCCTCTGCATCAGCATAATTCTCCGAATCCTGCTCATTCTCCTTCTCCTCCTCCTCTTCGGAATATTCCGAATCTGAAAGCTCAAGTCCTTCGCGACTTTGTGAACCGCCCATGGTGGTGGCGCTTCCGCAACACGAGTTAATTACAAAATCCTACAGTACAATGTTCGGAAATTCAAAAATTCAAATCGAAAACAGAAGTTGGAGAAATGGTGAATTTCAACTCAGATGATCTAAGGGATTCGAATTCGAGGCGTTGATTTTGAGGAGATTTAGAGAGAGAAATTGGAAAATGGATATTTTGGGGCGGTTGCGCTTTTGTATTTGTGTCAGTCCCAGTTGGCGTACAGATTACGGGGACACGTGTTCCGATTGCTTCATAATGAAGGAGTATAAAATGCGTTTTAAGCGCGTAGAAATCGTGTAGACATATAAATCGTGTTTATCTTCCCATTCGTATCCACCAGTTTTTAAATCCACATAAATCTACTCTTGCAATTTTACTAGTTTGTGTTCAATCGCCTCCATCATCATTAAATTGGTGTCTATTTCGTCCACTTACAATTCCACTAGATTTTTTTTTTTATCGTCTCCATCATTATCAAATTAGTATCTATTTCATCTAATTTTTTGTCATTTTTTTAACAGTAAAATTGAATTATTGACACTGCTATATTTAGTGATAAATAGGTTGGTCGAATAGTAATTAGATGCACTATTCTCAAAATTCTTAAACTCATTAAACATCCTTCCGAGCAACCTAACGATATTACTTCAAGATTGAAAACTCGACACTGCTTCATTGGTGGGTCGAAGAACAATTAGTCACATTGTCTATTGTATACTCAAAATTCTTAAATTCACTAAATTGTATCATTTAGTGACAATTTATAACTCGAAATTCTTAAAACACTGAACCGCAGCATATGATACTTTTAGTGACAATTCAAAATGAACAATAACGCTTCTCTAGAAATATGATTGACAAATAATTTACTAACTATTAACTATTTCCCATAAGAGGCATACGGAAAAAAAATTCTTAATATATATATAAAATTACAGTTTCGGTTAAAGAACCGCAACATATCATACTTTGTTTGTAGTGACAATTCAAAATGAACGATAACTCTTCTCTATAAACATGATTGACAAATAATTTAATAACTATAAAAGCTGTTCCCGTAAAGATTGTACTTTTTACAGTTTTTTATTTAGTAACAATTATTTTTAATATAAAAAAACAATTATTTTTAATATGCAGTTTTAAAATAATATCAAAAAGTATTAATATTGTTAAAACAATATCCATACATCGCACCAACGAATAACTAGTACTAGAAAAAAAAACGAACGCATATTTGGATTTTAATATTTCCACATTTTTATTGATTGAAATCTAAAGTTTTTATAAATATCAAATTTTTACAGGTTTTGTCAATTAAAAACTTCATTCAATGTTGGAGAAAAGATTCAATGTTTGTCCTCTTCTGATATAAGAGACGATATATCAATTCTACTAATGATATATATATATATATATATATATATATATATATATATATATATATATATTATTTTTACTAATTCACAGCAATCATCATATGATCATTTTTTTTGATGAAATAGAATTTAAAATTGAAATATAGCTTCTAAAAGATTAACAAATGAAGCATGAGATTCGGGCAGTTGGGCTCAAGACTACTTTTCTAGCCCATTGGATTCTTCGAGCAGATTATGAGCCCAAGTTATCAGGCTCAAATTTTAATTAGCCCTTTGATGGACCAACTATTCTAAAAAGGCCCAATAATTGAAGGATACTTAAAGACCCGAGGGATGCAAACAAATCAAATGACTCATCAATTTTGAATTAAGAGGTCAAAAGATTTTAATATTTAAAATATGACAAAATGATATAACCATCTCTTAAAAATTAGGATGTAATCGTTTTAACATATGGATAGCAATAATATTGTAATATATATATATGAAGATGTTTATACTCTATTTTCTATAAACATATATTGATCAACTAAAAGTGAAGGTGTTATGTACCCAGTGTCCCCAATCCGTTTCGACCCGCCACTAACCTGCTTATATATATAGTATTTTTACATATATTTGTGCATAAAAAGGTGATATGAATATAATATAAAACTGACATAAATATCACATAAAAGTATATATGTACAAATTGTTTTGAACTTCTTCTTTTTTTCTATGTTACATTACATAAAGATAAATATATTTATATATAAAAGTCACACTAACATAATATAAAGATAACACATGAATAAAAAAAAAAATCTGAAAATACACGGATCCAGGTCAACCAGGTTGACCTGGATTGCATGTGTATCTGGTGCACATCAAAGTTACTCATCAAAGTAAGAAGAAGGGACAATGCGTGGGTTTCTATTAAACGGGAAAAAAAATAAAATCATGAGTTCTTCATTTTAATTTTGAGGAAAAGAATATTCACTTCAGTGATCAACAAACTTGATATTAATGTTAGTTAAGATTTAATTGTTTCACTTGATATTAATGTTAGTTAAGATTTAATTGTATCAGGTGAAACGACCATATTAATGTTAAATAGGAGCTCTTAAACGTGATAAAGAACAAACAGTAAAATTTCCTCTATTATTGGCTGCTAAAATATAATTACAACTTTTTAATTGTCTGCTTAATATCCCTGTTGATTAATAATATTTATGAACACGTTTTAAATAATGATGGACTATTTTTGTACGTTTTGTAAATTAAAAAAAAAAAAAGCAATAATTGGTCAATTTGAATTATCTGAAAAATAAGCAGCTATATATTAATTAGACCAGTAAGTTAATATTGGTTGGTTGATGTGGACCACATGACTATAGAACACACACAATTGCGAAATAAATTATTTTTCGTATATTGCTTGACAAAGAAACATTAGTGTAATATAATTATGATGTTGATTTAAATTAATATCATATATTAATAATCCTAACCTTGATAAGAATATTACAAAATCTGTAGAATTAGTCAATTTCTAAATGTAATCAACAACTCAACCTAGGGTTCCTCTTTTTTTGAGCACGTGGGGATAATAGTTGCTAGTAAGATAAAAAATAAATCTCACTAATTAATTAAGGTTTAAAAAAGATTGAAACTAGAAATGATGTCTTTAAGACTGTGTACTCAAGATCCTTTGTCCCTGTATCTTATAATTTGTGTCCTACACTAAAACTTGCGTTTTTTATTTCAAAATTAACAGTGGTTCGATTCATGGATTAAGTAGAAAAAAACTTATATTTATTAAAAATAATATAATTCTGAATATTAATATATTTAAAATAATATAATTGATAGGAGCCAGCAATTGAAGCGAGTGAGAACCCACTTAGTGAAATAATATAAGTAGTGCACTTCTCAAACCAATTACGTGTGATGGGACTCAATTGCTTAAAGAATCAAATTATATTTCAGTATTGGTCCTATTGGAGTAAACCCCACCATTTTAATTACTATGAAAGCCACTAGTAACACTAGTGGGATGCTTTTCTTACTATTTAGCTCTTTATACTACCAAATAAAATAAAATTAATTTTTCTACTTAATATAGTTTTATTACTTTTTTTATTTTATTTGGATGAAAAATCTAATATAACTTGTGCTTTCTCATATATATTTAATGTATGATGGTTGATTGATGTGATGAGAGATACCATTGATTTCTTATCAACAAGGATAAAATTGTTATTTTCATATTCAAGATAAAAAATAATAATAATAATCTATTGTGATATAGAAATAATTCATTATCATAATTGTGGTAGAAATAAATATTATCTCTTTTTTCTTTGCATTTTATTTTATACTCAACTTCAAATTCACGTCTTATTAATCTCAGTAAATTGGTATTAATAGAACTGTACAATCTTTTGAATGATTGGAATATAAAATTTGATCTATTCATATCTGTTATCACTATCAAAATACTAAAAATCGAGGACCCCATTCACTTTTCTTTTGTAAAAAGCCACTACAAACACTGGTGGGAGTGTCTCTCTCCTCTTCTTTGTATATTTGTTTCAAGCACATGTTAAATATGTTTCTATTTGAGTTTAGTATGTTCCAATTTAAGCACATGCTCCATTCAGTGATGTTAAGTTATGCACTTTACTTGGGGTTTTCGAAGCACGTGTCAATTTATAAATATGTTTTCCTTACAAGAAAAGCTAAACGGCCGACGTGTCTATCTCAGGTGCTTTTTTAATTAGATAAAAATAGATACATTTTGTCGTTTGCTCCTTTTTTATTCAAGAATTCTTTTGTTTATTAGATGGAGTAATATTTCTTTCTCAGAAATTCAGCTATAATCTTTAGATATTTACAAAAGAGTATTACAAAAGCGTTTATATACATTTATCGTAATATCTTACCAAATTATTATAAGAAAATGTCCTAAAATTAATGTGTATACAAGACAGGGATTTCCTAATATTTATTACAAGAATTTGATTTAGATTATTGTATTTTTGTCAACAGAAGACTTCCTAAAGTTGTCCCGTCTTTTATTTTCCCCATATCTCTATAACATTTATACTTTATCCAAAAACAAAATTATTTCATACCTATAAATATTATTTTATAGCTATAAATCACGAATAAAAAAATGTTTCTCAAACGCAGGGAGGAAGCCTAAATTTGAATTGAAAAACTTCAAATTAGTAACACTACCCCCAGCAAAAGAAAAAAAAAAAAAAAAACTACATAACTATTTAAAATCAGAGGCTATGAACATTCCCGCCATTAGCAGAATCCGATGAATCGCCATTGTTGAAATCCATCATCATCATCCAAGCTTCAATCTCTTCTTCCCCAATCGTCAAATCCCAGAAATTCTTCTGATCATTCATGAAACTATTGCTCGATCCAACTTCCCATACTCCTTCACCTCTCTGTTTTTTCCTCATCTGCGTTTCGATCACGTTCTCCTGTTGCAGAGACGAGCTCGCCGCCGCCGCGACGGCGGCGGCAGGGGAAGTCGGTTCAGCGGAGGTGTAATCGGAGAAGGGAAAATTAAGCTTCGCTCGTGGGCCCCGGAACTCAATCGCCGCCCTATCATAAGCGCGTGCCGCATCCTCGGCAGTCTCGAAAGTTCCCAGCCACACTCGCGCCGCCTTGTGTGGGTCCCGAATCTCCGCCGCCCACTTCCCCCAAGGCCGCTGCCGCACACCCCTGTAATTCTTCTTCTTCCTCTTCTTCCCTACCACTGCCGCCGCCGCAGAATTACCCTTCCCACCCTTCTTCTCCTCATCAAAGAAATTACACCCCAAACAGCCCTTTATCCTACAAAGCCTACAAGTCTCCATATCATCGGAAACTGTCAAAACCCCATCACCGGCGCCGCCGCCGCGAGTCAGGAATCTGAATTCTTGTTCCCCGCCGTCCGCGGCGGCGTTGCCTGTGATAACATTCTTCAAGGCCGCCACCATGACCGAGATCTCCTCTTCGCTGGTCAGCCGCGGCGGTGGCGGCGGTGTCGGAAGCGGCTTAACCATGGAGTTGATCTCTTCTTGCTTGATTCTCTTGTTTGACTTCTGCATGTCTGAAAATGTGTTGTTTGTTTGAAGAATTGTGAAATCTTAATGGGTCGAAAATAAGGTCAAAGGGGCGGGAGATATATATATGTATGGGGGAAGGTAGAGAACAGAACAAGTGACAGCTCATAGTCATGAACGCTAAGTTTACACGGTGTCCTAAAATAAGCTGGTTTATGTTGGCACGTGCACTATTAACTGGTGGGGTCCAACTAAAGCTACTAGAAGATTCAAGGATGTGGGTAAGATTTATTAGGAGAATTTTGTATTCTTTTTAATCTTCTATGTAAATTGGTACAATTTTATTGGTTCCTATATTTAAAAAAAAAAAAAACATTTTTATATTATTTATGTTTGTAAGATATATTTTTCCCTCAATTCACTACAATTGATAATTTTATTCAGTACTGTTGATTTTAGTTGAAATTACATAAGATTGAAATCATATTTGAACATGATAATTATTAAATTCAACTTAAATAGAATAATATTGATTTACTATATTAATGTTATCTCAAATAAGTAACTGATAAAATTAACGATTACAATGAGTTACAGATCAAAAATATAGTTTTGCAAGCACTGTACAAGTAAGACTAACTTTCAGAAAATAGGGGACCAAAAAATTTGAAAATTTAATGAATGTAAAATTATTGTTTTTTTTTTCAAAAAATTCAACAGTCTAATAAAAAGAATAAAAAAAAATCCGTTATCTAAATATAATCCAGGTGGTTGATGAGTTGGCACTTGGCAGAAGGAAGTGTCGTTTGCGCGGGAGTGTTCACACGGTAGTGTTGACGGTCAAGGAGGAAGCTGAGCCGAGGTAACGTCATCTCTTACGGAACAGAATGAGTTGGGAATTTTGATTGTGGGCCCAATGGACCCATAATAATATGGGTTTAAGGAGCATAGAAATGATCCATGGCCCCGCTTAGTAATTACTCTCGTTTTTATTCTATTATTAAAAATATTTTGTTAAATTTTTTAAGCTATGATTGAGGATGGGGTCACGAACTCCAGATTTCGCTCTTATTTTAACTAAAGATATAAAAGGAATGGTTAATGATATATAATAATTAATCTATGCTTTGGAAAAGGAATTTGAAGTTTATTCTAGAATTATTATTTTAATTCGCGTTTGTATCTCTGTGTAGGACTTATTTTAAGAGTTTGGTCCTGAAAGTAAAATAGAGTTGGTTTTGCGTGCAACCGTCGCATCGTGCGACGGGACCGTGTACGATCACGTTTTGGGCACGGTCGAACATACGCCACAACTAAAAAAAACACATACTTATAGTCCTAATAGACATACTTAGAGCTAAAAATCACATACATACTTATGTGGCGCACTATTGATCGTGTTCCATACCATGAGCTACTTGTCGTGCTGTGCTCCCACAGCACAACCGTGAGCGAATAAAAAAAATCACATACTTAAAGTTGAAAATGACATACTTAGAGCCGAAAATGACATACTTGTACATTATTGTAGTGTACGGTCGACCGTGCTCGGAGACACGGTCGTGCGCGGTCCCGTCACACGGTGCGACGGTTGCACGCGAGCTTTTGCGAGTAAAATATAAAATGAACAAATAAAGAAAAACAGTATTCGATCATTATGGATAGAGAATTAATAATATTAATAATTTGAGGTGAGATCATTTAATGATTTGATTAAGTAAGAAAGGTTAAATATAGGTGGTCAACCCAATCCATAATCATAAAATATAAATTAACATGAAAATAAGTCTGAATTGTAAATAATAGAACTTTATCTTAATCTTTTGTCTCACTAATTTTAGACTTTTTCTAGGAGCCAAAATTCGTAACAAAATAAAAATTATATAATAAAATATAAATAACTAAATTTTAATTTTTCAAAAGCTAAGTGGGTCCTTGCACCTTGGGGGCGCCCTGCAAATAATCAATCCTAGATTTTCTTTTTGATGCAATTTAATTGATATCACATTATGAAGTTATGATTACCAGAATTTTCCTGTTGGGATTATGCAACTTGATAACTGTAATAATTGTCTCCTTGAGGAATAATTGATGGTAATATAATTACATTGAAATTATGTACTTAATTGTAATGAGATTAGAAACTTAATTATTGTTGAAGCAATTTGATTATGAATTGTTGAAATTACATATATTATCATTCAGAACACAAAATATTACACTTTTGCTATCCAATTTCCTTTCCGCTTTTTTCATCATTACAAAAGCTCTGATGATTTCTTCAATTTTTGGTTTGATTTTCTAGAGATCCTCTGTAATATATTATCCCTCGATTATTCGTCTTAAAATCTCGAAAAATCTGTCAATATACATCAGCTTTGAAAAGTCAAACATAATCTTCTACATGTCCGACGATTGAAAGTTTAAGTAAGCCCATTGGGCCAAAAAAAAAAAAGGACCCCACATGAGCCACAACCGGCCATCCCAGGAACAAGGTGGACCCACAAGTTCGTTCCTATTTTTGGCCTTTTCAATGTTAACTTATACATGCTACAATATTAATGAAATTCAATAACTCATCACATCATCAAGTACGATATTTATCATTCAGTTTATATAAATGTAATTCATATATATATAAATTATAATACCATTATAATTCACCAAATATAGCACCAACAAAATACTCAACCACCAATAAATCCGAAAATACTAACAAGGAATTGTATATGGTATTGTATATATTGATATCACATCAAGCACTAATTTTTTCAAATTATGTCACATGTCACAAATTTAATGATGTGTGGGTGATACCATATAGATACGTCAGAATTAGCCATAGGTTCATAAGATAATAAAATGTATCGATTTCTATAATATAACATGATCCACCTTGAAATCATGTCTATATCTACGTGTTTGGTATAGTTCACCGAATATAGTACAGCTGTATAGGTATAGGCAACAAGATTGAGTCTATGTGGAATCTCGTATTGTAAAAGCGTTTACACCAAAGTGAATTTTCCTTCAAATGCCAATAATCCAGGTCACAGATAAAGGAGTCCTACGAGGCAAAAAGTATGTACACACCATTATCTGGTAGGTATGCAATCACGGGTAAAAAGTGACATGCTATTGCTATTTGACTCAAACTATTTAACTAAGTGTATTAGAGACTTCTAATTTCGGAGGTCAAAGCTACGGATAATACACGTACAAGGGCGACTATAATAATAAGTTAATAGCATTATTAAACGTCAAAGTCAAATTTGCTACCATAAAACACAGTAAAAGTCAACTATATATGTTTCAAACTATACCAACATATTATATTGCCGAAGCCTACCTACTAGAGCAGCAACCAAGGCTAAAATTGGTAACGAATCCTAACGTTCGTCTGGGTAAACATTTTGGGGCCGGATGACGAGAGTTCGAACTTTGAATCATGTACACTGGGAAACCATTATCTGTGAACGAATGTAACCAATATTTAACATGATTAAAGTAATAGTGATCAAAGCAATAAGTAGAAGTCAATAAATAGGTTAATGGATGAAGCAACTGCAGTATCAAAGAAAAGGGCAAATCATTGATTAATTTTGCATGGAGATTAATAACAGAAAAATTATACAAGTTGCACCTATCATTTTTACAGAACATATTTTCAGACATCAAATGCTGATAATCCTATGATTTCCTATGTGGCAAGAATGAGAATGAAATCAGAAATTTGTGTAGAATTTCAGCTATTGCTACTTGAGTAAAAACCAATCATAGCAGAATCGAACCTGCAATGATTTAAAGCGGTCTTCCCAGGCTAACACACTTTTCCGGAAAGATGTTGTGACTAGTCATCATCTTCTGAATCTGTTCAAGGATTGAGAAGTGTTTGTCGTAAATAAGGATGAATAATCTTTGCTTCGAGGAAAAAAACACTGAAACCTGTTACAATCAGGGAGATGAAATATGCTTACCTGATCGTATATCTTCCCCAACTTTGCCCCAACTTTTCAGCTGTCTTATAATCATTGCACATATTAGTTTCCACCAATAAACGTGAAAAACAAGCAGGGTCAATAACATCGTATTGAAGAGATAGTATACTCCCAAAATGTATGCGTCTTTCAGGTTCAAGAATTCACCTATGTAGCAACTGAGGATAGGAACCAGAAAAGAGATTTCAAGGAAAGAGACCAATGAGAAACTACTAAGAAAACCGAGAGAATCATTTGAAAACTAACCTGGATGATCTTATAACCCAGAAAGGAAAGAATATAAGCCTAAGCAGAAGCCAGGACAATGCAAATAAACCAAAGCATACACTAGCTCCAAGCTCTGAGCCAGAGTACTTAAAAACCTTTGCAGCTTCAAGGAATACATCACTGGCATCATGCAGTGCAAGAATAACGGCTCCTATCCGGAAGAATCTATAACAAAGGACTTTCAACAGGCAATTCAAAAAAAAGAAAATGCACACATCATTTATGCCTGTGAACAGCTCTGTGAATGAATGCAATTAAATATTCCGGATTCCCCCCCCCCCCCCCCCCTTTTTTGACAAGAAAATCATCCTCATGGTTATAAAACTGGCCACCTCATTTTAATACCATTATACCATTCAATCAAAAAAGTAAGTAGATTGAAGAAATTGGATTCAAGCCATTCATTTTTCACCTTTGATAGCTTTTAGCAGACAAAGGACAACTCTAATTTATAATTCTCACAATTTCAATGAATGTATTCTCCCATTTATTATATGGTAATGTAATGAGTGTACTTCTTAGGTTGTAGAATATGCTTTCTTATACATTCTGAAAACAAAATTTGTTTCATGGAAAGTATATATAGCTGATAGCATTAATAAAAAAATTGTACTGTAAAACTATAACAGTTGTGGCTGATATTTCAAGCTGTTATTATTATGATTCTTTGTGAGAAATAAATGGACAATTTGAAACTGAATTGGCCATGCACAAATTTTTTTTTTTTGCCTGACCGCACAAAAGGTTCAATTCATTTTCTGAGACCTTGGCAACAACATGAAAGGTGGTGTTAAAGCTATCAAGCCTTAACTGAAATAAGCAACTATCTTGTTCAATTTCTTCAGTAAATTGCTGAGATCTTGTAATAATAATCTCAATATTTCATCTGTTACAAACAATAGACGAGTAACAAGATACCTTGAAATGTAGGAATACGCAATCAAGATCACAGTGACGACATGATGAGACATCATCACAGAGAAATCCTTCCTTCGTGTTTCCCACATAAGGAGTGCAGCAATGCTATAGATGTAGAATCCACATTCGTACATGTAGATAAGTTTCAAGGGAAGCCTGAAAAGACCCATACATATACAATGTAGATTAATCAGACACAGTCTGTAACTAATTTGCATTATAAAGCATTACAAGTAAAGTTTATGAAAGCAATGTGCATATTAAGAAAACTCTCAATTGACAATATAAGATTAAATGCAGGTTAGTCTAGAATGCAACAATAGAAAACGACCTATCACAAAGCGTGAGACACATTAAGAAATTTCTAAATTTATACATAAATAATACACTGCAAAGCTTCACAATGGCCTAGAAAGTAAACATTCTCTCTCAAAATAATCAACAAAAAGACCCAAATGTTAATGGCTAATAGAGCAATGTGAGATACAACACTTACCTTAGCTCTTGGTTAGGCCAGCCTCTAAAGCACTCCTTTACATCTTTGAACCATGGCTCATGGTAGGCAGTTGCCAAAACGCAAAACTCAACTGTAGCATAGTATGTAAGCTTCCACATGGACTCTGAACATTTCACTACTTTTCCCCTTGTTGCCTCATTAAGTTTCAGATGAGTGGTTCCTCTTCCTAACAACCAGATGGACAGCCTCTGCAATAGATGCTATCAATGGTGAGAAAGGAAGATTTTCTCAAAGAATGATGATATCCACCAGAAAATTTTGTCACCATGCTCAGCAAGATGTTGAAAATGACATTAATATTCTGTATTCACAATAATTGCATCACCAACATCTCAATTAAGTTTTGAAATCAATTGATGGATGAGACATAAGAACCATGCCAAGACATAATTTAAAGCAATTACTCTGTTTAAACCAATTATGAACCCCACCTAGTTGCAAATTCTAGGCTACAAATTTCCACGAGCACACAACTTACGTAGATTTCACCAACAATCGACCAATTACTTAATTATCAACCCAATTTCTTTAAGAAACTGTAAGAATTGACATGTAGAATACAAAAAAACCTCAAACAATTACCAAATTATCAATATCCACCTTTCTAAAAATGTATATCACATGAAATCTCTTTTAATGTTGCTGCCACCAGAGTACAGAGATACAAGCATTTTATTATCACAATTTTTTTTTAAGATACTGTAAGCATGGCCATGTAGAATAAAAAACCACACACGATGATATAGTAATAAAAAAATAGTCAATGAAGAAAACATAATAGATTTCACTAATCTGAAGAACAGAAACATCATGATACATTTAATACTATATGCATTTCAGCAATCAGAACACCTTATAATTTCCATTCCTTTCTTCAACTACCATGCTGCATTATAGACACAATGCAACCACTTTACTAATCCTGAAATTTATCAATATCCATGTGTACTGAAAACCAAATCATCATTGCTCAATTTAGATCGCAAGCTGAACACAAAACCTCAAGGATACAAGATAAGCAAGCAATGTACGGAAATTTCACCAAAATCTCCATCTCATCGAGATAATAATTAATATCTAGGTGGATTTATAAAGGAAATCTCGCAAACTCTCCAGTCTCCATTATTGCACAAAATGAATCCAAAAAAACACTGCACTCCTCAAATCACTAAATATCCAATTATCGAAGCAGACATTGGAAAAATTAACCAACAATACACCTCGATAACAGAGAAAGCTTACACGAAAGATAAATCTATCGAGGAAAACCCTCGCAGCAACGAACGCGAAAGCGAAATAGATAGCGAGGACGAAATGCCAAGCGCTGGGGTCTCCATTGTACTTCCAGATCGATTCCATCAGAGGATTCGTACCCGAACCTCACTTAAACGACAAAGCATCAATCAATATCAATCAACCAACCACCGAAGTATTAATTACTGATGCTTAATTAATCAACGAAAAATCCACATAAATCTACTCGCATTTATGTCGTAGCAACAGAGAGCAAAATCGCAATGGCTTTACATAAACTGCCACCAAAACCTCACAGCAGTAGGGGGAGGAGAAGGGTTTAAAGAAGAAATCAAGGACAGAGAATTTAGAGTGTAAAGAAGATTAATGGTGGAAAAAGGAATGTGAAAACACTTATATGTGAACATTGGAAATTATATATCCTATGAATATTTATATGAGATATTAATCATAAAATTTATTTATGTGTTATAATTTATAAATAATGGGTTAACGGAATTAAATTCGTGAATTTTTGTTATTTTTTTGACAAAAAAAATACTACTATTATTTATTTGATTGGCCGCGACCCTTGCCGGTAAATTCAGTATTTTACAGGTACTAGTAGTCTAGTACTACTACCTCACCACCCTTGATATTCGTGCTTTTTGAAAATTTAAATGCAATTTTAAGATAATTTAATACTATGTGCCAATGTGGTAATGTTTATTATTTTATTGTATGATGTGTCTCATTATAACTTATAAAGAATAACGTAGGAGATTGAAAAGTGTAATAAAGGAACAAATGAAATCATATGAAGTGGCATGCAAAAGATTTAGAAAGAGAAAGAGATGGATGTTTGAATTATATAATGAAAATTAAATAGGTTTGGAGGCTATTCCACTTAAATATGTACAGTAATAGTTTAGATCTGTACCCTAGGATCTTTGTCTAGTTATGTTCGGATTTTTTTTTTTATTTTTTATTCTTGATTCTGCAATTTATTGGTGGCATCCAAGGTTGAGATCTGTACCAATTGATTCTCTATTTTTTCAGACAAAATTTCTTATGCTTTTCAATTCAAAAATGATAAATAAATTACTAATACTTCATAATGATAAATAAATAACTAATACTTCATAATTAAATAAAAGGAAATTATGTAAAATACATAAATAATAATATGTCTAATGTAGTTGCACCCCATGACACAAACAATCATATATATACATTTACTAGTAGTACTCACGAGCGATACGCGATTTATTATTTATTATGAAAATATATACGATTTGCAATAATAAAATGAAGTTGTTATATTCAAATGTTTTTCATGACATCTTATTATTTCGAAATTTGTAAAAATCTGTGTTTTTTTTTTAACATCAATATTCAACAATTAAATTTGAAAATAAAATTGAACAATGTATATAATAATAACAACAATAATAATTTGGTGTTTGTGAGTTTTTAATTTTTGAATAATTAACAAGTGGTTAATTATACTTACTAATATGTTTTGTTCATATCTTTGTTCCTTTATATTTTAGAATTATTTTTACAATTTGAAAATAATTTGCTGACTTGTTTTCAGATGAATTTGTTTAAAAAACATTGTATTTATCCAAAATTTAGTTTATATTTAAAAAATTAGGTTTCAAATTAATTTTACATTTTAAAACAATATTTTCTTAGATTTTTGAAATCATTTATCAAGTTTTTTTAGAACGTATTATAGTTTTTTAAATTAATTATATCTACTTATTTGAAATATTTTTAAACAAATCACCAATTATTTTTATTACTTTTAGTAAAAAAAAAAAATTATTCAATTTGTTGATTTTTATATAGTACACTACATATATATTTGAATTAATTTTTAAATTTTATTTGTTGATCTTAGATTGTTAAACTTAACGTAATCTCACAAACCATATTATTATTATTATTATTATTATTATTATTAATTTCAGATTTTATTATTATTTAAATATTTGTATAATAGTTTTCAAACTTTTAAACATTTTACAACCCTTCATAAATGAAATTTAGATATTAAAACTATTTTTTACATTTTTATATTAAAATTATAAATTAATTTTCAAAATTTTTAATTTTTGAAAATGTTTAAATTTCTTTATTTTCAAATTTATTCATATCATTAAAATATAATCACATCATTTAAGATAGCTTCTTTTGTTTCATCTCTACTTCTATATATAAATTATAAGATATATCTTATTATGTAAGATATATGTGAAAATTATTTTATAAGATATTTAAAAGTTATCAACTTCTCTCATTTTATATATAGTATAGATATAATATATATATATATATATATATATATATAATAAAAGATTTATTATTAGGATAGAACAAAAGAAAATAGCTTTCTGGTTTCAAGGCCTTAACTTTTCCAATCATGGTTCAAAAATTGAAAGCCCAATTTCTCTCCTAACCCAATTAGATAACCCAATGACCATGGGCTTAGACCTAACATAGCCCATATCATCATATATTGGCCCATATCACCATTTATATAAAAATGCTATAATAAAATGACATGCCAAAGTAGACTTCTTCTTCTTCTTCTTTTTTTTTTTTTAATCAAAAATTGTTAAACTAGAGAAGTGGTTAGTGGGAATAAGTTATTGCTAAGTTTACGATCGATTTTGGAATCATGTGAACAGGTGCAAGATTACTTATTCAGTCTTCCCACGACATGTGATTTTTGATAAAGAGAAGGTACATTACTTCATTTAGATTACTAACCAATATCTATGGTCTTAGTCGAGAGACTTGAATATTCTATAACTTAGGCATACGTTAGTTCTAAATCATTTTGGATGGAACACAAACCTAATCTAGATAAATCATGTACAAAAAACTCAGTTTTGGTTTTGCTAAAGTTGGATCCAAACATAGCCTATTATACGTGATATGAAAGTTCGATGTAAGTACAACATGAAAGAAACATACGGACTAACTTTGCATTATAAATCCAAATTAATTCACTATTATCAAATTGTATATGCATACAAACAAAATGACTTGAATTTGAACCACAAGTCAGAGTCAAAGAGCCCGTATTTGACTCGACCACGTAAATTTTATTACATTATCGATATTTTTTCATCAGTATGAGGTCTGATTGATCGTGACTGAAAATAGAGCTATACGAAAAGAAATCATAAGTTACAATTAGGTGGTTCTCGAATAAAATATTTCCATAAAAAGAGATCCCATTTTGCAAAAGTTTTTTTCCTTTAAAATCCAAATTCTTGAAGGTTCATGCGTGTTTATGTGTTGATTATGTTCATTGTTTATAGCCCAAATTAGGTGAATGAATGATAACTCTTGTCAATCACTTTTAAGGATTATCAACTTTGTTCTAAATAGCTCTAATTGTCTAGACTATAAGTCCATGTAATACTTTAATTCATTTAATTTGGAGTCGGTGTTTGCATGCTGCGTTGTCCATATCACTTGCTTGTGATGTTGCTTTGGTTATTTTCACGTCACTATAGCTAACCCACTGATTTGATATTTGATGGCTTCACCAAAAGTTTAACTCTCATAACCTACACCTCCTTTTAGTTGCATGTTGATATATGAGATTTTTTTATTAGAAAAAAATGATATTATTTTGTATAGATTTAAATCGGAAAACTAAAAATATAAAATTACAATATAATAAAAAAAATTGTATATGTAATTTAATAGATTTATTACAAGCTGAGATCAATATATAGTTATGTGGTATTACTCATCCATTTTTATAAACATTGGTTGAAATTACTTGAGGCCTTCGATTTTTCCATATTAATGTATTCGGACATTCATTAATTCAACTAATGTACTTATTATATATAAATCCTACAATTGTTTTGTAAATTGATCACTCCAATAAAGTCCGAGTTATTTCATACCTATAAATTTAACTCAATTTTATATTAAAAAAATTTATAACTTATACCCTAAATTGCTCTTCAAAACCTCGAACTACAGCCAACATCTAAAAACTTCTTTTAGATGACATTAAATCAAGTTATTGCATATCTTATTTTCTTTTTCTAATAGTCTCATTTTTGTCCATTTAAATCCCCTCTAGACTTCAATGCACCTTATAACAAACTTCTTAGTCTTGTAATGCTTTTTAGAACATTCAATAAAAATAATGAACTAGATTTTTTTTTTCCAAAATTTACTACATATATATTATTAAATGTAAAATATTTGATGTTGAATGTGGCCAGAAGATCACGTGGAGGTGGGCTGCCGGCCCAAGGACGGTTTGCTCAAATCAACACAAAAGAGGTGGTCTCACTGGTCACAATATAGCAACACAATTTTTCGTTGGGCCCACCATAAAATTTGTGCACTTGAAACGGTTCCCTTGGGCCCAAGGCATTTCCATTTTTGTGCAGCCAATTAATTCAATCACACTTTAAAAATTAAATAAATTTATTTATTTGTTATTTATTTGATTACATTTTTCCCTATTGATGCTGACCTTCACGTAAAGTAAAAATAATATCATTTCTCCATGCACGAAGAAAACTAATATTAATTTTTGGCTTTTATTGCATATTGAATTAGGATACTCATAACCTGGAGTCGTCAAATATGTAGAAAGCACACACATTATTTTTGGAGTACAATCGAACATGTTTCTGGTTAATCTTATAACAATTTGCATTTTTACTATATATATTTTTAAATTATCTTTGGATTTATCTGATTATATCGAGTTGAGTTTGAATAAATTTTAATCAAATTAAACACAAGTCAAATGAACCCAAATAGTTTCGGAATCGAACTTTAAATCTTATCAAATGACAAAGTATACTTAAGTCTATTTATATTATTAAATGAAATAGTCTCATATAAGTTTTTATATTATTTTTAGCACTTTAAATCTTATCAAAAGACAAAACATATTTAAGTTTATTTATATTATTGAATGAAACAGTCTCATATAAATTTTATATTATTCTTAACACACGATTTAACAATAGTAGCATGAGGGCATCAACTATTCCAGTTTCTATACTTTTTATTTTTAAAGCAAAATTTTGGGGATATTCTCCCAATTTCTTGCATATAGTTTTAATAGGCTAATAATATATACATACCACATCAAAATAAGTCGATTAATTGGCTGCACAAAGAAAGGAAAGCAAGAAAGTTGGTATTGGTAATATTTAAAATTTTACCATTTTCCCACTTAAAAATATCACATCAATTTTTTTTTTATTTTGTATTTTGCATTTTAATTATTTTCCCATATACTAAATTTATTAAGATTCTTACTTCATAATCCACAATGGATAATTCATGAAAAATCATTATGTAAGATGATTTTGGATTTTATAAAAAAATTAAAATTATTATAAACTCATGTTATGGAGATTTTTGCTTCATCTTACAAATCATTTTGGGGTCTGAGTTTTATAAATATTAATAACATATTTTTTTTTATAAGATGATTCATATACCATGATCATCAAATGTAATAGGTTTTTTCATAAATTAATTAATTGTATTAGAAATTTTAATATTGTCTAAATTTTTCAATTTATATAATTGGTCCATTTGATTTAATATTATAATTATTTTATTAGTTCATTCATATTTTCTTGGTCTTAATTAAATTAATTTTTATTGAATATAATTTCATAAATCCCAATAATAGATTTTGTTCAAAAATAAATTTAATAACAAATATTAATTTATTTAGGGATATCTAATATCATATTTAATATAAATAAATAAATGTAACATTGTTAAAGAAATTAATATATATCTTCCACAATGCTTTTTTATGTTATGATTTTAGTATATATGTGTAGTATGGAATTATATGTCATTCTAAATATTTTTTAAATTAATATTTGTATATTCAAATATGAAATACCATCAACATTGTATGGAAAATATTAATATTCTTTACCGATATATTTTAATGATGAAAATATTATTAAGTATTCAAGTATAAAATACATATTTGGCTATCCGTCATTTTCAATGTTAAGCGATATTAAAATTATCATTTTTTTAATTCAATTTATTTTAAAATGAAGGTTGAAAATACATGATTGACATTGTTTGCATCAAATTCTCAATAATTTCCATTTTTTGTGTATTGTTTCTAATATATACATATATATATATATATATCTCTTTAATTTAAGTAATTGAGTTTTATTTGAAATTCATAACTGATACTTTTAGTGTTATTAATTACAAATTGTCCAAATGGATATATAATAAACAAGATTATTATGAACTATATATATATATATATATATATATATATATATATATATATTGTTGAGTAAATTCATATTTTTTTAATTGTTAAACACTTTATATCTTCAAAATGTTTATAATTAGTTAAACTGTATTATCAAATAGTTGATATTTACTACATATTATATAACAAACCGTGCAACGCACGGAGGACAACTACTAGTTTGAAAATAAAATCCTTATTTGCACGTTTCTTGGATTATCACCAGAATTTTTATTTTTATTTTTAATTTCAATCGAGATTGGAAGAACTTTACTAGTTTGAAAATAAAATCCTTATTTGCACGTTTCTTGGATTATCACCAGAATTTTTTTTTGTTTTTTTTTTTTTTGAATTTCAATCGAGGTTGGAAGAACTTGAACCTAAGACCTTACTTAGATGAGAGATGTTCCTACCATTAAGCTAAATATGTGGGTAATATCACCAGATTTTAGCAATCATATCTGATCATGTTTCGCCGCAGAAATTTAAAATAAGCAATATGAACAAAACATTATAAATCTTCGTTCTTCAAGAAATCATTTTCAATACATACATATCATAATCTTTTTTTAAGAAAATGATAACGTAAATATTCCTCTACAAAATGAAAATATACTCCAACTTGCAAAAATACTCCTCTAAATATTTATTTTTATTTATATAGTAGCATATAGATAAAATACAAGATAAGTAACATCTAAAATTTACAATTTTTTCCAAAATAAGACCTCCCAATAGCATAAGACGTGGGTATATAACCCTTCATGGAAAAAAAAGAAGGGTTTTGGGATACATGATCGTAACACTTAATTAACTGTTAAGTACTATTTTGTACTTCTTTGCCTAAATTATACATTAATTTCTACTTGAGTAAATTTCAACTATTCGTTTATTTCTTGGTATTCGGGCTCTATCCAAAATCGGGCCGGGAGCCCATCACGAGGAACAGGAAATGGGCTATATTCCACCATATCTTGTGACCCCACCACTTCCCACCTGCAGAGGCCACACCATGAAAGAGAACCATATAAGTCAACATCCATTAACACTTATTTTTCCTCTCCAAAAATAAAATAATCACTCTTTAAATAAAAATTAAATTCTTATGGCCTGATAATAAAGTGAATTTAGAGAAAATGACTTGTAATTTATCAACTTTATTACCTTAATTTGTTAACCAGATGATGAATCAAAATCAGAATCTCAAGTTTGGCGAGTTCGTTTCCTGGACAAGAGTGGGCCCCAGTTCCAAATGGCAGAAATGTATTGGGTTTTGGAGCAACCTGAATTCCACGTCCACCACAAGAAAATTAAATAAAAACAATCTAAAAAAAAAAAATCATTTATGTAGCTTTGACTAGTTCTCTAGAAAGTTTTGGATTTTTTTTTTAAGTATAAAAGAAAAAAAAAATCTTCATTTGAATGTGGATATTCTAATTTCCATACCTCAAATCTATATGGGTCAAAATTTTGAGGATCACTGAAAAATTCAGGATTATGATGAATATTTCTGAATAACGGCATAACCTTCCATCCTTTTGGAATAAGATAACCTGCCAAAAAATTAAAATAAAAAATTGACATATATTTTGTCATTATTTCTCTTCGAAATAGACAAAAGTCCTCACAAATAAAACCCACAAAAAATAAAAATAAATTAAAACAAAAAAGTACCATTATATACTACATCAACCACAGCTTCTCTGAAAGTGAAAGACACGATGCTTGCCATCCTCAAGCTCTCTAATATCACCTGCCATATTAGTACATATATAAATAATTATTTAACAACTATATTAAAAAATCTCGAAAGTGCGATATTCTACTATTCATTTTATACACATTCTCATCCATATATATATATATATATATATATATATATATATATATATATATTTGTTAGTATGTAAATACAAGATAGTTAGATGCTCATCAAATGCATGTATATTCCATTTAAGGTAATCTAGAAACACACACACACACATATATATATTGAATTAAAAGTATACATATATACCTTATAAGTGAGTGGCATACTTCTTGTTTGAGTCCATGTCATATTCCTATTTCCCTTTTCATTAGACAGGTATATTGCCTTTTGTTCTGCCTGTAGTAATTATAATGTATGTATCAACAGAAACAAGGTGACTATATATGTAAGATCATACTAGAAATTAAATAGTAACACAAATAGAAACAAATATCAATCAATAAATTACCTTAACAGCATCCAAGAGTTTAGGATGATCATGAAGATACTTGAGGATCCATGTTAATGCACTAGCCGTTGTATCTTGAGCAGCAAAGAGTACTCCGATGATGTTGTCGGCGATTTGATCATGCCTTAATGTTTTCCCTTTCTCATTTTTGAAGTTGAGAAGTTGTCCCAACAGATCATTCTCCAATAGCTTTTTCTCCTTTCTTTCACTAATTATTTCTTCAAGAATCTGGCTTAGCCTTTTTCTTGCCTTTTTAGTTCAAGAATAGAAATGGGATCATCAATTTAGTGATTATTGAAATAAATAAATTGATAAGATGTGATATTAAATGAGGTTGTGTTTTTTATTTTTTAACTTACCATTAAAGCCTTGTGATATGCTGTCCCTGGTAGGTTTGTGGGGAAGGAATTGTAGCCTTTATCAACTATGGAATAATTCTTCTTTAACTCTTCCTTGTATTCTTTTTCTATATGTCCAAAAATAGCTAAAATCCCAACTTCAAAGGAGAACTGTAGAAGACCATGACATGCAAAATTTCTATTTATATAATCAACCAAAATATAAAAAAAACCCTCAAAGAGTCTTGATCATATATGTATATATATACCTTTTTCATTTCTTGAAAAGTGTTGATGATGTGTGGTTCAGTCCAAGAATTCAAAGTGGAGATGGCTATGGCTTCAATCCCAGGGATGAGTTTCCTAATAGGCTCAGGAGATAATGAGCTCTGAACAAGCTTCCTTAGTTGGCCATGGTAGTCTCCTTGATGGAAGAAGAGTGCAGATGGGCCAATCATCTTCTCTTTGCTCTTCGGATAAGTTGGCTTAAACAAATCAGCATTAGTTACAAGTACAAATCTTGATGCCTCTGGGCTAGCCAGCATCACACAAGGGCAGCCAAGAATGTGTGTTTTGAAGATCTCCCCATATCTGCACCACCATCATTGATCATGATCATAATGATTAGAAATAACATATGTTATTTCAAGAATTTATATGTAAGTTAAAATAAAGATTTGATGATGATGAGTTAGAAACCTTTTTTGCTTGTCTGAGAAGAAGATGCTGGGATCTTGGTAGTATAATTGTAGTGTTTCTCCTAAGTAAGGCCAACCCATTGAGCCCGGGGGCAACTTTGCTACAAGTTTGTGTTTCTTGTTCTTCTTTTTTGATAAATGGTAGAATAAAAGAGTGGAGAGGAAGAGGAGGAGATAGATGATGGTTGTTCTTGGAAATAAATGATCCATAAATGACATGAATTGAGAAATTGATGCTAGCTTTGTGTTTGAATGTGGCTTGTCTTGTTGTTTCTTTCCTAGCTTGAGGAGTTTGTAGTGTCAAGCTTGGAATTAATCAATGAGGAATTTGAGAAGAGTTGTTGTTTATATAGGCACAAAGGAGTGGCTTGGATAGTGACATGATGTGTGAAGAAAGAGGGGTTTACCAAATATTAGGGGATGTCCATAACCCCACCATTGTTGTGGTAGATTTATGCACATGAAAATGTTGATATGGACCACTTTAACCACTTCTAGTATCGTCTATCGTAAAATGATATTTCATTTCGTGTTTTATTATTGTATGATAGAAATGAGAATATCTAACTATATACATATGAAAATGTCTTTCAAGGTACAGTGTGATTGTATCAAGATATAATATAAGTTATTATCGTTACTCCATGATCCGCTATATCTTTATATGTCAGTAGCGACAATGTGAGATGAGATATCGTGTTACAAAAGTACCTAAACTAGTTTTACCATGCATAGCATGCTAAGGAATGTTTGTTTCTTATTTTATTACAATACTATATCTTCTTTTATCACTTGAGCAAGAAAGGTCAATTGAAAGAGAAAAAATAACAGTGCTTTTATTGAAAATGTTTACTTTGTTGGGCAAATCTTATATATATGATCTTGAATAATCTAGAGTTATAATGTACATTTATATCCCGTGTGCCTGCAGTGCTAAAGTTTGACATTTAAGTACTCCAAATTAAATGATAGGTTACTATTGGTGGCATCATTCATAGAGTAGTCCAATTTTTTAGAATACTCATGAACGTGTAGTTTGTTTAATTAGTTTAAATTTGACCACATTTCATATAAGGTTATAACAAAAACAATTAAAATTTTATTTTATTCCAAGTGTAGTTGGATAACAAAAGAAGTGGTTACAAAGTGATTTGAAGGCTAACAGAATAGGTTATAACAATTGCTAATGAATTGAATTTTCACACAAACACATCCTATAATAGATGATGGATTGATATTGTAGTTGGTCCAAATGCACTATGGACTTTTAAAATTAAATCAAATTTGATTCACATCCTATATTTTTCCACCGCCCCAACATTTAAATATCAAAAGAAATAATAATAATAATCGAAAACTCTAGTTTGTTAGGAAACTAGAATTTTGCTTTTTAATAAACATATAGGAAAAAGTTCTTCCAAAACTTTCCAAAACTATAAATATATATTAATTTTACGAAAAATCGGAACATGGATCAATATGGACATTGTATATTATTCACCATCAAGACGAATCAAGTTTTGCCATCTCTTTCACATGTAATGAATTATTTTGTCTAAAAATTTCAAGAAACCATATAATTATTTCTAAATATCTTTGTTCTTATTTGTGTGCTAATATACCATCTTATCACTTCCATCCCAATTTTCAACAACCATTCACCAATAATGCAGTCACTCCTTGCCCCCTTCATGTACAAATCATGTGAGATCAAATAATATTAATATATATGGTAACAAAAATGCCTAAGATAAAGTGCGAAGTAAGATATAATAAATAATTTTTTTTCTAAATAATAGCTTGTAAATTAATTTAATTATATTATTAATTAAAATAATTTTGGCTATATTAGTTACAAAACTAGTAGTACACCCGTGCGATGCGCGGTTTATTATGTATTATGACAATATATACGATTTGCAATAATATAATGAAGTTGTTATATTAAAAGGTTATTCATGGCATCTTATTATTTCGAAATTTATAAAAATCCGTATTTTTTTTTTTTGATAACATCAATATTCAACAATTAAATATGAAAATAAAATTGAACATAATATAATAATAGTTTTGTGTTTGTGAGTTTTAATTTATGAATAATTAAGAAGTGATTAATAATTATACTTACTATATGTTTTGTTCATATTTTCGTTCATTTATATCTTATAATTATTTTCAGAATTTATAAATAATTTTCTGCATTCTTTTTTAGATGGATTTGTTCAACAAATATTATATTTATTCCAAAAAAATTTAGTTTATATTTATAAATTTAGGTTTCAAATTAATTTTAAATTTTAAAACAATATTTCTTAGATTTTTTAAACCATTTTCAGATTTTTTTGGAACATATTATAGTTTTGTAAAATAATTTTTAGATTAATTATATCTATTTATTTGAAATAATTTTGAATAGAATTTATCAAATATTTTTATTATTTTTATTTAAAAAAATTTATTCAATTTATTGATTTTTATATCTTACACAATTAAATATTACATATATATTTGAATTAATTTTTAAATTTTATTTGCTGATTTAAGATTGTTAAACTTATTCTCACAACCTTATAATAATAATAATAATAATTATTATTATTATTAATTTCAGATTTATTATTATTTTAATATTTTTAAAATAGTTTCAAACTTTTAAAAATTTTACAACCCTTCATAAAATAAATTTAGATTTTAAAACTATTTTCCACTTTTATATATTAAAATTATAAACTAATTTTCAATTTTTTTAATTTTTTACAATGTTTAAATTTCATTATTTTCAAATTTTAATTATATCATTAAAATATAATCATATCATTTAAGATAGCTTCTTTTATTTTATCTCTACTCCTATATATAAATTATAAGATAACTTATTGTATAAGATATATGTGAAGCCTATTCTATAAGACACTTAAAAGTTATTTAGTTTTTATTTTCTTTTTTTCTATTGGTTGATAGTTTGGAAGGGAAAATGACAAATTTGAAATTATTACCAACTTCTTTGTTTTTATAAATAGATATCATAGGACTCATATGGCCATATCTCATAAATATTGAAATAGTACAAAAATAATCCTAAACAGAGATAGAATGGTAATTATAAATTTATAATCTCATGGCGAAATCTTGCGAATCTCGAAAGCCGGCGTGCGTGCATGGATACAGTACACTCGCGGTGCAATCCAGCTCATGTAGTCAATCCTCTACGCTCTCACACTTTCTAGATCCAATGACCATGACGTCATGTCAGCCACATCTAATGGTGGTGAACAGAAGTCGGTGGTGTACGGATGTGAAGCTTCGCGAGTGTGGGACACACTCCTCTGGGCCGTGGTCCACCTTGTACTCGCCAATCCTACAATCAGTGAGCGACACGTGTTCTGGTAATGTGGTGGTCTCAACCACCATAAAAAACGCAGTTGCCTTATTTAGCAACATGTCGGCCACCTGATTTTGCTCATTTAGTTTCTTTGCCAAAACTTACACTGATGATGATGCGCACCTCCAATACGGAAATTTAACATGTTTTATTTCCCATATCAATAAGAATAAATAAACATAAAAACTTTTATGCACCAGTTGCACAGAAGTGAAATTCGTGCAATCCATACATTTATGTTATAAATGTAGTATATTTATCTATAAATATCCGTACCTTTTAAAATGAACATGCATAAAAATATTACATTTATAAAATAAAGGTATTACATTTATAACATAAAAGTACTACATTTATAACATAAAGGTATGAATTGCATGAATTCACTTCTGTGCAACTGGTGCACAGAAGTGTTACTCATAAATAAATAATTAATTTTACCTATTAAAATAACCATCACATGTAATTATGGATAATTAATTTGCGATATTTTCCCAATATTTCCAGGGATGAAAATATCCGGAAATATTTGCGATAATTCCCCAATATTTCCATTTTTTCACGTGACCGATACAAAAATGGGTGCATCCATATATTTCCGGTATTTTCATTTTTCCACATAACCGGTGAAGAAACGAGAAATTTTGTCAAAATATGGGTAAAATATTGACGAAATATCGATTTTAATATCGGTGACTTCATGGTACAATTTGTAGGAAAATAGGTGAAATATTGGCAGAAATATCGGTGATTTCATGTTACAATTTGTAAGAAAATAGGTGAAATATCGGGGAAATATTGACGAATTATCGATAAATATCGGTACCGATTTCGATATCGGTGGTTTCATGGTACAAATTATATGAAAATTCGTGAAATATCATGGAAATATCGGTAAATATTGGTGGAATGTTGGGGAAATATAGGTAAATATCGTTAAATATTGGAAAAATATCGATAAATTTATGTATCGATATTTCGACCGATACCGATATTTCCACGATATTTCCGTAAAACTAAGATACCGATATTTCCATCGAAACCAAATTTTCGTAACTAATTTACATACAATAATCACATTATAATGAGAACACAAAATTAGGTTCTAACCTCGAATTTTTCTAGCATTGGATTTGACATCACTCGATCCTAACATGGCAAATTGTTTTCAATTTATTTCTCTCAAAAGGCTTAAATTTAGTTATCTAACGTGAAAAGTCCATTAATAATGTGTATTTGATCTTACTTTAAATTTATCATGAATAAGTCACATTCTATCGATCAACCCTTTAAATGACTACATAAATTGTATATCATTATCAATTTAAATTTTAATAAAAGAAAGAAATTCCCATTCCTTAAAAAAAATACATTATTTCTCTCCCTAAAAAATGACATCCACATTTTCCAAAAAGAAAAAAGAAAAAGAAAGTTAACCAACTAGATAAAGCCATAGTGTAAAAATTGTGGCATAAGATGTAGGATACGTACATGACACATTTCCAAAAGAATTCTTGTGTTATATATGTTTCAAGAAGCACGATTTTTCTTTTTAAAAAAATAAAAAATAAAGACACATGGATTATAACCACTAGTGAGAGAAAAGATAGTGGATTTCAAGATTTGCCCTGTCATCCATAATACTATGGCTATATCCATGAATCATGATAAGTGATAAGAACAAGACAAGGAGTGTGCATATTTTTTGTGACTCCAATTCTCTTGTATAAAATTTATTTCATTATTTTCATTGATATAAATATATATTTTATACTTATATTGATAATGTTATTGTGTTACCATGTACATATTGTTTCCTATATTTCTCTTCCAAAAGTTGTTAATTATATTTTTCTGTCACGATATATAATCTAATTTTTTTTTTCAAATATATAGTTAAGTTTTTATAAACTACAAAATCGAGATAGAACAACTTTGAAAAATTAAAAATCATTAATTTTTCTTGATAATAATAAATAAATAAAAACAATATAGATAAATTAAACAAAACTTTATTTTCTTGAGTTGGCAATTATCCTACATATAGATGATCGAATATCTTTCCTCCCCACAATTGATTACAGTATTGAACCATAAAATTAAGCAAACCTATTCTATCCAACAAAATATAAGATAATTTAATTTTATGATTGAAAATCTAGATCGATTATATATAGCCTAAATCGATTATTTGCCATCATTAGGAGGAATATTCCCCCCTCATGGAATGCATACAAAAGCCAAATAATGGTGTACCAATATAACTTTTCCACGACCGAATTGGAATAGAACAAATGGTACACTACTCATAATGGTGTAACACATGCTTACCTCTTATTTTGTTCAATATTTAATCGTTTATTCGAACTATTATGATTCATTGAAATCTTAAAAGAAATGTTGCTTTCCTAAGTGGATCTACTGATATCGTTCGTCACTAATATATAGTGCAAAAAGGTAGTCAAATATTAATTATTGGTGATATATGAATTTTTTTATGAAACGATTCTATATATACTTTATCACTTGTAATTAATAAGTAAAATTATCAAGTTATAATTATATAAGTTCAGTACACTTATTGTGGGTCACTAATAATAAGGTTTGACTAATTAAGTCAACTTCATAATTGGCATGAAAAATAGAGGGTCGTAATCAAAAGCACAAACAGATCTTCGTAGATATTAAGATCGCCTAATTTGAGCCAAAAAAAGGGATAATATTTTATTCCCTTTTATCGCAAAATTAGGGCAAAAAGTGAACCCTATTATTCTCCATACAATATTCTTTATTGTTTTCTAACTTGTAGTCGTGGTGAATGCGCAACAGGACGACGTGTCTCCCTATCAATCAAACTTTTTGGTATTGATTTTATAGAGGCTGTTTTGCATTTTTATGTCTGAATCTTCGAATTTTGTTTTATTCGTATATTTTATTCCTACAAGGGTATATTTTGTATGAGACGATTTTAAGGTTGTCTAGTAAAAAAACGGTTACTGCAATATTTTCTTTGCTAAATGGAGTTAACTACATCATAAAACTTGACAAATATATATATATAATATGTTTCATTCATTAAAGTATTGGTTGGAGCACTTAGATTTTATTTTTAAATTTTTGTTTTGTCTCAATCTCATAAATTTAGGATGACTATCTGTTAGCCCATAAAACCGACGAATGAATGTATTAATTCTTGCATAATTAGTTGGTTCTGAAAAAAACAAAGATGGTGGGCTATACCTATACATATTTAATAGAGAGAGGAAGAAAGAGATCGATGTAGAGAGACTGTGTATTTATGCATCTAAGGATTTCTGTGGATCAGTTTAATTCTGTCCTATAATATCTTGACAGACTTGAAAGTTGACGAAAAATCTTGAATGTTTATTAACGAAGGAAATAATGGGCCGTTAGTGATCGATATATTTCTTGCTGTTGCATAAGAATAAAGGTCGACTTTTGTGTAGATTTTTTTCCCCTTTCTTTGAGAGTTTCTACTTGTAATAATAATAATAATATGAATAAATAGATAAGTTTTGAATATAATTGGATCACAAAATTAGTTGTTGCAAATCATGTTGGAGATTAATAATATTAGTTCGGTAGATATAGTTAAAAAGAATATTGAAAAACTATTAGGAAGCATAAATTAGTTTTATTATGATATTGCTTTTATATACATAATGCATAAATAAATAATTTATCGTTCTCTAATTAGGTTTCCAAAAAAGGTTTGGGCCTAGAGTCAACAGTCCCAATGTATGGTCCGGGCCGTAAGTTAAGCCCAACCATTGGTGTAAATAGTAACAGCTCCATGTTGGATTACAAGACGTTACTAGAAATGTTAAATGTTGGGCTGAAGATATTCAGCCTATTATTAAATGGGCCTAATTAATTATGCTACTACCGAAAATGGGCTCAATAGTTAGACTTCTTTAGGCCTAAATATGTAATGGGCCGACATTTTTAGCGCTTTGGACGGATTACACTGTGTCAGATAGCCTTTTTTTTTTGTTGGGGTGGGGTTTGAAAGATCTATCAAAGTAAAGAAGAAAAGAAAAGGAAGTGGTATAATCATTAATCGAGAAAATGAACAACAATAAGCAAATAACTTACTATATATTTTAGACAAAGAGTACAAAAGGGTATACACAATACTTAATCTCAGTACCAAATACCAAAGAATTTATTTCTTTCTCCAATGTATTCCCAAATTCACAAACAAAATACAACAAGTTAGAATTTCCTCTATTGATCATCCAAAACAAGCAAATCAGCACACAACTACTCTGCAATTTGAACCGATCAATCTTCACTTTCTTCCCTTTCTCTTAAAACAGCACCAAATTTTTCCACCAACAAATCCACAACCAATGGCACCAAATCATCACAAGGCACACCCTTTTTATAAATATCTCCCAAATGTGAGTCACTCCCAATCCTCCCTCCAAGAAAAACATCAGCCCCTTCAACAACTTTCCCATTCTTGTCTCGAGTCATGCATCCCATGAACCCAATATCAGCCACTTGAACTTGGGCACAGCTATTAGGGCATCCGGTCCAATGCATCCTCACCGGCTTGGTCACAGAGACGAGCCGTTGCACCTCCTCTGTCACCTTCAACGCTCGTGCCTTAGTCTCGATTATAGCTTGGCCACAGAACTGGTTACCGGTGCATGCCACTAGGCCTTTCATGAGAATAGGTGGCTCAGGTGAAAACCTCTCCTTGAGTAGAGGCTCCTCAAACAGTGCCTCTAGCTTTGAGTTCTCGACGTTTGGGATGATGATGTTCTGCTCCACTGTAAGTCTCAGCTCACCCGACCCATATGCGTCTGCTAAACGAGCAAGCTCGTCCATGTCATCTGCCTGAACACGGCCCACTGGGATGTGAATTCCCACAAAGCTTAAGCCTTCCTGCTTCTGAGGATGAGCTCCAATGTAGTCTCTTCTCTCCCATTGGCTATCTACTAGGTCTTCAGAAGATGCTCTCTCTAGATGCTGCTGAGGCATTCTCTTCACTACTTCTTCCCTGAATCCCTCAATGCCCTTCATTACCAAAACCATAAAATTGAGCAATGGGTCTCGATTAAGAATTAACAAGAAATGGTTATATATGACTTACAAGTTCATCAATCAACCACATCATTCTTGCTTTCTGTCTATTGCCTCTGGCACCAAGGTCTCTGAAAGCTTCAAGAATGGCTTTGCAAACAGGGAGAATGTCATCACCTGGAACCCAAGCATCAAGAGGGATTGCTTCAGCACATCTCTTGATGCTGAAGAACCCTCCCACCAGAAGATTGAATCCGAACCGTCCATTCTTTGTTGCTGGCATGTATGCAAGGTCATTGATGTGTGGATGCTCATACAGATCATGTGATCCTATCACACACACATTCCACTTCCTTGGCCTGAGAATACAACAACAACGAGCGTTTCAACGAAATAAGTAATAACATAATAACATATCATGGAATCATAAAACCTATTAACTTTTCAAACAAAGATTGAGACTTAGACACAACTTACAAGTTGGTAAAAGCAGGATTCCCACGCGAACCAGCAGTAATGTATTGAGAGAGGAGATTATTATAAGGCCTCGTATCAACAATTTCGTGTGGATCAATCCCAGCAAGAGGGTTCCCAACTGGATTCCTCACATTGTCCATCCCACTCTGCAAGCTTGTCAACCCAACTTTTTCAAGACCCTCTAGAATCTCCGGCACATCTGGCAAAACAACACCGCGAATCTGCCAATTTTGCCTCGTTGTAACATCAGCACAACCATCCTTCCCATACTTCCTAATAACACTAGCCAAATATCGAGTTTGCTCACTCGTTGTCACCCCGTTTGGGAGCTTCAATCTCATCATGAATCGCCCATCTGATCATCACCAATCGTTCATAAATATTGAATCAGATCTTAATTACACAAATAGATTTTACTAGATTTAGTCTACCATTTAATAGAAAATAAATTACTATATCTCACCCTAAAAAAAAAGGGATCGAATCATGGAAACGAAACTTACAGTGTTGTTTCCTTCTGTGGAAGAGACCAAGCCATTTAAGCCTAACGTCAATATCATCCTTAGTAAGCTTCGATTTATCAATTTCTTCGATAGTGATCTTCGCGAGCTCTTCGATTCCATTTTCCATGAACAATGTCATCGGCTCTTTCTCAATCTTCACTTTCTCCTGAGGATTAATTCCATTCCTGAACTTCTCCTTCAGCACAAAGTATCCATTTCTCTCTTCAACTCTAGGCTCCAGCCTCTCCGCATCGATCTCGGCGGCTCCAGACGCCGGCGGCGGCGCCACCGTCTGCGGATGCATGGCCTGGAGTCTAACGCTCCTGAACTTACTACTAGAGTTGGGCAACAACGGTGCCAGGAGCTTGACAGAAAGCGACGACATGCTGATAATTCGCCAACACAGATTATAAAAGCGGCGGCGGAGGGCGGTGGCGGTGGCGGTGGAGAGAGGAGGAGGAGGAGAGATGAGACCATTTTGTAAGGTGGTGCGAAGTTTAAGAGGAGCGAGTGATGGGAGGATTTGGACTCTTCAACATTGCTAAAGGTCATTTCTACTAATCTTGAATGACAGTTTATGTGTTTTGACGGAAATGACCCTGTGTTAGTTATACTATTAAGCGTGGGGCCCAGCGAGGGTGTGCCACGTGCAAGTGCGGCGATTGTGGGGGTGATTTCGGAATATCATGTAAAATACGGGGTTGTGGCGGGTGGTGAAGCATAAAGATAAGAAAAATATACTCGGCTATCCGCATCCCACTATTTATTAAACACATCTCATTTTACAGTAACACTTGAAATTGGGTGTGTTTAGTATTTTTTTGGGTGCGGATAGTTGCACCAAAAAAAAATAGGTTGTAATTTAATTGGATGTGTTTAGTATTTTTTGGGTGCGGATAGTCGCACAAAAAAAATAAGTTGTAATTTGAGGCAATGAGTCTTTTGGCTCTATTTTAAGGTTATTTCTCCCACCACCATTTCACTTTATTAAGAGCCAATCTACAACATCATTCCAATTTATTAACAATTCTCTCTTTCCAAATTTCAGGTTTATTTTGATAATCTGATCCCTTTCTACCTATTAATTTGTTCATAATTTAATGCATTTATTAATTTCAAATCAACAAAATTAAAAAAATATAATTTTTACACATCATTAATGAATATATTAAAACATGCCTAAAGTCGACATATAATCACTATTTTTTTAATAGTACTCCAATTATAGGCATTAGGTATTGGTTTGTTTAAAACCATCATTGATCCCCAGAGAAGAGGTGAAAGCAAATTTGAGTCGGGATACCTTCTTCATTAAGCTTCACCACTTAATTATAATTTTAGTTTTATATCTATATAAAAATTGTGCAATTCTTTTATACTTTCAGCTCCATGATTAAAGGTGCTAATTCTAACTCCTAATAAAAAATAATATCTCTCTTTAGTCAGATTTGTATATAGCCCAAGAAATTAGAAGGATAAAATAAATTAAAAAGAAATAAGTAAGCGACAAAAAAGAGGATGGTTGGCTTTGCTTGGCCTCCTAGAAAGTGAAAGGTTAATAAATAGTACCAAGAGGCAACGTATATCTGTCGAGCCGCCTCATTCATTCATTCATATATATATATATATATATATATATATATATATATATATATATATATATATATATATATATATATATAATTAATTAATAATTGTAATTGTAAAAATAACACGACTTTGGACAAAAGATGCTAACTTCAAAACATGGGGCTCCTTGGGTTTCTTTAAAGTCGTTTAATCATTCATGGGATAATATGTTTACCAGTTTGATCCACTTGATCTAGCGACATATCTCCATTCACATTATTTCTTTAAATCATAAAATTTATATATCGTGTGCTGTAAATAGTCGTGTTTACTTAAAAAAAATAAATTTCATTTTTTACTTGTGCAATACAAAGTCACATACAATCCATTGTGCTCAGTTAAAAAGACTATAGAATTGTGCATTCATGTAAGCATGGTGAAACAACCCAATTGTATATACACCCCCATCTCCAACGCAACGAAAATCATCTACTTGATGCCCCTACACTAATGAATGCCACGTCAGCAAGCGGGTAGGGGAACGAAAAACGGGCAATGAACCCTAGAGTTAACCCAACCATCCTACAAAAGTTGCGATCCAGCTTCAAACTCAATCTATACAAAGATGACTTCAAATTTGGCGCATGGATGGCTCTGAATGTGATTCCTGAAATCGGAATCCCCATTGAATTTGAAGGTGTATAATGCTTGCCTCTGTGTTATCCCGACTGGATATATCCTATATACTTTGAGCTCGTTTCCACCCCTTATGCTTTCTGGCCTCTCCGACTTCCAAATGGGTACGTGTTTTAGAGACTTATATTTGGATATAACAGCAGAAGATAAGGCCTCCATGGTTAGATTATCTGACCTGCATCACATAACCGGACTGAGTGCTCACCCAAGGACAGGTAAAATGCATACAAGGATGTAAAGAATTTGAAAAACCGGGATTGTATTACCTTAAGAAAACGGATTCCATCTCAAACCTCCCTCTTTCTCTAACATATATGTGAGATATGGATCTCGATCCACTGGTACAATTGCAGGGGCGTTTTCTGAATTCTGGACTCTTTTCATCTTTGTCTTGGATTTTGGTAGCCAAGTAAATGCATAAACGACATGATGAGTGTACTGCTGCCATATCAATAAGTGCCTTGAAAGAATCGGATGGCCCCTCAAACTTCCATCTAAACACAAAGGAAAAACAATGCAAGCTTATCAAAAGATTCATTAATAAAAAGTATTAACTTGAAGAATAGGCCCATATAGTCTTATATTTGATGCTGAAGTATCTACAAGAACACAGATCATTACTATAACCCGGACCTTAATGACTCATTGAAAGCACTGGCATTTTCAGCAAGATATTTCATTCTCTTGGCAACAGAATCGACATCTTCCACCTCCTTGATATGCAACAGTGAATTAGGAGAAGGAGCAAAATCTTGGATGTTAGGGGCCCCAATGACCACGGGAATAGTACCTTGTGAGGAAACAGCAAATCCCAGATTACGTGAGTACTCAAAGTAGAAGTTCATCAATAGAATCTAAAGCAAGTACTAGAGTATAATTCTACAAGTCAAGAGTTTTCACAAACTAACAGCATTGCCCAGAAAGAAAACTAAATTTATCCTTATGGAAGGTGTCATTGAAAACAAGTTCTAGAGTATAATTCTACAAGTCAAATGTTTTCACAAACTAACAGCATTGCCCAGAAGAAAAACTAAATTTATCCTTATGGAAGGTGTCATTGAAACCCCCAACTAGTTTAAAAAGGCTGAGCCACTAAGCCCTAAACCACCTTTTCATCAACCATTGCTAAAAGTAGAGCATCCTGAACTCAATTTGAACTTATGAACGGGGTGAAGCATGACTCGAAGTCACACGTTAAATCTATAAGCAGGAAAAGTGGTAGATTAATACATACACATCATACATACATGATAATGTCACTTTTACACACAATTATATATCTACCAGAATTAGTCTGGAATCAGTTTGTTCATCAACTGAGCAAGAACTAAGAAGAAATAAAGAATCTTACCAGCAACAAGTGACTGGAAGAACTTTTCGGTAACATAATCCTCCTCGTTGGAATTCTCAAAAGCCAAACTAAACTTGTACCGCTTCAATGTTTCCACTTTATCCACTGGAAATATGAGAAAACAAAATATATTCATTTCAGTCCAATTAGGCAATGTCCACATACACCTGGATACAGAAAATTAATCGAAGAATTCAAACTCCATGTAAACTGATATACAAAGCCACCAACCATCAACTTACAGTCTGTATAAAAAATTTGCTTTATATTTTTGCATCTTAACATTGAGCTCGAAGAAATTAGATTTTTACTGCTGCTTAAAACCGTTTTTTGTAATACTTTCTCAACAACGTAAATGAGATCACAGGACAAATTTCTCTAAGAGACCAGTTTTGTGCTTAATACATGCAAATATCGAGTAGCCTACAAGAAAAAAATTATCTATCATGCACAGAGTCCAAATCTGACAAACATATGGCTAAAACATTCTGCGGAAGTGCATGCATGATGTATCCAATCAGTAAATGATAGAGAGCATTCATCTTATAGAAGTTAGAAGCAAATGGAGAATATTAGAACATCGACAAAGTCATGAAATGATTCATAAAAGATCCTATGTCCATTAAAAACTTCTTTTTTTATATTGACTTGAGTATGATTCACATGACTTTGCATAAATTCATTATACAGAGTAAAAGAACAATCTCCTATCATCGACCAAATTACCTCTTCCATCGTGATTTCGATGGCAACCACCATAAGAATCGATTTTAATGTTTGATTTCTCAAGTGCAATCAACGCTTGCAATCGAAAATTCCTAGCTCCACAATTAGAAATGAATGCAGCAGCAATAAAATTTCCAGTTTTCGGTTGAAGTGGAGCCATTATATCATACTCAGCCCAAGAGAAATATCCAACGGGCACGTCTGATGAAAGACTGGTTGTCATTACTACATCATATCCCCTTCTGTGGCACATAAGAAACATACCACGGTTAAATTATAAAATTATGAACAGACGGTTTAAAGCTAGCTAGAAACCATAAAGGATGAAGATGAGAGCAAAAAAGCTATCATTATTATTCTAGCTATTTGTCAATATACAGAGCAAAAAAAGCACATTTCTCAGCTATCAAGAATTCAATCATTGGATATTAATTGATTCTAGTATGTATATACTCGCAACATTGTGGGATTTCATAGTCTGAAAATTTATGGATATGGCTTTAGATAAGTAAATATTGGAAGAAGCAAAAGCAGCCACATAATGTGCTTACCCACCGTCGAGCGATGGCAATATTATTGTCAGCATAATATGTAGCCGACTCCATTGACCTAAGGACACTAGCAGTGCCAGGTTGCTGAGGAGCCCCAAATGCAGCATCGGGTTTTCTATCACGTTCAAAGCCAAACTTACACCCAACAGCACAGGTGTTCCAGTCCTACATATTGTACTGTACAAGTCAGTAATATATATCGCACAATTAAACCGGAAAACGGGTCAAACGCTATAGACGAAGGGATAAATTGCCAGATGACAATATCTTTTGAACAAACATATTCATGGGATGGGGTATCATGGTAACTCAAGCAAACTTGGACCCAATTATTTTTGATATTAATGAGCCTTGCATATTCTTTTCCATTTTTCCAGAACAGGTAACAATCATTTATGTGATTATCTCAAAACTAAGCAGCAATTCATATTGGCTTCTTATAATAAATGATCACCAACCATTTGTACAAATGCCACAAAGAAACAATACCATTATACTAAGTAAATTTAACAATTTCTATAATAAAATAAACACTACCTCATCAGGTCCTTGTACCAAAATGGGGTCTTTCTTGAAATCCCTAGAATAAGGCACCGAGTCCTCCTTCTCCAACCAAGCTTCACAGCGGTCAACATCTTCTGAGATCCGACCGTGACTCGACTCGGCATCATCGGCTAACAAGGAAGAAGACGACGCCGTTCCAGTGAAGTGGTAGAAGGAGTCAGCCCAAGAGTTGACCATGTCAAGATTCTTGACCATATCGAGCCGGCCAAGAAACGCGATCTCTCCTATCACCACCAAACCCACCAAAATTGGTAGAAAATTCGACCATTTTTTCTTGTTCGAAGAAGAGGGAGAAGAATACGACGTCGATGGGATATCCGGATCGGGTAATACTTCGGGCTTTGAATGCTGTCTATGGTTGGAAAAGGCCATGAACTCGAATTGCAAACAAAATCCTTCCACTTTCAAAAACTAAAACCAGTGATGTTTATGTAAAGTGTGGAGTTCAAAAGTAATAAATAATTATTGTCCCCGCAAATGACTGTTTTGAAGAATTAAACGAAGCTATTGTGCATCTTTGAGAGAGAGAGAGAGAGAGAGAGAGAGAGAGAGAATAGAAGTCAAGTGAGAGAAGGGATGATAGTATGTTGAAGTCGACGCCACCATGGAAGGAAGAAGGAAAAGAGAGGGTTTTGGACTCACCCAACCCCCACCTGATTAATTCTTTTTCTAATTTTTATATCCCTTTTGTTTTTCCTTTTTTTTTCCCCATAATTTGTGAGATGGGATAATAAATGATCAACGACTTCATGATTAAAACACGTTGGATACGTTTAACCGAGGATCCGATTAATTAAGGAAAGTGAATAATACTCACTTGAAATTTAGTCATCTTACCTAATTTAGAAACCGTATATTTGGGTCCTTAACTTTTTTTATTTTGAATGCAGTCAATACTCTTTATTAATAAATACTTATTTCCTTGTAATTGGATGTTTATACTTATATTCATAATTAATGAATCATCAAATTGTTATTCACATTACGATTTAATCCTGAGAGTTGACCGTCTGTAATGCAAATAAGATCATTTAAATCCAATATTTATTAGTAGAAAGTATAAAATTTGATCCTTTTTCTCCCTAGAATGATTTCTGCCTATGCTTAACTTACGAGGCAAGAACTCCCAGATAAAATAGAAAGAGCCGGTTATCCGTATCCCAATTTTTACTAAACACACCCCATTTATAATTTTAATTATTTAAAAAAAAAATTAAAAGGCAAAATGACAATTTTGTCCTTCTTAATTTAAAAAAAAAACTCCTCTCTCTTCTCCTCCCGTTTTCTGCTTCTCGTTCTTCCTTTTTTTTTTTTTCATTCCTCAAACCTTAAATCCCCTTAGAAAAATCATTTTATGAGTTAACAAAGTATATAATAATCCTGTGAAATCGTGTAAAAAGAACAAGAAAATAACAACAAATTTGAGGATCCGTTCGATCCTGGTTTGTCGAACACAAAGAGATGTGTTCAACCGGTGGTTGAACACACCATAGCGTATTCGACTCCTGGTGGTCGAACACACCTCTTTTTGTTCGACAAATCAGGATCAAACGGGTCCTCAGATTTGTTGTTATTTTTTCGTTCTTTTTACACGATTTCATACGATTATTATATATTTTGTTAACTTATAAAATGATTTCTGTTAATAAATTTAAGGTTGGAGGAATGAAAGAAGAAAAAAAAAACGAGAAGATAAGAGAAGCCGACGGGAGGGAGAGGGAGGGGAGGAGAGAGAGGAGAAATTTTAATTTTTTTTAATTAAGAAGGGCAAAATTGTCTTTTTATTATTTCTTGAATTTTTTAAATCAAAAAATAATAATTAGGGTGTGTTTAGTGGATTTTGGGGTGCGGATAGCTGGCCCCAAATACAAAAGTATGTTACTCAATCATGAATCAACTGCTCTGCATATTAGCTTTAAAATATAGCAAAAAAAGACAAATATCAATTCTTGTGCAAGTTCATCTATGTAGAGGGTGGCTGTTACACATTAAAATATAAGTAGATCCACACAAAAGCAGATTAGTTGAAGCTGTATAAATATAATACAATTGCTGTGCACAATTTTGCACCACCTTTATGAGCTGTAACAAAGAGGATAACAATGGGCTACTCAAGAACAAAAGGCAAGGAAGCAGAAACTACTGGCTGCTCAAGAGTAGATATGATACCCAAAAAAATAAAAAAAATATAGTAGAGACATCAATCATTTTTCAACAAAATACATGTAGACAACAATATGTACATTTTGGACTAGGCTATTATAGTGACCCCAGTTAAAACTACACTCTTCGCAAAACTGAAAGCATGGGGTGAGAGAGCGCCCATAATTCCTTGATCCAGAGGGGGGGAGTAAGACGAGTCCTCTTCTTTACACATGTAGTTAACTATATATATATATATATATATATATATATATATATATATAGTTACATATATAATCTTTATACATCTATATCTACATATCATCTACAGATGCAGGAAATGAGTTTAAGCACTAATGAGATTCTGTTCCTACAATGATGAACAGCATGGTCTATATTTCAGGGAAACAGAACTTCATGGGATTGCATCCACTTACTGTCGGTTTACATGGATTTGGCTTGAAAAGAGATATGAAAAGCTTGCACTCAGTTTGATCATCATGGTCATCCATCAATCTGATGTACAACATTTCCTGGAAGGCACAATCTGAAAGAAGAGATGCGTGGATCAAGAAGAGGTCTAATAAATATATAGAAGATACTTTTTGGAAGGAAGGTCTAATAGATTCTTGTACATATATGAATTGCTGATGGAAAATCAAATCTAGGCATTACTTGATCGTGATGTGAACCATCCTCTAGAGAATTCTTCAGCTTTTTTGCCCGAGACTCAAATTTTGATGTACTTTGATTGTTTTCACCCAAAAAATTCTGGCCCGTCCCCTCTGCAGAAAAACTAATAAAGTGAGTAATTTGTTAGCAGAATAAGAAAAAATGATGTACAATTCAAACTAAAATGGTGTCTTTTCTTTTCCAGATTACATGCCTAAATGAGTGGTGAACAATGTTTCTCATTTTGGGTTTAGAGTACACATTTTAACATGGCATTGGAGCAACTAAATGAGAAGAATACATATCCTAATTACTCCCTCTGTTTGTACAATAGTTCACTCATCAAAGTATTAAAACACAGCATGCATTCTTCCGGAACTCAGCTATTTAAGCTATTGATCCTTTTTCTTTTGTTGGACAGCAAAAAAATTTAAGCTCAAAAAACCCAGAATCTGGATAGGTTCATTTAAAGCATATAACTCAAAACACAGTCAATATCAACAACAATAGTTAACTATATGCCTACATATTTTGCAGATAAAGGAAAAATCTTTCAGTCAACCACATTGATTAACTAATAGCCGTTACATATTACATTTCAAAAAATGAGATAAAACTCCGATCAGCCATTCTGTCTGCCATAATGCTAGTAAAGCAATATATACCACTGTAAGGTCCATATAATTTTCACATCAAATACACAACTATATGCTAGTTACATGTTGTTACATGAGGTTCAGGATTATGTGATTGTAGAGTTAATACCTGACAAATTTTTGGCAACCATTTCGAAACATCTATTGTACAGAAAACTCATGCGATCAATAAGGCGAAAAGACCAAAGGGAAAACCTAAGAAAACTGTACATTTTTGGATCTTAAACATAGAAAGTGATGTATGATATGGAAGGACTTTGTTTGCATGCTCAAGTGGACTAAAAAAACAGATAAAACATATACCAGAATGTATGTTGTGCATTGCAGTATATGCTTTTTTATAGCATTTACACCATTCCAGTTGAAATGATAAATATCATTTTGCACACATTATCATTTAAATAAATCCATTAGTGGCCAATAAAAAGGCCCACATCATAATTAGAGCAAAATGAGATTAAAAAAATACCATCTCCTTCGTCAAAGGAGTAACGAAGAAAAGGCTAACTGAACATAAAATAGGTTCAAATCACCTCTCATTAAATCAATGAGATCTCTGTCATATGGATTAGGGGACGAAAATTCCTGTGATTGTCCTGGAATTCCGTGAGATATCATCCCTTTCCCATGAAATGCCAGCATTTTAGCTGATGATGGATGGCAATTTGTGCCTATATGCTTAAGACTAGACATGCTTTTACACTTAAAAGAAGCACGAGAAGCAGCCGAAGTACTACTGGAAAGCGGTTCACCCCTTACACCGTTAAGCTTTTGCCAACACCCATTCCTCAAAACCTCAAACTGTAGACAAAAGGAAACAATAAATTTCCTCTTATAGTACATGCAGTTTGCCCATGCAATCAGGAAACACAACTTAGCAGCATAAAACATTAAATAAGGAGATCAAATGCATTTTTCAACCTGCTCCAAATCATTGTTCACATTCATCTTCCGTTTTTCTGATATATTTAGTTCTCTCTGGTTCTGCTCTGAGCATTGTGCAAGCGAAGACTTTAACTGGTATAACTGTTCAACAAAAGACACTTCCAAATGATTAAGATATGATATGTGCTTCTCGTCTGTCCATGCTGTGTAGTCATCCTGCAGAAAGAAGTAATGTGAGGTCAAACCTTCAAAGCACATTGACTAAAAAGAATATCAACTCAGTCCATGATCATCCACAAACCGTTTTGAAGTCCTTATCTCATTATATTTTAATTGAAAAGGATGAGATGATGATCAAAATACGATCCCAGTTTTGATGAAAAACACCAAGAAAATTTGAGTAAATTTTGGATCCCGTTGGCATATCTGTGGGTTTGAAATTCTTTCGTGCGTATACAACCAGATGCCTACTAAATGTGTTTTCATCAATCATTAAAGCCCCACACTAGGTCCACATCAGCAATTGAATTGTTCTTGTAAAGTGGAGCAAAGGACTACAATTAATAAAATAACTAATTCTGTTGAGATATTTCTGATAGGTTTTGATGAGACAAGTATTCTTATATAGAAGTTAGAGTACCCCATTTTTCCACATTATTTAAGTGGATTTTAGCTTAGTAAGTTTATTTTCTGAAGTTGTATTTTGTAAAGTTGTAAAAATCAGAAAGATGGAGGTTACTGATGTTAGCAGGATTCTGCAAGTATGGAAGTATCGGATGCTGATTCGCAGTAAGCAGAAAGAGTAAGCAGGATCAGTAAACAACATATAACAAACAATAAGGAGAAAGAGTAAGTAGGATCAGTAAACAGCATATAACAAACAATAAGGAGAACTGGAAGCTTTCAACAGAATTCAGAAACATGAAGCTCTGTTGAGGAATTAGCAAGCAGAATTCAGAAACAGAAAGCTGTTGAGGAATTAACAAGCAGAATTCAGAAACAGGAAGCTGTTCGGAATCAATAAGCAGACACAGTTCAGAAAGTTGATGCAGGACAATAAGCAGTTACTGCAACCTTAGTAATAAACTGTAAGTTTGTCTAACTTATTTATTACAGTACGAGAAAGTATTGAATGCAGTACGAGGTTTCTACATTATTAAAGTAACCAGTAGATGGAGGTGCTAGTAATCAATGCAAAGATTTTGAAGATCAATTTGAATTTTTACAAGGACAATGTCTCTCTTCAACGGGCATATCCTTACAGTATAAATAGAAGGATGGAATGACCACGAAGACTACTGAAACTATTGCTGATATTTTTCTAAGCTATCTATTCTCAAGCAAATCACAAGTTTGCTATACAGTTCAGCCACTCAACCTTCAGAAGCAGTCAAACCCAAGTTTACGAGCTATCAAGTTCTTAAGGCTGACTTCGAAGTGCACCAGTTGAAGACCATATATATTTTTAACCATTTGTTGTGTATTAGGTTGTTTTAGTTCGTGTTCTTAGTGGTGGGAATGATTTAGATCCTCACTAAATATTTAGTCTTTGTGTAAGGTTGTTTACTCTGTGTAAGTATTTGTATCCTGTGTGGGAAGCTGCCTAGAAATCTTACTGATTCTAGTAGGTTTAACTCATTAAGAAAAGGATTGTAAAGTTGAAATTTATAAATCGATTTGACCTAGTGGAGTTCCTCCTATGTAAAGAAGAAGAGTGGACGTAGAAGGATTACACCACCTTCGAACCACTATAGACCCCTTGTGTGTTTATTGTTTTACTTACTTGATGCATATATATCATATATCTATCTTGCTCATACTACTAAAAGGTTTCTGTTAAAATCATATTTGTGAAAAGAAAATTGTTTTTCAAAAAAAACTCTATCTTTAATTTCCACTGCATATTGTGAAAACTGAGACAGTAAAATGAACAAGCATACTGCATTCTCTGCTTACAGAAAAGTTTTAAAACACAAAATTTGATAGAGGTTCATTCACCCATCTGAACCTCTGACCTGGTTCAGAACCACTTGGGACCAACAAATTCAAACATTTCGGTAGCACATGCACACTACGCATTTAGCAAGGAAAATTAGTCTCACTCAAGATAGCTTCAAGATTTCTTTGAAACTTGGCTATCACTGGCACAAACATATGGTGATATAAATACCACGGCAGACAGAAGAGATGAATATACATTAACAGCCTAAGCTTGCAATTCAAGAGGGAAACAGTTTAAAAACTAGATCAAGAGGGACCTGCCAGAGAATGCAGAAAAAGTTTATATACTATAACTCGAGTCAGAAATCAACTTTCTGTTAATTTCGAAATTCACTTTTAGAAGAATAGTGATAGTGTTACAATTTGACGCCCTAAGAGGATAAATATGTTTGCATGAGCAAACGAAATTCAAATGTCACTACATAAAAATATTTTCCTTTTCCCATGAGCCACATCAAACCAGAAAACTAAATGCATCGAAAATTATAGAGTAAATACTCAATCCAAAAAATGAACATTGGAGTTCTTCTTGATTCCTATCAGTGTATGAAAAATAACCCCTCAGCTTGTCCTTTCAATGCTAGGTTCGGAAGCGCACACACACAATTTAAGGAAATTTCGGGAAATTCATGAAATTACCTAATGCAACTTTTACCTTCATAAACTTTCCTATCTCAAACAACTGAACACAGCATCTCATGCAATTAAAACAAAAACAAAACAAAAAAAAAATCACATATAAGTACTGCATCGTACAGCCTTAAAAATAATAAAAAAATATAAATAAATAAAAACATTATCGATCGCAGGGTTAAAAGAAACCGAGAACGGAAAATCAAATTTACCGGCGAGACATTCACCGAACGGCGAAAAATATCTCTGCTATTCTCAGCAGTCAAAGACGACACATCCGAGTTCGAGCGAGACAAGTCCTGGTTGCAACCTATATGAGCTGCCAACGCCGGCGGATTCCGGCGTCGAGTATCCGACCCGAAATTCTCCTCCATTAGCAGTATTTCGAACTAAGGATTACAATGATCAAACAGGAAAAAAAATCTGGAAAAGATAGAACAAAAAAGGGAAAAAAACCCTTGGCAGGAAAATTTCGAGAGAGAGAGAGAAGCGGTGAAAGAAAAAGAGAGGATTAAGGCTCCACATGGAAACGCTTTTACATGTGTCATAACAGAAGTCGTAGCCACGTCAGACCGAGGATGATAGTATCCAGCCAGATATTTTTTCTCAGCAATAGCGCGTTGTCTTCACATGCCACGTTTTTGTTTCAATGTGCGTGTAAGTGTGTGAGACTGTGTGAGCTGTACAGATAAGGATGTGTTGGATGGATCTCGGTCCACATATTGCACTTTTTTTTTCTTCTTACAATTTTATATTTTGATTTTACTACTTATTTACAGTTATTTAAAAATATTTTTGACTCAATTTATGGAAAAAAAAAATATTTACCTTTTTAATTTCATAAGATTCATTTTATCAAATAATGATGTGTTGGATGGATCTCGGTCCACATATTGCACTATTTTTTTCTTCTTACAATTTTCTATTTTTATTTTATTTCTTATTTCAGTATTTAAAAATAGAGTAAAATATTTTTGGCACAATTTAAGAGAAAAAAATAAAAAGACTTAATTTTTTAATTTCATAAGATTCATTTTATCAAATAATTTAAATAAATCAAATGTCTTAGAATAACAAATTATTATAACTCAACTTTGACTCGCGTGGAATGAAGTTTGTTTGGATTTAATTTAGATGAGAATCATGAGATTATTAAACAATTCAAATACAGTCCTACAAGTTTGATAAAAATCGAAATAATTTGTTTTTCGACTCAATCCGTTTATACTCTTTATTTTACTGTATCTCTTTTTATGAAATCTTTTTAAATGTTAGGAGATAAAAGTGTAGTATTAGGAACTGAGTTCTTGATGTTTGTACTCTTTATTTTCTTTGGTATATTCCTTGAACAATATTACCTTAAACATTAATATTACATGAAACATTGGAACTCCTCAATCAATCGTTAATCATTATTTTGTTTTGCAACACAATGTTTTGTGATCATGGAGTATTGCTGAAAAATAAAAACATTACCTAATTCAAGAGCAAAACAAAGTGATATTTTATGATTTCTGATATTGATCTCTTTCGAGCAGAATAAGATATTATAGTGATTTGACGCCATAACCAATCGATAATGGGATAAATGGACTTGAAATTATTTTTTTATTTTTTTATTTTTTGCTTTTTTTTTTCCGATAAAGTTACACGCATATTATTCCTAAAAAGGGTTACATACAATATTGGTATGATTAGTTTGCAGTATTCATTTTAAAAGGTAAGTTTCTTGAACTAGGTCATTAAATATTCCTTAATTTTCGAGGGATAAAATGGTAACTTCAGCCCTGTGCATATCATTTTGTCTAATCTAGTTGCAATTTTATGCTGCCTTAAAAACCCAAATTATCACACAAATGAAAACAGAAAACCTCACAAATAAGCAATACTTCCTCCGTCCTGCAAAACTCTACACACTAATTTGGGCACAATTTTTAAGAAAAAAAGGAATATTTGTTTTATGATTGAGGGTATAAGGGTCAATTATGTGAGAAAAAAGACAAAAAATAATAAAGTGTTGAGAGATAAAAAGTAATGGCATTGTGTGTAAGTAACTGTCTATTGGGGGTAATAATTATGATAAAATTTGTCATTTTTGGGTGTGCAAAGTATTTAGGACAGATTAAAAAGAAAAGTGTGCAGAGTTTTAAGGGACGGAGGGAGTAGAATTTTATCAGAGTTTTAAGGGACGGAGGGAGTAGAATTTTATCAGGTCAAGTTAGTTGATCCTCACAATTGAGTCATTGATAAGTCACCTTCAAATTTCACATCTGATCCTCTAACTCGTAGATGTTTTTTTTTAATTTGGTCCCCAAATTATGAATAGTTCATTTAATGAGTAAACATTTATTTATTTATAATAATCTTATCCCCAAAATTTACGCTACATATACATGTGATCGACTCACTGTAAGCACATATATAATACATCTAAATATGTAAATGGGATGTCTACATGTTTGGTATACATTTTAAGAGAGGAGAAAATTTGATAAAAATGGAAGTAGAGAAACCCCACCACCTACACTTTGCATATTTTTCTTCTGTTCAGAATTTACAAGAAATTTACATAATGAAAATGTAGAGATACATGTTTTTGTCTAACACTAGATAGAGTTTATAAAATATAATTCTATACTAATCAATAAACTCAATATAATGGAGGGGGGTTGTTAAGTTAGGTTGACCTCAATGCCATAACTATATGGACATATGATATGACCAATAATAATGGAGTGTTGGCTGCATTTTATACACATACAAATAGTCTCTTTCCCAAATAAATAAATAAATAAACACATACATGCATGGTGAATAAAAAAACATCTCAATAGGGGCCAAAAAGAAATTATAAATCAGTATAAATAAATGTAAAGAGGAGATTTGATGAAAGAGCGGCAAAAGATGGAATTGTTTATTACAATTTAAGTTTACACGGCGTAACGTTAGTCTTATTTTTAAGTTGCATTCACAAACATTATAATGTTGTCTACTTGTCTTGTGTGTGCAACCATAAAATAATAAAATGCACTCTTTATTTGAATTGTAGTGATTGCATTGCTTTAAAAAGAGCCAATCATGCATTGTTCATTATGAGTAGGGTCTTTGTAAAATTGCATTATATATCTAATATTGAAACTTGTCGATTTAAATTTTATCTCATCAAATGTAAATGATGGATTCCATGAAATTATATTCATGTTTTTTTATAATTTTTGTAATTCATTATTATATATAAACATGTATATGTGCTTTAGGATGTAATTTTGTATGTTTTTTTTTTTTTTTTTTTTTTTTTGTATATTGGTAATTTAATTGTTTGTTCTTTAATTTATTTATGACACCATATTTATGCCCATTATTAATAAATACGTTAAGAGGTCACATGATTTGGGTCAGATCATTATAGCATGGTAGTATGAAAAATATTTTTAAAAAATAAAGTTGCTCGCTATTTTAGATGGTAGGTTTGAAATAAAGAAAAAACCTCGAATTAATGATTAAGCTATTGCTTTTTCATAGTCTAAAGAGCACATGCAATGATTAAATATCAATAATATGGGTGGTGGTTGCAATGACGTTGACCACGATTATATATTATCAAAATAATACTCCTTATGTTCTCATTATATATTTTTTTTCAATTATTGATCTAGGAAAATATAATCTAAGTACTGCAGTTGGTCCATGCATGATTATAATACTAAATTATTCTATGGATAAGGTCAAATTACCTCTATGATTTTATCGAGGAAATTTAATTCAAGTGGTGAAATTAAGGTTATAAAACATATGAATTTCACCAAAACTTATCTATTTAAGTGGAGCTTGAAATGTATTTATTTCATTGAATTTTATAGAAAATGGTGTTGCATATGTAGAATTGTGGAACAAATGATCTCATTCACAACATATATGATTTATCGGATTAGCTAACTTTCAAAACTACTATATACATATAATTAGACTACATATAAACAGAATTAAATTCAACTCTAATTCAGTTTTTAGATTCCTAGTCATCATCATCTTTAAGTAACTTGAAATACTAGAATGTTGACTGCCAAATTAGAAAAATATAGTTGAAAGTAATGTCAGAATTCTCAAAATCAAAAGCAAGATAAAAAAAAAAGTTAGTTACAATAAACCCAGGAATTAGGGCAAAAAAATTAACACAACCTTCGACAACTGTAATCAGCAGGAAAATTCCCAGAAGTTTGATTGCAATTTGCAACAAATAACAATTAGTCCCTAAACCTATAATTCGAAGGTTATATATATTTTTATTTCCTTTTTTTTCCCTTTATTTATTTATTTTTCCTCACCAAATAACGAACCACCATCGAATCTTAAGTTAGGCGAAGATTGGCGCACTGAACACGCAACCACTTGCGCCCACTGCTTCAATCTCGTTTTCACAATCTCTGGATCTTCACCTATTACAATTGGAAATTTTGTAAACAGATTAGAGAAGCGCTTTAATTTAATTCGAATTGATCTAAAACAAACATCGAAAAACTTATATCATTATTAATTCTTACTTGGATCGATGATTGAGCTATTGCTGTCGAGAGACGGAGTAGCCGAATCGCAATCGGAAAACGACGCAGAAGAAGATCGGGATAGGTTATTACTAAACTGCCGGTTCACAGCGTAGTAAAACTCAAGCGCAGGGAAAGTAGAGGAGAGTTTCGGATCCAAATCAGGCGAATCGAAGTTGAATCCCAATTCAAAGCAGGCGCGGAGCTCATCGAGGTCATCGTCGGTGACGCTGCGGCCGCGTCGGAGGCGATTGTTCCTCCGGCGATTGCTCCACGCCTCGTCACGTAGGATATCTGGTGACCATGAGTTCTGCTTGCAAAGAGACGGCGGGGCTCCGCGGCGGAGGCGTGGATCAGGTTGCGACATGGAGAAGCGCCGCCGGGCGGAGAGCAGGGGAAATATTTTTCTTTTTAAAAAAAAGTTATTTTGTGGTATTATTTTAGCGAGCGGGAATGGTGGGATTGGGAATCTGGGGGTTTTTATAGAGGTGGGCTGGGATGAGTTGTCAGTGATTTGTCTGACGTGGAATGTGGGCCCACGTCACCGGCGTGGGGTCCATGCAACCTGTCGCCGCTTCATTTTATGGTCTAATTTGCAAAGAGGTCCTAGTCTCCTAGAATATTCTCAAAGCAGAAAATATTCCGTTTTTCTTTATTCCATGTTTTTCTCTATTTTTTATTAAAATAATATTTAATTTTAGGAAAAACGAAAAAAAATATATATATAAACATTTAAATTTAAAATTAAAATATTCTTCATATAGAGAATCAGAATGAATTTATCTACGCTTAAGCAATGCATAACTACCTTACAGTTATGTGCATTATAAAAACATTGCATGATACTTAACATTTAAATATTTACACGAAAAAATAATAAAAAGGAAAAGCTAAAAATATGACGGATCGATTGAATAAGAATGATCAAACTTTCCAGCCAATTATTTGATTTCTAAATTTATTATTTTATAAAGTAACTCGTGTATTTTACTGGTCTTGCACTAATTAAAATAATAAAACTCAGACCTACTCTTGTTAATTAATGGATTTTTAATTGGTTTTAAATTAAAGTAGTGTAAAATTCAACAAAATAAAAATAATATTGAAAAGGAAAAAAAGATTAAATTATTTTTATTTAGAGAACATAATCCCTTATTATATTGTCTTTAGGCACACCATAATCCTTAAGAGAACATATTAATGAAGTAATTACACAATTAATTTATACCCTAATTTTTGCCTTTGTATCTAAAGTTTCTTATCTCTTACCGTGGTTTAAGCACATTTTCTGGGGAGAAATAGGAATAACGAGGCTAATGTATTATCTTATTCGTTTTTTAGAAATTTTTTTTTTTCCTTTTGTTTAAGCATTTTAAATGTAAAAAATTCAAGTCTTCTACCCTATGAATTAACATTAAAGATATATAATTTTGGGAAGTATCTCTCCCTCTTTCTTGGTTGAATTATGGTTTAAATTTGAAAATTTTGAAATTTATGTACGCTTTTAGAATTTAGATTCATTGTATCTGTTGCTTGAAATTCAAATTTTAGTGTGTATGATCATTCGGATTAAACAGAAATGGTAATGAATCTTCAGATCAAGGATTGAGATTTGGGAAATTTTCGAAAATTTGAAATATTAATACCGTAGAGGCATAGATCACGTACTTTCATTTAAAAAATACAAAGTTTGGTAAAATATGGTAAACATTGATATTAATTTGAATATAAGTTAATTAATATTATTAATTTTAAAATTTTGATAAGGGATGGTTTTGTTAAGAAAATAGAAAGTTTATAGTAAATGCAAAAAATAAAGCCATGTAACATAATGAATAAAAGTCAAAAACATGAATTAAAATTTTAAATTCACCTTTAGCAGCCAACGGGTATTATTCTGGTCATGTATTGCAATTTTATTCGTGGAAGAAAAGTATGTGTTCTATTTAGGGCAATAAAGATTCGAAGCGTCAACTTATACATTTTAAATTATGTTGATATTTAAAAGAAACATAAGAAATTATTTTCTCTATTAATATTTTTACAAGATAGCCCCAGTAAAAAGGAAATATTTGAAAAGTCAAATTTTTATATTTAATTGAAAATTTCATAATACTTACACGAAAATGCTAGAGAGTAGTTATTTTATGTTCTTAATTAATAAATAGAAAATACAAAATTGCAACATTATTCAACTGACTGAAAATAAAACATTATATTTTGGAAAAATATTTCTGTCCTTTTTAAGAGACTTGGTGAGTAATTTACAAATAAGATTGAAAAAAAAAATATATATATATATATATATAATTATATTTATTGCAGTTGACTAAAAAACATAAAAAATAAATAAATATATTATTGAAACGTGGAAACAAACATAAGAGAATTGTCTTGAAATTTGAAGCTTATATTGATGTCGATGTAATGTAATTCAATTATTCAACCCAATTTAATTAAACTTTCTTTGAGATAGTTTGAAGGGCAATTCAATTCCACTTTATTTTCATTATTATGTTTTTATTTTTCGAAACATAGAGTTTATTAAGTCTTAAAAACAAAATTCTCAAATTTGTCGTTATTATCTACTAATTTATTTTTTTTACCTAAAAAGTACAGTAATTTTTTTTTTTTTTTTTAGAATACAGAATTCAACGGAAATATTGAGGTGGGTTTAAAGTTTAAGGATTGTATAGTGCATATTGATACTTCAAAGTTTAAAGGGCTTTTGACCATTTAGTCCACTCAAATTAATATAACCACTCATTACTAAACGTTTATTTCCTATTTTTGTATAAAAAATTTAAAATAAAATTAACGGTTGAAACATTTAATTACCTGACTTAACATATGAATTTAAGCATTTGACTGCGAGATCACATATAAGAATTTAAGAATAACATGACCCGTTTCATTATTATTAAAGAAAAAAAAAAGAAAATAATGAGCTGGGCCTCAGTTATTTTAGGTAACATAGATTGGGCCTTGCACATAGAGAATGTTATCCTGTAAAATTATAATGAAAATAGCCAGTTCTAGAGGCCCAGTTTAACCCAACCTTCGAAAAGCATCTTTATAAACTTCACAAAAAAGGAAAAAAACAGCTAATAATTGCCTAAAGGCTACATTGGCTCTGTTGGACTTTTCTATTGCAAACTACGTTTTATTTTTTACTAGTATACTACACGGATGAAAAAAAACTAAATTAAATTTAATAAAATTAAAATAATATAAATATTATTTATAGAAAAAAAATATAAATAAAAAACATATTAACAAAAACTATTTAATTTCATTTATAATAAGTCAGTAATCATTCTTAATCAACTCACCTTTATTTTAATTTTGTATATCTTTCTCTAAAAAATATAAATTAAACAATTTTGATATCTATAAATAATTTCTATTATTGAATCTAACATGTGTTATTTTAAGAAATTTAATTAAAATTCATATATTATTTAATAATGTCTATTGTCAAAATCATTAAATAGTAGCCACATTAATTAACTTTAAAATTCTAGTTACTATAGATTTAATTTGTAAAATTAAAATAAAATTTATCTATAAAAAAAAGGAAAAAAACACTTAATGAGATAATCTGATGTGCAAGCATTGTATGAATGTTATGTGGCATTTTTGTCTTACTTATATATATATATAAGAATTTCATATTTTTTATTAATGATATGTAATGATGATATTATTTTAATGTTGTGATATTTGAATAGTTTTGGTCATGATTTAGTTACAATCACAAATTGACATTTCGCCAATCCCTAGAACACCTTTAGTAGGAGGTTCACCGAGCATGGGTTAATTCCGTAATTTTACCACCTCCTTGTAGTGAAATTTTATTTTACTTTTTACTAGTTGAATAAAAGAGTGTTAAGATTCCGAACCTAACTCCCTATTTTCAACTCTCAATATATTTAATTTCCTTAATTCAACAAATGTCCAACTTACCTTCTACTTTCTTAGACTCTCTTCCAAAGGACTTTATTTACACCACCAAATCAGGTTTGGTCCGTTTGGATAATACTCCATGCTTTATGTTATATCTGGAAATCACTCTTCTTTTCACTTGTGTTTTTTCTCTCTTAATGTAGATGTCCTTTTCAAATAATGAAAAAATGATATTTATACCTAAATTCGAATTAGTTTAACCGCCCCTAAAATATCGCATCACGTAGCCACTAACACAGAGCATTTACTAGGATCCTAGATCGTGGGTTTGAACGACATAAAATATTTCGCTATCCTTTTCAGCGAAATGAAGTATTCGAACTGGATTATGTTTCTCGTCTTCGTAAATGTATCTCGAACTTACCATTTCGCAATATTAAACAGATCCAAAGACCCAGAAATCTACTTCAAGCATGGCGAGATATACTGATATTCACATCTCTGAAATATATCGCGCAGCTATATACGAAGTAATAATTCATCTCACATTAGTATAATAATATTGGTTTATCTTGAGCGAGATATTCATCTCGGATAGTCCTACATCTCGACTATATCACTTTAGTTGTAGCTTGATGCTGACATGTCGATAGAAAATAACAATTGGTTTTAGCTAATAAAATAATTTTTATGGGTACTTTTGACAAAGGGGGATAAAGTTAGATAGGATAATACCAAATTTATAAGAAAAGATCTTATCGTATTGAAACGTTGAATGCCTCCATGACTTGACCCAAAATGCATTGTATTTCCCGATGCCATTTTTAAGAAATTTATTTCTCAATCAATATTGAAATAGACCCTGAATCTTAAGTATAAGATTTCTCATAAATTTGTTTTATGAATCTATTTCTATGAGATAGATTAATAGAAATAGATTAATACACAACTTATTATTACGCGGAGATAAATTTGAATGGAAAACAACAAATTGTTGGGTTTCATTTTACAAAATTATATTTTCATAAAATAATCTCATATTAATTTTTATGTCATATTTCAACTAATGTTATTTTTCAATTTCTGCTCAATGGCCCGTAAAGGTATGGCATCAAAGATTCAACTCAAATGACATCCTTAGTCATACACTCATAAATTATCAGTATAATACAATTTCAATATAAATTATCTAACAAGTGAGATTTTTTTTTTACCTGGTTGAGAAAAAAAAAATGTAAATAAAAATACAAAAATTCATGTGAGACAGTTTCACGGATAGTTACCGTGAGATGGAGTCCATCACCCATAAATAACATGTGAATTGCAGGGTTTAGGGTGTGGATAATTGGATTGTGAATTGATCCGTCTCACACAATATAATAAAAATTTATGAGACGGTTTTACATGAAACTCACAATATATATATATATATATATATATATATATATATGGTTTTTTTTTCCGGAAATCTATGTGTCATTGAGAGTCAAGAGCATGATATACTCGTTAAATGTGTAGTCTTACAATATTTTAATTCTTACACAAATATATAGGGGCATTTCCTCTTTCCGGTCCGGTGCCCAAACTACCACATGCCAATTATAATGATATTAAACTACCACGCAATATAACAAAATAGCTCAAAATATCACAAATTATGGAAAATAATATTCAACCCTCACTTTTATCATATTGATTAGACACAAATGTTGACCATTCCACACAAGTCCCATCAGAGGACTTACACAAAATTAGAAATTATGCTTTACTCGAAATTTATAGAAATTATGCATTACTCGAAAATTCTTTAAAAAAAAAAAAATACACACACAGCATTACACGAAATTTGATAATTATAAAATAATTAATGGTATAAAAAAAGATGGTAATGTGGCACTATTTTCGTGTATGGTATGAAACATAACTTTGATAATTAAAAAAGAAAGAATCCAAGAATATTTTTTTTGACAGAATTTTTCGTGTAATGTGGCACAAAAAAAAAAGAAGAAAAATTCAAGAATAAAAAACATGGACTTTGGTAATGTGGCACAAATTTTCGTGTAAAGCCACATTACCATTACATGTGATAATTCTATGTGATAAAGAAATTTCGTCTAACATTACATGTTATAATTATCATGTAATATAAAACAATTGTGTAACATAACAAAAAAAATTATTAATTTTCATGTAACTTAAAAAAATAAAAATCGGTTCTTCTTACACTAAAATTAATTTAATTTTCATGTAACCCAAAAAAGAATAAAATTCTTACACAAAAATTAATTTAATTTTCGTACAACCCATTTTTATTTTTCTTACAAGAAAATTTTCGAACCTTTTCTGTTAAGAGAGTTTTGTTTGTGCACTATTTTCATGTAAGTCATTTGATTAAATAGAACTCAAAATATGTACCATGTATTCATATAAGTCAAAGTATATATTATATCTTCCAAAATATACCATTCAATTTCATCACACTGTCAAAACTATAAATCAGTCTTATGTCCCATAAAACACTATTCACAAATGACTTGATCAAAATAAATGATAAAAATGATCAAAACTTATATTTTATAACAAAAGGGTTTAAATTTTTATAGAATGGTGCAAAAGATAATAAATTATACATTTTGTGGTAGAAATGACCATTTACTCTTTCCTGATGACTTACATAAACTACGACGTCTATTTAAATATGATATCATCTGGACAAAGATGGTCCCCATCAACCAATCAGAATCAGATCTCGCCATTGTTACTGTGGCACCACCTCCACCTTGTTGTGCGCGCATTACGCACCAGGCGCACTCCATCATTAGTGCGAAGCTCACTGACACTGACACACACGCGCGGAGTTATCCTGTCACAACTCCGTACTCTCCGCTGACCGCACCCGAATTCCAACCAATCAGAGGCCGCCAATTTTGGCTTTGTCGGGAACCGCTAACGTTCCTGATTCCTCCACGTAACGCCATCCCATTGGCTGGAGGGTCACATCAAGACTCCCAAGCTCGAATCTGATTGGACCACGTTCTGAAGTTGTAGGCCTCCAGCAAATTAAATATTGCGGAAAATAAATGATTAAAAAGGGATTTAAATTAAGGGAGAGTCGTATCGAGGGAGCGATAGACACTTGGCGACTCCACCAGCCATCAAGCCGGCGAAGAAGAAGGAAACGACACGATCACCACTTTTCTCTACCTCACTCTCTCTATAAGGGTAAATTCGGTTCTCTATTGTTGTTTTTCCTTTCTTTCTCGAGAATTCCTAATTCCTCAACTTCCCGTCATTTCCCCCTTTATGATTTTGAATTTTCGTGATTTTTAGTAGGAGTTGATTTCCGATTAATTCTCCTTGTGTTTTGTTAGTGATCTCGTGATTTCTGGAAATATTTATTTATTTTATACTGCATACTGAAGAAGAAGTAATTCGGGCTGAGGTTTGGGGTTTCCGAATTGTTAATTTCTTTGTGATCTATGATGCAATTTTGGAGCTGCAAAATGAGCTCTGGAAAGAGGAAAAAGCGAAAAAGAAAATTAAATTATGCAGATGATCCTGTATTGGATTTCCCGGATGTCTTTCTGAGTGAAAGATTGTAAACTCAAGTATGCCGCTGATTCAGAAAGTGAAGTTGTTTATTTGGAGTTCTCCAGTTCATGTTTGGTTGTAGATCTGGAAATTGATAAAAAGAATAGGCTTAAATATGGTACTTAGATGCTTAGTAATAGTGGTTTAAGGAATAAAAAATTGAAGGTTTGATACTCATTATGATTAGCTGTTTTCAAGTGAAAGCTGCCTTACTATACTTTTGTCAGTTCTTTAAAGTTAAGCATCAACCCATCATATCTGTTAAGAGCATTAGTAAAAGCATGGAGTGCGATTTTTTCGTATTTAAATATTTCCTCCTTTTTCTTTGGTTTACCCTCCCTGTTTTCTCCTGTTCACTTCTTTGGGGTTTTGGCCTCTGCAAATTAATGTTTTCTTATAGCAACTTAACGTGTTAGCTCTTTCCTTTTGTCAAGGCTGTATGATACTTTCTTGATCTATTCATGCTGTAGGTTCTTTTTTAATTAATTTGGAGAGGAGGATTATTGTTTTGTTATTGTGGTTTTATTTTCATGATTGAAATACTAATTATTATGAATTTGATCAGCTAGTGGCTCCTCTTTTTGCATACTTGCAATAATGGGGTCTTACATGAACTTCAAGAACTTCGGAGACACTGCAGAACTTGATGGTATTGGTGGGAAGCCAGATGGTAATTATCCGTTGGTTCGACAGTCTTCTGTTTATTCTCTGACGTTTGATCAGTTTCAGAACTCTTTGGGTGGCTCTGGAAAGGACTTTGGATCTATGAACATGGAGGATTTTATGAAGAGTATTTGGACTGCTGAAGAGAGCCAAGCTCTTGCATCTTCCACTGGTGGCGGAGATGGAAGTGTTCAGGCTGGAAACTTACAGCGACAGGGTTCTTTAACATTACCTCGAACACTTAGCCAGAAAACTGTTGATGAAGTGTTTAGGGATGTCCTGAACGAAACCATTGGTGGAAAGCCTGGAAGTGTGACTGGGGAATCAAATTTGGGGCCTAGGCAGCCCACTCTAGGTGAGATGACATTAGAAGAGTTTTTGTCTCTAGCAGGGGTGGTTAGAGAAGATGCTCAACCTCCAGGAAGGCTGAATGGTACTGGTTTCTATGGTGGTTTACCTCCGTCAAATGGCAATAATTCTTCTGTAAACATAGGATTTCAACGACCCTCTCATAATGGTCTGTTGGGCAATCAACTTGCAGAACAGAACAATATTGTTCTTAAGTCACCTAACATTGGAGGTAATATGAATGGTGTAAAATCTTCTCAGCCACAACCTCTGCAGCCTCAGACGCAATTACAGCCGTTATTTCCAAAGCAAACAACACTGGCCTTTTCCTCACCTACCCAACTTGGAAGCAACACTCAGCTGTCTAGCCCAGGAGCAAAGGGTCCAGTTGTGGAAATGAGGAATGCTTTGAGTAACAAAAGAGTTCAAGGTGCAGCAATAGTCATGGGTGGATTGAATAATGGAGCAGCAGTTGGAGGAGGATCTCCTGGGAATAATCTATATCGAGATGCTATTGGTAAGAGTAATACAGACACATCATCTTTATCGTCTTCACCTTATGACTTTGGGGAAAGCGGACGTGGTAGGAGATCATCTGGCTCTTTGGAGAAAGTGGTGGAAAGGAGGCGAAGGAGAATGATTAAAAACAGAGAATCTGCTGCCAGGTCACGAGCTAGAAAGCAGGTGATTCATTAAAATGATGGATGTGAAATTAGTTATCCATACTGCTGTCTTTCTTAAGTTTTCTTCATCTTAGTGATTGTGGCAAATTAATACAAAAATCATAGTTTGGTGTGTATGTAGAAGGTTGTGCCATTGTGCACTTAGATCATTAATTCAAGGTCCAGCAAAAAAGTACTTATTTGACAAATGGCTGAGGCTTGAGGCCAGAGTATTCCGAGCTCTTGATTTGAAAACTGTCTTGGAACATATTATAGACCACATACAGGCTGAAGCCCACTTTTTTACATCGACTTCGTATTTTTGTTGCAATGAAGCCAAAACATTTGTTCATTGTCTACAAAGATCAGTAAACAAAGCTGAAAGCTGTTTGGTAAATAGTGATACATATGGTAGATTTTCTTATTTAAGTTCTTTTTGTTGACTATCGGATTTGTTTCTTCATTCTCCAAAAATTGGTTGTTGGTATGCTGCATTATTATGATGGAAGCTGAAAAAATTAACATCTAGATACTATAGGATTTGCTTATGCCACCCACTCCTCTTTCAGATACGCATGCCATGTGTCCCAAAAAGCATAAAATCTTCATGTGACTACATGATATTCATTTGTCAACAGTTTTCACTTCTTTTACAAGTCAATATCTGATAAAAAAATTCATCACAGAATTCATTGTCCTTTGTATTATTGCCTGCACATCCAATAAGTAATCCTTACAATGGAATATGTAAAAATGTAGGCCTATACTCTGGAACTGGAAGCAGAAGTAGCAAAGCTCAGAGAATTGAACCAAGAGATGCAGAAAAAGCAGGTAAATTTGTTTTCTTGTCTATATAAATATCTAACTGGAAAGTGACGGTTCTGACAAAAGATTTTTATCAATGCCAATGCAGGAAGAATTTGTGGAGATGCAGAAAAATCAGGTACACTGCTAGTATTTCCTATACTTTCATCATTGTTGTACTTTGGATATACTTGAATAGATTAACAAAACGAATATTCTCAGTAATCAATCAAACTCCTCTGTCTTCAGGTTTTTCAAACTGCAAATTATCACATTCTCTTCTTGAATTTATTTACATGAGATCTTAGCAGTTAGCATCATATATAAGAGATGATTACTGTCATTTGCTTTTTTAATTTAAAGGGGGAAGGGTAATACCTAAAATTAATTGGAAAGAAACTGTTAAAAAAGGACATGTTACGCATAAATAAATGTAAATGAGAATGTGTCATTCATCTTACCTCTAATAATCCTTGGATTCTGATTCAGACAGAGTTAGCTTGGGTTTCCTTACTACATATGAAAAAATAGAATGAGAACGATGAAAAATATACGTGATGCATTTCATTGGTTGAGCCTCGAACCCCTTGTTCATATTGCATGTTTTGTTCTTTGGTGGTTTTCTGGCACTGAGCTGACTTTTGCTGTCTCATTTTTTTTCCTCGTTAGATCTTGGAGACGATGAGTAAGCCCTGGGGAGGTAAAAGAAGATGCTTGAGAAGGACACTAACTGGACCTTGGTAAAATTTATAACAGTACGAATCTCTGTTTGTTTATAGGGTCCAAACAACGATCCTTTTCGGATCTCATTCTCGTAAAGATACGCTGTGGCTAATGTACAGAAGCAAAAGAGTGTCAATGCTGTAAATTATGGTGCTATTCTTATTAGTGTCCCTATGTATGACTACCATTTGCTTCTCTGCCTTTGTTGATTTATTGTGTATCTCAAATGCAGTTAATTATGTTGTTTAGTTTAGAGTAGAATCTAGAGAATTTTGGATATGGGTAATACAAGAATATAGACATAAATTTGGTATTGTTAGAACAGCATGGTAATATTATGTTCTGTGTTTTGGTCTGATCACTATGTTTCTGCAACTTTGTACTCCAAAATTTATGATTTTACTAGTTTGGGTATATGTAAAGTTGACAATTACTTGTGATCGTGTAGTTTCCGTAATCCTTGGTTAATTTGCGAGATGACTGCAATTCATTGTTTTTAAAGAGATTTAAATTATTTTAAAATTCAATCTGTGTCTTCAATGTGATTACATATCATGTGATTTTTGTACATATTAATTTGTTTGTTTTTGGTTATTAGGCAGTATATCTGAAATTCCAATATACTAATTAGTCAAAATCTTCCCCAAGAATCTTCTCTTATGAAAAAAAGAAAATGACATCCATACCTATGTTTTTTATTCTAATAATACTGCAGAATCACATACCTTTTATACTAGAATGTTTGTTAAGGATAAGTATGTTTTTTGTAATATCAATCTATAAAGCTAATTTCCGCATACTTTGTATTCAGTAAGTTAAAAATTGATTTGTAAAAATGAATTTTATTGATAATGAGATTTCATACACAAAATTATATGCACTGAGTGTTAGGAATAATATTTATTATTTAGTTATTTAATTGATAATATGAGTTTACTTAGTCAAATAGGATCCCCAAGTTTATAGTGCTTGATTGTTAGTAATGGACCACGTGTTTAGATTTAGTTGTTAGTCAGTTTTCTATTTAAGTTGTAACATTTCATTTTGATTAATTGAAGAACTACCTTTGAGTTTTTCCAACATGGTATCAGAGCCTGGATCTGACCTGTGATCCGGCTTTTGCTATGAAAAGTTCATATATCTTCTTCCGGCAGAACACCTCCGATTATATAAATCTGTTGTCCCATTATATTAAAAATTGCTAAAGCCCTTACAATTTGATCATTGGCCAGAGAGAGAACAAAAAGCAAAAAGGGAAGATAAATAGGGGGTTAGAGAGAGAAGAGATTTTCAACAAATTCAATTTTGTTTTCTCTGAAATTGCACTGCTTTGAATATCGATTTCCTTTGTTCCATGAAAATGGAGGAAATCCAGTGAATTATGTGATTGAAGGGGAGAGATTTAAGTGTGATGGAGAGAAACGAGATTTTTCGAAGAGGAGAAGAGTCGACAGGTCTTCGACGCATTAGATCAAAGAGAAAAAGGAGAAAAGCAAGGGCAAAGAGAAAAAGATTGATTGCTGAGTTGGAGAAGAAGGAGGATAGAGTGAGGGGGTTATTTGTTGTTTTTCATTAATTGTTATTGGCTGCCGTTGCTTGATGGCATTTTTTGTGAGGTAATTGTTGGAAGAGAAATGGTGGTTGCTAGGGGGTTTACGACGTGGTTTAGTGTGAGGTTGCTGAAGAGAACAAACGTGAAGTAAGTGTGGGGAAGAAGCAGGAGTATGGAATGATGGAGATTTAGGTGACGAAAGTGGAGACGAGGCTGTGAAGTTGCCGATGAGGGTTCGGATCCACGATCTGGAATTGGGTCGGATCGTCATTGGAAAGGATTGAGAAGTTGCTGTAATGGGAATGTTAAGGAGAAGAAGTGTGTTGTTGATAAAGTTAGTAATGGTGGTGATTTGTCGATGGATGAGGAGTCTGTTAGTAGGAAAAGGAACTGTGGAGAGTAGTCTTGATGAATGTTAGTGAGGAAGGTGTGGGTAGTTTGGCAAAAGAATGTGAGCTGTTGCAGGAGATGGAGTTGCACTAATGAGAGGAGAGTTATGATGGCATTAAGGCGATTGGACAGTGTTGCCAAATGTTGGAGGGGTTGCTAATATGCGCATAAAGATGAAGGCTAATCAAGTGATGAAAATATGCTCATTAGGTGTTCAATGAAATGCTGCCAGAGACGTGGTTTCTTGGAATGCGATGATTGTGGGGGTAGAGGACGATTTCGGAGCAGTGAAGATAGATGATGGGGATGAAGAGATGAACGAGAAATATGAAAGCATGCTCGATGATGCAAAGAAAGAGAAAATGTGGAAATCTATCAAAATGGTGATCATGGGATTTTTGAGTTCATTATTAGAGAAATGGAGAGCATTAATAGCAAGAATAGAGAGATTGGGAAAGATGTGAAGCATTTCACCACCGAGAGGCATAGAAAAGTGCTTTTGAGTTTGAAAATGGTTCTTGGAAACCATTGGAGTTAGACTGGAAAACTCTTGCTATGAAAAGAGTTTTGTTGAAGATGAGTGAAGTCTTCAAGATTTGGTGCAGTCAAAATTGACTATAGAGTGTGGTGAAATCAGCAGCAGCTGATGTATCTATTTTTAGTATGAGAACATGGTGGAATACTTCATTGGAGTAGAAGTGTTCGATTAGCAGCAGCTAATATATTTCTTTTGGAAAAGAAATGAGGAGTTCTTGTGCTTGATGGATTGAGACGTTCGAAAAGTAGCATTCGTCCAAGTTAATGATGGTTTTAGACGTTCAAAAAGTTGCGTTCGTCCAATTGAGTGTTTGAGGCATCCGAAAAGTTGCGTTTCTCCAATGGAGTGTTTGAGGCGTTCGAAAAATTGCGTTCGTCCAAGATTGATAGAGTGCGATGCACTGGAAAATATGCTTCTTTCGTAAAAGAAGTATACTGAAGAAAAAAAAGAAGAAATTTTGTGTAAACTGTTTTTCAGCAGAAATCAGTTTAAGGAAGGGTGTTAGGAATAATTTTTATTATTTAGTTATTTAATTGATAATATGAGTTTACTTAGTCAAATAGGATCCCCAAGTTTATAGTGCTTGATTGTTAGTAGTGGACCACGTGTTTAGATTTAGTTGTTAGTCAGTTTTCTATTTAAGTTGTAACATTTCATTTTGATTAATTGAAGAACTACCTTTGAGTTTTTCCAACACTGAGATGACTTAAATCATTCTCTTTTATATTCTGAAAATGTAATTTCTTACAAATGAAAATAATTTTAACAATCGAAGTTAAGTTAAATATAAAAAATTTACAAGCCCAAAAAAAAACCCAGAAAATTAAATAAATAATGTCATACTACAATCTCTAGTTAAGAAAACAAACTAGGATAAGAAAAAACGTAGAGTTGTATACTTGTATCGGATATGAATTACAGCTCGGACAAAGCTATTATTCCGATCAGGATTAGGCAATCCTAAAAGCTGTCGTATTTTTTAATTTGGCGAGCTACAAGTAGTATATTAAACGACGCCGCTAGGGAGCTAAACAAAATTGGAGAGAGAGAGAGATGCTGAGAAGCTTGAGTAGAAGAGTTCCATTTCCGGCTTCGAGTCGATCAATTTCACGGCGGCGTAGCCCGAATTTGCCCGCCCAACCAATTCGACAGTTATGTTCAAGTGTTCTACCCGACACACTAGACCGGAGCTCCGACTCCCACGCCCGCAACTCTGAAGCAATGGAAGGCCTAATTTCTCTACTCCACTCTCATATCCAACAGGCATCTCTCCCTCTCATGTTACTTTCTCGGGTGTGATGAGTTGTGTATGTGTATGATTGCCTGAAAACGGTAGTTTTTGGTGAATTAGGTGATCAATGGTGGCGGACCCGAGGCTCTAAAGAGGAACAGAAGTAGGAATAAGCTTCTTCCTAGGGAGCGAATTGATCGTTTGATTGATCCTGGTTCTTCGTTCCTTGAGCTTTCTCAGGTTGGTTTTTCTATGATTTTTGCAGAAAAAATAACTCTACCATGGCAAAATTACATTTTAACCAATTGCTAGATTGCAACTGACATTCGATTTGGTATTAAATTGTCCTTAATGTATTTTCCTGTTCCTGAACTTAGCTTGCTGGCCATGAATTGTATGATGAACCATTACCATCTGGTGGAATAATTACTGGTATTGGTCCAGTGCATGGGAGGCTCTGTATGTTTGTTGCCAATGATCCCACTGTAAAGGGTGGAACATACTATCCAATCACTATCAAGAAACATCTTAGGGCTCAAGAGATTGCTACTCAATGCAGATTACCGTGTATGTATCTGGTGGACAGTGGAGGTGCTTTCCTTCCAAAGCAAGCTGAGGTCTTCCCTGATAAAGAAAATTTTGGTAGAATTTTCTACAACCAAGCTTTGATGTCAGCAGAAGGCATTCCCCAGATTGCTTTGGTACTCGGCTCTTGCACAGCTGGTGGGGCATATATTCCTGCCATGGCTGATGAAAGTGTAATGGTCAAAGGAAATGGAACAATATTTCTTGCTGGACCTCCACTTGTAAAGGTTTGTGTAAAATTTCTGATTATTTTTCAATGGGCCTACTCTTTTAATGTGATACTTATTTGAACTTTTAGTAGGCTGCTACCGGAGAGGAAGTTTCTGCGGAAGACTTGGGTGGTGCATCTGTGCATTGTAGGACATCAGGTGTTTCAGATTATTTTGCTCAAGGTAAAGCTTTAACTTGCTTTTATCTCATTGGTCATCTTTAAACCATGATAATCCACCTTTGCTTTATATTGACAGACTTCATTTCTAAACCTATAGCCTTCTATTGCATTTGTTGAATGACATTGTGCAAGTCATGCTTATCTTGTAGATGAACAGCATGCACTTGCTATTGGAAGAAATATAGTTAAAAATCTGCATATGGCTGGCAATATGGGTGGACATCACGGAACATCTGATTTCAAGGAGCCTTTGTATGATGTAACTGAACTTCGTGCTATTGCACCAACAGACCTAAAGCAGTCATTTGACATTCGATCAATAATTTCACGTATTGTTGATGGTAGTGAATTTGATGAATTCAAGAAACTATATGGCACTGTAAGACCTTTTAATTTCTTCAAACCGTGTTGTGCTTATCAATATTTATATACGTATGCATCTAATAGTATCTTGTAATTGGGCCTCGTGGTTTCCTATGAACAGACACTTGTAACAGGCTTTGCAAGAATATTTGGGCAACCTGTTGGAATTATCGGGAATAATGGTATACTGTTCAATGAATCTGCTTTGAAGGGGGCTCATTTTATTGAATTATGTACTCAACGAAACATCCCATTGATCTTTCTTCAGAATATCACTGGATTTATGGTATGCAGCATCCTACTTCTCCTATTGACTTCAGTGATTTGACATATCTTATACTACTTAACAATATTAAGTAACTAAAAAAAGTGTGGGTAGCTCTAATTTCTATGATTATTTATTTAGTTCAAGAATAAGGATGTGCCATCTGAAATCTATATAGTTGCTGCCAGTGTTAACATCATATTGATAATGATTTGCAACTAATTGGATAGACCAACAGAATATATGGATCATATTAACCGGTTAAAGCTCATTTCCTGTTTGGAAGATGCTTGCGGAGGAACATTCTGGAAAATACATGCATGAGTGAAGTTTTTGATCTACCTTCCCTTATTTCCTGTTGTTACTTGAAGAATCTTAGTAGTATGGCAGACCTTTCAATGTTTGCTGGGTCTGAGCTCACTTTCTTTGTTATGAAGTTCTTCATGCTATTTTGTGTACTCAAAGCCAAGACATATATACATTTACTGGAGGAATTAAAATCAATTCACAAAGTTTAGCTTCCAACTCTATTTAATGGAGCATGAAAGTTAATACATTTTCTTGGATAAGTTGATAAAATTTGTTATGAGCATCTCCTATATAGATATCTCTAAAAATGAGTCTTTTGTGCTATTTTTTTCACATTTTTCTTATTTGTGTTAACTTTTTACATTTCAAAAATTACATCAAAAATTTGAGAATTCATTATAGAACTTCTTAGTGAACAAATATTTCAGGTTGGCTCAAAATCTGAAGCTAATGGTATAGCAAAATCTGGAGCTAAAATGGTTATGGCAGTTTCTTGCGCAAAGGTTGGTTCCTTTTTATATCTCCCACGTCTATCTTTTTCCCGTGTTGCTACTGTCCATGTTCTTTTCAAATTACGTCTTGCATCACACCAGTTCAGTCATTCCTTTCCATAGAATTAGAAAACATGGATTTGTAGTTTCCTTCTATCTGTGTGTATCTTTCAAATTCTTCTATGGAGTGAAGAAAATTAAAAGGAATCACTGATTCATCTTGTCTCTTACTGCATTAAATTTAGGTGCCCAAAATTACGGTGGTTGTTGGTGGAAGCTTCGGAGCGGGAAACTATGCAATGTGTGGTCGTGCATACAGTCCTAATTTCATGTTCTTTTGGCCAAATGCTAGAATATCTGTAATGGGAGGAGCTCAGGTAGTCACCCTGGCATTTGATTTCTTTGGATTTTAACAAATTTAAAACTGGACCATTCTTTTTTTTTTTTTTTTGGATCTGAAAAACCCAAAACACAAACTGATCTTACAAGATTTAGAGTTTTCAAGTTTTACTAGGCTATTGGTCATCTTTCATTTGAAAGTGTTGATGGAGAATGTACGTATTAAAAAAATTGAACTGCATCATAAGAACTTTTAACATCCTCTTCAGGCTGCTGGAGTGCTAGCTCAGATAGAACGAGCCAATCGAAAAAAAACTGGAATCAAGGTAAGACTTTAGTTTGGCCATAGACTGAACCTGCAAGTGAAGATAATAACACGTGTATACTGCAGTGGAGCAAGGAAGAGGAGGAGAAATTCAAAGCAGGAGTAGTGGAGGCATACGAACGAGAAGGCAGTGCGTATTACTCGACAGCAAGGCTTTGGGATGATGGGGTGATCGACCCAGCTGAGACCAGGAAAATCTTAGGCCTCTGCATTGCTGCTGCTTCGATGAACACAAAGCCTGAGGGTACAAAGTTTGGTGTCTTCAGAATGTAACATATTGGCAATCTGATGAGGAGCCTCTTATTTCACTTTCTGGGCTAGCTCTCCAAATTGTATCGTGGAGGATGAATGTAAATTTGACAACTTTACATGCAAATTGACCAAATAACATGATGCCAAAATCACCTTTCTCTCTTTACTATTATTCTTTAAACTTTATGAAATTTGAACTTTGTAACCATAAGTACAAAAAAGACACCAGTGTTTTTTAGCATCGAAATCTGGCTTTTCTTGAGTCGAGATCCTCTACTGTTTCCAACCTATGAAATTTCTTGAAAGAAAAGACACATAAAATAAAAATCATTTTTTCCATTTTCATAAAATTTTGATTTTGATATTTATTCAATGGGTAATATCAAGTTATATAATTTTAATAAAACGTTAAGATCAAAAGCGCCCGTGGCCTAATGGATAAGGCGTCTGACTTCTAATCAGGCGATTGTGGGTTCGAGTCCCACCGGGCGTGCGATTTTAAATTTTTTACGATACCAATTGAAAATAAAAAAAATTCAGTGGGCCCCATAACAGATAAGTTTTCTGTAGCCCAATGGGCCCAATCTTTTACAAAAATCTATATGAGGCCCAATCTTTATTTTTTGGACATGATACGAGGCTTTATTTTTATGGGCGTGCGATTTTTAAATTTTTTACGATACCAATTGAAAATAAAAAAAATTCAGTGGGCCCCATAACAGATAAGTTTTCTGTAGCCCAATGGGCCCAATCTTTTACAAAAATCTATATGAGGCCCAATCTTTATTTTTTGGACATGATACGAGGCTTTATTTTTATTAATAAACTAGTATAGTCCGTGTAATACACGAGATTTAATTAAAAAATTAATAAATTTAGTGAAATTAAAAAAAATTAAATATTATTTTATACAAAAAATTAAATTTCTGATTTGTGCAATATATTTCATCTAATTTAATATTAAATATAATAAAATATGATCAAATAATTATTTAGTTGTCAAAATATGTGTTGTACTTGTAGATGATCATTTAAAAAATTATAATCCCTCAATCCCGCAAAACTCTGCACACTAATTTGGGTACAGTTTTTAAGAATGTGACATTTTAGTTTTATTTTTTATATATATAAAGATAATAATAATGATAATATATTAAGAAAAACTGGAAGCAAAAAATAGTTGGTTTATCAGTCACCATCTCCACCAGAAAATGAAAAACCCACGTGAATAGTTGTTGAATCTCCACTGCCATTCCATTATTTTGTCCGATACTCAGAAACATCTCCAATTTAATTTCTTTTATATCTCCGTAAACATCATTGCTTTCTTGCAGCTCTCAATTCGCACGCGGCGACCCAAAACCATCGATTGTATTTGCGTGTGCGTGTACGTACAAATTTTACGAACAGATCACGCAGCAATTCTGAAGATTTTTCAGATATTCTTTAGGGGGTTTTGCAATCCATTCATTGTTCCTGAAAATGGCTGCTTCTTGTTGCTCTTCAGCCGCCTTATTGATCTCGCGCCCCCGCCTCCGGTACGGAGTTGTTTCGTCGAACTCAGTGAGTCAATCGCAGCAGAGCAACCGATTCGGGCTTTCATTTCGGGATCAGAAGAGGCTCGAGGCCCGAAGCTCCGTACGTGCATCCTCCCTGGGTGATAACAGAAGTAAATATATTTATTCAATTTTTTTAATTGTTGCCTAATTCTGGATTCGATTTTCTTTTGTTGGATTTGTGATCCATTGACTGAATTATATTTGCAGAGATTCATGTTCTGTTGATTATTTCTTGGTCGTAGGAAATATCATCTGATTTACTGGTTTCTATATATCATGGCATTTAATCTAGTGATCAGGCAACAATTTTCGTTTATTGATTGAGGGGAAAAAGAATTGAAGACTTTTATATGAAAATTGATCGTACTTGTTTGTGTGATTTCTTGATCTCAATGTCAATAATTTCGATGTTTGGGAGTTGATTCAATTTTCTTTGGTCAAATAAAGCATAAAGAAAGAAAATATTGTTTTCAGGTAGATTGCGAAGATAGATTCCATCATATATCTATTGAATGAATCTAAAATTACGTTGTATTAATGGTCAGTGGTGACTTATGAATGTAGATTAGTAATTTATCAACCTTGATTCGTTGCCACTTATATGATTCTTTACTCTGTACACCGAGTTGGATATACTGCTGATGCTCAAGAACTTCAACTCTAAATAGAATTTATGAAAACATGATTATTAATTATTGAACCGCACATATCATGAGAGGCTCTGTACAATTGGCTATTTATCAAAATATAGGTCGCTCGTTGGTTCGTATGAGTTATCTGTAGTGTGCTTGTTTGTTTGACTGGTTGTCATCTACCGTATATTTATATGTTTACTTATCTATTGAGTGTTGATTTAGTTGTTTTTCTGTGAGGTAAGCTGGTAAGAGTGGATTGGGGATAGTGGGGAGACTGAAAAAAGATCAAAAGTACTTACGGAATTTAACGCCTTTTATTGTTGACTTGGTTTCTTTAGGTGTATGGACGTCTGAACATTGAGCAAATTTTCCTGGAAAAACATGCTTATTTTGTTGTTTGTCTGAATGGAGCATTTGTGATGTCTCAAGTTCCACAGTTTGTTACTGTTAACTGTCTATGCTCTTTTTAACGTAGATTATGAGGAATGCACACAGGCTGATATGTAGCTAAATGAAGCTTTTATAGCTGTTTGACTACTAAGTTAGATTGTGTAACAGGGTCTAGTATATGTTTGCTTATAGAGAAATTTGGAGATTTTTACCACTCCGTTGATGTTTTTCTTAAATGAGCTAGATGATCTAGGGTTCAAAACTTGGCCATCCCAGTCAATATCCTCATACCATATGAGCTACAAGGCTCATGATCTTTAAAGGTTTATATTTTGCCACTTTTGGATATCAATGTTATGAATTTTGGTATTCTTAAAACATTTGATTTGGTGGACATTAGTGCCTCTTAATGATACTTGTTAGGATTGGTTTGTTTTGTTGAATCTCAAACCTGTATTTAAGGTCTACAAAAATAACCAAGTGATGCATCATCCTTATTCCAATTGAAGAGATTGGTTCTTGGGTTGATTCAAATTAGCATTGTTCTAAATGCTCTTTGACTGTAGGTCCAGCTGCAGTTGTTTCTGGCAAGTCGTGGGAGAAACTGATAATGAAGAGTGAGACCCCAGTGCTTGTGGAGTTCTACGCGAGTTGGTGTGGGCCCTGCCGCATGGTTCATAGAGTAATCGAAGAGATAGCAAGCGAGTACTCAGGGAGATTGAAATGCTTTGTTCTGGACGCTGACTCGGACCCACACATTGCAGAGAACTACGACATTAAGGCTGTACCAGTTGTCTTGCTCTTCAAGAACGGTGAGAAATGTGATTCTGTTGTTGGCACCATGCCTAAGGAATTCTTTGTTGCTGCCATTGAAAGGATTCTGGATTCTTGAGATGTTTTGTGCAAATAATCCAAAGAATTTTTCACTTAACCTGTTAAACTTCACCGTATTTTGTTCTTATGGTGCTCGTTGCGCAATATAGAGGAATACCCTACTAGAGAGATTCCTATGGTTGGTTGTCTTTGAAGCAAAGCTTTTTACATTTGCCACTGCTCTGTGTACAGGTTTCTTTGTATCCAACTGTTTCTGCTATTCAACAATGTCAGAATTGCTTTTCTGTGGATTATTAGCTGCATTCTCGAATTTACTGTCTTTTTGTGTACTCTTACAATCAATCTTTCATGTGTCGTGTGTGTGTGTTATTACGACCTTACGAATAAATGACTTTATAAATACTACATCTGCTAAGTCTATACGTTGTTGTACAAATAGGTAGCTCCAATTTTATAGTATGTATGCTATGAGTAGATTTAGAGACATTAGGCATATTAATAAAACGAGGAATAATAAAAGTAATGGGCAGGGAGAATAGACATTGGATATTTCTCCTCTTTTGTCTCTAGAAAGACAAAAGAGGATACGTGGCAAAATAAAATAACAAATTTATATTTATATAAAAGTAGAGAAGTTAGTAAAATTTACATTTTGCCATTTTTCCGTTCAAAAAAATCATATCAAAAAAAATATATATAATTTTTTTAATTATGCACTCAAATTTTTTTATTAAAATTATCAATGCATTACAACAACTTTTGGAATTTTAATGAAGGGGAGATATGATGACACATTTTTTTTTTGTCCAATGAAAATGAAAATTTTGTCAAATAAAAATGAAAATTTGATTTTTATGATCTTTCAATTATCTTGACTTGATTTGACTTCATTTTCAAGTTAATAATGTATATATAACTAAAGTTAATCTCTAAAAATCTATAACATGAATTCAAATATAATGTAATCGGTCATAAATGTACAAAAAAAAATCTATATATTTCTTTGTAAGCTTGAAAGAACTAAATTAAAATCTTATTAAAAAAAAAATAGAACTCGAAATATAAGAATACAAAATAAATGGTACAAACTTACAGAAAATAAGAAATAAAAACATTGTATTCATTCCCAACGAGAGAGTGATGGAGAAAGAAAAGAAGGTGTCAACAAGAAATAATGAAATGGAAGGAAAAGAGAAGAATAACAGATAAAGAAGTGAAGGAGGAGTGCGTTGGTAGTGGCGGTTTTAGAGTCTGATGGTCGTTGACAAAGAATCTCAATCAGTGGAAATAGACAGTGATGGAGAGAGGAGGAGGCAGTGGCAGCGGATAAGAAGAGGAGGAGGTGGAGGTGGTGTTGAAGACTGAAGAGACGGTGGTGAATTAGAGTTTCGTTTATATTCTCTTCTATATATAGGTGTGTGTGGGGTAATGAAAAGTTAATATAATCTAACAAGATTGGGCCTGTCAAGATTGGGTTTTGATGGTTAAGATTTAGAAAGAAAAAAATGATTATTTTACTGGATTTTGATGGTACGATTTAAAAAATAAAAAATTTCTCTTTTATTGGACTTTTTAAAGTAATGAAATGAAATATAGTATCGAAAGATATTTTACAAAATCAAGAAGATAAATTAGAAAATATTTTTAAAATCTGATATCAATTATGAAAACTACATACATAAAAATGAAAAAAAATGTGGAAAAAACGTATTTAAAATTTTGATGAAAATCTCAAGTATAACACAAAATAAAATCTCAATGATCCTTCAATAAAATAATAATTATAGAAAAAATATTTTATCAAGAAAAAAGTTAAAGAAAAATATTATACTATTTAAAGACTAAATGAAAGATGTGAGAAAAATTGAAATAAAACATAGAGGTTAGAAGTGATTGAGGGTTATTTTTGTAAAGAAATTCAAAATAAAAAATAATAAAATTCAATCCTTGAAACATTAAATGTTTGGAATCAAATATATTTGTTTGTACATGACAAGAAATTATTGAGAAATAAAACTTAGCGAGATATAGATTTTAGGTTTGGATGGGTGAATTGAGAATCGACCTCTACAAATTTATGTCGGAAAAAAAATTAATTAAATAAATTTTAATAGTGACCGAATATACTATTTGAAGAATAATTTGGTTGATGTTCAATGTCGGTCACAGATGAGAACTGAATGATCGGCCACTAAAAATTTAATTATTTTGTTATATACATTTATATAAGATAATTTGTCATAGAAAATTTATTTAAAATATATACACTATAAAATATTTAACAAATAATATGTTAGTTTCAACTATAAATATTAATATAGTAGATAATAAACGCGCGGGTACAAACTACTAGTAAATAAATAAAACAAATGCACACAAAAAGAAAAAAAAAAGAAAAAGAAAAAAGGGGGTTCAATCATTACTGCAGCATGTACAATCTCAGGTGAGCTTGCAGGATATGTACGCATCCTCATTCTGACTTCCTTGTTTCAATATTCTTCTGCCCGATTTCTGCCAAGTGAAACTCCCTTTTTTTTTTTTTTCCTTTTAATTTTATTTACTGATTTAATATCTTTTACCAAGAATTTACTGTAGTTTAAACTACAAAAACAATCCTTATACTGTTGAGGGACAAATGTTTTGAGCCCACACCGACTCAATCGAGAGCTTGATATCTACTTCAGGTTAAACTTCTTTGTCTTGAAATTCATTGATATTTCCAAAAATCGATCATGGGTTTCTGAATTTTGAGATGTTTTTTTAAGAAGTTGGATCTTTTTTATTTGTTCGCTCTTTAATTTTCGAGATGTTGATCTTTATTCGGTGTAGTGATTTCTGGTAGGTTTCTTGAATTTCTTGGTTAATATAGTTTTGTTTACTTGTGAAGAATTTATTCTGATCTTATTGAGCTAACTTTATCCGTTATAATCCAATTTAATTGTCTTGTTTTCTACTTCTCTTCTGAAGGTTGCTGTCATTTATGGTTTTCCTATGCACTGTGGTCGATTTCGTTTCGATATGAACATTGATTTTGGAAAAGAGATGTTAGGTTTCTCTTTTGTGTTTTAAATCCACCCAAATCACTCAAAAACTAGTTATATTTGTGAGAGTAATCGATTTTAAATCCAAACAACATATTTGCTAATATGGATTTCGAATCCGTTCTCAAGTCTTTCAGTTGAGACACAACCTAAACCATTCATTTTACTAATGTGGTTTCTCATGCCATCTTTGCTTTCTTCATCGAATGAATGTCTGAATTGCTCTGTTCCTTTTCTTTCTTTGGTCAATCACATCCTGTCAATAGGAAGCTACAATTCTGTTTATGCAATCAGTGATGTCAGAAGAGGGTGTAAATCAAATGTCAATCTCAAACACGAATCCATCGCCACCCACTCTGCATCAAAGTCGGAGTTCACTGCATGGTCAAGTGGCGATTCTTTGGGACATTGAGAACTGCCCTGTTCCTAGTGATGTACGGCCTGAGGATGTGGCTGGTAACATTAGGATGGCATTGAGGGTCCATCCGGTTATCGATGGAGCTGTCACTATGTTTTCAGCATACGGTGATTTCAACGCCTTTCCCAGGCGACTAAGAGAAGGTTGCCAGAGAACAGGTGTTAAGCTCATAGACGTCCCAAACGGGCGCAAAGATGCTGCTGACAAGGCAATCTTAGTCGACATGTTCCTTTTTGCCCTCGATAATCCACCCCCGTCATCCATCTTGCTTATATCCGGAGATGTTGATTTTGCCCCTGCTCTCCATATTCTAGGCCAACGAGGGTACAATATCATATTAGTTATTCCTTCTGGGACGGGCGTTTCATCTGCTCTAAGCAATGCGGGAAGGTTCGTTTGGGATTGGACTAGCGTATCTCGTGGGGAAGGCTTTGTCCCCCCCGCTGAACCATTAACACGACCTTTTGCAGGCCCTACAGAGGTTTCGGGCCTTCTGATGCGATGCCAGGTCAATGATGGTGTGGTGGCTCAGAACGAAGAAGAATCGATAGTGTATAGAGGGGTCTCAAGAAGCTCATACAATAGTCGAGAAGTTTCAATCGTATCACAATCTCTATCTGAATATAGTAGTAGTAGCTCTGTATTGAAGCTCCAAAATGGTACGACTTCCAGGTCATGTAGCATTCCATCTGGTTTAAATGAAGCTTCAACAGCCAATCATGCCTCGAGTGACCTCAATGACTTGATGTGGGTGCAGCCAGGGGATCTAAATGGTTTGAAGGGCCAATTGGTAAATTTACTTGAATTATTTGGTGGTAGTATACCTCTAGCCCGTCTGCCGTCAGAATACCAGAAAAAATACGGGCGGCCACTATATGTTTCTGAATACGGGGCAGTTAAGCTCGTAAATCTCCTAAAAAAGATGGTTGATGCAATCACTGTCGAGGGTAAACGCCAAAAGAGAGTCGTCTGCCTCTCTAACTCAAAATCCGAACCAGTGGGCCCACCGTTGATTCTGACTAGGCCGGAAAAGAAAGGGAAAGAAGCTCGTGAAGATAACATCGACATAACGGCTGGAGTAGGATCGTCAGACGAGTTCTCAGACGAAGAGAAGATCGTTCTTGAGGAATATGGTGATGATAACCTCAATAATTTTAGATATGAGCTTCAAGAGATTTTGGTGAGCTATTCTTGTCGAATTTCTCTGGCTTGTTTCGAGGCAGTATATCATCAAAAGTACAAACGAGAACTGGATTATACGAACTTGGGTGTGAATCATCTTGAAGAGCTTCTTGAAAAGGTTAGTGATGTGGTGGTGGTTCAAGAAGAACTAGCAAGTAAAAGAAAATTCATGGTTGCTATTGGATAATGCTCAAAATCAGATTCGTGCTCGAGATGGCTCGTTGCTTCGTCTCTCTCGTTGTTCTCGTCCTAATCTTCACTGCCATGAAGCTTTATTTTGGTAGAGGAGAGTACATGGTTTTGTTGTATGTTTATGTTTATGTAGAGGAGAGTACACGTTTTAAGCTAATGGGAGATCTTTCTGTACATTAGCTTTTACTTGATTTATTGATTTGTAATACAAGATCACAGGTTCTCTTTTCTTTCAAGTGTACTTCAATACTTTAGGCTCTTTCAATTTGAATAGATGCACTAAACATTACATAACGTGTAAACATAGATTGTTTTAACCAAAATCTGATACATTTCCTATTACAACACAAAAGGAGAAAAGAATTACACTTTGAAATGTGATCTTCTTCAGCACATTGCCTGTTTCATCTCAACAACATTTCTCTTCTGGAAATCGAGGCAGTGATCATCCACATCGGATAAGCATCTCTGATTGGTCGGCCTTAAATAGACGGCATATTATTAGGCGACTGAGGAGAGCCCATCTCGAGGAGGAAACTCCGACTGCAATACGATCTTGACGTGCTAGAAGACGAAGCGAGACATCTTGCATCCCCACTGAAAAATACATTCTTGCCCCTGCTTTTCCTTTCCCTGTTTTCACTTTCTTCACATTCTTCATCTTCCACAGCTTCAACAAATCCACTGTGCAGTGGGTCTGAACTTTCATACAAGAGCCTTAGAACCTGCTTAATCGATGGCCTCGCCCTTCCTTCTCTCTCTGTGCACCATCTCACAATTCCAACCACAGTTCGAAGTTGATCAAAGTCGAATGCATTACCTAGATAGGGGTCCACAAGCTCACTTATCCTCGACTCTGATTCCAAATATACTTGGGCCCACTCGAGTATGTTTTTGTTTTCTTGTACTGCTCTTCGTCCTGTGATCAGCTCTAGTAAAACGATGCCATAACTGTACACATCGCTCTTTTCTGTTAGCTCTTGTGATATTACGTATTCAGGATCCAAATAACCTGACCATAATTGAATCTTTTTAGTATCTCTAGACAAACTATTGAAAGGAAATGTTTATCATGTTCAAGATAGTTCACCCACCTGGAGTTCCTCGTATATCTGTGTTTACAGGTTCAAAGAATATAGAACCATCTTTTGAAGCATGTGCTAGGCCAAAATCAGCAATCTGGAGACAAGCAAAATTTATTACAATAACAAAGTATTTATGTGGGGTTTACCATATGGACCATATCTCACCATCGTGTTCAACACAGTTTATTAATATAAATGAAATTTGTTTTTAGTACTAAACATACAAATTAACTTAATGTGTGTAAGCTTATTACCTTGGCGACAAAGTTCTCATCTAGTAATATATTGCTCGACTTGATATCTCTATGGCACAAAGGAGGGTCACAATAAAAATGGAGATATTCCTGTATGGGAAAAATTACATCAGACACAAATCTAAAAACTATAACATGAGAGCTGAGGGAATTATATAGATATGTGGAGTTTACCAATGCATTTGCTACATCAATCGCAATTTGAATTCTTGTTCGCCAGCTCAGTGGAGTTTTACCTTGTGCTGAACACGAGTAAGATGAACTTAGTAAATCAACAAGAAATGATTGTTGAACTTTTCAATTCATATCAATTAAGGTAAACAACAGAGATCTGGTCTAAGGTTCGTTACAAAGTGAATATACGAATGAGGTGAATTTGAATAAAACTACAATAGATACATATAAACTAGAGAAAGGAGCACAACAACATACTGTGGAGATGATCCTTTAAGCTTCCATTTGCCATAAATTCATACATTAGAAACCTGTGATATAATACATTGTAGGTATTGCTTTTCAGTATTAACTGTTTTAACATTGTATGATTGAATATGAACATCTTTATGATGCAGAAAATGTGATAAAAAGGTGGTGGAAAATATATTTGATTTATACCTCTCATGCCTTTCTACACAAAAGCCTCTTAGAGAAACTAGATGACGATGGTGTAGTCGAGCAAGGAGCTCTAGTTCTCTGCAAAAGTCACCTTCTGCTTGCTCGGAAACTTTGCTCATCCGCTTGACTGCTGCAACCAAACCATCCCGAAACTCACCTTTGTAAACAATTCCAAAGCCTCCTTGTCCAATAACAGTGGCAAAGTTATTTGTTGCTTTCTTCGTCTCTTTGTAGTTGAATTTTCTGAACATACACGATGGACCTTCATGAATTTTGTATAGCACAAAACAATTAAGATTAGGATATATATACCAAAATTCTTAATTATAAAATCAGAAAGCTCAACTAAGAGAGGAAACTTGCGAAGAAACAAGAACATACCATCCTGAAACTTTCTTGAAGGACGAGCAATGGCTTTTGGGGATATCTCATCATTTGTATCAGTATATTTCAGCTCTCTGCTTTTCCTACGAATGAGGAAAACCAATAATGCAAGCAACATTATAGCAAGTGCCGTAACTGCAATACCAATGCCTGGAACCATAGAGAGATGGTAAGGATGGTGATTTTCCACCAGAGACGTGTTCAGGGAAAGTTGAGGTGCACTGGCAGCTACAGGTGGACCAGCAGATATCGGTGGAAGTAAAGAAGGGAATGTCCCTAAAATTGGCAAACTAAATGATTCAGAACAGTCTCGTTTTACATTAAAGATGTGTGTGTTTATTGCATTAAGAGTTAGATGTTAATAAATCATTATTGAAGAAACAAGCTTGTTTTAGTAACTTGCTCGTAAGCTACCAGAAAACCTATTGATTCAGACAAGTTCCAACCACCTCACACGATGTGAAACTAGGAAGCTTAAACTAAAAACAAGGATCTTTCTTCATCACATAAGGTTCAAGTTACATATCTAGCCAAATTGACTGTAGAAACAAGAAGTCGTTTTAAATACCAAATAAAACCAAAAACACATCAAGGTGAAGACCAATATAACTTTAGGCTAAAATCTTCCTAGAACATAATTACTAAGATTAAAGTCCAAGCAACTTACCTCAAAGGTGTCTCTACCCTCATGAAACATAAAAGGAGCTATAATCAATTATCAAGACCAACAGGATAATTAGAAACCCTGAACTAGTACAAAGCCACTTAAATGTAGATCGATTTATTGGATTCATTAGAATCGTTAACAGAGCATAAAACCAGGAGACAAGAAGACCAAAGTAAATGTTCAAATGACTCATTATACCAAGCAACATCAACTTATAAGGAGCCAATCACAGAAGATCTAACCATTGGGACTGATAAGACCTTGAACTCCAAAGAAACAGCTTGCAATGTCCATAATTGACATGTCATCGACTTGGCTAGCAAGAGCAGCAAAAGTTGCATCCCTACAAGTACTCAATGTCACATTATCTACAGGCCCCAGTAGATTCCGAAGATACAGAATACCAGAATTCAAGCACTTTCGACAAGCATTACCACCTGACAGAGGCACTTTGCAATTCTCACTAACTTCATTAAATTTTGGAGACTGAAACACCTGGGTAACAGTTGCTCGTCCCTGGCATTCATAATTTACAAGTATCTTTTTCCCGATGCCACAGAAAACCGTTGCATTCCTTGTTACTCCATATAGCTCAAACGTTTTAGATATGGTATGAAGACAGATATCAGATAAATCAGAAGTCACTCCCAATTTACTTGTCGTGTTTGCATAATGAGAGACAGAAACTGCAACCAATGCATTGATGTAACGGCAACACATGGATCTATTTTCCTGATGTGAGCATAAGGAGGCGGCTAGACTGAAATTAGATCGACTTAAATCCAAGGGGCAATCTGCATGTTGAAAAAAAAAAGAGGGAAATCAACACAGTTAGAACTTACGAGCTAATCATGCAAACACAGCCGTTGTTTTCTTATATGGACTTGAGGCAGGAATTCTATTCACATATTACTGCCACTACTTAAATAACAAGAGATCTTTAACAGAACACCACAAGCTTAAGAATGGTGAACTTAGTCAATAACAATACTCTAATTCATAAATCCAAGATCAACAAAAAAATAACTCCCTACTAATTTAATGTAGAAACTACCATAAATCTACACTTACAGATAATTTTGCAGAGTTGGTAAATCGTAACCAAATTTCCCAGAAATTAATGATCTTCTGATTGACTTCTGTTATTCTAGGATTAATCATATTCTAAAATAAATCAGTATCTAAGCATGCATACCAACACAGAGATTCTTCTTCCCCAAATTTACAACACTAACTTCTTCAACATTCACCACCTTAACCCTTGGCAGCCCAAATTCGATTGCCTCAAAAATACAAAAAAAGGTGCAAAAATGCAGATTCCAATTAATTACAAAACCCACCATCTCCGCTCAGGTGAAAGAAATGCAACATTTTCCTAAGCTATCACAAAGAAAAAGAATTAAAAAATATATATAGAAGAGAGAGAGGGACTCACCAATAGCAGCCATTGTTAAAGAAGAAAGTCGCATTTCCATAAAAACCAGCGGTAGTAGTACTAGTAGTAGGGCGAGCAATGGCGCCGGTCCAGAGAGCGCCATGGAAGAAGAGTGGGGGCCACGAAGAGCGTGGGTGCAGGATGAAGGGCGTATTTTAGCAGAGAGTAGGAAGAAGGCAAAGGAATGGGGGGATGTTGGCACTCAGGAATTGCAGTGAGAGAGAGTGAAGATTCTGCAAGTTTCTTAGCTCATTAAATTCGTAATCTGGAATCGCAAGAAATTTCTCAAAATTCCTTGGCCATTTTCTGAGCTTTGAATGTGCGGGGCCACCATGGATGCCATAACTAAGCTTGCTACTCTACATGTTTAGGGTAACATATCCTTATTTATCACTCATCAATATTCAATACTAATTCATAATTATCAGATCTTCTATTATAATGTATTAATACGGTATTTGAAATCCTATCTATAAATAGGATATTTTATGAAGTTATGGTTTTATTTTTTAAATCGGAGCTGACGATGTGTTTAGGCAACATGAGAAGTCAAAAAAATTAAAAAATTAAAAATTAATCCAGATCAAAATGAGTATTATATATATAAAATCGTGTTATTTTTGTTAGTGGTGAAAATTTTAATTATAGTAACAATTTAAGTAGATATTGTGATTTTTCCAACAATTTTATTTTCTCTATAATATATATGTTGAACTAAATAAATGGGTTGGAGTGAAAATGAATACTAGATGCTTCACTAAAGAATGATTATTAAACACATATTTTGAACTTGGTTTGTTAAATAAATTAAATATATCCACACATTTGATCAAATTTAAAACACAACTTGAGCTCGATTAACAAAATATTGTTCTCTTTTAATCAATTTATGGAAGTTTGTTTAAGATCAATTCAGTTAAAAGTTAAAACATAATTATACTATATTTTATCAATATCTTTGACAAAACTCAAAAAAAAACTCTTAAATTTTTAAAAGTCCAATACTGTATATGTAGACTGTAGTATTAAAGTGACATGGATAAAATATTTGAGTATCAAAATAAAACTCTTTGACCACTGGATTGTTGTATTAAGTCTCAACAAATTATCAAACTAATATTTTATCTCGAGCATGTATAGTTATGTAATAACCAACATTCTCATAATTTCTTGACAAACACTATAAAATTCTGATAAAATTTATCAATTTAAAATCAACTCACTTTTATAGTGAGTTATCACATGAGTAGGTTATATACATAAAGATAAGAAATGGGTCCACCAAATTCTCAAAATGTGGAATACTTCTGGTTGTATCGTTTTCTTTTTATAAGTAAAGTAGTCAAAGTAGAAATAATAAATCTAAAAAATTCCAGAAATAAATAAATTAAAGAAATAATTCGAGAAAGCCCAAATAAGATGTACTGTGACATGTATTTTTCATATAAGTGGCACTGGTTCTGTTTGGACCTTTTAATGTTACTATAAATATTTAAATAATATATATTTATTTATATGTTTTATTTAATGTGCCAGATTTCATTTGCCTAAACTTTATAGATTTGTTTGGACATTAGTTCGATTATCTTGTTTTCTTGCTTAAATAATGATATATTCTCCTACTGTGCTCTCTCATGTTCCCATCGTCATTTGTTTTCTTCTGATACAATTATGTCTGTATCAATTATTCAGTTTTTTTTCCTTTACTTTAATTATTTAGCTTGAAGGAAAAAAAAAAAAAAAACTGTTAAACAATTATGCAACTATCAATTATTCAGTTTGGTTTTTTTGTCTCTTCGCTTACCTTTTCATTTACAAAGAATAGTATACATAAAAATATATATAAGGTCCCCTTATATTTACAATTTAGCGAGACATAGAATCTATGTTCATAATTTAATTTCATTTTCACAAATCAATAAATATTTTACCTAAAAATCGATTCAGGTTAGAGTTGAAATAGAATTATGAAATTTACTTAGATTTATAATTTGGTTTCGATTGGGAGACATTTTGACGTATAGTCATGTATTTTTGGGGTGTTTCAAGATCCACTGCATTTTCTAGTTTTTTTTTAAGATTGTTTTTAGCCCAAATATATGTCAAAAGTTAAATTCTAGTAGCAATTTGAAAATTTCAAAAAAACTAAATAATAGTCAGAATAATTCTATTAATTTAAAAAAAAAAAAAAAAAGCTAAAGTACATGAACATCAGAATATAATATAGACATTTATTTTTAGGGTGATTTTATACATAGCTACCAAATTTCTTAATACAACCATCATGAATTGAAATTTCATTTTTACCCTTGAATTTCATTATGAAATTTTATACCGCTTATTTTCTCTTTTTTCTATTCTTTATATAGACATTGTGTATTCAATCAAGTTTCGATCCTACTGTTAAAAAAAACAATCATTATTTGAAGTGGATTTAAGCTTTTTCATGATTATTCCAAATTACTTTGAATTTTTTATGTTAAATTTCAAGTATCTTGAAACTATTGTGCAACATATTTTTTTTTCTATGGTATAATCGAAAAGTGGATCTATCATGTATATTCGAAAATATTACATCAATATAAATCAAAATTTTAATAAAAAAAGGGAAGGCGCTGAACGACGAAGTTTTTATCTGCCTCTATTTTCTTCTTCTTTTTTTCAAAAAAAAAAAAAAAGAAGAGATATAGAGTTCTCCAAAAATTTTATTTGAGGTTCTCCAAAAGAGATTTGAGAGTTTTTCAACGGCTACATATGATCAAGGTATGGGGTTCTCAAAAAATCTTATATGGGTTCTCCAAAGTAAAGATTTAGGGTTTTTGACAAAAATCTTCTTCTTTTCTCAATGGTTATATATGATCAAAATTTGGGGCTTTCCAAAAATATTTTTCTCTAAAAATATATTTTTTTTTCAACGGTTACATATGATCAGAGATTTGAGGTTCTCCATAAATTTTCACTCCCAATAACTTAGTAGGGGAATAAAATTTGGCTTTCAATTTGTGTAAAAATGGTTGTGTGAATTGTGAATAAAAAGGAAAAAACTAGACAGGCTGTGCGGAGGAGAAAAAGGAAAGAATGTAGCTCTAGAAACTAGAAAATATTTTTAAAAAGGAAAAGAAAAACTAGAAAAAAATTAATAATAAGGGTAAAATTGAGATTTTATTTTTATTGTGACTTTATTGAGAAATTTCTTGACTTTATATAGAACACCCTTATTTTTTTCTTTCTAATTTATGTCATTATTGGGTCTCGGGCCTGTAGGATATTGGGCTAAAGACCCATTCTGAAAATTTAATGTAGTTCTACCCCAGCAAACATGTCAGCTACACTATGCATACTCTATCGGGTAGCCCAATAATATGTATATTTCATCACTAAATATATTGTATAATTTATATTTACAATTTTAAATCAATGGTTGACACTGCTTTATACTTTATTAGGTATAGTATAACTAAAATAAAATTATGAATTTAAGACGGAAAGAGAGATTTTTATTATTTTTTGCTAACGGTAACATATATTAATATTGATATTCGTAATGTGTATACATATATAGTTATTAAATAAAGAAAGAAAAGCTTCACATATATAGTTATTATTAAATAAAGAAAGAAAAGTGAGTCTTTAAGCTGAGTATAAAAATGGGCATAATTTTTTTTCCACATTGACCAATGTTACAATTCATTTATACTTCCACATCCACACACACTGACACACATATAAATATATTGTTTCGATTTTTATTTTTGATTGTCCAAAAACATGAAAAGATAGTTGTTTTATTTTTTTAAAATTAATCTTAGATGGTCTTTACTTGAAATCAATCGTTAAAAGCTTGTTAAAGAAAAAAAATAGTGGATATAGAGATGTGTTCTTATATACATTATAGTTAGTAAAATTAAAATTAACCTTGATCTCGGTAAAAAATAAAAAATAATAATGAAAACTATTAAACTATTCAAGTTCGAATAATTTAGAAATTGTGTAATTAAAATGATTTAATATCAGAATATAAGCCAAATTGTATATCTCATGAAGCAACATTGCTTGCAAGATTTTCCATACCCTTTTCTTGCTTTTACTCAATTTGCTCGTTTCTTTTGTACGGCACACAAAAGAAGGAAACCAAACAATGCAGCTTTGTTTTTGTATCTTATCCAAAAATTGTATTTAATAATAAATTTAATTCACATCCATAAAGCGAAATTACTCAAATTAGTTATTGAAAACAACTACCCACATAAATACCTCGGATTATAGTAAGGTATAATAAATGACTAAACTCTTCGTTTTCTATTATGTGTAACTACGCTCTTCTTAAAATCAAAATAACATTATGCCTTCCAAAAATTAAATAAGAACCCCATAAAATATTAAACAAAACTTCGAAAATTATATAAAATTTGTAATAATTTGTTTGGAAAAGAGTTTCATAGTTAACTTATTCTTTTATATTCTAATGTGTTATATTATTATTATATGATTATATACACCATTGTAATATGATGATATGATAAAAATACATTTTATCTAACGGGATTTTTTTTGTTTTAAGAAACTTTAAAATTACCTTATAAAGAACATCAATAAAAATTTCATCCAAAAATCACAAGGATGATCACGAACCAACTAAAACTTTATTTTATCTCACGAAGAGGGGAGAAAATAAATAAATAAAAACGCATATAAATCTAGTTATAATGAATTATTTAAGTTTTGTATTAGGAATATTAAGCCATCTTTGAAAAGCATATTAGGTGAGCTATAAATTTATGAAGATACCTACCGGAAAGATGAATTAAATATGCCTTAATTGAATAATTCAATTTCGCCAACTCGTCTAGCATATATATATAACCCCGTTAATTTGCTAGTCAATAATAATAATTACTATTATCATTATTACTATTATGGTCAATTTTCTGCATATATAAAACTGTCCCAAGTCTTCAATTTAGAAATTTCTTCAACTACATATTTTTTTAATCGTTTTAGTTAAGAAAGTAAAATCTTAATCTACAACTTGAACTAAAGTTTTTCATTTTTATATCCTCTAGAAAGTCAATTAACATGTGAAATGAATAATAAATTCATAATAATAGTAATAATAACAACAATATACATTAATACAAGTAAGGTGAAATATATATGGAAAGAGAATCTAAATTGCAGATACTATAAACAAATCCAAAAAATAAGGCACTAGATTATGCGCGGGGACTCACAGTTTTACTCTGGAGACAAACCCACCTCCTTAACTTTCAGGTTTAGATAGTCACGAAACTGACAGTCCGTTTTAGAGAGAGAGGGAGAGAGGGGAGAGAGGGTTCTTCGTCAGAAACGCTTCTTCTCCGGTAACAAGACTTATGCTTACTTCGAAATTCTGCACAATTACGCGCACATACATATATGTATTTTTATGTATCTATAATGTGAATATCTCTGAATGAGATTTTTCTCTGCGCAGGTACGGATTTAGGATGAACTTTTGTATTTCGATACTCTTCTTAGCGATCTTCCTCTTCGGTGATTCCTCAGCTCTTTCGGTAATTACTCATCTGCATAATTGCATTTTCTATTTTAGTTGCAAAATTCTGGGGATAACACGCGCTGATACTTGTAGCTGTGCGTGTAGATCTCTGTTTTTCGGTTTGCTGATGCAATTTATTTGTTTTTGTGAACGGTTACAGCAAGGGCAGACGTGCGTTGCGAACAAAAACTGTGACTCAGCTCTGCATTGCGAGACTTGCTTGGCGAACGGTAATGTCAGGCCGCGGTGTACTCGAATTCAACCCATCAATCCTCTTTCTAAGGTTCGTACGTATGGTTGTATTGATCCTTCATCCACATTCGAATTGGATGTAGTATTCGAATTAGAAGCTATAATCTGTAAATGGTTATATATATGTGGGTCAATATAAGTCTATTTAATGTTTTAACAAGATTGTAATTAACTCCAAATAAATTTAATTGAATAGACCGTGGAAGGAACTAGTATTTCTCAAGTTGAGTATCTTTTGTGATTAATTTTGATATTGTTTGGATTTCAGGTGAAAGGGTTGCCTTTTAATCACTACACGTGGTTAACCAGTCACAATGCATTTGCTAGATTGGGAGCGAGGTCCGCAACAGGAAGCATAATTTTATCTCCACAGAATCAGCAGGACTCCATTACTGATCAGCTCAACGTAAAGCATTCTATTCTTCTTTGTATATGTATTTTATTTACATATTTCTATTGTGTTCATGTGAATATGCGGTGTCATTAGAAAAATAGGGATCGGGGTAGTTGGAGGCGTGCATGAAGTTGTCATCTATTTTTCTGGTAACTGATGATGGATAAATGTTTGTTGGATGATTAGATATTCCACACCATGATATATAATATTTATTTGACTTCATAAAATATTAAGGTTTGACTAGTTCAAAGAAAGATATTCTTGCTGAAAGACTGGGTACACATGGGAGCCTTGCCACTATACTATTGTTTTATATTAGTACTTAACATCAAATGTTCTGGCACAATTATTAGAATTGGAGAAAGCTTGGCAACCTTTAAGTTTAAAGTTAAGTGTTTTCATGATTCATGAGTTGGCATTTTTGGAAGCTTTGAAATGGTTAGTTTGGAAATTCTGCAGGCTAATTACACTGTTTACAGAAGTGCAGGGGTAGGTAAACCTTAGCAAATTAATAACCATTAAGAACAATCCTAAATTATACATATATATGTTGTCCAAGAGTTTGGGGTACTGCACAAATGTTTAACAGGCAGCAAAAAGAGCTTCAGGCTATCCTGATGTTTAAAACTTAGTAGTCTTAGTTGGTACTGACATAGTGGATGATAAAAGTTGCTTAAAGTCTTGTAATGAACTGCTAGCTTTTTTATGCAGAACAACATTCCAATGAAAACCATATACCTTGGCTTCTAAATATTCATTCAAATGCTTAATTTATGAAATAAGAATTTGTTACAAGTTACAACAAAGCAACGTCCAAAGTCCTAGAACATGGGGCCCACTTTTCCTTGAAAGCAAACTACAACAAAGTTAGTCCTGATACTTAATGGATGGGGCATTTTCCCCAAAGCAGAGAGAGCTGCCCTAAGAAATACTGGAAGCCAGTGTTGAAGAATCTAAATCAATCTGATCATATTAGTAATTTGGAGAACTTCATTTCTAAAGTTATGTTTGTCCTTGAAGTTTTTTCCATCTGTTACAAAAAAAATTTAGTTTAAAGTGTGATTGAGATGATCAATAAAATTATAGAGACCGACGTGTTTAAGAATTTGTGCTTCTCATCTAAGCATTTCACAAGCACACACAAAAGACTGTTTCATGCCCATTTGTTTGAGGTCACTGGAGTCAATCAAGTGTTCTGGACAATTTTCTTGTCATGTTTTATTAGGTAAGGCCTTGGTTGACTATGCAATAATTTGATGGTTTCTACTGACTCATGCATTGCAGAATGGGGTCAGAGGGTTGATGCTCGATATGTATGACTTCGAAAATGATATCTGGTTGTGCCACTCATTTGGGGGAAAGTGCTACAACTACACATCTTTTGTAAGTATGTGAAAGCTATTAGTTATCACGATAAAATGAACTCCACTGTGATAGCTTTAAGTTATCTTTTTCTAACTGAACAAAGATAAGTATACTAGGGCATTCACACAAAGTACACGCCACTCGACTGGCTCTGATCCAATAATGATTGTCCTGCTACTCGATTTGCTTCTGGTATTTGTTCCTAATCTACTGATTTTTGTTCCCAGGTACCTGCTATAAATGTTTTGAAAGAGGTCCAAAAGTTTCTTGAATCAAATCCTACTGAAATCGTCACCATAATCATCGAAGATTATGTTACATCTCCTAATGGTCTTACAAATGTTTTTAATGCCTCTGGGCTGAAAAAATTCTGGTTTCCAGTATCTCGAATGCCAAAAAGTGGTGGAGACTGGCCAAGAGTTGATGATATGATCAAGCAAAACCAGCGGTTAGTAGTCTTCACTTCTAAAGCTTCTAAGGAATCTTCAGAAGGCATTGCGTATGAATGGAGATACGTTGTAGAAAATCAATGTGAGCCTCTCTTGCAAACTGACACCTTAGACGATGTATTAGATATTAATTCAACCATCACTTTATTCTGTTCTGAACTTGCAGATGGAAATGGTGGAATGGTAGCTGGATCATGTCCAAATCGAGCAGAATCAGCAGCTATGAACGTAACATCAAGATCCCTTGTTCTGATGAATTATTTTCCAGACAATCCAGATGTGGCTACAGCTTGCAAACACAATTCAGCCCCTTTAATTAGCATGATGAACACGTGTTATCAAGCCGATGGTAGAAGATGGCCAAATTTTATTGCAGTTGATTTTTACAAGGTATTTTGTCTGCATAACAAAATTTAACACGTTAAAAACAGCTGACATTAACTTTCTTTATATAAATCTTGTAGAGAAGTGATGGAGGAGGAGCACCCGAAGCGGTAGATATGGCAAATGGTCAACTTGTTTGTGGCTGCAACACTATTTCCTCTTGCAAGGTCAGCAAATTCGACATGTTTGGTATTTCTAAACGGTGTTCTTCTTGTCTATCTTTCCGATCAAAAGATACATACATAGCTTTAACAATAGGACATATTTATGAAATGAAACTTTCATATGCAGGCCAATATGACCTTTGGAGCATGTGAAGAGCCTCAGGCTGGTATTACCCCCAATCCAGTAAGCAAAAACGACACCAGCTCTGCAACGTATTATAGCAGACCTACTCAATCGCAATGGATATTCAGTGCACTTCTTGTAGCAATTCTCTCACTGTGAGTTCGCGCTTTTTCTAGCATTCTTTTGTTCTTCGATCTTTTCAATGGTGTGTTCACTATGGAATCTTATGGAGATTAATGATGAAATGTTAATATAAGTAGAATTTGCAATAGCAGCTACATGAACATTGTCCCTCTATGAAGCATTCAGTATTGCAAAACTAAACCAACATCTGGGTCAATCTAGTCCAATTTGGGGATTGCTAGTTGGGCTCTTGTAGAGTGTTACTTGTCAGGGTAAAACTCATCAACGAATGTCTACATTGGTGTTTATAAGTTGCACTTGTAAATTGAGTACCAAAGTTAATGTGATAACATGGTCAATATATAAAACATGTTTCCCTTATCTTAATTATTCCTGCTACTGGGGTATTTAACCAAGCCAACTTAAAAATGCATATCCAAGAATACTGGCGTTAAGTATGGGCCTGAATGGGATTTTCTAGGCTTCCTTTTCAGCCCATCAATGTAATTGGGCCAACCCAACCTTTTCGATTATAATATGGTAAATTGTACGTGTTGAAAACCTAAAAGAGATACTTCCTTTTGTCCCAATGCAAGTGTCGTTTTTTCGGAAACATTTGAAACAAATAAAGGAACCTTATAAAATGGCTTGCGCTCCTTTAAGTTTAACTATTAAATATCCTTTTATTCTCAATAAGTTAAGAAGTGTGATAAAAAAATTAATATACACATATTATAAACAAATTTCAAGTAATAACTTTTGTATATCATTTAATTTGAGACTAGTAAATGAAGACAATTTTTGCAAAATATGAGTAAATATTTTTTGAAATCTTATAATGACATTTATTTCACAACAAAAAGAAAAAATAAAGAAAAAACTTGTTTAAGATTTATATTTATTTTAGGAGAGAGGAATATTAATTAGAAAGCGCCGGTGCGCAGGGCTCAAGGCTCTGCATTCACTATAAATGTTCGAAAATCAAGGTAGATAACATGTCAAACCTGCAGCGAACTCAATTAAATAAATTAACCACACTTATATCTAAATTCTTAAAATCAAGCACAATTATCAAGGCTAATTGCTTCCTTATTCGAATCATATCCATGAATTAACAATTAACATACTTTATCCCAATTTTGGTATGGGAATCTGCGTTAGGGAATATGTCACCAGCCCGTGATATTTTTTAGCACAATTCAAAGACAGAATAATCCAAAATTTTACTTTGGATTTAGAGATTAAAAAAAATAAAAAAATCATAATGCTTGTCTGGTTGTCTTCACAGACATGGTGCAATCGTAAAACAAGGCATGAATAAATGGAGCCTCAAGTCTTGACATGTGGTGGATGAAAACCAAAAAATATGTATCAAATGTCAGATAAAATTAACACAAAAAAGTAGATAATGTTTGTTCGCTTTAAGCGAAGGCCCATATATATAGCCTGTATCCTATAAAAATGCAGCAAGGAAAACAAAAGGGGGTCATTTTGCAGTCTCCATTTTGCATTCACATTTAGATCAAACAAAAACATCAATTTAATTTTAAACACCAAAGCCATAGCCTTTTGGCATTGAGAAAATAGCCCATGTGAATAAAGCGTAGGTTAATTAAAGATGTATATTCTATTGATATAATAATTTTCAGACAAAAATTTGAAAAAGAAAAGGGAAAGGAGTTTCATATTTTTTTTTTAATATTTCATATATGTTATGCTATTTTTTTACTAAATCCATTTCAAACTCTCTTTGCTTTATAAAATAGAATTTGCTTTAATTTATGTGTTTGTATTATCAATAAAATATAATTTTTTCTTCCAAATTTACTAATATTTTTTCTATTCATTTTAATTTATTGTATATGTAATAGAAAAAAACTCAAATTTATTGAAAAGAATATACAATGTGAATTGAAGTATTAAATTAAGTATATATCATCATGCATCATCACATCGAAAAGACTCACTATTTAAGTTTGAAAATATTAATTACACAACTACTTGTACTCATCCATCGTGGCCAAAGTATTTGCTCATACAATTTATATGAAGTGTCAATTTGTTTATTTAATGGGGTATATGAAGAGTCATTGTCAAAGATTAGGAAAATCCACATAAAATATGAGAATAATATACATACATATGTGTCTATACTTGCCTCGTCTTTTTTAGATACTATTTTTCAATAGTTTTATGTGATAAATTTTCACAAAAGCTAATATTGAAACACGAATGTCTTTTTCTTGATCCATTTTCAATAACTGATATAATCACAATTTTTACTGGTCAATATAAAATCCTTCAATAGTATATAAAAATAAATGTTGGATTGGAGATAATTAAAATTAAACAAATGTATGGTTGCGTAGATTTATTGAAGTTTGCTTGCAACACTCTTTCTTAGAGTTATGAAGAGATCCATTGATTTCGGTTCATTCCCATCCTTTGAAGTTTCTACTTTGACTTCATCATTTACAAAACTCACGCATGCAATAATTTTATTAATATTTCTTAAATAATATTACCTTTGAATTGATATACAACTATATAAACTTTATACATATGAATTTTGTATTTTCAACACCAAATGTTAAAATGAATGAGGGTTTATTAGTAATTTATTATATAGAAAGTGGATTATATATTTCTAAAAAGGGAAATTAACAAGTTTATATATATATAATATACTACTATAAAGTTGGAATAATAATAACAACCACATATAATAACAATAAAGTACGGTTTTAGGAAAAGGAAAAGTTGAAGATTATATTTGTGAATTTTAAACTTAAATTTAAATAAATAGAAGTTGCCCACCCTAGTGACATCAATCAAAACATGTTGGAAGCCACGTCATTTTAGAATGGAAAATTACCCTAAAGGTCAGACACTTCTGCTTTTTAATTATTTATTAGTTATAATTGACTTATTATATCAAAATTCATTGGCCACAAATTATAATATTTTTCTAGTCCTTTATATTGAATCCATCCCCACTGTTAAATTAACTAATATTTTTCATGCATGTCTACGTTTATTCTCTTCCTTTACAACTTTACTCTATAAATTAATTAACGTACTATATGGATATATAAATTAGAATAATAAAAAAAAAGAATTCCAGCTCAATTAGAATAATGAAGAAAAAATTTCCTCCACCGTTTCTACTCTAGCAGACAGTTTCATCAACTTTATCCACAAAAGTAACAATATAATATTTGTCACATGATAGTCTTGACTCTTTCACAATTGTTATTGGATTAGGCTTCACAAGATATTATAAAATTAATGAAGCAGTAAAGCATAAGATTCTACTGTATAAAATATTATGCATCTAATTATATTTATTTTCAGACTAATATACATACATATATATATATAATGTATATGGGAGAATAATTACAACCAATTGTACAATAATTTAATAAACTTCTTAACGAAACATTAGTAAAGAGGTACATTACGGTACATAGGGATGAGTATGACAATAGATCAAGTTTGATCAAACTAGAGATTTACCTTTATTAAGAAAGAACTACATATGATGATATTATAAAAGTGTACATTTTCTTGAAATTTTTTAAATTTTTTTTTTTTTTTTTCAAATTAAACCTCATTTGACCGGACTGTGATCCGTTGACTGTTTAATCGGGTTTAAACTTTAAAGTTTTGTATTATTATTTTTGGTAAATTTCTTAAATTCTAAGAGCACCCAAATCAATTATGATAAATGTGTTATTAATATAATAAAATATTACAATAAAAAAATTAAAAAATGAAGCAAAAGACAGAAATGCAGTGTTGGGCCCACCCTCTCTCTCCCTCTCCCCCTCTCTCTTGTGTCTAGGAAATGTTTTTTTTAATCTAAGAATGGTGTTATTGAAGGAGAACAAATGCATTGAGACTTGTGTTAAAAACTTACTTTTTTATAGCTTTAATAATAAAAAATGGTTAATAACATTGTCTAAAACATTGATGTAGTTGCTCTAAGGTGTCACACACGCTTATATATATAGAATACGAAGTTTTTGTTTATTAATTTAATAATTTTAAAATCTTATTAACTAGACTGTATTTTTATGATTTTAATTCAAAATTTGACTCTGTGGAGTCTTAAGGGTCATATCTTATTTTATTAGGAATTGCATGTTTGCTACAGGGCCAATTACACACAAATGTACATATAAACATGTAAATTCTAATTAATTAATTAATATATTTACTCTATTTTAGATGATTCTTTTAAGTTTCATTTGTTTTTTATGTGTAAGTTTTCCGACAAGAAAGAAGCCAAGAAGTATATACTTGATTTCAATGTTTCAACTTGTAACACATAATGCCAATTAAGTGAGCACTGTCACATGTTACAGAGTTTGTGCTACAAAAATGTATATATTGGTTCTACCCCTGACAACATCTGCAAATATTTATAATAATATTAAATTAAATATTTTGTGGTCAAAAAAATGATGGTTGGTGATGAGAGGAAGGTAGGATGATGTTTCCCCAGTATTAAAAACAATAAAACATGTTTAATTAATCAAGAATTAGCTAATCTCAATACAGATAATTGAGATGTACCACTTTGAGATTGAGACTTTTGATTATCATAATGCTGCCTAAACCTTTGAAATTAATACACTAATTTTATTCTTCCCAAAAAAAGAAAAAAATAATATATATATATATATATATATATATATATATATATATATATATATATATCATTCAACTTGCATATCTCAATTTGTTAAAGGAGATGACACCTATGTAGAAAAAATAATATTATAGATAAAGGAAATGAAATAATTAAAAAAAAAAAAGAAGAAGATGATAGAATTGGGACATTGTATTAGATTAGAAAATCTTTAACCTGAGTTGGAGAGAAATTGAAAAAAATACACGTGAAGAGAAGTTAGAAAGTAGAAAACAGAAAATAAAATTTAAAGCCCAATCCAATAAAATCTAAACATATATTATTAAATAAATCAAGAGTATATTTATTAGCATAAATAATAATTAAAAAAAAGGCAGAGAAGTAGAGTGGAAGACAGAGCGAGGTGGAATGACAAGACACTCGTGTGGAAGCTGATGAACACAACTCCACAGGGGATGACTTGGCTCCGACTTAGCTGGCCAACACGTGCCAATCCCCTTTTTATTTATTTATTTATTTATTCAACTAATTTTTATAATTTATGATTCTCTACATCACAAAATTGAAATCCATTGGACTATGATCAAATTGTGGACTTACACTTCAAAAAAATCGTTAGCACAAGCACGTTTTTAGGTTCTGAAAATGGCAAAAGTGGCTAATATTTGTCCAACTGGATATGAATATACTCAAGTGATAAGGTATATAGATTTTCTTTCACAATCCCTTTACGTGGTTGGTTGATTTAATTTTTGTTTTTTGGTATTTGAAAAACATCACACATGATGTTTCCAAAAATACTTTTTTGTCCATGAATTTTATTACACTTGTTGTATTCAAAAAAAACAAAATAATCTCACACTCGTTCTTATTGATAATTTACGGATTAATTCTAAACAACTCAGAATTAGAAGGTTGCAAAACAGATAATTACCCTTTTGTAATATATTTTTCCACTGGATCATGGTCTCCAATGCATGAATCTCTTGAATAACATCACACACAAAAAAGAATAAAAAAGTGAAAATGCATGAAAAAAAGAGAGGAAAAAGAAAAGAAAAAGAAAAGTAGTGGTGTGAAGGATAAAATAGATTCTCTCAAGTCCAATAAGCAAGTGATGGTAAGTGACATCAAGTGGTCCGAATGTCGTGTGTCCTACTTAATCAACATCCTAAATTACCTTACTTTGTTTGTGCCCACTGGTCCCCACCCAACCCCACCGGGCCCCACCTCCCTCTCTCTCTACACACACCCAATCCTTGGACACATAATTATTTATTTATGCTTCTTTCACTAAATAAATAAATTAAAAAAATATTTATTACATACTATTATGTGTAATTTCAAAAAAAATATATATATATATCAATTATTGAATAATGTATATAATATCAAATAAAATTCATACAGAAAGCAAGATAAAGGTAAAATAAGAGAGAAATGGAGAATCGAATTTCATTTGTAGTTATATATCAATGCAATTATCAACATAATAGTATATGTGGATTGTTATTGAGGAGAGAGAAACTGGTGGGGTCCAAAATAAAATAGTGAGAGGAGAGAGAGAGAGAGAAGGCACATTCCTCTGTTCAAATTTGACCTTTGACCAGGAGTCACGTCTCTTCCCCTCCACCACCCACCATCTATACCCCACTCTCTATTACCATCACACACACACTTATGCTATTGCCAGCTGTGCTTCCAATATTACACTCTTTAAAAAAAAAAAAATTAAAAAGAAAATAATAAATATTATCTGTTCCTTTTACTGTTATAATAATAAATCTTTGCTGTTTTTTTGACCTTTAATTATTGAATCACTGACATTTTTCTACCAATGGCATTGCCTAATTTGCGACACGATTTTGCTTAAGTATTGACGAATCGTTGGGGAGAAGAATTTGGCAAAAGGTCATGGATTTTTTTAACTAAGGGAATTTACTAATTTATCCTCATTTATTAGTATCTTTTATATATGAAGTGAGTATAAGATTGTAGTTTTATTTTTGATATGAGTAATCATTTGAGATAATTATATAGTTAACATTCAAAATCATCTAATGCATTTCTTTCTTTTAAAGTTTTTGCTTGAATTAGACTGCAAGATTGAGATTACAATAATTATTATCATAATTGAATCTTTTCTTAACATACACACATCCTAAAAAGTTCAAGTCATTTTACATGTTTCAAAATAATAGTCATTTGAAAAATAATAAATTGCTTCAATTGATTTTTATTTTTGGTAAGAGTTTGTATATATATATATATAATTTTTTTTTTTTTTGATACTAAATACTCATACTTTGTACATATAACTATACATATTAAATGTGTTATTAATTTTGTGTGCTCAATATGTATGGGGCTGTTTTCTAGGATCTTCCTAGCTTATGAGCACTCAATTCATCCAACCAACCTATCACTGGTTGTCTTCAAGGATTGGTCAAGAATACCCAATGGGAAAGTGTTGAATAACTTCCACATTTGGTTGTTTTGTACGAGATTGAATTAAAAAAGAAAATAAAAAACTTAAAACTTAAAACTACATTGTCATGAACGAGGAGGTGTTGGAACACCCAACCACAGATGATCATCCAACTAATATTCATTTACTACTCAATCACCTCTTCCTTCTTTCAATGCTCTGCCACTTTTTCACCAATGTAGCAGTTTCCTAAAACTTTGACCATGTGGGGAATACCCAGGGTCAATTTTGTCATTTTCCCTCATCCTCCTCCTCCCTCTTAATATATACCTAGAGATTTGTTGAAAAGTTCACCCCCAAAGGAATAATCCTCATACCAATTCTTTCTACTTTGATGAATACATATCTGAAACCCTTTTTAGTCTTGCAGTTTTGAATTTTCATGTAAAGAAGTGAAAAAGGTTGACTGTATGCAATAAACCATCAAAAGATCTGGTGAAAGCTAGTGCTCTACTTTCTATTTCCATTGCATGCTTATTTAGGTGTAGTGTTTGGGACCTGTCTATGATGATAATTCATAATTTGAGATTACATCTTAGCATGACATGTGTTCTTATCAACAGATAAGGTTAACAATTGATATTTCGATTAAAATCAGATTGAAATCGAAAGTCATTCTGGATTCAGTAGACTCTTATTATAGCCGAGCGTGGGAAAAACCATTTATATAGAAAAAATTTCAGAAATATAAAAACCATTATAAATCACAACAAAATTAGTCGTAGAAATGGATAGAGCCTCCCAAGTTATAGGATAGAAAAAATTGTAGTACTAATAATAATGGATGTCTTGAAGATTCAATATGCTACCAATTGGAAGAGATTGTGGTGGTTGACAAAATTTATAATATCATTTTGGTAAAAATGCAGGTCTATAAAGATAAATATGTAATATTAACTAAACTAACACACTATGATTATATTTTATTCAAAACAATTAATTCAGAAAAGAAAGAAAGAAGAAGAGGGTTTTCCACAATAGGTAATAAAGATCATAAATTACAAAATAAATGATTATTAAAGTAAGAAAGAAAGAAGGTAGCATCTTATCCAATATTCATAGGCCTTTCTAACTATTTAATCCAACTATCTGTTTATTTAATTCTTGCAAGTACTGCCCTCAGAAAAATTCTTCCAAGAACTAAATAAAAGTAACAAGTGAAAATGCAAGAGTAAAAAAAGATGAAATTCACATCTCATCAAACCAACCTACCAGAAAAGGTTACTTTCAACCACTTTAATTTTCTTTTTCTAATCTAATATTTTACTGTACAAATAAGAAACGTCTTAACAATATTATCGATACATATCATTTAGATAAAATTTGAAATCCAATACATATACACTCATTCAAATTATATTTTATAAAGCTACACTTATTTTAAAATGGAGGAAAAATAGATAGATATCTAATATCCACTAAAACATTAGATGACCAAGAATTTCAAACCCCTCCACTCACATAATAAAAAAATAAAATTCAATCCTCAAACTAATATCAGAACCATTTAAATCGATTTTATTGGATGATGTAAACAGGAGTCGGATTTAAAAAAAAAAAAAAAAAGGGTGGGGCAAGGCAAGTGAGTCCCCACGCACATTCTGTTTGACCACGAAACCCCCCACCAACCGAACCGTGGTTAAAAGGCAAAGAGTTACCCAGAGTTAAATGAAGCACACGTGTGGCGGAGAAGCATATAGTACAAATCGGTCAGAATAGAAACGCAGAGAAATGTACCCCTGTTCCTATTTCGTATATAACCCCATCACTCTTCCAACATTTTGAAAGAGAATTTGCAGTCTTCTCTGTTTTAGTATACCTCTCTCTCCTTCCTTCCTTCCTGTCTCCCTCTCTCTCTCTCCTCCATTTTTCAAATATATCTTTATAGAGGGAAGAAAATAAAGAAGAGAAGGTTATTAGAAGAACATGCCAGCCAGTTTGGAGCCATTGGATATCGGCGTCCAGATCCCCTACTATTTCCGGTGCCCCATTTCTTTGGAGCTCATGTCTGACCCGGTCACCGTCTGTACCGGTCAAACGTACGACCGCTCCAGCATAGAGTCCTGGGTCGCCACCGGGAATACCACGTGTCCGGTTACTCGGGTCCCACTCGCGGATTTCACGCTCATTCCCAACCATACTCTGCGCCGGCTAATTCAGGATTGGTGCGTCGCCAACCGGTCTTTCGGAGTCGAGCGGATTCCCACTCCGAAGCAACCGGCCGACCCGGTTTTGGTTCGGACTCTGTTGAATCAGGCTTCGTCCGGGTCGAGTCCGTTTAGCCTCAGGGTTTCGGCGTTGAGAAGGCTCAGGGGATTGGCGCGTGACTCCGAGAAAAACCGCTCCGTCATTGCTGCGAATGAGGCGCGTGAGATTTTACTCGCCGTCGTGTTTGCAGATGTTAATTCGCCGCCGTCGGAGTTGAATCTGGAATCTCTCGCGATTCTGTCGATGTTCACGCTTTCGGAACCGGAGTGTTTGTATGTGGCTTCGGATTCGGAGCGGGTGAGCTATTTGGTGAACTTACTGTTCCATTCGTCGATCGACGTCCGAGTCAACTCGGCGGCGTTGATTGAGATCGTTGTGGCGGGAATACGCTCGCCGGATCTTCGCACGCAGATCAGCGGTGCCGATGGAGTATTCGAGGGTATAGTCGGTATTTTGAATTATCCCCTGGCTTATCCTAGGGCGCTGAAGATCGGAATTAAAGCGCTGTTCGCTCTGTGTTTGGTGAAGCAGCACCGGCAAAAGGCGGTGGCGGCGGGGGCGGTGGAGGCGTTGATCGACAGACTCGCCGAGTTCGAGAAATGTGACTCGGAGAGGGCACTCGCGACGGTGGAGCTGCTCTGTCGGATTCCGTCAGGTTGCGCGGCGTTTTCATCTCACGCGCTGACGGTTCCCCTGCTTGTGAAAATTATTTTGAAGATTTCCGATCGCGCGACAGAGTACGCCGCCGGAGCTCTGCTGTCGCTGTGCTCGGCGTCGGAGCGAGCTCAGCGGGAAGCGGTGGCGGTGGGCGTGTTGACTCAGCTGCTGCTTCTGGTTCAGAGCGATTGCACGGAGAGAGCGAAACGTAAAGCGCAAATGCTGCTCAAGTTGCTGCGGGACTCGTGGCCCCATGACTCCATTGCCAATTCGGATGATTATGCTGGAAGCGACGTCGTTCCCTTTTAGTTTTTCTTTTTTTTTAATATCCTTTTAAACTTAATCACTGTTTTTTTTTTATTAGGCAGAATTGGGGGAAAAATGGTGTTCCAATAGGCGGAGAGGGCTTAGTTAGGGTACATAAGTGATAAGGCAGTTTGGTGTACGTATTTGTATGTAATTTTTTCTCTAAAAAAGATTTTTTGTTAATGAAAAAAATTGAAACCTCTCTCAACTATTTTGTTTATAATTTTAATTGATAATATTAATTTTATTTTTATGTAACATTTGAATCTGATTGATTTATCATACAAATTTGATGAATTTGACCAATGTAGTAGTTGTAAAATCAAAGTCGGAAAGATGACATTATTGGAAGATAGTAAAGCTTCACATGTTTGATGGAGATATTACATCCAACAATTTCAATTAAAGAAGATACATTCAACTGTTGATGAACATAATTTCAAAATTACGTACAAGTAAAAAAGAAATGATGTCGCGTTGTGATGTTGAATTTAAAATGTTAGTGAATATTATTGAGGTTGATGTCATGAATAATAGAATTGAATAGATGGTTCAACTTCCTTTGACCATGGACTGAGCTGAATAATGGAGTAGGGGCGCATGCATACAAAAGCTCTATCATGAAAATAATGGCATGTTATGAAGTGTCAATTTAAATCATTATTTTTTAAATACAACTTTATATGTTATTTATGGTATTATTGATTTATAAAAAGATATTATTAATATATATTTGGTGGTATTGATGATAATAGAATACGAAATGGAATCGATTTGTTTGATTTAGATTTTTTTTTTTTTTTTATAAAGTCCGGGATTTATTTTAATTTTTTGAAAGTATGTGAGAGCTTGGGTTCGTATATATTTTTTTATCTGGATGATAATTTATAGAAGGATGACAAATCAAATTGTGGACACTAATTTGTTTTAGTTTTTCCTGGTTTTTTTTTATTAATTAATTTTCTGTACTTTGGAATGAGAATTGAATTATTCGTGGTAATAATTCATGAACAAAAAAAGAAAGAAAACAATGTGCAAATATGTAGAGCATTTTTGCCTGTGATCGTTTTGGGCCATCTTCGAAATTACTTTAAAGAGATTAATGGAGAGCCCATTTACGTGAAAAAAACTAGAGCCCAAGTGATATAATTAAGATTTATAGCTTGAATTAGGCCCATCAGTACTTTGATTGTCAACAAATAATTGTAACTTTATTCATCCCAAAATTAAGTGTCGTTTTATCAAGAAAATTTATCCCAAAATTTTAATGTTATTTGAAAATCTCAAGAGAGAATTACCCTTAATCATCCAAATTGCCCACATTTACTCTACTTTGAATTAAATGCTTTAGTATATGAAAATGATCATTCTGAGAAAAAAAAAAGAAAAACATTAAATAGTTAAACTTAATAGCCAGACAATATTTCTGGTTAGCCAAGAAATTCATATTTCTGCATAACCAGACACTAGATTGCTGTACAAATTAAAAGAGTACTTAAAAATAATAATTGCATTTTAGAAATATGATTTGTAGCAAAATTAGGAATTAACCCAGAGCATTATTTCTGCTGCTGCTTGCTTGAATATTTCTTCAACTGGGAATGCTTGGAGGAACTGATTCGAACCTACATTTGCCTGTTACATACATCACAAATATCAGTAATTATAATTCCCCAAAGTAATTAATTAACTTTTAAGACTTCAAATGCTCTTCAATTAAGCCTCACATCAAAACTACTGCGTAGTTTTCAATAAAAGAGTTTTTTAATTAAACTGATAATTCTAATCACCATCATCTTTTACATCAATACTACCTTATTTTGATACGACACATTATTGGCAGGAGCATCTGAATTAATTTTCAACTCCATAAAAGAACCCATAATTAATTTAAAGATTAAACACCCACCCATAACTAATTATAAACAAAAAACAAAAAAAAAAATCAGTCAAGATTTCTTTTAGACTCCATTTGGATTTGGATAGACTAATTTAGACACTAAAAAAATAGTTCAAAATGACAAATGATGGATTATAAATCTACATCTATTCAAACACGAACCATTCATGGATTTAAAGTTAGGAATTTCAAACCGTTCCTCAAATGCTTTTATCCAAATGACGTCTTAGTTCTTTTGGGAATATTTATCACTAGTTATTAGGGGGAAAAAAAAAAGCTTAAAAAAAAAAAATTGAAACTATTTATATAAAAAAAAAGGGACATAAAAGCATACTTATAAAATATTAAAACAATTAAAAAAGGGGGACTTACTCGGGTATGAATCATGTACATGCATGTATTGGAATATGAGGAAATTTGAGCAGAAATGAGGTCCAAACAGTGCTTCTCCATCACAAAGCATATTGCAGACAACAGGCCGGGCTTTTTTATGCTGCACACGCTCATATGCCCATCTCTCCCACATACATTCAGTATCACATTTGGAGATGTCCATGTTTTGAATATTGCTGGATATTCCGGGCCCGAATACATTGGATTCGGGCTTCCCAATGTGACAGCCATGTTTCTTGATGATGATCCCTGTTCCGCTAAAAATGCTTCCCTTGATAGGATTGCAAGCCTTTGTTGAGTGATGGGATTATTATGACTCATTATTCCTCCCACCCTCTCCAGTTTCCTTCTCTGCAATTCTTCATGGGTTTGCTGCAGTTTCTTTATGTATTTTACTGCTTCATCAACAATCGTCGACTTGTCTGCCTGCATTCAATTTAGTCAAACTTTTATCAAGAAATTAATCCAGGAAAACTCGCACTACTATTTTTTATTATTTTTTGTGAAATTAAAATATAAGGTGATAGCTCATTGTGGCATTTTTATATTGTCTTACTATCTAAAATAGAAAAATAGAAGAATGTTTGTAAAATAGCAATAAAAAAAGAAGGGATTCCTTGATTTTGACAGAAAATCCTTGTCTTTCTCTTACAATGACTTGGTTCAGAAGAAGATTCTTCTGAAAATCCTTAAATTCAGTATTCAGACTGACTCTCCAAAACAAGATAAACATATACTCATGAAAAAAGGAAATTATATTGAAAAGGGCCCCCACATTATTATATGTAGTGAGTAAAATACCCACCATTTATAATTTACATATATATAAGTATAATTATATAATAAAAAAATTAAAACACTAGATGTAAATCCGAATGCCATATATTAAGACCCGACCCGACCCGACACCTCTTTATAATGTAAGAGTGTTTGGGGGTGCCATGTAAAAAGGTACTTTTCAAGAAACAAACTCTGAATACTTTTTGTCATTTTGAAATTTAAAAAAATCGAAATAAAGCTGGATGGGACGAAATATTGCCCTAGTTTCAACAACTGCACACAAAACACACGCATTAATTAGGCCAAGAATATTTGTTGATTCAGAATTAATAAAGAAGTAATTATAAAAAAAAAAAATCAGAATAAAAACAAGAAATAAATGAAAAAACCTTAGGAGGGATGTGAGGGAGCAAAGCATGAAGATTGGCAAACATGTTTCTCATCTTCTTCCTTCTCTCTCTCTCAGTCCATATATGCAACTCATGATCATCTGATTCTCCGCCACCGCCGTCTCCGCGTGCGGCGGCGCTCCTCTTCTTGCCCTTGGGCGGCGGCGGCGGCGCTTCCTCCTCATCCTTGGCGGTGAGCCCACCGGAGTTGTTGTCGGCATCATGTTCGTCTCCGTCTAAATTAGGAAACGACCATGATTCGACGTCGTCCCATAACAGGTTGTCTTGGATAAGCTCTTCTTCAGCCATGCCTAACTTCACCAAAATATATGAAGCTATGTTTGTGAATTACAGATAAAGAAGTTTAATTATATATATAGGCTGCTAGAGGTTGAGTTGGCACAAAAATTTTGAAGTGTATTAACACACACACACACACCCCATATATGTGTGTATATAGACATGTATTTAGGATGGGATGGGGGTGGGAAGGGGTGGGGGGTAATAAGAACAAAACAAAATACAATCATAAGCCAAAATGCCGTTGCTAGCTTTAAAACAAAAACGGAAGCTAAAGCATTTTCTAATTTTCGTTGTAATTTTAGTGATTTTTTTTTTTGAATTTTATTAAGTTATATTTATATATTTTGATGATGGCGTATTATACATAGAGTAAATTTACAAAATTGAATACCGCGTTAGATAAATTATATAAACTCGCGAACTAGCTTATTTTCTATATATTCTTCAATATTAATTAAATATGTTGTAATTATGGTGAAGGAAACACATTACCAAATATATGCATATGTATGTAATTATATGTCATAATACCTCTTTAAATCAAAACTCAAATCATTTAATAACCATATCAATATAATAATTTACTCTCATCCCGACTTTGAGTCGTCTATAAATCTTAATAACTTTATGGTCTCATTGGTATTGTAAATTAGTTCACAAAAATTGTAGAAATTTTTAAAGAAGGTTTTTGTTTTTTTTTTGGTTAAGAAAAGTAAAGGTTTTACTTATTAACTCAATCATGAAAAAAATTAAATACTTATCTTGGTCGTAATATACCTTTTCAATTAACGATAAGCATTCATATAAGATTTTCTATATTAATTAGAATATCAGCTAGCTTTAATTTTGTAAATGTTTTATCAAATGTAAATCTGTAGTATTCATATTATTTGAAAAATGACTTATACATGTTATATCCAAAATATAGCATGTATTGCACCTATTACAAGTCTTGGTAAATCATCGTATTGAGGGACCCGTATTTGAGATAGTTTTTCTAATTTCATATTTTTTTTCTCAATATCTCAAATAAAGTTTTCAGAAAAAGTCCTCAATTTAAATCATCGTTTGATTAACATTACATTGTTAAAGATTGAAAGCACATAGCTAGGGACCCTTTAACGACTCAAATCAATTGAGTTCAACGATCTGTTTAAACAAATACCAAACTTTGCGAAACGAAAAGATATATCGAATCAAAATTGAACGTACAATTTTTAATAATCAAGTAGAAACGAAGTATTGAACTTTAATCCGAAACGAACACGAGATAGTTTCATGTATATATACTTTATTTTACTATAAAAGTTGATGTGAAATGTGATGAGTAGTGTTACAGTTTTACGAGGAAGAAATGATAATCTTGCTTGTTTAATTATGTAGAGCTAATTACATGTTTCTTCTATGCATGCTGCGTGCTCTTCTCCAACTCTTTCACGCGGTGGTTAATTCCTTAAATACCTACTTTAATTACAACTATTAATATTTAATTACATGTCACAACAAAAGTTCTCTAAAAGTATTAATTTTTATTGTAATTCTACGATTTTTTTTCCCTTAAAAAATGAAGTAATGATTGATAATTTGTTAAATTTATTATTTTAGAGGAGATGTAACTGCAAAGACAACTGAATTTCTTTTTACAATTTTTTTTTTTGGCTGAATTTGATAAATAGGTAGCTAAAGAGGCAAGGGGCTGTTTGGAAAATTATGTATTTTGGTTACTTTGGTAATCGAACTTTGGTGGAATTTTCAGAAGTTCACTTAATTAATTTGCATAAATTAAAGTTTTTGGGTTTATAAAAAATTTCCAAGTTATGTTATAAGAGCATGAAAATGAGTTTATCTCAAATATTTGTTCGTATATATGGCATATTAAAAAGAATGTTCCACATCCAAAATTGCTTGCTACCTTATCCCAAACACACACACACACACACAAATCCTTACTAAAAAGTAGAGGAAAAAAATGTCAAAAAGGATATGGATTGATGATTCGATGTCCAGGAGTTGTATTACAATTGAATTGTTTCCTGGTTTTTTCAACTTTGAGCACCCATTGTTTTATCACAAACTATATATGTATGTTGGGATAATAATTATCGGAAATGATATGATTGTCACAGAAAATTTATAATTGTGATTTCTGTTAAAAAAATCATATGTTTTGCCAATTCTTGCTTAAATGATATTATGTGCAATAAAAATAAAAATAAAAATCAATAAAGAAAGGAGGGGGTTAATTGATTAAGGTTTGTTTGGTGAGAGTGGCGTGACGTATTATGTTATTGGGGATGTCGTTTGGAAGAATCCTCATCAGCTGCTAAACCTTTTTCGATAACATTTTTCAGACTTATATGGAAAATGCTTACGTTTGAGTAATCATGAATTTATGTCTCTTTCTCAAATTTTTATTTCTATATTAATATAATAATGCCATGCATCCAACTATGCGTTGGGCCCACTTCCTCCTTTTCCTTGCTTTTTTTTATTCTTTTTCCTTTTTTTCCTTTTGCAATACGGAATAAATATGGTAACAATATCATGTTACATTCCGAAAATAAACAGTGTCATAGGAAAAGCTTCAACCACCTTTGAACAATAAGGTAAAAAACAGTAACTTACCATACACACACATATTTGTATTAAACCCATAAGGAAAATATCTCGTCTGCCATTAAAAAAATAAGGTTGTGAATATGGATATATACACACACATAACGGTACTTTGAGAGCTATATTTGAGTAATTTTGGCAGTTCATGACTAGATGATGGTATTTTGAATTTATGATTATTCTCTTAAAATTGATGAACTATTCCTAAAAAAAAAAGGGAAAAAAAATCGAAGAAAATGAATAATAGTAAATCCACCGTTAACTCCATAAATGACGGGTTTGGTCCGGACACAAAAACACCATACGAGTCATCTCACAAACAGGTATAAATTTTTTATATTATTTTTCAAAAAATATTTATCCATTCCAAAAAAATAAACCTCCTTATATTTTCACACATTAATTTAATTAATGGAATATATAAAATTACAAGTTAAAAACCATATTAATATAATAACAAATCTATTTTTGTGGAACAGACAAAAATAATATACATGTCTACTTTTGTGGAACGAAGAAAGTAATATAATTGTCATAAAAACTTCTGTAAAACGATCTCACGGATGGTTTAAGTGGGACGGATCCTTTTCTACCCACAACCCCAATCCATTTTCCTTAATTCTCACGGATGGTTTTAGTGAGACGGATCATTTTCTACCCACAACCCCAATCCATTTTTCTTAATTTACATGTGAATTGTGTAGTGTGGGTTGACCGGTTTCACATAACATGATCCGTGAGACGACTTACTCTATAATTGTGAACATGGTACAAACTAGTTAAGAAACACAAATTTAAGAGTGGAATATGGGGGAAAAATCGTATATAAAAACTTATTTATAGATTTAACAAAAATCATTCCTCTAAATTTGATATCATACATATAATATCGAAAAAAAAATCCCAAACAAGAATAAAAGAAAAGCACTAACAGTGAGAAAAGGGCAACAATAGAATGACCATCGCAAGAGATCATAAAAATCTCCAACAATGTCCATAAATGTCATTATTTTTTAATTTTTATTTTTTGGAATAATACAAGATACAAAATACAAATACAAAATTGTTCATAGAACCACCAAGTTTAATAAACTTAAAAAGAAGGGTATCAAGGCAAAGACAGGCTTCTTAATGAATTATTCCCAGTAAAATCCATAATTGCATTATTTCTTGAAGACACCTGGTTATAGGCGAAGATCAAGAAACAAAATGGTTTTGAAGTAGGGAATGAAAATACCACAATGCCCTTGTCCATCCAAACAAAACAAATCACCCAAGGATGAAGAATGAGATGCCTCGTCTCGTCTCCCACCAAAAACGTGGTTTGTTTTCACGTTTTCAAGGCCGTCATTTTGCAGATGGGACAGATGTTCTTCAACGTAAGCCACTGTTTGATGCAATTGGTATGAAACTCATGCCCACAATTCAATGTCCCGATCATGTCTCCACTCACATAATCCTCCTATTCGATACGAGCAAGACAAAACTTTTAACGTTTCAGCCAAATCAAACAGATGGTTAACGGGCTTAAATTGCACAAGGGGCAAAAGGGTCAAACCTGGCAAATACAGCATGGCTCCATTTTTGGGAACACTCCGACTGCTTCGTACATGTGCTGTTTCATGGAACCACTAATTTTTTCCTCAGTCAAACCAGTATTCACGTTGCCTATACGTTCCTCCAAAGCCAACAATTCCTGTCACACAATTTGAGTTTCAAAATGATAATCCACGAAACATTATGGGAACATAAAGATCCAAAGAAAGGGTAAAAAAAAAACGAAGTACCTCATAAGACATGTTGTCAACATCAAGCCTCATATCTCTGTGTCTGTCATGCAACTCAGCAAATCCGTTTATTAAAGGGTCGATAAGCATATAATCCTGATGAAAAGTTATAAATGTTTCGATATCAATCTTTCCCCAACTATATATATGTGTGTTAACATAACACTCATATTTCAAAACAAGAATGTAGAATTAACAAAAAGTTTAAAACAGAGACCTATAAAACGAAAAAAAAATGGTTGAGATTATAACTTTTCAAAAACTATAGAAACAAACCTCCGCTTGTAAGTGGACACCCCTCCGCATGGCATTCAACACTTGACGTATCTGTTCATCAGAGTAAGGGAAAGTAACACAGTGGACATTTCCTCATTAATTACAGCTATTTATTATAAAAAGGCGACATATTTGCAAGGTAAGTATACTAAAATATCTTGAGAACAATCATATTCTCAAATGATGAGACAATAAAATAAACAAATACTTCAAATGAGAATCTTTTCATATATTCAGTGAGCTCATCCATCTATAAAGTTACAATGACATCAAGTACCTTCCCGATTGAAGACTTTACATACAATTTTCTGATATAAACTTCCAAACAAGATAGTTATGCTTCTATGCCACTCAAACCCAGGCCTCATTCATAATTTATCGCGATAAGAAGTTAAATTTTATGGGGCTTATTTATAACTCTAAAATAGAGAAATTTCAGAGAAAACAAATCGGGTTCACAACATCGCAGGAACCAGTATACTTACTCCAACAGGTCAAAAAATTTACTATTCATCTTCTAAGCGTAATGCTAATAAAAACTTCACATAAAAATCTGCTAAGTTATCCAGATATTAATATTTAAATTCTAGAACATTTAACTGTATAGTCATGATGTACAGTTATATACTAAGATGTTAGTGGATTTAACATACCAGTCTGTGTCTGCCCTCAACGGCAGCCAAAGCACGCCAACCATTAACATCATCTCCTGGCATATCCATCATGAGTGCTGCTGACCGTTGATCCAATTGATGTTGGGCCCGGCTAGTACTAGCAACCTCCTCTGGCAAAGAAGAGGCTGCTGGCAGGTGCGAAAAATGGTTTCTCCGAGTTCCAAATTCAGAGTCAACTCGACTGGAAGGCATCCAAGTAAAAGATTCCAATGATCTTTGATGGTTCTGCATTGCCTGGATTTGATGAGGCAACCAGGCAGCCGAATAAGTCCTGCCGCCAGCAGTGGAGCCCACACGTGAACCAGAATTATGGTTTCTAGAAGATGCAGAAGCTCCAGGATCGAAACTCCAGTCAATTTGATCTTGCAGAACATTTCTTGTCTCGGGTGCAGATACGGTCATGGGGTATTCTAGATTATTTCTACGAGAGCTTCTAGCGTTAACTTCCTCATGCGGTCCAGAACCTCTTTCTCCAGAGACCATAAAAGAACTTGATGAACTGCCACCTCGAGGACCGAAAGATCCATCCCAAGGGTATGAATGTGTGCCTCTAACCTCGTTTAAGTGCATCAAATGAGGTGTGTGGACTTGGTTTAGGGTATTGGGTTGACTGATTGGCAAAGCGATCGGTTCTGTATTGACGATAGGTCGCGACATCTGGCCAGGATAAGCACTAGGGTTCCTCACAGAAGTGCTTCTAGGTGCATCAAATGGGACTGACTCGTGCCGTCCATGATTCGATCTTGTACTGAAAGTTCTAGCTGAGCTTTCTGCTACCCCTGAAACACTTGAAGAGGGAAAAAGACCGGGGCCCACTCTACCCACACCAACCCCACTACTTCGATTCAGCTGTTCGACTGGAGACAAGTTCAGTGGGCCAGATGATATGCTTAAAGTTCCTGAAGTACTATAAGCAGGAGCTGGATCCTGCATTATGTTCTTCTCCATTGGCTGGTTGGAACTCGATCTGCCACCAGGGTAAAATTGTCCAGAAGTGCCCTCCAAAGCCTTTCTCTTGCAAGATGAACCCCAAGTACCAAAAGACGAACCTGGTGCCTCGTGATTTTCAGAGGTGGTAGCAGAACTTGCAGAAAAGGCTCCTACGCTACTTGAAGAAGCATAAAAAGTTGGAATCGGCTCCACTTCTGAGTGACCAGACTTGTAGAGATTATGAGGTAGGCCTATTCCAGGGCCTCTGTGAAAGTCATGATCCCACGAATGTTCGTGGCTCAGATTTAAATTCAGGGAGCCACGATTAGAGCCGTGATTTTGTGTACTCAGGGACCTGCCGTTCACTTGATTGCCGACATAGCTACTACTGATGTTGGTATTTGATGGTTCCAAAGACCAATCTTCTGACCTGGCATCATGAGACGAAGACCACCCATGCCTCGGCTTTGAATCACCACCAAAAGGCCCATCTTGCATGTGGTTTGTGCTGGAGCTGGATTCACCGTGGTCCCAACCACCGAAACTCCGAGCGCCGTCATTAGCAGCATTAATGCTTCTGGCATTTCCATCGGTGCCTCCAAGCATGTAATTTGACAGCCGATTCTCAACTGGATTCAGTATGTTATTCCAAGAAGCCGAGTGATCCATAGAGGTGTTGTCTGGAAGAGATCCTTGGTTCAAATCTATTGGTTCAGGAAAGGAATTGAGGGAACTCCTTTCCCTTTGCATATCTGTATTTATATGTCAGAAATGACAGTAACAACTCTAGAGTTTCAGGGCAAACAATGGTAGAGGGTTGTGCTAGATCTGCATAGAATCAAAAGAGGTGAACCATTAAGCCTAACATACTCAACAAAGTTGCACAATAGTAAATAATTACACCAATTATTATACACTCACCACCGCCTCAACTAAGTACACAGAAAGGGAAAAAGACACCGATACACGCAATCTCAACCGACAATATATAGCAACAGCGACATAGACTGACACGTGTTAGACAAGTTCAACAAAAAAAAAATCAATTTGAAAATTAATTTCACAATGGAATCTTTAATGCCGTCAAAGAATGTTCCCCAAGTTACTGGTTCTTAGGACAAATTACCAATGCTATATATTCTCTTGTCTGGATCATAGTTCAATTGTAACTGATCTGATAATCTAACTAACATAATTGTTAAGCGTATGTTTGACTGGACAAGAGAACAATCACTACAGGGTAGAAGTTCAGCAATGTGGCCATAAGACTCCACAACCCGATACTATTAATAATTAATAAACCATTACCTGACTATTCCGATATGGCTTTCATCCGAGTAAGCTGGTTTCAATGAAACTAAAACCTGTTAGACAAACAAGTCAATGCATAAGAAACTTAAATTCACTAATGCCAACTTCAACATTCAAAATATGTGGTTTTTTAGAAAAATATGATAATAAGAGAATTAAAAATATACATACATCAGATAATTAAAACCCCAGTACTCTTTTACTTGTATAGAAAGTGAAAGTAATAATTTTGAGAACCGGGCAATGAGATTTCATACACCATTGCAATCTTCAATTTAAATTCAACAAATAATCAGAAGCATTGGTCAAGAAAAAGATTACAACTTTACAAACCATTTTCAATCTTCAATTTAAAAGGGAAAAAAAATCTGCTTAGTAATTACATAAAGGAGAAAGGAAAAGATTACAACTTTGTGAATATCACCAAAAAAATTAAACTACTTTTTACAAATGGGTTTTTCCTAAATGATTACAAAGCCAACAAAATTGATAAAATCGAAGCTCATAAATTGAACTTCCACCCAACCCATCCGGCCATAAAGAATATAAATACAAATTTGTTATACAACTCAGTCAAAAAATAGATAATTAAAAATAAGGAAGCAAACACCTTAAAGTACAGATCCCTGTTTCGAGATTTTCGATCTTAATCACATGAAGTTCTTCAGAAAAATAATCAATCTCAGACCACAAACAATTAAAAAATATACAAACTCAATTCATCTCAAACAAACTGCAAGAAGTACTATTACAACCAAATAAAAAGGGCATAAAATCAAGATTAATCAAGAATTAAACCTCGGAAGATGATCGACGGCGATCGGAAAATTGGGTTTTCTTTTTTCTTTTTTCTTTTTTGGGTGGGGAGTTGAAATAATGCTAAAAAGCAGTAGGTAGAAAGTAAGGGGCGTTTGGCGTTTGTAAGAAATCGGTGAACTTTATAGCATCTTAATACTCGAAAAACACAGAAAGATTTTTCCTTTTCGCTGTTTCTATTAAGGTGAGACGACGGTTTCACATGTAGAGAGAGAAAGAGGGAGAGGGAGAGAGATATGGCGATGAGATGAGAAGACAAAGCACCAGGGTTCGCTCGCTCGGACAACACAGTTTTATGGATGAGAGAGATTGGAGAGATGTGTCCTAAATACACAGAGCGCGGTGGTGTAGTGTGATTGTAGAGTGGGTAGGATTTATTATAATTGCTAGGGGTCTTTTCGGTATACAATTTATTTGACCAAGGTTACAGTACTTTTGACTTTTGTTACCAAAAATAAAAATAAAAAATTTCTATAGCAAATGAACCTTAATATTGAGAAAATATTATTATAAAACTGAAATTATTAACTTCTATTTAAATCCTCATTTAATCTTGTAAAAAATATTTATTTTACATTCTTATTGCATACATTACACAAATGAATATATTACATCTTAAGTCTATAATTCAACTTTCTTCGATGAGATATATTAAGTTAATTTTGAATCTAGTACACTCAAATATATTAATCTCATGTATATACATGTGTTTGTTTCAATAATCAATTCCAATTTTATATCTAAATAATTTGATAATAACAATTTAGTCCATCTAAATTACTAAATATAACTGAGATGTGTCCATACATAATAAGATATGACATTAGATCTCTTGCTGAATTTTCAGTACAAACATGCAATTGTGTGGGGCAATGGAACTTTTCTTGATAATTTATGGTAGAAAATTACAAATAAATGTAATTTTTATAATATAGTAATTAATTGTTTCTATTGATCTATCGATTATTTTGTGATTAACTATGACTTTCAAATGATATTTTATTAAATTCCTGTAAAATCATTTAAACGTCACTCAATTTTAAAATTACAGGCTACGTCATAAACTCGATTTAAATTTTGCTTTATTTTAAATTACTTTAAAATACAAATTCGTTTTTCATATTAAAGATAGAAATGTTAAACCTATAAGATTGTGCTTAAAAGTTAAACCCAAAAGTAATGGGCACACTTAAAATATTAAAAAATAATAATAATAATGTGCATATTGGGCTCTTTCCAGGCCAATGGCCCATTAACCCATATATCAGTCGAAGAGTCGTAATTGGGCCGTAGAATCGTGAACTGGATTCTACTTTTATTTTTTTAACCTCCACAATGGAAAACCTATAAGATTAGAATTAAAAAATAGGTCGAAAGTATTCTCAGTAGGATTTCGTATAAAATATAAAAATTCTACTCAAACTTTATAACCTGTAAGATTAGAATTATGGATTGATCGATTTCACTAAATTATATTTGTAAACGATTTCATACAAGTTCTATTCATTTAACAATTGTCCTTGAGCTTTTCTCAAATTATATATATTGTAGATAAAATAAACCTTCTATCAATGCTTCTATAAAATCCTAAGCCTTGTGGTGTCCTAATTCCTAACATATAGTATGCCTAACCTTGTACAAAATATTTATTAATACTTATTTCACACCTGAAAGCCTGTGATGTTACTACTATCATATGTTTCTAATCAGGAAATTATGAAAAGAAGCAATGTCATTATGCAACATTTTAAATACATTTTTTTTTTTTGGAAAAAAATCCTTCCTATTAAGACGTGTCTACAAGAGATTCTTATAAAATCAACTTTTTTTTTGTTTTTACTATTCACAACGTTTGGAAGATAAAATTCTAAATTATTTTAATTAAAAATAAGGCGAAATCTTAAAATCGTGGGAAATATGTTTAGAAGTTTTATCTTATCATGAGCTTTTAGTAAATAAGTGTATGCTATCATCTGCAACACTTTTAACCAATCAAGGATAATAATGTTATTTATTTATAAACATAAATAAATTGTATGAAATTGCCTTTTTATCAAACACTCGAACTTTTAATCCTATCACACAAACACAACCCATTTTTACGGTAAATTTCACCCTACATATTAGGATGGTGTCATGTATGCACTTTTGATGTTATAAGTGTCAAAAGTGCATACATGACACCATCCTAACATGTGATGGTAAGGTGGAATTTGACCATTTTTACTATCAAGCAGTTTTGTTCACAATCACTAAATTTAGACATTTCTTCAAAATCATGCATTTTACAATATGTAATTACTGTATAGCCTCTAAATCTAATTCTTGAGAAATTTTCAGAAATGGAAAATATTAACAAATTTTGACATTTAACACGTTTTTCCTTTTTCATTTTATTTTTATTCTGTTAAAAACCTGCAAATCAGAAATCAAGAACACACTCCACTTCCCAGATTGCAATCAATAGCGAAGACAAAATCCCGATGAATTCCCGATCTTTCGCCGCTTTGATTTCGTCGCTGGTTTCTCAGCTTCTCATTCTCCTATTTCTCCTTTTTCCTGTCACAAACACTCTCACCATTGCAACCAATCCAAATTCATCGTCATTTCCTCGCCGCGATTTTCAGGACTCCATTTTCCATTTCCTCCGCCATTTCCTCGCCTCCACCGACATCGCCGCCGCCCACTCTCTCCTCTCATTCTCTAGAAAACGCAAGCGGGCCCACTCGCTGGGACCCGATGACTCCGACTCCGACGAGTCTCAACTCGGCTCGGTCGTCTCTCGAAACCCCGACTCGTTCAAGCTATTCTTCAGGATGAAGGCTTCGACTTTCGAGTGGCTGTGTGGCCTCCTCGAGCCGCTGCTCGATTGCCGTGACCCAGTTGACTCGCCCCTCAATTTGCCCGCCGACACGCGCCTCGGAATCGGCCTGTTCAGACTCGCCACCGGAGCTGAGTTCGCGGAGATCTCGACCCGTTTCGGTGTATCCGTATCCGATTCGAAATTCTGCGTCAAACAGCTCTGCCGCGTCCTCTGCACCGATTACCGGTTCTGGGTGGGGTTCCCGAGTCACGCCGAGTTGGATTCCGTGTCGACTCAGTTCGAAACCCTAACTGGCTTGCCCAATTGCTGCGGATTCATAAGCTGCACCAGGTTTGACATCGAAAGAGCCAATGGCGATTCCCAACAAGAGAGCATAGCAGCCCAAATCGTGGTGGATTCATCATCAAGAATCCTAAGCATTGTAGCTGGTTTTCGTGGCAACAAGAGTGACTTTCAAATCCTTAAGTCTTCCACATTGTATAAAGATGTCGAAAAAGGTGAAATCTTGAATTCTCAGAAGCTTATTATCGTGAACAATGTTTCTATACCTCAGTATTTTGTGGGGAGTGGAGAGTATCCTTTGCTTCCTTGGTTATTAGTACCATTTGTCGATCCCAAGCAAGGATCAATTGAGGAGAATTTCAACAACGCGCATCGTTTGATGCGCATTTCTTGGTTAAAATCAGTAGCAAGTTTGAGGAATTGGGGTGTTCTAAATAGGCCTAATAAGACAGAATATAAAGCTGCAGTAGCTTGTATAGGTGCTTGTTCTATACTGCATAATATGTTGATAATGAGAGAGGATTACTCTGCTTTTTGCGATGAGTTGGATGATCGAGCATTGGATGATCAAAGAGTGGCTATTTTGGAGTGGGGTTTGATTGATGGGAAGGCATTGGCTATGAGGAAGGCGGTGGCTACGAGAGCCAAGAACTAAGATTGATTCAACTGAGGAGTAGATCATTCGATTTTTGAAGAAGGTAAAGTGGGATGTTTCACTTCTTCATCATTCGTTTATTGGTTTATAGTGGGAAGATTTATGTTCTATAGATTGTTTGGTGAACTTGATAAAATTCTTTGGATCATTGAAATGGTGGATGGTCATTCATTGAAATAAAGGTGAAATCTTTGAGCAAAACTTTGTGGCATATCAAATGTATTTGAAAATACAGAGAATATATGATGCATAGTATCATAGGTAGAGCTTAATTTTCCAAGTGTTTAGTCTAATACTATTCGATTAGTCAGTTTTCTGAATCTTACTTTTGAGTGAAGAACTTTAAGCATTATCGAGATCTACTACATTATTTGAACACACTGCAAGTAGAGTTGATTAGCGAATGAAATCTTCGAGTGGTTCCTTAAAATCGGAATAATAACTTAGAAATTTTGCCTTGAAATGCCACTAGAGTACTTAATAGGAACCATAGTGCTTGAAAATTCTAAAAGGTCTTTTGTTCATATATACTGCCATTGGAGTTGATGTGTAGTCTTTAAGCAATAACTTAGTCTACTAAAATCTATTTTTGTTTACTAATTAGCCTATAAAATACTTGAGTGTTCCTTGCTTATGTCTTAAATACTTGGGACACTGTTTTTTGTTGGAACCGACGGATCGTCGGCTCTATACAATTAATTAATCGGGTTCCATGCAAGATATAACAAACGCAGAGAATAAAAAAACAGTTATACCTTTTGATCATTCTAGAAGAAAACGTGCCAGAGATTGATCTTTCGTAACCCTAGACCTCTTTAATCTTCTGATGTATTCCTACAGCCTTTCGAGACTTTCTTCTGATGTATTCCTACAGCCTTTCGAGACTTCTGATGTATTCCTACAGCCTTTCGAGACTTCTGATGTATTCCTACAGCCATTCTGATGTATTCCTACGAGACTTTCTTCTGATGTATTCCTACAGCCTTTCGAGACTTCTGATGTATTCCTACAGCCTTTCGAGACTTCTGATGTATTCCTACAGCCATTCTGATGTATTCCTACAGCCTTCTCGAACGTTGTGTGGCCAACGATCCTTCGAGAAATCTCAGTTCTGCTCTCTCTCTCTCACAGTTCTGCTCTCTCTCTCTCACTATCACGTGTTTTCTGTGATCTGTGTTTTTGAGGCGCTGATGAAAAGAGCTATATATAGGCTACACCAGGGACCTAGAGGAGGAATTGGGTTGGGCCTCCTGATGGGCTTAAGTATCCTGTGTTCGGCCCGAACACATAATTTAAACCCATCAATAATAATTCAGTCCACTAAAGAATTATTATTGAACTACCGTATCAATCCCATATTTAAAATGGGCTCTTTCTTATTATGTGTACGTTTATCTCCCTGTGTTTAAGATATCGAATGTCCTTTAATTAAATAAGTTACTGACAACTTAATGAATTAACATCTAATTCCAAGAGTAGTACCACTCAACTTTATTATCATGTCGGATTAAATCCAGGGGTTTACATGATAATCCTTATGAGCTCCTCAAGGGGACATCATCATCCTAAATAATTAGGACACAGATTTCTTCTATAATCAACAGTACACCATATAGACAACACTGTTTCCTAATTCACCGAGTTTATTGATTTAATAAATAAATCTCACTCATTGGCAAATTAAAGAAACAAATATTGTGTATACGTGGCTGTTATTATATAGGGATTAAGAGAACGCACATCCATAATAACAGATGTCTTGTTCTATTACCTAGTCAGTATAAAACGAACAACCTCAAATGGTCCTACTCAATACACACAAAGTGTACTAGTGTAATTTTATAGTCAAGACAGACTAATACCAAACTACACTACAACCATTCCGATGATTTGTCCAAATTCATCTTGGTTGTGAGCTACTATTTATAATTTATAAGAAACTGATAACATGATCTTCTGTGTGGCACCACACACCAAGTTATCTATAATATAAATTAATTGGACATTGCATAAACATATATAACAAATATAAAATGCAAACATATGATCAAAGTGATTCTCATTCCATAAAAGATGTTCATACAAAAGCTAGGCTTATAGTATACATCCTAACAGTTTTTGCTCTCATCTGTCTGATCCTTCTTGGAGAAACATAACATTGGAGTTACTCTTGTTCTTCCAATCTTTGTTTTATCCTGATGTTTGCTTTGATCAATAGTGTATTGTTATTTTGTTTTCTTGAACCTGCAAGTGCTTATTATTTTTTCATAATTAATGTATTTCATTTTAATACTTTGTTAGCGTTAGAACTTGGAATTTTGGTATACTTTGTTCTGTCGTATGAATCATTTGATCGTGTGGTTTTTTTAAATGAAATTTCCACTTAAAACATACTTCGACGAAAGAGAGATTGAGATTGAATTGGCATAATATCTCTTGGAAGTCAACTCTACGAATATAAAATATGATCGGAGATGGAACCACATGCACAATCATGCTAAAAGGGCATCTAATAATCTGATATTGAATTAAAAAATAAATTTGATTGAAGAGTGGGATTGTGGCATCTCCAAGTTTTAGTACACAAATATAAAAAGATAATAAAAACTAATAAAAGAAGACATTCAATATAAAAGGAAAAATATTATAAAGAAGAATTTTTATGGGTGGAATTGGTAATGAGGACACCTCTCACTTTTTGTTGGTCCATACTTGACCAACCTCAATGTCATTGGCTCTTGATTTGAATCAACTTTCTCTATAAATTATAATCACCTGTCAATAGTAAATAAATTTGATATAACTAATTATCTTTTTGATGAAACTAAATTAAGAACTATCATTTTACTTTTTGAATGATAAAATAATAATGAAGCGAAATTAGGTACATCCTTGGTAAAGTTTTTTGAAGCAAGTCGACCAAATCAGCACCAAAAATGATTTAAGCGTAAAAGTCGCAGTCTTTCACAATTTTCTTTGAGTCTCTCCAAATCCTCACCAAACATCGTGCCACGTGGAGTTTCACTATTCGCCGATTCCCCTATTCGCATTGTTCAAGCCAACCACATTCCCCATAGCCACGAAGACCACATGCACCAGATCAGGAAGATTGCGTCAGCGTGACGTAATCGTGGCTCAGCCCACTTTCTTGACTCAGCCCAACAACCTCTCAGTTGGGCCCCGCATCTCACCAACTATAGACCGGTTCGGTGGGCGGCCCACCACGCCACCCACCCCAATGGAGCGATTCCACCGGTCTGAACCGGATATTGACATCTATATATCATCCTCCGTTCATGCCCTTCAAATTCAGGTACACCCCTCCCCACTATTATAGAGAGAGATAAATTAAGACAAAAATGGCACAAAATGGTGAATCAAAAGAGAACCAGGCAAGCAGGCATCAGGAGGTTGGGCACAAGAGTCTTTTGCAAAGTGATGCCCTTTACCAGGTACCTATTAAATCAATCATTTTGATTTTTTTTTTTTTGATGAAACAAAATATGAGATTGACAACTTATGATTGGTTGTTTTTTGGTGTATTGCAGTACATTCTTGAAACTAGTGTGTATCCAAGAGAGCCAGAGGCCATGAAAGAGCTCAGAGAAATAACTGCCAAGCATCCATGGTTAGTTTAATTATAATCAATCTTTCTTTTAAAAAAAACAGAGAGAAAATAGTGTTTTTTTTTTTCTTGAGATCTTCATATTTTAATATTTGGATTTTTTTAAATAATTTAAATAGGAATATTATGACAACATCTGCGGATGAAGGGCAGTTCTTGAACATGCTATTGAAGCTGATAAATGCAAAAAACACAATGGAAATTGGAGTTTACACTGGCTACTCTCTTTTAGCCACTGCCCTTGCTCTTCCTCATGATGGAAAGGTATGAAACATCATACCACATTTCTATTATCATATCCAATTTCATTTCATCCATCATTATCATCATATCATATATAAATTTATAATATAATGGTAGACAAATTAAGAATAAAATACATTATAATCAGTTGGTAGATCTATTTGAAATGTGTGGGTCACTGGGGTCATGTTTGGGTTATTGAATTGAAAATCCTGTTAATGGTCAATGCATTTACATTAGTGTTTGAATGAATGCATGGTATGATATATTTAAAATCTTTAACTTTTATTTATTATTTTAGTACTTTCAATAAATTTGAAATCCATAGAATATAAATTCAGGTCAAAATAATTATTATTCAATTCTCTTCTTATATTAAAGTCATTCAATCCTTTCATGAAATTCGAAATGTTTATTTCTATTTTTGAACCGTATTGGGACAATTGAGTCTTGTTTATATCAATATCCTTTATTTTATTTAAATATAGTTGTAATAACATTATTTTTTGATGCAGATATTGGCAATGGACATTAACAAGGAGAATTATGAGTTGGGCCTGCCTGTAATCCAGAAAGCTGGAGTGGCCCATAAGATTGACTTCAAAGAAGGCCCAGCTTTGCCTGTGCTTGATCAAATGCTTGAAGATGTAATAATTCTAATCAAACCATATTTCTTTATTTATTATTCAACATCTCATCTGTTTTTACCAAATGTATTTACAATCATTCCAAAAATAATAACTTGAATCTGCATAATTTTCTTCTTATCCTTGTTGGGATTAGAAATATACTTAGTAATTAAATAATTTTTTCAATAATTAATTTCTCAAATATGTATTGAAATTTTGCAGGGGAAGTACCATGGCTCATTTGATTTTATATTTGTTGATGCTGATAAAGACAACTACCTCAATTATCATAAGAGGCTAATTGATTTGGTTAAGGTTGGTGGGCTAATCGGCTACGACAATACTCTGTGGAACGGGTCTGTGGTGGCCCCACCAGATGCACCAATGAGGAAGTACGTTAGGTACTATAGGGATTTCGTGTTGGAGCTCAATAAAGCTCTTGCTGCTGATTGTAGGATCGAGATTTGTCAATTGCCGGTGGGTGATGGGATTACTCTGTGCCGCCGTCTTAGCTGATCAGCTCTCTCAAACTATCACATTTCAAATATGAAATTGCTGTTTTTTCTTTTCTTTTCTTTTCTTTTTATTGAAAATTTATATCTGTATCTCATCACAATGTGGATGAGTTGTGGACAGATCTAATATATCCCTGAAATATGATTTCGCATATTTTATTATAAATGATATTTTTATCTTGTAATTCACTGTGATAGTGGAAGATTGTTAATGTTACGAATGTGATATTAAAAAATACTTAAAATATATATATATATATATATATATATATATATATATATATACTTAAATGATAAATAAAATATGAGGCATCACTTGTCACTAATTTAAAAATATATATTTAATACCCTCTTGATCATAATAGATCTAAAATGGTATAGTGTTAGTAATTAATTTTTCTAATTTGTAAATTCAAATGCAACTTTATGTTATTACATTCTAGTATGTGATAAGTTTCTCAATGTTTAATAGAACTAGTTTTAGATAATGTGCATTGTACGTGGTAATCAATTCAAATTAAGGAAATAAATAATACAAATATTTTATATATAACACTTTTCTATTTGAGTTTTAATTATAATAGGATTTTATACGATTTTGAATTATGAATATAACATGCGATTATTTACATATTAAACTTCTAAATTACAATTATAACATTAAATAATAATTTTTTATAAGGATATATTTGGCAATTTATATTTTATAAGAAATATTCACACCTTTATATAGATAATAATGAATATAAATAAAAAAATCCAACAAAAAACCGAGTAATGAATGGACCTTTTGAATTGTAAATGCCAAGAGTAGCAATGAGAAGAATCTCAATTCCCTTATAGGCTCAAGCCCATTGTCGTCAAGAAATAAGAAGGGTTGTTTGTTAAAAGAAGTAACAAAAAATTAAGAATGGCTCTAATGTTTCCATCTCTCTATTTTTTTTCTACATTCCTTTTCTCTTGAAGCTCACATTAGTTCGAATAGTGATGTTATTCACGGAACCATCAATTTATTATATTAGAAGTATCAGTTGGTGTGAACTATATTTAATATAGGGTAAAAAACGTTATCTCATTCCAACTATACCTATTTTACATTTTTCGGTAAAAACTTTAATATGTGTCACCGTACTAACTAAACCTTACAAATGTGTCACTTTACTAACTAAACTTTGCGGGATTTACACAATACGGTCAAATATCCTAATTCCGGTCATTTTTTTCGACTAAAACGCTACATGTGCTTCTCACATATTTTTATTAAGGTATGTTCATCATCAAGGGATTAAATTAAGCTAGTGATTAATGAAGTGGAGCCTTGAAAAAATGAAGATGGCCGATTAGAGGAAGAGATGGTGGAGTTGGTGGTGAGTTAGGGTTTTGATGGAGGGAAAGAAAACGACGAACATACCCTTAAAGTGTATTTAACCGGAATTAAGATATTTAACCGTATAGTGTAAATCCCGTAAAGTTTAGTTAGTAAAGTGACACATTTACAAAACGGTGACACATTTTAAAGTTTTTACCAAAAAATATAAAATCGGGACGGATGGGATAACATTTTTTACCCTTTAATATATTTTGATATTTTTATTGGGAAACAATGAACTTGTAGTCAAAATAATTATCTTTTTTTTTTTACTACAAATAATTATAATTTTTTTCAATACCTTTATTTTGTATAATATGTAATCAGCCAAACAACATTTATTTGAGTTTGATTGGTCGACAATAATTATAGTGATAAATTCTCAATTTCTTAAATGCATGTTTGCAGATCAAACCCATGCTCTTGGAGAAATAAAAATTAGTTAGTTGAATTCATAAAGTTCTCAATCATTCTGGTAAAAATAAATAAAATCCTATTTATCTAAAAAATAAAGACATGATTTAATTTGTAAGATATCAATTGCTGCTATTGGTCATTTGAATGAAGACAAAATTTTATTGGCTGTTAATTCTCATTCATACGCTTTCATTTATTTGTGGAATTAACTTATTCAATTACATTGTACTTGTTCAATATGTGATTTGAGTTGGACCCAAATAGAATAATCGAAAATTAATTTTAATTATGGAAACATGATTTTATTTTGTTAGAAATTTATTTATTTGGATGGTGAGATTATTTATATATTTGATAAAAATAAATTTTATCTTTTATATACAAAAGATATATATATATATATATATATATATATATATATAATTAATGAAAGTAAAATTTTAATTCAAGTTTTACATAATTGGGCCTGTGGTGAATGTTAACAGCCCAATCCATTAACTAAACCCAAAAATTGGTCCATATTCGAGGCTCTAATAGTTCTTGAATTGGGCCTATGGAAATTTTAGAATTACATTTTTAGGGCTAAAACCTACCACGAAACCCTAATTCTCTACAGCCTCTACCGTATATATTGGACGCTCCATCCCTTTAAATCATCTTTTACTAGCTAGGGTTTCGCGGCAGGGAGAGAGAGAGAGTGAGTGAGTGAGTGAGTGAGAGAGAGGGGGAGAGAGAAAAGCAAAGTCATGGCAACACCGACAGAGTCAGTACAGTGTTTTGGCCGGAAGAAAACGGCTGTGGCAGTCACACACTGCAAGCGCGGCCGCGGATTGATCAAAATCAACGGCGTTCCGATCGAGCTAGTGCAGCCTGAAATCCTCCGCTACAAGGCGTTCGAGCCGATCCTCCTCCTCGGTCGCCACCGCTTCGCCGGAGTAGACATGCGCATCCGCGTTAAAGGTGGTGGTCACACCTCGCAGATCTATGCTATCCGGCAGTCAATCGCGAAAGCTCTTGTTGCTTTCTATCAGAAGTATGTCGACGAGCAATCGAAGAAGGAGATTAAGGACATTCTCGTGAGGTACGATAGGACTTTGCTGGTGGCTGATCCGAGGCGTTGTGAGCCGAAGAAGTTTGGTGGACGTGGTGCCCGTGCAAGGTTCCAGAAATCCTACCGTTGAAATTTTGTTAGTAATTACCCTTTTGTATTTGTCATAGTAGCATGGTTTTCACTGAATTCAATTTGAGCTTTTGCCTGTTTTAATTTGGATATTATGGTCGTTTTGTTTTGTTATGAAGGATCGCACAAGAGAATTTTGAGTCACATTTAATTAATAGTCTTTGAATTTCTGATGATTAGTAGGATAATTCTGTTTGAATCTTTTTTGTATTATTTAATTTTCCATGATTATTATATTTATCTAGCTTGATCGGTTCTTGTTCTTGGTAAAATGATGCTTGGTTTTCCATTGATATTGCAATCATGACATCTTGTTGAAATTCTTCTGAAGTGTGTAAATCATAATCTTGGCCGTGTACTCCCTTCTATTTGTATATCCTTTTCCCGCTCACCCTGAGCCTAATTCAATAATCTCTAATTAATTAATTGCTCGAAAATTATCAGTTGGAAAATAAATTGTTATTTTAGTCTCCATCCCTCTTGTTTACCGGGAAAATCTCCCTCCTGAAGAAACTCTCCAGTATAGGATAATTTTTATCATTGTATTTTGAAATCAATTTCTTCTTCATAAATTTTTTGTCTACCGTATCTAGATTAACCTCACCACTCATTTTTTCCAACTGTCTTCTCACTTGTTAGAATTCGTCTCACCATTCTCTTGAGATTTTGTTGTTACTGGATGCAGCACATGTGCTTATCATAGAACCATTGATTTATCTGGTATGAGATTCTTATCACATGGCCTGTGATGGTTTATGCTTCAATCCTGTTTCATTATCAATCTGCTTAGTTTAGTTCTAGATCTCTAGCCTTGTTTTGTTTCTGCACCATCTAATTTAATTGGATGGATACCTGGACATAGACATGGTCACATGGTACCTCACAGCTTATGTGTTGCAGAATGATCTGGAATGGTAAGTCTGTTTATTGGTCCCTATCACACACATGCTTTTGTTGATTCATATTTTCATTTTCTTTATGGACCATTGATAAATTCAAAGCAATGAGTTAGTTATATTCGATGTCAATACTGATCGTGCAACTCCTTCTGAGTTTCTTGGCCACCCCCTCACACGTATACAGACCTGACTCTTCTTTCAATGAGCGTTATATCGAAATATGTTTTGGTTGGTCGGGTTGCTTGTTTTAGATTGCATGTATTTTGTTTGAATTTTGGTTATTATTTTTGATAATTGGTATCTATAACAGTGTTTTGTTTTTTACATCCTTTTGTTTGAGTTGCTATATAACTATGTCCAACCATATTTGGTTATGGATCGCTCGAACCAATTCGTGTGTTTGTTTGTTTTTTAATCGCATACTTGTTTTGGGTTTCAATAATCCTCCTATATTGTTGTTATATGCTCTATTTTAAAGTCATTAATTAGGTGGAGAGAGCATGAGGATGGACCTTGTGTCATTAGATGCTCTTCTTTTTTTCTTTCCTTTTTTGCGAATATTTGTGTTTTTTATTTTTTTCAATCTAGGAAAAATTAACATTTGCTGATAATTGACTTTTTAGTATTTGTTTTTTAATAAATAAATACTTTTATACTATTCGGCTTTTCTTATGTCTGGTTGCTCCTTTTCCTGATGGTTTAATTTTAATGTGATAATTATCTCATTTTCAGTTTCGTATGTGATTATTTCTTTCTATTGAAATTTGAACAGACATGAAGCATACAAAGAATAATACTGGGATATGCCCTTCAGCATTTTCCACATAAACCGAAAAATCAAAAAATACATTTTTATGGTTTTATGTTTATCATCAGAAACAAATGATGTAGGTTGGTATCAAAATTGTTTTTCATCTTTCATTTTAGTATTTATAATAAACACAATTTTTTTATGGTATGAAAACACGACCCATGCGACTGTTTTTAATTTATATGTAGATTAATATATGTCTTTTAAGGGGAAAAAAAAAAGATAAAAGTGGTACTGATTTTGCTGGTCAGGTCATCTACTCTAACTTTTATTATATTTAACTTAATATTTGATATCCTTAATTTGACTAATAAAAGCTACCCCAAAGTAAGTGTTATATATATATAGAATTAATCTATAATTCATAACAACATAAAACTTAAGTTTTGATAGTACATTCTTTGTTGATTTACTGTGTGGTGATTTTATTGAAAAAATCTTAAGTCTCCACATTTATCACCCAAGTTTGGGCTAGATTTAGGTAATGAGTTCCATTTTTCAAAGTTATATCCATAAAACAATGTTATATAAGTTTTAGGTTTGAGCTAGCTGCTTACAAAATAATTAGACTGTATCGAATAAGGAAATTTGTACAACTGATTGAGTGAGTTAAATCACATGACTTTTCACCCATGCTTTGAAATTCACTGTCCTTTACCTAGCTAACCATCTTTTATTTTTTCATTTTCTTCTTTTACATATGATATATGGATGGGTCGAAATTTTTTCTTCTCTTTACCACTAATATTGGAAATAAAATCTTTTTTAACCACTAATATTATGGAAGTAATTAAGTTACCGCTTGTAGTATTTCTTTTGGTCCTTTTTATGCTAGTTTCTTGAACAACAAATGACTGAAATTGTTTGAACACTCATTTCAATTCAAAATAATTGTCCATCTGTATAATGTAATTGTTTCAATTAATCTGTCATTTCTTATTATTAGGAAGAACAATTTTATATTTATCTTGTTTTATGTATTAAATTTTCATTTATTATAAAAATTCAATTCATGATTATTATTGGAACCTATTATTGATTAAAAAAAATTGTTATTATTTTATACAAATATTAAATGTCACTTTCCTCTATTAATTGTTATTAAATGTCACTTTCCTCTATGCAAAAAATCTGCAATTGAAAAGGAGGGAATAGTATTTATCAACATTTATAGAACATAAAATACTTTGGAAAATGAAACTGAAAGATTGTCGAGGTAGAAATAGAACTAGGGTTGGGAGGCAATTAATCAAAGAATTGATTATTGAGGGCCCACCAGTCAATTATATTGAATGGGCTTCAGCCTCAATCATGTGAAAATCTTACAACATGTGTTGTTTTTGTACCTTTTTTCCTTTTATTCCATGACATCTCCTTTTCATTTATTTGAAGATGTGATCTTTATTTTTTTTGTTTTTTTCCTCAAAAAATGAAAATGTGATAAATTTGGAAAAATATTTTTTTTTTGTTTCTTTGGAAGGGAAAGAAAATTACTTGGGTTAATGTAAATTACTTCTTTAGTTTATTAAATGATGGGGTAAATTGGTACTAAAGAGGTTCGTAGGACACTACTCTTTGAGTATTATTTTAATTATGATAATTTATTGAGATAATTGGAAAGATGTTAAAAAATTTGAAATAACATAATAGTTAGAAAGTTCAACATGGTGTGATCTATTCTAAACATTAACCAATTAGGTAAAAAAAAAATGTTTTTAACTTTTGTCTTATATATGTTAATTTTTTTGTTTGACCCTTTATGGACTTTTCTATTGACCACCGCCTTTATTAATAAAACAGGACAAAAGGTCAAAATATAATAAATAGAGGGATACAAATTAGAGAAAAAAAAAGGTATGGGTCAGGAAAGTAAAATTAGAGTGCAAAGGATAAAATTATATAAACTAAAGTGTCTGAGATGGAAAATATAGAAAAATGATAAATATGGGATAAGTTTCGGTTTTATCATTAAAATATAATAACTTATTTTACTCGTGTAATATAATAAGTTTATATATAGTTTTGAAAACAATATATATATACATATATATATGTAATTCATTATATTTTTGCAATTAAGTCAAATACCAAAAATAAAGTATTATTCTTTGAAAACTTTAGAAGAGAATATCTAGATTGTTATTTTATATAAATAAAAAGAAAATGATTTTTGGTTTTCAGATAATGAACGCCATAAAAAAAACAACAAAAAAAGATCAAACAAATCATATATTTCCAATTTTTACAATACTTGATTATATAATTCATACCATTAGCATGTATTCTATGTATAATTATGATGTCATATTGAATATATAGAAAACGCAGAAGCATTCATCCATATATATTTTATCTTTTCAATGCCTTATAAAACTCTATTCAAAAACTTATATAAGACATGCAATATTATAAGATAGAAACTTCATTATTTATAATTCAAACATATTCTCATACGTCAGTACATTATGAAATATTCATTTAACATATTTTAATGTGTGAAATGGTTTTATAATAATTCTATAAATTATTAGGTTTTTTAACACCTTAAATTTTTAATGTTCGGTCCAAAAAACATAATAATTTCATGTTTCTTTTGAAAGGAAAAACGTACAAGCAAATAACAATACCATTGATGAGCATCATGAGAAATAAATGACATGTGACCTTTTGCTTTCAGAAGAGAATTAAAAGAATAAATTTGTAATCATTGATCTTAAAGGATTAGGGGATATATATTTATCCACAAATTTACTATGTCCTAATTAACATGCTAAATGAATTAAAATCCTAACCATGTGTACATTTTTATTGAGCAAGGCCAAATTATGCCATAAAGCATTAAATTATGTTATAGATGGGGAACTAATTTTATGGTTATTTCGTGCAAATAAATACGTACCTATAATAAAATAAATATAGGTTACTTTGCAGTGGATCTTTTAAGCGATTATCCGGAAACAAGTTTTATTTACTTTACACTATTTAAAATTTATTAAGATTTTAATAATAATAACATAATTCAAACTGCAAATTCAATGCTCAAATATTAATAACAATATAATATAATACCTGTAAATCCTTAAATCCCAATCCCAATAATAATAATCAATGTTGAAAACTGCTTCTTTCCGAAACATAAGTTGTCAGTTCCAAGTCATGCATAGATCATCTCTCTAATGCCATTTCCAAGTATTTACATTATTTTGGTGCATTTTTTTCGTTAAACTTAAAATTTATGTTCACCTAATTAACTAACTTTATGGTTTGAACTAAAAGGAATATTCTTTAATTGTTTATTTTATTATGATTATTTTATGATACATTTACTTTGATGATTGTCATAGATTTAACGTCGTGGCCAGTTTATAATGTTTTCATTATTATTTACCAGTATCTACAAGTCTACAGCAATATATATATACAACCACATTATCATAAAAAAAAAAAAAACTAAATAAACCTTTTTAAGTGGTGAATCAAGAAAAAAAAAAAAAAGAAAAAGAAAAAAATCTGAGACATGTGGTTGAAAACTCCCTTTAATATGAATATTAATTACTGAAGAAGCAGTTGAAGTAGAAATATTCCTATTTGAGACAAAAACAAAAGATACTTTGAGAAGCGCAGAGTTTTGTTATACATAGTTGGAGAGTCCTCTCATGGAGAAGCAGGAGCAGCCTCTCTCCCCCACCGGCCGCCTCTTTATGCAGCGGCGCTCCGACCAGGTCATCAACTGCGTCCTCGCCGCCACCCACCCCATCCCCCTCCACTCCATCAAAACCGAAATCCACAACTCCATCATGCTCCAACACCCCCGCTTCTGCAGCCTCATGGTCATCGACGCCGCCGGCCGCGAGCACTGGCGTCCCACCAAGGTCGACGTCGATCGCCACCTCATCATCCACCACCACCGCCTCTCCGACGATCCTTCCGCCTCCGACGATGATGCCGTCAACGATTACATTGCCGATCTCTCCTACTCGTCGCCTCTCTCCACCGATAAACCCCTGTGGGAGATTCACATCCTCGCCGCGCACAACGCCGCCGTCTTCCGTGTGCACCACGCGCTCGGGGATGGCATCTCGCTGATGTCGATGCTGCTGTCGTACTGCAGGCGGACCGATGACCCGACGCGAGTGCCGACCATTCGCGGCGTCGGCGCGGCGGCGTTCGCGCCGAAGAGGTGGAGCGTTTGGACGTTGGTGAGGTTCTTCTGGTTTACTTGTATTTATGTTCTCGAGTTTGTTCTGAGGGTGCTGTGGTTGAGCGATAAGAGGACCGCCGTGAGCGGCGGATCTGGAGTGGAGCTATGGCCGCGGCGGCTGGCGACGGCGAGGTTCCGACTCGACGACATGAAGACCATTAAACGAGCCGTTGCTGATTGTGTGAGTTTTCTAATTTTTTTTTTAAATCATTATTATTGCTATTATTTTTAATTCCCTGAATTATTGGTCTATTTTCATCAGAATAGTATGATGAACAGTGGCGGAGGCGGGATTTTTATCGAAGGGGGCCCAACTAATAAAAGAATAACAATAGTTTTAAGAATAAAATCATAAAATTACGATAAAGTCAGTGTATCATATTATAAAATAACATCTAAAATCAATATCTTTATAACATTTCAACATGACAAATAAAAAAAAAACGATTACAATATTTATATTGTATTTTTTCCTATTTTGAAATCATTGCAAGATACCTTCGTTGCTAACATTTCCAAATATATCATTTTCTGATGTATTATTAAATAATTATTTAATAATATATCGCTCATTGGATTCAAAAGTGAACTTTGAATGTTGTTCATTTTGAAACATTTTTTAATATTAATACTGATATTTTTCTATAATAATTTTTCATTATTTATGAAAGATAAGATACAATTAGAATTATTAAATATCATTAAATTAACATTACTATTATACAAACTATAAATCAACATCTAACTTATCAAAGCTAACAATTCATAAAATAATAATCAATGATAATAATTATTTACAATCACTTCATATTTTATTAAGCCAAAATAACGAATATATTATATATTATATAACAATTGATAATCAAATAAATTAAAATAATATCATTACTCAATGAAGAAAAATAAATAATGAGTTTAGATATATGAAAAAATTTACCTTAAAAATCTTAAAATTTGATATTTTTAATAAGAATTTGATAATATGCAAGTAAAATTAATTAATATATCTATTTTTTAAATAAAAATATAAAATTACCTAATATATATATATATATATATATATATATATATATTTTTAATCTCAGGGGGGCCCAGTGCCCCCCTTGGCTCCAATGTAGCTCCGCCACTGATGATGAAATTTATCCAATTACGGTATTGTTTGTTCAAAAATTAATAGAGCGTAACTAATGAACTAATATCATTATGGGTAAAATTCTTATAAACTATGCCACATATTTAAATTAGATTTGCATCATAGGTCGAGAAACTCTCTCACACGTTATATTCTTGGACAAATCTCATTTAAAATTTTGTATATAATAAATTCTATTTTAAAATTTTTTAGGGTAATATTATAAACTTCTCTCCGAGGAACTATGTGGTCACACCAAATTTCAAAAAAGGGTTCTTATTGAAATTATATAGGAGAGAAATATGTTATATAGGGATATTTTAAGTCTTTAAACGCAATAAAAAAATTATTCTCTCAAGTATATGATTTTTTCCTAGGCCACAGGGTAAATTTTAGTGAAGCAGTATTTCATCTCATTTATTCTCTATATCAGTATCTTTTTATTTAATATTTTATAATGCTAACTCACGTTATATATTAATTAATTTTGTGATTTAATAAATGTAACATTTCATAATCGTTGAGTACACGATAAAATATCAGTATAATACATCGAACCGATTGAGTTGTTTCAAGCATTTAGGTCATGAGCAGCATATCTGCTATTTTGGTGGCATGACAAGTAATGAATTAATTCTGGTGCAGCATTTGTTGGTTTGATTTTATAATAATTTGTTATTTAAAAATGATTAAAGAGATTTTCTGTTACAGTTGTATATATATATATATATATATATATATATATATATATATATTTAATAAAGTCACTTCTTTTATATCTATGTTAGGAGTGCACAAATACTATAAACATGACTTAATGTTTTATCTATTTCTATTTTGTTTGCGAATAGTACATATTTTACTATAACAAATTAGTTATTTAATTAGCAATTGTAGAATTATAAACTAGTTATGTAGTTTGATTGTTATATTATTAAATTTATGACTTATTCGATAATAAAATAGTTATTGTAAGTTTCTAGTAAAACTTGACGTTGATAATTGGAGAAGAAATTTAAATGTAATAAACTGTATTTTTTATTTGTGGCCATAATATTTTTTGCATGGAATAATATTTGAAAATTTGACACAATGCAAGAATAAATAAAAAATCTGTTGTGAAATAAAAACAAAGGGACGTAAACTTTGAACATTGACAGCTGATGTTGGCCTCCTGGTTTCGTGGCATCAACTCTTATAACACTACAGAGTTTGACAACTCGATCACGTTTATGTTTTGTTTTTTCTTTTGAGATTTTTTTTAATACCGATTGACTCATTGTAGGGATTGTAATGTGAAATATACAAAGTGTGATATTTTTAGTTTATTAGTTAAAAAAAGTTCGTTTTTATTAGGAAAAAGAAAAGGCTGCCAAATCCTACTGCATTATAGTGTGCAGCCATCATGTTGAGAAATTTAGTCTTGGAACTATGTAATAATAAGCAGCTGCATATCTATCTGAGATTTGAAATGAAGGATAAGTTACTGACAAAAGTCCTCTGTGAAAATGTGCACAGACTATCAATGATGTTCTATTTGGAGTCATCTCAAGCGGGCTTTCTAGGTATTTAGACATCAGATCCCCCAAAGGTATTCTTCATTACGTTTACACATTTAATTTGACACGTGTTTGTACATATGAACGTTATTAACTAACCGCATTGTATGAATTGTTGTTTCACATCTAGCTCTGCGAAATGGGGTCCAAATTACAGGCATGGCCATGGTGAATTTGAGACCACAGACTGGATTACAGGTTCCAAGTATTCCATCTTATTTCTTCAAATCACCTGCATTTTCATTCTCTTGTAATGAATTGACTCATCTTTCAGGATCTGTCCAAGCTGATGAATGCCGATTCTGGAACTCGGTGGGGTAACAAGTTCGGGGTCATCCTTTTACCCGTTTTTTATCACAGAGGTGATTCCAATCCTCTTCAGTTCGTGAAACGAGCGAAATCAATGATCGACAAGAAAAAGCTTTCGTTAGAGGCCCCCTTTTCATACAAGCTCATGGACTTGGTCATCTCTCTTTTGGGACCTAAGGTGACACATTCATCTTGTGCTTAGTTTTCAAGAATGTACAATGTTGAGAGTTTTAACTTATTTCTTGTTTTGTAGTTTGCTAGCTATCTCAAATACCGTGTTGTGTGTAACACTACGTTTACCATCTCCAACGTTGTTGGCCCTCAAGAGGAGATCACACTTGTTGGCAACCGTGTGAAGTACATCAGGGTTACGTCGAGCAGCTTATCACACGTAAAGCTTCCGATTTCTGCTACATGTTTTAACGATGTGGTTATCTATCAAAGATTAAGTGTAGTTTGTACTCTCTCTGTCTTGCAGGCAATCACAATGCATATGCTGAGTTATGCAGGCTATGCTGATTTGCAAATCTTGGTGGCAAAGGATATAATTCCAGATCCTAAAGTTTTAGCCAAGTGTTTCGAGGATGCATTGCTCGAAATGAAGAATGCTGCCCTCGTATCTTGAGGGAAGTGTTTGCAATAATATAGATTATATGTGTGTCAATAAATCATTGCATCAGAATTAACCTTAAAATCCTATATTTATGAGATCTTATGTTCTCTACTATAGGCCATGCAACAAACATAGTTGAAGAAGCTTTGTTTGAAATACATAGCAATCTTGAAATCCAGTAACATGTTAAGAGACAACTTTATTGCAAACCACAGAGATTTATTGCAAACTTTGCTAACCATCTATTTACTTACTTACCAAAGTAAATCGGGAAGTTCGTGCTGCTAGTTTTCCTTCTACGAAGCAGTAACTTCCTCAGAAGTCCGACCCCTCCTCCCCTCTTCTTGCTCGGAACAATGACTAAAGCTCCTGCTTTTGCATTTCCCGTTTCGCCCTTCATCCCAAGATATGGTCTGGGAGTTGCAACTTGGCCATCTGGGAAAGAAAAGGGGTTGCAAGTGGTGGTCGGAAAGACGGACGAGACATTTGCTTGAGTCGTGCTTATAATTTCTTTCGTTTTGGGGGACTCGGGATTACTCACCACTGCGTCTTCACATAGCATTTGATCACGCAAAGATGATCGCTGCTTAAGCTTCTTTGTATCGGTGATTGAAACAACCTTGTCTGAACCTAATGATTTTAGCTGTTTTCCTAGCTTCAATATGGTTTCCTCACACTCTGCTAACTTAACAGAGGCTTTTGTAATCTCCAATCCCTACCAGTTTCAAAACACATATTTGAATAATTTGAAAATCTACTTGCTTTTCCAAAGTAGTAAAACAAAAACTTACAGTTTGTAGTAGCCCTTCTTGGTTTTGGCTCTTCTCTGTATTTCCGTTGCTGCTATTACCGTTCGACATTAAATAAAGGCATTAAAATTGATCATATATTATCTTGTTCTCAACGTTAAAATTGAGAGAATGGAAAGTACCTTTCGAGTTGTAATTGAAGCTCGAGACAGGTTCCTTCCAATTCGTCGTAGTGATGAGTTTTGTTATCCAATTCAACTTCAAGAGAAGATAGTCTCTTTTGAACTTCGATTAGTTTAGCTCTGGTAACAGAGAGTTGAGTATCGAGATCTTCATTTATGAGCTTCAGAGTCTCGATTTGTTCCTCAGTTGTTCCTTTCGATTCTTTCAAGATTTCCATCTCGTTTTGTAGACTTGCAATTCTTTCCTGTGATACCAGATTGGCATCCAACTCATTCTTCAATCCTTCAATTTCTACTTGGAAAATTGAGTACATATTCTCCATTTCGAGCATGAGGTTTTGCACTGATTCAAGTTGCAGCGCTGTTCCGGGCCCACCCCCGCCCAAGTGCTTCGAGAATTCATCTCGAACAGCAGAATGATCTTGATAGGAAATAGATTTGTCGAAGATCCATCCAAGAATAGACGTCAAATCCCCAGCGAATTTCTCAAAGTTGATCTTCCCATCCAGTAGATTATTACAACTGTGAATGAATTCTTGTGAGACAGTGGTTAATTCACTCCTCTTCCATCTGAAAACATGAATCTTGAAGCAAGATTTATCCTGATCTTTTGATGGTGATGAATCAAGTTGACCAATAAGCTCAATCATTTTAGTGATCGACCTATTCAAATCGAACTGCAGAATATCAGTGCTCGACTCTTGGACTGAGCTTGAGTTTGGAGACGATGCTGGAGATTTCCACGTAATATATCCACTAATGGGAAGCAACTTAAATGCCTCAGGTTGTATGAACTTCTGCAAAGACAATCTAACGTCTTCTAGAAGCTCGTTAATGCTTCTTCTAGAAACATCGTGTTGATCCAAGATCGCGTTTCTAGCAACCTGAAGCCATTCATCAGGATTCTTAACAGCAACTATTGCTAGTTTCTCCATTTCAACAAAGTCATCCAGTAGCCTCATCTCAGAACCAATCATTTTGCATTCAGGTTCGGGTTTTTTATCCGTCACTAATGTAATAGCCCGCGATTGAGAACTAGAGACCTCATTTGAATCATCGACACCATAGCCCGATGTAAAAGAAAGTTCATCTGATGCAGGATTCGACACAGTAAGTTCTAAATTGTTGACTTTCCGAAGATGAAATATTTCCTCCTCTTTCTTAGCCAAACACTCTTTGAAAAACTTGTTCTCTCTTTGAAAATCCTGCACTTGATCAATCAAGAAACTGAGATGCTTGTTCGTGTTTTCAGGAGAGTGAACGACACTCGAGTCTTTGACAATCGAACCCCCGCTTACAGCCTTTCTCCTCACATTGCCCTGATTACGTGTCAGAGCACGTAATCGTTGGCATTCTGCTTCTAATTTCTTGATTTTCTTAACATTCTCCAAATACTGCTTATGAGAAGCCTCTGAAGATCGACGATTATACTCCATCTCATCATTTCGGAGTTGAAGTTCCTTTTCAAGACTCATGAACTCGTATCTCAGAAAAGCGTTTTCCTTTTCAACAGAATCCAATCTTGCCATCAGGACTTCGAACTCGCCCTCTGTTTGAGCCTTGACATTATTCAGATCATCGACCAATCTTTCCTTCACAAGTAGAGCCTTGCTGAGATAAGAATTCTCAGAAGTAAGGCTAGCAACCCTTTTACTAGTTTCAGTCAACTTTTCTTCGAGCTTCTTATGAGATTTCTCAAACTCTTTCGATGTTTTCATAATTGCATCATGCACTCTTTGATCTTGCTCATGGCGAATGAGATTCAGCTGATCCATGCAGTCTTTGAAGGCTGAGTTTAAGTGGCCTAATCTTTCGTTTGAAGCCATTTTCTGTTCATGAACTTCATCGAGCTCTTCTTTCAGACGACGTAGTTTTTCCTCCGCCTTTTCCTTTTCTGTGAATTAAGTAAAAACCAACATCACTCAACCTTAAAGAAAACGAAAACAAAAACTCTCAAAGAATTCAAAGAGTAAAGCAATGTCGGAATCACCTGCAACTGCATCTTCTGCGGTTTTTATGTAATTCTGAATAAGTTCATCTTTAGCTGAACACTCATCAACAACAGAAGCCAACTTCTCATTTAAGGCCTTCAAAGAATTCTCCAGTTCTACTTCTTTTTCATTGGTAATCGGTTGAGCCTACGTCAATTATACATAGAATTCAAAAATTACGATCACAATACCCACCCGAATAGAAATTTATTGCAAGAAATAATCCCAACAAATAGTATAACTATGAAGCAATCACAAATAACATATATATGTAAAAATATTCACATACTTCCTCTGAATTCGCAAGAATAGTCTTCTCCGACGACTTCTTTCTCCACAGCCAAGTTTTCTGATCCATGATTCTCTATAACCAGAAGTCGATATTCTGAAAAAAAATAATATTAAAATTAAATCAAAGAATGCCATTTCAACATTAAACACCCTTTCTAATTTCTACTAAAGCTGTCAAGAGTGACACAAATTCTTATGATTTCACATCATTTTCACAAAAAGTTCAAATCAATCCCGTTTTAAAAGAAACATATAACTGCAGAAATTTGAACAAAAAAAAAAAAAGGATAACCTTTGCAGCAGGACACCGAAAATGATCTCATGAAAAACACAGCAACTAATATCAGAATTTCATAATTTCCAGCTAATATATAAATTTGCTAATCTCTACTCATAATCTCATTTGATATAGAGCAAATTCATAAAAGAAAAATAAAAAAAGAAATCAAGAACCAGAGAAGGGTGGATGCTGCATGCTTGTATCATGGAGAAATATATGTAATAAAAAAAGGGGAAAAAACCATCACATGTGGGAAGTAAATACAAAGCAACATATGAAAAATGCAAACAGCAATTTAATAAAATAAAATTATGTTGAAATCATTTAATATTGAAAATTTTCAGCCCTAATACTCACTTGAATAAAAATTAGAGAAGCTTGTTTTTCCACTATTCTGCTTTCATATTTCACTCACCAACCCATCATTATCACAACCTTAAGACAAGAAAAAAAACACACACACATGCGTATTTGTGTGTGTAAGAATCAAGAATGGGAGAGCATGAAACCAATTAATGTATCAGCACCGCAGGCTTCAATTCTGCAAGATGAACTAAAACAAGAGAATGAGAGTTATAAACACACACACACAGAGCAAAAATAAATAGGTAGGCAAAGATTTAATTTCAGTCAAAACTCCACCGACAACATTGCTAGCTGTAAAAAAAAATGAAGAGTGAAAGAACAGTGAAATGTGCATCAATTCTAGAGAGAGAGAGAGAGTGAGGAGAGAGAGAAGGGTCCATGAAGAAAGTGGTGAAAGCATAATCCATATCCTTAGAGATGGTTTTGAGTGGCGATTAAATAAATAATTAAAGAGGGAGATATGGGCATTGGGACTATGAATATTTTATTTTGATGGGACTTATTACAAGCTTTTTTTATAAATACTACAAAAAAACATGCATAACGATGATGCAACGTGTAGAGAAGTCTGTGAAAGCACACTGCACCATATATTGAGGATGTCCCATTTGAGGTTTTGGGTCATTGGATCCACCAAATTTGCAGTTTTCTATGAACTCAATTAATACAATTTTATTAGATTTAATATGGCACTTGTCCTTATATAAGATAAATCCGACCGTATATGATAAATAATATGAGGAATTCTCATTTAAAAATGTATTGCTACTTGTCTCTTTCTATAAAAATGAATTTGGAGCAAGAAATTACATGTGAGATAATAGAGTGCTATAAAAAATAATTTTCCATTAACTAGAAACAATAACCGTTTGTAACTACTATAAACTAAAACTAAATTATCATGCATTTATGAGGACATTCAACCATACACAAATGATGGGATCGTTGACACAATTGACTGGAAATTTTGAAATCAAATCTGGATTATACATCCAATTAAATAATCAAGAAAAAATATATTTATTTCCACTTATCTGTAATATGTTGCATTTTAAATACTTAAATTATTTATATGGATGGTTTTATTTTAAATTATTAAATAAAATACATATTGAAATAAAACATATCGTGTTAAATTGATCACAACGTATTGAATGTGTGGGTCCAATAAAGTTAAATACAAGGCTAAAATATTTATACCACTACCAACATAATGATCTCGTATATTAATTCTTTTTTCTTTTTTTATTACAACATTTGTCCTACTATAGTTTCAAACTTACCTTTTTCCTAGGATGGAATCAACTGGGCCTTGGGATAGTGTCTTTTTATTTATTTTTCTCTGATTTAACTTTTTATTTATTTATTTTTATCTTCAATAAAGAACAAAAAGTTAAGAAAGAAGAAATTCCTTTGGACTTTATACCGATTAGATGGCACCAAATGTACATGCTATGATTAAAAACATCGTTCTGGATTTTTTTGGTTGAAAGTGGTTTAACCTCAGTAAAAATCTTAATCGTGATAATGTTAGATCAACACATGTTAGAATCATGATAATTTTTTGAACAACGTTCATATTTTTATCATTTATTTTGTATTAACAATCAATGACAGTTTATGTTTGTACTTATTAATTATTGGATGTTTTAGGATGCAATGAACATAGATAATACTTATGTGTATCAATTTATCGATTTATATATGTTGATGTAGTAAGCCAATATCTTGACTCGATATCATATATGTGATTGTTTATCATAATTAAAAAAAAAAAATCAATAACTCATTAATTTACCAAAGAATACCATGACTTCCTTGAAGAAAAACAACACAACTTATTACTTCACCAAAGAATTTCATGATTTTCTCAAAGAAAAATAATTCCTAATTTTAATACAATTTTCAACAAAATAATGATACATCAAAAGGCCTTAGCAAATTATAAAAATCAATTCAAAGTGGGAAGTATAAATATAAATCTCCTAAACATGTAATTTTGATAAAACGTGAACATAATAAATTTGATGAGAATAATCAATAATGCATTCTCTCGTACATTATTGTTAATTCAGTTTATTATTAAATATTGTTATGTGGTTATTTTAATAACACGTATATAGTTTTAAGGAACAAGAGGACTAAATCAAAATGATGTGACGATTATGTAAATTTCCTCATATTTCAAGAAAAAAACAAGTTTGAGATGGAAATGATGTGATGGTTTGATTAGTGGAAAGAGTTGGTGGCTACAAAGAGATTAATAAATATTTGAGTATCGATTTTTAAGTCAAACGTTATAATTGTGGTTGTGGGCCCATACGACCAAAATTAAGATCATTATTGCTTGTCAACTTTTAATGACATTCATATTAATAAAATAAATTATTATATTAAAAATAATAATAAGTAGCAGCAGTAATTATAATAATAAGCTTTTGTTGGGTGGCTCTCTTAGTTCATTCATTAAAGAAAATAATATTTCTTTCTTCCAAGTGGTAAGTGGGCCGTAAAGCCCAATGTTAAAACAAATTGAGTCCAGCCCATATATTCCTTAAATTGAAAGCTACTGCATTAAGTTGCAAGAATTTAATTCTTGAGATATTTGCTTACTTCTTTTAAGTTGTGTTTGGATGGAATATAAATGACTTGAAATTCATAGTAACAATCAATTGTAATATTTTGGTTCAAAAAAATAAAAATTAAAATAAATTGTAATATTTGAATTGATATTGATTTAAAATACATTATTTTGTTTTGAACTAATTTTTAAGCAATTTTGTTGGATTTTAAATGTATTTGAAATAAATCATTTAAAATCACTTAATCCAAACAAAACCTTAATTTTTTTAATTCAGTGATGGTTTGACCAGTTGCATACCATTGTAATCATCTATTTACGACAAAAAGCATGCCTAATTTTTTAATTTTCATTTTCTTGGGAAAAATATATGCTTAGAGGGTGTTTGCAATTGCTTTTACTATTATGCCCCCAATAATCAATTTTAATCTCGAAGCTAATAGTCAAACAACTTATCGTCAACGTAGTTGACCAGACGATTGCTTTGGCCGACTTCAATCGGCCAATTCTACCTTCATTTCCCAAACTACCCTTACACCTTTAAGTACCAAAGAGGTACAACAGGAACAAAACGGTAAATTGACCATCTGATCTCCGCTGCCCACAATAATATAATAATAATAATAACCTTTAAATTACAATCCATTGTTCGGTTTCTAAAACGCTAAATTTCGATTCCCATAAATTCACAGATAGCCCCATCTCATTTCACCTACCCTAGAGAGAGAAAGAAGATCCACCGGATTCTCCACCGACTCCATGGAGATCGGGCCGGAGACGGCGGCGGGAGTTGAGAGGTCACACTCTTCTCAGGCTGCGCCTTCGGAATCTTCTACGTCGTCGATCGGTTCTTCGCCGGCTGAGAATAGTGGCGGCGGTGATAATATTAAGAGTAATAATGATGGAGGTGGTGTTGGTAGGTTTGATTTATTGGATGAGGACGAGGAGGGGGATGTTTGCCGGATCTGCAGAAATCCTGGCGACGCGGATAATCCGCTGCGGTATCCCTGCGCCTGCAGCGGCAGCATCAAGTTCGTTCATCAGGATTGCCTTCTTCAGTGGCTGAATCATAGTAACGCTCGCCAGTGCGAGGTTTGAACTTTCTGAGACATGATTGCTGTTTGTTAATTTAGTGAGAATTGTTTTTCTTTTTTTGTTTTTGTGATTACTGCTGTTTTCTTTGATGTGATTTTGTTCTTGTCATTAGTTGAATTGATTTATTGCTTTGTTCATGAAATTGATGAGCTTATGTATTTGTTGGGTAGGATTAGTATGGAAGGTTGAAATTAAACAGAAATAACTCGAATCATTTTAAACAAAGGCAGATAGGTGAAAACTTGTCTTGAATTATTAATATGTACGAGCGACTTACTGTTTTTGAAGTACTATGAAAAATATACCACATGTGCGAACACCTTAACAGCTTTTGCTTTTAAAGTACTATCATATGCTGAACTATTTGATCTTGTTTTGGGAGAGCTCCCCTGCTACTGTTATTTTAATTTTTTTGTTTTGTTTTGGGCATATCATGTATTCAAGTGGTTTTGTTCAAGAGAACTTGAGCTTCTAAATTTGACAGCTGAGTTTTATTGTTTGTATACATTGCAGGTCTGCAAGCATCCATTTTCATTTTCTCCGGTTTATGCCGATAATGCTCCTGCAAGACTTCCATTTCAGGAATTTATTGTTGGGATAGCTATGAAAGCTTGTCATGTTCTGCAATTTTTTTTAAGGCTCAGTTTTGTACTTTCAGTGTGGCTTCTCATAATTCCATTTATCACATTTTGGATATGGCGATTGGCATTTGTTAGAAGTTTTGGAGAAGCCCACAGACTATTTTTGAGTCACTTATCTACAACAGTTATTCTTACTGACTGCCTGCATGGATTTCTGCTCTCTGCTAGCATTGTATTCATTTTCCTTGGGGCCACCTCCTTGAGAGATTACTTTAGACATTTACGTGAGCTTGGTGGACAAGATGCTGATAGAGAAGATGATGGAGATAGAAATGGAGCTCGTGCCGCAAGAAGGCATGCAGTTCAAGCCAATAGAAATATTCCTGTCGATGGGAATGGTGAAGATGCTGGTGGAGCACAAGGAATTGCTGGTGCTGGTCAGATGATCCGACGCAATGCAGAAAATGTTGCGGCTAGGTGGGAGATGCAGGCAGCTCGCCTTGAGGCCCAGGTTGAACAGATGTTTGATGGTTTGGACGACGCCGATGGTGCAGAGGATGTACCTTTTGATGAGCTGGTTGGCATGCAAGGGCCTGTATTTCATCTGGTTGAAAATGCATTCACAGTGAGTCTTTTTAATGTTTAAATCATTTGAACTTTTCAGGTTCTAAACTAGTTCTCACTGGATCTCTGCTGCTGGATGGAATGCTGTTATGGCACCTGTCTTATATTACTTTTTTTGTTCATGCAAATCATACTGAAACTTTTGGTTTCCATGGTTAATGTTTCTGTTATCATTTTCTTTCACTTGCTAAATCATTAATGGCTGATCTTTCTACAGTTCTTTTGCATTGGCATCTAACTATTGCAAGAAATCAACGAGTATATGGATTTGTGTACATGCAGCTATAATAATATTTAAAATTCCTTATCTGTCCTCTGTTCCTCTCTTCTGTTAATCTCAGTATGTTATTGCCACATCAGACCTCAACATGCTCAGAAATTTGTTACTGGAATTGTTTATGTACTCCTGGGATAGTTTGGAATCCTTCTCTTTTACTTGCAGAGTAATCAATCCTTTGTTTCGTGCAGGTTCTTGCAAGCAACATGATATTCCTTGGAGTTGTGATCTTTGTGCCATTCTCATTAGGACGTGTTATACTATATTATTTGTCATGGCTTTTGTCATCTGCTACGAATCCAGTGTTATCCACAGTTGTGCCACTTACTGAATCAGCACTTTCTCTGGCGAATATCACACTAAAGAATGCATTGACTGCTGTTGTAAATCTGACATCTGATAATCACAACAATAGTTTACTAGGTCAGGTTACAGAAATTCTGAAAGCTAATGCAACTGGACAAACTGAGGTGTCAGGCAACATAAGCTCTACAGTTGCAGCAGACATCTTGAAAGTGCAGTCAGTTGGGGCATCACGTCTTTCTGATGTTACTACTCTTGCTGTGGGCTACATGTTCATATTTTCTCTTGTCGTCTTCTACCTTGGGATTATTACCTTAATCCGGTATTCAAGAGGAGAGCCTTTGACGATGGGGAGGTTCTATGGTATCGCTTCCATTGCAGAAACTATTCCATCCCTCTTCAGGCAGTTTGTGGCAGCAATGAGACATTTAATGACTATGATCAAAGTTGCTTTCCTTCTGGTCATTGAACTTGGGGTTTTTCCTCTGATGTGTGGGTGGTGGCTGGATGTTTGTACTATAAGGATGTTTGGGAAGTCAATTTCTCAGAGAGTGGAGTTCTTCTCAGTCTCACCCCTAGCAAGCTCCTTGGTTCATTGGGTTGTGGGAATTATCTACATGCTTCAAATTAGTATCTTTGTCAGCCTTCTGCGAGGGGTATTAATAACCGAAACTTAGAATTTATATTATTTTGGTACTTGGGTGTTGTTCTTATATTCTAATCAATATTCATATGCTGTAGGTTTTGCGTAGTGGGGTTCTCTACTTTCTTCGAGATCCTGCAGATCCTAATTACAACCCATTCCGTGATCTCATTGATGACCCTGTGCACAAGCATGCTCGTAGAGTTTTGTTGTCTGTTGCTGTATATGGGAGTTTGATAGTGATGCTGGTATTTTTGCCGGTTAAACTTGCCATGCGGATGGTTCCTTCCATTTTCCCTCTAGATATCTCGTAAGATGGCATTCAATATTTCTCTTCTATTATTTAATGATTTCTGATGCATTTTCCTGTTAATACATTGTATCTACTAATCCATGGATATACATGTCTTCTTGCAGTGTGTCTGATCCATTTACTGAAATTCCAGCTGACATGCTTCTTTTTCAAATATGCATTCCTTTTGCTATCGAGCATTTCAAATTACGACATACACTCAAATCCTTGCTCCGGTATTGGTTTACTGCTGTTGGCTGGGCTCTTGGCTTAACAGATTTTCTACTTCCGAAGCCAGAGGATAACGGTGGACATGAAAATGGGAATGCCGAGGTGGGGAGACATGATAGAGGGCATGGACTGGTAGTTGGTCAGGAAAGAGTGGCAGCCCTTGAAGATGTAAACAGACCAAGGCATTTGGCTGCAAATGCCAATCTTGTGGAGGACCTTGACATTGATGAACCAATTGACCCAGAGTAAGTTTTAATGAATATCATTAATGTCTTCCCATTGAAAATGCCAATTGTTTAATGTCTTTTCTCCATGTTCATTGATTGATTATTGTAAGCGAAACTTGCACCTGCATGATCATAGTTTGAGCATGGGGTTGGCTTAATTGCAAGTAGCAATGGTGTGGTTTGCCACCTTTTCCTTGAAGTACTCTTTAGCTATTGCCGAGAAACAATAATTCCACTTCTGCTGTTCTGAATTTTTTATTTCATAGTTCAGCATGTATTTTGTTTTTATTTTAATAGTCTGTTTCCCTTGAAGTATTAATATTACTTCCAGTACTTCTGTTGTAAATCTATGGTTTTATTTTTCTGTGTCTAGAGCATTTCCTTGTGGATAGCTTCTTGATAAACTCACTATACATCATTGCTATATATCTTTTCATTCCTCTATGGTGTACCATCACCTTATGTTGTCTTTTGAATCATTCAGCAGGTGGGCCTTTGTACTCCGAATTGTGCTATTGTTGGTGGTAGCTTGGATGACTCTGCTCGTTTTCAACTCTTTGTTGATAGTTGTACCTATTTCACTCGGGCGATTACTCTTCAATACCCTCCCACTTCTCCCAGTAACTCACGGCATCAGGTGCAATGGTAAGATAATTGCAATACGATCTGATGGTGATTTAGTATGTTTACTCCAGAAGCCTAAATGTTAATTTTTGGCTTTCTTGTCCAGATCTATATGCCTTTGTCATTGGAAGCTATGTTATTTGGACTGGTTTGGCTGGGGCAAGGTACTGCGTTGACCTCATCAGAACAAGGAGAACTAGAGTATTGCTCAACCAGATATGGAAGTGGTGTGGCATTATTGTCAAGAGTTCTGTATTGTTGGCAATATGGGTAAGTTGGCTGTGCCATTGTGCCTGAATAAAATAATATAGAATTCTATTATTCTACTAACATGTGCTTTGTCTCCACTTTCAGATTTTCGTTATTCCAGTATTGATTGGGCTGCTGTTTGAACTTCTCGTAATTGTTCCTATGCGGGTTCCTGTGGATGAAAGTCCAGTTTTCCTTTTGTATCAGGATTGGGCTCTGGGACTAATCTTTTTGAAGATCTGGACTAGAATGGTGAGCATCAAAACCAACATCCCCATTCCCCACTGTGTTTGTTTTTCCCTTTTATATTGTCTGGAATTTGGTCCTCTACAATGATCATATTGGACGTAAAGGGATCTAATGTTTACAAATTGAAGCACAAAACATATTTTCCCCCATTGAAATGTTTAATAATTCGATTGGATGGATCATAGAAGATTTAACAATTCCTTTCAATAGGTTATGCTGGATCACATGATGCCACTGGTGGACGATAGCTGGCGTGTTAAATTCGAAAGGGTGAGGGAAGATGGATTCTCAAGGCTGCAAGGTCTTTGGGTTCTACGTGAAATTGTCTTTCCAATCATTATGAAGTTGCTCACCGCATTATGTGTTCCCTATGTTTTGTCAAGAGGCGTCTTCCCTGTATTCGGTTACCCATTAGTGGTGAACTCGGCTGTCTACCGATTTGCCTGGTTGGGATGTCTCGTCTTCAGTGTACTCTTTTTCTGTGCCAAGCGTTTCCATGTTTGGTTCACCAATCTCCACAATTCAATCCGTGATGACCGCTATCTGATTGGGCGTAGACTACATAACTACGGGGAGAATGCTGGGAGACAGGCTGCCAACTCTGGTGCTGCCTCTGAGAACCAAGCTTCCATTGCAAATGGTGCCGGCGTTGATCAAAATCGGGAAGCTGCGAATGCAGGGATAAGACATAGGCATATCGTTCGACAAGATGCCTAATCGGTGAAACCGAAAAAGGTTTATAGAGATTGTCGAAACACAAATACAAGGGGTCAAGTCTATGGTGGATTGGGGGGGGGGGGGGGGGGGCGAGTTTTGTGAATATATGGTTGGATGATTTGTCTTTTTAGAGTTAAATTTTCTTTTTGAACAGGTGACCGTTTAATCAAAGATGTAGCATGATGTTCATAGCCAAATGCGAAGCATTAAATTTTTACTCTTGTCCTCATTTATGCTTTCATTAAAATTTGAACTGTATTATTAGGATATTTCTAATGTCTCTAAAAATGCATCTTCACACATAAAATATATATCTCATTTCTCAATCAGCTGACGACTGAAAATTAGTTAACTAGAAGGCGTCATGAATCAGACATCTGACAAAAAAACATAGCGTATAAAGAAAACATAGTGTGACAATCTGTATCATAATCTAGACTAGAATCATTATGCTAGCTTATAAATCATTCAGCCAGCATTTCATTACCTTTTTCACAAGATATCTAAAACAAAATAATTGGTCGAATGATAACTGGTCTGTGGAAAATGCTACTGAGCCACATTCTTCATGCCCTAGACAGTGTCTGCAACATGATAGGTAAAACAGCTTCTCCTCTGTCACCTTAGCTGCTGTCTCAGGCTCCAGTTGTTTAACAAGCGTGTACAGAATTTGACCAAACAGCTATTGAGGAAGAAAAATCCAGGCATGTTATGTTATAGAGAAGGACAATCAAGAGATGTGGCGTGCAGGAATATCATCCTTAAAGAGAACTAGAAAAAAAAAAAAAGAAGCTTACCGCCCTATGTTCATTGATGAAGCATTTGCAAGCGAAGATGCCCACGGTCTAACAGGAATTGGCTGAGACATTCCAGCATCACACAATGGCAAGCAACCTATTTCATATTGGACAGATAACATGCCTCGAGGTGGACCATGCCTCCTTGGAATCATCTGCCCGGAAGAATGAATTGCAAGGTGAGATGACTCCAAATTAAAATACAAACACAAACATGTACGAGTTAAAGCAACACAAACCTGCTTTGATATTGCTGGAGCTGGCTGCGGGCCCTTTTGCTTTGGACCAGCATGGGTGGGCCTATCAGCAGGACATGAACCTCGCTGCTGTGGTTGGACTAGGGGTACAAACATACATGGCATAAGAGGCCCAGCAGGCCTCATACGAGGAGCAAGTAGCTCTTGATACCCGAATCCTGGCTGAACATAAATATTAAATCAGGAAAAATACATGACAATCATCTTTCAGTCATGAACACTGTCCAAAGATCATATCAGTAGGTATTTTTAGTAAAGATGAATTTCTGATGCAGTTGCTAGACTATTTTCAGTGACATGATTGATTGAAGTCTGAAGAGGCATGATCATCCCCTGAGAAGCTAAATTTAAGAAAAACACATCATATTTTATTCTCTACTGTTCCCTTATTATCAATCATGTTCCCTAGTTTAGGGTGAAACTAACATATTCCTACTCCCGATAGCAGTAAATGAACAACCCTCAGCAACAGATCACTTAAGCATAAGGAAAGACAGACTCCTCAACATTGATATCCAACTTCAACATCAAGAAGAAATAGCAGACATCATTGTAATTGGTCTCATTTGAGTTACAAAAAAAAAAAGATTGGTGTAATACACATTTTGTGTAATTGTTCCCAAGTATCTCAATATTACCAGCATACAGTTTATGGTCAATCAACCTAAGAAGAGGATTGCTAAATTATGAACTGCTCATGGATGAACAAGAAAATCTTTCAAAAATGGAGAATCTAATGTGATTGTATATTCAAAGGGATATACATAGCCTTCACATTTGTTCATTTTCTTATCACTAGGTCCCTACATGACATATCAAAAAAACACAAGAAAGATATTCAAATACCTGCAACCGAGCTCTAATATCTTTCTGCCTTTGAGCAAGTGCAACATTAAGAGGCTTGCTAACAAGAGTTTCACCATTCAAATTAGAGAGCTACAGATACAAACAATTATCAAAGCTTCCTTATTTAAGAGAAAATCATATGATAAATCATAAAATAAGAAGAATGCAGAGAATTAAACCCACAGCTCTAAAAGCATCTTTAGGTGGTGACGACACAACAAAGCCTCTTCCCCTGCTTATCCCTTTTTGATCTTGCATCACCTGGGGCAGATATTGCAGCAAATTGAGTAATCTGTAGCCTAATCACATGATTGAATTTGTGAATGATCAGTGCTGACATCCAGCCAAAAAAATGCATCTATCTACCTTGCATGACGTCACTGAACGAAATGGAGAGAACAGTTCTGAAAGCTTTCCGCCATCAACGCTATCATTCAGCTTTTTGACATATGAATTAGACCCTTCATCAACTGCTTCATTCACGGACTGCTTAGAAATTTTTTGCAGTTCTAGCTCTCTCTCAAATTTGTTTTGGGCTCTCCCACGACAACCTTTCTCCTTATCAAATATTTGTCCATTAAGAGATTCAACGGCTCTAGTAGCATCATCAGCATTCTCAAAGTTCACGAATCCAAAGCATTTTGAGGTTCCATCTTCATTTCTCATCACCACTGTACTTGTTATTAATCCAAATTCACCAAATATGTTCTTAAGATCATCTTCAGTTGTTAACGCACAAAAATTCTCAACAAACACATTAGTAAAACTTGCCTTGTAAGCTAACAACTTATTTTCCTGCTTATTAAGAAAGCGTCCCCCATTGACTTGTTTTACATTCAATATCTTGTCATTGAGCTCCACAATAATGCCATTGAGCTCCGCAATAGCACCATTGAGCTTCCCAACAATGGCATCGAGCTCCCCAATAGCTTTCTGTGCAGACTCCACACCAGAAAATTGTACAGAGCCATAGCCCATTGACTGACCAGGAGCATCTGTTGATACACTGCACGAGGACGAGAATGTCTCAGTTAGAGCTTTGTGGTCAACTTCCAGGTCAATTTCCTTTTCCAAATTCTGCATAAACCAATTATATATTAACCAGCAAGAAGAGAAAACATAACATCCCCAGGAAGTAAAGCCCAGTAATGAAATGCATTTGTACATCAGCTAATGTGATAAGAGCTGTAGCTACCATCACATTTTTCATTTTCTTTTCCCTAGGTTCCTAGATGACACATCAAAACCCAAAAATAATACTTCAATTACATTTATTCATTTTGTTTTCACTAGGTTCCTAGACCATCAAAAGCCCCCCCCCCCCCCCCAATAAAAAAAAAAAATAAATAAATACATAAATACCTGTGGTTGTAAGCAAGATCTTCTATCTTCTTTCCTTAGAGCAAGTGCAACATTAAGAGGCTTGTTACCAATAATTTTTCCATTCATTTCAGATAGCTACAAAGAACAAATGATTATTAAGTTTCCTTCATTGAGAGAGAATCATGTGAAAAAGCATAAATTGAGGAAAATGCAGAAAATAAAACCCACAGCTCTAGAAGCCTCTTCAGGTGATGAGAATGCAACCAAGCCTCTTCCTATGCTTGTTCCTTTTTCATCTCGTATTACCTGCAGATATATCAGAGCAAATTGAGTAAGCTATATAGCCTACTGACATGATTGGATTTTTCAATATTTAGTGCAGACATAAAACCAAAGGAAATGTGCATCAACTAACCCCGCATGATGTCACTGAACCAAAAGGAGAGAACAATTCCTTAAGCTTTTCATCACCAATGCTATCATCTAGATTCTTGACATACAAATTAGATCCTTTATCAAATGCTTTCCTCACACTCTCCAAGTGGTGTTTCATTTCTAGCTGTCTCTCGAATTTCTTTTGGGCTCTCCCAACATACCATTTCTTCTTATTAAATATCTGATCGTTGAGAGATTCAACAGCTTGGGAAGCATCTTTTGAATTTGCAAAGTTCACAAATCCAAAGCATTTTGAGGTTCCATCATCATTTCTTTTCACAACTGAACTGGTTATTAATCCAAATTCACCAAATATGTTCTTAAGATCGTCTTCAGTTGTTGAATCACACAAATTCTTTATGAACACATTAGTGAAATTTGATTTGTCTACAAACAACTCTCTTTCTTGCTTAGTAAGATAGGATCCTACATATACTTGCTTTCCATTCAATAGCATGCCATTGAGCTCTGCAATAGCCTTCTGGGTAGAATCTTTACCAGCAAATTGCACAAAGCCATAGCCTATTGATTGTCCTGAAGCATCTTTTGCTACCTTGCACGAGATAATGTTTCCAAAGGGTGAAAATATCTCATGCAGAGCTTTTTGGTCAATTCTCTTCTCCAAATTCTGCATAGACCAATTATATACTGACCAGTGAGAACAGTAAAGACAGAAGTCCTAGTAAGTGTGCAACTTGTAAGCTGTAAGACCTTGACACTCAAAGCACTAATTCAACATGAAAATTGAAATGGTAAAAAGGAAAAACTAGGTTACCCTAATATATATATTTCCAGCATCACTTTGACTTATCCTGGGCTCTTTATGAGAACACATGATTTTAATAGGTTTTCCATTGAGAGTAGTGAAGTTTAGCTCCTCCAAAGCTCTTTGTGCTAAAAATAAACATTAAAAAGGAACTATAAGATATGTATGTATAGTGAAAAGAGGGGAAAAATGGCAGCAATGTTACAATTCATAAATCACTTAGATAAGCAATCCAATTGGCAATTACAAGCAGGAAAAAATGCAAGCCCATGGGCACCTGCAGTTGTACTTGAGAGTTCTGGATACAACTTGTTTCCTCTTTTTGCTCCCAAACTTTGGGATGAGAGCTGTAGATAATGGGAAACATGACACTTCATACTTTAATCTGATTAAATGTCCGTAAAAATGTTCCTAACTTATGAAATAGAACCTCGCCAAAATGATATTTCAATGTGTATAAAAACTTATGCAATTTATGTGAATTTGATATCATTGACTACCAGTTCCGGGTTCCCTCAGTCAAGCCAAAATGTTGAGCCGAAAACTTATGCCGTCTGTCCTAGAAAGAAGGGTCTAAAATGCTAAAATTCGATTTCATTGAGACAGCATCCACATCCGCACTTCTTAATTTCAGTCCACATCTTTAACTTAGATTAGTTCATTACTCTAATTATTCTGTCTAGCTACAATAGTTTTACTGTGGACAACCAGACCAATTCTCTCAAAGTATCAACTCCAAAACAATCAACTTCACATCATGTAACAAACTATAATTTTCAAGCCTTTTCTGTCCACTAATATTAGAACAAAATAAAGTAGATATCAAAACATTCTTCAACATTGTACACAAAACAACTCAGATTACATTAACTACTCAATACAAGTGAAAAACTTAAACTACGAACCATACTGAGGGTTGGCGTAGTTAACGTAGCCATATCCAAGCGAGAGGCCGCTACTCAAATTCCTACAAACCTTAACCGAGACCACATCCCCAATTCGGCTAAACAGATCGCGCAGTTGCGAATCGGTGACATTTGCGTCGAGATCGGCCACATACAGTGACGTCACCGCCGGCGTGCCACCAGGCGCCGCCGCATTAACCGCCACCATCTCAATCGAGCCAACACTCTCCAATATCTGGACATTCCATTTCTATATAGTTGCTGTTAAGAACTTTTTTTTTATTCTTGTAAATTGACTAAAATAGCCTTAAATATATAGACTAATGCGCTTCTTTTAGGGGGCATATTGGTCCTTGAAAGCACAAAAGGAGATAGGGAAGAACAAGCCCTAATATTGTACTAGAAACATCAATCAAACTATACAAAACATATCTCACTGAAATCGCTCAATCCTTGAAATTTTCAATATGGATTCGATTATTTACGCCGCCGACTTCCACGCCGCCGTTCCACATACGGATGCAGTCAGAAGCGTTCATGGCCGCAGTTTACCGTGCACCCTCACTTACTGCAGAAGCGGCGCAATCTTTCTCTCGGCCATCGATACTAGTCGTTCACGCCGAAGAAGTTGCCGGGTTCAGCTCTCCGAGCTTCGAAGGTCGGATTCTCTTACGTTCGCCTCCAACGGTAGCACCAATTCCGTTTCCGTAAGTTATCGCCGCCTCTGATTGTTTGTATCCTAGCGTATTAACTTTTCTTATGGGTTAATTACAAATAGCCATCCAAATTATAACCCTTTTGCACCTAAGTAATTAAACTTTTTTCCGATTCCAACTAACCAACCTGTGCGCGAGTTGCAATTTGTCATCCGAGACCATCTAATCGGTCAATTTTAGTCACATGCTTTGCACTTTAATATTATGGATATATTTATCTTTTTGATATTTTCAAGTTACACCTAACCATCTCAACCCTGCATGAATTTCAATTTACCATCTCAGTTTTCGGCTATTTACAATTTTTACAATTTACCATTTGAGACTTTCAAATATTCATGCACGCATCTTGCACATCATTTATTATTAAGGGTATATCAATCTTTTGAAGTTTAATTTTAGAGGAAAATAAAGAGGAGAAATAACAATCCTAGTTGTGGATTTTTGAATCTAAGAAAACTTCTCAATTGCGTTGTGATGCAATTGGATCAGAAGAGTATGCTCCAAATATGGACGATTTCCTGATTAAAAAATGATTGATTGTGAGTGGTGGATCAAATTGAAAATTGCATTTCAATATCTAGGTCAAGCCTATTAGGATTCATTTTCTTGTTTAACACGGAGCCAAAGTGCAGCCCGTGGATTTTTCAAGTGGATTTTTCAAGTGTACGAGAATGTCAAGCAACAGAGTTTTACTTGCAAGTTCAGTTTAGGAATTCCATTGAGAGGAACTTGAAATCAAGGTGAATATTTTTGTTTTAAAAGGAATTTTTTGTTTTTGGATTATTTGAATTGATTAAACTTAATTTTATTAAATTAAGTTAAAGGATTGATTTGTGACTTATTTTGATGTCATAATGTGATAGGGTTGCTTAAATTGAATACTAGGTTCACAGTTATGAATTGAAATGCTCAATTATTGAGAAAATACTTCTAAGAAAGGACAAAAAAATATTAAATTATTTTGAATTATTTTAGTAGTTGGTATATTAGAAATAACTTAATTAATTCTATATGAATTTTTATTTCACCTCCAAATAAAATAATGCATAACCACAATAATAAAGGGAGTGCGAGACAATTGTCTAAAATTGATTGGAAATGTACATTCGATGGTCTCGGATTTTAATATGCGTGCAAGGCACGTGATTAAACTTGGTCGGAAAATAAATCTTTGGAGGTCTCAAATGGTTAATTGCAACTCACGCAAAGTTGAGATGGTAAATTTCAACTTATGCGGAGTTGAGATGGTTAGTTGCAACTTGAAAAAATTGACAAGACAAATATACTCTTAATATTAAAGGGCGTGTGAGGCATGTGACTGAAGTTGACCGGAAAATGAAGATCCGATGGTCTTGGATGATAAATTGCAACTTGCGCAAATGTGAGATAGTTAGTTGCAACCGGAAAAAGTTTAGTCACATAAGTGTAAAAAGGGTATAGTTCGGATGTTTATTTGTAATTAACCATTTTCTTATTTATAGAGAAATAGGTGAGAAATTAACTTGAATAATGTAATTTAGTGAATGTGTGTAGAGATACTGCAGCGGTTGGTAATCTGTATCAACAAAGAAGTTGTGAAAACCATATACTGTTAAGTGTAGTTTCCTTTCCTCCTACATTAATGAAACTGTCATATAGTCTTCATCCTTGTTGGTTATGCGTCTTTGGCACTTACAGAGACGAGAAGGGATGTATACTGTTGGTGATTTTATGACAGGAAAAGAGCATTTGCATGTTGTAAAACCTACAACGACTGTGGATGAAGGTATTGCTGGCCTTAATTGCTTCAAATATGTCTTGATTAGCAAATACTTTCAGTTAACAATTTTTTTATTTTAATCACAGCTTTGGAGATTCTTGTTGAGAAAAGAATAACTGGATTTCCTGTGATTGATGACGACTGGAAGTTGGTAATGTTACATGTCCTATATTTTATATTTTACTTTGAAAAGCAGTGACATGAAATGTGACCGATCCTATAGATGGTCTGAGTTATAATTAGAGGCTAAACTTTCTTTTACTTTCTCTCTAATCACCGGCTTAGTAAGAATTATATAGCACGTTGCATCTAAGAAAGAAAAAAACAGTGTATAGCTGGAAGCAAGATGGAGGATTAATAATTTATGTAGGTGCTGATGGGAGATATCACAAGCATGTGACTGAATGGGACTGTTGGCTAAGTTTATTTATCTGTTGTACCTTCATAATTAACTTCATGGTACATCTGTCCTGTGTCATGTGGAAAACAACTAAAAAAAAAAAGTGTTGAATGCATAAACAAGACATCAAGTGAGCATCCTGATTTTAGAGAGAGAATAATATTTATCTTTGTTGTGATGGTTTCTTTATAAATTTTTGAGTTGTTCAGTTTTTTGATGCAGGTTGGTGTTGTTTCTGATTATGATCTACTGGCTCTTGATTCCATCTCAGGTATTGTTGGGGTTGTGAACCCAATACGTTTTTCCTTTTGTTTTTTAGGTGGAAACTTAAAGCCACTTAATGCTCATGTGGAAGTACAAATGGGCCACTTAAAGATGAGGTGGTCATCTATAGGCTTTAGCTAACTATTTGCAATCACATCCTTCTGTTAGAGAAAGACAAGGAACAAGATACAGAATTATGTTAGAAAGAAAGTCAATCTGACTGATTCTGGCAGCTGCTGAGAGACCATTTATCTTTGCCAAACATATAATTTGGCACCCTACATTAGATACCTCTGTTATGTTATATGGTGCTTTCCTTTCTTTTTATGTTAGGTTCTAAAATTTCATTCAGAAAAATAAAAAAATTATGTAGTATTTCCTTGCATCAAATGACATAATTTTATTCTGTGTTCTAGACTTTTATGCTTTTCCTTAGTAATGTCAAAATGATATATACCCATAGATTTTTGTTGGATAACCTGAGATTCTTCTTCACAGGTTGAGTACTTTACCTGATGATGTCTAATTACGTTTCACCATCTTGCCTGTCAATTTAGGTGGTGGACAGCATGATACAAATATGTTCCCTGATGTCGATAGCTCCTGGAAAGTATGTATAACTCTTCCTTTTGTGATAGTAACCATGCACTAATAATTGGTTCTTCTGAGCTCCACATTCTGTTCCTCTAAAAACTCTTATTTAAACTTTCATATGCTGTATGATTCAGCAAAAAGCTCCTGTGGCTTTCACATACATAAACCATGCATAGTGGTTCTGTGTTTCTAATATTAAGTGAGCATAAGTTTATAACAATGGCGACCTCCAGTCTTTGTTTAGTGATCTCCATGTGTCAATATACCAATGATCTGGAAGGATTGATTGATTGATTGGGATACAGCATTACCTTCTATCAGTTTCTTAAAGCTTTTCTATGGCAGACATTTAACGAAATTCAGAAGCTACTCAGCAAAACTAATGGGAAGGTCATCGGTGACCTTATGACTCCTGCTCCCCTTGTTGTCCGTGAAAACACTAATCTTGAGGATGCAGCGAGGTATTCGACTTTCTTTTCCTGGTTATGGTTTATACTGATGTCCTTGTCAGCTGATTTATTTCTATTTAACTTAATGTACAAGGCACCCTCCTGGCTATGGTTCTAAAGAAAATGCCCTTTGGCCCCTGCACTATGTGACAAATTACAAATCCCTACTGTGGAAATATACTATGTCATCAATTTAATTATTGATGTAAATTAAAAAATAGGGAGGAAAACACCTTTTTCCTAAAATTAACTGCTGCCAGATTCTGTTATTCAACCAGGTTGCTGTAATATCACTCGCTTTCTTGCCATCTAAATTTTTAGCAGAGGGACCCAAGAAGAGGAGTCAATAGTTAATTTATGTCAATTGCTCAATAAGCTCTGATTCAGAAAATATTCTGATGGTTGATGTAGGTTATTGCTTAAAACAAAATTCCGGCGACTACCAGTTGTTGATGGTGAAGGAAAGCTGGTAATATGACAGACTATTTCTTCTTTCTGCATGATTATGTTATTAGCAGAAAATACTCATACACTTGTGTATATGCCATGCCATAGGTTGGGATTATCACGAGGGGCAACATCGTTAGAGCTGCTCTTCAGATAAAGCAGCAGGGTTCCGAGAAATTGTGATCACACCATATTAAAGCTTGCTATCACCATCAAGAAAAACATTACTGTATGCATGACCCTCCAGCATTCTATTCTAAATGCTACAACATCAGACGGTGTGATGCACGATTGATCGCTAGCTTCAAGTGATTTTCGGATCAATCACAACATACCATGGAGATAGGTAAGAAGGTATTTTCAACACCACAAAATTCAGCTCTTCATCATTGTATCACTCCTTCCTGTATATAACTGTTCATGTTTACATTTCGAATATAGCATTCTAATCGAGTTTGGAGTTTGATACGAAGAATATAATCTATGTTTCATTGTCTACCTGTTTCACTTATATTATTATATTGTATTCAATTTTGTATTTTATTTCCTTAGTTGATAAAATATGTAAAATATGATGCAATCACTTGTGAACTGGTTAAATAGGTGACGATATTGGAGCAGTTTTACGCCATAAAATGCCCAAAATATTTAGCAGGTAGATTTGGACAGCCACATTTTTTTTTATTCCTCTCTGATTGTATCCAACACGTGTATAATGATTTTTAATTCCACAAAGTTTGGACTTGGGAGTAATATTTTATCTGAAAAGGATCGAAAATTTAATTAAAGCGATTAAAATCTCTCAAACCGCGTTTTGACTGGTCAAATATTTGTTTATGTTTCTATCTTTTGGTTTTAAAACTTTTTTAGGAGGTTTAAAAATATATTTAAATACGTATACGCATGATTGACATGAATAAATAAAAAAGAATTAAAAAATCTATGAAACACAGTTATTAATTTTGTCAACTAATTGAAAGTACAACATTTTTCTTCTTATCATTAAATTATTATTTTGACTTTTTAGACCAAACTCTTTCTTGTTAACTGAACTTATTTTAAAATAAAGTAAAATTAAAGGTGTAGTTAGGCAGAAAAAGAAATTAGAAACTCTCCTAAATTAACTATCATATTGCCCAGAAGAGGAAGGGAATCAACAAGGAGATTACATCTGTTGATTAGTACTATGTTATACAATACTAGCCGCAAACTAATTAAATATGATGAGCACGATAATTGGATCTTTCTCTAGATAACCATTGTCCAACTTTTATGTTATCAAAAGTTTTTAAATATATATTTACGTGAGCAATTATGTCACTCGAAACTTCCACTTAGCTGCTCTTTTTTTCTCTATTAAATCAACTTCCCTTCTAGAAGGAGTCAGACTTTTTTCTCTTTTCTTCTCTCTCTACTCTTTTATAGAAGACTTTAGTCTATATAACTCTAATCACACATCTTTAGTCAATACACTGGATTAGCACCATTTCTTGAATTCCAGTTATTTACAGGAATATATTTCTTGAGTTTAGTAATGGAAGAGCTACATATTGTCCTCTTTCCAGTGATGGCTCATGGGCACATGATCCCAATGCTGGACATGGCTAAGCTCTTTTTGTCAAGAGGTGTCAAAACAACCATCATCGCCACTCCTTCCTTTGCTGAGCCCATCAAGAAAGCCCGAGAATCGGGCCACGATATCGGGCTGAGCATCACCAAATTCCCTCCAGAAGGATCTCCATTGCCCGATCACATTGTCAGTTTTGACCAAATGACAACTCCTGATTTGAGTTCCATGTTCGTTCGGGCCCTGGATTTGCTCCAACAACCTGTTGAGACAATCCTCAAAGAAGTTCGGGCCACCTGTCTGATTTCTGACATCTTCTTGCCCTGGACAGCTGATTCTGCAGCCAGGCTGGGTATTCCCAGGTTGGTTTTCCATGGAACTAGCTTCTTTGCGCGGAGTGTTTCAGATCATATGAATCTCTATAAACCTTACAAAAACGTGTCGTCAGATTCAGAGCCCTTTCTCGTTCCGAATCTTCCAAATGAACTGAGTTTTGTACGGACACAAGTGCCTGAGTTCGACCTACATCAAGATATATACGAAGATCATGACTTCACCAAGTTGCTGAAGCGAATGAATGAAGCTGCGAAGATAAGTTATGGAGAAGTCAACAACAGCTTCTACGAGATTGAATCCGATTATGTCAATCATTTCAAGAATGTCATGGGGATAAAGGCATGGCATATAGGACCCCTTTTGCTATGCAACAGCGAAGCTGAGAAGAAATCAGTGAGAGGAAAGGAATCAGCCATCAACGAACACGAATGCTTGGCCTGGATCGATTCAAAGAAGCCTAATTCAGTAGTGTACGTGTGTTTTGGAAGCTCAGTGACCTTCACTCCAGCCCAGCTGCATGAAACTGCAGTCGGGTTGGAGGCCTCGGGCCAAGATTTCATTTGGGTCGTGAGAAAGGGGATAAACGAAGGCGAAAACGAAGAGTGGTTGCCACAAGGATTCGAGGAAAGAATCAAAGGAAAAGGGCTAATAATAAGGGGGTGGGCCCCCCAGGTTATGATTCTTGATCATCCGTCAATAGGGGCATTTGTGACCCACTGTGGATGGAACTCGATTCTAGAAGGGATATGTGCCGGCGTGCCAATGGTGACGTGGCCTGTATTTGCAGAGCAGTTTTACAATGAGAAGTTGGTGACACAGGTTTTGAAAACAGGGGTTTGTGTTGGTAGTAAGAAGTGGGTGAGAGGGGCGAGTGAAGGGGTGGGGCAGGAGGCGGTGGCGGAGGCGGTGGAGCGGATTATGGGCGGAGACGGGGCGGCGGAGATGAGAAGCAGAGCAAAGTACTACAAGGAAATGGCAAGAAAGGCAGTTGAAGAAGGTGGATCATCTTACAATAGTTTGAGTGATTTGATACAGGATTTGACCACTTATGTTCCTCCTAAGAAACAGGGCATAAACTAAGCTCTTTTCAGCTCAAATAAACCACATCCGAGATTTGTATTGAGACTTGACAGTTCTCACATTGTTAAATTTTTTTTATTGAAGTACTCATTCTGTCTCATTAAGATTGACCTCTTTTTCACTTTTGTATGTTGCAAATTATAGTTCAATTTTGTTATTAAGAGTATTAATTATTTTTTAGTTGATTAAAGTGTCTCTATTTAAAATATTCTGTTAACAACATTAATTTTTAATGAAGTTCCCCTGGTAATTTTAAAAAAACAAATGTCTCCTAGTATAAGGATAAAATAGCAGGAAAAAAATAAAAAATAAAAAAGAAAGGAGAAAATTTTATAGTTACAAACCCCTTAGAATTTGCTTTATGTATCTGTGTGAGTGATTCAGGTTATATCAATTTTAATGAGGTGGAGTATTTTAGTGGGCTAGCTAATTTCTACCCTATATTGTGGTGGCCAAACCCAACTCAATTATTTAAGATAGAAAAAAAAAACTAGATTAGGTTAGGACCAAAGTAACTCATTTTTTAGGCCCAAAAGTTGGTGTATTATCCTTATAAATACCCCAAAGAGTGATGATTAAGGAGATATTAACAAACATAATTAATCATAGTATTTACTCTGGAGTTCTGTGGTTAACTGGGCAGTGTTTATTAATGATGCTACATCAAATATCAAAATAAGAAATCCTGGGACAGGTCTTACATTAAGCATAGTCATGTGACACATGTCAATAATAAAGACTGACCAAATTTTACACAGACAACAAGTGTGGTCATGTGGAATTAAATTCAACATTATATATCATTTTCAATCGTATTAGGTAAAATAGAAGGATTGTATAGTAACAATGGCATATTAACTACTATACATGCCCTAACGAAGAAATTGGAATAAAATATTTTTCTTTTTATAGAGTCTAGTTGATGACTTTTTTTTTTTACATGTCAAGCCTATCTTACTGAATACCACAACTTTGGAACTTCCGTGTAAAGAATCACAACTTGAGACATGCAGACAAATACAGTCCAGAGAATAACAAAGGGAAAATATTTCATCTCTTGAGTACCAAATCCACACGTAATTTGTTTCAGCCAAGAACCCTAATTTATGCCCTGTTTCACAGAAGGAACATAGGCACTCAATTCTTCAATCAAAGCATTCAAGCCATTGTATGATGATCCACCTTCTTCAATAGCCTTTCTTGCCATTTCCTTATAATGCTTAGCTCTGCTTCTCATCTCCGCCGCCCCGTCTCCGACCATAACCTGCGCCACCGCCGCCGCCACCGCCTCCGACCCCACCCCGTCCCCCACTTTCTGCCACTTCTTATTACCCACAGAAACCCCTGTTTTCAAAACCTCTGTCACCAACTTCTCGTTGTAAAACTGCTCCGCAAAAAGAGGCCACGTCACCATAGGCAGACCGGCACATATCCCTTCCAGAGTCGAGTTCCATCCACAGTGCGTCACGAAAGCCCCAACTGATGGGTGATCAAGAATCATAACCTGGGGGGCCCACCCCCTTATCATCAGCCCTCTTCCTTTGATTCTTTCCTCGAATCCATGTGGCAACCAATCCTCGTTTTCGCCTGCGTTTCTCACAACCCAGATGAAATCTTGGCCCGACGATTCCAGCCCGACAGCAGTTTCATGCAACTGGGCTGGAGTGAATGTGGACATGCTTCCAAAACACATGTACACAACTGAGTTGGGCCTTTTTGAGTTGAGCCATGCCAAGCATTCGTCTTCGTCTATGGCTGATTTCTTGCCCCTTTGTGATGACTTCTGTTCGCCTCTTCTGTTGCATAACAAAAGAGGGCCTATATGCCATGCTTTCTTTCCCAGAATATTCTTGTAGTGATCAGCATATTCCGATTCCAGCTCTTGGAAACTATTGATCACGTCTCCGTAACTTCTATCCTCAGACTCCCTCATTTGCTTCCTCACCTTTGAGAACGGATTCTCATCCCCATCTTCGTGTAATTCAAAATCAGGAATTTGTGTCCTCACAAAACTCAGCTGATGTGGAAGATTCGAAACCACAAAGGGCTCTGAATCTGACGACACGTTTTTGTAAGGCTTTTGCAGCTCCATTTCCATAGCACAACACCGAGCAAAACAGCTGGTTCCATGGAAGACCAACCTCGGAATACCAAGCTTGGCAGCAGAGTCAGTTGTCCATGGCAGAAACATGTCTGAAACAAGACAATCAGGCTTCAGTTCTTTCATGATCTCCTCGACAGGTTGTTGGAGCAATTCCAGGGCCCGAAAAAACTCTGCAATCAGATCATGTGTCATTTGATCAAGGCTCAATATGTTGTCTGGCAATGAAGATCCTTCTGGGGGAAAGTTGGTGATGGTGAGCCCAATATCGTGGCCCAATTCTCGGGCCTTTCTGATGGGGTCAGCAAAGGCAGGGGTGGCGATGATGGTTGTCTTGACGCCTCTGGAAGAGAAGAGCTTGGCCATGTCCAGCATGGGGATCATGTGCCCGTGAGCCAACATTGGAACAAGGATAATGTGCAGCTGTCCCATTTCAAGACTATAAAATGAAAATAATCTTTATTATGTGTATATGTGCAAATTTGGAATTCTTGGAATGGAATAATTGTGGTGGAGTAAATGAGAAAGGAGGTGATATGAGATTGCTCAAATGAAGTCTACACTCATAGTATATATAATTATGGAAACAGAGAGAGAGGGAGAAGCTTTATTTGATGACGTGTTTGCTTACGTATCCGTTTATTTGGTATTCTAGTCTAACGAAATCGGACACGTGTCCTTGCGATGGCAGCCACACAGAAGAAACCAACTGGATATTTGGAAGAGTCAAATTGAGTCAATTCCTATGTAATTTAATTCCTACATTCATACATGATTCTCTTAAAAAACCTCGTATATGATGTCGAATAATGAGTGTCGTTTTATTTAGGGAAGAAAAAATGGGTTTGATTGTGTGCAGTTTAATTTGTGATTTAGTTATTATACTTTTATTTGTGAATATTGAAATTTTATATTTTTCTTTAATGTAAAAATTTAATATTTGAAGTTTTATTTGTATTAAAAATAGGGTCTGTATAATGATTAATGTAATTGACATTACACTAGATTTGGAAAAAATCAGCATTTAATATTCTTTCCTTATACTATATGGGCTTTCAGAATATCTTATTTATGAAAAGTGAAATGGATATACGGGCTTGTACCACTATGCGGTTAATGGGTTTAGAAGGCTTAAACTCTTGTAGGAATGACAAACTCACTATAATATAATAAAATTGGTATACCAAAGTATCATTTATAACATCTATACAATCGAAAAAATAAAATAAGAGATTAATTTTAAAGAAAATTAAAAAAAGTCAGGACCACTATAATACTATTATCTTAGGACTTTCCATTAGTCTTTTTTAATTCATCACAAAAGTGGAATTATGTGAGCAAACATGTCATGTTAAGTAGTTCAATTTGATCTTTATTTTTTTTTCCTAATCTACATTCTTCTTGAAGTACAACTGGCATGTGGAGACTTTTCAAGCGTTTTATAGTTTCCTCGAAACTTTGGCTTCCCTATAATACCCCTACGCGTTCTAGAAGCTTAAAAGCACAACCAGTTAAGAAAGGGGTTTAATGCACCAAACCCTCCGTGTTATTGAAATTATGCGTCGTTCCCCCCATGTTTTCGAAATGGCAAGGTCTACACTTGGGTTATCAAAAAATCGGTTCACGTCCCTTATTTCAAAATTGTAGCTAACGGTGTTAAATTTTTTTGTGAACTTTCCGTTACACCCTTAATATTTACCACTGCACTTACACAGTCAGAAACAGAGTGCTTGAGAGAGAGCCAGAGAGGAGAATTAGGGTTTCACATCCGTCGGAACTGGGTGTTCGATTTGAGAGAGAGATGGAGGTAGATGGTGGCGGTGGAGAAGTTGAATTGGCGGAAGCTTTTGTTTAGAATCACTGTGATTTTACCAATTCTATAGGTTTATGAGGACTGATTTGGTGTTGCTCAATTGATTGTCCTTTCTGAGAACTGAGATTGAGTGCGTTTGTTAGTTTGTGCAATCAAAAATTTGAATTATTGTTTCTCAGTTATGATTTAATGGGTATTTTATAGTCATATAAGACTTCTGTTTCTGTACTAGTTTGATTTTCTGTTTGCAGAGGAAAAATTGCAGCAGTCCGCCGGAGATGGTGAGAAGAGCTGGTCAGTTCGCCGGCGCAGGTGGTGGTGGAGCAGATCGGAACAGAACAACGGGGAAGGTGAAGAAGAAGAAGATGGTGGTGGGCCGGAGAAGAAAAAAACAGCGGCGACTGGTGAACAGCAGCGAGAGAGAGACCACGGGGATCGCGCCGTCTGTTTGGGATGGAGAAGAATGGATGGCGGCGTCGCCGCTCGCTGTTGAGGACAATGAATAGTGAACAGAGACGATGAACAGTTAACAGAGTTAGGGCTCCAATTTTAGCCCTAATTTTCTGAAATTTTTTGAAGATTTGCATTTTTACATTTTTTTTGTTTTATTTTTATTTCTAATTTTCAGATTTTTAGTTTTTATTTTTCTTTTTTAATCTTATATTGGGATAAATTTATGATTTTTATGATTTGATAATTCCCACAAATGTTAGATTTTTGAAATTTTGATCAATCTTTGAATTTTAATTTTTTAAATAATTTAAATTCTAATTTTTTATATTATTTTTTCAAAAATTTATTTTATTGGTTTTAAAATTAATTAAAAAATAAATTATATGTATACAATGTTTAAAAGAAAAAATTTATCAAATGAAAAATAGTTTGAGCATAAATTCAATTTAAAATTAAGGTTGTAAAATATTCAAAAAGTATATATAAATAGTAATAATAGAAGATATCTTAAATAATAATAATAATAATAATAATAATAATAATAATAATAATAAATAAATAAAAATAACAAGTTATTATATCTTAAATATAAAATTTATTCAACTTTTGGCATGATTTCATAAATGTAGAAGATATTTTTTTCTAAAAAAAAATTGTAATTAAATAAGCACAATATTTATATAAACAAAATTTTATTTGTAAAAATAAATATATAGAAATTTTACCATCTAAGCAATAAAAAACAAAATTACCAGTTGAAAATTGGAGTAAAAGAGGGGATTGTATGCTATAATTTAAAAGAGATCAATGCACATTTTTTTATATACAATGGAAGGATATTATAGTCATTACACAACTCAAAAAGTAGGCAAAATCCACAACAATTCGCACATGAGGCGAGTGAAACACACTCTCATTAAGTTAGACGGAATAGGGGATTTCGCGCGTACTTAATCATATCAGACGTGTAATCCTTACCATTTTGATAACAGATGGGGGAGCGACGCATATTTTCCAAATCATAAGGGGGTTTCATACATTTAACCCGTTAAGAAAGTCGAAATTAATATCCTCGAATTCTTTCCATGCAAGAAACTCTCCAAGCTTTGACCACTAGGTCCACTACTGACTGGTGCTTTAACTTCTTGCAAAAACACGTCCAAACTTCTAACTTAAATCATACCCAAAATATCTTGACTTTTTGTATTTTGAAATGAAATTGAAAACTCTCTTATTAAGTAAAATAGAGATCTAACATTTGCCAACGTAAAGATGCATTTTTTTTCCTCATTCTTTTATTATTTTTATTGGGTTGATTGCAAAAAATTGCATGACTTTTTCTACCTTTTACAATTCAACCATATCTTTACAAAAATTGCAAATTGATAGATGAACTTTTAAATTTTTGAAATTGATACATGAAATAATTTTCCAATGAAATTATGATGGTTCGGCTCTAAAACTCAACACTCATTACTGTGGTGGATATCACATACGGAATTCAATGTTTTGTATTTAATGTATATAAATATTTACGACATAATTCCTCCATCCCAAAATAAATATCATTTTAACAAAAAAGAATTTGTTTCAAAATAAGTGTCATTTTAAGATTTTACCAAAAATACTCATAGTTAATCTTACTAAATTAAAGAGAGTTGTTAAGAGGAAAAAGAAAAAACATCAAACAATAATTAAATTTAAAATATGGGTATATACATCAGTCTTTATATCATTTTTTTAATCAATGTAAAAATACCTAAAATGACATTTATTTTGTATGGAGGGAGTATAAAATTTATGATTTTATCTCCTTGTATTTAAAATTTTGAGTTGTATTCTCTTAATTAAGTTACGTGGTGTCCATCGTGACAGTAGATCTTGAGTTGGGAGCCACATCACCTACCTACGTATAAGATCATATCTAACAATTTTTGAATTGCATAGAACTTCAAAAAAGTTACCACTAAAATTCTAATAATGGAAAATTGATCGTGTCCATGTAATTTTTCTGTTTCTTTCGAGCACGTAAATCACAACACACAATTAGACAATATTGATAGGAGCAGAATAGTGAAATGTGTTAACATATATAATTTGGATTTTAGCAATATTCTCGGAATCTGAATTAACTAATTACGTGATCAAGTATGTCACGCTAACATGAAGTAATGCCATTTTGCACTTCTTTCTTTCCCAATATTATTACTTAACTCTCTCTTCAATCAACACCATCTCTCCCCATTAAAAAATTTCAGAAACAGCACCAAATTCCATTTTCTCATCTTAACGTCCAATTAGAAACTCTCTCTCTCTCTCTCTCTCTCATTTCTCTCTCTCTATATATATACAAGTTTTCGTGTTTATGCATGAATTCTTTCATTATACGACCTACTAGTTAACTACCTGAATTTCGTTTGTTGAATTCTATATATTTTCAGTATGGGAGATGATCAGCTACATATTGTCCTATTCCCAGCGATGGGACATGGGCACATGAACCCAATGATAGATATGGCCAAGCAATTCTCATCTAGAGGTGTCAAAACGACCATCATCGTCACTCCAGCCTTCGCTGAGCCCGTCAGGAAAGCCCGAGATCGATTGGGCCACGATTTCAGCCTCATCATCACCAAATTCCCTCCACAGGGATCTTCATTGCCCGATCACATTGTCAGCCTTGATCAGATGATCACAAGTCCTGATCTGATGTCAAGGTTTGTTCGATCCCTGGAATTGCTCCAACAACCCACTGAAAAAATCCTTAAAGAATTGCGGCCTGATTGTCTGATCTCCGACATGTTCTTGCCATGGACAGCTGATTCTGCAGCCAAATTGGGTATTCCCAGATTAGTTTTCTATGGGTTCAGCTGTTTCTCGAGGTGTGTTGCAGAGCATATGGTGCTGCACAAACCTTACGAGAAGGTGACGTCAGATTCCGAGCCCTTTGTCGTTCCCAATCTTCCACATCAGCTCATGTTTGTAAGAACACAAGAGTCTAATTTTGTGATACAGGATCATCAAGAAAGTGATGACTTGGCAAAATTGATGGAGCAAATAAGGGAGGCCGACAACAGAAGCTATGGAGAAGTCTTTAACAGCTTCTATGAGCTCGAGCCCGATTACGTGGATCATTTCAAGAATGTTATGGGGAGGAAGGAGTGGCATATTGGCCCCCTTTTGTTATCCAACAATGGAGCTAAACAGATATCAGGCAACGTCGACAAACACGAATGCTTGGCGTGGCTCGACACCAAGAGGCCTGATTCGGTTGTGTACGTGTGTTTTGGAAGCATTGCAACCTTCACTCCTGCTCAGCTGCATGAAACTGCAGTCGGGTTGGAGGCCTCGGGCCATGATTTTATTTGGGTCGTGAGAAATGGGAAAAACAAAGATGAAGAGTGGCTGCCACGAGGATTCGAGGAAAGAATCAAAGGAAAAGGGCTGATAATCAGGGGGTGGGCCCCCCAAGTTATGATTCTTGATCATCCATCGATAGGGGCTTTTGTGACGCACTGTGGATGGAACTCGACTCTGGAAGGGATATGTGCCGGTCTGCCTATGGTGACATGGCCTGTTTTGGCAGAGCAGTTTTACAATGAGAAGTTGGTGACAGAGGTTTTAAAAACTGGTGTTTCTGTGGGTAATAAGAAGTGGCAGATGGCAGCGAGTGACGGTGTAGGGCGGGAGGCGATGGTGATGGCGGTGGAGCGGATTATGGGCGGAGATGGGGCGGTGGAGATGAGAAGCAGAGCAAAGTATTACAAGGAAATGGCAAGAAAGGCAGTTGAAGAAGGTGGTTCATCTTATAATAATTTGAATGCTTTGATACAGGATTTGAGCACTTACGTTCCTCCTAAGAAACAGGGGATAAACTAGGGTTTTTGCCTAGGTTTCCAGGGTTTGGTAAGAAGATAAAATTCCTTCTGTTATTGATGATACCGTTTTGTTTGTTTTGATATTTCAAATTATGGTCCTAAATAGGAAAGTTCATATTCCACGTCATTTGAATTTCAATACGAGTTCTAAATAATATTATGACGGACCGTTAATTTTAAATTTCTCAATGAGAATTACACAAGAAAAGAAGCAACATTATAAAACAAAAGAATTACAAAAGGATGGAATTTACGTAGAAAAGAAAGGCAAAATAAATAATATTTTTCTCATCCGATGTTTACGAGCGGTTTTCTTTAATTATTATAAAATAAATATTTCAAATATATTATTTTTTAATGATACAATAATTTAGTTCCGTATAAAAAATATTTTTAACATTTTTCTACTTTTACAGTTCAACCATATCTTTTCAAAAAATTGCAAATTGTTAGATGAACTTATAGTTTTTTTTAAATTGATTTATGAAATAATTTTCCAATGAAATTATGATGGCTCAGCTCTAAAAATTTGACATTCATTACTAGAGTGGATGCCACTTAATTCAATGTTTTGTATTTAATGAAAATACTAGCATATATGACATATTAAATTAATAATTTTACTAGTATATTAAATAATAGTATAAATTAAAAGATTTGAGTTGTTTTCTCTTGTTTAAGATATATCGTGTTCATTGTAACAGTGGATCTAGATTTAGAACCACGTCTAAAACCGTATTTAACAATTTTTTTGGGTTGAGTCGAGCTTTAAAAAAAGCACACTAATGTTCTAAGAGCAACTCCAACCCCGGGCAATCAAAATGGGACATCAAACACTCTTTTGATGACTGCTACAATGTTTTGATGCCTCTATAAAATTCATTTGTTCCAACCTCAACCATCAAAACGAGGCATCAAATTTAAAATATATCAAATTAATTTATTTTAATTTACATAATACCTATATTTAAATACAAATATCTACCTTGATTGAAAAATTTGCTGACCTTTGTGTTCTACGTGGAACATCAACCTCAATGACGTCTTCAAGAGGTATAGTCTGGTTCACGCCATACCTTTCTTCGTTAGCTGGTGAGTCGTCATTAAGTAAACTAGTGTAACTACCATAGTAATTATCATCCATCTACAAAAAATTAAAGTAAATAAATACAAATATTAATCCAATTAACATAAAAGAATAGATATAAATATTATATTATGTATAAAATTACTTAATTAAAACTCATGTGTTATTTATATAAAATGAAAAACCATTAACACAAAGCCCACTTAAAAAAACAGAGTTAATTAAATGCAAACCCAATTATATAAAATACTAAACCCAAGCACAGTTCAAAAGCCCAATTAACATACTAAACCCAACTCAATCTCTATATATACCCAATAAATACAAAACCTAATAAATCTTTCACTTTTAAATGAAGAAAACGGCAGATACATTCTGGAAAAAACGGCAGATACATTCAGATTCCAGAGATTTCTACTCTCTTCAAATCTTCATAATTTAGGAGAAATTCTTACCTTCAAGTGCAATCGCCAGAGATCTTCGCCGGAGATCGTCGCCGGAGGTATTTGAAAACTGCAACTATAAAATTATGGGAAGAGATTTCAGGGTTTGAAAATTGAAGGTATGACAATCAATTTATATAGTTTCATTCTCACAAAAATTACCGTTGGAAATATTACCGTTGAATTCAATTTGTTTTGAGTTTTTGTTTTGTTTTTTGTTGATTTTTCAGTCAAAAAAATTTTGATTCCTTGACCTTGGGCAATCTCTTTTGCTACCTTTGAGGTGGGCAACCAAAAAAAATGTTTGGTTTGATAGCTGTATTGGAGTGAAGTTTTTGATATTGAACAATCAAATTGGGTTTGGTTGCCCATTTGATTGGTGCGTTGGAGTTGCTCTAATAATGGAAAATTGATTGGGTGTTCATTTGGGTTTCTGTTTCTTTGGACCACGTAAATCAAAACTCGGTAATATTGATAGTAACAGAATAATGAAGTGTGTTGTTAACATATTTAGTTTGGATTTTAGCAATAATCTCGGAATCTGAAATAACTTGCGTGATCAAATATGCCACACGAACGTTATATTATAATGGCATTTTCCACCTCGTTCTTCCCAATCAACAAACCACTCTTTACAACGCCTTTCCTTCTTAAACGTACACCAAATATTATTACTTAACTCTCGCTTCAATCAACACCAACTCTCCTTCCTTGCCCATTAAAAATTCCATTTTATCATTTTATGGAATTTTTGATGAAAATTTCTATTTCGGTGGAAATTTCAGTTAAATGTTGTCTGGTATATTAACATATGAATTTCAAAATAATAATTTAATACATTGTTACTAATACTAAAATGAACTCCTATGAGATTCAAATGTATAAGTTGACATGTCATCTTGATTTAGATAGTATTGTTTTCAACTCATGATTTTAATAAACATGTTACAATTATGATGTGCAAATTATAAATTTATTTGGTTACAAAATACAATTTTTTTCCTCAAAATTGGTGTATTTCGTTATGAAATTCTATTATAATTAATATTTGTGTAAAAAAAAATTACTAAGATTTTGTTGAAATCGAAAATAAATTTCGGTATTTTCAAACATTTTCTACTATGATTTAACCGAAATTTAATTTCGGTGAAATACTTACGAGATTTTTACAATCCCGTTTCTATTTCGATGACTCAATTTTCATCGACATGTTTATCCTTGCACACACATCTCTATATATACAAGTTTTCGTGTGTAGACAATGCATGAATTCTTTCATCATACATCCTTACTATTACTACTAGTTAACTACCTGAAGCAGAGCAAAGTATTACGAGGAAATGGCAATAAAGGCAGGTGAAGAAGGTGGATCATCTTACAATAGTTTGACTGCTTTGATACAGGATTTGACCACTTATGTTCCTCCTAAGAAACAGGGCATTAACTACTCTACATGACCTGATAAAGAAATTGGAATTCAAACAAATTTTGTTATAATCTAGTTGATTTTTTTTTTTTTTTTAACAAACTCATGACTTCATTAATAAAACAAGAAGCAATGTTACAAGATATTGCAAAAGCAAATCCAAACAAATTGACTAAGAAAACGACATTTAATACTTGAAAGATAAATTCTGGAGAAAGCTCGACAAGGAAAATATCTCATGTCTGAGTAGAGATGATCCAATTTCAGACAAGAACCCTAGTTCATGCCCTGTTTCACAGAAGGAACATAGACACTCAATTCTTCAATCAAGGCATTCAAGCCATTGTAAGATGATCCACATTCTTCAGTAGCCTTTCTTGCCATTTCCTTATAATACTTAGCCCTGCTTCTCATCTCCGCCGCCCCATCCCCGACCATAGTCCCCCACTCTCTGCCACTTCTTATTACCCACAGAAACCCCTGTTTTCAAAACCTCTGTGTAAAACTGCTCCGCGAATTAGAAGTGGATTAGAAGAAATTACATAATCCCAAAATAATTCATTTCGATTTAGATTAGAAGTAGTGGCTTTGAGTTTGAAGAAATTAAGCTAATTTTGATGTATTATTATGGGATTATGTGCTAGCGTGCCTATGGTGACGTGGCCTGTTTTGGCAGAGAAATGGCAAGAAAGGCAATTGAACGCTTTCATACACTATTTTAGCACTTATGTTTCTCCTAATAAACAGGGCATAAAGTAGGTCTTTGTCAAGGTTTCCAGGTGTGGTAAGAAGAGAGAAAATTTCCTCTCTTTTTTTTTTTTTTTTGAGAATCAGAAATTTTCCTTTGTTATTGATGATGCCGTTTTGTTTGTTCAAATTGTGGTCCTAAATAGGAAAGTCCATATTCCACCTGTTATTTGAATTTGCACATAATTAAAATTTCTCAATCAGAATTGCAAAAGGAAAGAATCAAAGATACAATAATATTTTCATCCGACATTTACGAGCGTTTTTCTTCGATTATTATAAAATAAATATTTCAAAACAATTTTTTTTTAATGATATAGTTATTTAGTTTCTTAAAAAACATAATTTATACTTGTTAAGATGATATAATAAAACAAAGCAAAAATGGAGTAGGATGCTCCTAATATCAAACGTGTAATGATGATGAATCGGATATAAAGCATTAGTTCGTGCACTTTCTTATCAGGCCGAATGACATATATCTTAATCAATTATGATGTTTACTTTCAAATTAGTTATAATTGCTTGCTTTCGTTACAAATAGCGTCTCCATAAATATGTTTGATATATATAAAATTTACAGAAATTCTCTATTCTTGATTGTGGTGTAATTTCTTAGGGCTCGATTGGTTCGTAGGTTGGGTCTGTTTAGGTTGGTTGGACTTTTCGGGTTTTTACTGTTCATCGAAGACAAAATAGCATTTTTTGGATGATTGGTATGTAGGTTTGTAAAGGTGGGTTTGAGTTAAATTGGTAATTGGTATGCATGGTTAAGGTGTTTGCAAATATGAGTTTAATTGTAATTGAGTGATTGATATGTTGGTTTAAACTGGTTAAATTAGCTAAAAGATTGTTTTGCCCCTGTCCCAAAAAATAATAAAATAATTAATTATGTACAGTGATAGGATAGCAGTTTGGTAATTGAACACTGGTTATTATTCATACAACATTAAACCCATCAAAATTGGTGGGTTTAGAAAAGGAGAAATAACACACCATAAACCCACCATAAGCCCAATTTATAAGCCCAGATCGGCCCAATTTTTCAGGCCGTAAACCTTCATACCAATCACGGGTTTAGGTTGGTTTATAATTCGAAATCAATCTAAACCCGCCAACCAATCGAGTCCTTAGTTTCTAAATCGATATATCATAAATATAAATAATTACCATAGACGTGCTGTATATGCAATCATGATTTAAAATACAAAACTGAAGTACAAAAAATAAATTATGATAAATTAATGTGAATGGCCACTCTAAAAAAAATTGTGTGACCGAGATAACAGCACAATTAATGACCCGACAATTTACCTTATCCATACAGTTATGATTAATTGAATGCAAATAAATGAACTAACGCTCTTCACATTAAAATAATAATAACACAATAAAATAATACTAGCAACCTTTTCTGTGCTCCTCAGGTATGCCTCACTAAGTAAGTCTTGTAATGTTGAAAAATATATAAATAAAATGAGCCCATTATAATATTAATGTGTAAATAATTTAAAATTTTATTTTCGATTTATTGTGATGATTCTTTATTGGTTTTGAATAAATCTCAATTGAATAAGTTGCAAGTTTGAATAGTTGATTTTCTTGAACATATTTTATCTTTTGGATCAATAGAAATTAGAATTAAGCTTAACTTAAACAGAATTTTATGAAGGATTTTAAAATCATAACAAATTCATGAATGATGATTTGCAATGATATGAATTTTAAGAAATCATTAATTATAAAAAGCTAAAAAAACAAGTAGACAAATATGTACGGTCATAGCTAACTAACCGGTAAGCCCACTTAGAAATAGAAAAATCCAAAAAAAAAAAAATCTATAAAAATATAGCACATCGTGGGTCGATGGAGAACTAAAACTATCAAATTTAGCATATTTTATTAAATATTTTAGTCCAAATTTCTTAATGATTACATTTTTAAAAACAATGATGGTTGGAGACTGTAAAAAAAGAAAAAAAAAACTGGCTTAAAAAGGTTAAAATAGAGAATTCACATATAAAGAAGTTCACAGTTTCAACTGTCAAAATAGCACAATGATAGTCGTCGTCATCGCTCACTTCCATGCTTTCGAAGAGGGTGGATATTCCCCAAACGCTTATAGACCCGTCAGGTCGGCCCAGCCCGACCTCACACGAAAAATGTCGGTTTGGTTGAGCATATTAGGGCACGTCTAGCATTGGGTTGACCCACCGTCAGACGGTTTTTGATGAATTGATTCGTTTATTTATTTTTTTAAATATAGATGAGTTATCAAATATGAATAATAATGATAAAAATCTTTATCTAATATAAATAATGATATAATAGTATCGAGACAAACTTATTTTGTTAGAGGAATAAAGAAATTATAATGAAGAATTATTTTTAAAAAAATTGTTTTCGTATATTATATTTTATTGAATCCATATATGTTACAATGAAATATATTTAAGATATTTCAAGTATTATTGTTTTTCCTTTTTAAAAACAAAAAAAGAAAAATTAAAAAAAATTGATGGGTTGACAGGTGGGTCCATCGGTGAGTTAGGTTGTGTGGGGGTTTAAAAAAATGATGGGTTGACCGGTGGGCCCGTCGGTGAGTTAGGTTGCGTGGGGATTTTGGCAGCACCCCAAAATAAAACTTAACATGTCCCGTCCGACTGACATTGACACTTCTATTTACAACGTCAGCAGTTACAGTTAGTTGTTGCGTATTTAACTCGGGATTTTGAACTTTTTGCATGTATTAAAAGATATGCCTAATTCATAACGATCGGGTTCTTTTATTGGAAATCGTAATCCATATCTTATATACTTTCATCTCACGTCATTTATGAATCAATCACAATTCACAACAAACACTATTATGAATTCATACGTCTAAGTGTTATTATGTTCTAGCTAGCTTGTTATTTGAGCACATATTGGTTGGAGTTGTTTACAAAAACATCTCTCATGATGAAACACAACTTGAAAAGTTCCTACATAAGTAAAACAACCTAAATCCTTGGTTCAAATGTAAGTAGTAAACATCATATTTTAGAAGAGGAGGGGCGGCGAAGGTGGAGACGAAGCAGGCGAAGAAGGAGATCCATGAGAGGTGGAATGCGCGCATGTGAGGTGCTGCTATGTAGAATATTCGGAACTTTGTTGATTTGTGCTCGAAATCTATTGGAAGTGAGAATTTCTTGTCTGAAGAATATTCGTTTCTACTTTGAGAAATCTGCATGTTTAATTTGCAGAATTAGAACACTGATTCTTTGAAGGTGGATAGACTACTTTCTTACCTTCTTCTATACTAAAATTATTTGAATTTGTATATTCGTTCACACTGCTGAAGTGTCAAAATCTTCATTGATCAAACGATATTTGTCCGTAACAGATAGATGATCTTGTTCGATTTGGATTTAGAAAATTGATTTTTTAAAGTGGATTTTAGTTAGGTAGGAAGATCGATATATGATGTAATTACTTTTTTTATATCGAGGTAACATCATTTAATAGAATAGGCTATTCTTCACAACTTATATCAAACAATAGAAAGAAACAAGTAAAATTATTTATAGATATTCATATATATTTTCCATGCTAACTCAGTTCTTGAACTCCGATCAACAAACAATACAAGCTGCCAGGTATATGAATTTTAAAAAATCTATAAAAATATAGCGATACACATCGATGGGTCGATGGTGAACCAAAACTATCGCATTTAGCATATCTTATTAAATATTGTAGTCCAAATTTTTTGTAGACAATAATTCATTAATTAATGCAAACAACAAAACACGATTTATATATAATAATGTAGACAACAATATATACATAATATATACTAAAAACTATATTGTTTTATATTTTATGTTATAACATGTGTGATGTGTATTGATAAAATATAAAATATTTATCGGACTCCAATTATGGAAAAGAGCTCGGTATTCGTACATCCATCACCAATAGTGGTCTAAAAAGCACACACATCTCACACACTAATTTAAAGAATCCCTTAATTCAAGCCATTACTCACTCCAAATTTCTCTCAAAATTGTACCCAAGCATGTCACGACGCACTAATTTCCATTTGACTCCTCCTTTTATCTTGTCTTCACCCAACACAAAATAAAGACTATTTTTCCAAATCTAATTAGGCTTTCATCCAATTATTTAAGTTGGTAAACAAAAAGGGTTTTAAAAAAAAAAAAAAACGTTTTTTTGAATTTACATAAATTTTAAGTTCTATAATATATTTTTCTATTATTATTATTATTATTATTATTATTATAAGTTTTTACGTGCGCTTTGCCAATAGTCGGTGGGTATTTTCTTCCAATTTTTGGGCAAGCCCTTCATGGGCCCTCGAGTTCCATCACAATAAATTGGGACCCAAAATTCAAATTTCCCATATCAAATCATTTCCCCATTATTTACTCCAAAAATACAATAAAGTAAAGGTAAAAAGAAAAGGTTCGAATTTTTTTTTTAAGTATATAATATAATTTTTTAGAAAAAAAAGGTTATAAACATGTATAGTACACAGTACACACAGCTCACCTAGTAACCAGTGCCAATCCCTTTAATTCCTCCATGTGATTTTTCAAAAAAACAAAATCGGAACAAACCTTTGTCTCTCCACCCTTCCCAAGCACCTCCATCTTATCCTCTGCATTTTACCAAACACCTTGCATTCAATCACATGAAGACCAGCACAAAGTTCATCGTTCTCCACCCTTCCGTACACAAGCCGGGCGGCGGCGCCCACCGCGCCTGGCTCGTCGTTTTCGTAGCGTTTTTCATTTTCACCTTCGCTTTCACTCTCTTCACCACCAGGGACGCCGCCTCCGCCGCCAAGGCAGCCACCAGCGCCGCCGCGAAGACCAAGTCTCAGCTGCCCAAGCCCATCTTCGACGCGCTCCTCCACTACGCTTCCACCAACGCCACTTCCGCCGACCGCCTGTCCCCTGAGGAGCTGAAGTACATCGCCGCCGTCCTCCGCCGCTGCGCCGCCCCATGTAACTTCCTCGTCTTCGGGCTGACCCACGAAACCCTCCTCTGGAACTCCCTCAACCACAACGGCCGCACAGTTTTTGTCGGCGAGAGCTCGTATTTAGTCTCGAAGCTCGAAGAGAAACACCCGTCAATCGAGGCGTACGATGTTCAATTCACGACCAAAGTGAGCGAATTGTACGATCTGATAGAGTATTACAAAGGGGAAGTGACCAACGAGTGTCGCCCGGTGCAAAACCTCTTGTTTTCCGACTGCAAATTGGCGATAAACGACCTGCCAAACCACATATACGACGTCGCTTGGGACGTGATACTGGTAGACGGGCCGCGGGGGTACAGCGGGGCGGCGCCGGGGAGGATGACGACTATATTCACCACCGGAGTTCTGGCGAGGAGCAAAAGGGGCGGCGCCGATGAGACTCACGTATTTGTACATGAAATTGATCGAGAAGCGGAGAGGGTTTGCAGTGACGAATTTCTGTGCAGTGAGAATATGGTGGAAACTAAAGATTTGTTGGGACATTATGTGATCGGAAAAATGGAGGTTAATACTCATAGGTTTGGCTTCTGTTCTACCCCTGTTTCTCCAAAATCCACTTGATTGGCCCCCTCCTTTCTTTTTTTTTTTTCTTTTTTTTTTTAACTGTAATATATTATAGTATTTTCAAATGTTAAATTAAATGTTACACTAGTACCATCCATGAGATCAAATTGCTGCATTCTGCATTGAATTTTACTTTTTTTCTTTCTGAGTCAAGACAGGATCTCATGGGATAATTGATGTAGCATTTGGAAATGCACATGTCCAATATCAGCACAATATGATATGAAAAAATTGATAATTACGAAAGAATTGATTATAAAGTGAGAAATATATGGTAACACATTGATGATGATGATATTAGTGGATTGTGCATCCTATGTTTATCATATCAGCGATGGATACGTGAGTGTGCAGACATGATACAACACTAATGTAATTATGTGTGTTTTTATATATATTAATGAATATTAAATGCTATTTAATTGTATTTTGTTAGATGTAATTTTAAAAAATGAAAATTCCATTTAATGTAAAAACACAAAGTGAAGAAAGGGGGAATTAAGGCTATGTTTAGTAGGTGGAAGATAGTAGATATATGAAAACAGATCGATTGTTATAAATGTGTATTAATGAAATAAAACGAAACAAGAAATAAAAGATCACACACGAGGAACCAGGGGCGGATCCGGAGAGGGGGGCTTTAGCCCCCCCTAACTTTTTTTAAAATTTTAAATATTATATATATATTTATTAGTTAAAATTAATTTTATATCAATTAAGCCCCCAAAAATAATTTATTTATAATAAAGGAACAACCACAAGTTAAATTTATTATTATATTATATATAAGTGGTCTCAATTTATCCACATTATTATTATTATTTGGGAGAGATTATTGCATTTTTGAATATTAAGCATATATATCCATGTCATTTTGTTTTTTTCTTTTTAGCCCCCAAGAATATCAGTTTAGCTCCGCCCCTACACACATATATATATAATATAATTTTGTTTCTTTTTTTGTTCGGTTGATTTTATTTTACGATAAATTGTGCTTTTCCGGGATAAGTAAGTAACAGATATATATGTCAAAGAGGAAAGTATTTAGAAAACGTAATACAGACAATATCTGGATTTATTCATTAAGCGAATGAATTGATAGAGAAATGCTATCAAATATAAACTAATGGGGTTGAGCAATGACTTTTTTTGGAACTTAGATTTATTGAGAATAAACATTGCTTGTCCAAAATTAATTAGTTTGTTTAAAGGCTGTCATTATCTATATAAAGCTTGAAAATTAAGGAAAATGGTTTTAATATATACTAATCCAAAATCTATATCATTAATACGATGGATAAGTTGTTTTCTTTATATATAATAAGTACGAGGTATTAAGATTTGGTGTTTGCTAAATTGTCTTTCATCTCACAAAATCATAATCATATCAATAAGACGATCTTCTATAAATATTTTAGAAATAATATATTTATTATCATTATTTTATTATATGCATTCCTTCCTTGAAGAACCAAGTTTCAAAGTTGAATGGTTTCTAGAAGTTTTTATTTGTGTTATCAATGATTTTTATTTGTAAGTTTAGTTAATATTTTAAAATACAAGTCGAATCTCAGATATTTTTTGTAATTTAATACGAGGGGAAAGAAATGGTCCAAAATAAATGGTGTCAGGCTGTTCAAATAGTACGGAAATTGGGTGTCGGTGGACTTATGATTGGTGGCATATCAACTAATCAAAGTATAGTTTTTACAAGCAAATACGACTTGTGTAGCTTTAATTTAGCATTTTGTATTTTTCTTTTTCTTTTTCAACCAAAAAATATATATAAGATTGTTTCATGTGTGTAACATCATTTGATGAAATCTCATATTTATAACTTCAATTTTATTTTATGAGTTATGAATTAATCTGTATTACGAATTAAGATTTGTACAAAAAATCTCATAAAAATAGTACTCTTGATTAATTACTCAATAATGTCTATACTTGAAAAGTTAGTATAAGATTCAAGAATACCAATTGGAAATATTTACCGATTTAAGATATTTTATTTTATTTTGTTTTCACATTATCAATACGCATACAGAACAACATCATTAACTAGGTAATAATAATAATCCAATGTCTCTAAATTGTTGTCCAGTAATAAAAATTATCCTCAGTGGTTCAAAGAGTCCTCGAGGCAGAGTTTAAAAATAAGTTAAAAGATGTTTGGATGAGCTTACAAGCTCTTTAAAACAAATTGTTTGGAGTTAGATTCCTCAAAAATATTTGGCTAAAGTTTAAAAACAAGATCTTATTTTTTTAAAACACCTTCAAATTTGATCATTGAAATTATTATTGACATCTTATAAGCTCCACCATCTTATTTATTCAAACACTTCAACAACTTAATTTTGAACTTAAATTATACATTTTAAAAACTCTAAATACATCTTATAAGATGCAAGATCTTATAAGCACTAAAAATAAGCTTAGCCCCTTAGTTGCATTTCTGAGTTGGAACTACACAAGACATCTCAAACAATACACAAAAAATACTGTAATTTTTACATTATTTTCATACAAAAACTTGCAATCGTCTCTAACAATGTGCACTATTATTAACACTAATTAAGAACATTTCATAAAAACAAACAAAAGCAAACGCAAGATTTGACTCGCGTTGGATTCAACACAAGGATGATATTTGAAATGGTTTATCGTGATAATCATGATGCACCATCCAACGGATCTCCTTAATCTCATGATGCATCATCCAAAGTTGATGACCCTGAAACAAACATAATAATTCACACAAAAAACATAATGTTTAGAGGCCATACAAGTTACCAACCGAAATTTCAATATGTCTATCAATTCAAACCACCAAACCCTAAACCTCAAAAAAAAAAAAAAAAAAAAATTAAAAATTCCTTACCAGGGAACTTTCGAGTCCAGTCTTGAAGTTTGAATGGCATCCATTTTCTTTGTCGTTTGATGTACCGAAGAACCGGGTGTGGGTGTGGGTGAGGGTGGGGATAAAGGGGCGAACGGCGGCGAAGGTTGGAGATTTGACGATGGTGGAGAAAAAGGGGCCAACGGCGGCGGAGGGTGGAGATTTGACGAATCCACGAGCAGCTGCCAAAACTCGAGAAGCCATCTTCGAGAAAATTAGGGATTTACACTCTAATTTTAGAAAATTACTGTTAGTAAATATGTGGAAATGGGCTGGGCTTTACTTCCTAAAATACGTGGAGCCCGTATATAGTTATATGCAGCCCATATTATTTACTATGTTAGATTTTTTTTTTTTTATATAGATTTTTTGTTTTCAATAAATTAGATTTTAATCAAAAGCCGACTTTCAGATTTTAGGATTCTAACGGCTATGATTTGTCTGGTACACTAAATGTATAAAATTTTAAATGCATAAAACAAAATGTATAAAATTTTAAGTTCATAAAACAAATTGGAACAATTTGAAGTTTATATAAAAATGTGTTAATTCACATATAGTTCAAATAAGAAAATGTTTATAACCCTATTTATAATAATTTGAATTGTAATTTGTAAGTCATAACTTTTATTTCTAATTTATAAAGTTGTGATTTTGTAGTTTCTAAATTGTATGATTGTTGTAAGTATACATTTTCCCTTTATCAATGTAACATAAAATAAAAGTTTATATAAACTAATCACCAATTGTTTGAATAATCATTCAAAGTTTCAAACTTCTAATTTTCATAAGTCATAAATTATAAAATTTGAAAAATACTATTAAAAATACGGTGTCAAAAATTCATTAAAATAATAATATTGAAAAGAAAAAAAATAGTTGCAATAATTTTAGAACCAAATCGTTGATTTACAAATAGAGAACTCCACATTTGATTCCATCTACACCCTTCGCAGTTTTACGAACCATCAATTCTAATTTCTAAACCATTATTGGAATAAATGGTTCAGACCCTCTAAACACCCGACCCATCAAAATTTTGGGCAGACCAAATAAACTGAGTCCAATTCCGAAAGAGGAGTATTATAAGTATTTAGCTGCAAAGAAGCAGAATGTGTTCAAGACCTCATCAACTTTTATATTTTTTTCTTTTCCAACTAAAACAATAATCTACATGAGATAGTTTCATGTGAGTAAGTTATGACATTGTAAGATGAAATCTTATTTATTTTATAAGTTGTGAATTCATCTATATGTTAGAGAATTAGATTCGTAAAACAATCTCATAAAAATCGCACTCTTAATTAATTGCTCAAATTATAAAAAATTAATAAAAGAATTATTTTAACAGGCCATCGAACCAGCACAAGCCAGACGGATCAAATCGGGCCACCTGGACTGGGCCAAAACATATCTCTCGAGCCCAATCCAATCTTATTCACAGGCCATTCGGGCTTGCCTTTCAGGCCGGGCTCAAATTAAGGATCCAAGTACTAATACTAAATCTTCTATTACTAACCACATACATAATACAGTGAAACCTCTATAAATGAATACTCTTGGAACTAGAAAAAAATATTCATTTAGCAAAATTATTTATTTATCGATTAATGAATAATTTATTCATTTATCGAATTTTTATTCATTTAAAGGGTTTTTTTTTTTTTTATCATTACAATTATTTTACATGTACATGCACCATGTATCTATAAGATTCTATGAATGGAATATTTAGAGTTTATATTCGGAATACATGCACCATATACGTATATAGACTAGGTGTCATACCAAATGTGTCATCGAAAGAAGTTTTCCAAGCGGTAATCACCCTACGAAACTACTTGCTATAACATGAACAAAATATTTCAAAAGTTTTGTTTGCACTGGAAAAAGTTAAGGATGTGATGCATTTTGGTGGAAGAAAAAAACAAATGACATTAGATGATTTTTTTGTTAAGAAATGATCTTTTGTATTTGTTTATTGAAGCACATGTTTTTTTAGGGTATTTATACATACATATATATATATATGTATTTTAATGATTATTCATTTATATTTACATAGGGCCTTTAAGAATTCAAAAAAAAAAATTCATTAATGCATTTAGCGAGGTTATTCATTTACCTCATTGGCCTAAGTCGGGATCGAAGAAAATTATTCATTTGTCGAGGTTATTCGTTTATCGAACATTAATTTATCAAGGTTTCACTGTATCTTATTATCTGACTCCAGATGCAGGGCAGCCAACATTATACTATCCAAATAGAATCAGAAGCAATAGAGCCATCAAAAATATGTGTATGATATATATATTAGTGATCATAAATCTATGCCTTTATTTAAATTTGGAAATAAATCACTCACAACGGCCGATACCGATACAGATCCGATTCACCTTTTATTCTTGGAATCCGATTCACCAAATAGAATGAGGAAAGAAATGGTGAAAACACATTTCAAGATTTTCAAAATAATGATAAAAGCAGTAATACCTTAACTTATTGGAAATAGAATCTAGCTCTTCACGCACAGGGACGGATGTGTATAACCCGGGGACGTGCCCCACATTTTTTTGGATATATATATATATATATATATATATATATATATATATATATATATATATATGAATTTCATGTAATTACCTCAATTAGAATGAAAACAATAAGGTCATCCGACCATAATTTAATAGAGAATGACTTGTGGGTGTAGTCCAATACAATATATAAATATATAATGTATTATTAAAGCAAATCACTTTCCAATATGAATAATAGTTTGATTGTATATATTGAAAAAAAGATTTTTGATAATGTTGATAATGAGTCAATAATACAAATATTTCAGTCAATGAAAACTTGTAGGTTTCAATTGTAATAGACTTGAATTGTTATGTATTAAAAAATTTCTTCACGTATTTTATATTTTATTTATTTTATGCCCCTTAAAAAAGTCTAGATCTGTCCTTGTTCACACTAGGGGTGAGCAAAAAAACTGAAAAACCCGAGACGAAACCTAAAACCCGAAAAAATCGGGCTGAAAAAAAACGAACTGAAACCGAAAAACCGGTGCGGTTTGCTATTTTTAAAAAACCGATTTTTTTGGTACGTGTTCGGTTTCTTGACTACATACCGTGCCGAAAAAACCGAACCGAATTATATTATATATATATATATATTATTTTGATATTTTCCCCATTCCCACCCAATTTCCCAATTTTTGAGTGGCCTAATTTCTTGTTTAATATCTTGATTGATGATAAATTTCAAATTTATTTACTAGTATGATACACGAACCGAAAACCCGAAAAACCGAATATGAAAACCGAAAAACCGAACCGTCTAAAACCGGACATGTATGGTTTGTGAAAATCGAAAAACCGATTAATTCGGTTCGGTTTCAGTTTTGGCTTAAAACCGAGCCTTGCTCACCCCTAGTTCACACATACTGCTAACTTCAAATTGGATCTTCTTGATCGAAAATTAATGATCCTGTATCAACTTTTGTCTCCATTCTTTAAGTTTGGATCATCGGTAGAGAAGAATTGGGTGGGGAAAAAGGGGCGAACTACGGTGGAGGGTGGAGATTTGAAAATGGTGGGGGTGAGGCTCGAAAAAAAGTGGTGATCGGCGGTGAAGGTTGCTTGCGAAGCCATTTTTTACATAAGTATGTTTGTTTTGAGATTACCTAAATTTGAGGAAATCCAACTTTGAGATCATGTAATTTGTAAATAAAGGTGAATTTTAACATAGTTAAAATTTGTATTTATTATAAGATTTTATAGGGTAGGGTTATTATCGTAGATGTTAAATTAATGCTGTAAAAATTAATAAGTGTAATATTATATTATTTGTTGATGTAATAGTAATAATTGGATGATTGTAAGAGCATCTAGTGCAGAATCTGCACTAAAGTAGAGCAGAAACAGAGTTTTATCTCCAGCAGTGTGCACTAAATTTTACACAAAAAAAGAATATTTCATATTATTTCTAACTAATAATTTATTTAATTATATTTTTAAAATTTTGTTATAATTTGATAACATATTTACACATGTAAACATTATTTAATATAGTTTTAACTTTTTATATTTTAAATTTAATAAATAAAAATTAATATAATTAATTGATTGAAAAATTAACACTTATATTACCTCAAATTGTTATAAAATTAATAAACATTTACAAAATATATAAATTGATCCAATAATTATTAAATTAAGCACAATTCCATTTTTACATGAATTGGCCCAAAAATTAGCTCATGAATTAACCCATTTGCACAAAAATTTGGATGATGTTTAAGAAAAATAAATAAATAAAAGAAAATACTAGCGTAGGAATAGCGCCGCTTCACATCTAATGCCGCAATCCTCATCTCTTCACAATAGCGCCAGGTTCGGCGCCTCGCTGTGAGGGAGATAATAACGCTAGGCACTGGAGTAGAGTCTTGTTGCGGATGCTCTAATGGAAAAAAATTAAATGTATATTATAATTTATATATTAATATATTAGAGTGTATAGTTAATTATTATATTTTTTTCAAAATAAAATAATATTTGAATGAATTTTATAATCCAACACTAAATCTCCTAACAAACAAAATCTCAAATCTTGCTCATGTGTCTCCCAAGAAACCTTTTGCTCTCTTTTTGTTCCTGTTAGTAAATATGTGGAGATGGGCTGGGAGAAGACAGCGGGCTGGGCTTCCCTCTCAAATACATGGAGCCCATATTATTTACTATTTGAGTTTTTTTTTTTTTTTTTTTCATTTTTTCTTTTACAGTTTTGATTTTAAATAAATGAAATTTTAATCATAACGGCTTTCAGATTTTAGGAATCAACAACTATGATTTGTTTGATACCGTAAAATATATCAAATTTGAAGTTTTTAAGACAAAGTTGTACATTTTACTTTATAATGTAACTTAAAATAAAATTTTATATGAACTAATCACCAATTTATAGATTCATCATTCAAAGTTTGAAACTTCTAATTTTCATAAATAATAAATTATAAAAATTTGAAAATACTGTCAAAAATATCAGGAACATGGTGTCAAAAAATTCAATAAAAAAATAAACATAAAAAAATTGGGAAAAAAAAACTTATAAAATTGATGGTTAGAAGCGAACCACTAATTTACAAACCGAAATAAAAAATTCCACGGTTTGATTTCACCCTCTACAATTTTCTGAACCCTTAATTTAGACCAAAATTAAAACAAGAAAATTCAAATCGTTTGAACACCCTGCAACATGCCATAAAATTTTGACCAGACCAAATAAACTAATTAAAAGCTTTGATGCCATTAGCTTCCAACTGAGTCCAATTCTAAAATAGGAGTATTTACAAATAATCAAACTCATTGGTGTGATGTAATAAAAGTATAAAACAACATTATCTTGATATCTTGTATTGCTTGATAGGAGCCGTCCTCGATTGCTCTCCAAGGCAGACTAGTCAAACATATATAAATTTCCACCACATTTGTTTTTTTATTTTATTTTTACCACTATATATCTATCAATATAATCCCCATGAGAGCATAAGCTAAAACTCCAAGATTTCAATTTGTTTAGCTGCAAAGAATCACAATGAGTTCAAGACCTCATCAACTTCACATCTACTTTCTTCCGATGATGGCACCTGGCCACATGATCCCTATGATCGACCTTGCCAGAAAATTTTCCAGATATGGTGCAAAAGCCACCATCATCACCACACTTTCTAATGCATCTCACTTCTCTCAAACAATCCAAAGAGATCAAGAAAATGGCCTCCAAATCAACATCTCCCTTGTCGAGTTCCCTTGCCAGGAAGCAGGCCTGCCCGAGGGCTGTGAAAATCTCTCCTCCACCACCTCCACTGAAATGGGACTCAGATTTATGAAAGCCATGGATTTGCTTCAACAACCTGTTGAGAAGATTCTGGAAGAAGGCAATCCAGATTGCATCGTTTCCGGGGCCTTCTTCTGGTGGACCACAGATCTTGCTCTCAAGCTCAAAATTCCACGGATAACTTTCTATGGAACTGGATTTTTCCCTACCTGCGTTTGGTCCATCTTGAGAGAAGAGAGACCTCAGGACAAAGTTGAATCGGATTCTGAAGAGTTCGTCGTCCCTGGCCTCCCCGATGAGATCAGATTGTCGAGGAGACAACTACCTGAACATATGAAAATGGATGATGAGAAGAATCCACTAGCTGAGATTACCAGAAAGGTGTTAGCATCGGATTCAGCCGGCTATGGATTAATTGTAAACACGTTCTACGAGCTGGAACCAGCTTACGCGAAGCATTACAGGGAAATCATAGGCATAAAAGCTTGGCACATCGGCCCTCTTTCACTCATAAATAAGAGCTATGAGGATAAAACTCAAAGAGGTCAAGAGATCTCCATGGCTGCTCGAGATTGTTTGACTTGGCTCGATTCGAAGAGACCAAACTCAGTCATATATGTCTGTTTTGGCAGCATGGCAATTTTTCAAACACCTCAGCTGCATGAGATCGCAGAGGGCCTCGAATCTTCAGGCCAAGATTTCGTATGGGTTGTCAAGAACAAAACCAACGACGACTGTTTTCCCCAAGGATTCGAGACGAGGATCAAAGGACGAGGTCTGATAATCCGAGGATGGGCCCCACAGGTTCAAATTCTCGATCATGAAGCCATCGGAGGATTCGTAACTCATTGCGGGTGGAACTCGTTGCTTGAAGGAGTTGCAGCAGGTGTTCCGATGGTGACGTGGCCGCTTTCTGCAGAGCAGTTCTACAATCAAACTCTGGTGACGGAGATTCTGAAGACGGGGATTCCGGTGGGAGCTGAGGAGTGGACTCAACGGAACGATGACAGAAAACCGATAGAGAGAGAAAGGATAGAGAAAGCGGTGGTTGAGCTGATGGTTGGAGAAGAAGCTGAGAGGATGAGAGAGAGAGCCAGAGATTTGGGAGATCTGGCAAAGAGGGCTATTGAGGAAGGTGGATCTTCAGATACTGATTTCAATTCTTTGCTTCAAGAAATTAGGGTTTATGATTGTTGAGGCAAACGGATTTCTTATAAATCTATTGGATTATAATGATCATGTTTTAATAATTGAATTTTCTTGGTAACAATGGTTATCTGGTTTAGCTTTGTAGATTCTTATGTTTTCATAGGATCAAACAAAATTTGGAAGCTAGTTTGGGATAATGTTTCTGTGGTGTATTTCAATCATGTATCTTAAAACTTTGTTTGTAATTTATAAACTAATTGTTTTTCAATAAATGGGACATGGGTCTAAGGTAAAGAATAGTTTTATAATTGTCCTTATTTCACTTTTAATTATTTATTGGAAAACAAAATTGTTTCTTGCATTACATTTTGTTAGCTTTTCCTGTACATGTTTTGAATTAGTAGAATCAGACAGAAGACTTAGACTTGATAGACTTTAGTGACATATATTATATATATATATATATATATATATATATATATAATGTGGACGGGTGGGTCGAATCTCCGACCATAATGCAGGGACAACTACAGTAAGACAATAGATGATTATAAATAATTGCGTAAGGGGAAATCTCAACAAATCATAACATATTTTGTATTTCAATGCATGATTAAATAGTTTAATACATAATAATACCATAGTAAAAGGAGTCTGATATGGGAAAGTCGAATGCAAACAAAATAAACGGCATTTATATTATAAGATCTTTTTATTTATACTTTTATTGAAGTACTGAAATAAATTTTGTTGTAGGATAAATTTATCACACTTAATTTTTCATTTGGAATTTTATAGTTTATCATGCCACTTGTACATAGAACTTATATTAGTTATTTTGTAATATTCGACATGAATAGCGCAATCAAATAGAATATCTTATATATTTGATTGAATATCATATTCAGAATATTCTTAAGAATGTTATAGTATACAAATGCACTTTTAAAAGGTAACTAAAATTGTTCATATTTATTGTTTGGGTAGGTTTAGATAAAAATTTGGATCCATTTTCATCTAAACATTAACAATAACACGTAATGATGTAATCCCTACAAAATTGATAGACAAAAACTTATATAAAATTATTTTACACATATTACTACAATACGATTTAAACTTATTTTACATTTTAAACTTTATTATACTTTGTTATTTATAATATCTAATTTTGTGAGATGATTCCATTTATAAACTACACTCTACAGTTTAAATATGAATTTGTAAAAATTAATTTTATTGATCTCATACAGATTGGACTATTATTATTATTTTTTATTTTATGAAAAACTAATATTAATTTTAAGAATTTCTCACATAATTTTGTGAGATTGATGAATTTATAATTAGTAACTGATAATTTGTATTATCTATTGTGAAAATAAGTTTGATTCATATATAGGTCGTCATCCCATGGATTTATATCTAAGAAATTGTCTCGTATGAAATTATGAGTTTTTGTATCTAATCATTTATTTGTTTAAATATAAGATAAAATAGGTTTTTAAAAAGATAGTACAAGGTAATAGTTCAATGATAAAGTAAATATTAATTTTTTTAGAAGTTATGATATAAAAAGGTATCTACAAAGTTATAACATGGTTAAGCAAATAGTAGTTTGATTTTTTTTTTTCTCAGAAGAACCAGAAGAAATTGTATCAATAATATCAATAGAAATTACGCGAGCATAAACTCCTCAATTGATAGGTAGAAAATAGGTGCATTTTATTGTGGATATATTTGTGATTTTATAATCTTTTAGATAATTGAATGCACCGTTTTTGTACTTATATATGTTTTCGGTCCTCAATTACTTTATATATTATTTTCTTAATTATTTCAGGAGATTTAGAGAATTCTGGAGGCAAAAGGAAGTTGAAGGAAATAAGTGGGCTTTATTTGAAGAACCAAAGAAGAGAACTTGGACCTAACACCAGGGAAAAAGAGGCTTGGGCTAGTGATCAAAAGCCCATTCCATTTGAAAGAGGGCAAGAGTTACACGCCACCATCCATCACAGCATATATACATTTTGACTTTTCCTCCAAGAAGGGGGACCCTTTTACTCCATTCTATCACTGTTCACGAGGAAATAGATTCGTAGGGAGAGTAATTAGTTTTGAGAGTTTTAAAGAGAGAGATTAGATTAGTCGGAGAGAGAAAGTGAGAGAAAATTTTATTTTGTCTTGGATAGAGTTATTAATTGCTTTTGTGGATTCGACTTTGAAGATGCTCGGCTAATTTTTCAATTCCGGTTAGTAGGGATGTTTGAACCCGATATCTATTTATTTCTTAATTAATTGTATTTTCCTCTCGATGTTTGATTGGAATTGATTATGTTATCTGTGCAGAATGTTTTCAATTATTAATGCTTGATTTAGCTTGATCATCTAGGTTAAGTGTTTGATAATTGACTGCTAGAATCTCAATTCCGTCGTTGCGGTTTAATTTTCATAAAATGGTAAACTAGAGGTCATGCATCTCTAGGGTAACATAATCCTAGAATCATCAAATCACGCGCGTAGGTTTGGAGTCTAGTTCATCCTATCGTCTTGGTGATTAATGCATTTGAATGAATTAAATCTAGCGAGCGTATTCTAGGTTGTTCAATTAAATAGAGTTAATTAGAGAGCGGATCCTAATTAGCTAATCTTAAGAGACGATTCGATTTAACAGAGCTTGTTGTTAGACTAGGGATAATTTGAGAGAGGAGTGTTACATTGATTAAGGCATAATTGAAATTGGGGGATAACTGAACTGTTAACTGGAACATTTGCATTCATTGATCTCTTATTTAATTTGTTTTCTAGGTTTAATTTATTTAATTTAGTGATAGATAATTAATCTCAAAACCCCTCCCATAATCTGTTATTTTATTTGAATTGAATATAGGTGGCATAATTAATCATCACTTCTCGTGGAATCAACTCTTACTTGTCCTATCTATTAGTTGGTTAGGATAGGGAAGATATTAAATATTTTTGCCGCGTTGCGACGCGCGGTCATCAATCCTATGCTTTGTTTGGATAAAAATGTATGTGGAATTTGCAAGTTTGATATTTGTAAGTTTCACGATTTTTGTAAGTTTGGAGTTTGAAAATCTTTTTGGAAGTTTTGAATTTTATAGTTAAGATCTCACATATAATAGAAAAGTTTTAAAAATTGGATGTAGTTGTATTATTTTATTATAAAAAGTTGTTTGAATAGTGAATTTTGGATTATATACCCACATTAAATTTAGAGAAAATAGCCCAAAATACCCAAAAGTATAAAACACTTATACAAATATATCCACTAAACTTTAATATTATTCCCAAATACCCAAAAGTACATTTTTTCAGAAATGGTGCAGAGAATCTGTTAAGCGTCGGTACGGATTAGCATACTTTAATATATATAATATATACAATATATTGAAAATTTCGTTAAATCCTGAAAATTAAGGGTTTAACAAAAATAAACCATAATTTTCGTTAAACCCATAATTTTTAGGGTTTAACGAATATTAATTCAATCCCGTTATATTAATCAAGTAATTAAATAATTATCAAGTACAATAATACTATATTTTCGTTAAACCCTAAAAATTATGGGTTTAACGAAAATAAACCATAATTTTTTGTTAAACCCTTAATTTTTAGGGTTTAACGAAAACTATGGTTTGTTTCGTTAAACCTTTGTTTTTATGTGTTGAACGACAATTAATTATTTTTCGTTATACTATTAAATAATTTTCGTTATATTATTACAAAATATTCGTTAAATTATCAAATTATTTTCTTGAAAGTATCAAATAGTTTTCGTTAAATTATGACAATATTTTTGTTAAATTATCAATTAATTCAAAAAAATGAATAATTATGCAAGATATTATTAATTATTAGTAATTATGAAAATGAATATACATTATTAATTATGAAAATGAAAGCAAGATATACATACACCGAAAATGAATAATCTTGATAATGAATAATTAATTAAAAAATAATGAAAAATTAATTAATTATGCATAATATTTTTAATTATTTAACAAGGTTTAACGAACAATAGCCTTGATTTTATAGGGTTTCACGAACAATTACCTATTGTTCGTTACACCTTATAATTATAGGGTTTCACGAACAATTACCTATTGTTCATTAAACCTTATAATTATAGAGTTTAACGAACAATTACCTTTTATGGTTTCACTCTAATTATTTGATAATTACGAAAATTATTTGATAATATAACGAAAATTATTTGATAATTTAACGAAATTATTTAATAATATAACGAAAATTAATTAATTACTATATTACTATAACGGATAAATTTATTACTAAATTACTATATTTATTTTCAATTTTGATATGTTGATATTATATTAATTCATCTTTTTACGAAAATTTTTTAAAAAGGTATTTCATAAATCCTTGTCAATTAATGTTTAGAGTTTAATGAAAATATAATTTTATTGTATTTGATAATTATTTAATTAATTTAATAATATAACGGGATTAAATTAATATTTGTTAAACCAAAAAAAAAAAGGTTTAATGAAAATTATGGTTTACTTTCATTAAACCCTTAATTTTCAGGATTTAACGAAATTTTCAATATATTGTATATATTAAAGTCTGCTAATCTGTACTGACGCTTAACAGATTCTCTGCACCATTTCTGAAAAAATGTACGTTTGGGTATTTGAGGATAATATTAAAGTTTAATGAATATATTTGTATAAGTGTTTTATGCTTTTGGGTATATTGGGCATGAGACTCTTAAATTTTAACTTCATTGACTTATAATCATTCGAGTCAAATTGAAAACATATTACACGGTTGACTGAAATTAATAGAATTTGCTCAATCATCTTTTATTGGATTTAAATAATTTATTCAGTATAATATTAGGAAACCCAGTTCATTATTTTAATATGAATTCTTTTTTGTTTTCTATATTCACATATTGAGTTTTTTTTTTTTTTTTTTTGAATATAGAGAGTAGGGAAGTACGAAAATATATAATACTACTAATTAATAAACTATTCTTAATCAGACTTTTCGTTTTAATTTACATATGCTAGGCTACAATTTTCCACGACTCTATAGAAGTAAAATAATTATACAATACAATTCCATGAAAAAAATCATGAACGATTTTAATCGAAGATACATTGCTTGTGAAAATGAAAAAAAAGTACCACATTCACCAATTTTTTGTACTAAGCATTAAATCTTATTGCATGTGAAATCTTCAAAATCCAATTCAACACACACGAAATAGCACTTAAATTGGATGTAATATTACATCAATATCAAAAACATGATGTTACATAGGATCAACATAAGTACTATTTTATTTTGATTGAAAATGATGTTTGTGACATATTTGAGTACACTATTCAGGGATAGGGAGAAATTTGTAACCAATTACTTAATCTTAGAGGTACATTAATTTGCAATTACTTTTTTTTTTAAATGCTTTTAATTTTGTTGAATAACATATATTCAAATTTCAACTCTTGGTTTTGGTTATATATACTTTTCAAAATCCAACTAGAAAACGTTTATTTGATACTTTTCTAATCTCTTCTTCTTTCTTCTTTTTTTTTTTCTTAAATTCCCTATATGGGTTCACCTGCATAGTTTTTGTATTTAATTTTATTTATGAGCTGTGACAATTGAACAAGTCAAGAACTCCCCAACTAATAGTTAGAATAAATAATTAAATAATTAATTGATATAAAGTTGTGTTTGGATTAAAGGATTTGAAATTCACAATATTAAATTCATTGATGATGTTTGAGTTCATATGAATTTAAATCCATAGTTTTTATTTTAAATAATTTGTGTTCAATATGAAAGGATATTGAATGCATTCTAATTTGGATGAATTTGAAGTTATATATATACATTCCAAATTTTATGATTCAACTGATTACTAATTTATCTGTGTATTGAGCAGTAATCTATCTGAAAATTATTTCAATTTTATTATTTATTTTGTATGCCTTTTCTATCATATAATTTGGTAAATATCAGAAATATAGATTTGAAGTTGGAAGGATACAAAATAATGAGCTAACTTTGAGACAAAATTAGATTTGCATTGCCAATTTATCATTATCATTGTTTTAAATTTTTTGGGTAAGTTTAGTATTAACTGAAGTGTAAGGTTAGATTAATGAACTTAATTAATTGTCAAATAGCCAACTTATAAGGTATCCAAGAATAAAAGAATCACGTTTCATCAAGGAAATGTGATAATCATAATATATATATATATATATATATATATATATATATATATATATATATATATCGACCGAATTGTTTAGCCCGAAACCACTAAAGTTAATTTGAAACTGTCACGGCTAACCCATTTAACATCCCTCGTAATAATTAAAAGTCTGGTATATATAATGTAATATAAATAATATTTTAATTGGTTTTCTAATTATATTTTTTACTAGTCAAATTGAAGGTCAAACTTTATTTAATAAAAAGCTATTTTTAAGACATATTTTCTTTTTTAGCATGTTATTGAGAACTTCGATTTATCATTTAATACTGATAACTAGATATAGCATACTTTATTTATAAAGATCCGATTTTAAACGGGCTACAATATTGTGAACCTAACTCTAATCTTCTAAGGCATTTGGTTAAACGGTCAACTAATCAGTCTATAAGTCAAAAAATCCAAAATTATATATTTAAATCCAATGTTTTAGTAAAAAACACATTATATGAAACTAAACATTCAATTGTATAAAACTAAATGATTCATGATAATAAAAATCACATGCAGTTTTAATAAAAAGTAAAATGTACTCTAAAAACTGTATTTTATACTACTTTACAACTATTAATTTATAAAAATCAAAATATTGGTCATGAGTTTCATAGCATAACACCAACATCTTCAACAACATTAGATCCTTCAATGGAAAATGTATCGTTACCCAAATCCTCATCATCTAAAAAAAAGTACGAAACATCATTGCTGCAATTTTCAAGGAAACAAGATCAATAGCAATTGCCTCAAAGTTTAATCAGATATGAAATGTGCAGTAATAGCAAATCAATTTTCATTGCGTAATTCCAAATCAAATCATACATAAAAACGGGAAAAGAAAATGAGTGCTTCTTTTTTAGGGAAAAAAAAACTCTATAATATTGCTAAATATATATCTTACCTTGAGTCATGACAAGGAAGATAAAAAACGAACACCTTGTTGAGAGATGTGGATCACAATTCGTGGTGGTAGACAGTTGAGGTGTTTGAATTTGAGATTTTTCTCAATCTATCATGTTGTATTCTCAATATATAAACCTAAAATTTGAAAAAAAAATTAAATAAAATACATACAGTCCGAGGGGAGCCAGGTTTAACCGCAGGCTAGCCCAGTTTACCCACGAGCATGACAATTCGGGCCAAAAAATTCAGACTCATAACATTTGAATCTCACTCTTTTTTTTTTGATTTAAATGGGCTTGTCCGTTGGGCAGTGCCCCTTTTAATATGGCAATGATATGGGTTGGTATGTCTTGTTATTTTGATTTTAGTTTTATTTTTTGATTTGTATTTATTTATTATTATTATTCTTATTTGAATTTCTCGTTTTTGAGCAATATGCTTTGTATTTGCTGTTGGGCGAAATCTGGAAAATGTTGTCGGAAATGTTGGGCAACACTTTGGGCAACACCTGGTACTGGAATCTGGAACAACGTATGACCGAGGCCCGTGCACGCACGGTTTCCTTAAAACAGATTCGTCCGACTCTCTCGGTACTTGAGTACTCTATGGACGTCCGTTTCCCAGGATACAACGATTAAAAACCACAGCCAAGTTAAGCACCTAACTTGCTGTCTTGGCGAACTGAAAGAGTGCCTGATTGGTATCGGAAAGAATGAGCAAAAATCTGGAGTTTCCGAGTAGGGAAAATGCAGAAAAACGAGAGGAAAGCTTTTGTGTTGTGTCCATTCCTCATGTGGAGCAAGGCTATTTATAGGCCCTTCCCAAGCCCATGCCAAAAGTTGCAATTAGTGTACACCATCATGGCTTGGAGGTTACAAGAATTTGGAAGGTCTCGGTGGTTCCTCGTGGCAAAAAGGACGAAGTCGGGCCCACAGCCCCTCGGTCTGACAATCGTGTACGTAGGTCGTGCGTGCACACGAGTCGCATGGTCCGAAGTTCAATTCGAAATTTGATTTGCACCCCCTCCGCGCGCGCGTAGAGAGAGCCTCCGAGCCAATACTTCTTATCCCTTACAAAAGGGAAATTCATTATATATTAGAAAAATTATGCTTGGTTTTCCAATGTGGGACAACCAATTTTTCCTCATAAACTAGGATTCAACTATGCGACTTTAAGAATCAATTTCTCATTCACCCAATGTCCGATTTGGGCCTACCACATATCGCCACGATCCTCTCACGGAGGTGAACACATTCCAACTTTACTTTTCCACAATCAGGTACGGGACCCGCTAGAATATAATGCCCAAAGTCGGGCCAAACATGCTGGAATTCAAGAAATTTCCAACAATCCCCCACATGAATGAAAATTGACACAGAGATGGAAAAAATACCAATCAATAGTCGAGTCTTGCATAGGATATGTAGGTTATCCTTTGAACCTTTCCTTGTGAAAACACATTTACTTTACTAGCTAATTGGTAGACGCGATGTCCTTGAACCAATCTGCCATTGGTGTAAACGATGATGCGCCTCACACAAGACTTTCACTAACACTATCCAGTTCTCATGGTTATGTTCGTTTTTGGCCATGAACAACGTCCTGGTTCTGCGAAAATTGCTAAGAATCGAGCCTTTCAACGATTCCCTTTGAAGCGGCCCCACTTCTTTCTCACATAGGTGATTCTTCCTCCACGACAGAATCATTAAAAGCTTTAAGCTTACCCTAAACCCACTAAATCACTGTTTCTCAATTCAGGATGGGTTTTGAGGTATATTAAAAATATCCCCCACAGTGATCGTTCGAGTTTTAACAAGTCGGTTGTCCCTTTGAACCTAGATCTTGGGATCTCCAGTCAACTAGGTTGGGTTTTCCTTTGTCTCAACTCATTTATCATAAGGCTTTAGCCTCATCCCTCTCGACAAACTTGCAACCAACTCTCTATTTAACCCTTTGGTTAACGGATCTGCCAAGTTGTCTTTCGATTTTACGTAATCAATCGAGATGACTCCAGTAGAGAGTAGTTGTCTAATGGTATTATGTCTTCGACGAATGTGTCTAGACTTACCATTATACATGTGGCTTTGTGCTCTCCCAATAGCCGATTGGCTATTGCAATGTATACTAATTGCGGGCACAGGTTTAGGCCACATTGGAATATCTTCTACAAAGTGACGAAGCCATTCCACTTCTTCTTCACACTTATCTAGAGCTATAAACTCAGATTCCATAGTGGATCTAGCAATTACCGTTTGTTTAGAAGATTTCCACGAAACGGCTGCATCTCCTAGTGTGAACACATACCCACTAGTGGACTTAGAGTCTTTCACATCCGATATCCAGTTCGCATCACTGTATCCTTCAACTACAGCTGGATAATTGGAATAGTGCAGGCCATACTCACGAGTGTACCTGTACCTTAGTACTCTCACGATAGCTTTCCAGTGCTCAGCACCCGGATTGCTCGTATATCTACTAAGTCTGCTGACAGCGTAAGCAATGTCAGGACATGTACAACTCATCAAGTACATCAGACTTCCAATTATTCGAGAGTATTCAACTTGAGACACACCGTCTCCTCGTTTTTTCGATAAATGTTGGCTAGGATCTATCGGGGTCCTGGCATATGTTGAATCATCCTTGTTAAATTTCTCAAGAATTTTCTCAACATAATGTGTTTGACTTAGCACAAGTCCCTCAAACGATCTATGGATTTTAATTCCAAGGATCACGTCGGCCAAACCCATATCTTTCATGTCAAATTTCGCATTCAACATATCTTTAGTGGACTTGATCATCTTATCGTTGCTACCAACGATGAGCATGTCATCTACGTAAAGACATAGAATGACGTAGCCAATTTCAGTGTTCTTCACATAAACACACTTATCGCATTCATTGATTTTAAATCCACTACTCAACATGGCATTATCAAATTTTTCATGCCATTGTTTTGGTGCTTGTTTCAAGCCATACAAATACTTTACTAACTTGCACACCTTATTTTCATTTCCAGGAGCTATGAAACCTTCAGGTTGTTCCATATAAATCTCCTCTTCTAAGTCTCCATTCAAGAACGCAGTCTTGACATCCATTTGATGCACTTCAAGATTTCTTAAAGCTGCGATGGCTAACACCATTCTAATGGATGTTATTCTCATTACAGGAGAATATGTATCGAAATAGTCAAGGCCTTATTTTTGTCGAAATCCTTTTATCACAAGTCTTGCCTTGTACTTATCGATAGTACCATCTGCCTTTATTTTCCTTTTGAAGATCCACTTGTATCCTAGTGGTTTATTCCCCGGAGGAAGATCCACTAATTCTCAAGTGTGATTTTGCAGGATTGAATCAACTTCACTTTTAATTGCCTCTTTCCAAAGAGGTCCTTCAGAGGAACTCACAGCCTCTGAGTAACTTTGAGGTTCACTTTCAAGCATGTAGGTAAGGAAATCATCACCAAATGATTTTTCAACTCTCGCCCTTTTACTACGTCTTAGCTCAACCTCGTTATCTTCACTTGGTTCTTTTCCCATAGGTTCCACATCCCTACTAATGGAAACATCATCCATTTTCATTTTGTGTGGAAAGATGTGTTCGAAAAACGAAGCGTTTCGTGATTCGATTATCGTGTTCTTGTGTATGTCAGCTAATTGAGACTCATGCACAAGAAACCGATATACGCTACTGTTGTGTGCATATCCAATAAATACACAGTCAACAGTTTTAGGACCGATTTTCACTTGTTTGGGAAGAGGTACAGCTACCTTTGCAAGACAACCCCACACCCTTAAGTATTTGTAGGAAGGTGTCCTTTCATACCACAATTCGTATGGACTTTTGTCTAACTTCTTTCGGGGTACTTTATTTAAAAGGTAATTAGCTGACAGCACAACTTCCCCCCACATGTTCGGAGGCAAACCCGAACTTAGCAGCATGACGTTCATCATCTCTTTGAGAGTTCGATTTTTACGCTCTGCAACACCGTTTTGTTGAGGTGAATAAGATGCTGAAGTCTCATGCCTAATTCCGTGCTGGGCACAGAAGTCGGCAAAAGGTGATATGTATTCACCTTCTCTATTGCTTCGAAGCACCTTAACTTTTGTACTTAGTTGATTTTCCACCTCATTTTTATAGAGAATAAATTTCTCTATTGCCTCATTTTTACTTTTTAGAAGATAGACATAACAAAACTTAGTGCAATCATTTACAAAGGTGATGAAATATGTATTTCCACCACGTATTTGCACCGATTTTAAGTCACACACGTCCGAGTGAATTAAGCTTAGTGGTTCACTATTTCTTTCAATAATATGAAACAATGACCTCGTTAATTTTGCTTCAACACAAGTCTCGCACTTACGTTTAGAGTCAATTTGGAATGTAGGTATGTTTTTCAAATTCATTAACCTGCGCAGGCTATCATAATTGACATGTCCAAGTCTACCGTGCCAAATAAACGAAGACTCAAGCATATAAACGGAAGAGGTACCAATTTTATTCATAACATTCTTAGGTTTAACAACCATTACATTGAGCTTAAAAAGCCCATCAACAACATAACCCTTCCCTACAAACATTCTATTTTTGGTCAAAATGACCTTATCAGACTAAAAAACAATACGAAAACCGTGCTTGATCAGAAGCGAACCGGACACCAAATTCTTGCGAATTTCCGGCACATACAACACATTATGGAGCGTCAACTCCTTCCCAGAGGTCATCTTCAACACCACATTTCATTTGCCTTTCACATCAGACGTGGCCGAATTTCCCATAAACAGCTTATCTTCGGACCCAAATTCCTCAAGCTTGCTGAACAACTCATTGCTGGAGCAAACATGACAAGTAGCTCCAGTATCAATCCACCACTCAAGCGGATTGGAGTTCACTAAGTTAACTTCAGAAATGACTAAGTGCATGTCATCAACATTTTTGGTGATGTTATCAATCATGTTGGATTCTTTTTTCTTCTTCGGCTTTCGACATTCAGCCGTCTTGTGACCCGGCTTGTCAAAATTGAAACAATTTCCAGGAAACTTCTTCTTAAAGCTTTCTTTCTTCGGCCCCAAGGCACCCTTCGAGGGTGGACCGGCTTTCTTGTTATTGTTAAAATTCATCCTTGAGCCATGCTCAACCACATTAGCCTTAGCCACGTCAGGGCTAACTAACTTCTTTTCAGAGTCACGATTGTCTTCTTCTATACGAAGACGGACGATCAACTCCTCCACATTCATTTCTTTGCGTTTATGTTTCAAGTAGTTCTTGAAATCTTTCCAACCCGGTGGCAACTTCTCGATTAATGCAGCCACTTGGAAGGTTTCACTTAACGTCATCCCCTCGGAATGGATCTCATGCAAGATAACTTGCAACTCTTGCACATGACTTATCACGGTCTTAGAATCGACCATCTTAAAGTCAAGAAACCGGCCAACTATAAATTTCTTGGCACCGGCATCTTCGGACTTATATTTCTTTTCCAAAGATTCCCACAGTTCCTTAGCCATTTTCAACGAACTATACACGTTGTACAGTCCACCAGCTAGGCTGTTCATCACGTAATTCCGACATAGAAAGTCGGCGTGATTCCATGCATCCAAAGCATGAGCAGCTTGTGCATCCGCATTCTCACCAAGAACCGGAGCATCTTCCGTCAAGAACCTAGTAAGGTTTAATGTTGTCAAATAAAACAACATCTTTGATTGCCAACGTTTGAAGTTCAAACCATTGAACTTCTCCGGCTTATCAAGGTGATTGATCGGGAGATTGACCGGAGCAGGAGGTCCGTTTGGAGGAGCAGGAGGTCCGTTTGGAGGAGCAGTAGGTCCAGCAGGGTTAGCACCAGTAGGGGGAACCTGAGCAGGGGCAGGAGGATTGGTCGTCATTTCCAGAATGTAAATGAATCTGTTTTAAGACTGTTGGGAGAAATCTGGAAAATGTTGTCGGAAATGTTGGGCAACACTTTCGGCAACACCTGGTACTGGAATCTGGAACAACGTATGACCGAGGCCCGTGCACGCACGGTTTCCTTAAAACAGATTCGTCCGACTCTCTCGGTGCTTGAGTACTCTATGGACATCTGTTTCTCAGGATACAACGGTTAAAAACCACAGCCAAGTTAAGCACCTAACTTGCTGTCTTGGCGAACTGGAAGAGTGTCTGATTGGTATCGGAAAGAAGGAGCAAAAATCTGGAGTTTCCGAGTAGGGAAAAGGCAGAAAAACGAGAGGAAAGCTTTTGTGTTGTGTCCATTCCTCATGTGAAGCAAGGCTATTTATAGGCCCTCCCCAAGCCCATGCCAAAAGTTGCAATTAGTGCACACCATCATGGCTTGGAGGTTACAAGAATGGAAAGCCTTGGAGGTTACAAGAATTTGGAAGGTCTCGGTGGTTCCTCGTGGCAAAAAGGACGAAGCCGGGCCCACAGCCCCTCGGTCCGACATTCGTGTACGCAGGTCGTGCGTGCACACGAGTCGCATGGTCCGAAGTTCAATTCGGAATTTGATTTGCACCCCCGTGCGCGCGCGTAGAGAGAGCCTCCTAGCCAATACTTCTTATCCCTTACAAAAGGGAAATTCATTATATATTGGAAAAATTATGTTTGGTTTTCCAATGTGGGACAACCAATTTTTCCTCATAAACTAGGATTCAACTATGCGACTTTAAGAATCAATTTCTCATTCACCCAATGTCCGATTTGGGCCTACCACATATCGTCATGATCCTCTCACGGAGGTGAACACATTCCAACTTTACTTTTCCACAATTGGGTACGGGACCCGCTAGAATTTAATGCCCAAAGTCGGGCCAAACATGCTGAAATTCAAGAAATTTCCAACATTTGCTGTTTCTGATGATGGGCAAATGACAAGGGAAGATGGGAACAAGTAGATATTATTAATTTGTAGTGGCTTTATTGAGATGAAATATTTGCAAAATGAAACTCATTTTCATGTTAATAAAGCAAATTCAGTGTACAATTTTAGCTACAATAAAATTGATGAACCCTGAAGAAAATTCAGATACTACTAAGTGGAAATACGTCTTTGTATCCTCTTTGCAAACCAAAAAATGAAAAATACCCACATGATAAGAAAACATGTTTTTTTTACCCTAAATAAGGATAAAAAGTCATAAATGCCCTTACCTTATACATTTATCATTTCACCCACCACAATCCAATTTACTTATTTCATCTCAAGAACACATATCAATTCATATTTTAGATAAACTTCATCTCTTAAAATGCAAGTAATTTAGTGATTTTCATCTCTTAAGGTACTCAAAAGAGGTAAGATGATCATTATTTTCAAGTGTAGTATATTGTATTTGATAATTTTTGAATGTAGATAGATATTTCTACATATAAATTCGATTTTAAAAAATCAAAAAATCGTGAAAAAGTGAATTTTTGTTACCAGGCATAGATCACGAAGCTAAACACCCTCGTGATCTATGTTTAGATTCGTGATCTGTTCAATGAACGATAAAATAGATCACGAAGCTCTTTGAAGATCACGAAGCTAAACATAGATCACGAGGATGTTTAGCTTCGTGATCTATAGATAACGAAGCTAAACACCCTCGTGATCTATGTTTAGCTTCATGATCTGTTCAATGAAAGATAAAATAGATCACGAAGCTCCTTGAAGATCACGAAGCTAAACATAGATCACGAGGGTGTTTAGCTTCGTAATCTATTTTCAGGAAAATTTTGGATATAAGGGCAGTTGAGTAATTTTGCCTTCATTTTGGATAAAAAACTTGTTTTATTATTGAGTGGGTATTTTTTATTTTATATGATGTATATTGAATAGAAATAGTCTCCGACCCCTACTTATTAATTCAAATGATTCATGAACTTTTTAAGTACTGTTTGGACACATTTATTCTACAATGAATTAGCAATTCATAATCTTTCTTTTGAAATCTCAACTATCAGAAAATCAAATTCTTAAATCCACACACCAAAAAAAGAAAAGAAAAACCAAAGCATGCTGCTGAGATTCAACAGCAATATCATCATGCAAATGTGGAGATGAAGAAGTTTGCAACTAAAGGTTCAATCACTGAATCAAGAAAATCGATACATCATGCTCAAAAGAATCGTCTATATTTCGTTCCTCAAATCTTAAACATGAATATATCGAGTTAAATACAAAACTAGGTTCTAGCACCACGACTTTCTAAGCAATCAAGTTAAAGTTTCAAAAATGAACGTGATCCCAGCAACCGAACAAGAACAGGGCTCATTTCACTGATCTGAGGGCAAAGATTTGATGATATCCGAGTCACCTGGGTCGACGATGCTGAGGCATGAAACTCAGAAATACTTACCACAAGCCATCCCATGATCAAGTAAATGTTGTGCAATTGCAAGGTTACTCATGCAGAGAGAAGAAGGCATGTAAATGTTATGCAATTGCAAAGTTAGTAATGCAGTAAGTTATGAATTGATCATGCACTTTGAGACCAATTGTGTCTCACATTATTTGCATCAACTATTAAAAAACACTAGCTTTGCAGAATTCCTGTTACTAACAACTTGTCCTAGAAACTCAAATCAACAAAAATGCTGGCAACAAGGACATAGACTCTGAAATGGTCATATCCTAGTATCAGGGCTCAATCCTTGCATGGAGAATTGACAAGCTCAACAAAGCAAGCAGATGAGTGCTTCTTACAGTTTCTAATATGATCATACACAACAAGGCTATATCAATCAAAATCTTGAACTTGAAATAGCAAATATAATTAAAGTAAACAGGGGTTAGGGGTGTAATATTGGTAACAAGATCAATAAACACAATGGTCTAGGAAAAACAAAACAAGCAATATAGATAAGCAAGAAACCTACTTCTGTCAAGTTATCTAATGGCTTAATCGATGCTCTCAAAGCTTCACCTCCCCATTTCCATGGCTAACAGCACTCCACACGTCACCGACTTCATCTAAGTAAGGGGCAACAAACTTCTCAAAGAACTTGTCGTTTGGGACAAGGTGCAGAGTTCCAAGAGAAGGCCATTCCTTGATCAGATTCTTCTTTTCCAAAATCGTTAAAACTTGCAGCCTTGGCTGAAACCTTTTCTCGATGCTGTACTGGAACACGGTTCATTGGTATTTACAAATAATCAAACTCATTGGTGTGATGTAATAAAAGTATAAAACAATATTATCTTGATATCTTGTATTGCTTGGAAGGAGCCGTCCTCGATTGCTCTCCAAGGCTGACTAGTCAAACTTTTTTTTTTTTTTACCACTATATATCTATCAATATAATCCCCATCAGAGCATAAGCTTAAACTCCAAGATTTCAATTTGTTTAGCTGCAAAGAATGAGAATGAGTTCAAGACCTCATCAACTTCACATCTACTTTCTTCCGATGATGGCACCTGGCCACATGATCCCTATGATCGACCTTGCCAGAAAATTTTCCAGATATGGTGCAAAAGCCACCATCATCACCACACTTTCTAATGCATCTCACTTCTCTCAAACAATCCAAAGAGATCAAGAAAATGGCTTCCAAATCGACATCTCCCTTGTCGAGTTCCCTTGCCAGGAAGCAGGCCTGCCCGAGGGCTGTGAAAATCTCTCCTCCACCACCTCCACTGAAATGGGACTCAGATTTATGAAAGCCATGGATTTGCTTCAACAACCTGTTGAGAAGATTCTGGAAGAAGGCAATCCAGATTGCATCGTTTCCGGGACCTTCTTCTGGTGGACCACAGATTTTGCTCTCAAGCTCAAAGTTCCACGGATAACTTTCTATGGAACTGGATTTTTCCCTGCCTGCGTTTGGACCATCTTGAGAGAAGAGAGACCTCAGGACAAAGTTGAATCGGATTCTGAAGAGTTCGTCGTCCCTGGCCTCCCCGATGAGATCAGATTGTCGAGGAGACAACTACCTGAACATCTGAAAATGGATGATGATAAGAATCCACTGGCTGAGATTACCAGAAAGGTGTTAGCATCGGATTCAGCAGGCTATGGATTAATTGTAAACACGTTCTACGAGCTGGAACCAGCTTACGCGAAGCATTACAGGGAAATCATAGGCAAGAAAGCTTGGCACATCGGCCCTCTTTCACTCATAAATAAGAGCTATGAGGATAAAACTCAAAGAGGTCAAGAGATCTCCATGGCTGCTCGAGATTGTTTGACTTGGCTCGATTCGAAGAGATCAAACTCAGTCATATATGTCTGTTTTGGCAGCATGGCAATTTTTCAAACACCTCAGCTGCATGAGATCGCAGAGGGTCTCGAATCTTCAGGCCAAGATTTCGTATGGGTTGTCAAGAACAAAACCAACGACGGTGAAAACGACGACTGTTTTCCCCAAGGATTCGAGACGAGGATCAAAGGACGAGGTCTGATAATCCGAGGATGGGCCCCACAGGTTCAAATTCTCGATCATGAAGCCATCGGAGGATTCGTAACTCATTGCGGGTGGAACTCGTTGCTTGAAGGAGTTGCAGCAGGTGTTCCGATGGTGACGTGGCCGCTTTCTGCAGAGCAGTTCTTCAATCAAACGCTGGTGACGGAGATTCTGAAGACGGGGATTCCGGTGGGAGCTGAGGAGTGGACTAAACGGAACGATGACAGAAAACCGATAGAGAGAGAAAGGATAGAGAAAGCGGTGGTTGAGCTGATGGTTGGAGAAGAAGCTGAGAGGATGAGAGAGAGAGCAAGAGATTTGGGAGATCTGGCAAAGAGGGCTATCGAGGAAGGTGGATCTTCAGATACTGATTTCAATTCTTTGCTTCAAGAAATTAGGGTTTATGATTGTTGAGGCAAACGGATTTCTTATAAATCTATTGGATTATGATGATCATGTTTTAATAATTGAATTTTCTTGGTAACAATGGTTATCTGGGTTAGCTTTGTAGATTCTTATGTTTTCATTGAATTTTCTGTGGTGTATTTCAATCGAGTATCTTAAAAGTTTGTTTGTAATTTATAAACTAATTGTTTTTCAATAAATGGGACATGGGTCTAAGGTAGAGAATAGTTTTATAATTGTCCTTATTTTATTTTGAATTGTTTATTGGAAAACAAAATTGTTTCTTGCATTACATTTTGTTAGCATTTCCTGTACATGTTTTGAATTAGTAAAATCAGACAGAAGACTTAGACTTGTTAGACTTCAGTGATAAGACTTGTTAGACTTCATTGATATATATATATATATATATATATATATATATATATATATATATATATATATATATATATATATTCTGTGTGTGTAGTGTAGACGGGTCGAACCATAATGCAGAGACAACTACAGTAAGACAATAGATGATTATAAATAATTGCGTAAGGGGAAATCTCAACAAATCATAACATATTTTGTATTTCAATGCATGATTAAATAGTTTAATACATAATAATACCATAGTAAAAGGAGTCTGATGTGGGAAAGTCGAATGCAAACAAAATAAACGGCATTAATATTATAAGATCTTTTCACTGATACTTTTATTGAAGTACTGAAATAAATTTTGTTGTAGGATAAATTTATCACATTTAATGTTTCATTTGGAATTTTATTATTTTTCATGTCACTTATTAGTAATCAAATAGAATATCTTATATATTTGATTGAATATCATATTCAAAATATTCTTAAGAATATTATAGTATACGAATGCACTCTTAAAAGGTAATTAAATTGTTCATATTTATTATTTGGGTAGGTTTAGATAAAAAAAATTGGGTCCATTTTCATCTCACCATTATCAATAACATGTAATCCCTACAAAATTGATTCACAGTTAGAATATTATTCATTACAAAAACTTATATAAAATTATTTTACACATATTTCTACGATATGATCCAAACTTATTTTACATTTTAAACTTTATTTTTTGGATTACGTAATATGGATTAAAGTGAGGCCAATCTAAATTTATTATATATCTATTTGAGAGAGAGAGAGAGAGAGAGAGAGAGAGAGAGAGAGGGAGAGAGAGAAGTGTGATTTTTAAGTGAGATAATATGTGGTCCATGTGGAGCCTTTGACGTTGTAAATGGGCTGGGAGAAGATAACGGGCTAATTGCTGAAATGAAAAGTGATTCTATTCTATTCACAGCCACCATTAAAATCTATATTTTGTCTTTAATCTTTATTCTTTTTCAATCATCGTATCTCCACCATCTTCATTATTTTAACCATCTATCGTATCTTTCTCCAAACCAAAACAACTTCTGATTCAGTTTCCATTTTCTCATAAATTGCGAATTTCAATGTTTTATTACAAAATATTTAGATTGAAATTTATAATATCTTTTATCAATATCCATACCTTTTTTTAAAGTTATTTAGAATTTTTCCAAAAAATTGTTATCCCTCTACAGTCATGACTGTCTCTTTTTTTACATTTGGTATATCGATTAATCTGTAATATATAAATACAAAAAAAATTTGTATTGTCATGTGTTCATCAATGTGAACGATTTTCTTAATTTTTTTATAGGAGATATATTTATTAGTCGGACAAACTCAATTTTCTTATAATATTAATTATTTTAATGAAATATTTCGAGATATTAAAAAAATGTTTAGGACTTAAATGGACGAATAGATAGTTTTGAATAATTTAAAAAAAATTAGATTTGAAATTTGGATAATAGTGCCTAAAATTTCTTAATGAGTACATTTAAAAAAAGTTGTGGTTGGAGGCTGTAAAAAAGAAAAAAAAAACTGACTTAAAAGGTCAAAATAGAGAATTCACATAAATTATAATGGTTGTAGTGAGAAATAATGTGGCTGTGAATAAATTGAGCCCATATTACTTACTATTTTAGGTTATTTTATAGGTTTTGAGTTTTCAATATATTAAATTTTAATCATAACCGGCTTTTGAAATCTAGGATTATAAAGATAGATAATCTATGTTTTATGGATTAACCAATCAAAAGGAATTATATTTGTAGAAGGTCTTATAAGAGTCTTCCTCAAATAGTTCATTAATCCAATATATTTATTAATTAATATCAAACTAGTTTTTATTATTTATTATTTATTATGTTATTTTTCTTAAATAGTTTTATCTTCAATATATAATTCTATTTTCATGAATTCTCAGATACCGCCTTCATTCAAAATTGTTTCATGTTAATGATAACAACATAAAATATACCAAGTGGTCCAATCTTTCCACTAGATTTCTTTCAACAAAAAGAAAAAAAATCCAAAAAAGAATTAATGATACTCAGAGTATCCTCGATTGGATCTGAATATCTCAATTATGGGTTCGTTTATAAAATGCAATATCCTAAAATTAGAAAATAAATAACTTTTTTTTTTCGTTTTTTTTTTTCAACTTTTATACTAAAAATCGAGTAAAGTGTAAATCGCTATTATTGAGTAACAAAGAATCAGAAGATAGGTTTCCACATGGGTAGATAACATAAATATGGTGCAAGATAATACTATATAATATATGTATTTCTTTCTTACACTCATTTAATTTAAACCACCACTCTTTTATCTTATGCACCAAACAATCCTTTAATATTCATTGCGCTTGCTGATTGGTGGATAAGGGTAACATGTATCCTACGTATCCGATCCTCCATATTGACAGATTTATTTGTTTTTTTCTTATGCACAGAACTATATAAGTTTGAAGACGCCCTTGTACATTTGAAATTTTACAATTAAAATATTAATACATGTATAATACAAATTAATTCCATAAGGAAAATATTGTATCTTAAAAATGGTAGATCTCAAAGATAAGAAAAAATGAATGCAACAATTTAAGAATGAAGGATTATAACTATGATTTCTTTGATACGGTAAAATATATCAAATTTGAAGTTCATAAGACAAAGTTGTACATTTTACTTTATAATGTAACTTAAAATAAAATTTTATGTAAACTAATCGCCAATTTATTGATTCATCATTCAAAGTTTGAAACTTCTAATTTTCATAAATCATATATTATAAAAATTTGAAAATACTGTCAAAAATATCAGGAACATGGTGTCAAAAAATTCAATAAAAAAATAAACATAAAAAAATTGGGAAAAAAAAACTTATAAAATTGATGGTTAGAACCGAACCACTAATTTACAAATGGAAATAAAAAATTCCACGGTTTGATTTCACCCACTACAATTTTCTGAACCCTTAATTTAGAACCAAAATTAAAACAAGAAAATTCAAATCGTTTGAACACCCTGCAACATGCCATAAAATTTTGGCCAGACCAAATAAACTAATTAAAAACTTTGATGGCATTAGCAGATTAGCTTCCAACTGAGTCCAATTCTAAAATAGGACTATTTACAAATAATCAAACTCATTGGTGTGATGTAATAAAAGTACAAAACAACATTATCTTGATTTCTTCTATTGCTTGAAAGGAGCCGTCCTCGATTGCTCTCCAAGGCACACTAGTCAAACAGAAATAAATTTCCACCACATTTGTTTTTTTTTACCACTAGTTATCAATATAATCCCCATCAGAGCATAAGCTTAAACTCCACTCCAAGATTTCAATTTGTTTAGCTGCAAAGAATCACAATGAGTTCAAGACCTCATCAACTTCACATCTACTTTCTTCCCTTGATGGCACCTGGCCACATGATCCCTATGATCGACCTTGCCAGAAAATTTTCCAGATATGGTGCAAAAGCCACCATCATCACCACACTTTCTAATGCATCTCACTTCTCTCAAACAATCGAAAGAGATCAAGAAAATGGCTTCCAAATCGACATCTCCCTTGTCGAGTTCCCTTGCCAGGAAGCAGGCCTGCCCGAGGGCTGTGAAAATCTCTCCTCCACCACCTCCAATGAAATGGCACTCAGATTTGTCAAAGCCCTGGATTTGCTTCAACAACCTGTTGAGAAGATTCTGGAAGAAGGCAATCCAAATTGCATCGTTTCCGGGGTCTTCTTCTGGTGGACCACAGATCTTGCTCTCAAGCTCAAAGTTCCACGGATAACTTTCTATGGAACTGGATTTTTCCCTGCCTGCGTTTGGACCATCTTGAGAGAAGAGAGACCTCACGACAAAGTTGAATCGGATTCTGAAGAGTTCGTCGTCCCTGGCCTCCCCGATGAGATCAGATTGTCGAGGAGCCAACTACCTGAACATCTGAAAATGGATGATGATAAGAATCCACTGGCTGAGATTACCAGAAAGGTGTTAGCATCGGATTCAGCAGGCTATGGATTGATTGTAAACACATTCTACGAGCTGGAACCAGCTTACGCGAAGCATTACAGGGAAATCATAGGCAAGAAAGCTTGGCACATCGGCCCTCTTTCACTCATAAATAAGAGCTATGAGGATAAAACTCAAAGAGGTCAAGAGATCTCCATGGCTGCTCGAGATTGTTTGACTTGGCTCGATTCGAAGAGATCAAACTCAGTCATATATGTCTGTTTTGGCAGCATGGCAATTTTTCAAACACCTCAGCTGCATGAGATCGCAGAGGGCCTCGAATCTTCAGGCCAGGATTTCGTGTGGGTTGTCAAGAACAAAACCAACGACGACTGTTTTCCCCAAGGATTCGAGACGAGGATCAAAGGACGAGGTCTGATAATCCGAGGATGGGCCCCACAGGTTCAAATTCTCGATCATGAAGCCATCGGAGGATTCGTAACTCATTGCGGGTGGAACTCGTTGCTTGAAGGAGTTGCAGCAGGTGTTCCGATGGTGACGTGGCCGCTTTCTGGAGAGCAGTTCTACAATCAAACGCTGGTGACGGGGATTCTGAAGACGGGGATTCCGGTGGGAGCTGAGAAGTGGACTAAACGGAACGATGACAGAAAACCGATAGAGAGAGAAAGGATAGAGAAAGCGGTGGTTGAGCTGATGGTTGGAGAAGAAGCTGAGAGGATGAGAGAGAGAGCAAGAGATTTGGGAGATCTGGCAAAGAGGGCTATCGAGGAAGGTGGATCTTCAGATACTGATTTCAATTCTTTGCTTCAAGAAATTAGGGTTTATGATTGTTGAGGCAAACGGATTTCTTATAAATCTATTGGATTATGATGATCATGTTTTAATAATTGAATTTTCTTGGTAACAATGGTTATCTGGGTTAGCTTTGTAGATTCTTATGTTTTCATGGGATCAAAGAAAATTTCGAAGCTAGTTTGGGATAATATTTCTGTGCTGTATTTCAATCATGTATCTTAAAACTTTGTTTGTAATTTATAAACTAAATTGTTTTTCAATAAATGGGACATGGGTCTAAGGTAAAGAATAGTTTTATAATTGTCCTTATTTCACTTTTAATTATTTATTGGAAAACAAAATTGTTTCTTGCATTACATTTTGTTAGTTTTTCCTGTACATGTTTTGAATTAGTAGAATCAGACAGAAGACTTAGACTTGATAGACTTTAGTGACATATATATATACTGAAGACTAATACTTGTTAGACTTTAATGATATATATATAATGTGGACGGGTCGAATCTCCGACCATAATGCAGGGACAACTATAGTAAGACAATAGATGATTATAAATAATTGCGAAGGGGAAATCTCAACAAATCATAACATATTTTGTATTTAAATGCATGATTAAACAGTTTAATACAAAGTAATACCATAGTAAAAGGAGCCTGTTGTGGGAAAATCGAATGCAAACAAAATAAACGGCATTAATATTCTAAGATCTTTTTATTTATACTTTTATTGAAGTACTGAAAATAAATTTTGTTGTAGGATAAATTTATCACACTTAATGTTTCATTTGGAATTTTATTATTTTTCATGTCACTTGTACATAGAACTTATATTAGTTATTTTGTAATATTCGACATGAATAGCGCAATCAAATAGAATATCTTATATCATATTCAGAATATTCTTAAGAATGTTATAGTATACAAATGCACCCTTAAAAGGTAACTAAAATTGTTCATATTTATTGTTTGGGTAGGTTTAGATAAAAATTTGGATCCATTTTCATCTAAACATTAACAATAACACGTAATGATGTAATCCCTACAAAATTGATAGACAAAAACTTATATAAAATTATTTTACACATATTACTACAATACGATTTAAACTTATTTTACATTTTAAACTTTATTATACTTTGTTATTTATAATATCTAATTTGTGAGATGATTCCATTTATAAACTACACTCTACAGTTTAAATATGAATTTGTAAAAATTAATTTTATTGATCTCATACAGATTGAACTATTAGTTTTTTTTTTTTTTTTTTATGAAAAACTAATATTAATTTTAAGAATTTCTCACATAATTTTGTGAGATTGATCAATTTATAATTTATAATTAGTAACTGATAATTTGTATTATATATTGTGAAAATAAGTTTGATTCATATATAGGTCGTCATCCCATGAATTTATATCTAAGAAATTGTCTCGTATGAAATTATGAGTTTTTGTATCTAATCATTTATTTGTTTAAATATAAGGTAAAATAGGTTTTTAAAAAGATAGTACAAGGTATTAGTTCAATGATAAAGTAAATATTAAACAGGTATGATATAAAAAGGTATCTACAAAGTTATAACATGGTTAAGCAAATAGTAGTTTGATTTTTTTTTTTTTTTTTTTCTGAGAAGAAGCAGAAGAAATTGTATCAATAATATCAATAGAAATTACGCGAGCATAAACTCCTCAATCCTATGCTTTGTTTGGATAAAAATGTATGTGGAATTTGAAAGTTTGAGATTTGTAAGTTTCACGAGTTTTGTAAGTTTGGAGTTTGAAATTTTTTTTGGAAGTTGTATTATTTTATTATAAAAAGTTGTTTGAATAGTGAATTTTGGATTATATACCCACATTAAATATTAAATTTAAGTTCATCTGACTTATAATCATTCGAGTCAAATTGAAAACATATTACACGGTATTTTACACTACTTTACAACTATTAATTTATAAAAATCAAAATATTGGTCATGAGTTTCATAGCATAATTGCTGCAATTAGATCCTTCAATGGAAAATGTATCGTTACCCAAATTCTCATCATCTAAAAAAAATGTACGAAACATCATTGCTGCAATTTTCAAGGAAACAAGAGCAATAGCAATTGCCTCAAAGTTTATTCAGATATGAAATGTGCAGTAATAGCAAATCAATTTTCATTGCGTAATTCCAAATCAAATCATACATAAAAAGGGGAAAAGAAAATGAGTGCTTATTTTTTAGGGAAAAAAAAAACTCTATAATATTGCTAAATATATATCTTACCTTGAGTCATGACAAGGAAGATAAAAAACGAACACCTTGTTGAGAGATGTGGATCACAATTCGTGGTGGTAGACAGTTGAGGTGTTTGAATTTGATATTTTTCTCAATCTATCATGTTGTATTCTCAATATATAAACCTAAAATTTGAAAAAACAATTAAATAAAATACATACAGTCCGAGGGGAGCCAGGTTTAACCGCAGGCTAGCCCAGTTTACCCACGAGCATGACAATTCGGGCCAAAAAATTCAGACTCTTAACATTTGAATTTCACTCTTTTTAAATGGGCTTGTCCGTTGGGCCGGGCCCCTTTTAACATCCCTAAATATATGGCAATGATATGGGTTGGTATGTCTTGTTATTTTGATTTTAGTTTTTTTTTTTTTGATTTGTATTTATTTATTATTATTATTATTATTATTATTTGAATTTCTCGTTTTTGAGCAATATGCTTTGTATTTGCTGTTTCTGATGATGGGCAAATGGCAAGGGAAGATGAGGAAAAAGTGGATATTATTAATTTGTAGTGGCTTTATTGAGATGAAATATTTGCAAAATGAAACTCAATTTCATGTTAATAAAGCAAATTCAGTGTACAATTTTAGCTACAATAAAATTGATGAACCCTGAAGAAAATTCAGATACTTATTAATTCAAATAATTCATGAACTTTTTAAGTACTGTTTGGACACATTTATTCTACAATGAATTAGCAATTCATAATCTTTCTTTTGAAATCTCAACTATCAGAAAATCAAATTCTTAAATCCACACACCAAAAAAAGAAAAGAAAAACCAAAGCATGCTGCTGAGATTCAACAGCAATATCATCATGCAAATGTGGAGATGAAGAAGTTTGCAACTAAAGGTTCAATCACTGAATCAAGAAAATCGATACATCATGCTCAAAAGAATCGTCTATATTTCGTTCCTCCAATCTTAAACATGAATATATCGAGCTAAATACAAAACTAGGTTCTAGCACCACGACTTTCTAAGCAATCAAGTTAAAGTTTCAAAAATGAACGTGATCCCAGCAACCGAACAAGAACAGGGCTCATTTCACTGATCTGAGGGCAAAGATTTGATGATATCCGAGTCACCTGGGTCGACAATGCTGAGGCATGAAACTCAGAAATACTTACCTCAAGCCATCCCATGATCAAGTAAATGTTATGCAATTGCAAGGTTACTCATGCAGAGAGAAGAAGGCATGTAAATGTTATGCAATTGCAAAGTTAGTAATGCAGTAAGTTATGAATTGATCATGCACTTTGAGACCAATTGTGTCTCACATTATTTGCATCAACTATTAAAAAACACTAGCTTTGCAGAATTCCTGTTACTAACAACTTGTCCTAGAAACTCAAATCAACAAAAATGCTGGCAACAAGGACATAGACTCTGAAATGGTCATATCCTAGTATCAGGGCTCAATCCTTGCATGGAGAATTGACAAGCTCAACAAAGCAAGCAGATGAGTGCTTCTTACAGCTTCTAATATGATCATACACAACAAGGCTATATCAATCAAAATCTTGAACTTGAAATAGCAAATATAATTAAAGTAAACAGGGGTTAGGGGTGTAATATTGGTAACAAGATCAATAAACACAATGGTCTAGGAAAAACAAAACAAGCAATATAGATAAGCAAGAAACCTACTTCTGTCAAGTTATCTAATGGCTTAATCGATGCTCTCAAAGCTTCACCTCCCCATTTCCATGGCTAACAGCACTCCACACGTCACCGACTTCATCTAAGTAAGGGGCAACAAACTTCTCAAAGAACTTGTCGTTTGGGACAAGGTGCAGAGTTCCAAGAGAAGGCCATTCCTTGATCAGATTCTTCTTTTCCAAAATCGTTAAAACTTGCAGCCTTGGCTGAAACCTTTTCTCGATGCTGTACTGGAACACGGTTGGGTTGTTAACAATGCAGGGCATATCATACATTCCGGTCTCAAGCAGAACCTCTTTTACCTTCTTCAGCTTCTTCTCCGACACAGTAAACACCAGAGGTGAATATCTGAACACTCTCAATATGTCATCATCGGAAAACCCCAACTTCCGGAAAGCCTCTAACTTGAGTTCCCAAGACTCATCATTCATCGAACTCACTGTTTTAACAGCATAAATGAAGTTTGGAGAACTCATATCAAACCCCAAATCAGCAGCCTTTTGAACAATTTTTCTCAACGTTTCTGGCATAAACAAGAAAACCCGGGTCAACCTCATGAGCATCTTAATCCGCTCCATGGGTATGCCACGGCTCTTCAAGAATTCAATATTTGGTTCCAAATTATTTTCTAATGCACAAAAGAACTTACCAGAATTCTTCAAAAACTTGGCCACTTCTGCGTTGGATCCTAGCAAACGCTTCAGCACACATAATGAAGAGGTGAATTTATCAGCGCCAATTTTGAAAAGTTTGGGGGTTTTTGAAACAATCTCGGCAATCTCATCGCTGGTAAAGCCAAAATCACGGAAAACCCTAATTATGGGCTTGATAGTTTTCTCGAGTTTTACAGAGAGTACTCTCGGCCAATTATCCACCGCCTTCTCCAATTGGATGTTGGATAGGCCAGTTTCTTTGAGGAATGATATTACTGAGTCGAATCGCTCGAGGGTTTTCGGCCGAGCTGAAACGTAGCTAACTCGCGCAGCCGTTTCAGCGGAGAAATGGTGCCTCTGCATTAGGAATTCAGAAATTGTAGGATGTGCGTCTGATCCTTGCTGTTTCCCGCCATTGGTAGAGTAAGAGAGAGAGAATGAAACGTGGAATTTGCAGAGATAAACACAATGCCTGGAAGACAAACAGGCTAGACTCTTGCGCACCATTAACGCCGCCATGATAGAAGATCGCACCTCTGAAAAGGATCAATTGCTTCTGCTAATACGCGAGAGAGTTGACGGTTCTTCCAGAGTATGAATGATTGACCGGAAAAATTGATTGGTTTGCTCTCATCTCATGAATGAATCCAAGATTTAGGGTTCTTCGAAATTGGGAGAAGGCAAAGCCGCTCGAGCTCAGAGTGAAGACTGAAGACGGGTGAAAAACAATTTTGATTTTTTTTTTTTTTTTAAGAAAGTGTTTATATTACTAATTTGGGTTTTTTTTTAAAGCTATATTCGAATTATTCTAAAAAAATTAAGTTCAGTTGAGTCGAGTCAAGAAGCTCAATTTTTTTTGATCGAGTTTTGAGTAAGTATGATTTCTGTTGAGGAGGATGAATTTATACTTCTATTTATATGAAATAAAGATACTGTTTAGTTTAAATTTTTCAAAAATCATGAGGCTTTATTGAGATTAATTATTTGGAAAATGAAATTCAGTTTCAGGTTAATAAAGCAAATTCAGTGTGCAATTTTAGCTATGAACCCTGAAGAAAATTAAGATCCTTATTAATTCAAATGATTCATGAACTTCTTAAATGCTCTTTGAAATCTTGGATACGTTTATTCCACAATAAATTTGAAATTCATAAATTATTCTTTTGAAATCTCAAATATCCGAAAATCAAATTCTTCAATCCAATCACAAAAGGAAGAATAACCAAAGCATGCTACTGAGATTCAACAGCAATATCATCAAGAAAATATGGAGATGAAGAAGTTTGCAACTAAAAGGTTCAATCACTGAATCAAGAAAACCAATACAACAAGCTCAAAAGAATCGTCTATATTTCGTTCTTCCAATCTTAAACATGAATATATCGAGTTAAATACAAAACTAGGTTCTAGCACCACGACTTTCTAAGCAATCAAAAATGAACGTAATCCCAGCAACTGAACAAGAACAGAGCTCTATTTGTTCCATGGCATATCACTTTATCATTTCACTGATCTGCGGGCAAAGATTTGATGATATCCGAGTCACCTGGGTCGATGATGCTGAGGCATGAAACTCGGAAATACTTACCACAAGCCGTTCCAAGATCAACATTGCCTATACATAAATGGTAACCAGTCAGATGGAAAGAGCAAATCAACAGTAATTTGGGAGTCGGAACCAATAATAGTGCAAATTTGCAAGTGATGAAAAGCTAAGCTGATTGAGCCGACTCACAGCTAAGTTATACGATATATCAGCAATAGAAACCATACAATGACGTACAAATCCAAACTTCAACATCAAACAATACAAGAGAAAACAGACACTAGACCTGGTTTTCTAGTATTGGTAAATAACATTATAGTTTAACATGGGGTTAGAAATGATCACAAGCTTTGAATGTGAATAAGGTGTGTTTCTAACTAGATGCAAAAGTAGAGAATATCAATCCAATATATATGTTAACTTGCTCAAATTGTGAGAATTTAGTAATAATTTAATACAACCATTATAGAGCTCAATCAAAACAATTGTGTAAGCCAGATGGGATCTGCTCACAAAACAGTTTAAATTTGTTCGCCCACACCAACCAAAGTTGGCATATGTGATTCGTGTCTCATTGATTGGTTTGTCAGACCAACAAAGAGAAATTCCTACTTCGAAATAAGCAAATGAATGAGTATAACGACAAGTAGGGTCGATCTTCAGGGAACAATGATTAATTCTTTTGAGCATAAACGAACCAGGGGGGATTTTCGATATCTACTAAACTAGGATTGAGGAGATTATGCTCGCGTAATTTCTAATTGATATTATTGATACAATTTCTTCTAGTTCTTCTGAGAAAAAAAAAATCAAACTACTATTTGCTTAACCACGTTATAACTTTGTAGATACCTTTTTATATCATAACTTCTAAAAAAATTTAATATTTACTTTATCATTGAACTAATACCTTGTACTATCTTTTTAAAACCTATTTTATCTTATATTTAAACAAATAAATGATTAGGTACAAAAACTCATAATATCATACAAGATAATTTCTTAGATATAAATCCATGGGATGACGACCTATATATAAATCAAACTTATTTTCACAATATATAATAAAATTATTTGATCAAAATCACTAAATTATGTGAGAAATTCTTAAAATTAATATTAGTTTTTCATTAAAAAAACACTAATAGTCTAATCTGTATGAGATCAATAAAATTCATTTTTATAAATTTATATTTAAACTGTAGAATGTAGTTTATAAATGGAATCATCTCACAAAATTAGATATTATAAATAACAAAGTATAAGGCCAATCTAAATTTATTATATATCTATTTAAGAGAGAGAGAGAGAGAGAGAGAGATGTGAGTTTTAAGTGAGATAATATGTGGTCCATCCATGTGGAGCCTTGACGTTGTAAATGGGCTGGGAGAAGATAACGGGCTAATTGCTGAATTTGGGCTTCCCTTCTCAAATACATTGAGCCCATGTATAGTATGCAGCCCATATTACTTACTATTTTAGCTTATTTTATAGGTTTTGAGTTTTCAATAAATTAAATTTTAATCATAACCGGCTTTTGAAATTTAGGATTATAAGATGGATAATCTTTGTTTTATGGATTAACCAATCAAAAGGAATTATATTTGTAAAAGGGTCTCATGAGAGTCTTCCTCAAATAGTTCATCAATCCAATATATTTATTAATTAATATCAAACTAGTTTTGTACTATTTATTCTCTATTATGTTATTTTTCTTAAATAGTTTTATCTTCAATATATAATTCTATTTTCATGAATTCTCAGATACCGCCTTCATTCAAAATTGTTTCATGGTAATGATAACAACATAAAATATACCAAGTGGTCCAATCTTTCCACTAGATTTCTTTCAACAAAATGAAAAAAAAATCCAGAAAATAAAATGCAATATCCTAATTATGGGTTCGTTTATAAAATGCAATATCCTAAAATTAAAAAACAATTTTTTTTTTTCAACTTTTAAACTAAAAATCGAGTAAAGTGTAAATCACTGAAAGACTATTATCGAGAGAAGCAAAGGATCAGAAGATAGGTTTCCACATGGATAGATAAGAGTGACATAACATAAATATGGTGCAAGATAATACTATAATATATGTATTTCTTCTTATACTCATTTAATTTAAACCACCACTCTTTTATCTTATGCACCAAACAATCCTTTAATATTCATTGCGCTTGCTGATCCGTGGATAAGGGTAACATGTATCCTACTCCATATCTCATCCTCCATATCGACATATTTATCATAGCACAAAAAAAAAAAAAAAAAAAAAAATTCGAAAAATATGTTAGTTTTTAATAAAAAATTTATAAGGTTCTATGACAAAATATTTGAATGCACATGCTACGTAAGTTTGAAACATTACAATCACAATTTAGCCTTCAGTATTTACATAGAATTCCAATACATGTATCATAAAATTTCCAAAAAGGAAAATATTGTATCTTAAAAATAGAAGATCTCAAAGATAGAAAAAGTGAATGCAACAATCCAACAATTTAATACTAAAGGATTAGAATCAAATATCGTTGAGATAATTTCGCAAAATAAATATTTATCCAATAGTAAAAACAATTATTTGAATTTATGGAATATTACGTGGCATTATTGATTTTCCATATCAGAAAAGAAGCTGCCAAACAATGCCTTCCTTGAAGTAGACCCATCTCTGAAAAAAAGAGCGATCTCTAGACCGAAAACTCCCCATTCCCATAATCCCATAGCAATACCGATTCTCTCGGACTCTCTCTCTCTCCACATCAAAGATTCAAGAATATAATAAGCACAAAAGAATCCCATTCCTTACTGCAACTCAATATCCATTCAATCCCTATTCCCTCCAATCAATCGCCTCCATTCCCATCCTTTTTTTGGCCTTATCTATATTCCGTTCCCTATAAGAATCCAACGAGCAACGCCTTCTTCCTCCATCATCGCGCTCTCTCTCTCTCTTCAACAATGGCTTCCCCTCTGAAACTCTCGTTTCCCGTCGCTCTTCTCTCCCTCTTCATCCTCTCGTCCGCTCTCGACATGTCCATAATCTCATACGATTTGAAACACAACATCGGGTCGGGCTCGGCCCGTTCCGAGCAAGATGTGACGGCGTTGTACGAGTCGTGGCTTGTGAAGCACGGCAAGGCATACAACGCCCTCGGCGAGAAGGAGAAGCGTTTCGAGATTTTTAAGGATAACTTGAAATTCATCGACGAGCATAACTCCGTCGACCGGCCGTACAAAGTCGGGCTGAACCGGTTCGCCGATTTGACGAACGAGGAGTACCGGTCCATGTTTTTGGGCGGACGGCTTGACAGGAAAACTCGGTTGATGAACCGCCGCGCGAGTGATCGTTACGCGCTCAAGGCCGGGGAGAAGCTGCCCGTTTCCGTTGACTGGAGGGAGAAAGGCGCCGTTGCTCCGGTCAAGGATCAGGGCCAATGTGGTATGCATATTTATTTATGCTCGATTATATTGGAATAAATTTTATAATTGAATTTGCTAAAATATATACAGGTGTATATGATATCTATATTTTCTGTGGAATACTCGAGTAATTGGTCTTCAATGTTGATTTGAGAGAAGTCTTTTGTTGGACTATTCAGTTTGGATTCTCCGAAGATAGCGACAATTTTTTATTTTCTCTTGCTTTTTTAATTCTATATTCTTCTTAAATTTTTATGTTATTATTGTTTATTATCCATATGTCAAATTGTTATAAAAAAAATCCTGTCTTTTGAACTCCTATTAGATGTGATGCTGTTTCGAATACTTGTTGGATAGCATAAGTGAATTTGAAGGTTTAGGGGTTGAGATCCATAATTAAAAACGACATCTTTAATGCTGAAAATTAAGAAAAAGAAACAGAGAACAACATAGTAACGCATAACCGAGTTTGATATTTCTTTTGTGAATGTTTCTCTGTTTCTACCAACACAAAACCGAGTTTGATTTTTCTTTTGTGAATCTTTCTCTGTTTCTACTTGATATATTGAAGTGAAATATACAAATGCATAATTTTGTTTATCATCGATGAAGGGAGTTGCTGGGCTTTCTCTACGGTTGGTGCTGTTGAAGGGATAAATCAGATTGTAACCGGAGAGCTGAAAGTGTTGTCGGAGCAAGAGTTGATCGACTGTGATAGGACATACAACCAGGGCTGTAATGGTGGTCTCATGGACTATGCATTCGACTTCATCATCAAGAATGGTGGCATCGACACTGAAGAAGACTACCCATACCGAGCTGCTGATGGCACTTGTGACAGTTATCGGGTATGGATTGAATCCACTGGGTTTTTTTAGCTCATAACTTGTATAGTATATTAGCTTAGTGAATTGGCATTTGTTCTTTCAGAAAAACACCAAAGTAGTCTCCATAGACTCGTTCGAAGATGTCCCGCAAAATGATGAACAAGCTTTGAAGAAAGCCGTGGCGAATCAACCTGTCAGTGTCGCCATTGAAGCTGGGGGTAGAGCCTTCCAGCTCTACCAATCGGTATGATCCTTTCATTCTCGTGTTTTGCCTGAATAAATGAACGAACAAACAGGCCTTGTAATGATTTGTGATTTCGTATGTGTATCTTTAGGGTGTCTTTACGGGGCACTGTGGAACGGATTTAGACCATGGAGTTGTGGTCGTTGGATATGGTACGGAGAAGGGTAAAGATTACTGGATCGTGAGAAACTCATGGGGGTCGAGCTGGGGAGAAAACGGGTATATCAAGCTTGAGCGGAACGTGGCTAACACCACCACCGGAAAGTGTGGTATAGCAGTGGAAGCTTCTTATCCTGTCAAAACGGGGGTGAACCCTCCTAATCCGGGCCCTTCTCCTCCATCGCCCGTTAAACCAGCCACCGTGTGTGATGACTACTTCAGCTGCCCGGCGGGCAGCACCTGCTGCTGCCTCTACGAGTATGGCAGGTTTTGCTTCGCCTGGGGATGCTGCCCGTTGGAGTCTGCCACTTGCTGCGACGACCAAAACAGCTGCTGCCCGCACGACTATCCCGTCTGTGATCTTCGAGCTGGCACTTGCCTAATGGTAAGACAAGTTATCGTACATTTTATCAATCTTGTCTTTTCGGATTCATAATTTTAATGATGTGGTGTGTGAAACAGAGCAAGGACAATCCGATGGGGATACCGGCCCTGAAACGAGGGAGGGCACAACCAAGCTGGTCGAGCCGACAGTTGGGTAGGAAGATGAGCAATGCTTGAAATTGGAGAAAGAAGGTTATTTGTTTGTAGGAGTAGAATTTGGGACATCTTCTGCTCCTTGAAGCTTATTTAGAACATTCATCCATTTGTTTGGATTTTTGTATATAGTTCTTGCCTTATTATTCTGCCTGAAATTTGAATTGTTGATGAAGGTTTCAATTCAGTGCTTTTATTGCTGAAATTCCATTTTTATTTAGAGTTATGTTTAGTTCATGTGTGTTGATCAGGATTGAATTGTATATTCCTGTGCAGAGGGCTAGAACTTGCATAGTTGCATGCTTTAATAAAACAATACCAAAATTCATACAACTGCACAACAAAAAAGAAAAGAAAATTAGGTGAAATGATTTCCTCTACAACATGAGATGGTTGAAATGTGAGTATTTCAAACAAACTTCAAAATGGTCTATAAAAAAAGAAATCAACCTTTTCTTCTCGCTAGTTTAGTTTCACAAAGCTCGAGTTTGCTGCTCAAAGAATCCATGTCAATTTTCAGCCATTGAATTTTGGAGTATGTCTACAACATGAGATGGTTGAAATATGAGTATTTCAAACTAACTTCAAAACCGGTTTAAATTGAGTTGAGATGTTTTCTTTTTTTAACTTCTTTCTGTTTCAGGCTTTAGTTACAGATTCAAGGTTTCCCTAGATTTGTTACTCAATCTTATTGTGTTCCTTCTAGAATTGATTTGCCTATTTTTGGTGGAAATTTGTCTTTTATGACAAAATCTCTACTTTTATTTAAATTTAAAACATTTTACATATGTCAACTATTAAATTCGCAATAAATTATAAAATAAAAAAGATGCAAATTTGAATATTTTTTGTTATAATCATACATTATATAGAATAAATCAAATGAAGAGAAAAAGAATTAAGATATTTGAAAATTAAGCTATTATAAAGATTACTTGTTTTCTTTAATACTATAAACACAACATTTGATGTCATGTAGCCTGTAGGTGTAAGCCCACAAATAAGTCTTGGAGTACAAATGGTACTCCACATTTATATAAGTGCAAATTTAGATGACCATATTTTAAACCTTGATCATATAAATTTTCTAATCTATATTATCTCCCTCCCCTCATAGCTCATTAAAAAAAGAAAAAAAAAAAAAGCCCACAATACATACAAATATACATAGGAAAAATATCTTTAAATAATATAAAATGATTCTAAAAAAACTTTTCTACCACATAATATAGTTTTCTTACTTTCCTACCATATAATGTTTTAAAGATTACTTTTCTATGATAAAATACCTTAAAATACATCTTATCAATATTTTAAATTTCAGGATAAAATTATTATTTTATTAAATTATGGTATAAAAATATATTATTTATCTTATATAATAAAAAAATAAACTACTATATTAATTGTGGTAGAAAGGGATACCATCCCAATATACATACGACTAAACCCAACATCATATCAAATAGACTGAACATTATACTTACCCTGGAAAAAATCATCCAAAAGTTTCATTAATAGTTTTTGGATGCACATTATAGTATTACTTATTTTATTTTATTATTATAAGTCAAAAAATATTATCATATACTCCCCCCGTCCCGCTCAGATTTGCATACTTTCCGTTTTCGTCCGTCCCATTCAGATTTGCACACTCCAAAAATGGCAAATAAAATTTACAAAATTGCCCTTTACTATTCAACTTTAACACTATAAAAACAGTTTTTTCTTGAGCTCCGTGCCAAAAACAGCTTTTTCTTAACCTCCGTATCCATCCCTACGTGCAAATCTGAGCGGGACGGAGGGAGTATATTAGTGTTGTACGCACAAATGGTCTTGGAATCCCAAAAGTCTCTACTTTCGGGGATGAAATTAAAGAAAGTCGCAGTTGTAAGCTAAACAATTATTGGAATAAGAAACGTTACAGTTTGTCTTCGCTTCAATTGCCCAACATTGAAACACATCGACGTCGTTTAGCAAAACCCCCGCAACCACCGCCACCACTTTGCTGCCACCACCACCCCGCCGTCGTTGACTCCGGTTTCAGGTGACTGTCCGCATCCTATGCTCGTGCGCTTGCAGTGCTCGTATTACATGCTCAAAAACATACTTAAAGATGTAATTGTGCACATATTTCTCTCGCCCCTTTCTGAAATTATTTTTTCTTTGAACCATTGAAAGAATTTAATGAGATTTTCATGAAGTCGAATTTAAACTGATGAATTAGGGTTTTCTGCAGAACTTACTTTTGTCCTAAATCACGCTGTTTTTATTTCAACGTTTAATTTAAGATTCGTTCGTGCGTGTTTTAGATGAAAACTTTGAGATCATTCTAATCATAGTCATGATTTAATGGTTTATCCAATTTATTAAGTATGATTTAAGTTTACAAGTTATTGATCATATTCTGCAGTGTTAATCATGTGTCCATTTAGTTTCACACTGATTTCAGTAAATGGCTGCTTCTTTCTAGGGTTTGTGGTATCTAATAGCAATAATATGGAGTGTTTGTATTTGTGTTTTAATCATTTCAGATATTAATCATGTGTCCAATTTATCTAGGGTTTGTGTTTTTAGGAGTGGTTTCACTGAATGCTTTGGATATTTTTATGAGACAATCAGTCTTTGAAGAAGTGTAAAGAAGGCTTAATTAATTATCTGGTGTAATCTTGCATTATGATCTATGTATCTCCTTCGAGTGAAGCTCAATTTTATTTTTGTTCTATGTCATGTTGATCCCTTTTTCTCAGAGAAGTTGGAAACTAAGGTGATTTACATTGTTAATTGCTGGCTAATTCGTGGTTGGATATACCAAAGGGATTTATGTTAATTTTAATTTCCCAAAGAATGTTTTCATCCTCTTCCTATTTGCATACATGCATATGTTTCATCTCCACCCTGTTGGCGATATGCCTCTTACATCTAGGGAACTGCATTGATACTGTACTATTCCTTGAGATAATATGGGCAAATTATTTCATATTTTTTTTCTTGACATTATTTTTTTGGAAGCTCATAATTCAGTTGCTGCTGCAATGTTCTAAAGCTTTTCTAATAGTGAATGCTTCTTCTGTTGAATACTGTCCTGGCATCTTAGCTGCAGAATTGAGTTTGGAATCTCCTGATTTATCAACTCCGCCAGATCTCTTATCTGTAGAGAAGAATGTCAACATCTATGGAGTCTGCCCCAGATAACTCTGAACAAGATTTACCTTCAAAATTCTCAGCCTCTGGTATCTCCACTTGGGCAAAGAACCTAAAAATTCCCCAGCCATTTGTCGGATCCCAGGAGCCATCACCATCTGGAAACTCAGGGAAGTCTACTTTGTCACGTTTAACTGGTGGGTTTGGATTGAACTTGTCTCCCAAATCTCCTTCATCAGAAGAAAGCTCCGCTGGATCTTCACCAACTACACCATCATCAAGTTTTATCGGAACGATTACGAAAGGATTAGTTGACTCATCTAAGAATGCAGTGAAGGCTGTGCAGGTCAAAGCTCGCCATGTTGTATCTCAAAATAAACGAAGATACCAGGTGGCTTGCTACTCTGTTTCTTAGGTTTACATCATTTATCGTATGCTGGTCATTACTAGTTTATCTTTTCCCTCATAAAACTTCTTTGCAACTTTACAATTCTTTCTACGACAAGTATTTATAATATTTCGTGCATTTTATTATGCAAATTAATCCTTTTATATTTGGTTTTATATATGGTGGAGCACTCTGATAACTTGGTACGTGGCTCTGACAATGTTTGTTTTCTATAGGATGGTGGATTTGATTTAGATATGACTTACATCACAGAGAATATTATTGCAATGGGCTTCCCTGCTGGAGATATGAGTTCTGGGTTTTTTGGCTATGTTGAGGTATAAAATTGAATTCATCTTTGATTTTGTTAATGAATCATTGGTGATTAGTGCTTATTTGAATCTAATGATGATTGTGCTCAGGGGTTTTATCGAAACCACATGGAGGAAGTAATCAAGTTCTTTGAAACTTACCATAAGGTAATGGTGTCTGTCCATGTCAGTTTTACAATAATAAACATGGGCGACACATCTTTTTTTTATCACCACCTAAGCCTTACACAATTGGTGAATTGCAGTTCACCTCCAATTATTGTTCTTTTTATTACAACTGAATAGAATCCACTTAATTTTAATTTATTTTAATCATGCAGGACAAATATAAAGTATATAACCTTTGTTCTGAAAGATTGTATGATGCATCTTTATTTGAGGGAAAGGTTTGTATTCTCTATCTTACATCATTTGTTTGTTGGCCAAATTAAATGCTTGTATTGTTAAAACTATTGCATGCATTTTGTTTCTTGTCATTTATACTTAGATTAATTTCCTGTTACTATAAATTGATGATGTTAAGTTAGCCATTAGCTCTCTGGACCAAAGTTTATTGTGCATGAAATTTGAACAGACAGGCTGGCTGATAGATATCCTAATGAGATTACCTTTTTCCTTGTTCTACAGGTGGCTAGTTTTCCTTTTGATGATCATAACTGCCCTCCTATTCAACTAATCATATCGTTTTGCCAAAGTGCATATTCTTGGTTGAAGGAAGACATTGAAAATGTTGTCGTTGTGCATTGTAAAGCTGGTATGGCTAGGACAGGATTGATGATTTCTAGTCTTCTTCTTTATTTGAAGGTAAGTTGATCGAAAATTTCATCATATTTTGCATCCAGAACTAGATGTATGTTATTTTTTACAAAGTTGTCCTGTGTGTACATTTTAATTGCTTCTGGTTTTTTTTTTTAGTTCTTCCCTACAGCTGAGGAATCAATTGATTATTACAATCAGAAAAGATGCGTGGATGGGAAAGGACTTGTTCTGCCTAGTCAGATCGTGAGTCTAATCCTTGTAAATGTATTTTGTTTACTACAATTGCTAAGCTCTTTTACACCTTTTGTTTTTCTATGTTATCTCCTTGTAGAGATATGTGAAGTATTTTGAACGCATTTTAGCATACTTCAACGGAGAAAATCAGCCAGGCCGTAGGTATGTACTATTTAAGATTTATTTATCAGGGAGCTACATGTTTCTAGACCAGTGAGTGTGATCTTTGAGTTTGATGACATCAGTATTGTCTTAAGCTATATTATTCGGAAAGTTGTAGGATAAAATAAGGGATGAAAAAGATATATGTGGCAACTATTTGTAAGATTTTAAATTATAATGAATTGCACCATGCAGATGCATGCTTAGAGGATTTCGGCTTCATAGATGCCCTTATTGGATTAGGCCTTCCATTACAGTCTCTGATCATAATGGTTACCTCTCTCTCTCTCTCTCTCTCTCTCTCTCTCTCTCTCTCTCTCTCTCTCTCTCTTTCTTTCTCGGTGCCTAAAGTACTCTTCCACTTTTTCTAATAAGCATTTGGACCTTAACTGATGCCTTCTGCCTGTAGGTGTTCTCTTCTCGACGAAAAAGCATCCAAGAACCAAGGATTTGTCGGTATGTTATCTTTCTTGCTACCAGTGTCTTTCAGTGAACTTTTGATTGAAGTACTAATGATGTGATTTATAATGATTTCTGGTTTTAGTTTTGATTATCAAATGCACTTATCCATGAAGAGAGCCATATGAACTGCTTTAATATTTCTGAGAATTAAGATATCTATTCATACTTTAACCTGTGATGCTGTTTTTATAATTGATTTTTTCATAAAGAATATGGACACATTTAATATAACCTTCCGGTTTTGCAGCCTGAAGATTATTGGTTCAGTGCACCTAGGAAAGGGATAATGGTATTTGCTCTTCCTGGAGAGCCAGGCCTGACTGAGTTGGCTGGTGACTTCAAAGTCCATTTCCATGATCGCCAAGGAGACTTCTATTGGTAATACTAAAACTGATATCTGATCTTTTTCTTGTACATTAGCATCTCTTATTATTCTTTGCAAAAGTCTGGGCAAGAAGAAAATGCGAGTATTGATTTCTTATGGTCGGAAATTTAATAGTGTGGTTTTTTCTTATTGTTAGCTGGTTGAATACAACAATGGTTGAAAACCGAAAAGTCCTAAACACAAGTGATCTTGACGGCTTTGATAAGGTAAACTATATTTTTTCATATCATTGTTAGACATGGCTTATTCCAATTCCAAAAATATAATTCGATCATTTTCCATCTATGTGATCCTTTTCCTAGTCTTGTGCTCTTGCTCCCCTGCTCTCCTCCTTCCCCAAGAGATTGGGAATGAAGAGCCTACATTGATAATTGTCTTGTCTATTAAGGCCATTTGGAGTATATCCACTGATATACTCTTTTCATGAAAATGTAGACTGCATATTATCTTTCATGCTGTTGTCTCAAAATGCATACATTGTTGTGAAAGGTGCTGGGCAACAGCTAGGCAGCACGCTGGTGCCTAGTGCCTAGGATGGTGCTTTGCGCCGGTCTCAGGAGATCGATTTTGAAAGAAAAAAAACATGGTGCAGACAGTGGTCTTTTAGAATATTGATTGCAGCTTTTTTTCTTGTGGCATTCGCTACTTGTGTGCAGAGAAAACTGCCATCTCCAGGCTTTCAAGTTGAAGTTGTGCTTGTGGATTACGATCCTGCTAGTGCTGCTTCACCAAGTCCTCCATCGGAGACCACTGTAAGTAAATCCGCTGAAAATTCCAGTGCCAATACAGCCTCTCGACCGAGCCCTGGTCCAGTCGAGGAAGCTGCACCTGCAAAGAACTCTAACAAAGACAACGATGATGAGTTTTCTGACAGTGAGACAAAGGATGATGCACCTCGCAACAATGTCGATTCAGATCAAATTGCAAACCTAACACATAAAACAGATCAAGTCTCTTTAGGAGCTTCAGCTTCTACACATACTGAGTCGAAGAAGGAAGCTCTTGGAGGAACATCCGGGACAGTATTGCCCAACCCTGGTGAGTCGGTAAGCGAGTTCAAAGCAATGGCTGCTGATGCATCGGTTTTTTCGTTTGGAGATGATGAAGATTACGAAAGTGAGTAAGGGAGTAAGGGGGCTAGTGACGTTGAAGACTTGTACATATATATATGATTGTGAATATTCTTAAGTCCTGCCCTGAGGCTGCTTGATATTCGTTCATTTGATTATAAGATATGTTGCTTGTTTGGATATGCAGAAGCTGATGAATCGAACTACATGTATTTCCATCTATTTGATGTTGTCTAGGAAAATATGCTGTTATAGTTTGCTTTCAAACTTGTAATCAACTCTTTGAAGTTTTAGCGAATAAAATTGTGGTTTAAAATGTTGCATGTTTTGGAAAAAAACAATAACTTATACGTAACACCTCATGTATTTAGCCACACGAATTGATCATGAAATTAGATTCATGATATACTTCACGAGTTATTTTCTGGAAAATGGGTGACATGAGATTTTGGATAAATATTTTGTTGAAGATACTATACTTTATATTTATTTTTAATGATTAGGATATAATCGCAACCGTCATGACTCAGGAACATAACACGAGCAATATGTATGATTGAATTACTGTGTAATTTAATCAACGCGCAGCAAAGTCAACTAAAATGTCAACTAGTTAAAGTTTTTTTTCTCTCTAACTATTTAAAGTTTTAAACAACTCTTATTTCATAGAAAACCAAGTATTGTCCCACCTACCGCAGTCGGGTTTTTCTTTTTTAAATCGTAAAATATGCTCCATTTAATTATTCCAACCCCATCTAACTTTATCAATCTATATCTTGTATATATTAATAATGTCAGTATATGAATGTTATACTATATATTTACAATTTGCAATTTAGGGCTGTTGAATATTAAGCGGCACACTGACTAGTGAGTTCTATCAAAGGACTCCAAATTAGGAATGGCAACGGGGCGGGGATTCCCCGTTTTCCATGGGGATCTGCCCTGAACGGGGGAACGGGCAGGGAATCCCCGAAAGGCACCCTCACGGGAACGGGGACTGGGTGAAAATTCTCCCAGATTGACGGGATGGGGATGGGGATTGTATTCCCCGCCCCGTTCCCCGCGGGGCTCCGTGAATATTATATATATATTTATTTATTTATATTTAATATAATATAATTAATTATTAGGATGATGGAATTTAATGAAGATGTATTAGGATAATTTATTTTCATGTTTTAACTATTTGGATTACATTGTGTTTTCATCTTTTATTCGGATTATGAGTCATTTTTTATGTTTTTTGTTGACATTTTATTTATATGTAATTGTATGAATTGTTGTTATGTATTAATTTGTTCTTAAAAAAAAAAGATGGAGCGGGGAACCCCATAGGGCAGGATGGAGAATCCCCACGGGACGGGAACGGGTGGAGAATTTTTCCCGTTAAGTTGGTGGGGACAGGGATTCCCCAAAATCGTGGAGACGGGGATGGGAATGCTCCCGTGCCCCGTTGCCATCCCTATTCCAAATGTACATTCATTGTCCTAAAAAAATGTACATGTTTAAATATGAGATGCAAGAATGACTCAATAATTCTTAGTAGTTAGGTTACGAGACGCGTTAACCTGTGGACCAAGACATGAATGCATCCACATGCTTCTGACTAGTCAATGCAAGAATGGCTCCAATTGCTTAGAAGATTCCTTTGCCAAACCCTATAAAATCCCAAAAACCATTCAATTATTGATTTCCCGTTTATTTCACGTGAAGGAACTAGTGATTCTGAATTCCTTAATCACATATAAATCAAATCCCAATTTGATTTGTTCAATTCTTGGTTATCTTAATCTCAAATTAAACTAAGGTCCTTTCCAATTAAATAATTTGTTAGACTTTAGTAACGGGTTCTGTATATAAAGTCGATTTCCTTTCTGGGATGATGCTAAATAACAAAGTTAAACCCTCATCTTCTTCGTATTCGTCTTATCCTCCCATGTCGGTTTCCGGCATCCAAGGTCAAGTTCTCGAGGTCACCGGTATGTTTCTTCTGCTCCTTTTAGGGTTTTGATTTGTGTTGTCTGAATAATTTTGTTTTAATTGATCTGTGGTTGTACTTTGGATCGCAGTTGTTGGTTGTAATAAATTGAAAGACACCGAATGGATTTCTAGACAAGATCCCTACGTTTGTGTTGAATACGCGAGCACGAAATACCGCACACGCACTTGCACAGGTATGTAGTTTGTAGATTCAATCGAATTCAATTCCCCCAATTTTCACCTGTTAATTTTGATGCTTGAAGAAAAAAAAAAAAAACTGAAATTAGGTTTTGTGAAATTTGTGTAGATGGAGGGAAAAATCCAACGTTTCAAGAGAAATTTGTGTTCACCTTGATAGAAGGGCTTCGGGAATTATCTATTATCGTTTGGAACAGCAATACAATCACCTTCGATGATTTCATTGGCAGTGGAAAGTAAGATACTGATCTCTCTTTCTCACATATATTGTTTTTTTTTTTTTCATTTCTGGAATATTGATTTTGAATATGATATGTTCAGGATTCAACTGCAGAAAGTTTTATCTCAGGGCTACGATGATAGCTCGTGGACTCTTCAGGACAAAAGAGGAAGGTATGATATCGAGTTGTATCACTAATTATGTTCTTAGCTTCGTTATATTTGTGTTATAACTAATTGTATGGTCTTTTTCTCTGTATTTTGAGTGTAAGTTGTGTTAAATGATTGTCTTCTATTAGATTTTGTTATAATCTTCGATCGTTATATAAATGATTGAGGCAAATATGATAATTCCTGTGTAGCTGCATATGGAATGTAAACTAGATCTTTATGGACATCAACAGAATAATTATCACACGTTTTGACCAGCAGTGTTAATGTCAATCATCTTACTTTTTTCTAAACATTTGTTTATTGTATTCATTAGCTGGCCACAATGTTGCTGACCAGAATATAGTGAGCCTTTTAGGCGTCAATGTGGAATTAGTCAACTAATCCCTCTATAGTAATCCTTGTCTGGTTTAGAAGACTTAGTAACCCTGCCTTAGCAGCATCCTGAGGTGGTGAAACTATGATAAGTTTTTTACTTTTTGGTGGATTCTCTTGAAGCTCGCATTTTTATTAAGATGCTGAATATTATAAAGCAACCTTTAAGTTTTAACCGATCGTAGACATCTAGTAAGGTGTTAATGATTCAATAAATTACTACAATGATGCATTAGCATGCCAGAATACTCCTAGAAGCATGAATTTATCCACACGGAACATACTTTCATTTTTCCTTTTTTTTTTTTCAAGTGGAAGCAAGTTTAAGCAAGCCAACGTGTTTGTTGTTTCATATATAGGCATGCTGGAGAAGTTCGATTGATAATGCACTATTCCAATGCCAGTGTAAGCTAGATTGATCTTTTCTTTCGTAACTGTATCATTAAAAGCCAGCAAGAATATTTTGAATTGAAATACAAAACTTTTCTTTTACAGAAGCCAGGAAAAGCCCATGGTCCATCGGCTCCACCATATGCTGGCGGTGTAGCACCACATGTTCCTCCATATTCGGCACCTCCACCAGCTGCTTCCTATCCTCCGTCAAACATGTATCCTCCGTCAAACACGTATCCATCAAATGCCTATCCTCCAATGCCCCAATATCCACCATCGTACCCACCAAATTCCGCAGGATACCCCCCATCGCCATATCATCAACCGGCTGCTTATCCACCAACGTACCCACCAATGCCTTCATATCCACCACCTCCCCAAGACCCTAACTATTACCCTCCAGGTAAAGAGTTTTCACACGTATTTCTTTTTTGAAGAAATCACCCACTATTGTGTATTAAATACTGTTCATACTAACGTCGGATTTGTTGCTTTCTAATAGGTTCGTATCCTCCTTCTCCATATCCTCCACCACCATCGTACTGAGAGATCCTAGTCCGAGTGTAGATATACTTGGTAGGTTAGCTACTTTGGTTATTTCTCTCTTCATTGTATCTCTGCTTCATATGATTCCACCAAATTCTTTGTATTCCTTTGTTTCCGAAGCGGCTAGTGTCAAATGAAAATGTTTTCGTAAAAATCGGGGTCGATTATCTGTGTTCTTTTGGTGTTTGGTTGAACTGTACTCTCCTTTTCAACTTGTATGATGCCTTTCCAGTTTTTATTGGAAATTATGATTTATGATTATGTTTCTAAAGAAATGTGACACTGGTAAAGAAATGTCTCTATCAGGTCGAAATAATTGCAAATTATGGGATGGTTTGACCCATCAAGAATAGTGGTGGTTCCATGTTTGACCTTGTGATGGATTTAACACCTCTAACTGTTAAAGTTTCTTTCGGCGTTCCACTTTCATTTTTGGTCTTCCAAGTTTCATATTTTCTTGGTGAGTGGTTGGGCCTTTTGTTGCTAGATTATCATCACACACTTTATATCATCAAAGATATGTACTTAAAATTATGAGAAGAATGAATTTGTTCTATAAATGAGATAATTAGCTTGGGCAAATTTTATTTAGATTTTATTGATTATTTATACATTTAGGAAGGCCGGCCCATACAACTATGGGCTTATCTAACTATGCTGTGTCTGTGTTTTGGAAAGATTAAGAAATTACATATTTAAATCACTAATGGGTATAATTACTTATCTAAATATGAACGCACTAATTGCACATGTACTATGGTCTCAACAAAAAAGACATAAAAAAATTAAAATTAAAGGTACTATTAAAGTGTACTTATAGATACATAATAATAGTAATGATTTAGAGATTTGGAAAGTGGGGGAGAAATGATTGAGGATTTTAGTGAAAAAAAGGCAGTTGGAAACTTGTCATTTTTTAGGTTGTTTTTGGGACATAAAATCTGAGAGATGGTCCGCTTTGACTTTTTCACTTGATTCTTGCAATAACTGTTGCAGGTTGTTATTGGATAAATGATGATTTAAGATGGTTAACAACTGTAATAAAGCTACTTTTTATTTTTATTTTCTTTATATCGAATTACCTTTATTTTCATGTTTAGTTGGATTTAGTTGGCATCTTGACATACTATTAACAATCTAAAGTTGATTTTTTTTTTTTTTTTGAAATATTATAAGACAATTTGTTATTTTGTAAGATTTTCCGTACTATATCAAAACATAATCCATGCACATTATGATGATTTTGAAAAAAAAAAAAAAAAGGAAAGTTTAAACCCTTTATGCAATGACCAAAATAGGCTTGAAGCTTCACTCTACAAGACTAAATTGACGAATAGATCTGAAGTCCTATCACTTATTATTTAAAAGTGCTCGAAGTGGGGAGACAATATGGCACTATTAATGGCTTTTCTTTAAGCGAAATATCAAGAAAATTAAGAGACAAAAGGAACAGCTATGATCTTCTATTGTACCAAAAAAGTTCTTTTACTTTTTTTTTTTGGCCAACTATGTATAGATATCATACATTAATTATTAACAATTTGGTTAAATTGCATTTTTTATTTTTCTTTTTTATGTATATTATGCATGCTAGTTTGTAGTAGTATACCGGATCATATACTATTGGAATCAAAATAGCTAGTTCTATACTGATGTTTTAAAATATTAATATAAAAATACGACTTTATTTTTTTTAAATTATCATAATAATATCTATAAGACGGTTCAATACAAAATTTTGTGATAGGTAAATAATTTTTCTTTAAATAAAAAAGAAAAAAGATTTTGATAATTTTCCACTCGCAAAGAAAATTTGGAGTTATGTAAATGTAAATGCATGACAAGCGTGGGTTGGCTAATGGCCTATTGCAGGCCTGATTGGGCTTGGACCAATAGTAGTGGGCTAATACTATGATGACCATCTACTTCATAGTTCTTACTTTTAGTTTTGTCCTGCTCAATGAATCATGATCCACACAAAATTCAAATACTTGGTATTTGATCAATAAAATAGATTAAATTACAATCTTCAATTCAAACTATACTTCTTTTTCACTTTAAAGTACTCAAATTTTCGATTGTTAATGAATGATCGCTAAACTTTGTGAATAAGATAACTGACAATCTCTCGATTGTGGAATATTTCACTGTATATTTTCAAAGATATTTCGGCTTTTTAATTAATTTTGCTTTATCTTCTCTCTTCAATATACCAATGGCAACGCCATCAAATACGAAAAAATGCTGAAAATTTTGAGCTATCAAAAGATTAAATGTTACAGAAAAAAAAAGTCAAAACATTAAATGAGATTACCAAAATTAAAATTTATAGAAAAAAAAACAAGAGAAAAGATGGTATGAATCGAAATGTTTAGATTGTGCAGTGAGTTATAATGTTGGTTCCATAAGAGGTAGTTTTGTGGGGGGCCTGCTTGGTATGTGTGCCGTTACATTTCTGCCCGCCAAAATATGTATAAGCAAACAACACGCTGTGTCTGTATCCAAACACCACCATATTATAATAGAATTAGGAATAGGATTACCACTATCCATACAATTAATGTAACATAACATCAAAACGATAAATAGGATTTGAAAATCAGGAAAACCACTCCAACTACTTCCAAACATACCCTAAAGAAAGGACAAGCGTGACACCCACTCTGCTAAAATCTCTCCCTTTATCTCTCTGTTTTTGAGAACTGAGTCCCTCCCTCAGTCCCCATTCAGATTCAGAGAGAGAAAGCAAGAGAGAGAGAGGGAGAGAGGATGGGTAGTTTTGCTTTACTTTCTGCTTCTTTTCTTGTATAATGAACAGAGAAGCAAGAGTCTTCTCTTTATCACCATACAATGGCTACTGACCAAACCCCACAAAAATCCCTGTTCGATGCTCTTTTTTGTGAGGAAGAAAAATGGGGAGATGTTGAAGATGAAGAAGATGATGAGGATGACAATGAGAGTGGAATCACCTCTAACAATCTCTCTCTCTTCCCCCTGCTTTTATTGGAGCAGGATCTTTTCTGGGACGATGAAGAACTCCAATCCCTTTTCATCAAGGAGAGAGAAACCTCTCTTCAATCCAACGACAATGGAACAGGGTTTTCTCTCTCCTCTCTCTCTCTACAGAGAAAAGAGGGCGTGGAGTGGATTCTGAAAATCAACGCCCATTATGGGTTCTCAGCTCTCACCGCCATTCTTGCAGTGAATTATCTGGATAGGTTTCTTTCAAGCTTGAGCTTTTCTCATGACAAGCCATGGATGATGCAGCTTGCTTCTGTTGCTTGTCTCTCTCTCGCTGCTAAGGTTGAAGAAACCCATGTTCCTCTTCTCTTGGATCTTCAAGTACGTTGCTTAATAATCAGATCTTGTTTTTCCTACTATTTTTCTTTTCTCTCTCTAAAGATTTGTTGATGGATAGGTGGAGGGGGCTAAGTATTTGTTTGAGGCGAAAACGATTCAGAAAATGGAGCTTTTGGTGCTAACAGGGCTCAAATGGAGGATGAATCCAGTGACCCCACTTTCGTTTCTTGATCACATAATAAGAAGGCTTGGATTGAAGAGTTATATCCACTGGGAATTTCTTAGGACCTGTGAAAATCTCCTTCTTTCTGTCATTTCAGGTAAATTAAATCAAGATTCGATTTTTAAGAGAAGAAAATGAAATTAGTGATGATTGTTAATTACAGATCCAAGATTCACGCTTTATGTGCCATCTGTGTTGGCTACATCCACAATGCTTCACGTTATTCATCAAGTAGAGCCTCGAAATGGCAGTGACTATGAAAACCAGCTTCTTTCTGTGCTTAAAATCAGCAAGGTTTGGAGTTTTGCATTTGTCTTTTATTCCAATATTTTATTTTATTTTATTTTATTTACATTCTTGAATATAAATATTAAAAAATAAAATGTAGGAAGAAGTGAATGATTGTTACGAGGTGATATCAGAGGTGGTTTCAAACAAGCAAAAGCGTAAATTTAGTGATTGTTCATGTGATTCATGGGAAACTTCATCTTGCGTTTCTTCTTCATCATCATCGCCACATCAGCAGCCCATTTTCAAGAAAACAAGAGTTGAAGAACATGAGCAGATGAGATTGCCATCATTGAGCAGGGTTTTTGTGGATGCTGTTGGGAGCCCTCATTAAAATCCTCTCTCACTTCTCTCTCTCTAGAGTTTTTTCCTTTTTCTTTTTTTATATTCATCTATAATATAGTAATTGTTTTTACATTGCGATGGTGAAGTAAAAGTTAATATGCCTTTCATCCACAACTCCCAATTGTGCAAAAGAAGAGAAAGAGAGAGAGAGAGAGAGAGAGAGAGAGAGAGAGAGAGAATGCCGAGAGAGAGAGAGTTGGTGGTGGCAGAAAGAGCTGGCAATTAAGAGAGAGAGAGAGAGAGAGAGAGAGAAGATGGTAAAAGAGACAAGAAGCACTGAAGAATATCTGTACTACTGTTTACTCTACTTATGTCTAACCCAAAATCTCTCTCATCTCTCTCTCTCTCTGATTTGTCTCTTTCAACTACACTACTCCTACTTCATATGGACATATCTATAATTTCTCATGAATTTAAGCACATTTTAATGTTAAAATAATACTCTTTCCTTTTCTCATCTCTCTCAAAATTCTTGCTATTATTGGCAACTTTATTTGCTTTCTGATACGTACCTAAAATAATTTAATAAATAATTTATTCATTTTCTATAAACAATTATCGGTAAGTGGGGGTTTGACCTCGATTTCATGGCGGCCTTTGTTTCTTCTGTTTTTGGAGAAGACAGTATTCTTCTTTCAATGCTCAAACCTAATTTCGAACCTAAATACCAAATCCTAAAATCACTATTTTATTTTCTCTCTCCAGTTTTGTTTAAAGACCTATATATATATATATATATATATATATATATACATATGTATGTATTTCATAATTGACTATATGACTATATGTATATGTTGTATGTAACTACTAACACATGCATGCACGCATGCATGCATGGGTGAATATGTCATGCAAATTACTTTGCACGCCCGATTTTGCTTGAATGAGTAGTGGTGAATTATATCTTCCACTTCTAAATAAATCAGGCCAGATTCATATTAAAATTATTATTATTATAATTATTGCAATTCAAAATTTATAATTGGTATTCTAGTTATCAATCTTTGTATTTTGTAATAAACTTGTATCCTACATTTATATGTTTCACCGTCTTGTATTCACTCATATTTCGTTGTTAAAATAATTGAAATTATTGTAAAAACCACGAATGTTTCACATGAGATCTTCTATTACACTTTGTGTTACATCTCTTATTCCAAAACAATCACCGCAAGCCACGTGTATTCGATGACATCACTATTTAATACATGTCAAATAATAAATGCTATGAAACATGAGATATAACATCAAATGTAATAGAGGATTCAATCTGCGAATATTTGAAATGGTATATGGCCAGACACATAAATAGTGGGATAAAGAATTAATTACTAACAATTAATTATAACATACAATATCATATTTCCAAATTTAAAAAATAGATCTCCCCTGCTACATATATAATTGTATAAAATTTTAAAAATAAATAAATAAAACGAAAGAGGTGTGCATGGAAACTGTATTCCGGCCAAATTTAATTTAAGTGCTTAATTCCTTTATTTAAAATTTGGTCAACATAAGACAATTGGATGGGAGACAGAATGATCACAACACTGATTGCTTGTGGTAATTGATAGCCTGATGCAAAATGCCTTTTTGCATATTTTTATTTTACTTATTTATTTTACCTTTCATTTTTTAGTGGGTTTATAATAATTAATATGCATCCCCACAACAATGGTGAAATAATTGATGTATAGTAAAGATTTATCATGATACACTTTTATGTCTTGTCTCATGAACTATCCCTAATTGCGATTCATTTGGGTCTGAAATTAGGTTGTTATTTCTAAATGTACAAAGGTATAACAATATTATGTTACAATGGAGAATTCAAATTTCAATCTTCAAAAAATGGCTCGATAAATAGCCAGACATGATTGTGATGAACGAATTATGATACTATTAATATTTAAATCCTCATGAATAAAGATAAAAATACCCTTAAAACTTTTGCTTTATTTAATTTTTCTCTTTTCTTCTTTATTTCCTTTTATTGGAGCACTATAATAAAAGGTTTAAACCCCCTTTTCCTTCTTGGTGTTGTCAATTTTGTAAATCTGGAAGGTGTAGAGAATGTGAGCATGCCAATAACCCTTTTGGCTTTTGTTATTTGGTTGTCTTTTTTCACGTGTTACACTCTATATCTATGCCTATAAAATCTATTTGGTAAATGTTTCATGCGTGCCAACTGGCTTATTACATAATCATATATATATTATATGCCTATAAATATAGTAAATATCTTTTTATGCTTATAAATTTAGTCTAATAAAAGATACATTTCTCAATTTGAACAATTTTTTTATTTTCGAACCTCCTCATCACCATTTATAATTAGTCAAAAAGTAATAATATAAATTTTAGGTTTAATGTTCAAATCTCTCTATCTGATTTTTTAAGTACAAAAAAATAAAAATAAAAATAAAAGAATATAACTATTTGACCTTATCTCATTATATTTTCTCGTGTCCCAATCCATATATAGCACCATAGTCAAATTACTGAAAAAATACAAAATACTATTAATTAACCACAAAATTATGGCCTTCACCAATGGGGTACAGATTTTGATATGTGCAAGCTAGTATTTCATGCATGATATCTAATTGCATAGAATCGTGGATTATTGCACCATCGATTTATATTATATATACAATGTTCGGTGGATATTTTTTTTTAATAAATTAATTGACTGTACTTTTATGTGACTAATTTCTTAGAAAGACGATAAAACACTCTATTGACTTAAATGAATTTATTATAGTATTTAATACAATTGATCATGAAAATTGATATAAACCGTGTTTGGTTATTATCGAGATCAACCCCTCTTTTAGGGAAAAATAAATTTTTTTTTTTATTATGAACGTGAAATGGTTTTATCAACAATAAATGTAATCGATATATCATGAAAGGAATTAAAAGAGGATTTTGGAAGGAGGTTGCTCTTCATGTTGATATTAATTAATTATTTTTTTAAAGCCATATAGATTTGAATTTGGGAGACAAAATCTTTTATTATGTGGAAGATGTTCTATGTCCTACACCTTTATTTTTTTTTTCCTCCCTTTTTTGAAGGGTTTTAGATGTATTATTTTTGACATAATATAATAATAATTTATGTTGTAGTATGATAGTGTTTGATGTACAACTGCCTTATGACATGGAGGGAATTTTTTTTTTTTTCTTAAATCTTTAAGAGAGAATTAATGATTTACTTATTATAAGTACTCAAGAACATGCTCTCAATATGAAACCAACCCAGAAAGAGATTAAAACTGAATAAATAAAATGCTACCAAAAAATAAATAAATAAAAGAAATATTAATGAGACTCTGAAAATATAAGTCAACTAAAATAATTGAAGAGAAAGCATGAAAGTTTCTTCCCCAGAGAGAGAGGTCTGAACAATGAAAGATCACAAAGGTCAGTTTGTCCCCACACAATAATTGCTGTATTATTGTATAATGCCTATTCCCACTTTACCTTCTTCCTCTAAAACTCTCTTTTTTGACCTATGGTTTTCATTTTTTTTTTTTTTTTTTTTTCTATTTGCTTGTTATTATTGTACAAATAATAAAGCAAAAATCCCACAAGCAACATAGATAGAGCAGTGAATAACACCAAGAATTGATATCCAAACTCTTTGAAAGAAAAATCAAATATTGATTAACAGCTCCAAATTTGAATACTTGAGTTGTAGAAAGAAAAAAAATGTCCATAATAAGCACAAGAATTGAAGGTGGAAAAGTAAAAAGAATTGATGGAATTTTAACCTTTTGTTTCTCTTCAGGCACAGCTGTAAAGGTGTAATAAGGGACAGAAAAGAAAATTAAAAAATAAAAATGAAATTTGGGTAGTTTCTACCTTGCAAATCTTCTGACTTTTGGTTAGGTCCCTCAATTTATGTCTTCTTATGATTTTCCACTCTCACAAGGAATTGTTTGGCATTTCTTTACCTTTTATGGCTATGTCTCTTATATAATATGGTGTCTTAAACTCTTTGAATTACTTTCATATTTTACTTTGTGGTGGAATGGATGGATGCTTCACTCTAAAGTATGCTCAACCCCCCACTTATACTCCCATTTGTTTCGTAATATCCGTTCCATAAAAACCTGATTACGTACTTCATTCGTTCCATAAAGATAGACTGATATTATTATATTAATACGTTTTTTTTTTCTTTTACTTTCAATTCCATTATTTCCATATACACCCTTAATTAATGTACATTGATATTACATGAATTCAACTTCATATATTACTTTTTGAAAAAATGTTTGGTTCAATGTGTATTTTAATTAATGAAGCATAATGTATAAATGGGACTTCAAATATTTTCATTATATAAACTATATATATTTTTAATTTGTGTGAAAATAACTTTAGACCTTTTTTTTTTGAGACAGATGGAGAAATTGTTATAATTTTATGTACACAAATTAAAGAATGATCCAGGCTCAATATTTATACACTCTTAATAAATTTCTTTAAATTAATCGAAGAATGTGTTGTGGGAATCTACATAGAAATATTTAATTTTCATACAATGATAAAGTAACTTTGGAATGGGGGAATATAAATTTGGTAAGTTAATGAAGTTCATTTAGTACAAAAAATTGAATGCTTTGGCCACCTCATACCCGTAGATGCAAACAACATTAATATCCAATGTGTGTATTTAAATGATTGTACCAAAAGTGCAGAAAATTAGGAAATGAACATTTTGGAATTAAATTGGTGCCCCAATCCCCAAATCCAGATGGGCCCACGATCCACTTGGGCCTGGTCAGTGGGCCTGGACGTATCTGGAACTGATCTCATTTATAGTGTCTACTTCCACACACTCCTCGCGTGAGTCAAATTATTGTATTTACTTCTTCCCCTATCTACATTTATTGTTGCAAATATATTTGGTACCCTATCAAATGTTTTGTATAATTTAATATTATCAAATGAAAGCCACTATTTAAAATCCCAAGTGAAGAATTAATTGTTGTCATGTGGTGGATATTACATTTAATTTGTAAGAACAAATATAATTTTATAATTGCATTGATAAGATAATATAATGCTAAAAATGGAAAGTTGGAAGGTCACATCCCCTACTGTTTTTAGATGGACTTAAATAAATAATTTAATTTCTTCGAAAATTAAATAATTTGAGCCAGATAGATAGAGTGCAAGTGGGTAGAAAACGATAGTACAAGAAGCACATTTAAGAGTGTAGTTTGATGACTTGTGCCATTTTCTGCGTGATAGAAGGTTCATGCATTCAAATTTTGAACTTAAGTTTTGAGAGATTCTGGTCTGCTAAAAACAAATAACTTTTATAACACTAATGCAGCTGTGTAAGAAAAGACATCGTATAATAAAGAATGAGACAAACTATTATTAATATATGTTTTTTTGTTATTTAAAGATTCATGTTCCCTCCATGAATAACATGATCTTAGAGATACCTAGTTGCTCATATGAAAATTCTTTATTTAGTGTGATATGTATATTGCTAAAATCATATATAATCACTAACCAGTGACTCAAACTCAATCAGATTTAGTTGAAGTTGAATCAAATGTAGTTTAAATTCTAAAGCCAAAAAAATAAATGAGGGAGTAAAGAAAAAAAGTGATGTCCAGTTGATATGTGTAGAATTCATGGAGCCCACAAAAATGGAATCCTATGAACTAAAATTATGTTACCTCAAATTGAGAAAGAGAATGTTAGCTTCCATAAGAGAAGCAAACAAAGAAGCATTTAATGTGCTGTTCCTGTGAATATAGCAACTCCTCTGTTTATCACTACGTGGTCCTAATTCCATTTATATAAAAAATCTATCATTATTATGATGTAATGCAACATTTTATTTTATTGATCACCTATATAATGATGATGATCATAAATATATAGAGTATAATGTACATGCATTATATCTTTTCTGAATAAATGAAGATGCTTTGAGACTATTTTTAAATGGAGGGTTAGCCCAATAAATGGGTTTTTAATTTGTTGATTTAAGGGTAAAATAAATGGATGAGTGGTGTGATATTTGGACCTCAAATGTCACTATTATTGATGGGGGTAAAAAAGGAAAGAAAAAAAGACAAGAAAAAGAGAGGTGAACAGGCATAGATGTCCCAAACTGAGACAAAGATTTGGGCAGCTATTGGACACACCTCTAAACAGTGGGATCATTAAAGAATGTCTATAACACTCACAATTCTCAAGGTCTCTTATATGCAGTGGACCAATTCCTAAACTTACATTATAATTCTTGAAATGATAAAATCCAAAATTAATTATGTACGCACTTATGTTTAGATTTTTATTATTAATGTAGTTAATCTTAAGAGGGATCCCAAGTAAATATGAACTTTTATGTTTAAATAATACATCCTATCTCATAAAATCATTTAATGAGTTTTTGTGTATATAGAAAAACATGGTAATTTAGTCTCTCAAAATTATTAAAAAGAAGAATCTAAAATTGGAAATTTTCATCATTAATTCATTAGTCTGCACTAAATTTTACACAAAAAAATAATATTCCATATTATTTCTAATTAATAATTTATTTAATCATATTTTTAAAATTTTGCTATAATTGGATAACATATTCACACATGTAAACATTATTTAATATAGTTTTAACTTTTTGTATTTTAAATTTAATAAATAAAAATTAATATCTAATTGATTGAAACTCAATGTAAAATGAAAACAAAAACAATAACTTAATTGATTGAATAACTTGTTTTGTTTTCATGTATTTTAATTAGTTTTCAGTTATTTTATATTTTATTATCATGTATTTCAATGTATTTTAGTAATTTTATGTAATTGTTTCCTTATTCTCATATTTTTATGTTGAAAAATGATCCGTGTTATTATCAACAACGTCGTTAAAATTACCACCCATATTATTTTATATTTTTATATTATCATTCATATTGAAAAATTAGCACTTATATTACCTCAAATTGTTATAAAATTAATAAACATTTACAAAATATATAAATTGATCCAATAATTATTAAATTAAGCTTATTTTTAATTTTCGTTTCCACATGAATTGGCCAATTTGCACAAAAATTTGGATGATGTTTAAGAAAAAAAAGAAAAGAAAATAGTGGCGCAAGAACAGCTGCTTCTCATCTAGCGCATAAATCCTCTCCTCTTCACAATAGCGCCAGGTTTGGGCGCTAGAGTACATCCCTGCTGGGGATGCTCTTAGACGGGCCAGGTGTAAGTAAACTGAGAAGATACAACCCTGGGCCTTCTCATTTTTTATCTATGCGTGCCACATTCGATCTAAATTTGGGCTTTCTGTATTTGTCAATATTGCTTCAACCCAAAATGTTCTTTTGGGCTCCATTCGTATACATATGTCAAAAATAATTATATAAATCAGACAACTTTATCTCTAGTTAGTCTCAATTGATTATTACATAGTATTATATTTAATATTTGTATAAGATGTTTCATATATTGATTAGTAATATTATTTAACGTATGATGATTATCATTGAATACAATATAACTAATCATCAAAAAAAAGAATCCAACTCGGCAAGTTTTCTAATCGAAACACACTTACGAATACAATGCATTTAAGATAAACTAAAACCCTAAAACATTAGTCAAATCAAATAGAAGATCAAAATACAATAACAAAGAGAGGATTCATCATTCATAGTTATGGATGATTCCAATACGTTTTATTCAATACAAATTACAAACAAGTTTATTAAATATAATATCTTACTATACTTATTTCTTACTTTCATCTTCTCAAATAACAACAAAATTATTAGTAATATTTTAGTTTGTCACACACATATATATATATATAGTATACATATTTTATTAATTAAAGCCAAACATGAGAGAATAAAATTGTCATTTCTTGCAGACAACTCCTCTTCCATCAATCCCACTGCCGCATTTCATGGTGGGCAACTGCAACCCAGAAAGCCGATCGTTTTCCGGCGACAAGCGAAACTGGGAAACTGCGCAATCGGTAGCAAAAATGTTGGAAACTGCAAACTCTCTCTCTCCTCCAAGCACCGGCATCGCCACGCCCATCTTCGCCCTGCTCACATACTTTTCGCCGTAGGTTTGACCTAAAACTCCGTTCACATTTCCACTCAGGGAAAAGAATTTGAATACCAGCTCAAGATGCGCGAAGCAATCTTCCTCTGTGATTCCGTAATTATGAACATCTGAATCGTGCTTTGTAATCGGCACCACCTTGGCTGAGATTCTGAACAGCCGCTTGACTTGGATGATGACGCTGTTGGTGTCGCTGTCCCTTTTAATGGAGGCGGCGGCGGTGGGGGATGTCCAGGTGGAGCCATCGGCGGCGGGGAGGAGGATGGAGTGGTTGTCGTAGGCTAGGGAGAGGCGATCGACGGCGTCGTTCCATGCGGCGGTTTTACGGGCGCCGATGAAGAGGCGATGATCGCCGAAGATGATGGCGATGGATTGAACCCATGTGAAGTCTCTCTTGATGTTTTGGTTGGTTTTTCCGATGAAATGAGCGTTGATTTGGAAGTTAGGTTCGGTTACGAGACAGAAGTCTCTGTCTTTCTTGCCGTGGAAGTAGAATGTGATGCCGTCGCCGCCGATGAATCGAGGATCTTGGCAAACTGCTCCCGGCAAATCGCAGTCTGCAAATTTTAATGCGTATGATTAAACCCTATAATTACAAAAACAATTTTGCAGTTTTTCCCATTATGCATGGCTATATATGAGATAGAGAGGGACGTACTGCAGACGGGTTTGCAAGTGACACAGTCGATCTCGCAAGTATTAGGACAAGAGGAAGGGCATAGATGTTGTTGACCAAAACAATTGGGGAAGTTTCTGTTCTTGCATCTCTTTCGCCTTCCTGCAGCGGCTTCTGAGGAATCTCCGGGGGATGGAGGTGGTGGTGGTGGAGTTGGAAGGGTGGCAGATGGTGCTGAAGGTGGAGGAGGAGGAGAAGCGGAGGCCCCAGGTGCGGGGGACTCCGGTGGTGGAGCAGATGGAACCAGTGTTGGTGATGGAGATGGTGGTGGAGTTGACGGAGTTGGAGACGGCAATGGTGATGGGGACGTCGGTGGTGTTGGAGATGGCGGCGATGGTGATGGTGATGGAGGAGTTGGTGGTGTTGGAGATAGCGGCGGCAGTGATGGGGAAGGCGGTGATGGAGTCTCCGGAGAGGTGGGGCCACCACAAACAGGCTTACATGAAACACAATCGACAGTGCAAGAATTGGGACAAAATTTAGGACAAACATGCTCCAAGTTGTGACAGGTCTTGAAGTTGTTGTCCAAACATCTTGCATGGCTTGGATTGTTGGCTATCCCAGGTGGAGTTATTACTTCATCTCCATCTGCAATTGCTCCTACCACCAAAGCCAACAAACACACCGCATTCACCAAACCCAATGCCCTACCCATTGCTATCTCAAATAATACACCCCTTAAATATCTAAATTGCTAATTGTTACAATTGCTTTTTTGATTGATGATGGGATTTGGGCATGGACTCAACCCCCATTTTATACTAAAAATGGGTTCCTAATATTTTGGATCATTATTGTATAATTAATTGATTGAGTGAGGGTGACAGTTAATTATGGAGTGAAGGTCCATTGCATGTATCTTTTTCAAATGAAATTGGAATCACTTGACCTTTAAGTCGGATAAAAGACCACTTTTTCACCACATGTTGCCTTTAAATGTACTTAATATTCCTCTCTACTTCTTCTTTATTTGTATATGCCGACCTTTTACTAATACAGACAAAAGGAGTATTTTACTACATTTGGAAGCTTTGTGTAATTGAATATTTCAGTTTTCATGTGAAATAGTCCCACTATACCAAGTGATATAAAACAAAATGAAGAAAGAAATTAGGTGCCTGATTGGAATATTTTTCAGTTCAATACAAATCTATTTTCCAAAACAATCTTTTAATTGGAATGCAAAATTAAAACATTAATTTGAAACGGATTTTGATTAACCATTAATTCAGAATTTTGATCAATTACATTCAAATAGTCAATTAAATCATGATTTCATCAGCAGGTACATTTTCAACTTGATTTAAATCTCAATGTAAAGTTTCCTTCCTCGACATTGCATACATCATCTAATATTTGTATTTTGTTGGTTTTGAGTATCTTTTAAAATATCCTGAATATAAGAGGAAAACAAAAAACCGGTTTAGACAGCCTCAAAATGAAATTATTAAGTTTTCTTCCTTTCTCACTTCTCCCTTTTTTTTTTGAGCAAGGTGATTTCTCTTTATGGGTTTTGAAGCTTGTAACTTTGGATCTTTCGGATGATTAATGAAGTTATTGTGAAAAAAAAAAAAATGAGGACAGATTATACGACGCCGTTCAGAGTCAGATTCATGACTAAAGACAAACTTCTTCTGATTATAAATATATGTAAGTCGGTTAAATTGTCAGCATACTAACATACAGAAAAAAGACTAATAATATCCGTAGTTGGGGTGGATTATCTTTACAGCATAACCATTGTAGTGAGAGGAATTAGAAACCCCCAACTCTATCTTCATGCTCAGACCTTCAAATGGCCTCGATTTCCTGCATAGTTAAACGGTTGCATGAGATTAATTAGATCAGCTTGACATACCATTTCAATATCAAAACTGCAACAACACCACTAATTAAGGTAATTTGTTGATCATAGACCAATGGAAATGATACGAACATGATCACAATGAGAATAATGTATGTATGGTATGTGGTATTCTTTTAAATCTAAATCTGAAAAAGGGATGGATCAAGATAGATCATGTGATCAATGTCAACTAGAAGATGAAATTATTCACGAGAAACACGCACATCACTTGATCAGGATACATCTAATGGGCGAGCCCTCAGCTCCGACCAATCTCAAAGGCAAGCAGTGAACCGAATATATTCCTGGTTGAACATCGTCAAGTTTCAGCCCTTCAACTAGGATGATCTCCTGAAAACGTTTAACCAAAATCAATACTTTTTGCATAAAAACATTGATGCAAACTTTATAGTTCCAAAGTTTCAGATTTTGAAATGTGCAATAAACAAGAGTAGAAATTAAATTGACCGAAACAAGCGAATAATTTCTTTCTGTAATTTAGTACTTATTAGCCACATAATCTTATAGATAAATATAACCGACTGATTACTAGGTATTCCGGAAATGGATATATAAATGCAGAACACTGAAAGTGATGTATAAAATAATTAGAACATGAATTCTTACCCTGCCCTTGAGAAAAACAAGATGAGATGGAATTAAATCATCAAAAGCAGCAACAGACAAGTAATCAATCCCTGCAATAAAGATAACAAATGGCTCATCAAGTTTCCAAACAAGTGAACATTGAAATGATGCGAAAAAACTTTTACAGCTAAAGAGGAGCAGCATGGACAAATCACACCATGTTGAAGTTACAATTGGAAAATGGTCGCACCATGTTACAAAGAACAAAATGTCGTTAATCTGATGGACAAGTTGCACTTGGAAATAATGCAATCCACAATCAATATCTCAAGTCTTACCCACAAGTTTGATGTCAGTATTATCTACAAGCCACTGTGCCCCATCTTTCATGAATCCCACATAACTCGTGTCAAATTCCTTCTTGTACATAAGGCGCCTGGAAAAGACTAAAATTTTAGATGCCAAAGAAAAACCAATGATATATTCAATTTAAAGAAGACTGTTAAGAAATATTGACTGGATTCCCTCGTGTAGTTATGCCACCATGGAATATGGCAAAATAGATAATCTTTTTTGACACTCTTGGTAACTGAAAATAGCTTGTATGGTTTTGCCAAAACTCTACTCCTGTTTGGCTAAATCTAAAGATAAAAGCATTTTTCAGTTTTAGTCCTTGGAAGTGGAAAAGATAACCATATATCTTAACATTGCATCCATTTTGCAAGTAAAGAATATCCAATTTACAATATAGTGACTTGATTTACCAGTAGACCAAGTTTACTTCCCATTGCGAGATGTGAATTTAACAGTTTAAATATGGAAGATTGCAATATATCATTAGAACCGTACCCATAGCTTTTCGTACGCCATCCATAAAGCAAATCTATCAATTCCACACATCTCTACAAATTTTAAGTTTCAACTGGAAAAATCTTTGACAACATTAAATTCTATTATGAAATCGCTTCTAAATGCAGAAGGAACTTTTACTGGATTTGTCTTGAAGCTCACAGTTTCTCCTCTCTTAAACATTTTAGTATGACACCTAATGTCTCAAGAAATAGACAAATATTAATCTAATTTCTGTGGAACAGTTTGTGTAATGGTGTCTTCAGTAAAAATCTACTTCCATCATTCCACAACAATATCCTGAGGACAACACTATCAAAAGGCCTTGCTGAAATAGAAGCAGACATAGTTATGAAATGCTAACCCGAAGGCTAGAGCAGACCTACCTATACATTTTATCAAGAGAGCATATTGTAAATACAAATTTATGTGGAAAGACAAACAAGAAACACTCAAGTACTGCTGAAGCTCAAGATTTTGAAGGTACAATTACATAAGGCAATTATTTCTCATAACTAGATGGAAATGAGATATATGTAGTTTAAGCATCCTTAAGGAAATATAACTATAAGAAGATTTACTACCAATATTACCTGTCCGTATTTAGTGTTCTGAAAAGTACTCTTTTTACTCCCTTGGGAATGTTTAAGGACTTCATAACTTCGGCTGAGAAGCATGAAATAAAGCATGAGATGTGTATCACAAAACCTACTTTCAGTACTATCAACAAGCACATTAATATAGTAACGTGTATAACAAAATTTTAGTTCTATGACTATCCATACCAGTAATATTTTTGTCCCTTGGAACATCTACAAGCAATGCAGGACCTGTTCAAACGCAAAAAGAAAATCATACATCCACAGACGAATAAAGAACAAAGGGAAATTAAAATCAACAAATGGACCCCCCTTGAAAATCATCTTTATAACCAATAGTCCAGTTGCTAATATCATAATTACCATTAAGGACTCTGAGATCAAGACTATCCACATCAAACCCTTCATCAAAGTAATTATCGTACATATGCCCCGGTGCATCGACATGCGTACCAGAATGAACCGGTATTTTCATCTCAGAGAAATTGTAATCAAACCCATTCTTCATACTCATCAACAGCGTAAGAAACTGCCCAATACCCTCAGTGGAATCACCCACCGGTGTATGAGGAGTGAACTTATGAGTAATATCATATATTTCTCCATTTTCATATACTTCCCTTCTAAGAGGCCCCAAGCCCACATCAGCAACCCCAACACAGTTATCCACTCCATTACCATACCCCAAAGGATATGCACAATCAGATGACAATATAGCCAAAGAGAGTATAGGAATTGCTTGCACAATGACCCAAATCATCAAACCACGCAAAGCCCTCATTTCTTTTAATCTTGATGCAATTTTCACCTTGTTCAGGTTCATACGCCGCATGAACTAGGGTAGAATATTAGAATTACATAAGATGGTTTTTGTTAGCCTTATGCGTGTGGCATACTATTGAATCTAGAACTACAGTTGTCAAGGCGACACCTATCTATGCTAGTATTTATTATTACAGAGCATCAATTGGGAAAAGCAACAGCGTCTCAAAGATACCCTAACAATAAAACTTGTTTATGCATCAAACTTGGCTCAAGCATATCTCGAAAGTTGCATCAAATTTGGCTCAAGCATATCTTGAAAGTTGCATCAAATTTGGCTCAAGCATATCTTGAAAGTTGCATTTTTTTTGTCTGTTTGCCATTTAGACTCCGAACGAAACAACCGAATTAAAAAAATTGGCTAATGTGCAGTAAGCAAGAACTCATGAATTGTTTAGAGCTAAATTCATTCCGATAAACAAAAGGACGAAGTTATGAGAAAATCCATCGATAGCTAACTAATTAATTCATACCGTTCAGAATTTCGAGGTCAAGGGTGTCAACATCGAATCCGGCGTCGAAGTAGTGATCGAACACGTGGCCTGGTGCATCAACGTGTGTCCCAGTGTGAGCGGGGAGCTTCATCTCCGAGTTGTTAGCCAGCGAGCCATTTTTCATACTCTTAGCAAGCCATAAGAAGTTCCCGAGGCCGTCGGAGGACTCCCACGACGGCATATCTGAATGGTATCGGTGGCTGATGTCGATGATACGACCACCTCCGTACACTTCACGGCGAACAGGAATGAGATCATCGGCGTCGGAGCCGGAAGCGGTGGTGGTGGTACAGGACTGATCTAGTCCATACGGAGGAGGATACGCCACGTCGGCGGTGGAGACGGCGAATGGCAGCAGAGCCTGCGCCACCGCGCATGTTAGCAGGAAGAATTGCGGCGGTATCATAGTGGAGAATCACGGCGGATAATACAGTTTCAGAGGAAGTCAATTAATGGAGTTTGAGGATACAATCATTAAGAAAAATATACTCCAATTAATGGTGTTTTGTGTTTAATATTCCATTTAATGGAGTAGTAATTAAACTTTGGGGCCGGCTATCTGCACCCCTAATTTTACTAAACACACCCCATTTATAAATTTAATTATTTAAGAAATTCAAAAAAGGGCAAAATGACAATTTTGCCCTTTTTAATTAAAAAATTAAAAAATTCTCCTATCTCTCTCCTCCCTCCCTCTCGCCTGCTCCTCTATTTTCTCTCTTTTTTTTTTTCTTCTTTCATTCATCCAACCTTAAATTTGTTAACAAAAATCATTTTCTAAGTTAACAAAGTATATAATAATTGTGTGAAATCGTGTAAAAAGAACGAAAAAATAACAACAAATCTGAGGACCCGTTCGACTCTGGTTTGTCGAACACAAAGATGTGTGTTCGATGGTCGAACACACTATAGCGTGTTCGACTCCAGATGGTCGAACACACCTCTTTGTGTTCGACCAGTGGTCGAACACGATATAGTGTGTTCGACTCCTAATAGTCGAACAAAAAGAGTTGTGTTCGACAAACCAGGGTCGAACCGTCCTCAAATTTGTTGTTATTTTTTTTTGTTCTTTTTATACAATTTCACACGATTATTATATATTTTGTTAACTTATAAAATGATTTCTGTTAACAAATCTAAGGTTAGATGAATGAAAGAAGAAAAAAAAAGTGAAAATAAGAGAAGCAGGCGGGAGGGAGAGGGAGGGGAGGAGAGAGGAGAATTTTTTTTTTAATTAAGAAGGGCAAAATTGTCTTTTTATTATTTTTTGAATTTTTTAAATCAAAAAGAAAATAAATGGGGTGTGTTTAGTAAAATCCGGGGTGCGGATAGCCGGCCCCTTAAACTTTTAAGGGGAATAACCCAATTAAAGAAATTGTTTAGTCGAAAAGGTATTGAACTATTCGGATTATTCGGAATTTTCGTTTACTTGGGCTGAGCATCTTAACTATTGTAAAAGCTCATCCAAAATACTTTGGGCTTAGAAATGTTGACTAAAATCTGTAATATTGGGCTCGGCCCTAAATTTTGGTGATCTATCCAGTTGAAGATTGAGTCGATATCTATTGACCATCCTACCCTTAGGTAAATTGAGAAAATAATTTATTTCCACTTTTAAACAATAAATATAAATATAGATTAACCAATGTACGGTTAATAGCCTCAAAATAAAGCCAGATAAAACGACGACGTTTTAATATTTTGGATCGTCGTTTCATGACTAAATACCATCTTCCTCTTATTAATAAAAACCCAAATCTCATAAATTTCTGTAATTTTGATAAATTTCTCAGCACCCTAATATACAGAAAATGACAAGAGAATCAATTCTCACAAATATCTGTAGTTGGGGTAAATTATCTTTACAGCATAACCATTGTAGTGAGGAATTAGAGAAAATTTATTTGTGCACTCTATCTTCATGTTCAGAACCTTCAAATGACCTCAGTTTCCTGCAAAGTTGCATGACAGCTTGATAGACCATTTCAACATCAAAACTGCAATAATGCCACTTATTAAGGTAATTTGAGGCTGAAAGACCAATGGAAATGATACGAACATGATCACAATGAGAATAATGTATAAATGGTATGTGGTATTCCTTTAAATCTAAATCAGAAAAGGGATGGATCAAATTAGATCATGTGATCAATGTCGACTTGAATATGAAATTACTCACGAGAAACAAGCACATCAATTGGTCAAGATACATCTAATGGGCGAGCCCTCAGCCCCGACCAATCTCAAAGGCAAGCAGTGAACTGTATATATTCCTGATGGAACATCGTCAAGTTTCAGCCCTTCGACTAGGATGATCTCCTGACAAATGTTTCACCAAAATCAATACTATGGCATAAAAACATGGATACAGACTTTATAGCTCCTAAGTTTCAGATTTTGAAATGTTCAATAAACAAGAGTAGACATTAAATTGACCAAAACAAGCCAAATATATCTTTCTGTAATTTAGTAACTATTAGCCACATAATCTTATAGATAAATATAACTGACTGATCACTAGGAATCCTGGAAACAGATATATGGTTGCAGAGAAATGAAACTGACGTATAAAATAATCAGAACAGGGATTCTTACCCTGCTCTTGAGAAAAACAAGATGAGCTGGAACTGCATCAACAGAAGCAGCAACAGATAAGTAATCAGTCCCTACAATGAAGATAACAAATGGCTCATCAAGTTTCCAAACAAGTGAGCATTGAAGTGATGTGAAAAAACTTTTATAGCTAAAGAGGAGCAGCATGCTATGCTGGTTTAAGGAACCTGTTCCTTCTAATAAAAACCTAATGCAGAATTATCTTGCATTAGTATACTCTTTATTCGCATATATAATAAGTAAAATTTTACACCATTGCATCTTTACCAAATCAGTGGAAAATCCATATGGAAGCGCATATTTTATCACTCAAAATGCAATAACTGAACCACAGAAACAAAAAGAATTTCGAAATATAGATGAAATTGTGGCACCAACTACAAAGATCAAAATTTCCTTAATCTGATGGACAAGTTACATTTGGAAATTATGCAATCTATAATCATAATTTCAAGTCTTACCCACAAGTTTGATGTCAGTATTATCCACAAGCCACTGTGCGCCATCCTTCATGAATCCCGCATAACTCGTGTCAAATTCCCTCTTGTACATGAGGCGCCTGGAAGAGACTCATAGTTTAGATGCCAAAAAAAAATATATTCAATCTAAAGAAACTGTTAAGAAATGTCGTCTGGTTAAATTAAATATCACATATAATACAATTACTTGATACCACCAGCTATTGATTGAAATAATTTCACATCTGCCACTGAATTTCTTTATTTACTTTTTTATATGGCAGAACAGTTAATCTTTTTGACACTCAAAAGGTAATTGAAAATAGCTAGCATTGTATTGACAAAACTCTACTCCTGTTTAGCTAAATCTAAAGATAAAGCATTTCACACTTTTAGTCCTCAAGAGTGGAAAAGATGACCAAATATCTTAGCATTACATCCATTTTGCAAGTAAATAATATCCTAAATATGAATGAAGTGACCAAATGGAAACTTAATTACCAGTAGACCAAGTTTACTTCATTGCAAGCTGTGAAATTTTAACAGTTTAAATATGGAGTATTGTAATTGATCATTAGAACCGTACCCCATATATTTTGTTACAGGTATCCATAAAGCAATTCTATCGATTCCACACATCCCTACAAATTTTAAGTTTCAAATGGAAAAATCTTTGACAACATTAAATTCTATTATGAAATCTCTTATATATGCGGAAGCAACTTTTACTGGATTTGTCTTGGAGCTCACAGTTTCTTCTCTCTGACAAACATTTTAGATTGACACCTAGTGTCTCCAGAAATAAGGCAAATGTTAATCTTTCATCATTTCACAACAATATCCTGAGGACAACACTATGAAAAGGTCTTGTTGAAATAGAAGCAGACATAGTAATGAAATGCTAACTTGAAGGTTAGAGCAGACCTATAACTAAATGTTATCTATAGAACATATTTTGAGTATCAAATTTATAAGGAAAGTGAAACGAGAAACACTCAAGTACTGCTGAAGCTCAAGATTTTGAAGGTACAATTACAGAAGGCAATTATTTCTCATAACTAGATGGAAAAGAGATATATGTAGTTTAAGCATCCTCAAGGAAATATAGCTATAAGAAGACTTACTACCAATATTACCTGTCCGTATTTAGTGTTCTGAAAAGTACTCTCTTTACTCCCTTGGGAATGTTTAAGGACTTCATAACTTCAGCTGAGAAGCATGAAATAACCAACTTTCAGTAATCAGCAAGCACATCAGTATAGCAATGTGTATAACAAAATTTAGTTCTACGCATACCAGTAATATTTTTGTTCCTTGGAACATCTACAAGCAATGCAGGCCCTGCTCAAACACAGAGAAAATCATGCATCCACAAACGAATAAAGAACATTGGACAATTAAAATCATCTTTATATCAGAATTACCATTAAGGACTTTGAGATCAAGACTATCCACATCAAAGCCTTGATCAAAGTAATTGTCATAAAAATGCCCTGGTGCATCCACATGCGTACCAGCATGAGCCGGAAGTTTCAGCTCAGAGAAATTGTAATCAGATCCATTCTTCATACTCAACAACAGCCTAAGAAACTTCCCAATACCCGTATTGGAAATACCCACTGGTGTATTAGGAGTGAACTTATGAGTAATATCATATATTTCTCCATTTTCATATACTTCTCTTCTTAGAGGCCCCGAGCCCACATCAGCAGCCTTAAAGCAGTTATCCGATCCACCACCATACCCAGAAGGGTATGCACAATCAGATGGCGAGATAGCCAAAGAAAGGATAAGAATTGCTTGCACAATGACCCAAATCATCAAACCACTCATTTCTTTTAATCTTGATGCAAGTGCAACTTTGGGATGTTTTTCACCTTGTTCAGCTTCATAGGCAGCATGAACTTGGGAATTATATGACTTGTACATAGACTAGTTTTTGTGGGACATACTTTGAATCTAGAAGGTGAGACCTATCCACACAAGATATTTTCAAAGTTGGCGGCCAGTACTTATAACAGATCATCAATTGGGGAAAGCAAAAGCGTCCAGATGATATCCTCTATTCTGATTAACATACAATGTGAATTAAATACAAATGAATATAAGAAGAAACACCAAATTCACTGATAATAAAACATGTTTATGCATCAAATTTGGCTCAAGCATATCTTGATAGTTGCATTTCGTCGTCTATCTATCAATAACCAACCGAACTAAAAAATTTGGTCAACTGAGAATGTGCAGTAAGCAGGAATTTAAGAATTGTTTAGAGCTAAATTCATAGATGACGGAATTATGAGAAATTTGATCGATGACTAGTTAATTCATACAATTCAAACTTCGAGGTCAAGCGTGTCAACATCGAAGCCGTCGTGGATATAGTGATCGAACACGTGGCCTGGTGCATCAACGTGTGTCCCAGTGTGAGCGGGGAGCTTCATTAGCCAGCAAGCCATTTTTTATACTCTTAGCAAGCAGAGCCTGCGCCACCGCGCATGTTAGCAGGAAGAATTGCGGCAGTGGCATAGCGGAAAACCTCGCCGGAAAATACAGTTTCAGAGTTGATGGAATTTGGGGATAAATCATTAAGAAAAATATATAGTGTGTAATATTTTTTTATTTTATCGTTTTACAAGAAATTGTTTAGTCGAAAAAGTATTGAATTATTAGGATTATTCGGAATTTGAGTTTTACTTCGGTTGAGCATCTTAATTATTTGAGTTTACTTGGGTTTTCTCTTTCTTTTTTCTTTTTTTTTTTGTTTACTACTTGGGCTGAGCATCTTAATATTGTAAAGCTTGCATAAAATATTTTGGGCTTTGAAATATTGACTAAAACTTTAATATTGGGCTTGGCCCTAAATTTTTTGATCTATCCAATTGAAGATTGAGTCGATGTCTATTGACCATCCTACCCTTAGGTAAATTGAGAAAAAATATATTTCCACTTTTAAACAATAAATATAAATATATATTAACCAATGTACCCATAACTAAATAAACCCACTTCAAACTCTGAGAATTATTATTATTATTATTATTATTATTAGAATTTCAAATAATCTTAAAATTTATTTGCTTTGGCACCAATATTATTGTTAAAATAACAATACTGATCATGAACCTCATGATCATTAATAGTAATCTTGTTATGTTAATAAGACTGGTCCCGATTGTTTTTAGCCTCTAGAACCATTAATTAGATTGATCTAAAAATTTATAAAAAGGTTTGAGATAATAGTCTAACAACTTCACGAGGTTCGAAACAAATGTTGTTGCTAAAATACAGGGTCCATTGGTCTCTTTATCTATACTTACTATTCAGAACTGGTAAATAAAACATGTTTTTTTTTTTTTTGAGTTGCATAAATAACTTAAAATTTTAACTTTTGAATAATGGTAGAAAATTTACAGGTCCTTATTTTTCTCCACTAGATGAAGCTAATAGGGTCATATTCACCATTATTCATTTAAAAGATTGACACGTAGCAAAACGTGTCATTGTTGAAATTGAAAGATTATGTGGACGAAACACACCTAAACACTTCGGAAATATCTTCGTCATATGAATTTGACAATGACGTTTCTGTCCCACTTCCAAATGTTTGTCTGAAAATGAACACGTCTTTCGATTACAAACATATCATTATATACCAGTATATTTTAATTTGTATTTAAAAAACAAATCATAGCCAAAATTCTGATTTTTTTTTTATCCATTGATTGGGATATAACTGTTTTAGCAATCGTGTGGACTAATTTCGATGTCAATTTTGAAATCTGCTTTTATTTTGGAAGTCAGGTTCAAATTTCTCAATCCACTAAAAAATTACACACACACACACACCAGGACATCTATTTACACTTATTTTTTTTGCAAATTTCAATAAAAATTAATTCAACAATTCTCATCCATATCTCTAGATGCATCTCACCACAATATTATAATACACCAATCTAACATTTTTCAAAATTAATTTGACATCTATAGTATTATCATATCATATCTTATACAATTTTAAAATAAATATGTATTCATTATATATATTTAAGAATTTAAAGTCGGAATTTTTCTAAATCCACATAAATTTTAATATCGAGAACTTTTAGAAAGAAAATGATGACCGATTAAAAGTTTGAATATTTAAAAAGTGATTTGAAATGTATACAAAGAAGGTAATTGATTATAAGTGAATGGAAATGTGGAGTCCATTTCAGAATTGAGTAGGTCTTGTGTGAGATCGTCTCACCGTGAGACAGATTAAAAGTATTACATGATATATACAAAAATATTACATGATACACATAAAAGTATTACTTTTAATACTTTTATGTGTATCATGTAATACTTTTGTATATATCATGTAATACTTTTAATCTGTCTCATGGTGAGAAGGTCTCACACAAGACTTTGTCTTCAGAAGAGTATTTGGATCAATTATTTTGAATGGTAAGAATATTTTTGCTTTACTTTCCGAAACAACAATTTGCTTTGTTCGTAGACAAGCAAACGAAATAGCTCATATTATTACTAAAATTCTTCTATTTAAACAGAGCTTTTAGATTACGTAGATGCACGTATTATGAACTTATTTATATTTTTATGATTTGTTGCCATAAAATACAAATGAGAGAAGCCAATTTCCCCTCAAAAAAGAGAAAAAAAAAAAAGGTTACGTCATGACAGCAAAGTTATCACATTAATATTTTCCAAACGTGTAAAATATGTAGAATTTATATATTAAAACTTTTAACCGTCTTTAAAATAGAGAAACTAAGATAGATTATAGATAGGGCTTTTTTTTTCCTGTTTTTTTTTTGTATATTTGTGATACGATTGATTAAGATAGGCTATCTAATTTACATGGCACTATAAAAGTCTACCAGCAGAGATGTATATGCTGGAGCCTAATCCATGGTCCAGCTTCTTTAAAGCCAAGCCATTTAATAATAATTTAATTATAGATGGAAAAGGGGAAAAACATTTTTTCCAGTGCGTAATCAACAAATTTTTTAACCATCTGACTTAAGAATTAAAGGATGAACACAATTGACATTTAAAAAATGTATCACCTATTAAGGAAATAAGCATCCACAATTTAATGAAATCTGCTACAAGTGAAAGAGGATTTGAGATATTTTTACCTGAAATTTTATAAGATGCCAATATATTGAAAATAGATAAATGAGGACTTGTCATTCATAAATGAGAACACATCAATAGATTAATTAGTTAAAGGTTTTTTTTTTCTTTTTTTTTTTGGGTTCCATCTCAAAATTAATAAAAACATAATTTAAATGTCTGAATTATATTTAAAAAAATCTAATTAACAATATCGACACAAACTTACATCAACCAAACCCAAATTATAGCATTAAAAAATAAATATATTATTCCAAAATTATAGTAGTGGCATATTGCATTATTGCTGTGTCCAACTAAGGTAAAAAAACCCCACAGGCCACATCCTTAACCAGTTCACATCACTCCTAAAAGTAAAAGAATATAAACTGCCCAATCTCCGACCACCTCCCTCAAAAATTTCTGTCTATTTTCCCACCTCTTTTCACTATGTCCAGACCCAAATCCTCTTTCTCCACCGTCATCTTCTTCCTCCTCCTCGGCGCCGCTTCCTCTCTTCCACTCCTCTCCGCCGCCGCCTCCGCCGATATCGCCGCCCTCCGCGCATTCAAATCCGCCATCAAACCCGCCTCCATTCCCCCCTCCTCCTGCCTCGCCACGTGGAACTTCTCCTCCGATCCATGCGCCGCCCCACGCGTCACCTACTTCACCTGCGGCCTCACCTGCGCCGCCAACCGAGTCGTCCAAATCACCCTCGACTCACAAGGCTATTCCGGCCAACTCAGCCCCTCAATCTCCGCCCTGACTCAGCTCATTAACCTCGACCTCGGCGACAACGGCTTCTACGGCCCCATCCCTGCTGCTCTCTCCTCTCTTCCCAATTTGAGGAACTTAATCCTCCGAGTCAACTCGTTCTCCGGCGCTGTTCCGCCGTCCATCGCCGCCCTCCGCTCCCTCGAAACCCTCGATCTTTCCCGGAACTCGCTCTCCGGCCCCTTGCCCGACATGAATTCACTCACCGGGTTAACGAGACTCGACCTGAGCTACAACCGACTCACCGGGTCAGTCCCCCGCCTCCCACCGAATCTCAACGAGTTGGCTCTGAAAGCCAACTCGCTATTGGGCTCTCTCACCAAGCACTCTTTCAACGGGTTGAATCGCCTGATGGTGGTCGAACTCAGTGAAAACTCATTCGCCGGAGCTCTAGAACCCTGGTTCTTCCTCCTCCCTTCTCTGCAGCAAGTCAACTTAGCAAAGAACACCTTCACCAGCATCGCCGTCGCGAAGCCTCCGAAAAACTCCGGCGAACTCATCGCCGTAGATTTGAGTTACAACAAATTCGAAGGCTTTCTCCCCGTGAATTTCGCCGATTATCCGATGCTCCGATCACTGTCTCTGAGCTACAACAAGTTTCGTGGGCCAATTCCAAGGCAATACAGCAAGAAGGGATCACCGCTGCAGAGACTGTATCTCGACGGGAACTACCTGAACGGGTCGCCGCCGGAGGGGTTTTTCTCTGGCGAGAGGCCAGTTTCCGGCAGCCTCGGAGACAATTGTCTGCAGAGTTGTCCGGTATCGTCGGAGCTTTGCCTGAAATCGCAGAAACCGGCGTCGATTTGCCAGCAAGCTTATGGTGGGAAACCAAAGTCTTGAGTGTCAGTCAATTTCTGCGGTTCTTTTTTAATTTTTTCTTTCTAGAGATTAATATTTATTTTTTACTGTTCTGGAATTTTTTGGCATTGTAAAATTACAAGTATTTATTTTAATGATCTAATAACGTAGCAGTAGGACCACCAATCTCTTGTGCCAAATATTTAATGATTAATGATAGATTTATTTTAATTTTTTATTTATTTCAGAAACATGTTTAGTTCTAATTAATATTTATTTGAATTTGGTGGGGAAAAAAAAAAAGATGAGCAATCGAAAATTTATTTTAATATTTGCAACGATACCTTATGCTTTTAATAAATGGCGAATCAATGACCTCAAAAATAATGAAGCATTTATGAAATGTTATGGTTATATATATTATTAAATCTAATAAAAGATTCGTTTGTAATGATATCTTGCTATAAATATATATGTATCATATTAGTTCATAAATGCAATTTTAATATATAATATAATTATTAACTAGTTTTAAGTTGCAATTTATAGAGAATAATTATCCTTTTAAATTGCTAAATGTTTGGGTGAATGGTTGGCTCGAAAACTGATCACCAACCCTATAAACTGTACAATGTATCCAATAAAATAAAATAAAAATAAGGCAATATTTAATTTATTTTGGTCGGAGGTAAAAGTTGCGTAGACATCAAATAATCCTTTTTAATTTCTCTTTTTTTTTTTTTTTTTTTTTTTGGGGTTTGTGGATTGAATTGATAGTTAATTATTTTTTATTTTTTATTTTTTATTTTAATGCATGTCGGTGTATTAAATTTAAAATGTAGTAGTTAGGGGAAAAATAGATATGTAGGCAGTCTTGGGAGAAGATAAATGAAATTTTTAAGGCCATAAACATAGGTCATAGTCTTTGAATAAGGATTGATCTCTTACGGAAATGTTTCACAAATTCAATTTTATAAGATAATTTATAAAATAAATATTTATTTGTGAAAATATATGTTTCATTAATAAACTTTGTATCATGATAGTATGTATATATATCAATACGATAATATTAATATAATTTTTGTATGAATATTAATATAGATTCTTTGTAAGGTAATGTTATATAAATTGAGTAAATTAAAGCCCACATTTACGCTAGAAAGTAAATATGATAAGTGGCTTGAAATCTATGTTGGGAATCCAATGTAAGATATTTAACATAGTTTCCATATGTCTACACGTAGACATATGTTACATCACTTTATAAGAGTTATAAATCGAGTTCAATTGTGATTTACTAGAATTTTCAATTTTGATTATTCTGAAAATTTAATTGTTATGATATTCAGACTGCACCATAAATTTGAAATATAGGTGTAATGAATAATTTTTTTATTTTATTTTCTGGACTAAGATGCCAAATGTCAATCTAACTTCTATAAATAGTCGTGTCACTCTCTTATTGCTTCCGTCTTTGATTACTAATAGCCACACCCCAAAACTTACTAAACACACTTCATTTCTATACAAATAAAAAATATAAAAACACTAGAAATGAGGTGTATTTAGTAAGTTTTGGGGTGCAGATAACCGCACCCTTACTAATATTATTTGAGTTTATTAAATTTTCGATCTCCATTTAAATTATTTGAAAGGTTATTTCTCATGTCATCTCACCAAACAAAAATATTTTTCCTATGATCATGCTTTTTCCTATGTTTTAATTGTGGAGGGTTTATGTTTGAAGAATATTGCATATATTTGAAGGTGTGTTTGCAGTTTATCTATATAGGAAATCTATGTTATTTATTTTATTGTATTTAATAATTTTTTTTTTTTTTTAAAAAGGTACTATTTACCCAAAGTTCCACTACACCCACCACCCATGTGCAAAAAAGCTAACTAAAAGTTGTGATTTTAATTTTAATTTTAAATATTTTTTATTTGGGATGAAAAGTAGGATTCATTAAATTCATTTCTAAAATAATCTATTTGGCTGATTTACTTAGAAAATATATAGTGTTGATTTTACATTTGAAATGTCATTGAAAATTTATAATCTTTGATGTCAGAAGACTGAAATGCAGTAAGCCAATTAATTAATTTTCCAATAAAACAAACCTTTCTGTCATTGATACTTTTTTAATTGAAGAATCAAGAATCTCTAATATGTTAACAGTGCAAACTATATTCTTATATTATGTCTCAAGAAAAGGGAGTTGGAACAACTGCAACAATACAAATAATTTCAATTTTAATTTTAATTACTTTGGATATATATAAATTACTCATGGCATGTTTGAACACAAAGATTAAAAAATCATTTGACATTCCAATATATGACTGCAAGATAGAATAATGGATAATTTTTTGGAAAAAAAAAAATGTAACCTTTTGTACAAATTTTAAAATTCATCTTTATCAATCCTCAACATTATTTATTGCTTCAACTTAACTAAAGAAATAATGATATCATTGGAAATGATCTAAATTATCAAGTTTGAAATAATAAAAATACTGTAACGGCGAATGGAATACGTACAAATATTTGAATATAAGAAGAGGAAATTAAATTAAGTAGTTAGGCAGAGTTTGGCATGGGGTTTATATTAATTGCATTTGTAGGGAAGATTTCTTACATAAGTTGAACAAAGATATCAACGCACATGCTCATGTCTTGATAACCGTTTTGGTTGGTGCATTTGCCAATCAATCTATTTATCTTTAGGTAAACTAAACAACTCTTATAATAATCAATTTAATACACTCACTGTCACCTATATTAATTCAGTGTGAGATGATTAATTTAAGGTAATTATGTTGTATTTTTGGTCTAATCATTGACTTCAATAAAACACAAATCAGTTACAAATCATATAAAATGTAATTATTCAATAATAGAATGTCTCAAATCCTAACTAATTACACTTATCAATGACATATTTGCATTGAGTAGCTCTTGTGTAAGTCAATTCGACCCAGTTAACAATTAAAGTCAATGCTCAAGCTCAAAGTCAAAAATCAACTGTCAAAATAAAAAAATCAACGGTCAACAATCAATGCCGATCAACGTCGTTGACTTGAGTATTACATAATATACATAAAAGTATTACATGATACTTTTATATGTATTATGTGATATTTTCAAAAAGTATTACATGATATACATAAAAGTATTACATGATTACATTATTAGAATAAAACATCATGTAATATTTTTATGTATATTATGTAATACTTTTATGTATATCATGTAATACTGTTATGTATACTTTCAAAAAATATTACATGATACATATAAAAGCTTTTATGTGTATTATGTGATACTTTCAAAAAAATATTACATGATATATACAAAATATTGCATGGTATTTTATTCTCATAATGTAATACTTTCAAGTGTGTCATGTGATACTTTCAAAAAATATTATATGATGTACATACAAGTATTACACGATTTATTCCTATAATGTAATACTTTAATTTGTATCATGTAATATTTTTATGTGTATAATGTGATATTTTCAAAAAGTATTACCTAATGTACATAAAAGTATTACATTTGACTTTTGTTGATTGGGTGTTGACTTTAACTTTTGAATTTGATTAGTTGACTTTAACTAATTGATTTTTGACTTTAACTTGTCAACAGGATCAAACCCGACTCATCTCATGAAATGGGATCTGTGAGACCGTCTTACTCAAAACTTTATCATTTGCATTATTTCGTGGGCTCTGATGGGCTCGCAAGGGATTTAGACTCTTCAAAACGCCAAGTGCAAGTGCAAGTGCAATGAACTTTGTAATCAATACATATTATATTATTGAAAAGTATGACCATATATATATCATCGACCTCAAAAATAAACGTGAATATATGTTCTCTATGACAACATCGAATAATATATTTATTTCAAAAATGATGCTTGGTTGAACCTGAAAGGACTAAACAATAACCACTGAAGATCGAGAAGAAAAATGGTTAGTCACTTGTTTAAATATTGCCAACTCTTGGAAAAGGTGCAAAATTTGTGGTATCGAGGTTAAGAAAAATACGTTTACAATGGTTTAGATTAAAATCAATAAGTTCAAAATATAGTTTATATTGTGAGCACGATACATGCAAATTAAATAATACTACCTCCGTTCCATAACACTTTGCACCCTTATTTGTGTACAGTTTAAAAAAAAAATTGAATAATTGCTTTATAAATGAGGGTATAAGAGTCAATTCTACTTTTTCTAATGGAATGATTAGTTTGAATGTTTGTGAAAAAGTAATGGCATTGTGTGTAAATAAGTGTGTATTGTGAGGGTAAGAATTGTGATAAAATTTGTTATTTTTTGATGTACAAAGTGTTTGGAGACAGATTAAAAAGGAAAGTGTGCAAAATGTTAAGGGACGGAGACGGAGGGAGTATATAGGTATAACATCTATAAGATCGTACGAAGCCATTTTAATACACCATCAACCCATGTAATTACACAAGAAGAAATACATGATCATATATATGAAGGATAAATCTACAAAATTGAATCATAAACAGAATCATTCATATATATTCTAGAAATAGGTTGAAAAAGAAAAAAGAAAATCATGATGAGGATTGTTGTTGGAAAAAAGTGGTTAAATTGAAATGAGGTGGCATGAAGAGCTTCTGGCGTTCCCATCGGCCTTTATCATTGCGATAGAGAGAAGGATGATTGTTGATGCTCCAAAAGCACTTGGTGCACCTGGACCGGACGGTATAAGCCCAGAAGAAGCCATGGCTGTTGGGGGTGACGTACAAGTAGCACCAGCGCATGGGGAAAGCCACGTGGTGGAAATCGAACCTGTAGGTGGCGTTGGGTGGAAGCTCATACAGGGAATCACCCTTATTCGTCATCTGGCACATGAACCACACCGGATACTGCCCGTCATTCGCCAGCGTTACTTCCACCTTTGGAAACCACTCCAAGCTCGATGCCGGCTTGGCGGACCCCGCTATCACAACCACCACCCCCAACCACACGGCGCCGATGATATTCGTCGTGCTTGCCATGGAACTCATGCACCGGAAGACACAACCCTCTCTTCCTCAATGGACAACAATTTGTGCCTTCTTTCCCCATTTTTATTCAATGGAGCTAATAAATATTCCTCTTTTTTTTTAACGGTATTTATGGATGGTCTAAGTTTGTGGTATTATAGAAAATTAAGGGATTTTTCTCTTTTTGTACATGTGGTTTAGAGTGTGGATATTATAGACGTAGAAAGATAGGAATTTCAACCCTTGATTTTATTTTCTCATCATGAATCTATCTATAGAAATACTATAAACACGATTTTTCAATCCATTCAAAAATTAAAAATTTCAGTACCACATCATTAGAAGGAGAAAAAAAGGTTAGGCAAGAAATGAAGAATGTATTTCAGAAGAAGAAGATAGAAAATGATTAATTCTCGGATGCAGATTGGAAAATGAAGATTGAGGCGAGAACTCCGACCAATATGGTGACAACCAACACCAACGTTGGCAATGGAGTTATGAGCCCAAAAGTCTGCACAAAATAGGAAAAGAGTCATTCTTCGGTAAGGACATTTTGCCTATGCTTTGCTTTTCTTTTTTTCTTTCTAAAATCTGTTTTAATGCACTAAAATCACACAATTAGAAGAAGAAAAAGAAGAGATTACAGATTACAATAGCCAATACCATAACCCCTAACCACTGTAAGTAGTTATCTTGAACCTAGGAATGAAGTATTTGTAGTTAAGTCATACATACCTCAAGGAGTCCTTTGCCTGTTGAAAATTCAACAGTAACCACAGAAGCAAAGCCAACCATGGCTAGCCGCCCAACCCATATACCTAAACCATTCCCCTCATTGCTGCTCTCCTCACTTCTAATTGACATTGATTTTGACTTTCTATGCTTAAATCCTCTCTGAATCACTGAAAATTGAAATCCATTCACGTTTATCCGATTTAGAAGAAAATGCACAGTTTCAACAAGACAAAGTTTCGAACAACACTTGAGATTTTATTCGCAACTACTAAATGGCCAAAATCAAACTCCTTACATAGAGGAGAGCCAACGGCGAATGCCGTCCCAGATTTGCGGAGGAAACGAGCAGAGGAAGCCGTTTTGGCTGCACTCACGGCGGAAATTTCTGCAAATTACAGAGTGCAATTACAACTCTAGTACGAGAAGCTTCTAGGATTGTACATAAAAATGGGAAAGGGAATTCGGATCTCACCGGCGGAGGAGCAGAGAGAGGAGGAAATCTGTGCGGCGGCGGCGGCCATTTAAGCTGAGACCTCAATTTCGATATCAGATATTCTTTTTTTATCTTCAGCAAACTGAAATGGGGGTGGGTGTATTGAGATGCGAATAAAGAAGAGGTAGAATAAGACACGTGTCATAATGAGGCTCTCAAAAAGTTATGGCCTCGATTTCGCGCGTTTTAATAAACAACCGTTGGTAATTAAAATTGCACGTTTGGAAAAGGGATGGACTAATAGCACCTCATTGAATTCTAAGAGCATCAATTTTAAAAAATAAAAAATAAAAAATTTCCGAATTTACCTTTAAGAGTAGAATAATTAGTTTCGTTCGATCATATTGACCGAACATATAGAAGAGTGTTCGGCCAACACGAACTACTCGGATTCAATGGTTTTTTTTACCTTTTTTCCTACAATTTTCACACGATTTTTGCACATTTTAAAAATTCGTAAAATGTTCGTCATTATATTGGCATTATGTATGACCTAAATGACTTAAAACAAAAATTAGAAAAATCCGAAAAAAACATTTAAAAATCGAAAAACGGCAAATTGACTTTTTTGCCCCTCAAACGACCCCAGATGGCCAAAATCCATCGTTCATCAGCACCTGTGTTTGATTTCTCGCACCGTTTTGCAAGTCGTGTGCAAATTTCAACACATTCCGAAATATTTGACTTTTCCCGACAAAACGTATGAAAATCCGCCGTGTTGACCGAGCAGAGTCGTTCGGCTGTGTTGGCCGAACATGTTGAAGACCGTTCGGTCGTCTTGACCGAATATGTTGAAGGCCGTTCGGCCGTCTCGACCGAACGAAACTAGAGTTTCTAACCCTAAGGGTAAAATCAGAAATTTTTAATTTTTAATTTTTTTTTTTTAAAATGGGGTGCCCTTATAAATTACTGGCTGCTTTTAGACTTCCCTTTGGAAAAACTGATTTGGAAACTTGATTGAGTTGACTTCAAATCACCGATGTTGATTATTTTTTGGACCGCACATTGTAGTATTGATTTGCAAACACGCTTTTAACAAAACGAGAAACGCTTTTTTCCAAAAACCGACGCTCCTTACAACGGATATGTCGATTTAGTGCATCTCATTCCTCTCTCTCTCTCTCTCGCTCGCTCCAAAATCCATCCACTGTGAAGAACTTGTTCAACATTCATTCCAAGAACGTAGTCATAGTAATGTCTAGTGTTCTTCCTCATCCAGTTAGAATCCCTATCTGTAATTCATCATCTCACAAATTCCGGAAATACCCTCCGCCGCGGCCGCCTGCTTTTCTACCTCACTCTTCGTCTTGGGTGACGCAACGACTAAGTTCAAGATTCTGGTTGCGTAGAAATGGGCTTCTTCTTGCTCGGGCCGAAGACAAGGCCCGGGGAGAATCTTCTACTTCGTCGACTAAACCGCCACCCAATGTATAAAATCTGCCTCTGCTCCTAATTTCATCTCTTTTGCTTGTTTTCTTGAATATGTGATGCTGAAAGATTGTGTTTTCTTGAAGTATGTGTTTTCTTTTTAACATTATGGTTTTGAATTCAATGACATGCTATTGAGCGGTGGATCATGTATCGGTATTTTTGAGAGATTGATAGAAGGTCATGCAAGAATTTTGGAGAATATCAGTTTGAAGCTTGAGTCTTTTTCATTGTTGATTAATAAATGTTTTAGGTTCACTTGCTGTGTCATTTCTTGCCCACCCTTATGTCTGAAAAAGTTGTATTTTAGACTGACTGGACTTGCTTATCATCAATTTGATACAATTGGGCAAGTGTTGTCAGGATACTTTTGTGGATAGTTCGTTCTAGCTCATGGGTATGCTATAATGCTTTTCAGTTTTCCCCCTTTTCAGTCATAAATGGACTCAATCTAACTATAGAACTGTGTTCATGTAGGACTTGAGTCCACCTGGAACATGTGACCCTTTGTGTTCTGTTGATGACACAAGCTCTGAAGAATTTGAAGCCAGTTACCAACCAAAGACAGATCTGTTGAAAGCTCTTGCGATTCTTGCAGCTTCTGGAATTGGAGCACTGGCAATAAATCATTCTTGGGTTGCAGCAAATCAGGTTTATCTCCAACTGCATGAATCTTTGAATTTTACATTCTATTTTGACTCATCAATCAACAAATCTTGTAGTTACAGCCTCCCCTGAACCCCCCTCCCCCCCTAAAAAAATAAAAAATATTTGTTCTAACGAAAATCTGGTATTTGGACCAAATTCTGGTGATTAGGATCTTGCTATGGTATTGTTATTTGGAATTGGCTATGCTGGAATAATATTTGAAGAATCTCTTGCCTTCAACAAAAGTGGAGTTGGACTTCTGATGGCTGTTAGCTTGTGGGTCGTAAGGAGCATTGGGGTAAGGTTTAGACTTCAGTCTGCCATCAAAATATTCTAGTAATAAGATTTTTTCTGTGAACTGTAAATATAACCTTCCAAATGTCTCTTTTTCTATGGATTACAAAAATCGTACTCTCCAAGCTAATTGGGAATAACTGTCTGGCATTCCCTTCTCACTTAATCATGCAAATTCAACATGAAATGTTCTTTGACAGGCCCCATCAACTGAGGTAGCTGTTTCAGAGTTGTCTCATGCATCTGCTGAAGTCAGTGAAATAGTGTTTTTCTTGCTGGGTGCAATGACCATTGTTGAGATAGTTGATGCTCATCAAGGATTCAAGCTGGTCACGGACAATATCACCACTCGCAAGCCAAGAACTCTACTTTGGGTGGTATGTCTTCATTCTTCAAAGCCTTTTATATTGTCAAGTAACTTTTTGACCTTAAAAGTTTAATTTTATAAAGCATCAATCATTACTGGAAAGCTGCTGAGTTTTAGTGTCAAGTGAGTGGTGAGTTATAATCATCATGCACAAAGACAACTGATTGAGCAAACATTTGTTATACGTTCATAACTCTGCAAGTTAGCCTTGTGTAGGGATAAAGGAAAAAGTATTTACAATATGTCACAGTGAAAGCACCTGAAACTAATCTGCTAATAATCTTGTAATTTGTACATGTGATCCATATTGTGATGTTCAACTAACTGATGCTGATAACTCCAGATTGGTTTCGTGACGTTTTTCCTCAGCTCAATCCTAGACAATTTGACATCCACTATTGTTATGGTGTCATTGTTGAGAAAGTTGGTACCGCCTTCGGAATACCGAAAGTAAGTGCCTCATAGCACCTCTGTCCTCTTTTTATGCAGATATAGATTACTTAAGCATTTAGTCCCATGAATTCCTTTGAATCCATTCTGTCGATTTTCAACACTTCACATAGTTTATTTGTGTCCATTGATTGAAAGCATTGGCTTAACTAGATCACTAAACATTTTTCATTCTATAGCTGGAAGATGTTGAGAGACCACGAACATCATGCTTGATTTGTAGTCTGATCATTCTCCTTTAATCAGCTTGCTGTTGAGTATGATAATGAAAATGACTTGGGTCTGTAATCTGTATTTTGCTATTATGGACTCAAAATGAAACATTTATGCACTCTATAAGGTGCCAAGCATCTGAAAGAATTCACTGTTAGAGAAAATAGGTGACAATCTTGACCTTGGTTTAATGCATTTCAAAGGAGAGGGAGGGAGATTTTGTGCATGAATTAGGTATATATTGATTAGAGGTTATATTGTAACCATAGATCTATTTTGACAGGCTTCTAGGTGCTGTGGTTGTTATAGCAGCAAATGCTGGTGGAGCTTGGACACCGATTGGTGATGTTACTACCACTATGCTCTGGATACATGGTCAAATATCCACATTGCAGACGATGAAGGTTCTTCTATTATAAGATGATCTTCAAATAACCATTTGAAATTATCATTGAGTTCATATTTATATTGTATAAGGAATTCCATGTTCACATCTTTCTCTTTGTTATTTTCTTTCTTGTGGCCACAGGACTTAGCAATTCCATCCCTCGTTTCACTCACGGTTCCTCTGGCTCTTTTGTCCCTCACTAGGTACCCTTTTAAAAAAGAGAGCTTTTAATGTCGCCCTATATATTTCTAGAAAAAATGTTGGCAATTAGAAGCTCTTGACAAATAAAACATACTCAGCCTTTTTACTTATCCAGTGAAGTTAATGGGAAAGGACAGAATCAAGCAGATGTTTTGGCATCGGAGCAGATGGCTCCTCGAGGCAAGCTTGTTTTATCGGTGGGAATTGGTGCTCTGGTATTTGTCCCCGTTTTCAAAGCTTTGACAGGCTTACCCCCTTACATGGGTATGCTACTTGGACTGGGAGTTCTTTGGATCCTCACTGACGCGATTCACTATGGAGAATCTGAGAGACAGCGGCTTAAAGTACCACAAGCTTTATCAAGAATCGATACTCAAGGAGCTCTTTTCTTCCTTGGTATCCTTCTATCAGTCAGCAGGTACTGCTCAATCCTTACCTTCTCGAAGTTCTTAGAATTTGTTCTCATATAATCAGTTCTACTTTACAGCCTGGAAGCAGCAGGTATTCTACGAGAATTAGCTAATTACCTCGACTCCCATATACCAAACATTGAGCTGATAGCAAGTTCAATTGGAGTTGTGTCTGCAATTATTGACAATGTCCCATTGGTTGCCGCGACAATGGGGATGTACGATCTCGCTTCATTTCCTCAAGATTCGGAGTTCTGGCAGCTGGTGGCATACTGTGCAGGAACAGGTGGGTCCATGTTAGTGATCGGATCCGCTGCTGGTGTTGCGTTTATGGGGATGGAGAAAGTGGACTTCTTTTGGTACTTGCGTAAGGTATATATGCTGTGACGAGACAAAATCTGGTGGTTTTGTGATGAATGTATTTTTACTTCTACTTTTTTGGCAGGTAAGTGGCTTTGCTTTTGCTGGTTATGCTGCTGGTATTGCTGCATATCTGGCCATCCATAATCTCAATATTTCCCTTCCAACGACTCTAGCTCAGGTTCCGTTCCTTTCTGGATCGTAATATTAAAGGGTAAATTACCTTTGAGGTTGGCCTATTTGAAATATGCCCTCCAACTGGTGCAATTTGGGAAAAAGTTCAAACTGAGAGTTGAAGTTTTCTCAGAGTTGGAGATTATAAGTTAGGTATATTCTCTCTCCAAAAAAAAAAGGTTAGATGTAAGAGGATGGTCTGGTAAATGAGACCAATTGTGAGGGAAATGCGACATCATATTTTCATTTCATAGCATGTGTAAGAAATGAGACATAATATATTAGTTTCATGGCCTGTGTAAGAAGATTGTGTCAAATACTTGATCGAAATGAGTTTGGAAAGGGAAGATGTAAAGTGTACTGAACCATACTTATAAAGATAAGGTGTGTACTCAAACATGCCCAGTTGTTTACTCAACTTGATTCCGATAGGCAATGAACTTGTAATGTTAACCATCATGCACAATCGAGTAGAGATTGTTCAATATAGATTTAATTGAGTCAAGTTCAAGCATTACAATACCTGAATAAATAAATACAAAAATAGGGAAATTAGAAATCATCTTGGGTTGACGACAAAATTTCCTTACATAGAACCAAGAAAAACAACAAGAAGATTAAACACAAAATTCAACTGCTTTAGCTGGATTATTCAGCTTCCTAAGCCAAAGCTTCTAAAGAAGACATTCAAACTCATCAAAATTGTATAAATAGCACTACAACTTAAGGTACACAAATTCCTCAACAGCTGAGATCTCTCCAATCCTCTTCAGGGACTGCTTGCTTGGCTCCTCATCGACTCCAATCGCCATCACAGCTTGCTTCCTTGGAGCTATCCTTCCAACACTCATAAAGCTCACATTCACGTTCTCCTCTCCAAGAATGCTCCCGACTTTCCCGATCATTCCAGGCTGATCAACTTGCCTGCAAAGTATTAAACTGCCTTCCAAGCTCACATCCACTTCAAAAGATCCCACCTTTGTCAGATGTGGAATTCCATCCTTGACTCGGCCTTCCACTGTAACGTCACCAGAATCAGAAATGGCACTAGCGAATTTTGATTCCACATTAGCAATTTGAACTTTGATACTCTCGAGTGGGCTTTCGGGTGAACCGTCTAGGAGGATCCGTTCTTCAGTTAAGCGAAGACCTCTCTGTTTAGCAGTGAAATCAGCGTTCACCAAATTCACGAAAACACTTGAGATAGGCTCGATCAGACCCTTGGTGATCATGGCACGAAGCAACCTTGTGTCTAGATCATCTGGAGCTCGGGCAGAAGAATATGAAACTTTGACAGTTTTTACACCATCTCCACCTGCTACTAATTGAACAGCAAGTCTACCAAGTTTTTCAGCAAGAGCAACATAAGGCTTCAACTCTGTGAGGACCTGCAATCAAGAAATTTATATCATAAAAATTTCAGCAGCTTACCATGTTGTTTCAAAGTAATACAAGCTTCTGGATAGTTAAGCTAAAGAATCATTGGCATTATAAAAGATCAATTAAGTTATGGAGAATGAAGCACATATTTGCACGTTCTTGTACCAATATATATTATTTCACATATTGTTCAGTGTCGGAGGCACATATTATGTACTCCACTACATTGCCCATAATTTTAATATTAAACAAAAAGATTTGTGTATAAGAAATCTAAAGATCAATTTAGTTTGCAGTTCAAAATTCAGGAATACATATTACAATAAACTTTTAAAAGTACCTCAGCAGGAACCATGGGTGCGTTGACAGCAGTGGCAGCAAGCTCCCCCTTCAATGCTCCAACCACAGCTTCTGCTATTTCAATAGCAACCCCTTCCTGGATGTAAATTCAAACAAAACCATGGCATAATATTAAGAACAACAGATGCAATTGTAGAGAGAGAAGTGAATACAGAGTAGTTAACAAACCTGAGCTTCCATTGTACTCGCACCAAGATGTGGAGTTGCAATTACATTCTCATTTTGTATCAACTTGTTATCTTTTGCTGGTGGCTCTTCAGTGAAGACATCAAGTGCTGCCTGAATTGATATACTACAAGATTAGTACATAGGTTCAAACTAAAACCCCATATTAAGTATCAATGTAAGAAATCATTTGTTCGTTCAGTATGAAGCACAAACCTGGGCCACAATGCCAGCATCAATGGCCTTCAACAATGCATCTTCATCAATAACACCTCCACGAGCAACATTAATGATTCTAACACCTTTTTTCATCTTTGCAAAATTTTCATCATTTAGAATTTTTGATGTAGAAGCAGTGAGTGGCATGTGAAGTGATATGAAATCAGCTGTCTTCATAGCCTCGTCAAAGCTGACAAGCTCTACACCTATAGCACGAGCACGATCGGCGGCAGCATAAGGATCGTGTGCAATGACATGCATACCAAGCCCCTTGGCACGCCTGGCAACTTCTGATCCAACCTTACCAAATCCCATTACTGCCAGTGTCTTGCCAACAAGAGATACACCTACGTACTTGGTCCTCTGCCATTTGCCTGAATTGATTTCCAACACAATAACTTGAGAAGATTTTCCAACATAAACATTATCATTAAGAATAAGGGTCAAGCTGTGGTATTCCGTTCCAGATTTTCTATTTAATATACAATTCTGAACTTCTTCAAGGGAAAAACACCGCAGATATCTAATCAGTTATTCACTAAACTGGAAACAAATTGTGCTGAGAGATGAAAAAATGCAGCCTTTAAAATAAAATACTTTCAAAAAGTTAAATTTTTATATACTGAATTTCAGAGATTTTTAAATAAAGTATCTTTCATCTCACTGTAGTAGAATAACTTTGGGGTATCTTTAATCAGATCCAACACAAGATCCAGTTTTTAAAGTGCTTTTCCCATGTCGCAAAGTCTAAATCCAAAACTACCACGAAATTAATAATAAAAAGCGTCTGATTAAATGCAGTCATCCTAAAAAGAGCTCAAGCACAACAACTGTTTGAGTAAATGTCTGACAATTACACTATATTGGACGTGTTTGGTTGAGATGCTTGTGAAAATCAGAGTAAACTACTAACCAGCTTTGACAGAGGCATCTGCTTGAGCAATGTTCCTCGCCATGGCAGTAAGCAGCGCGATCCCATGCTCCGCCGCGGCGACGGTGTTAGCCGTCGGCGCATTCACCACAAGACACCCGTGCTCAGTCGCCGCCGCCAGATCCACATTATCAATTCCCACGCCGGCTCTGCCGACGACTTTGAGCCTCCCGGCGGATGACTCAAACACGTCGCGGTTCACTTTGGTCCCACTCCTGACAATCAGAGCGTCGCAGAGCGAGATCTTGGTGCAGAGCTCCTCGGGGCTGAGATTATACGAGCAATCGACGTTGGCGAACTCTTTGAGGAGTTTCAGCCCTGCCTCTCCGAGCTTCTCCGCCACTAGAATCGTCGGCTTCGCGTCCAAGGCGAGGACGATGAAACGGCGGGGTTGGTCGCGGTGGCGGCGGAAGGAGAGGTTGGTGATGCCGAAAGTGGTGGAGAGGGAGCGGTTGCGAAGCCAGGAGACGGCGGTTGACGGTGCCGAGGCTTTGAGGGTTGTCGACGAAGCTGACGCCGCCATTTGAGAAACGGTGTCGGAGTGAGAGCGGCGGGGGTTATGCTACTGGGGTTTTGAAGTCAGAGACTATAAAAGAAATTTCTGTTTATTTATAAACCTACACTGAATTTGCCAGATAATATATTAAAGCATATACTGTTATTTTAATTGGATACTCGTTTATTAAATATCTCAATTCTATTCTTCATACCTAATGGTGCCCACGGTTTTGAAAACACCGGAACCGGCCGGTTCGAAACCGGGGGGAAATGGTTTGGGACACCATTGACTGGTTTCGGTTTCAAACCGGAACCGTGAACCGGTTTCATCCGATTCGGTTCCGGTTCCGTATGTTGGAATTTTCCATAACCGTCGGTTCGAATCGCCAGCCGGTTCAACTGCCGGTTTTCTGAATTTTTTTTTTTTGTTGAAAAATTGTGAAAATGACATGTGTCGCTGGATTCCGGCGAAAACTAACTGTTGTGGCCGGAACCTGCGGTTCGTGCGATTTTTTTTAATTTTTAAATGCCATGTGTTAGGTCCGGATCGCTCGACCGGATAAACCGGCGGTTCGAACAGCCGGTTACGGTTTAACTGGCAGTTACAAACCGGAACCGAACATACCCTGGTTCGGTTCCGGTTAGCCCTTTCCCGGTTGGCTAAACCGCCGGTTCGGAACCGAAACCGGCGGTTCGGTTAAACCGGGCACCACTATTCATACCTACCACTTTATATTAAGAATTTTTTTTAAATGATAAATCTTTCCATTAAATCATTTAATTCTGTAAGAGTTTTTGAAATAAAATTTTCTTACTGAAATCGTACATATTTTGAAACGCAATGAGTAATAGCAGTTTCTTATATATTGTAAAATTTCATTTTTTCTAAAATATATGTTATAATAGAGTAATAAGATCTATTCAAATACGAAATCAAATCTTATTTTACCTACTAAAATGAGAATTGGTTGTTGGACTTGAAGTTGGTGTCGTGTTAATATGGAAGAACTCATGCTACATATTTAGATACTAATATTTTTTGGCAAAAACTTTTGTGCACAAGGTGCACGGATCCAAATCGGTGCACAACAATACTGTTATATTATATGAGTGATACTGTTATAATATGAAGTAATACTGTTATATTATATGAATGATACTGTTATATTTAATATAACTGTATCACTCATATAATATAATAGTATTGTTGCACCTTGTGCACAGAAGTGTCATTCATAATTTTTTCGTTTCCACTTTCTATTGATGTCAAGAAAATTCAAAAAATATATTTATGTAATAGATACCAACTACCAATTTTAAAAGTGATTGGGATATCATAAATTAATTATAAATATTAACCATCACAAAGAACAGTAAGTGAGTAAAATAAAATAAAATCAAGTTGGTGGAGGACCAAAATCCCAAGTTGGCTTTCTCAACCCGCAAAAATCTATAATTTATCAATAAATTGAGTTGGTGGGCGTGGGCCCCACTCATTGATATATATATATATTTTTTTTTTTCATAGTATCCAAAACAAATATTTATAATTATTTATAGGTCATGATAATTGAGCTTAACTTAGATAATATGATTTTCTTTTTCATTATCATTATATGTATTTTGTCAAAAACACTTACTAACCAATAATTGTTAGAGTGACACTCCTGTGCACAAATCTAGATTTGTGCACAACAATACTATTATATTATATGAATAATACTGTTAAAACTATATATAATATAACAGTATCACTCATATAATATAAATGTATTACTTCATATAATATAATAGTATTGTTGTGCATAAATTTGGATCCGTGCACTTTGTGCACAAAAGTTTTTGTCATAATTGTTTTGTGTTCGGTTAAGTCTTCCTAGTAAAACTGTAAAAGTGTATACAGTATTGTCTAGTCTTGTAAATAGGTCAAGACTTTATCAAATTGGTTAAATCTGGTTTATTTATTTATGTTGAATATTTATTTTATTAAAGTCTACATTTGGTTTAATAAGGTTTATGTATTAAAAAGACTCAAGATAAGAGCAAGGCCATTAGTAGCCCAACTTAAGGTGGGCTCCCCAGAAATTATAGCCCAATTAAATGGACCTCAATATCGCAATTGCCATGTACTGGTCCAAGCGAAAGCCCATTATGAGACGAACTTAACCTAAAGGCCCACTAGTAAGAAAAGCGTGTGGATAAGAGAAGCAAACCAGGCCTAATGGGCTTCAAAAGAGGCCCAATTGCAATAGTACAAAAGTTAGCTATCAACATACAAATTGGAAACTAGACGAATAGTCGAATTTATTTTCTTAATTAAATCCTAAACCATTGAGATTAAAATTTTGTTTATCTTACTATGAGAAAAATATATGTTATTAAATATAAAAAATTAAAATAAAATATTTAGCATATTTAATAAATTTTAAATTTAGCAACTACATAAATATATAACAAATTAATATTACATTTTAAAATATTAGAAAATTATGTACAAATAATTAAAATTGACTGATCTGATCGATTAGACCAGAATTTTATAAATTCTGAATTAATCAAAATGAAATAAATGTCGGTGTTGATGAAAAGGGCTGAATTATATTGATTAAATTTTGGTCTCAAATGGACGCGACAGCTTATATGCTCGTCATCAATTTAAATTCCTCTGCTTTTGATGAGTCACATTAATCAATCAATCAAATCTTACACACACATGCAATAACTTTAATAATTGTGTTCAATTGCTTAACAACAAAGCAAATATTTATAGAAACCACTCCATTAAATAATGCTAATTAAATAAAATCAGCTTAATTATGAACAAGATTCACCACTTCACATTCTAAGTCAAAAAAGATCAAAGCAAACAAACCCTTTATCCCCTTTTGCCTTGCAACACCATCATTAGTTTGAACAACATGGGATTTTTTCTAACACATGAAGAGCATCTTTCATGCAAGGTCTTTTTTGAGGGGCCAATGAAGCACAACTAAAACCTAGCTTGAACCAAGCCACCATGGCCTCCTCTCGTCCCGCCACATCACCCCTTAAAGCCGGGTCGGCCATCCTAAGAACCCGGGTCGGGTCCTCAGCCACCAATCCAGTTGTCCACAGACTCAACTCCCGGTCTGAGAAGACTTTTCCTGTCAACAATTCAAGCAACAAAATCCCGAAAGAGTACACATCCCACTTGGGATGAGGCTTGAGGTTGTTCAGTGACTCGGGTGCATGATAAGGAGACGTGCACCCGACAAACCCAACCGGATCAATGTACGGGCTACCATTGTCATGTAGCTCGTACTGAGAAGAGGTCGCTCTCTTGCTACCAAAATGTCGGGCCGAGTTGTCCGATTTGTGGCCACGCTTGCCGTATAATAAAAAGTGAAGTCCAAAATCACTTATTATAGGCTCCATATCAACATTTAATAGAACATTGCTAGGTTTTATGTTGCCATGCACATTTTTCTTCTCATGGATGTAAGTTAGCCCTCTAGCTACACCTTTGGCTATCTTGAGCCGGGCTTCAAACGGCAAATGATACGGTGATGAGCCAATTTTTCCTGAATTTTTTTTTTTTATCAAGAAAACAGATCATAGAGCATGTTAATACAAAATTGTTCATTAAAAAAAAAAAGAAAACAGAGAAACGGTAACTATGAGTAAAATAAAGATGTTGGCCTGTAAAATGCCAGTCCTTATAATATAGTATTTATCACATAACATTTGTAAAATCTATCTCTCTCTCAACGAGGTAAGGTAGCACATGTTTTTGGCTTATTATATGGTGTATCTAAGTAGAGATTTTCAACCTTATTTGCCTCACATGGAGGCCCATTTGGAAGAATGTATCATGTACAACAAATGTGGTCTCAAACTATCCTATTAACCAACATTTGTGTACGTCCTTCTAAAACACAAAACACACTGAAAATCACAAACCTATGGTCCCAATATTCATGGATATATCAAAGAACTTATCTTGAAAGAGACGCAACAATGCAAACAATAAGAATATTATACCATCTTAGAACAAAAAACATGTCAATTCCTAAATAAATCACAACAAAATTATTGACAATAACTCTCCAAATGAAGTCATCATTAAGGGAAGGAAGAATAACTTACTGTAACCAACATTGGCTAAGCTGCCATTGGAGACATAATCATAGATCACAAGCTTCTCATCATCTCCCCAATAGAACCCCCTGATACGAACCAGATTCTGGTGGCGCAGTTTAGCAATGGCCTTAACCCGATTCTCGAACTCCTTGACCCTATCAACCCCACTCTCTCCGATTCTTCTTACAGCAAAAGAAGCTCCATCTTGAAGCACAGCTTTGTACACAATGGAGGCCCCACTCGACCCCAGAACGTAGGCCGATGCCTTGAACAACGTCTCCAGCTCTATCTCCGTTTCACCATCCACCATAACCAACGACCTCTGGCTCTTCACCGCCTCCATTTTCTCATCCACGTGGCCATCAACGTAGATGCCATTCTCATGATCATGATCGCTATCTGAGCCTGTGGCTTCCGATGTCTCTTCTCCGTTTGCAGTTATGGTTAGACAGTTAGGCCATGTCGGAATATTTCTTGACTCTTTCACCAATGGTGGCTCTGAATCCTTCTTGAATTCGTATTGCTCTGCATTTGTGGACCCTCCTTCTTTCTTTTTCCTTTGATAGACGTAGAGAAACAGGGCTGCAAGAAGTCCTATCCCAGCTAAAGGGACGGTCGTGATCCCCGCGATCGTCCCGGGTTTCAGGCCGCGTCGCACCGGAATATGATCACCGGCCGGAGATGAGCTCGGCAGGGTCGAGTCTCCGATGGTGTTCGGAATGGCTGCGATCGCCGGAGAGGAAGTGTTGGTGGTGACATTGGGTGGAGATGAGAGTGATGAAGGGATAGTACAGAGCTTCTTGAGTGGCTTCCCACAGAGCTCTGTGTTCCCTGCGTAAGACTCTGTTTTCTGATTCGACAACGCAGTTGACGAAGCAGGGAGCTCACCGGAGAGATCGTTGAAGGAGAGATCAATGGTTGCGTTTGCTGGGATTTTGGAAGCAAACGAGGAAGGGACCAAGCCAGAGAGCTTGTTTGAGGAAAGATTCAAGTATGTCAAATGATCACCTCCGAATTCAAGAGGTAATGATCCGTTCAACAAGTTGGAAGACAAGTCTAAAAACTCTGTGTATCGAATCCTATTCGGGATCGTTCCAGAAAGATAGTTTCTGCTTAAGGAAATGATGGTGAGGTTCTGCAAAGAGGTGATGGATTGTGGGATCTTTCCGGCCAAGGCGTTCTCCGACAGGTTGAGAAGCTTAAGGCTGCTTTTTTGGCCGGAGACGAACTCCGGTATGACGCCGGAGATGGCGTTGTTGGAGAGAGAAATGGATTGGATTTCCGAGGAGTTGAAGAGCGAATAAGGCAAGGTTCCGTTCAAGAAATTGTTGGAAAGATCGAGGGTTTTTAGATGAGGAATGAACCCTAATTCTTCTGGTATGATACCTAGAAGCTTGGAGTTGGGAAGAGTTAGGCTGATAACTCTCGAAATGTCTGGAAATCCGAAGCTGTTTTGAACTTGAGCACATTTCACACCACTCCATAGACATGGATTAGCATCATTGTAGTTCCAATTATCAAGAACTGATAAAGGGTCATCAAGAATGGAGTATTTGAAGGAGAGGAGAAGGGTCCCATCTAAGTTGAGGCCAAGTGTTGGAAGGAAATAAAGCAAGAAGAAAGATAGGATCTTGCAGAGATGAAGATTTTCACTACTCATTGTTTCAAGAAGATGAGAAACTCACTAGAGAATGCATAGTGTAAGCTCCTATTTCATGAGGAAGAGAGAGAGAGAGGGTAACCAACTATGGAGATGTTTGTTTTGGTGACCAAAAAACAATAAAAGGGCTATTCAAGATTAGTTGGATGAAAAATGTAAGGATGATTTGAGAGTGAAATATTGTGGTAGTTTAATTGGTATATATGGGAAAATGCAGTGGGGTGATTACTGTTTGTTTTTTTGTACTTTTTGCTGTCAATACTCTGTTAAATTGTTGCAACAACTTTTCTTATACCTGCATTGCTTTAAGAAGTGAAAGCAGAGAAGTGGAATCTCTGTAATATTTTTGTGTTCTTGCTATGAGACATCCACAAGGAGTTGTTGGGCCCCACCAATGTATATGGAGCAGCTTAAGTCCACTTTCTATTGACTTTTTCACTTCTTTTTAATAGTATTCTTAATATGTTTACATTTATGGACGTCACTGTTCATTACAGAGTTTGATGTGTGATGAAATCGAGTGTTTTTCATTATCATCGTGATTGGAAACTCATTTGTTGAAATTAGTATATAGCAATAATGTTTCCTTTTGCTGACATTTGTAGGTTTTGATGTTTGAAAGTTGTGTCTTTATACTAGGAAGAAGTTGCTATTTGTAGTGGAGCAACTTAGGGCTTGACTTGAGATTGTAGATGCCTTAAATTGGAGATAAGTACAACGTGTGATTTCTTGTAAAAAGTGAGAAATTAATTATTTGAACCATGCTGCTGCTGTTTATGTGTTTGAATAAAGTGATGAAAGCATGTATTTATTTCATTCACAACACATTTTTTATAACAATTGCTATCATCGTTACTTGAAGGAAACAGTGGATAATGGGCGGCGTTTAATAAAAATCATACAAAGAAAAAAAAATTAATCGCACAAATAATTCATATATCATTCACTGACTATTAATTTAAGTTTTTTTTTTTATTTCTTATTTCACTATTATTATATTTTGTATGAAATAATCCGTGAATGAATATGAAATATAGAATCTTTTTACATGCATTATTTGTCAGCACTTTTTTATATTTGTCTGTGGTTCGGGTGAATCTGCTTGTTCTTTTGCTGTATAAGAAGCTAAGTTTAAATTTATTCTAAATTGGTTTTTGTGAAATTAACCTATATTTCATTTGAAATTTCAAATCTACATCGATAAATGAATAATTTTGGTTTATATAGTGAACAAATTTAAATTTTTAAAAAGATTCTCAAAGTCCCAGAAAACTCTATGATAATAAAATAAGACAACCATTTATAAATTAAAAAAAAATTCGATTTTTTTTAATTTGGAAATGTTTGGAGTTTTACAAATTATTTTTTCATTAATATGAAAAAAATGTGCTCAGTTATTTTAGTTAAAGATTTATATATATGAGGTATTATATGAAGTGTTCTCAATTATACTTGTGCTTAGTAAAAAAAAAACTGTAATTGCAAAAGTTTTATCCATGTATTTTAAGTTAGTAGCAGTACATGAGTCAACTCAAATTTAATTTAAATATGTGTTGCTGATTTAAATTTAAATTATTTAATACCCATGGGCCATGACCACCAAACATATTCGGTATGTTTGCACCATTTGCAACACAGTTCAACGTAGAATGATTTAGGTAAAATATTAAAATAAAGAAAGTTTTGAGATCTAGTATGTTTGTTTCGGGTTTCACGAATTCGGATTTGAGATTTTAAAATCTCAAATCTTCGTTTGTTAGGAGACTTAAATTAGGATTATAAAATCCACTCAAATACTACTTTATTTAAAGAAAACATAACAATTAACCCTACACTCTAACCTATTAATACACAAATTTCAATACACATTTAAATTTCTACTATTACAATCATTCAATCATTACTATTATATCAATTAATAATATAATATTACACTTATCAACTTTTTCCAACATCGATTTGACATCTACAGTAACAATCTTACCCTATAAAATCTCATAACAAACACATATTTTAACTATTCATCTTTATTTACAAATCCCAGGATTTGAAAATCGGATTTCCCCAATCCTATGTAAACCCGAAACAAACATACCCGGGATTTTGGTTTGAATTTGTGGTTTTGGTTCAATAATGTATACTAATTGACCCACTTTTTTCTTCTCTCTTTTTGGCTTCTTGTTATAGGTTATTAGCAATATTCTCCTAGTTTTATCCTACCTAGATAATTTATTAAGGTTAACTGTATAACATAGGCAATTAAAGACTAACTTTATTTAGAGTTACCTATAAAGTATCACTCCAAGAATATATGTTAGAAATTATCGTTCATCGTTAATTTTATATAAAAATAATACTTATAATTATAGGTATAGTTAATGTATGGTCGTGCATAATCCTACACACAACCATTATTTATGTAAATTAGTGATCAAATATTTTAAGGTGGGACTATCCGCACCCCAATTTTAATATCCATATCTTAAATTATTTCTAAACACACCCCAAACATTTCCAATTTTACCCTTTGACCCAAAAAACAAACAAAACCAAAGTTAAAAAAAAAACCCTAAATTGCAGTTCGAAAAAAAAAAGAAAGGGAGAAGAAAATTGTTTGACAAATTCTATCAAATTCGACTTGAGAATCGAACAACTGCAATGGACACTCGAAGAGATTGTGATACTTCGTTCCCATGTTCGTTTTTGAAGCCAAACCACAGTTTTTTGAGTTATTTGAATCTTGAATAGAAGTTATAATAATTACATTGATTTATGGGTAAAAATCGAACCAATTAGTATGTCTTATGGTTTGAGCATGTAATTGTAGTCTATTGTTGGAAAATTTTGCATATTGGATGCTAAAAAACTTAGAAATTTCGAACAAAAACTTGAGAAGTGTTCGACTCTGGTTCTTCGAGCGATGTATTGTGTGTTCGATTTTAAAATTCGAACAATGTGTTGTGTGTTCAATTTTAGACTGTTCAACATCAAAAAATCGAACATTACTAAGACTGTTCAACATCCAAAAATCGAACATTACTAAAATTGTTCAACATCCAAAAATCGAACATTTCTAGGAATGTTCAACACTAAAAATCGAACATACATAAGAGTGTTCGAACATTGATGTTCGAACACCAATAGATAAGTTCGACTTTTTAAGTCGAACACTCTTCATACCGTTCAACTATTCCAGGTCGAACGGAACTGTTCCAGTGGGATTTTCTATTTTTCAAACAAAAACTCGATTTTTTGTAATACACTACTAAAAACTACTTAAAATATAGTAGAAATCTTATATTGCTCGCTTCAAATGTATCTTCCCGTTTCATAGACATTTTTATAGAGAATATTGGTTGGGTGATATTCTCAGGGTTTATGGTTTAATAAAGGAGAAAAAAAAATTGTGGTATGGAGAAGAAGAGTTTATGCAATATGAAGGAGAAGAAGAGTAGGAATGGAGTGTGTTTAGAAATTATGGAGTATCATTAGTATTTGAAATTATATGTGGGGTGTGGTCAAAGGGTATTATAGACATTTAATATATAATTACTTTTGATTTATTTAATTATGGGGTGTGGTTAGAAAAGGTTGGGGGTGTGGATAGTCCCACCCATATTTTAATTGAGTGAAACAATGCATGTTTCTAACTCCATTTAGTAAAACATGTGAATTGGGCCTCATTTTGAATCTAGAAATGTCCGGCCCATAGTAATATATCTATAAGCCCACTTACTTCCGTTTATGGGGCCTTGTGTATCGTTCCAATTGTCTGATTGGAAATCATTAAAAAGAGTAAGATTAATATAATTATGAATATTTTTTTTAGAATTAGAAAATAATTTGAAATTATATTGTAAACGTTTTTTTTGGTTACTAGTGAATTAGTAAATTTGATCTATAAATGGCTTTTTATAATTATTTCATAAACTTATCCATTTATAATGTGTAGTTTGGATGTGAAGCAACATGTTATGTCATTGATCATATATTTGGCATAAAAACACGAAGTTCTTAAAATCATATAACTAAAAGAAAAATTATAGATAAATGACTAAAAAGGTAATATTACTAGATGACTAGAAAATGTATTTTTTCGAGATGTAGATGTAAATTATAATTTCATCATAGATATAATGTGACTCAAAAATCAGTAACAACGCTATGTACATCAAATATTTCTTTTGAAATTATGGCAAAATAAGAGGAGGAAATTTTAAAATAAAAAAAAAGGAAAAAAAATATAATTACTTATTTCATTATATTTATTTATTATTCAACGTTTTAAAATTGTTGATATGATGCCAAAGGCCTAATGCTTAAAAAGCTATTCTTTGCTTCCCAAGCGGCTTAACACTTGTAAAAATTATGCAAACTCTTCTGCTGCCGGTAGCTCGTTCCGGCGTCGCGCCACCTGCTCCGCCGTACGCGGCGGCGATTTCTAATCCCATATCGTGTATTGCTTCCCGTCCATTGCTCCGATTTAAACCCAGCCATTATCCTTATTCATCTCTTTCCTCTTTGAAATTACTCAAAAGTCTGTCTTCGCCTTTCTTAATTCTCGATAATCAGAGTAACCACAGACTAAAAACCCTAGCTTCCTCTCCCATTGCCGCTGCATATAGTTCTCCAAGTGATGAATCTGAAAAGGCTAAACTTGCTCAGGTCTCTCTCTCTCTCTCTCTCTCTCTCTCTCCGTATCTCTCTCGTTTACTCGCTCTCTTGCCGTTCGTTTGTTTTACTGTTGGAACACAATTTTAATCCGGATTAGGGTTCGGTGAGTTGCGTTTTTGGAATTGCTGGGGTGAGAATTACTGTTTTTGAGTGGTATGATCTGAATCTAGGGTTTAGGGTTTTTGCTTTTTGTTGGAGCTACATTAGGAATTACAGAGTAGTTGCTATCTAAGGATTGACACCACCAGAAATTCTTTTCAAATTATCTGTTTTGTTGTCTGAATTTGATAATTTGCTGCATCTTTTAGACAAGAATGTCAAAAAATGGTGAAGTAGTATATCTCTTAGAAAAGAGTGATCTTAGCAATAATGCAGATTCAGAAATCGATTCAAGATTCTGGTGATGTTAGTTAATTGGGATGCAGAATTATTAAAGTAAAATATTTCACTTTGATGGGTGAGTTATCTCACACACCTCAGTTAGAGTTGACATGCTTAACCTAAGCTTTTGATTTTCATAAATGAAGACCTGTTGTCTGTTTTAGGTTTCAAAAAGATTAGAGAAAACTTCGAGGTACTTCAAGAGATTGGGAAGTTTCGGGTTTTGGGGGCAGCTAGTTTGCACGATTGTTGCGGCTGGGATCCTTTCATTTTCTGTTGTTATCACTGGGAAAATCACATCGCCTGCTACTTTTTATGCAACTGCTGGCGGCATTGCAGCCGCTTTTGTTTCTGTGTTTTGGTCATTTGGCTACATTCGCTTATCTGATAGACTTCGCAGAACGGCCGGTGATCCTTCAAAGGTAATGGCCTTAAATTTTGGTATATATAGCATTTAATTCTATTTATTTATTTATGTTTTTTTTTTTTGCCTTTGAAATTATTTTGTTATAGCATAGGTATATTCATTCTCGGATATTGCTCTTGAATTAACTATTAGTTTGGAGAAGATGATGGAGGCATATCTCTGGATTTTAACTTTTATCAATTTGTAAGATGTGGGGGGATCTTGAACAGAAGTAAAATATGATAACAGGGAAAAAAAATCAGGAAAAAAAAAAACTTAAACTGTGCACTACAATCTGTACTGAAAGATCTTCCAGTGAACAAGTTTTATGTGAGATCCAATTATTCAAATAATTAATCTGGAACAACAATAATGCTATATAAATTAAGTATCAATCTAAACAGCCAGGAGTAAAAAAAATTCTTATTTCAGAATCAAATGTTTATATAGAGCTGAAGAAAATTTATATAAACAAATACATGCACAGCAGCACAGGGAAGGAATATGAATGAATGCATTAAAACAGGAAAGAGCAACAATTAACGAAGAAAAGTAGTAAAACAAGGTGTCTTACATTTAAAATGTTGCTATTTAACTTGATGTTGATTTTGTGGCTCTTAAGTTGTAGTGGTGAATCTTCTTCATGTCCTTGGAGTTCTTACTCCATAACGACTAATTAGTTATATGGAGAGAGTAAATTAAAGCAGATTTCAGAACTTCTAGTGTGGTTTGGCTCTGTTAATTAATGTTCAATAGTAACATTGGTAGCACTTTGAAAGAGTTGGTGCAGCTTGTTATTCCATGTGGTCGAGCATGTGAACTCAGAATGTTGTTTATTTCGTTGTTCTGTTAATTCAACTGAAGTCGCATGGTTTCAGGCACCTCCTCGTGCTGATGTAGTAAGAAGCCTGAAAAATGGTATAGGTTTAAATCTCTTGGGCATGGGTGCTGCTATACTCGGCACACAAGCAACCGTAGGTTTGTTGGTGGCCAAAGCTCTTACAACTTCAGCTACTCCGTATTATCAGGGGAACACCCCTGTTCTTGCCTTGGATGTGTTCTTAGTGCAGGTATTTTCAAATTCAATCCAAATTTTACTTATCATCACATATCATAATCATTTTAAGACGTTCGTAAATTTATTCGTTTTTTGTTTCATTTTGCAGGCATCGGCAAACACAATAATGTCACATTTTCTGGGACTAGTATGCTCGTTGGAGTTATTGCGCTCCGTCACATTGCCATCTTCAGAAATTATTCCCATTCCTAAGCTTGCATAAGCTGGTTTGGTGAAAGCAATTAGAAATGGAGCTCTCGCGATCGATGGAATGCTTGGAGTAGTACCTGTGAAATTGTATTAAGTGGGATAATATTGCTTAAGATTTTGTGTTTCAATCTAACAAACATCCAGCAGCCACTTTGGAAAATAAATAGGATTTAATTCTTTTGTTTATCTGGAGTCTTGATTTATTGTTTATTCTTCTGCCACATCTCATTACTTGGCCGATTTGCTTAGTTTTCCATCTGGGCCGATATTGGAGGTAGATGCATCTAGGGTTAAAAATCGAACCAAACTATACTATCTGATATTCAGTTAGGTTCTCAATCTTGGTACTCGAATTGAGGTGGTTCATTAAAAAGTTCATTTGAGTTCACATTCAACAAGAATTAAACAAGTTTAAACATACTGGAATTTCATATTTGATGAGTTTGATAGGTAGAGAAACGAAAAGGTATGAAAAAATCAAGCTACTTGAATCTGACTTAATTTACAACCTAAATGTTGTACAGGCATCTGCTGAAAATGAATATGATCAACCAAAATTTAAAAAACAAAAGTAGATTCGAGGACATTTCAAGATTTTCCTGTAACCAAAATTTTAAAACTAATTATAGGATGTATGTTACATTGGGGTCTCCTCAAAAACCATTCCAACAATTTAATTTGCATAAAACAAGACACATATTATCTATGCTCTCCTAATGTTCGGATTCCAAAAAACTAACACAAGGATTCGAAATTCCAACAATCTGTTTCAAAGACAAGACGAAATATAGCTCTGCTAAAATGATGAAATAACCAGAAAAGAAGACCGCATGCTCAAGCTCCTGCTTCAGAAAATGATGTTTGTCGCCTCAATTCCTCATCGGCATTCCTAAAGAATTGATCCCACCCACTCCCTGGACTCGTATCCAAATAATCGTAAGGAACAGCAGTTTTCAAACCCGGACGTATCCCACACCGACTCTCCACGATCCTAAATTCCAATTCATCCTTCTCTTCCAATTCATCCCATGTAAACAGCAGGGGAAGAGTGGATGCAGCCCAAGGGTTGAAATCCAAAAGCTTAATTCTCCCATCTCTTGTAACGTACACATCATACGTATAGCTCTCAGATCCAAAATTCTCCATCACCTTCTCCAAGAAAAGTCGTTGGATCATCGCTTTCAGCTCATCTTTCCTCTCAACAAGAGCAGGATAAAGGTTAGTCACCTCCCGTTGAGAAATACCCACAAGAACCTTACGATGTACAAAGCAACGGAACTCCATCTCAGGATGCAGAGAAGGGTACCATTTACGAAGTGCAAGGAAGAAACTTGATGGCCTTGAAGCAGTCTTATCAACACATGAATCATATGCATGGCAAAGATCATGAACAACCGAGTCAGAAGAGCGCAGTAGAAGAGCAATCTCAGAGAAACCGGTACATTTGAGAGTCCCAGTTGAACTGATCCAAGCAGAGTCTTTAGGTGCACTCCAGTTAAGCTTAGGAAACACAGCACCCCCTAAAGATTCAATGGATGCTTTAATTTCCATTTCCAGCTGAGGAAACGAAGGGGGAGGAGTAGGTTCCTCTGCTTCATCACCAGATCCCTCAGATACAACAAAATCTTCTTCCTCTTCAGGTTTACTGATTCTATTAGGAAGGGCATCGTCGTTTGTGATTGAAAGAGGAAGCAGGAAAGGACCTGAATCATCCAGCAAATATCCGACAAAGGACTCAGGAAGTTCATGAATCAAGGTTTTTATCGATATGGATTTGAATTTAGGGTACCATTCCTGAATCTGGCACCTATTGATGTCTTCTTCCTTCATCTCAACAGCTTTAAATTCAATTACTTCTCCTCTAAATAAGAATCTTCCTATAAATCAAACACAAGATTCTTCTTTAACAAATTGCTCATACTTCAAAACAAGCTACTCAAAAGCAAACCATTCTGAAAACATTATTCCGTTCAAACTTCATTACGATTTAAGAAAAACTCAAATTGCAGCCTCCTCCTTAACCTATTAAATAATTTGTTTCTATAATTAAATAAGCAACGATAAGACTTTCAGGAAAATAAACAAAAAAAAAAAAATTAGAAATTGTTACCTTCACCAAGTTCGTTATCATACAAATCGCTGTCGATTCTTGCCCTAATTTTTTTCGTGGAAAATTGGATGAGGCAGACTGGCTTCAGTGCGCCGGGAATCTAGCTTGTGGCCGCCGGAAATTGGGGTTTATAAAAAAATAGGGATTTATCACTTCAATTTTTTTGCACTCGATTATTGCCCAAATTTTTGTGTATTAATTGGATGGCATATGGGCTTTGCAATAGAAACTTTAATTAAAAGTAAATAAGCCCATGGGAAATTATACTCATTAATTTGGGGTAAATTGTTAATTGTTCTATTTTTTCGATACAAATTTGGGGTTAATTGTAAACATACTAATTGATTTTTTTATAAATAATTTTTTTTTTTCAATTCTTTTACATACAAATGAGAAGTACGAAGGGAAAAAAATTATAAAAAACTTTCCAAACAAGAGTTAATAGCAGTATTAAATTGAAAATTAATCACATTTCTAAAAGAATTCAAATAAGTAATAACTTACATATTAGTATATTACAGAACACAAATATGCTGTGAATTACATTGAAATCTTGTTTCTCTCTAGATTTATGCATCTTTCAAACATTGCAGACAGGATAGGTGGTAGTATCTGACGTGATAAATCTTTGTATAGTAGATTCCTAAAATGTCCTTGGAAAAGAAAAGGAGAACAAAACAGCACCCCTCCAAGCATGATGATGATCACAATACTGCTTTCAAAAGCTAAAATTGTATATATAAATCAGAGGATGAATTATTTTCACTGCAATAATCTCAAACTGAAAAAATCATTAAAAATGGTACATACATCTTCAGTTTCAGTTCGTTAAGTTTCATTACACAGACAAAAAACAAGAAATCATGACTAGGAAACTGATATTAATCAGCAGCACTATTCATCTCATCGATAATTTGATTCAAGACTCGCAGATAAAATAATCCAGCATGGAAACTAGCACAAGCCGATCCTGTGAATAAAAGCTACAAAATGAACTTACACTTCTCATTAGAATTAACACATACATCAATTCTTCACAAGCAATCACCAAAAGGTACCTGAAAATTGCATTGACATGTATATTAGTGATGAAACAAATACAAAGATCTGTAAAGTAACACGCCCAGAAATGATGTCACCCATAACCACAATTTATATGCTTATAAAACATTTAAGTTCACATTGGAGAATGGAAAAAATCTACATTCAAGTGCATGATTATACTTTAGCCCATCCTTCCATGTGCATACAGAGCCATGATATAACAATTAGACTGTTCCAGCTCTTAACATCTATATGCATACATAAGCAAAAATTCATCTTCCATGTGCATATGATATACTTGAAAGAAGAAAGACCAGGTAAAAGAAAAAAATGTTTACTAATGAACAGCTACAAGCAAAATTCATGCTAAATTTACCAATAATTTGATGATTATTTTATTGGGAATACAAGCAGTATATATTCAGCCAAAATGCTATAAACTATGCCAAAAAACCTCATAAGTTAATTTTCTAGGCTGTAGTAACATAGAAAGGAAGGGGCATTCGTCGTCAACCACCTTCATGAGGTATACTAGCACATTAACTTTTTGACCATGTAAGCCTATTCCATCAAGTAACTTCTATATCAACCCTTTCTTCTATATCATCAAGTAACTTCTTTCCACCCTTTGGAGACATAATAGTTTATGTTTTGCACTCTGAGAGATAAAATGACTGGTCTCCACTGGAAATCACTCGTTATAGCAACATTTTAAGAATTCGTAGTAAGGTCTTCGTCAGGCACATCCAAAAAATTGCACACAAGTGCAAGAAACACTAGTATATACACACAAACACAGAGAGAGAGAGAGAGAGAGAGAGAGAGAGAGAGAGAGATTACAGTGGGTCTACTGGATTTTCTTCTCCTTGCTTTGCAGCGACGAAATCTTACTCAGTAAAGTCTCATCAATCACATGGAATAGTATACGAGCTATTTTACATGCTGCATTCAGCTTGTCATCTATCAGAGCCTGATACTTGTCATACACTATAGGCAGTGACAAACAAAGTAGAACACCTGTTTTAACAGTAAAATAAGAGTACAAATCATTATCAAGGTTATAGAAAAGGCAATTATGACACTGTAGAGAATTTAGGCTCACCAATGTAGATCAGTGTAAGAAAGTTCAGTAAACTGCCAATGTAGGAAATAAACCACAACACTATAGCAAGCTAACAAAGAAAAAACCAAGCATTATTCCCTCAATCAACCACGTGCCAGATCAAAACTATTCTCAGTAGGACAATAAAACTATAGCACCTGAGTGAAGAGTCTCAAGTTTCCACCAATTGCAATGTCATGCGCCATTGACAATGCATGATTTACACAGACTCGCACCTCATCAGCAGTCCTCACAACAACTTCTTCAGAAACCTCAAGATTAGGTACAGGTGGCCGTGGCCTAAAGCCATGGAAACAATTCATCCACTCATATTTCATTATCAATCAATAAACAACAATGAATCAATATATAACGTAAAACTGGAAACATCATTATCCAAAATCAGTTAATTTAAAACTGCAATCAATCAAACTGAACGATCCAAACAGTAGAAAATAAAGTACGTTCAGCATAATCATAAGGTAACTTTGTTCACTTGCCTGTTGAGAATTGCTGCAGATTTAGCCCAAAAGAACAAGATTATAACAAGTAAGAATAAAACATTGGATATAAATGATAGTAAACTATATCCAGCTCTCTCGAATATGAGCCAAAGAACAGTCGAAGAAACAAGCAAAAGAACGCTCTGGTACCGTTTCTTCCACATCAATACATCAGCAGCTGCATCACAAAGGACAAAAGTACTCATAATTCATAAATAACGGCCTACAACATAATTGCAACGAGAAAATCCACAATGTTGATGCATGTATAATTCTGATGAAAATAATTTGCATTATTCGATTGTACATGATAAAATACCTGAACCACCGCCGAGCGCCAGATATACAGAGAACCGACGAGGTTCTCCCATGGCGATTAGGGTTTCTGATGATTGAAATGGAGATTACGATCAAAGAGGCGGAGATATTGAGAGAATGGAGGGAGAAATTGCAGGGGCAGAAAAAGATAAAAAAAAAAATTGATATTTCACAGTGGAGTAGAAATGTAGGTGCGATGCCACAGTCGATCGCAATAATAAATTAAGGGTCAGCTATCCGCACCCCGGGATCTTCTAAGTACACCCAATTTTTTTAACACACACTTAAATCAATTTTATTAAATAATTTCTAAACAAACCCCAACACATTACAATAATATCCTTAGATTCTAAATTACACACATATACTAAACACACCACAACATACCTAAACACACCCTACAATTCATTCACCCCCAAATCAAAACCCTAACCCATTTCAATCCAAGAACCATATCCTCTCAATCCGGATTTGTTCGACGAAATCGTTCAGTTTAAGTTTGAACAAGTTTTTGTGTTATCACATTCAACAAAGCATCTCCGTACAATGGATCTTTACAACGAAGATGAAGTTTCAAATAAATTTGCAATTTTCGTTTTTCCAAAGTTTTTTCCTCTATTTGGGTGAAATTTGTTGTTTTATTGTTTGGAGCAACATTGTTTAGAAATCATGTTTAGGATGTATTGTAGTTGAAAACATATGTAGTTGTTGTAGATTTAGGCCTGAAAAATGAAATCACGATGTTGAAATTTTGTTTTCTAGGCGGGGTCGGTTTGACCCTGGTTCGCCGAGTTGATTGAGTAGTGTTCGATTAGTGTTCAAACGGTGTGGTTGGTGTTCGAACAGTGTTAGAACACACTCCAATATGTTCGGCCATTGCAGGTCGAACACACTTCGATCTGTTCGGCCTGTAATGGCCGATCGCGAAATTCGTAGGTTTTTTTTAACCTCAAAATACACAAAAACGAATTGTAAAAAGCATCTAAATAACTTACATTGTCCATCTCATGTGTTCTTTCTTGAGACATGATATTTTTTGAGTACAAACAAGATATGAGTCGAGAGTTCGGAAGATAAGAGTTTTTTTTTTTGAGGTTTTGCAAGAAAAAAGAAGTGAGGAAGAAGAAGAAAGGGTGTGTTTTAATTGAGGGGTGTATACAGTATAGTTTTAATTTATTGATAATTATTTATAAAATTAATAGTAAGGGTATAAATATCTTTAAATAAATCATTTCTTTTTTATTTCATTTTGTGGGGTGTGTTTAGTAATTGTTGGGGTGCGAATAGTTGGGCCCTAAATTAAGTCTACAATGTTTTTTATTTAAATAATTAAATTGTCTAAAAAATAAAAAAATCAATTATTAAATTTAATATTTTATGTTATTATAACTACAATGTAATAAAATTTGAAGTTGTGTCATGCTAATTAAATAAAATACATTGTACGTTCAATCTGATCTTCACCAAGCTAATTAAAAATAATGTACAATACATGAATCACCCTACTCATGTTCAATTATGTTTCATGATTGAGTTAAATTGAAAAGAAATATTTACCCATTTCAATATAATTACCTTTTTATAAAACAAAATTTATTTCATAGATCTTTTTTTATCATCAAGAATTATTATTTTCTTTTTCTAATTTTATCATCATCTTTAAAAATAAAAATAAAAATTCTATAATCTAAAGTTTGGTAACTAAAATGAAAAATAGAAGCACGCTTGGAGTTCAAACATATCAGTAGTTGCATTTGGTGAGTTCAACCAAATTTGATTGTCTAGATATTAAGCAACTTATAATTATAATATATATATATATAAATGTTTTACAAATGATCTGTTTTCAGAGGACAATCAGAAACAATAAATTACCCTCACAATGTAACATGTTAATTACCCAGATAAATTCTGGACAAGATTACATCACATAATTTAAACAACATACAAAGCTAATTTAAATGTAGCTTACCCGACACCCGTAGCTTGAAAACAGCAAAATTTATAACACGGATTTCGTGTCTAGTACAAACATCAAGCATCATGAACAGAAACAAGCAACATTGCAGGCGAAGAGCGAAGTAAAGATTCTAATGCGAAGTTAAGGGGATCACAAGTTCGTCAGATTGATAAGTCAATACTTCTGCCATTGATTGGAATGATGACGACTCTAAACCAAACACTAGTCAATATTCCTCAATTTGTTTTTTTTACAGAATCATGAGTTGTCGACTACAATCAGAACTTATAGAACATTTGGGTATATTTTCACCATGTTTAGCCTCTTTGGCTAACTCTTCAATCTGAAAATGAAGCAAGAGCTGAGAGATAACATTCAATCACCTCTAAGTTGCATCATCATTATCTGAGTTTCCATCGTCATCTGAAGATTGTTGATTCTGATGTTCTTCATCACCACCATCAGTTTTGCATTTTTTTTCTTTCTTCTTCTGCTTTTTCTTCTGGCGTTTTGCACGCCTTTTCAGTGTACGCTCCTCCGCGGCTTTTAATCTTTCTTCCCTTCTCTGGTTGAATTCAGCTACTTCTTTCCTTTTCTGGTAGTCCACCTCCATTCTTTGAATCCGATCTTGTTCTTTACGTCTCATCTGACGATACTGCCACCATGAATAGCCCCATAATAAGTTCATAAGTTAAAATTACACAAACAGCAGAAGCACTGAAGAAGCGGCCACCTTATAACGTTAAAGAAAGTGGGAGTCCACTTAATATGATTATATTTATAGTGTTTGTTTTAAAAAAAAAATTTATAGAACATGAGATTTCAGTACAGGATAGCAAAGACTTTTTTCTCCCCCTCCAAAGCTGCGACAAACTGAAATCCACACTGATACCTTCTTTGAATTAGCCAAAGGGCCAAGATCTTTACTAAAGGTAATAGAAAAGAACACTTGCACTCCAAATCACAGCTTTCATTCTTTCAAGGAGGTTCTTAATGATATTGAAAATATGAAATTCTTATACATCTTTTGAGGTATTTCAAATGCTATCTAATGAACTCAACTCCTCTTGCTAATTCTTCTTCAGTGATTCTTTTACATTGCTTTCTTATTGCTCTATGTTAGTTTCTTTGAGAAGAAAACAGATTAATCTTCTCAAATATGACATTTCTTCCAACTTGTTTCATGCAATATCTGTAGGCGCTAATAAAAAATCCAATGCAAATAACAATCATTTATATTGAAGTGAAACTAAACTTGCTTAATATATAGAACTGCTGATAACTTCAAATGCATTAACTTTTAAAGTTATGTGCTCAAGCAATCCATGATTTCTACATTCAGTATAGGCCAGAGTGCCATAAGCATCTACCATTTCCTCTCATCAATATTTATCACGAGAAAAAGTGCCTTCTTAACCAAGGTTAAGTAATGGCATGGATGAATCAACGACAAAAACCTTGCAAAGTGACATACCACATATGTTTCAAGAAATAATGTAGGAGAATAAAAGATTTAGACACCAAGGTTAGTTCCAATTAGACACTGTCAACTGAAACACTAAGGCATAACTCGGATTCCTAAGAGGTGTGAAATCAGTAATGCTTATCATGAAAAGGTCTGATTTTTGAGGAACTAATGCACAGTAAACCAATTATTAATATATAAAGTCAATCTCTCCAAGGAAGTTGATCAGGAAATAGGAAAGATGCAGGCTTTCATCCAGATACCATCAGACTTTCCTTTAGGAACTTGAAATACATCTCTGAAACTACAAGGTTAGTCCATAGTATATCCTTGTAACTTACCTACCAAGGCTGTATGTTAGTCTATTTAAGAAATTACAACATGCCATAAGTTACTACACCAGCTAGATTTGTACAGATCAAACTGTTCCTTTGTAAGGGTTGTTTACAGACAATATCCTAAAATACTCCTGAAGGAAGTTAACAAGAACTGCTAGCATCCATTGCACAGCAACAAAAACACTAACTTCCAAACCAAAATTTCAAGAAAATTAATTCCACATAATGGAAAAACAATCTGATGGATTCCACAATGCGTCATCACAATTGGTTGAAACGATACAAGGTAACAAAGTGGAAGAAGTATGCAATAAAACTTGAAGGAAAATAAGAAGCACGCAATACCTGATGAAAGTCACCGGAGCCGGATCCGGCGGAACTGCCGGAGGTGTTGCTGACACGAACAGGAACGCAGTCAATTATCCGTCGGAGCTTAACTTCAAGGTCTTCGTCCTCTGGGTTAGCAGCAGGGGGTGTATACTCTACCAGGGCAGTGGATGAGGGCGGCGGAGGGCGCGGAGGAATAGCAGCAAGCGACTTCCCTGCCACCGCAACCATTTGCAGGTCTCCGGCGGCGATGGACGTCGATCGTCCCGACGATGATGACATTTGCAAAAATTTAATTGCAAAATCCTGATTTCTAGGGTTTCGATTATTGGGGTCGATACTGATTTGGAGTATTTCAAAATAAATTTGGGTCAAAATGTTTCTCCAAGATATATATATATATATATATATATATATATATCAATAATTGTTTTTTAAAAAAATTATGCAAAAAAAGGAAAAATAAGATTACTTATGCATTTTATATTTAGGAGTAAATAATTTTAAAAAACACTTTTAATTTTTGTAAGGAAAAAACAAGAGAATCAACATGTTTTAAAGTATAAATAAATATTCATTAAAAAAAAAGTATAAATAAAAGTATACAAAATAAATAATATAAGGTCATTTAAATTTAAATAATCTAAAAACAAGTATATATCACCAAAATAACAGAGGTTTAGGGATTCTTTGGTCTCACAAAAGTTGGGCCGGGCCGTTTCCTCTCCAAAGCGTATATTGTCTTTTCTTCATCTCTCCACGAGCAAAATTTTGCAGGTTTCTACTTTCCTAAGCCTTTTATCTTCGAATTCATATTTTAAGTTTTCATGTTTTTCTTTAATTCTTCGCATGTCTTTATAGATCTCTCGCGGTTGAATGTCGAAGAAAAATTCAACGTTTTCTAAGAAGCTTTGTCAATTGTTCAAGAATCATCATTTCTTGTGCTTAGTAAACATCATTACTTATCATATAGTTTCAAGAAAGAAGAATTATGTGAGCTTATGTAAATAAGCTTAAAGATTTAATAGATTTTTACTGCTCCTACCAACGGGATCTACTGCGAGATTTGAGTCATGGTTATGGGTTCTATATTTTGGTGCATAAATACAAATTTGAGTAGTAAAAGAGTGAATTTGTTTATTTTTTAATATGTATCATTACAGTACTATTCTGGTCTAGCAGTAATGAGGAAAGACTTACCAGTATGCCGATTTCAGTAGTGGAATAACAAATGTGTGATCTGGTGAGAATTGGAAATCGTGTATTTAATTCTTGAAATGCAGTGTTAATAATGTTGTGTTTTGTTGATTGAACAGGGCACATAAACTATTCAAGATTCGAAGAATATGGCCAGTAAGTTACAAATCCAAGGAGATGAATCTGTTCTTTTACGTGTCACTCACTCTAACATGAAGACATTTTCTTCCGATGGCCGGTTCTCTCTACAAGTAAGTGCTTTTACCATTTATTTTTCTTTGGCTGATGCTTGATCCACCTTTACATTTTTGTCACATACCTCTGGAATTGATTGAAGGAAGCTATTTCCTATTGCTCATTCGATTGTGATGCGTAGTACTTGTGCTACATGTAAAAAGTCTGTGCCTTTGGTCTGACAGAGAAGGTTGTGTCATGCCAAAGAATTTCTTGAAAAGATAGTCATGAAAATATGCTTTAATGTACTGGTTGCCTAATCCAAAATCTTGGCATTTGCTATAACTAAATAGCATCTAGGGCCAAAAAGATTTTTTATTCAACTTGCTTCTTATGTGCTGGATGCCTAATTTTTTTCATCTTTGCTGTCAGATGACAGTAGAAGCTGTAAAGGAGAAAGTGTGGCACTTCTGTTGAGTCAATGGTCCTTGAGCTTTATGACGAAACAGGTGCTAAAGTTTCAGATGTAGCTGATAACATGAGACCCCTTGGATTCTATTCTCCACAAGACGGGTTAGTTCTTGACGTTTCATTTTAGCCTTCTTTTTTTGTTTTTGAAATCAGAAGTATTTGCTTTTCTATTCTCCACATCATTTACATTGCAATTGCTATGAAATCAAAAGTTTATTTTACCAAAGTTCCTAGTTTGGAACTCTTGTTACAGTAATGTCTTTCTTTATCCTTTTCTGAGTTTTTTTACCTTGCATTAAATGAAATGAATCAACTGTTGGATATTTGCTACACGAACTTTCTGTAGAATGGGTTTGTTAGTAGCTCCTTCATTCTAATATTGGGACTCTGCATTTGCTTTTATTAGTTTTCGGCTGCACACCATTGATCTTGATCCATCATCTGTAACATCTGGTAGTTGGCTGGATGATATCCCTTGTGGAGAAATATACTATTTCTGATGAAGCATACAGCAAACTTGATGGTATGTCTTAGTCTTAGCCGACGTAAATACATCTCTCCTAAATGTGTATTCTTCTTGGTTGCTTTAAAATTTCATGATCTTGATCCTGCATGTCTTCTTTCAAATGACTAAATTGGTCAAATTGCATGCCTTATTATGTATTCTGTATTCTGAATCTGTCTGTCCATATTGAATATGTTTTATCACATTTATACATTATACATTTTTCCTTCTTTTTCCAGAATATACACTTAAGTCAGCATTTTAATTACTTTAATTATGAATCTATGATATCTTACTCACTGATGAGTTGAGGTCAGAAATAATTGAATCATCATTTGTTTCAGGTACTTTCAGAAAATTTAAGGAAAAAATGGGACATCAACATTCAAATCCGGAGTCTAAAGTACGCATTTCATATTTTTGCTCTATGTGCTTGTTATTTGCTTATTGTTACCTGAGATTCTTGAAATGGGGTGTTCTTGTAGTTGATTTAGAGTTATCATTTTTTAATACCCAACCAAGTTAAATAATTTACCTTGCTCTTTACACTACTGGCTTATGAATTTCCTTTGGCTTGTTCCAAAAATCAACTTCTCAGGTTCCTATCAAGAAGCGCACATACTTTACACTTTACAAATATTGCTTACTTGTTGTCAAATATGATTGCCATAACTCAAATTATTCCTTTGCTCTATATCATTTTCTTGATTTTTTTAATCTTAACTTTCTTTCCTCTGAACAGATTCCAGACAACTACGTGGAGGATCTTTGTGCAAACATAAGGGTTTGTTCTGCATAACACTCCTTAGGTCCTCTTTTCATTGTAACAGGGTTGTAATTTTTTCATAACTTGCAAATGTAACTGCAACTGGCAAGTTAACACTTTTGAGCATATTTTGGACTTTTCTTGTGAAGACAAACCCAACAGGCAACAAGGACTATATCAAGGAGAAGCCTTTCATGGGCTACACTTGACTGTGTCATTGTTAGGGCCTGCATCCATTTTCTTTTATATATAATTACTTTGTATGATCCTTGCATTCACAGGCACATCAACATACTTCTGCTGACGTTTATAAAAATTTCTGATTATTCCCATGCTAACTTATTTGGTTTTACTCTTCCACTATTTTTGTCGAATAACAAAAGGTGGGAGATAGATGCCAAGTTGAGCCAGGGGAGAAAAGAGGTGTTGCCAAATTTGTGGGTCGGGCAGAAACACTTCAACCTGGTTTTTGGGTTGGAATTCAGTATGATGAACCTCTGGGAAAACACGATGGCATGTATGTGTTCTCCACCTTAGCATTTCCTACACTGTTAGTTCACGGCGTGTTACTAATGAGGCCATGAAACATGATGTGCTAATATTTTTAGAGAGAATAAATAGTGTGCTAAATTGTTTGAACCATCGTTCATATCTGGAGTCTAAAGGATTCCATGTTGCATTAAGTATGCTTGTTAATATGCTCGAAAGAGTTATCATTTAGGCATTCTGTTCGATTTTTGCAGGGTAAAAGGAAAGCGATATTTTGAATGCCCTCCTCTTTGTGGTGGAATTGTAAGATCAGATAAAGTAAAGGTTTGTTCTCAAAAACTTCTACACTATGAAGATATATGTGCCGATGTTGATAGTTTTTCGTCTCACAATTTTCAGGTTGGCGACTTTCCAGAACGAGATCCTTTTGAAGACGACGAAATATGAGTTGAAACATGAGATATATCAAGGTTCATATTTCTCATTTTGTTTTGGGAATGTCGTAACATGCATTGAAAGTATTAAGGGATGCATAAGAGCCCTTGCATTAGATTGTGTTTTGTAATTTATTCATCCTCTTGCTTTTCAACCCTTTAACAACGGTTTCCTTTGGAGCCTATTTGGTTTTATTTTCAATTGATATATTTTCTATTTTATCTATCTTAAAGTTTCTTTTTCATGTTATTAACTTCCAAATGCTTCTTGTATTCTGTTGTCATTGCAGACTTTATTTCATAAAATGTCTCATCCAATTTTTTGCTATAACATTTTGTCCTTATTTGCCACCCCAATTTTGTCTTTTTGTCCAACTCCACTGCCCAAAAATGCACTACCATTTCTCCACGTAATTGCAGTTCGTCCTGCTAAGTCAATTATTTAATGGGTTAGTTAAAAAAAAAATCATGTCCTTTCGCTATTTATTTTCACATTAGTTTGAATAACATAATTCATTCATCAATTCGCTATTTATTTTCACATTAGTTTGAATAACATAATTCATTCATCAATTTTATCTTAACAATTTCATTAATTTTACGTGAAAATTTGTTGACATGTCTATTAAATATTCCCCTATTTTTTCTTTTTTTTGGCTTGAAACTACTTAAATTCAATCACAACTACAAGTTAGTAGAAGCCCAAATCGGATAAGCGGTTTTCAAGCAATTTGTGATTCAAATTGCCACGTTTGATTCATTAATTATTATTACTGTAAGGTTTAGAGAAGTGCATCAATAAAATTCTCAAGTGTTGGGAGACTACTCAATCCTAAATCTTAATCACATCAAAATCATAAATCTCTATGTAGTTTTTGAGCTTCTTCAAATATGAACAACCACTTGCTTTTGCATTCAGGAATTTCCCTAAATAGCAAGTTTCTTTTTTATTGAGAAAAACTTGAAAATGAATTAAATTAATAGCAATTAAACCATGTGAAGTTGCTAAAAAAATAAAAATCCTCAATTCAATGATTAGTTACATAACTTGTGCTTCATATTGATTGCACTACGATTCGGACAGATGGATGCTTTAGAGAAGTCCTAGCAAATAAAATTAAGTCAAAATATTGAGCGTGAAGAGATATAAAGTGATAAGAACAAAGGAGAAAATACAAAATTATTTAAATTTCCGATAATTTAAAGAGTGACACTTCTGTGCACAAGGTACAACAATACTGTTATATTATATGAGTGATACGGTTATATTAATATAACAATATCATTCATATAATATAACAATATTACTTCTGTTATATTAATATAACAGTATCATTCATATAATATAACAGTATTACTTCATATAATATAACAGTAATGTTGTGCACAGATTTGGATTCATGCACCTTATGCACAAAAGTTTTTGCCTAATTTAAAACTGCGAATTATCTCACATCTGTATCTTATATTATTAGGAGTTGAAAAAAATTATATAATAATGAAATATATATACACACGTATGTAAAGGAGGTCTTCAAGAAAATCTTTACAGAAAAAGAAGTTGCGTCTAACATTGCGATAGGCAAGAAGTCATTAACCTCTTGTTAAGCATGATTGGATGTATCATATATAATATATATGCTACAACGAGGATCTGTCAACCTAATCACTTATCGACACATCTTTCAAAATTTTAGAATAGTATCAAAATTAATGTTTTATTTAGTTATAATTCGAGATGGAGATAAACTCAAATCCAAAATCTTGCTCGTGCTAAATACATAGGTACAAATGATTTTATTTTACAGAAATTAAGAAATCATTTAATAAATATAATTATGTGCTATATTGTTCACTTAAACTCTTATAATACAAGTATCCACGTATAAATTGAAACAAATTATATTTTCTAGAGAAACAGTTATTTTGAAACTGAATGAGTAAATACAGTTTTTGTGTTTGGATAAGTTCAAATTAAATTAATATCTTGATATGCAATTAATTTAAATAATATCCATTTGATTTATCTCATATAAATTTTATGTTATAGATACACAATATAATTATTCACCCAAAATATGTAATTATTCACATAACCCAGCTGAGTGTGGGTTGTAAAACATGAGTAATTGGTAAATTGAAATTTGAATTTGAAATAAGTTGTGAAGCTTATCCAATCCGGGAAAATATCCCAACGACTAGAAACAAAAGTTGCTTCCAAAATCAGGACTCCTCTTCAATTCTGCTTCACAATTAAAGCAACTTCCATAACGGCACGAGTCAATTTAGGTAAATATAACGCTCCACCGCCGATCTTTTTTTTTAAATTACTTCCCTTCTCCATTTTACCGACACGTGTCATTCCAGCTGTACCTCAACCTCCTAAGTCCTATTTGTAACCGGTAACAGTTACGCTCCTCCCCTTCCCTCTTTAACCGGTTCTTTCAGTTATTTTTCTCCTCTTTATATATATCTCTCTCTCATAACTAACTCCTACGCGTACAAACTCTCTGCTTGTATCTCTCTTTCTCTCTCTAAGGATTTTTCTGTTGAGGATTAGGGTTTTACCACCATGGCAGCGGCGAAGAATGGATCTGGCGACAGGATCAAGGGGCCGTGGAGTCCGGAGGAGGACGACTTGTTGCAGAAACTGGTGCAGCGCCACGGCCCGAGGAATTGGTCTCTGATAAGCAAGTCGATTCCGGGGAGATCGGGGAAGTCGTGTCGTTTGCGGTGGTGTAACCAGCTTTCACCGGAGGTGCAGCACCGCCCGTTCTCGGCGGAGGAGGACGCGATTATTCTGAAGGCGCATGCCGAGGTTGGGAACAGGTGGGCGACGATCTCGCGGTTACTCACTGGACGTACTGATAACGCGATCAAAAACCACTGGAACTCCACGCTGAAGCGGAGGTTCTCCGCCGATGCGGAGGGGCGGCCGTCGCAGGTCCTGCGGCGAGGTGACAGCGGAGATGTTTCTACGGCGATGATGAATGGCTTGAGTTTGAATCCTACTGAGTCGGATTCCGATATCAGTGACTCCGGCTACAACGTGAATCTCTGTTTTCCGAACTCGTCGGCGTTGCCTCCGGCGGAATCGCCGCCCGCGGCCGTGGAAAACTGTGATGGTGACTTCACCGCGTTGACTCTTTCTTTGCCAGGGACTCGGAGCGATAATTCGTCTGTAAATGAGAGTGGTGGAAACGAATCTCTATTAACTTCACATCGCCGCCGCGAGATCAGCTACTCTCCGGAGGAGGAGGAGGATAGGAAGAAGAAACCGGTGGGTTTAGGTCCAGAGTTGCTTTCAGTAATGCAAGAAATGATCAGAACGGAAGTGAGAAATTACCTTTCAGAACCGAAAGAGATTATTCCTGGCGTTAGGCGCATCGCCATTAGCAAGCTTCATGATTAATTAAGAGAAAAGGAATTAAAGAGGAATTTTCTGTTTTACTGTGCTCTCCGGATTTTGTTACAAATTAAATTAGAGTTAATCGTGTGCACAGTATGCCAGAAAGTGCCTCCAAAAATAATACTCCTAAATCTCGTTAGTATATATGAGTGAAATTGGAGTGATGAGAATTGAGATGATGGCCGTCTTGTTTTAAAATTATTTCTTTATTGGATTTTTTTTTTTTTTTCCACTTCTCTCGATTGAATGAGTTTTTGGTGCGCATAGATTAATTTGAAAGGTAAAAATGTTTTCAAAAAGTAAATTGGCCTTCTAAATTAAATTATTAGTATCATCGATGAAAATTTTGATTTCGATAAAAATATCGGTATCTTAATTTCACGGAAATATCGTCGAAATCGGTGTCGGTGGAAATATAGATACAGATATTTATCAACAATTTTCTGATATTTACCGATATTTCATCGATATTTACCGATTTTTCTATAATTTGTTCATGAAACCATCCATATCGAAATCAATATTGATATTTATCGATATTTCACTTATTTTCCTATAATTTGTATATATTTTGATAAAATTTCTTGTTTTTATGTAAAAAAAAATGAAAATATCATAGATATATCGATTGCATCCCGTTTTTGTGTCGGTCACTTGAAAAAATGGTATATTTCCCAATATTTTCATCCTTGGTAGTATAATATTAGGGAAATATGAAAAAATGGTATATTTCCCAATATTTTCATCCTTGGTAGTATAATATTAGGGAAATATCGAAAATATTTCCGGATATTACGGAAATATGAAGAAAATTATTTCTAGATATTTTCATCCTTAGTATCGACTATCTGCATAAATAAATGTGGATTTTGATTTGATGAAGTTGAAATTTGTTTGACTCACTCGAACTTTTGAGGGATTAAGAAAAAGGTAGCATGGAGTTTTGAATGATGATTTTCGCCAAAAGATGAACGCTCCTGAACTCAATGATGATTTTGAATATATGAATGCTCCTCTCAACTTTGGATGGTGATTTTAGAAAACGCATATTTTAGACTCACTAATTACATCTTTTCAGGGTAATTAAAAAAAAAAGAAACTTTGCCTCGTATATCTTAATTTGGTGTTTTAATTGTACTTAGAAAAATGTTTGTATAAAAAATGTCGCAAATTATATATAAAGTATTCCAAAAAAATATTAAAATATTTTTATAGATTGTAATGTAGAAAGTAAAATATATATGAAGTAGAGACAATATACATTTTTCCTAACTAGTAGTACATGCGCGGTTTTTTATTTATTATAAAAATATATACGATTTGCAATAATATAATGAAGTTGTTATATTAAAAGATTATTTATGACATCTTATTATTTTGAAATTTGTAAAAATTCATATTTTCTTTTTAAAACATCAATATTCAACAATTAAATTTGAAAATAAAATTGAACGTAGTATATAATAATAATAATAATAATAGTTTTGTATTTCTAAGTTTTAATTTGTGAATAATTAATAAGTGATTAATTATACTTATTAATATGTTTTGTTCCTTTAAATCTTAGAATTATTTTTAGAATGTGTAAATAACTTTCTGCACTATTTTCAGATGAATTTGTTTAAAAAATATTATATTTATACCAAAATTTAGTTTATATTAAAAAAATTTAGGTTTCAAATTAATTTTTCATTTTAAAACAATATTTTCTTAGATTTTTGAAACCATGTTTCAAATTTTTGTAGAACATATTATAGTTTTTTTTAAAATTGATTAATTATATCTATTTATTTGAAATAATTTTGAATAAATTACCAAATATTTTTATTATTTTTATTTAAAAAAATTATTCAATTTATTGATTTTTATATCTTACACAATAAATATTACATAAATATTTGAATTAATATTTAAATTTTATTTGTTGATTTTAGATTTTAGACTTAACTTAATCTCACAAACCTTATTATTAATTTAATACCTTTATAATAGTTTTTAAAATTTTAAACATTTTACAACCCTTCATAAAATGAAATCTAGATTTTAAAACTATTTTCCACATTTATATATTAAAATTATAAACTAATTTTAATTTTTTTTAAATATATTAAAATTATAAACTAATTTTTAAATTTTTTTTATTTTTGACAATGTTTAAATTTCATTATTTTTAAAATTTAATCATATCATTAAAATATAATCATATCATTTAAGACATTTTTTTTTTATTTCATCTTTACTTCTATATATAAATTATAAGATATAGTTTATTATGTAAGATATATGAAAAACTTATTCTATAAAATATTTAAAATTTATTTAGTTTTTTAATTTTTTCTATTGATTGATAGTTTGGAAGGGAAAAATTTGTCAACTTCTTCTATTTTATGTATAGAGTATAGATATAGATATATATCTTTTATTGTTTTTGGACTTCATCAATTTAGATGATAATTGGGCCTATGGGCTTGTTAACTAACCGTGCCTTCTCAGACCAAGCCCAAAAAAAGTCGCCAGTCTTAACCATTTTCTCATTCTACCAGAGAGAGAAAGCAGTCAAGAGGGAACAACTTAGCATAATACAAGAAACGACGAGCAGTGAGAATAAAGAAATCTTCCGATTAATCTGCCAAATTAGTAATCCCTTCAAATTTTCTGCAAATTAATCTGACGAGAAGAAGACGAAGATAAAGGAGATGCTGCCCACATCTTCATCGTCAAAGGGCCGTTCGGGCCCCAACGTCCGGCCCAATTCTCTTCCTCACTACCTCCGCAGAATTGTCAAGGTTTTTTTTTCTTGCACATGCTACACTGAATTTTGAGATTATAGGAAGAAATATAGATCTGATCTTGAATTCTTGATCATCATAGATCATAGATAGTGAAAATTTTGCTGTCACTCTCATATTTTTTAGTTCGAGTTGATATAATTTTCGGAGTCCTGATTGAAATACTGCAAGTTCATTGCTCTAATCGTCATTATGTAGCATGTGCTGATTTTGATTCACGTTTTTCTCTCGAAGTGAAATCCATTTATTTTGGGTGGTTTAATGTAGTGGCAGCAAATGGACATTGAATATACTTTCTGGCAAATGCTTCACCTATGCACATCGCCAAAAGTTGTGTGAGTGTTCCTACCAATGCAGATTGTTTATTGGTGTTATATATGTATTTCAATAACCTGCTTGTAATCTGTGATTTAAGTTAGTTTGCTGATCCTTATATGTTGCTATATTTTTGTGATGATATAAAATTCTTCCTAAAAAGATGCACTTTGTTCCCACCCATTTATGATTTTCTTGAATCTATAACTAACTACACTTCTAATTTGTAGCTTCCTGTTGTTACCAGAGAATGTTAAGCCCAACAAATACAAATAAGAGGCTGTAAATTATAAGTAATGTCAGCCAACAACAATATCTGATAATCTGATTATTGAGTAGAAGGTCATGTAGTATCTTATAGATATCTGATAATTCATAGAATATTTGTATAGTAGTCTGCTTTTCCTTTGACCTTATCATATGCTGAGACAGAAAATGTTTTAATACTATATTGGGTTTTTTGTTTTTATATTTTATTTTATCTTCATTAAAAAAAAATGAATGATATGTTGGCCGTGTTACTATTTCCCTAATTTTTAATTAAATTATAAGTTCCAATTTTATTTTGTATCTTTGGTTTCTGATGACGTTGTTTCTGCAATTCTGCATGTGAAATTGTTCAACCAATGCAGATATCAACACACAAAATATCACAAACGTAAGTTTTCCTTTCTGATTGTTCTCCTTGTGTGTATCATTGACAAGGTCTTGCCCACTTATTGATTTGGATTTGAATTCATGTTTTCTGTCCATTGTTCTTTAGTTGACATGGTATCTACTTTTGTTATCATTTCTTGCATACTCCGTCTTGCCTAAATTTTATCATCTCAAGAATCTTTATTTATTTAAGAAAATGTAAGCTTTTTCTTACCCTATATTGTTCAAATTCACTTTCCACCAAATGTTATACCAAAATCTTGATTTTCACACCACCAGGATGCCAGTTGTTTGTCATCTCAATGAGTCTTTTATGCAAGATTGGTAGTTTCTCATACACTGGTTTCTTTCATATTTCTAAACCCACCCTTGGTTATTTTTAACTTTCTGGTATCACATAATAAAGCGTCATTTGATAGCTTTGAGTAGCTTGAAGTTGATCATATCAATAACCTCTTATTCTTTTGTTCAGAAACAAAGAACCAATGGGCACGTGATGATCCTGCATTTGTGGTGGTGTGTATTCTTCTTTTGTCGGTGTCTACAATTGCATATTGTGCTGCGTAAGTGTCTTCTGCACGATATGTCATAGGTCCTCATGCTGAGATCTTATGTAATAATGGTTGAAATATTTTTTACCCTTCCACTTCATCTGTATTGTATTGGATTCAATCTCTCATATATCATCGTCTCTCCTTCATTTCAGGTATGATCACAGCGTAGGACATGCTGTTTATGTTGTCATTTCGGTATTGCTTTTCCATTTCATCATAATAGGCGCAATTTTGGCTACTTTGTGCTGGTTCGTACAATAAAGATAAAATCAAACATAAGTTGCTAAAAGTATTGCTGATTTACTATACTACTTTTCCATCTTGTTGTCACTTGGAAAATCTCTTTGTATGAAATCTCATATTTGACAAGATGGTGTAATTGAAATTTTGTTTGGTAAATTTTTTGCAGGTCATTCACTAACAATTATCTTCGAGAAGAAGTTCCAAACAGTCATGTGGTTGAGCAACGGGTGGAATGGTGAGTTCTGTTCCTCTTCTATAATTTTTTATATGTAAATATGTCTCTTCTCTTTGCTGTTGTCAGTAAGATTACTTATGTTATATTTGTGAAATGTTTTCATGTTCAGAGATTGTGTTTACTTTGTACTATTCTTTATTGTTTGGCTAACTTTTGTTTACCCTTGCCCTTGTGAAGGTTGTATGCCTTTGATGTACACTGCAACTCTTTCTTCCCTATGTTTCTGTTGCTTTATGGTAAGTCTCAAGTGGATATCTCACTGAGAATTTCTCTCCACTGATGTATTTTCCCCCCTGTTTTTCTGCAGTTGTTCATTATTTTCTATCACCCCTTTTGGTTGCTCATGGTTTTATACCAAGGCTACTGTCAAATCTGCTCTTCATGGCAGCTGTTTCCTATTACCATTACCTAAATTTTTTAGGTTATGCTGGTAAGATATCTAAATTTTCAATTAAACAACTAATCTTTCCATCAGACTATAAAAAATGATGTTATCTTTCCTTTATCTGATGCAGTATTACCCTTTTTGGAGAGAACCACATTTTTCCTGTATCCAATTGGGGTCATCATTGTCCTTTCCCCTATCTGTAAGCATCTTGATTGCATCTTATATATCACGGCACTGATACTGTTTACTGAAGAGATGAAGATTGATTCTTGTTTGCAGTAATCTTGTGTGGCTTCAATCCATCGAGATATTTCATGAACATGTACTTTAGTCGATTGCTATAGAAGCTTCTAACACCTCGGACACAACGTAAGAAACCCATGGAGCTGAGGCTGGTAGCTGCATTCTTTTCATTTACATAGATCCCATTTATACAATTAGGCTTTCTTGATTATTGCTAGTGAAATTGCTGAGTATGTTGGTGATACTGTGTTAATAGTAACTTAAACCCATATCTCTTTGATTCAATGTTTATATTATAATGAATACCGTCAAAGGAGCAGAGATTCTATTTTGTGCAATCATTTGTGTGAAAATCTTGACTTGTGATATGTTTTGTCAGGAAATTTGGTATCAATCCTACACCTTAATAGCCGAAATGTTTGATTTTATTTTTCTATCATTTGTTTTCCAAGACAAAACGAATGGGTCATTAGTATAAGACTATCATAGACCTGTGTGATACACACGATTTTTTAAAATAAGCTATTTTAATAAAATAATATAAAATGCTATATATTTTTGCTAAGAAAATATAACATGGAGAATAATTTTAATAATGTCTTTATGGTAGTGAAAACCTGCAAGAAAAATGTCGATTTGTTTTTTCCTTTCTATTTTTTGGGTCGAAAATCTTGAAAATTCGACTGCTTAAGATTTTTTTTTTATAATTCGAATTTAGTATCGGAATAGAATTTTAATAAATCCATTTTCAGCTCTTGAAAAGGTCAAATGTAGCACAATCACGACTTTAAAAAAGTTTCCACTAAATGTGATCATACCCATTTTGGAAAACATATATATACCGGTTTAAATTAATGCAGTATTTTTTTAAGATAAATTTTCAAGTCTGTGTGGGGTAGGGGAGTTGGTAAGTGGGCCCGGGCTTTGGTTTTCTTTATTGGGCTTTTATTTTCAAGTTAGGTAGATTGATGGATCAAAGCCTGTTAATCCAAGAAAGACAGTTGGAAAGTTTCGGTTTTCATATAAATCAATTCTACGTCTGAAATTACTTAATCAGGAAAGAAAAAAAATTTATTACCAAAAGATGACTCACCTACCTTGAACTACTCAAAGAAAATATACAAATGACAAGCTTCATACATGGCACATTCTTATTCACCCACATTAGCAAGTTGTACAAATCATACCAACCAAAGCCAAAGCCTCAAAAACTAAAATTTAAAATTACATACATATGTTTATGTTTCACATCATATTTGCTATATTTCACAATCCTACACCCCCTTCAAGAAACAAACATAAGGCACAACACATCTCATTGTTTACAAAAGTGGAAAAAATACACACAAAGTCAAGATAAACATAAGTAAATGTATGATCTCAATGTTTCTGATCTAAAAAAGACTAAAATAACCCTCTGATCTTCTTCACTGATCAAGCTTGCTTCCTGCGACATCTACGACGAATCTGTATCGAACGTCGTTCTTTTCGAGCCTCTCGAAAGCAGCGTTGATGTAATCCATCTTCACAGTCTCAATGGTGGAAGTGAGCCCCTTTTCCTTGCAGAATTCCAGCATTTCTTCTGTCTCTTTCATGCTACCAATAAAGCTCCCTGTGATACTTTTCCTTCCTAAAACAAGAATAACATTAGAGGGCATATTGGTCATTACTTAAAGTACATAGAAACTCACCTAGTATGACCATTGGGTTCACAAATTGCAAGGGAGACTTGATGACACCCATCAAGATCAACTTGCCATCCACATTCAACAATGAGAGATAGGGATCCAAAGGGTGTTCCACCGGTAAAGTGTCGATTATGTAGTCGAGTGAGTCAGCAAGCTCTTGCATTCGAGCCACATCCGAGCTGACCAAGTAGTCGTCTGCACCAAGATGGTCCAACGCCTCGTCTCTCTTCCTATTAGACGAGCTTATAACACTAACATGATGGCCCATGGCCTTGGCTATCTTGACTCCCATGTGACCAACCCCTCCAAGCCCCAAAATGCCCCCTTTTAGGCCACTTTTCTTGAGCCCAAAATGGCTCAGGGGACTGTACACAGTCAGCCCTGCACATAGTAGTGGGGCTGCCTGTTCCGGTGCCATTCCTTCCGGAATTTTCACCACAAACCTGTGTGAGTGAAGCAATTTAAGGTGCATATGTAGGACTATGTGATAGCAACGAGTGGATTGAGACTTACTTTTGATCAACAACCATAGCAGTGGCAAATCCACCCTGAGTTGGTTGGCCATTGGTGTAAACATCATTGTAGGACCAGATTTTGTGCTTGCAGTATTGCTCGATGCCTGATTGGCAGGGGACACAGGCTCCACAGCATCCGACTAGGAGGCCAACTCCGACCACGTTTCCGGGCTTGAATTTGGTCACTGCTGAGCCAACCTCAACCACCTCACCCACCACTTCATGCCTATGGAACAACAATGTCATGTCAAGATTTTGGAACAAATTAGAACACAGAGAATTTGGATGAATATACCCTGGAACCATGGGATAATTGGACATGCCAAGATCATTTTTAACTTGATGGATATCGGTGTGGCAAACCCCACAGCAAATCACCTTCAAATGTACATCTTCTGCACCTGTATCTCTGTTCATGCATGAACTCAACTTTATACAAATAATAAGACAATCAACGTTGTTGAAACACCATGCATTTCCTTGTCGATAAAACCCCAAAAAGAGTAAGAAAGTAGAAATACCTGAGAGTGTAAGTGAAGGGAGAGAGAACCCCAGAAAGGTCTCTTGCAGCCCATCCCACTATTTTCTTCTCCATTTTCTTCTTCTTCTTTTTTTATGTTTTCTGAAATAATAATTGTATTTCTCGTTTTACGAGTGAATATAAATATCTTTGAGGAATGCTATAGTTATTGTTGCCAATCGGTAATACACATAACTATATATAAGGATATTGAGAAGGTTAACTGAAAAAAGTTACTTATCACAATTTTAATCTTATAATTTTGATAAAGAAAATCTTAATCTTATTAATTTTAATTTTATAAATAAAAGAAGCTTCATAGATATCTTATATGACTTTTATTGCTACGGGCTTAGGTGGTCGGTCTTATTTGTGTATCCCAATGAGATGTTAACAACTCAAACGATCACTCCCATAGTTGATGTATGTTTGGTTATTTTTATTTCTCATATATATAAAATGGTTACGTAACAATATTAATAGTTGTAGAATATGCTATAACTATGTTAGAAAAATTGTAAATTTAGGATTTTTTTTAATCATTTATTATATAGGGACATTATTTTTTCAGGCCTCAATATTGAATATTGAGATACTATCTTTTTAGAACAATTAGTTCGAAATTCCAAAATTCCAAGCTTTTCCAATTTAATTTTAAGACAATTAGCCCGAAACATGCATGTGCAGTGCATGTGTCTCTCCAAATCCCGAACTTTCTGAAATTTTGATTTGATTCTCGCTCAAATCAAGCTTGAATTGAATTGAATCTAGTAAATTGATTTTGGAGTTTTATTAAAGTTTGAGGAGATTAGTGTTTTAGTGTATAAAACTTACATTTTGATTAAATTTCAAAAAATATCAAATTTTAGGTGAACTTGAAATGCTTATGGTGGATTCTGGCGGTAGAGGTCGTGGTGAGGCAGGATCATGGCGTAATTATCTTAAAAACTTAACCAAAATGTATCTTTTCTACACCAAAACACTCATCTCTTAAATCCTCATATCAATTTATTGAATCTAATTCGATTTGAGAGAGAATCAACTCAATTTTTTGAAAAATCTGAATTCGAGGAGGCACATACGGTTTCGTACTAATTATCCTAAAATCGTTCAAATTAAAAAGATAATATCTCAATAAGAAGCTGGAAAAAATAATATCTTTAATTAGTAAATTGTCAAAAAATAGTATTCTAAAACATATTTAGGTTAGCACAATATATAGGTCAAATTTTGATGATGACAAATTATGTAGATAAACATTAAATCAACCCATCTCTGTTGCCTACCTTTATTATTTGTTTCTCAAACAAATATATATATATATATATATATATATATATATATATATATATAGCAAACTTCTTAGATGGCATATGCTCATCCACCCAAAATGACAAGCAATCCAAATCTCACCAACTACATGAGCCAATAAAGTCAAAGTGGAAGACTATTATTTTTTTTTTTTAATTAGAAAGAGACGAAGAACTCCCCAATCCGACGAGGGTTCACGGTCGGGTGGTATGTGAAGGAGAGAGTGTGAAACTCACACATCAAGTATGCTATATCTCACAATCACAAAACCAATTATTTTCCAATACAGACAATGTGTAAGCCATAGATGAGATAAACAACCCCTTTCAATAAATAAACAGAAGCCACATCTCTTTGTTCTCAACAAGGGGAGAATACACACACAAAGTCAAGATAAAGATAAACATTTAAAAGAAATGTGTCTCAATGATTTTGATGTAGTATAACCATCCAATTTCTCCTCAATGTTTAGCATTCACTGATCAATTTTGCTTCCTGCAACATCCACGACGAATCTGTATCGAACGTTGTTCTTTTCAAGCCTCTCGAAGGCAGTGTTTATGTAATCCATTTTCACAGTTTCAATGGTGGAAGTGAGCCCCTTTTCCTTGCAGAAATCCAGCATTTCTTCCGTCTCTTTCATGCTCCCAACGAAGCTTCCCGTTATACTTTTCCTCCCTATTCGAGCCAAACAAGACCAAACACCGTGTTATAAACGTTCTATAAATCAATGCAAAACAATCTCAAGCAGTAACATCAAAGTAGGTAGGGTTGTTTAGAAACCTACAAGTTTTGGTAACTGAAAATTGCCCAAGTACCTAATTCAACCCCTTGCTCTTTCAAGAATTGTCAAAGACCAAATTTTTTTACCATTAATATTGCCTTTTGAGTGGATATATTTCATTGGCATGTCTTAATATGTCCACTGGTAATATGCAATTTAAATCCAGATAACAAACACCCAACAATCATAAACACAAAGCACGAATAATAACGGGTCGAAGTAGTTATATGGAACTCACCAAGCATGACCATTGGGGTGATGAATTGCAAGGGAGTATTGATAACCCCCATCAAGATTAACTTGCCATCCACTTTCAACAAAGACAGGTAGGGTTCCAATGGGTGGAACACCGGTATGGTGTCGATTATGTAGTCGAGCGAGTCGGCCAGCTCTTGCATCCGAGCCATATCCGAGCCAACCAAGTAGTCATCAGCGCCTAGATGGTCCAACGCCTCGTCTCTCTTCTTATCAGACGAGCTTATAACCGTGATATGGTGCCCCATTGCCTTAGCTATCTTCACTCCCATATGTCCCACCCCACCTAGCCCCAAAATCGCGCCTCTTAGGCCACTCTGTTTTAACCCAAAATGGTTCAAAGGACTATAAACAGTCACCCCTGCACATAGTAGTGGGGCAGCCTGTTCCGGTGCCATTTCATCCGGAATTTTCACCACAAACCTGTGTGAGTGAAGCAATTTGAGATACATACATAGCACTGTGTAATACCAATGAGTGAATTGATGTGTAATGTTTTTAAAGTAGTGGAGTTTGGGCTTACTTTTGATCAACAACCATAGCAGGGGCAAAACCACCTTGAGTTGGTTTGCCATCAGTGTAAACATCGTTGTAGGACCAGATTTTCTTGTTGCAATATTGCTCGATGTCTGCTCTGCAGGGTCGACAGGTTCGACAGCATCCAACTAGGCAGCCAACTCCAACCACATTTCCGGGCTTGAATTTGGTCACAGCCGAGCCAACCTCAACAACCTCACCAACCACTTCATGCCTATGAAACCACACAACCAATTACTAGTGTAAAGATTCAGGATTAATTAACCATCTAATGGTTTGATACAGAACCATCATGAATGATCTTAGTACTTTTTGGATCAACCATATATGAATTGTGATGTATGAATGCTGAATCATGTTTTCTTGATAATTATGAACAAGATTAGGCAAGAAAAGTTTATAATCATGGAATCTTGAGAGTAGAATATACAAACAAAACATGGTGATGTCAGTGAGTGTGGCACCCTACAGCAGAATAATGATAATAGAAAAGTAGAGGCCCATTCTCTCTCTCTCTCTCTCTCTCTCTCTCTCTCTCTCATCACACACACACACAAATGAAAACAGAGAGAATTTAGATGAATATACCCTGGAACCATGGGATAATTGGACATGCCCAGATCATTTTTCACTTGATGGATATCAGAATGGCAAATCCCACAGCAAATCACCTTCAAATATACATCTTCTGGGCCTGTCTCTCTGTCCATGCATTAAAAAGAAAAGAATTTAGAACAAAAACTAAAAAGAGAAACACCAAGAAACATAAAAACTGAAATACCTGAGAGTGTAAGTATAAGGAGAGAGAAGGCCGGAAGGGTCTCTTGCAGCCAATCCCACTATTTTCCTCTCCACCTCTTTCAAGCTCCCCATTTTTCCTTTTAATATTTGTTTTCACAAACTATGATTTGGATTTTATGAGTGAGAAAATTCGACGCTATTGCTGCAAATGTCCAACACACACTCACATATATATAGGGACGTTGGAAAAGTTAAATGGAAGAATTCTGACGAAAAAAAGGAAACGAAAACGTACATTTTTCGCAAAATGTATTTTCAACTTTTTTCCTTTTGCTTTCTACATTTATTTCCTTTTTCCATAAAGATTTGAATGAGATTATCTCAAATTATTATATTATGATAAATGAATTTCAATCCATTCACTCAACTTTATTATTAAGTCAAATATTACATTCAATTCTTTTAAATGAGACTTCTTTTTCACAAGCAAAGTCTATGATCTCAAAAACGAAAAATACCACTATGTTAAAAAAGAAAAGAAAAAGTCGAAAATAGAAATAGCAAAATAATGCAATTTTCAAAAAAGAAAAGGGAAAATTGACATAAAACAATAGCATTGCGACGTCTCAGCAAATTGTATGATAGTGGGGAATTGGGAGTTGGTGAGCCCAATTCATTTATCATCCAATCAAAATGTTTTATTAATAAAAAAAAATTAGGTTGCAAATGGTTGAAATAAAAACAAATTCTAATTATATATGACTTTTATAAATTTGAAGTTATTGAAGAAACGTAAATTAATATCTCAAAAATAATAGTAATAAAAGAGGAAGAAGAAACGTTATTTAATTTGAAATACAAGAATACAAGTCTTTGATTGACATACACCACTGGTTTGTTTTTCTACTTATAATAATAAAAATCTATAATAGAAGATTAAAATCCAAAATACTGCATTATTTCGTCAAATTGGGTGTGGTATCATGATACGATTATATACTGATACCAATTAATTAAAAATAACAGTAAAATATCTTAAAGTTATATTAATCGAAAGAATTATTTTTAGACTTAGCTTCTAAATTCTCTCTTAAATTACTCAATTCAAACACAGGGTTTAATCTTGTAATACACTGAGAAGAAATTGGATTTTTTTTTTGTTTAATTAACTCTCGGTTATGTTAAAGAACATAGTGTAGTTGGCGACAATGCAACGTCACTATGCGGTCAGCATACATATATATATATATATATATATATATATATAGAGAGAGAGAGAGAGAGAGAGAGAGAGAGAGAGAGAGAGAGAGGTGTTAGGTTAGGATGTAATCTTATTTACGTTTCAACCCCATTCATGGGTTGGGGCCCACTATGCAAAGTGGGTAAGATCATGATTTCTTTAGTGATGAATGATTTCATAATTCTGATTAATATTGTGCTCAATTCTTTTCTAAAATTCTTGAAAGGAATGTGAAACAATTGGGTCCAAATTTTGTTCTGAGATTTCTGAAAGAGGACTGTGAACTTATTATGGAATTTGAGTACTATTTTACACATAGTATCTTCTTAAATAAATTTGAATAAAATGTGGTAATAGACTAATAGCTGTTGAGTGGTAACCATTAAATAAATATTGTTGCAAAGACAAAAAATATATATGAATTTCATTGAGTCAATAAATAAAGATTAATATTAGAAAAATAGGAAATCTGATGTTGATTTGAGACTATTATTAAGTGAATCTGTGAATGTATCTTGAAATTGATGTTGAAAATATGTAACAAAAGAGACTTAATCCTTAAACTCAAAATGGTTGGGAACAAGTCATATGAGTTGCATCAATACTAAATAACTTATTAAAATATTGCTTCATTAAAAAAATTTGACTCATGCAAGAACAAATCAACTCATTTTATATTATCGACATTATCTAAATGAGATTTTATTAGAATTGGTACTAAACTATTATTTATATAGGGAAGTCAAGGACTCAAGATTGTTTTTTTTTTTTTTTTTTTAACTAAAATTGCAATCATGATATGAACAGGAATATTTAGAATACAATTATTAGGTTAACTACCACAGAAAAATTCTAATATAGGAATTTGAAATACCAAATATTTCCAAAAAATATGCCACATTTTCAAGAGGATATTATCTATACCATATAAAATGGGCATGCTTCATATCATTTGGCAGTTTTCAACCTATTCACATAAGAATCTTCTAGTGCCTCATTCTTTTCTTTGTTTTCTGGAAGAAAGCAAATATTTGAGTGAATTAGTAATACTAATCCAAGTCATAGATGATCAAGTCTATCAACATTTTCTTGGATTGGAATAAGTTTATTAGATATGTTTAATTACATAATTATATAATTTTGACAGTGAACAGGGATGTAACTCCAAAAATTGGGATAAATTACCTGATTTGTTGATTTAGTATTTCATAAGACTTTATGAATATACAAGATGATTACTCCCTCCATTTATTTTACAAATATTAAGAAAACATTAAATATGCATGTGTAATTATATTTATAATATTACCAACATATGCATAAATAATGTACTTCATTGAACAAGAATCTTGTACATAAAGAGCAAAGTTGGAAAAAAAAATATTAACCTTTATTAGTAATAAAAAAGAGAAATTGAAATAATTCGATTTTCTGTTGCCATAATCACTTTGAAAGGGATGAAGATGGAGTATCTGTATAAGTTTGAGCTCATCTAATTATCCGCAATTCCACAAAGTGGTGTATGATTAATGGGCCGAACAGAGCCAGGCCCAATTTCCAGTAAAAATTCCAAGCAAATTTATTAAAAGAAAGTCCAGCTTATCCAATGACAAATTAACTGGGCTATTCATACCGGCCCAATTTGAGCTTCTGACGGTCCGCGGCCCAAATAGAACATCCACCATTTTGTTATTTAACAGCAGACAAAGTTGAGCTAGACTATGTAGGAGGGTTAAAACTTAAAACCTATCGAAGATTAATCTAATACATTAATTAGTCATAATAAATTAATAAAGGGGTTCAAAAAGGAGTAATTTGTTATAATTAATTGAGAGGCAACAATTCTGACGTCATTTAAGAAATATTTACACATTATAAAAATATTGAGGAATAGCATCCTTCTATATAATTCGAAATCTTAATTCTTAACCATGTCCTAAGCAAAAAATTAATCCATCAATTAACACGGAATAAGGACATTTTAATCACAATTATTTCATAACAAAAGAGTTGTATTTGTCAAAATTGTCCCAATCCAACAAAAACGAAGTTTTCATTCAATTGAAAAGATTATTATGTGAATAATTAATGCCTGTATGAGTAACTAGTAGTGCTATTATAATAAATATGTAACACATTTAAGTCAAGTAATAATCCCTCCGTTCCGCTCAAATTTGCACGTAGGGACGGGTACGGAGGTTAAGAAAAAACTGATTTTTGAGTGTTAATGTTGAATAGTAAAAAACAATTTTGTAGATTTTATTTGTTATTTTTGAAATGTGCAAATGTGATTAGGTCGAACGAAAACGGAAAGTGTACAAATTTGAGTGGGACGGGGAGTACCTTTTTTTTTTCCCATGAACTAAATAAGAAAAACATAATACTTGACTTTCTTTTCAAAAGATCAAAATAAATATTACTTTGAAAATAAAGTACTCAAATCCAAATTGAAATGACTACGACACGTTTCCTGATTCACGTGCTATGTGTGTCTATATAAACCAGAATCACTCTACCTAAACACATAATAAACCCAATCCTACACCTCACAAAAATAATACAACAACAAAAAAATGGGCAGCTTAGTTGAGTCCTCAATCGGAGCTCCACAAAACATCCATATTTTCATGGTTTCGTTCCCGGGTCAGGGCCATGTCAACCCGCTCCTCCGCCTGGCCCGCCGCCTGGCCCACTTCGGCCTCTTTGTCACATTCTCGGCCCCTGAAGCCGCCGGAGCCAGCATCCGACAAGCCAACAACATCGCCGGCGACGAGCCCACCCCGTGCGGCCGCGGCATGATCCGGTTCGACTTCTTCGACGACGGTTGGGACTTCAACAACCCTAACAGAGATGACCTCTGCGCCTATCTGAACCAGTTGGAGCTCGTCGGCAGAGAAAAGCTCCCTCAGATGATCCGGAAACAGGAGGAAATGGGTCGACCCGTTTCCTGCCTCATCAATAACCCGTTTGTTCCATGGGTTTCTGACGTTGCTGAGAGTCTGAAAATCCCGAGTGCTATGCTTTGGGTTCAATCTTGTGCTTGTTTCTCTGCTTATTACCATTATTATAACAAGCTCGCGCCATTTCCGAGTGAAGAAGAACCAGAAATCGATGTTCAGTTGCCAAATCTGCCATTGTTGAAACACGATGAGGTTCCTAGCTTCTTGCATCCTAGCACTCCGTATGTTTTCTTAAGGGATGCGATTTTGGGGCAGTTTCGTAATTTGGCCAAACCTTTCTGCGTGCTGATGGACACGTTTCATGAAATGGAGCAGCAAGTGATCGAATATATGTCGCGAATCTGCCTTCCCATCAGGACTATAGGCCCACTGCTCAAGGATTTACAGAATGAAGACGGTGAGAATAATGGCGCGAAATCCAAGGTAATTCGCGCGGACTTCTTCGCAGCGGAGAGCTGTTTGGAGTGGCTGGACACGAAACCGCCGCGCACGGTGGTGTACATCTCGTTTGGCAGTGTTGTGCACTTGCAGCAGGAGCAAGTCGACGAGATCGCCGCCGGCCTCGCGGCGGCGGAGGTCCCGTTTCTGTGGGTGGTAAGGCCGCCGCCGAAGGAGAAGACGTGGAAGCCGCACGTGCTGCCGGAGGGGTTTGTGGACAAGGTTGGGGACATGGGGAAGATAGTGCAGTGGAGCCCACAGGAGGAGGTGCTGGCCCACCCTTCCACCGCCTGCTTCGTCACCCACTGCGGCTGGAACTCCTCCATGGAGGCGGTGGCCAGCGGCGTTCCGGTGGTAGCGCTGCCGCAGTGGGGCGATCAGGTGACGAATGCCAAGTTCTTGGTGGATGTTTATAGGGTTGGGATTAGGATGTCTAGGGGTGAGGCTGAGGGGAGGATTGTGCCTCGGGACGAGGTGGAGGCGGCGTTGAGGGCGGCGACGACGGGGCCCACAGCGGAGGAGATAAGGGAGAATGCGGTGAAGTGGAGGAAGGCGGCGGAAGAGGCGGTGGCGGAGGGTGGCTCGTCTTATAAGAATATGCGAGATTTTGTGGACGAGGTTGCACGGATTTGTGGCTATTAACTTTAGATTGGAATGATAATAAAATGGTATTAAAATAACATGTGGTATGATTGTAATTTAGATAGGGAAAACAGTGATTTAAGTTTAGCTCATTGCAATTTTTTATCATCAATCTTTCACTTTTGATTTTTAATCTTCTATATTTATAAATTGTTATTTTTTTTAGTCCTTTAATTTTTAATCTTCTATATTTATAAAATGTTATTTTTTTTAGTCCTTTAACATGCAATTACAGGTAATTTTTTTTCTTTTCAATTACAATTTTTATCCGAATAATAAATTTTTTTTTATTCATCTAACATGTCCAAATTAATATTAATAACTAAAAATTTTATTTTTCATCCGATACGAATTAGAGTTTTGTAACTATGAAAAATAAAACATTTTAGCACTAAAATTGATATTAAGCAATTAACAAATTTATTTTTCACAAATAATCTACATTTTGTGTCGGAAATGGATCACATAAAACTAGAAAAAATGACATTAATCATATTATGTTGGCTCTCAAATTACACCAAATGATCTGTAGGTTGTAGCGGTTAAATTCTCCAACAAATAAATTGATATATCATTGTTTTAGTTTTTTGTTATTTAAATCATGAAAAATAATTTCGTTAATTGCTTAATATTAATTTTGATGCTAAAATATTTTATTTCTCATAGTCACAGAATTCTAATTCACTCGTCTTGGGATGAAATATAAAATTATTAATTATTAATATTAATTTAGACATGTTAGATAAAGAAAAACATTTTTTGGTGTTAAAATTAAATTATAATAAAAAAAAATTACCTACTATTGCAGGTTAAATGACTGAAAAATAACATTTTTTAAATATAAGAGACTAAAATTTAGAAAGTGAAAGATAGAAGATTAAAAATCTAACGAAGTTAGATGAAGTTAACGAAGCATAGAAAATTAAAAAACTTTTTTTTCCCTTTTATTTAGATTTTTTTGTATAGTAATATTTAATTTATACCGTTGAAAATTTTGTCTTTCCATTTGTAATTATAATTGAAGATGAGAGATTGGAATGTGAAACATTATTCAACTTAAACTGTGTGTATAATTAGCGACATACCAAATATGTGTGTATTATCGGAATTAAGATATTGATGAGATCATTGCAGTACCTAGGATTTTTTTTGTTTTGCACAATTTGTCACTTCTGGAAATAATATAATAAAAACGCTATGATGATGTCTGACATAGATTTGGACATTTGATAATTATTATTATTTAGTTATTTATTTATTTTTATAATAAAGAAACCTGTGGCCCCTTATTTGATAATGTGCAGCGGCTCATTTTCTATTCCATATTGTTTTTTAATTTGATATTTTAAAATAATCATTACATCAAATATAAACATGACAATTCTATAAAGTAAGAAGATGTTTCATTCCATATTAATATTTCATTTGGTGTTTCAAAATAAATAGAGTAAATACTTTGTGAGACGGTTTCACAAATTTTTTTGTATTACATGAGATAAGTCAACCCACAGTTCAAACCCTACAATTTACATGTTATTTGTAGGTGATGAGACTTTGTCTCATGATAACTATCCGTAAGACCGTATCATATGAGTTTTTGTGAAATAAATATCACACAACCAGTGTAAAGATGACATTACTAATTTACACACGATGTGAATTAAAAACAATTAAATATAAGATGAAACATCAAATTGGATTAATAGATGATTCAGTTCATTAATCTACACGTTACAATAAAATTCAAGATAAAATACTTAATTAAAATTGATAGATCCAATTCGTTAATTTTTTTTTCTCATCAACTCATGACAAGCCATATATAATAAGTGTAATCGATTTGTACATTTGATGGAGTTTGAACTCCAAACAGGACATCCAACTTTTTCAGCTGCTTGGCTATTACCATTCGGATTTTTTTTTATAATGGGATTATTAGTCCCATACTAATTATTTGACATACATCTATTTTATAATTATTTAAAGACTATTGAAAATTAATATTCTTAAAATTAAATTCTGCCACAAAAAAGAAAAAGAATTTTAGTAGAAACTCTTATTATATTGGATGCGTGTTTCTCTTTTCTTGCAGTTTTGTAGCATTCTGATCAGAAATCTGAATCGACGATTGAAGAATTTCGGAAAACGTAAAAAAATTGTATTAAATTAAATGGAAAACGAAAGGTGAAAAAGACTTCCATTGTTGTAAATAAATAATGCATCGATCACTTTCATCACATCTTCTATTTGGTTCGGTAAATGCGTCACATTTTATGTGTGCTTATTTAGTTAATATAATACAATTTGCATTCATTATACTAATGAGAGTGAAGCAATAATACTGCATTCAACGGGACATGAAAACCAAGCATTTTTTAGCAACCCTGATAATTACTTAGCTGTCTCTATTTTAAGATAAAGACCTTTTTAAAATTTTCCACGTAGATTAATGAAGTTGATTAAAGAAATTGATATTATTTAATTACTATCATTAATATATATATATACATTTTTAATAATCACTTTATATCAAATATTGTCATTGAAATGACACTTTATATCACTAATTAATAAAGGGCAATATGGTCAAGAGTGATATAATCAAATACTGACATTATTGGTTAATGTACTACATTGTAGAATATAGATAAATGTTTTTGAAATCATATAACGACACTTATTTGGTTAAAAAAAAAAACACTACTAAAATGATATTTATTTAGGAATAAAGAAAGTAATATATAAAAAATATAGTGAAAATTAAACGTAAAATTCCATAATTAATTCAACAATTAATGAGTGATATAAGATATTCTGAGGAGTGGTAGTTTATTGATTTATTTGGAAATTTTTTTAATGCATGTCAAGTCCAACCATTAACATCAAAGGCTTTCACCAATTTGCAGCATTAAATTTTTACCACTGGTTTCATTAATTATTAGATTATGATTTCAAAAAAAAAAAAATTTAGAATATCAAATATATATTTATTAAATATATAAATTTCTTTGCATATCTTATTTGAAATTTACATGAAATATATAATCCATGATTGATTTTGAAATTGATCTTTTAATAGTGAACTACTCCCTCCGTCCCGAGATAATTTGTACACCTGAAAAGGAAAGTAATTTTAACTAAAAAACAAAAAACAACATTTTCTTATTCAACTCAAAAGATAAAAGACAACATTTTTTTATTTAACTCAAAAAATAAAAAACAACATTTTCTTATTTCACGTGCCGGGATGGGTGTGCAAATTATCCTGGGACGGAGGTATCCTACTGGAAAACAACCACATTCCTATCTCTGGGATGGAATTAAAGTTTGGGCAAAAAAGAAAGTTATTTTCTGGCCTTCCTTTACTCTTTTACTTTTATATCTATCAAATTTTTATTTGATTTTTTTTTTTAATGATATTTTACGTTTACCTGGTAAATTAGGTCAAAGTAACCTACTGACAAGTCACATCGTTTATTTGTACATTTTCCGAGGTTTGGAAGTGAAACCAAACTAAGAGCACCCACATCAATGGATTATTAGCACATCATTTTAGTGTGAGATTCACATACCAACACACTAATTAAAAATATGTAATTTTTTAAAACACACATCTACATCAATTTAACACAAATTTACATCAATTTAATACAAATACAATCATTACATGTGGATCTCATTATCCACTAATTTTTATTCACTAATACACACTCAATCCAATCATTAGCTAATAATTAAAAATGAGACAAAAATGTCATTATTACATCTTAACACACTCATAATTATACAAAAACACACACTTTATAACACACCTACATTAATTAACACTCCTTTTGTTATAATTAAAAATGTTCTATAATTAATCAATGTGGGTGCCCTAAGCATGAATAATCATAAATAAATGATGTATGTTTTTTCAGTTGAGTTTGCTGCCCCAAATACCCAATTTGATAAAACATATAAATAATTATACCCACATATATAAACAATTACCTCCAAATACCCAATTTTAGTTTTACTAATTATTTTATCTTTTTTTTTCTTTTACTATTCATTTACTTTGATATCAAATAAATATATTTGATATATCATATACCGTATTATACTTATACTCGTATGAAAGCATATTTTCGTTAACCCCAAAAAATAAGGGTTTAAAGAAAATTAGGTTTAATTTTCGTTAAACCACGAAAATTATACTTATTGTTCGTTAAACCCTTATTTTTAGGTTAATATATATATTTTTTCATTAAACCCTAAAAAGAATAAGGGTGTAATGAGTCTTCTAAAATTACACTTATTCATTAAACCCCTACTTTTAGGGGTTTAACGAAAATTATAAATTATACCATAATTTTCGTTAAACCCTAAAAAATTTGGGGCTAACGAAAATATTGTCCCTAAGTTTAATTTTTGTTAAACCCTAATTTTTGGGCTTTAACGAAAATTAAGTATAATTTTCGTTAAACCCTTATTTTTTAGGGTTTAACGAAAATTAGTTTCCTAGGTTTAATTTTCTCTTTTCCTTTTACTATTCATTTATTCATTTATTACCTTATGACAATATTTTTTAACTTTTTGTGTTTTATAATTATACCCTTAACGAACAATATCATAATTAAACCCTTAACGAACAAATGAATAAATTATGGTAATATTCATTTAATATTGTAAAAAGAAAAGATAATATGGTTGGGAATAAATTATGGTAATATTCATTTAATTATACCCTTAACGAACAATACCATAATGAAACCCTATAATTATACCCTTAACGACCAAATGAATAAATTATGGTAATATTCATTTAATATTGTAAAAGGAAAAGGTAATATGGTTGGGTAATAAATTATGGTAATATTCATTTAATTATACCCTTAACGAACAATACCATAATGAAACCCTATAATTATACCCTTAACGAACAAATGAATAAATTATGGTAATATTCATTTAATATTGTAAAAGGAAAAGGTAATATGGTTGGGTAATAAATTATGGTAATATTCATTTAATTATACCCTTAACGAACAATACCATAATGAAACCCTATAATTATACCCTTAACGAACAAATGAATAAATTATGGTAATATTCATTTAATATTGTAAAAGGAAAAGGTAATATGGTTGGGTAATAAATTATGGTAATATTCATTTAATACCCTTAACGAACAAATGAATAGTAAAAGGAAAAGAGAAAATTAAATCTAGGAAACTAATTTTCGTGAAACCCTAGAAAATAAGGGTTTAACGAAAGTATATTCATACCGTATTATATGGTATATGATATATCAAATATATTTATTTGATATCAAAGTAAGTAAGTGAATAGTAAAAGAAAAAGATAAAATAATTAGTAAAATCAAAATTGGATATTTGGGGATACTATGTTTTATTAGTGGGTATTTGGGGGCAATTGTTTATATACGTGGATAGAATTGTTCATATCTTTTATCAAATTGAGTATTTGGGGGTATTTTCTATTTTTTTATTTATTATCATTAGACACTGTTTTATTATTGCGATTGGACACCACTAAGTCTGGCAACATATATATATCCCGACTTGCCTGCTGCTGCTGCTATTTTTTTTTTATTATTATTATTATTATTATTATTATTAATGATCTTATGAGTTTGTAAAATAGAAAATTTCTGTAATACTTAGAGGTTTATAGGTAATAAAGTTCACAATTAAAGTTATAGTTGGTCTTGTGTGCATTTGGTGTATATGCAATCCGAGTCGACCCAGTTTTTGACCCGGATCCACGTGTTTTGAATTTTGTTTTTTTTTTTTTTGCTTCAGGTTGTGACTTTTATGTTGTAAATGTGTGACCTTTATGTACAACTATCATGACCTTTATATACTGTAACTTAGAAAAAAATGAAGATTTTCAACATAATTTGAACGGTATACCTTTATGTGATATCAATGCGATCTTTATGTTATATCATGTTACCTTTATGTACAAATATTCTGACATTTATGCACTTTTATATATTACATAAAGGTCAAAATATTTGTACATAAAGGTGACATAATATAACATAAAAATCACATTGATATCACATAAAGGTATACAATACAAATTGTGTTAAAAATCTTCATTTTTTTTCTAAGTTACAGACATAAATGTACGGATGTTTGTACATAAAGGTATGAAAGTCATAACATAAAGGTATGAAAGTTATAACTAAAAGGTATACATATTTTCCAGAAAAATGCAGAAAATAAACTAAGTGTGTTGCGCCTCCTTCCCGGCGCGTGAATGACTGTTCCGACGAGTGGATGACCGTGCCGGGTCGAATTGACCCGGATTGCACGGATCTTAGATCCGTGCACCTGGTGCACAGGAGCTTTTGCCTTAAAGTTATGAGTAGGTCTCTTGTGAGACCGTCTCACGGATCCCTTTCCGTGAGACGGATATATTTGACCCACTATCCAATCCAAATCCAACCCAGCCCAACCCAACCCCAATACCCAGATATATTTATAATTATAAATCAATTGACCTCAAGCTTATCTAGTTCAGTTGGTGGAGTGCAAGGCTATTAACTTCTTGGTTGTGTGTTCGAGCCCCATAGTGGGCGTTAAATTGTATTTTTTTTCTATTAAAAAAATAAAATGCTATTTAATCGATTTTAATAATTATCTTTATTTCTCCAATTTCAGATCATAGATTACGAGAAAATAGAATAAAGAAAACGTATACTTGAAGGTTTGAAAGACATACTTATATTAAATTGTGTTTTTTTTTCTATTAAAAAATAAAATGCTATTTAATTGATTTTAATAATTATTTTTATTTCTCCAATTTCAGATCATAGATTACGAGAAAAATATAATTAAAAAAACGTATACTTGAAGGTTTGAAAGACATACTTATATCAAAAAATTACATACTTAAAGATGTAAGAGGCTTACTTTAACTTATGCATAATTTAGCCAAATATTTACATGGCAGAAATCTCATACTTAAAATGATATAAAGTTTTTGCAAAACAAAAAAGAAACTGTAATGTTATTCATATAAATTTAAATTCAATCATATTTATGTGCATAAATCACATACTTAAAGATGTAAGAGGCATACTTATATATAAATTTAAATTCAGTCATAAAATCACTTACTAATGTGCAGAAATCACATACTTATGTGCATAAATCATATACTTAAAGATGTAATAGGCATACTTATACATAAATTTAAATTCAGTCATATAATCACAAACTATTGTACAGAAATCACATACTTATGAGCATAAATCACATACTTAAAGATGTAAGAGGTATACTTATACATAAATTTAAATTCAGTCATAAAATCACATACTAATGTACAGAAATCATATACTTATGTGCATAAATCACATACTTAAAGAGATATACTTATACATAAATTTAAATTCAGTCATAAAATCACAAAGTAATGTGCATAAATCACACACTTATGTACATAAATCACATACTTATACAAAAATTTAAATTCAGTCATAAAATCACATGCAGAAATCACATACTTATGTACATAAATCACATACTTATATAAAAATTTAAATTCAGTCATAAAATCACATGCAGAAATCACATACTTATGTACATAAATCACATACTTATGTACATAAATCACATACTTATACATAAACTCATACACCCCCAAAACACCCATCTCCAAACACCATCAAAATCTCATTTCCAATACAAAAAAAACCAAACTCAAATTGTTACACATTCATTGCTCAAAACCCAATAATAGTGATCAAGCCAGAGGCCAACACAATAATGTCATCACCATTAACACACATGAACCCATCTTCCAAATGGATGAAGTACAAGGGTGTTAGAATGAGAAGTTGGGGTTCATGGATTTCTAAAATCAGAGCACCCAATTGAGAGGACACACACCCACACTTTCCCGGCGGCCGATGCCGCCGGCGCTACATGCACACACTACCGGCGCTCCTTGCGCCGGCTACTCACACACACGGCGGCGCTGTATGTGCCGCCCAACCAATCCAGCCAGAGAGAAATGAGAGAGATCGAAGAGAGAGAAAGAGAGGAGATGAGAGAGATAGCTTCAACACGCAGAAACTTTGACCGGCCGCCGCCGGAGATTGGTCTGTCCGATCAACGATTCGAGCTCGGAATCGTGACGGGCTCGGTGAGAACTTCAATCTAGGCTCAAGAATCACCCTGATCGGTTGCCGGATGGCCGGAAATGAAGAGAGAGAAAGAAGAGGGTTTTTAGAGAGAGAAAACCGTAAGATTTAACTTTAGTTTCCACCGCAAATTTGGGGTCGACACTGAATGAAAGCATCGTGAAATTCCCCTCTCTTTTGTGCAAACCAACTCTCCCAATGAAAAGAGATGATTTTGAGCAGACAACGGCAACCAGAGAGCCTCCTTTGACATTCTTCTTGTTTCTCGAGATTAATTTCGGAGCCAAAGAAAATGAATTGTTCTTAATGCTAAAAGGAATTCAATTTTTGGATAAGAAATTGTGGTGGAAGAACAGAGTATTGGGAGCAGATTGGAGGCAAAGAGATGAAGCCTTGTGACATTACTTGTGATGGATTTAGGCGGTGATAACGTGGGTGTTCTCCGGACTATGATTTTGGGTTAGGCTATGATTGGGTTGGGCTGGATTATGGTTTGGGTTGGGTTGGATAGTGGGTCAAATAGATCCGTCTCACGAAAGAGGATCCGTGAGACGGTCTCACATAAGTTTTTGCGTAAAGTTATTCTCACTTTTATTTTGCGAAATTACTCAGTGTTTCTATAATCCCACTAAAATAGGAGTAGATTTCTTTTATTTTTAATATAGATTAAGAAACACAATAATGAACTTAACACAAACACTATAGGGCAGGGCAGGACACAAAAAATCTCGTATTCAAATAGATGTATGTCAAATAATTAGTATGTGACTAATAATCCCATAAAAATAAATTCAAACTGGGCATTATTTTATGAGCGAGTCTTACAAGAGACTCACTCATGAATTTTATTGTATTTAGTGAGATCGGTTGACCCACAATCCAATCATCTACAATCAAAATCATATAATTCATACGTTGTTTATGAGCGATGGAGCTCTGTCTCATGGCAACTATCATTGTTTCACATGTGTTTTTGTGTACTGTTATTATCAACTAAGCGATTGTCAAAAAATTCATTAATGTATTTGGATAAAATGATTTAAAATTTATGAATTAAAATGAAAATATTTCAAAATGATTCAAAAATTAGTTCAAAATGAAATTAATGAACTTCAAATTCATATTTATCCAAATACTATAGGTGTATTTACTATCATGTATTTCAAATCTCTTCTCAAATCTATATATCCAAATAATCCGTTAATTTTTATTATCACATATAATTGAGTTAACTTCCATATTAATTTATGATAGATTAATTGTGATAAAAAAATAATTACAATATTAATATATTAATAATGACATCAACTACAATAACGAACAGATAAAAACATAAAATAGGCGCACCAAGGTCTTGTCTATCAGACTTTTCTGAAAAAAACAAATTAATAATAACCTTTTATTAATTATATCTATCCTCTTAGAGATTTGTTAAAAAAAAAGCGATCAAATTATGAAACAAACTTCAATATTCAGAAAATTATAAACAAAATTTTTTGACTATGAAAAAATGAAAAACTCACGCAACATCTGTTTCTATAAGAAATTTGTTTTAAACTCATTCATCTTAATTAGTACTACCCCAACTATATTATCACATTTTAAATTTTAAGGAGGTTATATATTAAAAAATGATTGTAGTTTTCATTGGAAGTAGACAACCCGATCTTTAATTGGAAAGCAGAGTTGGATCTTCCCCTTTGACTTAGTTTTCGCTCTCCATAGTCTTGATTAATACACGTAGACGGAGTGTAGATCATAATATGGCCGCAATAAATTCGAATAGCTGAAAATATTCTAAAATTAAAGTTTTTCAATAATTGAGATAATATTCTAAAATTGAACACTTAAACTTTGGGTAAAGATATTTTAGGTGAACTTCTAGAATATATATATTCATGGGAGTTTGGGACGATAATAGTTCCATTGCATCTGCAATCTAAAGCAGAAACTCATATTAATAAATCAAATTATATTTAGATATGAATTAATGAGTTTACTTACTCGTCCAATGAAATTAGATTCATGAAACCATTATATAAGAGTCTATTTTCATATTTTTTAATATTATATTATACCCATTGTTTTCAAAATCGGCATAAGTATTATTGTCTGACCTATAACAACTTTTACAATGAATGTATATTGATGAAAAAATTTATCGTTATATTATCCGAATATATATGATATTCTCTGTTTATTTATTTCCAATATCAAGAACCCAAACTTTTATCACCATAAATTACTATTTATTTTTGTATATAAATGACATGATAAATCTTTTTCATAAAATCCACAACCACATATCGCACCCACTTCGCAAGTTTGCATCTGTGGAAACCACTAAGACACGTATCTAAAGTTGTTCTAAAAATCAAGTATAATTGAAGGCAAAAATTTATGTGCAACAGTTGTACCGTGCAATCCGCACCTTTATGTTATAAATGTAGTATCTTTATGTTATAAATGTAATACCTTTATGCATGTTCATTTTAAAAGGTACAAATATTTGCACATAAAGGTATTACATTTATAACATAAAGGTCTTCCGTGCAACTCTGTGCACCAGTTGCACAGAAGTGTTACTCATAATTGAATATTTGAATTTCTCTTTTAACAATCCAAATTCCAAACTTTACCGCATTAAATAATACAAATTGGGGAGAGATTTATTCCATAATGTTAAATGCTGTGATCAATAATATGCAGTGACAATAACAGTATTACTAGGCGTTATTAATTAATAAAATTCAAACTTATGATAGCTTAGTTGCTTAACAAATTGCATTACGTTTTTCTTAAATTAAAAAATATAATTGGAGTGTTTTAGAGTTTTAAGATTGGAAACGAAAATATATTTGGATGTAATGTGAGGTCTTTTGAAACAATTATACGGCAAAATGTCATTGGCCTTTCTATTGGGACCAAAAAGCAGAAATGATTTCAGTGTTATACTTCGAAAAATGAAAATAGAAAATATACATTTAAAAGTGAAAAAAAAGGGGGTATATTTTCCAACTTACATAAAAATAATCTCGAATCTGAAATTTAATACCACGATGCTTATTAGAAACTACATTCTCATCACCGTAAAAGAAAAAAATTATCAGAATAAATTAATCCCCCAACCAATTTACAGACACAAAACGCCTGTTTCCTTAATATGTACAAATTATGAAGTGCATAATAATGTAATATTTACAACATATACACAGAAGAGCAGTAATGCTTATATAATAGGAGTCAATGAGTGCTGGATTTCCTGAGGGAGCTGAAAAATGCAAGCATACTATCATAAACATCTTCCTTCGATCTCACGCTCAATAGGAAATCTATATGACCGTAATTTTCTAGGTAAAGCAAATCTGGCTTCGTTTCCAAATCCTTGATTGTGTGCTCCACATCAACCACATCTGCCAATGCATCGTTGCCTCCATAACCCATCCACATTGGCAATGACCTGGGAATGGTGCTGACATCAAACGTTGGTGGCTTTACTTGGCTGTAATATATCAGGTTTTTCCACATTCCGTAGTCATACATTGAAAAAGTACCTTTGCGGATCACTGCCACACACATTGGCTTACCAATATTAGAGTTGGAATATAGGAGAGAAAATTGTGATAGTAATTGGTTTTGATGCAAGATAACGAGAATACAGAGCAGAAAGAGTACTCTGGAAGAGATGATGCAAGTTCTTTGAGGATGTTGGATGAGGCTCGTATTCAAGATAGGAACCAATTCGGGAGCTATTGAAGCAGCAATTCTTTCCTGCAAATCACAATAGAGATACTGAGTGGCAATCCAATTGAGCAGATATGATGCGGTGTAAACACATTGTTTCAATACCCAGTTGAGTACAAAAAAAAACGTGGTCTTACATGCTGTTTAGGTTTTGATAAGTAAACTTTTGAATAGGAAATACCTAAAAACATCAATTGGGCGTCATTTTTTCACCACACATGTTTAGTGTGGTAAAGCACCTGTACTTGCGGCAATTCTTGGGCAACAAATAACACCTATTATCCAATTATCTACTGCCAAGGTCCAGATAACATGCTCTAATCTTCTATTTTCCCTACTTTCTCACATATAATAGTTGCAAAGAGAACAAGGTTCTGTACTGTCAGTAACTGTGACCAAGATAACTAGCTACCAGAAAGTGCATCCTACTGGAATATATATACTACTTCTATCAAACACCACTTATCCTAGAGGAATGAAACAAGATGAAGAAAGTCAGTAACAATTTATACCTGTAATAGAAGAAAGCAAGTCATCACAGTCCAGATGACCATCGCACATCATATCCATGATGCGAGTGCCCAAGTTACTGAAAGTATCAGATTTAATATTCAGAAGCTTATAAAAGAGCTGAACAATATCTAGTGGATTGAGATAAGATCAAAATACTGTCATTACCTTTTGAAATTGAGTTCATGAATACCCATCGCGATAATTACCTAGCATAAATAATTGCTTTGATTATGACCAGAAACAAGAAATGGGAAACAACTTGAAGGCACTAAACAGACCTCGTCAAGATGCATTTGAACTAATCTAAGAACAAAGCGAGAAGTGATATGCTCCAAGTATGATATAGGACAAAGAAGTGCAGCAGCTTCAACCATTTTTGCTACATTTGGTTGGGTTAAGGCAGCGAGAGATATGATTGTTCCCTGTAAAGAAGTAAAAGAAGCACAAATAAGAATTCAACAAATCCCATACACAGATGCCAAAATCTTCAAGTGTCATGAGTTAGTTTGAGGACCTGAGAGTGTCCAACAACAAATAATTTGGAGTTTGTAACTGAATATACGTAATGAATCATTTCTGCCAGATCATACAGAGCCAGTTCTTGCCAGCTCCAATCCCAGAAATCCTGAGACAATGAAAAAGTCACAAAAATCAAACCAATTATCTTAAGCAACCAGTTCAGATATCCCTGCCCATATTGAATTAAGCATGAGCTCCAATAGAGGAAGCTACTAAAATAGCATCCTTTTGCAGTATAAGAGAAAATGTTAATATGCGATGAAACAATATCCAGGCATGACATATTTCCAATTAAATTATTGAAGTCCATAGCAAATGATGAAGAACTTATGAAACATGTCTATGTTGAGCAAACTTTGAAAAAACCTTCTACCCCTCCTTTTCAAAACCAATTCCCACAAATCTATTCAAAGAATATTTAGGGAGCAAGAAACTTCTGAACATGTTGGACATCTCTACAGATATATTCGAAAGTTATCCTATGGGAACAGACAGAAAATTAAATATAAACTTCTTATGAAATGCAGGTATGTGATGAGAAGTGCCACTATTTCTCTTATGAGGTTGCATTGACCCATATTTTGATAACATAAAAAATGTAAAAGTTAAAGGAACAACATTCACCTTATCTTTCTCCGATAAAGACACATGACCATGACTCCAACGTGTCCCACGTACATTACCAACCCAAACATCAAATCCGCGGTTGGCAAGGATAAAACCCAACGATTGATTTGGTGAATCCAAAAACCATGCATCACCTGCCTGTTTAATTGTTAGATGTGCAAGACTGAAAATAGAAAGAAGATCACAAGATAAAATCACGTAATGCACATAGATCAAAATAATAAGAAGCCTCAGAATTTTCTCTACTAAGAGAAGAAATGTTGGATCGAGTGTAGCATCTTTGACAACCAACAAAAAGGAGTGAGCATATTTCTATGCAGACCTCCATTACAGTAATTATGATAGATACTACTAGATTAGTTCAGAATATATAGTTCCATTTCCAGGTATAATTTGAACAGAAGCTTAAGCACATAAAGCTCAAACGAGGTGGTGTCATTTGATAGGTAATGAAGGAAAAGAAAGAACTTTTTTTTGTTTCATATCTGTTGTGCAATTGATTAAATTTATTCTTCCAATATCTGAATCATAGTGGAAAGTTTTTAAAGCACAATAGATACATATAAATATTGATATTAGCAAGAAATTATAGGTTGGCAAAACTGTTCTAGAATGTGTATGTTTTTGGTGTCCATGTAGAATTTAGGCATTTCAGTTTATTACCCAAAAGCTTCTTCAAATCCTAAAGGTATCAATACACTTCCATTCCACCAAGAAAAGCATATCTTCGATCAAGTCCAAACAATCCCATGAGATATGTGAAAAGCAGAATATCAAAACCATGAACCTTGGAGTACAAATAATCATCTCCATATAATCATATTAGCTAACCACCCAAACAAAAACAATTACCATAAGAAGTCCATGAATTAGCAAAACCGGCGAGCCTCGCTGCTGGAGAACTACAGAAGGAGAGGAAACGCGTTGGAGCCCCAATATATACCCATCTGTTGTTTTAGTCTGCAACAATTTGTACCGCATACATTACTTTATTAACGATTGATTCAGGTAAGAGAGATGTTTCGGATCTTCCTAAATACAAGATCATCCATGTCGAACAACAATTCTCAGGCAGGTAAATACCGTAATCATGAGCACAAAATAGTAGGTATTCGTGAATTAAACAAAAAATTTCTCAATTTTTTGAATTCATATACTTCGATTAGATTGCACAATAAAGCTTTCTAGGATTTTGATTGGTAGTTGAACTACTGAACTGAATAAAATTATTTAAGCAAGAAATTACCGTGTGTTCTGAGCAAGGGAATCCAGAAGGTTCGATGATGTCAGCGCAAAGGCCGGCTGAAGGCGACTTCCGGCGGAGGTTCGGAGCGGCGATAAAATCTTCGGCTGAATAAACGGCGGTAGATAGGAACGAAAATAAGAGGACCACCGTTACGGCAATCGCCGCCGCCGAGAATTCCATTCGTCGGCGTTTTCCGAGGGCGGGAAGAGATCTCCTCCAACGACCTAGTGAAAGCAGTTGAACCTGTGAGTGTGTGGTGATCATGTGCTACAAACAATATCTGCGCTAATTGTTGTGTAGTTGGAGATGGAAATTATATCTCACGCGTAGTAAACGCGCGTTGCATCAATCGAGGCACGTGCGAGCGAGATGGCTTTTTGAACAATTGGGCTCAGAAATGGGCCGGATTTTATTGGCTCGGATGGGCCTGTACGGATCGATTTAGCATCAATCCAATCCCTTTAGGTGGGCTTGGATGTGTGTGAAAATTTGAGATTTTATATAGTTTGGTATTTACATTTCCAAGTTTTCGTGTTTAACAATTGAATATTGAATCAAATTACTTGGTATTTTCAATTCTTATTAACTCGAAATTAATTTTTTGTAATCAAATATACTAAACTCATCTCTTTACAACGTAAGATTCCTTATTTGGGAAAATCCGTAAATAAGAACGAGTAACACTGTAATCAGTAGAAATTAAAAGTTATAATTTAAAAAAAAATTAAATACTATTATATTCTTAATATTTTTGAATGTGTTACAACGATGAATAGCAATTGAATGTAGGATCCTCTTTTCGTCTTAAAATAATTATAATTTAGGAATTTTCGCACACAAATTAAGAAATTGATAGAATAATTTATCTAACTTTATTTAAGTATATAATCATTATAAGTATCAATAATCACTTTGTATAACATATGTTTGAGAAAAATAAATGAGAACATTTTTAATAGAATGTGAATAAATATTTCTTGAAATATTTTAATGACACTTATTTTAGAATTAAAAACATTTATTTAAAACGACATTTAGTAATGAAATGAATGAAGTATTATTAATCTAAATTGAATCATATATGCATACCAAAAAAAAAAGCTATAAATTTAATTTTTATTACTGAAATGATACCATAATTTTCATAATCAATAACGAATTATAAGACCGTTTATCATTTATCAATCATGAACATATGCTAATTCATTTTAAAATCATAAAGTAGATAAACTAATTATTTTATCTAAAATTTTGAATATGATGGTAATGTATAAAATAAAAAAAAAAAACATATCAACGAGACAACAACGACTATAAGAGCATGCACAACAACACGCCACAATAGCGCCCATTGCCATAATCTCTTCTCTAGCAAGGCATTATGTGCAGCACCAAAATAGAATTATCAACATTTTGGCACTAGGTTCAGTGCCGAACTATTTGTGCGCTACTCTTTTTTTTTTTATTATTTTTTTTTTTTAATGTTTGTTAATTTTCAATAAAAATTTAAGGTAGCATAAGTATTAATTTTTCAACATGGATGATATTATAAAAAACGAAAAATAACAAGGGTGGTAATTCGAACAACATTGATGATAATATAAAATTTTAAAATTAAAACGGGTGGTCATTTTTCAACATGTATAGTAAAAATATGAGAATTTGAAACAATTACATAAAGGGTGCGACTATCTGCACCCTACAACTTACTAAACACACCTCATTTCTATACAAATGAAAAATATAAAAATGAGGTGTGTTTAGTAAGTTTTGAGGTGCAGATAGTCGCACCCTTACATAAAATTATTGAAAATAGATTAAAATACATGAAAATAAAACATAAAATTAATGAAAATAGATTACAATTGATCATTTTTGGGAAGACTATTCTAATTCAAAAAAATCAGAAATTATCACTATATAACATCTATTTTCCTTGTAATAAAAATAAGTTTTTTTTTCATTTTACATTAAATTTCATTCAATTAGTCGTACGATTTTTTTTATTTATTAAATTTAAAATATAATAAGTAAAAACTATATTATATCATGCTTGTGTGTAAACATGTTAATCAATTATAATAAAAGTTCAAAAATATGATTAAATAAATTAATAATTATAAATAATATGAAATATTCATTTTTAATGTAAAATTTAGTATAAACTGTTGGAGATAAAATACTATTTCGACACTATTTTAACACAAAATTTGTATTAAAATAGTGCAGACTACTGTGGATGCTCCAGGTTGGGAGATGAACGTTTGCCGTGTACATATTAATGCAATAATCTAAGGTGATGTTTGGATTGGTGTTATGTAGGATTGGGGAAATCCGATTTTGAAATTCTGAGTTTTTGAAATAAAGGTGAATAGTTAAAATCTGTGTTTGTTTAGAGATTTTGTAGGATATGATTAGTACTGTAGATGTCAAATCATTGTTGGAAAAAATGTTATTATGTAATATTATATTGTTAGTTGATGTAATGGTAATAATTTGATGATTGTAATAGTAGAAATTTAGGTGTGTATTGAAATTTGTATATTAATAGGTTATAGTATATAGTTAATGATTGTGTTTTTATTTAAATAAAATAGGATTTTTGTAGATTATATAATCATCTTCTAACCTTAAAACAAACGGGAATTTAAATGAATTCAAATCTCAAATCCCGACTAGCAAACACTAATCCAAACATAACCTAATAGTTTTGTAAAAAAAAAAAAGTAGCAGACAATTAATGTAGGCGTAGAGGCTGACTAGTCAAAAGTTTGAATGATTATTAATTCCTAAAAATAGGATTCATCAACACCTAATCTTTCTATTGTACTCCCTCCGTCCCCCAAAGATAGGCTTGTATACTATTTTCGTCTGTCCCACAAAGATAGGCATGTTACTATATTAATGTAGTTTTTAACTTGTAATTCCATATATGCCCTTATTTATTTTTTAGGAAAAAAAAATTGCATTGAATGTGTGGTCTTCATTTGTTCATTTTTGACAAATTCCCATAATCATTTCATATTTCCAAATTGTCATTAATGATTAAATTGAATTACCACTACACTAATCAATAAATGCTCATTTTAATTCATGTTCATTGTTAAAATGTGAAAAAAAAACTAATACTCCATGAATTCTCAAGAGCAGAAGAAATGGCAAAAATTTAAATTGGAGTACAATTTGAGTTTCAAATTTTGTTGAAAAACTTTAGTTGCCTCTCTTCTAAATTTTTTTAGTTGTCTCTCTTCCTTGAAAGTAGAAAAATGTATCTTGAGATAAACAATATCATTAATGCAATATTATAAGTGTGAAAATAATTTTTGTTTCAATTAATGAAACTTCAAAATTGGGGTAGAATTAATTCCTTGAACAATTAATGTATGACAAGGGTATAATTGGAACTTCAAAAAATTTCTTAATCTGTGTGAAAATAGAACTAGGCCTATCTTTGTGGGACGGAAGGAGTAGTAAATTATACTCCCAATAATATGGATCCGCACACTTATAACACAAAAGGGTATATTTATAGGCATACAAAATATATCTGAATAATTCAAATTTATACTGTAAAAAATATATTTATAAAATATATATTTATAATTGAAAAGCACATACTTATACCTGTAAAAGACATACTTAAATTCCTGAGACGATCTCCCACTTAACAGAGTCTTGTGTTTTTAATAAACAGTCGCTACCCCTTGGTATGTGCTGCTTTCCTAATCAAAAGATAGGACAACATCCCTTCTCCCGAAGTTACGGGGTCATTTTGCTAAGTTCCTTCGACATGTTCTCTCAAGCGTCCTAGTATACTCTACTTGTTCACCTGTGTCGGTTTGGGGTACGGTCAGTTCATCGGGAGGATCGCCCTCCCAATTCGAAGTCTCACAAAAGACCAACTCATATGGATTTGACTATTTCATCTAAGAGCACTTAATGGGTATTGTTTTATTTGATGTTAATAACATGAACAAAAAAGTAATGATTATGTTATGTGTGATTTTGAAAAATATTTTTAGGATGTTACTCCCTCCGTTCCACAAAGATAGAATTGTATACTATTTTCGTCCGTCCCACAAAGATAGACTTGTTACTATATTAATATGATTTTTAATTTGTAATTCCATATATGTCCTTAATTAAATGTATATTAAATTACCACACTTCAACTTCCTATGTACTTTTTAAATCAAAAAAAAAAAGTTTCATTCAATGTTATAATTAATGAAAAATAAAAATACAATTGAAATTTCAAATATTTTCTTAATTTGTGTGAAAATACAACTAAACCTATTTTTGTGGGACAAATGTAGTATTACATTGTGTTTTGTTGTTAAAACACCATGACCAAATCAATTTTGGTCATAAATATTGCAACTGGCAGATATTAGACATCATAAAAATATGGGCTTGACAGGAACACTACATCATCCATGTTCTAATATGATTGAAATGGAAGTAATGATGTTTCGTTTTGGTCATTTTGTAGTCCCCACAATTTATATGAAAATGGCCTTGATCTGTTCTTCAACAAACATTATGTATAATTCTATGTTCTTTGCTGATTATAAGGAAAGAAGACATGTTCATTGATCTCTTTTCTTGCTTGACTCAGCCTTGATTCCAGGTTGTAGCTATGACGACATTAGTTTTTAGAACATAATTGTAGTTTTACATTTGCTGTTTCTGGTCTAATATAAGGTCAAATGATGAGTCAAAGTCAAGATAAGTTGTAACAACTAAAAGAGATTCTAAAGACATCCACATGGACTGTACTCTTGTTTTTCCCCCTTGGAAGTTTATTAGCCACAGGTGTACTTTTTAGTAAACGGCAAAACTGAAAACATAGCCACATAGAACCTATATCAGTTTCAGCATAAAATGTTCTTATATCGTCCTGTTTAGTTTGACGTTTTAAGCAGGCCACTCTGCTCCAAAGCTACTAAAATCCCTTTCAGTAAATGCAACCAAGAGAAGTATCTATTCACAAAATTTCAGTCAGGAAAATCAAGGTACTTTCCTTTTGAATCTTGATAAACTGCCATAATTTTTCATATATTCATCTAAATATCATTTTTCCTTGGATACATTTGTTTTCCTAAGAAAGTATGTACTTCTAACTAATACAATGAAGAGTCTTTGTGAGATAATTAATCTAATTAACAAAATTGTGTTCTTCAAGAAGATTGTGAGGACATCATGTTCTGCTCAAGCGAATGAACAAATCCTGGCTGCAAGGAATGGTGAGACCACCCATTGGATGATGAAATCCAAATTGTTCTTCACAACAATTCTTGAAATGAAGGATCTATGAATAGACATGTTTTTTTGTGCTCAAAAGTGGGAAATGGAAGAAATTAAGAACAAGTTTTATCAATAACATTACTATATGTCAGGAAAGGGTTGGTATAAAATTAAATAATATGTCGGAAATGCCCATTAACATAAACATAAATATACTGGGATTTGTCGGCACCAAACATTACCAATATATATAAGTTTGAAAATAGCATCAATCAACCTATCAAGCTTTTTTGTGAGTGATATATCCCACACCATTAGCAAGCAACTTGTGAAAAACAAAATGGGGAGTTCAACTCATCCGCCCAATAAACCTCCACATGTTTTCATGGTTTCCTTTCCCGCTCAAGGCCACGTCAACCCACTCCTTCGGCTCGGTCGTCGGCTCGCCGACTTCGGCTTGTTTATCACTTTATGCGCGCCGGAAGCCGCCGGCGCCAGCATCCGAAAATCCAACAGCATCGCCGGCGACGAGCCGACGCCGCTGGGCCAGGGCATGATTCGGTTCGAATTCTTCGACGACGGTTGGAACTCCGACCACCACAGCAGCCTCAACGCCTATCTGAACCACCTGGAGCTCGTCGGCAGAGAAAAGCTACCCCTGATGATCCGAAAACAGGGGGAAATGGGTCGACCCGTTTCCTGCCTCATCAACAACCCGTTTATTCCATGGGTTTCTGACGTTGCTGAGAGTCTGAAAATCCCGAGTGCTATGCTTTGGGTTCAATCTTGTGCTTGTTTCTCTGCCTATTACCATTATTATAATAAGCTCGCGCCATTTCCGAGTGAAGAAGAACCTGAAATTGATGTTCAGTTGCCAAATCTGCCATTGTTGAAACATGATGAAGTTCCTAGTTTCTTGCATCCCAAAACTCCCTACCATTTCTTGAGTGAGGCGATTTTAATGCAGTTCAGGTATTTATCCAAGCCCTTCTGCATTTTAATGGATACCTTTCATGAACTCGAGCACGAAATCGTAGAATATATGTCCAAGATCAGTTGCCCCATCAGGACTATAGGCCCACTGTTCGCAGAAACTGGCTCGAAATCGAAGGCGATTCGCGCTGATTTTTTTGAAGCAGAGAGTTGCGTGGAGTGGCTGGAGAAGAAGCCGCCGCGCACGGTGGTGTACATTTCCTTTGGCAGTGTCGTACAGTTACAGCAAGAGCAAGTCGACGAGATCGCCGCCGGCCTCGCGGCGGCTGACGTTTCGTTCCTGTGGGTTATGAGGCCGCCGCCGGAGAATAGTACTAAAGTGCCTTGTGTTCTGCCGGAAGGGTTTCTGGAGGAGGTCGGTGATAAGGGGAAGATAGTGCGGTGGAGCCCACAAGAGGAGGTGCTGGCCCATCCATCCACCGCCTGCTTCGTTACCCACAGCGGCTGGAACTCGTCCATGGAGGCGGTGGCAAACGGCGTTCCGGTGGTGGCGCTGCCGCAGTGGGGAGATCAGGTGACGAATGCTAAGTTCTTGGTGGATGTTTATAAGGTTGGGGTTAGGATGTCTAGGGGTGAGGCTGAGGGAAGGATTGTGCCGAGGGACGAGGTGGCGGCCACGCTGAGGGCGGTGACTGCCGGTCCTCAGGCGGAGGAGATAAAGGAGAATGTAATCAAGTGGAAGAAAGAGGCGGAGGCGGCGGTGGCGGAGGGTGGTTCGTCTTACAAGAACATGTTGGATTTTGTGGAAGAAATTGTACGGATTAGCAATCTCGATTTTGTGGCTACAATTCCATGAGTGAAATAATGAAATCATGTAATAATTTTACATCTAATCTTACAATTTCGAACGTCATTCCACCGGACAAGTTCTTCAGAATTTGAGCATCATGCCACCATGAGTCCAACATTGTCAAAATGTTCAATAAATGACTTTTGAACAATTGGGCTCAGAAATGGGCCGGATTTTATTGTCCCGGATAGGCCTGTACTGATCAATTCAACATCAATCCAATTCCTTTAGATGGGCCTTGATGAGTTTGAAAATTTGAGGGTTTATATTGTTTGGTATTTACATATAAGTTTTCGTGCTCAACATTTAATCAAATTACTTGGTATTTTCAATTCTTATTAACTCGATATTAGTTTTGTGAAATCAAATATACTAAACTCATCTCTTCACAACGTAAGAAATTCCTTATTTGGGAATATTCGTAAATATGCATGTATAAGTTAACTAAAAGCTAAAAGTTAAAAAACAACTACTATACCATCTTTATATTTTTGACAGTGTTATAATGATAAATATCAATTGAATGTAGGATACTCTTTTCGTTTTAAGATAAATATTATTTAGGAGTTTTGCATGTAATTTAAGAAAATTGAAAAAATAACTGATTTGTCTTTTTTTAAGTATAATAATTATAAATACATTCTCAATAATCACTTTGTATCTCATTTGATTTTTAGAATCACTTTGTATCTCATTTGATTTGAGAAAAATAAATGAGAACATTTTTGATAGAATATTAATATATATTTCTTCAAAATTTTTAATAACACTTATTTTGAGATATATAACACTTAGCTAATACGATATTTATTTTGAAATGAATGAAGTATTATTAATTGAATTATATATGCATACCAGATAAAATTCAAATTTGAGCTATAAATTTATGTTTTTTTTAACTAAAATGATACCATAATTTCATAATAATTATAAATAAACAATTACGAATTATAATTCCATTTATCCATCATGAACATATGTTGATGCATTTTAAAATCATAAAATAGATATTTTTTAAAATCATATACTAAATTATTTTTTCTAACATTTTGGATACGATGTTAATGTATTAATAAAAATATATATATATATCAACGACTTGTGGGAGATGGACGTTTGAGGTGATATATTAACGCAATAATCTAATATTCATGGAGTATAAAACTAGTGGCTAATAACAGGGCAGGTCAAAAGTTTAAATGAATGATTCTTAATTCATAGAAATAGAATTCATCAACAACTAATTTGTCTATTGTAAATTATATCTATCGCCCACGTCCCAATAATATGGATTTAACTATTTCAACATCTTAGATCATGGTGTTTTATCATATGTTAATAATATTAAGTGTTTTATCATATGTCGATTAACTAGACAGGAGAATTAGGTGTGCAAATTGCCAATTGGCAACAGACATTATAAAATGAAAATTCATGTGGTTTTTAGGCCATCAAACAAGACTGTCAATAAAATTAATTTGACTGATATAATCAGTTGTGTATTATTACTAATATAAAATTTTGACTGATATAATAAATATTTACTTTTTATAAATATCAAATGTGAATCACTTACCATTACCAAATAGCGTAGGGAAGAAAAAAAATGGGGAGTTCAACTCAGCCCAATATTCATGTATTCATGGTTTCCTTTCCCGGTCAAGGCCACGTCAACCCACTCCTTCGGCTCGGTCGTCGGCTCGCCGACTTCGGCTTGTTTATCACTTTCTGCGCGCCGGAAGCCGCCGGCGCCAGCATCCGAAAATCCAACAGCATCGCCGACGATGAGCCGACGCCGCTGGGCCGGGGCATGATTCGGTTCGAATTCTTCGACGACGGTTGGGACTCCGACAACCACGGCGGCCTCAACGCCTATATGAACCACCTGGAGCTCGTCGGCAGAGAAAAGCTCCCTCAGATGATTCGAAAACAGGGGGACATGGGTCGACCCGTTTCCTGCTTGATCAACAACCCGTTTATTCCATGGGTTTCTGACGTTGCTGAGAATCTGAATATCCCGAGTGCCATGCTTTGGGTTCAATCTTGTGCTTGTTTCTCTGCTTATTACCATTATTATAATAAGCTCGCGCCATTTCCGAGTGAAGAAGAACCTGAAATTGATGTTCAGTTGCCGAATCTGCCATTGTTGAAACACGATGAAGTTCCTAGTTTCTTGCATCCCAGCACGCCCTACCCTTTCCTGGGTGAGGCGATTTTAATGCAGTTCAAATATTTATCCAAACCCTTCTGCATATTAATGGATACCTTTCAAGACCTCGAGCATGACATCGTCGAATATATGTCCAAGATCAGTTGCCCCATCAGGACTATAGGCCCACTGTTCAAAGAAACTGGCTCGAAATCGAAGGCGATTCGAGCCGATTTTTTTGAAGCAGAGAGCTGTGTGGACTGGCTGGACACGAAGCCTCCGTGCACGGTGGTGTACATTTCCTTTGGCAGTATCGTACAGTTACAGCAAGAGCAAGTCGATGAGATCGCCGCCGGCCTCGCGGCGGCGGAGGTCTCTTTCCTGTGGGTTATGAGGCCGCCGCCGGAGAATGGTAAGGGGCTTTGTTTGCCGGAAGGGTTTCTGGAGGAGGTCGGTGATAAGGGGAAGATAGTGCGGTGGAGCCCACAAGAGGAGGTGCTGGCTCACCCCTCCACCGCCTGCTTCGTCACCCACTGCGGCTGGAACTCGTCCATGGAGACGGTGGCCAGCGGCGTTCCGGTGGTGGCGCTGCCGCAGTGGGGTGATCAGGTGACGAATGCTAAGTTCTTGGTGGATGTTTATAAGGTTGGGGTGAGGATGAGTAGGGGTGCAGCTGAGGGGAGGATCGTTCCTCGTGATGAGGTGGCGGCAACGTTGAGGGCGGCAACCACCGGCCCAACGGCGGAGGGGATAAAGGAGAATGCGATGAGGTGGAAGAAAGCGGCGGAGGAGGCGGTGGTGGAGGGTGGTTCGTCTTACAAGAACATGCTAGATTTTGTGGAAGAAGTCGTACAGATTAGCAGTCCTAATTTCGTGGCTACGATTCCGTAAAATTTTCTATTACACTTCATTGAGTTAATTGCAAAGTAGGTCCTGTAACTTATACCGAGTTTCATTGGTGGTCCTTTATCTTTTTACTTTATCAATTTTAGTCTTTTAACTTTTTAATTGCTCAATTTTGGTCCTCTCTATGTCGAAATTTGAATTTTTCGTTGGAAATTGCACGTGCATAGCACGTGAGTCCTTCAAATTTGGGATTTTTTATACTTCCGGTTATTTGACTTACGTGACGTTGAGATAATATCCACCTCATTTCCACATCATCTATACTCATCCTAGTTAAAAAAAATTAGATTAAAGCCACTTAAAGTTGGAAACAAAAACAGAAATAAATCCTACACACCAACAAAAAAGTCTCACAAAAAAGACAGAAAAGAATCCAACCTTGCTCCACATTACTAAGGATTTTCAGTCAAAATAAAACCAAAACCAAATATCCATTCTAGCCCTACGTATATAATAAAAGAAGATCTAGCCATAGTATTAATAAATTCGAAACCCTAACAATATTCTTAAAAAAAAAAAAGAAATCGGTATTTATGATATAATATTTACGGTATAATGGAGGTGGTGAATCCTCGTTTCCCTTCTCGCGGATGGTATACATTTCACTCACCCACCCACGATGGGTGTGATTTTCTTCATTTTGATTTGATTGGAATTGAGTGTGTGTGGGTTGATTTGGATTTTCTTAGTTTCAAATTTGGGTGTGGATGTGATTTCGGATTTTTTTTCCGAGAACGTATTTTTGATTTTGGAGAGAGAAAAATTTGATGTTTTGTTTTTGTTTCCAACAAGTAGCATTTGGTCGATCAGTAGCAAGTATATTCGTCAATGCTTGCTAATAATTTTATTTAACACTCATTAATAGGTTTCACGTATAATTTTATGCCATAGTCATATTAATTAAATATACTTTCAAGACACTTTCAAATGAGCAATTAATTGATCTGAAAGCCGGAATATTGGCTAATTTAATGAATAAGAAGCAGAGGCGGCTGATGAGGGATTGTACAAAACTTTTAGTACTAGAAAGTCTTGCCAATTTAATTAAGTTGATATATTAAAATTTGTCTTTTTTTGTCTTTTTTTTTTTTTTTTTTGCATCAATCAATTAATTAAGGATAAATTTCATACCTTAGTTCTCAATTTTAAATTTAATTTTTAAATTTTCTTAAAAATGGGCTCAATTTTGCATTTTTTCTCAATTTAGGGTTTGAAATTTTAATTGAGTTTTCAATTCAAAACAAAATTTTATTTTTATTTACTTTTTATTTATATTTATAGATTTATTTATATTTCAATTAAGAAAAATTAAGTCAAGTTAGTGCAATTTTTAAACGATCTTCATCAGTTTATATTAATTTATATATAAAAAAAGAAAAAAAAATTCAATTCCTAAAATATAATTTATATTAAATTAGTTAATATTAAAATTGGTTTTCTATACTTTTTTTCATAAAATTATGAAAATAAAGGAATCTTAATTTTATGATGTCACACCCCGTTTTCGTACTTAAAATATCAGAGTTTTCTTTGTGGGCGTGCAAGAAGAAAGAGAAAGAGAAGTACATTTTAAAAACAGAAACCTTGGAAAAACGATAACATACGATTTTACATATACAAATCCTCGGCGTCTAGCCGAAACAAAACATTTAAACATAGCAGCGGAACATCATACATGATCCATAAGAAAAGAAGAAGAGTTTATCTTTTACAAACGTGAAATATTAAAATATCGTTTCATTGTTAAGTTTGAAAGCAAAATGGGAAAGTTTGATATGGCACCACCCGCTCTACGCTTCTCAATTCTCGTCATCTCTTGTATTGTGAATACACATGAGGTGAATGCGTTGAATACACTTGTGTGGATAATTTTCATGTTTTAACCGTTATTAAACAATTAAGCCTTTTGAACATTTACAAATATAACAATTAAAGACAGTGAGTAGAAGGCATAACACATAATATAAAGACACGTAGCTGTAGATAGGTGCAGGAGCAGCCCGTCTTACCCTATAAATGGTTTTTATCCCGTTAGCATCTTTCATTACGGACCATTGGTCCCTCCGTAGCATATTATTGGACCGTAGTCCCTTCGTAATATAGTATTGAACTGTAGTCCCTTCGTAGCATAGTTATGACATGCATGTATATTCATATAATCCACAACGCGTAAACACGGTACATGAAATTCAACCTTTCATAACATTAAAGAATCATTTCTTAAATCTTAGATTCACATAGCATAACGATTAATGTTCATTTCATAAGCTTCACATAACATGTAACAGTCATACAAGCATTTATTAATGGAAACATAAGGATTAGAGTTTAGAAGTTACTCCCACCTTGTTCGGTGGTAACCATGTGTAAATCAAAGTATTAAGTGCTAAGTTGTTCGTTCTGATTGAGAGTCTACACAGGTAAAGCAGTTCCTTAGTTTCGTATTACATTAAATATATAAACTCTCTCGAAAAAGTGATAGCGAAAAATGTATCGAAAAGAAGCTTGAGAGGTTATGGAGTTAAAAATGGATCGATAAAGGTTTGATAGAAGAAAGAACGAGCTAAAATGGATGAGAAACGAGCTTAAACGGAGTGTTTTAAGGTATAGGGGCGTTTTCATAAAATCAGGTAAAAGAATTGACTTTGATCAGTGGTATTTTTGTAAATACAGAGAAGTTTTGGGGTCTAAGTGAAATATCCAAAACCTTTGGGGGTGAAAGTGTAAAGATCAAAAACATAGAGGACTAAAATGAAGAATCCAAGAACTTAGGGACTAAACTGCAACTAAACTTAAATGGGGGCTTTGCAATTAAGCCCCTAGACTTAATCAAATTCCCAAAAATAAACCCCAAACCCCCCTAACCCGTCGCTGCCCCTCCTCGCCACCACCTGCACAGCACCTGGCCGACGACCTCCAGTCGCCGGCGACACCCCAACACCGGCGCTACCTTCCTCCCGGAGCAACCCAACACGGCGCCGCCCACGGCGGCGGCATCTCCACTCAACACACATACAGAGGATATAACGGCGTTACGTAACGGTAACGGCCATCTCCGCGTCACTGATTCGGTAAAAAATGGTGGTCTACGTTATTGGGTATGATATCGGCGTGATAACGACAAAAAAGCTTTAACAAGTTGTGAAAATGTATAGAAATATCAGTTCACTTTGCCGATTTTTATAAAAATATATACTTGGAGTTTTTCAAAACTGTTTCGCTATGTTATAATATATGAAATTTTGAGTCTATGGTTAAAATTTGGTAATATTTGGAGTAGTTTATGAATTATGATGATTTTTCAAAAATAATCCAGTTTGAGTTGGAATTATGCAGTTTCAGACCTTAGAAAATTAATTATATAAAATAACTCCATTATACGTTTTCAAAACTCTTTTACTATGTTTTAGTACATGATGTTATAAGTCTAAATTATTAATTTCACAAGGTTTCAGGAAATATACAATTTATGGTGAATTTTTGAACACAGATTGGTTTTAGAGCATTTTCGATTTTTTTTTATTATATTAAATAATTTATTAAAGCTTTTGTGATTTGAACATATTACTAACTTCAAGCCGTTAAATTTTGAAACTGATATTATGTGATTAAATGTGTGCTTATGTGTGATCGTCATGATCAAGAACTACCGTCACACACAAGTTCAACACGATATGTTGATCGAGATTTATCCAATGCATATCATGAGTATCCATGTAAACAACCTAGGCCTCATCTAACCTATTATGATTATTCACATCTTCATATTCATCCTGAAAGGGAAGATAATGATGATTTTGAACCACCTCAGTATTCCACGTGATATTAATTATGTATGTAATTTTATATTTTATATGTTAATTCTAGTTCTAATATTTTTTTTATGTTAATTTAGTAAAAACATAATATAAATAATGTTCATGAAGTTCTAGAAATTTTAGAGTTTTTTTTTCAAAAATTGTCCGTTACGGCCGTTATAACGCCGCATTTTGGCAATGTAACCTTAATGGTGGTGTCCGCGACGATGACCGCGACCGTTACTGCTAACCATGGGATATATGTATACACACCCACACAGCCATACACGCACGCCACCACCGCCGGCGCGACCACGACCACCACTAACCACGGCGCCGCCTCAACCCACATCCAAACTCAGCCCCATCCTCAGCCCCAAACACACACCCACACACACGGCTGCCCATTGCGCACTCCAGCAGCGACGGGGCGGCACACCGCTCAACACAGGCGATGGCGAACAGAGGGCGAGGGAGAGAGGGAGCCAAGAGAGAGAGAGAGAGAGCAGATCGAGAGAGAGAAGAGAACCAGGTCGTAGCCGGCGGAGGAGGTGGTCGATCGGAATTTTGATCCCGGATGTGTGACGGGCTCGACGAGAACTTCGATTTGCTATATAAGTCGAGCAAAAATGGAGAAGAATGGAGGAAAATAGGAAGAGAGAGAAAAGAAGAGAGAGGAGAGAGAAAGGGTTTGACCGGATCTTCTCCGACCGATTTCTGGCGGAGCCGGCGTCGGTTGGACAATCCGAGTCTGGACTTGGAACGGGCTCGGCGAGAGCTTCGTTTCGACATAAAAATCGAACGAAACGGAGAAAGAAGCGTCGCCGCCGCCGCCCGGAAAAGGCAGAGGGACAGAAGGGAGAGAAAAACCGGAAAATATCTTACCTTTTTTCAAGTTCGATCGAATTATTACATTTTACGATTCGTTTCGTATTATTTATACTCTTTTCCGAAATATCGTACTCCCTCTGTCTCGGTTAATTTTGCACACCCTTCCCGGCACGTGAAATAATAAAATGTTGTTTTTTTGTCTTTTGAGTTGAAAAGTCAACAAAACCATGCTAAAAGTAAGTGTATTTTTTGTTTTTTGAGTTGAAAAGTCAACAAAATCATACCAAAAGTAAAAATTACTTTCCTTTTTTGGGGTGTGCAAATTTACCCGGGACATCCCAAAAAGAAAAGTGTGCAAAATTAGCCGGGACGGAAAGAGTATTATTTATCGAAAATATCTTACTATTCATGAAAATATCTTATCTTTTTACTATTCATGAAAATATCTTACTATTCATGAAAATATCTTACGTTTACTATTCATCGAAATATCTTGTTTTCGATTCTTTGTATTTCATCGTATACTTCGTGGTTTGAGCTACGGGTCTTCACTTGACCTCAAATTCGTTTCTATCTTCTCATTTTTCGATTACGAACCTTATGATAAAATTATAATATATGTTTTTCGATTAAATTATACCATCGATTAATTAAACATGCATTTTATAGTTTTTTTCTGTAACACACATAATTAAAACAAACAATTAAGAGTTTAATTATTTAATTAATCAATTATGCGTCGTTTTTGTCCTAAACGCTACATATGAATTGCATTAATTATATGTGTGTGTGTGTATATTAATACTAGTCGGATGAAAATCGTTTGAAAATTGTACTAACTTGTTTTAATTTATCAAAAATATAAATATATAGTGAAATATAAATAAATTATAAATAAAAATAAAGAAGAAAATGAAAATTTGTCTTTAATGAAAACTTTAAAATTTGGGTTTAGAGTTGAAAATTAATTGGTATGCGATGATGCAATGCAATGTTGTCCGCACACAAAAAGTAGCTAGCTAGCCAACCAAACTTAGACTAATTAATACAGCTAAATTATAAAGTATTTGATGTTATTTATTGGGATGAGAGTTTCTATTACACTTTATTTTATAACTTATATTTCAAATTAATCATCACACGTTATGTATATCCAATAATATTACTAATTAATATATAATATGTATTAAATATTATAAAATACAAAATATAACAATAAACGTGATAAAAGATTCAGACTCTTGTCATTTTGAATTTCTTATTATGAAATATTGTTTTTGATGTACTTATACAAAAATTAACATTCAAATCTTTTGAGTTGACCAAATGGTAATATGGAGTACTTTATTTTTAATTTTAAAGGAAGATATATTTGGGATACCATTCATTTATACCACAATTAATATATTAGTTTACTTTTCTACAATACAAGATAAATAATATATTTTTTCTATCATAATTTAATAAAATGACAAATTTACCCATGTTGATAAGACATGAATGTAGTCTTGATAAGATAAAATAACCATTAAGTCAATCCTTTTTGCACTACTCCACATATGAGCAAGAACTATTTTTGACAATTCATCAAAATTGTAGTATAAAACTATTTTGTGTAGTAAAAACACTACTTTTTTTATTTACTAGTATTTCGAAGATTTTGTCATATTTCAATTTTATAATAAAAATATAAAAGGGGCCTTGTTGGGTTTCCTACAAAATAATTTGGCCAACCGAGAATGACTCATAGCTCATGTTAACATACGATTGATCAACCAAAATTTTATCAAGAGATATTATATTTATGTATATCAAAAGCCCAATCCACCTACATAAATATTTGCTATATAATTAAAATTTAATCTTCAAAAAACCACAATTTAGTACTTACATAATCTGATGAAACATCATCACCGCCATTGTCTGTAAGATTAAGATTACCATACTTAGCCTTGTACTCTCTCCAAACTTGATCCAAAGGTTTTCCCAACAAATCAAGAAAATACTCATCCTTATACACTTGTCTCATCTTCTTATTCAATTCCACTGTAAACCCTTCTCTCAAACCATCACAATACTCCAAAAATCTAGCCGTTACGCCATAACCCTCGTCCCATCTCCCACCTTCACCAGGTTTAGTAAAGCCATCAGAGACAAAGTATTTCGACTTCATCACAACATACTCAGCAATCCCTTCGGTCAGCCCGCCCGGAGCCGTGCCCCTGCCCGACCATTGGAAAATGTGTGTCATTTCATGGTACATTATCTTAGTGAAAACGAACCGGGCCCAGCCCTGCGCGTAGTTTTGCACCCCGATTGTACTTATGTATATGTTGTCCCCGCCTGTTTCGCCTAAAGCTCCATCTTTTAGGTCGGTGATGTATACGTTTAGAATGGGCACATTTTTTCTTTCAGCATCGGTGTTTTGTTGGAAGAGTTTCCATATGAAGTCGTTGATAGTTTTCATGGTCTGAATGGTGTATGGGACGCCGATTTCGGCGGCGAAGCGGCGGCCGCCGGGGGTGTCGGAGGCGTTGTTGGTGACGATGTATTGAACAGCTAGGGTTTTCTTTTTTTAGTGAGGCAATATGTATTGGGACGTGATTGTGGTACTATTTTTTTTAAGGAATAGCTAGGGAAATAATGTGGTTTTGAATGAGGTAATCTTGGAAGCATGAATCTAGATTTATATTTAAATGCATAATCATTGTAAACATAACTAATTTTATCCCTACCAAATTCTGTTATTAGCTAATTAAATCTGAAATTTTTTTTTTTAATCAATTCATTATTATATTTCAATTTTATTTAATTAAATCATCCTACCAAAAAAAAAAAAAACCATTTTTCATCTCATGATAACTTTTTACTTTTTCATGATTTACCTGCTTTTCAATTTCGACCATAAATCTAACTATTGTTCACAATTAAACCCAAATTAAGTCGTAAAACTATGTTTGGAAGAGATTTGATATGAAAGGATTTTAAACTTCAAAATCCTAATATAATTTTTTTTTTCATTTAAATTTGGATTACAACATCCGAACATTAGTATTTATATTACAATCATCAATCATTACATTAGTTAGTGATTTTGGTAAAAATACATGGTAAAAAAGTGGGACTAACACCTAAGTTGGAAGAAAAAAATTATAATTTTCCCAAATAAAAAATTAAAAATTACATTAGTGATAGTGTCGCACACAGTAAATTTATTGGAGGATCCAAATTGTGAACTTTACACCAATTTCTAAAGCCGTTACTTATCAATTTAAATCTTCATTTTCTCATATTTTCTTGTGATCTTTTTGAGTATAACATAATCTTTAGAAATTCACTAATATTGTATCAATAAGCTGGAGTACATCAGTAATCTCTATTATAAGCTAACACACGATTGATCATCAATAATCAACCAATAATTTATTATTTATAGTATATCAAAAACCTTATCCTTCTGATAATTGAACATTTTCTATTAATTTTATATCCAAAAAAGAACCACAATTAATTAGTACTTGAAATAATTTGAAGAAACAGCATCACCACCACTGCCTGTAGGAAGATTACCATACTTAGCCTTATACTCTTTCCAAAGTTGATTCACTGGTTTTCCCAACAAATCAACAAAATACTGATCTTTATACACCACTCTCATCCTCTTATTCAACTCCACCGTAAACCCATTTCTCAAACTATCACAATACTCCAAAAATCTAGCCGTTACGCCATAACCCTCGTCCCATCTCTTACCTTCACCAGGTTTAGTATAGCCATCGGAAACAAAGTACGGCGACTTGATCACAACGTAGTCGGCAATCCCTTCGGTCAGCCCGCCCGGGGCCGTGCCCTGCCCGGACCACTGGAAAATGTGCGTCATTTCGTGGTACAACAATTTATTGAACTCGAACTTGGTCCTGCCCGGTACGAAGCTGGCTAGCCCCGTTGCGCTTATGTATATGTTGTCGCCACCTGTCTCGCCCAAAGCTCCATCTTTTAGGATGGTGATGTACAGGTTCAGAATGGGCACGTTTTTTCTATCCGCGCTGGTTTTTTGTTGGAAGAGCTTCCATATGAAGTCGTTGATCGTTTTCATGGTCTGAATGGTGTATGGGACGCCGAGTTCGGAGTCGAAGCGGTGGCCACCGGGGGTGGTGGTTGCCTTGTTGGTGACGATGTATTGAACAGCTAGGGTTTGTTCAAGAAAAGATGATGCAATTAGGAAGAGTGAGAGAAGGAAAATGTGGGAATGTTTTGCCATGGTTGATTTGGGAGTTGATGTGATTTGGAATTGTTTTGTGTTTGTGTGGATATATATAGGGGTGAATTGGCCTGTTTTTAATTTGTGAAATAAGATACATGATTCTTATTACATGAAATGATGAAATAATATTACATAATTCTTATTTATGGATTTTCTTATTTAAGAAATAATATTAGGTAATTCTTGTTATATAAATTGTTTTCCTTATTAAATAAATTTATGAATTTTCTTATTACTAAGAATTAAATTGTTTTTTCCTACATGATTGGTTGAGTTTTCCGCAATTAGATACTTGTTCCTATTTAAGGATATTCTTTAATACTATATATTAAATTGTTTTTTCCTACATTTGTTGAGTTTCAATGTATAAATATGGATGATCCACGGTCATTAATTAAGTAATCAATTATTCCTTTAATTTTCATGCAAGTTTCAATAATTGCCTATATATTGTTAATTTATATGAGGAATTTATTAGTGATTGAGAATTAATTAGTTACTAATAAAGGTTTAGAAACAATTGACTTGTTTTGCTAATGAGGTAATCTTGGGACATGATTGTGCATGTTGTGTTTATTTAATTTTCTAAGGCTTAGGGCTATAATGTGGTTTAAAGGCCGGGGGAGAGTCACCCGTCAAATTCCACCAAATTTTATAACTTTCAATTGAAAAAGAACTTAAAATTGGAAAATTAAGTTATATGACTAAAATTGATATATTTTATTTTAACAGCTACTTCCCGACCTTTTAATCAAACTAAAATTGATGAATTTAACTCGAAAATTTGATTTGTACATATTATATATATATATATATATATATATGTATGTATATATAAAAATATTATAGAATGACCATAATATGTGTCACGTCACAAACTTACATTTTTTCATATTAATTTGTTGTACAAATGAAATCTACAATAAATAGAATTTTAAAACTAACTAATATTAATTATATCAAATTTAATGTTGATAATTACTATTAGTAAATAATAAAGAAATTTGTTTAATTTAATATCTGGAGAAAAAAAATAGGGAACAAACTATATTAAGAGTCGTGTGATTAAAAATGATTATTCAAATTTATTAATTAATGCAATTAAATAGTTTTTGCGAATATGTGTGTTTTAAAATAAATCATGAAATTTATAAAATTTATTTGAGAAATTTTGACTGTCATAACAATAAAATTAAATTTGAGGGTTATTTTTAAACTATAACCATAAAATCAAATTTGAGGGTTATTTTTAAACTATAACCATAAAATCATACTAAAAAATGGTGAGATATTTGAATATAATAGACATAATAATAAATATTTTTTAAATAAAAAATTATCTATATTCCTTTATAAATGCAACATATATTTCAACAATTAAATAATGTATTACCCAGAGAAACTAGACTACGTGTGTTACACAAAACCATAAATAAATATATATATATATATTAATATAACTTATATTTGATTTTTTCTTAATTTAATTAAGTTTAATTTAATTTTTCCTTTTAAATCTCATATATTACATGAGTCCTATACTCCTATATTTATATTTGTTGATGCAATTCTTTTTAATATTAGAAAATACATTTATATAAACACCATTATATATGATCACTTTTTATAAAAATTAAGTGATCATTGTAGCCTATAAATGTGTGTATATATATATATATAACCTTTTTCAAGAAGAAAATATCTCATCTCATCTATTAATCAATCAATTTCCATGAACATGTAGTACTGATCAATTATATCCCACAAAAAATTCATCAAAACTAATTATTTAATTAGCTGCAACAACATCAATGCATGGCTAATTACTTATACATAGCTTTATACTCCGTCCACAGCTGCTCCACCTTCTTCCCCATTAGAACCTCAAAATAATCCTCAGAGAAACTATGTCTCATCATCTTATTCAACTCTGCCACAAACCCTGATCTCAATTCCTCACAGTACTCCAAAAACCTAGCCGTGAAATCGTAGCCTTGGTCCCACCTCTCTCCCTGTCCCGGTTTCGCGAAACCCTTGGGATAATAATTGGATTGCAGGATCATGTAATCGGCCACGCCCTCGACCAGGCCCACCGGAGCTTTGCCCTCGCCGTTCCACTGGAACACGTGCGTCATTTCGTGGTGGAGGAGAGAGGTGAACTCCCATTTCAGGTTCCCTTTGTATCCTTGCAAGTATATGGAGCTAACGTTGATGCTTTCTCCGGTGGTTATGGCCTCTGCGCCGTCGTATTGTTGGATGAACACCTTCACCACTTCCACTGGCTTTCTGTCTGTTTCGTTGTACTGCTGGAATATGTCCCAGATATAATCGTTGATTGTTTCCATGATTTGAATTGTGTATGGTATCCCGATTTCGGAGTCGAATCTCGACCCGCCTGGGGTCCCTTTTGCGGCATTGATGGCCTCGTATTTGACGGCGGTGATGGTGGAGGGGAAATGGGGGAGGATTTGGAGAAGGAGGAAGAAGAAATGGTGGGTTTTCATCATGGCTAGGGTTTGTGGTTTATGTGAGTTGAAGGAATTTCTTTTATAATGGGTTTGTGTTTGAGTAATGGATTTCTTCTTTTAATTGGGTCCGGTTTTATTTATTTATTAGAGATTGAGATAGATGAATTTGGTGAGACACCACATTGACCTAATACGTTTTCTTTTAAGAATATTAACTTTGGAATTGTGAGTTTTGAATAGTAACGGATTCTGTCTTTCAAATATGTAATTTTGTGAATTTCATTATTTTATCATATCATTGTAACCCTAAATCTTCTATTTAAATAGAAAGGCAAATGGTATTGCTTATATATGTATTTTCATATTACAATTTTGTAATAGTACTGATTTTATTGATTAAATAGTACTCTATACTTTTGATCTGAAGATCTATAATTTAAATAGATATAAGGGATAATTGATACAGAAACTACTCTTGAGATCGTATATTAATTTAAAAAAAAAAACTCACAACTAAAGATTGGATGCAAACCTCGAGTTTATTTAAAATACTTTGGCTGGGGTTGTTTAATAATTAGTACTTAAAGAATTTTCATAATTTTAATTATCCCTTAAATAAATTAAAATTTGACTTGGCAAGGCCTAATACGCGCAAGACTGGATACAGTCTTCTTCCATTTAATAAATTTATCTAATTTGATGTTGTAAAAGATTATTACGTGGAAGAAAATATGTGGGATAGGATGTGTACAACATGAACATGAACATTCCCAGATAGAGAAAATTTTGGTAAGCCACCTCAATGACCATATTAAATTCGGGATATTCAAATTGCTATGGATTTTATATGAACATGAACATGAACTGTTTTTTTTTTTGTTCTTAAGATTCTGTAAGTGTTGATTTGATAGGACATGTAGCCATCTATTCACGTACATGATACACCACAAAATCAAAGCAAACAAAAAAAGGGAGACATAATTAGTAAATGTGGAAATTTTTTAGCACAACCCAATAAGCCGATCCAAAATATAGTATGAATTGGGTCTTCAAATTCAATATAGTGACCCGAAAACCGATGGGCCAATAGCTTACAGCAAAACACAACCTTTTCAAGTACAGTTATATTACCTCGAAAAAAAAGTTTGATAGTTGTAAATTTGAGTGAAATCATTATTGAAGATTGGAGCCCATAGACTTCCAAACAAAGCCCAACAGATTAATCATAAATGCTGTCAAAGCCCAAAAAAGACCCAAGAAAACAGAAAGCAAATTTCGGTGAGAACTTAAAACAAACAGTTGGTGCGCAGGAGCCAGACTAATCATGCAGAGCAGATATCCTTCAGCTTACTCGCCGCTGATTCATCCACCGCATACTGCAAATCACAATAAAACCACAAACATGAGGAGATGATCACCTTCTGCTCTGCACGTAGAGAGAGAGAGAGAGAGAGAGAGAGAGAGAAAGTGGTGGGGGTATTAGACAGACACACAGGCAGAGATTGAAAAAAGCGACCTTGTTGAGGACCCAGAGAGAGTGCACGTAAGTTCGTTTGAGGAGTTCACTGAGTGCGGCGGCGTCATTGGGGTCCACATCTCTGTAGTTAACGAAGTTTTCACGGGCGTATTTCGCGTAGTAACCCCTGCTCTCCTCCGGCAGCCGGCGCACCAGTCTTAGCACTTCGCCGTACGCTCTCAACGCTTTCTCCATCTTTCTGTATTTCACGATTTTCACCTCCACTTTTCAGGGGATTAATTAAAAACACTGTTAAGAGAGTATTGAAGAAAAGTCGCGCAACGTTGGTTTTTCTGGGCCTGTTGGGCCTGGCTTTTCTGAGCCTTCTGGGCCTGTTGGGATCTCTTGAATGAGACCCAAACTCGACTTTTGGATTACATGAACTGTCACCAAAATCAACTTCAACTTAACTGTTGACTTTTTTTTTTTAAATATTAGTAACATGCATCAAAATTAATCAGTTACTCTTACTTATTTTAAAAATCAAAATTTTTTAAATGAAATAAGTTATCTCTTATACCCGAAAAGAAAAAAAGAACTGGACCAATAATATATAACTCGTGTCACTAGTTATGATCAATCGTTATACATAGTAATAATAATATCTTTAAAATAACAATATTCCTGGTCACATAAATAATTTCTTTGTTTATTTCTAGCTCTTCACGAATAAGTTAAAAAAAATAAAAATTGCATGGTGATAAAAAAACAAAAGGTAGAAAATAATTGATCAACATATCTCTTGCATTAAATGCAAACGAAAACGTAAACCTCATGAATGGCTTGCTCTCAATCCTTCCTCGTCACCGGGACAAAAACCACCTCCATGTTGGCATTCTCTCCGCCACCCATTTCCTCTACAAATCCCCGCCTCCGTCTTCACTCACTTCCTCCACACTACTCCATCATAGTTTCTCTTTCTAGATATTGCTACAGAAAATATGGATATCTGGTCATGGATATGTGAACTTCCCGACTCGGACGAGTGGGACTCGTTCAACTCACAGCTCACGTTCAAGCTCTCATCTTCAAGGCCGAGTTTAATGAAGAATAAAGACTCGACTCAGTCTATTCTGATCAAAGCCGAGCGAACTCTCGGCTTGGACTCGGAAGCTTTTATTAACTTCTCTGTATGTTTTGTAGGGTTTCAGTCCGATGCAGAGATGCCCATCTGGGTTTCTGACACGTGTCCTCTGTCCTCAGACAAACCCTTCTTGCCTCTCGTCCTCCAGCTTCTCCAGGAAATCGTGTCGCGTTCGCCTACCGCGCACGATAGCACTTGCCCTCGTTCACAGCTCCACAAGCTGAAACCGGAGCCGGTGTCCTGGATTCTCGACTCCCACTCACCCGAGTCTTTCTCTAGCTTCTTCAACCTCATCTTGCTGACGCGCCTTTTCTGGATCTGTGCATGCGACGCGCCGCGAGATGTGGGCTCCTTCTACTTCGACTCCTTGCTTGCTCCCAATATCGAGACGTTCTCGTGTAGCCACGCGCCGGTCCTGAGAAACTTCTTCGTTGCTGTGGGAACCGACGTGGAGCTCTGCTTCATGCGCACCCTCGGGTACATGTTAGCAAAGTGGTTGATTTTAAGAGATGTTGAGTTTGGATTGAAAACTTTGAAGCCATTGCCCTCCAAGAATCTTGGGTTTTCCTACGCCATGGAGTCGCATGGTCTGTGGATTCTGAAGGGCTACGCTCCTGTGAAATCCATGCAGTGCGTCCAGTCCTATGGGCAAAATAGTCAATTCCCTGCAGTGGTTGAGGCTAAGGAATCACTGCTAAAATACGCTCTAGCTCATCACCAACTTGAGGCTGTGATTCAGCTGGAATATACAGTTGAATTCCACGAAAACTTCATCCAAGTAAACGCACGTGTGGACAATCTGAGGATCCACGTGGTGAAACTAGGGTTTAAGAATAATTCACCGGGCCAGAATTTACTGGACGAGAAACACTTCCCGTCAAGAATGCGGATTTGGGTCGGGCCGGAAGTCGGTGCAAGCTACGTGGGCGGGCTGAGCTTGGGCCGGTCAACGGACAACGTGGAGAAGGAGATGGAGATGCAGAAGACATTGAAGGGTAGTTCGGTAAAATCGAAGGTCCCTGAGATGAAGGCAATGGCAAGAATGGCAACAAAGACAAAAATCAAGATTTGGAGATGGGACCAAGATGTGGAAGGAAACGCCGCTGTATTTGATGCAATCCTGTGTGACAACACCACCGGTGTTGAAATCGCCACGTTGAGGCCTCCCATTGGTGGTGGAGAACAAGTAGGATTAGGTTTCCGGAACCGGTACACCGGAGGCGGCCGGCCGTTCACGAAATCCGGCGGTTTGATTTTCTCCGGCGAAGAATGCGGCGACGGCGCGTGGTGGAGGGTGAGCAGGGAGATGGAAGGGAGTGTGTTGAAGTGGAGAATTGGTGGGGAAATTTGGTTGAGCTATTGGCCTAATAATGTGACAAGTTCATATTATGAGACAAGGTGTATTGAGTGGTGTGATGAGGTTGATTTGCCTTTGATACCTACTAAAAATTAGAGTTAATTTCTCGAATTTTATATGTATGTATGTTGTAATAATAAATTAGGGATGATGTTATAATTAATTACATAAACCGATATATATTATGTACACTTGAGATCTCATTATCATCCATGTATTTCTTTTCATAGTTAATTTCATCCTCCAATTATTATTTTTTCCAATTAAGGACACAAACATCTTCCGTTTTTACATTCTCACCCTCATAGAATATTAGTCATAATTCATTACAATAAGAGTAATCATCACCACATAAATTGACGAAGTATTCAAATATATGTTCTTTTTCTACATATTTATTTATTAATTCCATCCTTAAAAATATTATATTATCTTCATGTAACAAGATTGTAACATCTCTAAGAATGAAATCAAATGTCTTTGCCACGTGCCCACTTATTTGACCGCCCATACAAAAGATCATCACTTGGGCCAGGTCCACATTCTACGTTTTCCGGCCCACCCATTTGATGGTACATTAAATAAAGGGTGCGGCTTCGCACCCCAAAATTTATTAAACACATCTAATTTTTAGTATTTTTATATTTTTTATTTGTATAAAAATGGGGTGTATTTAGTAAATTTTGGGGTCACACCCTTAAATAAATATACTTTTGAATAATATTATGTACTACTATTATTTCATATATAGTAAATAAATCTGACTTGCAGAAAGAAAAATATTGTAGTGGGATGAACATCAGCAGAAGTAAGGCAGGGCCGCATGGCATGTTGCAAAAAGAGCGAGTGAATAGTAGGCAAAACCCAGAGGCAGCGGGCCCCACTGCTGCCCTCTGGCATTCAAAGCACTGGCTGTGCTGTCAACTCTTCACCTCTACTATAAATGCAGAGCAAAAAGTTTTGGGAAAGATTGCATTTCTTGCACATTCTAAAGTGAATTCTAAAGTGAGATTTATATGATGATACCAAAAGGGTTCTTTCTTTTCTTGTTTCTTTTGGTTCTTGATGATACAAGATTCTTCCTGGGAGTTGTGGGTGTGAAAGATAAGGATGTGTGGAGATCAAGTTTGGAGGAGGAGGAGGATAGTACGAGGAATCTTGAAGTTAGGTTTGATGGGCCTGCTAAACACTGGACTGATGCTCTTCCCATTGGGAATAGCCGCCTTGGTGCTATGATTTGGGGTGACATTTTAAACGACACTATTAATCTCAACGGTAAAATCTTGCAATCGTTGAAATTGTACTACGAAAAGTTGTTACTGTTTTGTAACTTCTGTTTCTTGAAAGAAAAATTTGGAATGTGATCATTTTTTTCTGCTATTCTTGAGGAATGATTCATGGATTACTGAAGTATTAGTTATAATGAAATGATATTATGTTGGATTGGCATATGATTTTCTATAGTGTGCAATCAAATGATCAATATACTAAAAGAAATAACCTTGATTGTGAAAGTAAGTTTGGTAATGTAATAGAAGAAAGATTGCAGTTCAAGAAAGAAGTGTAGGATATAGTGGTTGGGGCTTTACCTTTTTCTCTTGGTGCAGAGGACACACTCTGGACAGGGACTCCGGGGGATTATACGGACCCTGATGCTCGAAACGTGCTATCTGAGGTCAGAAAGCTTGTTGATAATGGGCAATATGCAAATGCTACTTCAGCTGCTGTCAAATTTTCTGGAAATCCTTCTGATGTAAGATGGTTCTTTGCTTCACTATTTACTCTTCCATGTTTGGAATTTTGTTTTTATGTAGATTGCAACACATTCTGCATGATGTTGAAGTGGATGCTTTATCAGTTCAGGTTCATTCACAACAAGAACTTATCGAAGATATTATTTGCCAATTTATGTTTTTTAACAAGATTTTTCCTTTTACAAAGTTGACCCTGCATCCTAGTTTCATCTGACTAGACAATCATATAGTGTAGCTTTGTTTTCTTCAAGCAAAAGTTTGGTAACAAAGAATTTTTTTTTGATCTGCTGATCAGAATATGAAATTCATCTGGTTTCTATGTAATCCATAATAGATGTGATTTAATTTGCTGCTCATTGGTAGTGCTAGAGAAGCATCAGTTGTTTAAACAGAAACTGGAGATTTTTAGCTTTTCTGTTACACATTTTATCAAAAAGTCCTTCTACTAACTGGCATTATCTGTATAGTTAGAGCTGCATTTTTTATATTCTTTTGAACTCTTAAAATCTACAAGAATATGCTGTATGGGAAATTATTCTACTGCCTGCTGCGTTTTTCATTTTTGTTTTCTTAAAATTTGGATGAGATATAGGTTTATCAGCTCTTGGGAGACATGAAACTAGAGTTTGATGAGTCTCATGCTGCATATGACAAAGAAACTTATCAGAGGGTGCTGGATTTAGACACAGCAACCGTAAAAGTGCAGTACTCAGCCAACAAAGTCGAATATGCAAGGGAATATTTTGCGTCAAATCCAGATGAAGTAATTGTGATAAAGATTTCTGGAAACAAGCATTCATGTCTAAATTTTACGGTTTCAATGGACAGCAAATTGCATCATCATTCATATGTGAATGACAAAAACCAAATCATTTTAGATGGAAGCTGTCCAGGCAGAAGAATCCCTCCACAAGTCTATGGAAATGATAATCCCAAAGGAAGAGGACCTCTGGGGCCTGTTCAAAATGGGAATCCCAAAGGAATTCGATATTCAGCAGTTCTGGATTTGCAGCTTAGTGATGGTGCTGGTGAGCTGCATGTTGTTAAGGGCAGAAAGCTAAGGGTGGTGGGTTGCAACTGGGCTGTTATCCGTCTTACTGCAGCATCATCATTTGATGGGCCGTTTACCAAACCCGTTGATTCAAAAAGAAATCCCAGCTCAGATTCTTCAAGTAAAATGGATTCAGCAAAAATATATTCGTATGCTGATCTTTATGCACGCCATGTCAATGACTATCAAGCACTTTTCCATCGTGTCTCGTTGCAACTTTCTAAGAGCTCAAAGAGTGCTACGAAAAATGATGTAAAGTTAAATGAGGTTACCACTGCACAGAGAGTCAAGTCTTTCAAAACTGATGAAGATCCTTCTCTGGTCGAGCTTCTGTTCCAGTATGGTCGATACCTGTTAATTGCTTCTTCACGTCCTGGAACTCAGCCCTCAAATCTGCAAGGCATCTGGAATAAAGATATTGAGCCAGCATGGGAGTATGTTCTAGTTCATCGTACATAATTTCACTCTTTAATCCAATTTTTTGCAATATTCTCAAGAATTTTCTGGACTACCATATATTTGATGCTCGTCTTTTCCGTCTCAGTGGTGCTCCTCACTTGAATATCAATCTCCAAATGAATTATTGGCCTTCCCTCTCTTGCAATCTCAAAGAGTGCCAAGATCCTTTATTTGACTTCATCTCCTCTCTGTCCGTAAATGGAAAGAAAACTGCAAAGGTGCCTCATTTTTCTTTTATTTAATTTTGTTGTTTTTTAAATCTGGACTTTTGATATGTTGAGTTCATATGAGTAACAGAGACACTAAGAAAGAAGAATTGGATAACTAAAGTAGACTCTGGGATGAATATGTTTTTTACTCTGGATCTTTTGTTGATTAAGTTCGAGGAAAGAGGATATGAACTTTTTTTTTTCTTTTTCAAACATTTTCTCATGACAAGAAAAAGTTTCTTGCTTTGTGTTGTACAACCTTCATGCATTTAGTTGCAGAATGTTACAGGTGAACTATGGAGCAAGCGGTTGGGTTGCACATCAGGTATCTGATATATGGGCTAAAACATCACCAGATCGCGGTCAAGCTGTGTGGGCTTTGTGGCAGATGGGTGGAGCGTGGCTTTGCACTCATTTATGGGAGCATTATACCTATACAATGGACAAAGTAAGAGTCTTCCATTGTTGTTCTCCTTGAGTTTGATGTTTTCATACATATTGGTTGCACTTCTAATATGGTTGAAGTTTTTGAGTTTAATCTATAATATCTTCACGCTCTATTTACTGGGAGGCTTGTATTTGATGTTACAAGTAGACGAGAAAATGTGTGTGGAACTGATTGACAAGGTTGCTTAGAACCAATTTAAACTTGTTTTCAACTTAAAAACAGAAATTGCAAACTGATCGAACTTGCTTTAAGTGCTCATAGCAAGAATTCAACCAGTGTATAAAATTATTTGTGTCACCTCAATATGAAAATAGTCTGAGTAAAATGTTCAGATTATTGTTGATTTGAGAAGCACTTGCCATATTTTCTTATAGAACATATCTGGGCATAAATTGTTGGTTTTGAATATAGGAATTTCTGAGAAACAAAGCATATCCATTGATGGAAGGCTGTACTTCGTTTCTACTGGACTGGTTAATTGAAGGCCCTGATGGATTTCTTGAAACAAATCCGTCAACCTCCCCAGAGCACATGTTTACTGCTCCAGATGGTCAGCCTGCTAGTGTCAGCTACTCGTCAACCATGGACATGCAAATTATTACAGAGGTCTTCTCTAACATTGTTTCTGCTGCTGAGGTAAATCTCTTCGAATTATCAGAAACTCAAGAATCTTGGACCTTCAAATGTTATTATACGTTAATTTGAGTTCACAACTGAAATACAGGAACTGGGCAAAAGTGATGATTATCTGATTGCAAGAGTTCGTCAAGCTCAACCACGTCTTAGTCCAACCAGAATTGCTAAGGATGGTTCTATCATGGAATGGGTAAGTAGGCAATTGCACATTAGTTCTTAGATTTTAATGAGGGAAAGCTTGAAAGGCAGAAATGTATCTATTTGACGAATGAAGGGGAAATTCAATATATTTTCATCGTTCTTTAATCATGGCAGGCACAGCCGTTTAAGGATCCAGAGGTGCACCATAGACATCTATCGCATCTCTTTGGCCTGTTCCCTGGGCATTCAATCAATGTTGAACAGACCCCTGATCTATGTAAAGCAGCTGAGTATACCTTAAATAAAAGAGGTTAGTGACTTCATTAGCTGTCAGAGTATACAAATACAATCATGGGTAATTTCTATGCATATATCATCTCAAGATATCACTGTGAGCCAAAATGCCAATTTTTTCTGTAACCATGTTTTCAAAATGTTTCTTTCACTTTTTTTCCTTCAATATCACATTAAGATAACTCTCAGCTTTTACTACTATCAGATTGTGTCAAAATTATTAGCTAAATTTGAAGAGGTATCATGTTTTGTTCATTTCTTTGGAACAGGAGACAAGGGTCCAGGATGGTCGACCACTTGGAAAGCAGCATTGTGGGCACGCCTACATAACAGCGAGCATGCATATCGGATGGTAAAGCATCTATTCGATCTAGTGGATCCTGATCGTCAAAGTCATTTCGAAGGAGGCCTATATTCCAACCTCTTTACTGCGCATCCACCTTTCCAGATTGATGCAAATTTTGGGTAAGAAATATCAAATTTGATCTTTAAAGAGTCTTCTTGCAAGCTTATATCCACACACATGTTTGATCACACGAAACATACCCTTAACTCACTTGTGGAAATGCTACAAAATGAAACTCAACTTTTCTGTTTTTGCTGATCTTGCAATATATGGTGGTAGATTTTCTGCAGCAATAGCAGAAATGCTAGTTCAGAGCACGATGAACGAGGTGTATCTGCTTCCAGCACTCCCTCGCGACAAATGGGGCAACGGTTGTGTTAAAGGGGTGAAGGCACGTGGAAGCATTACGGTGAGCATTTGCTGGAGTGAAGGAGATCTTGATGAAGTTGGGATTTGGTCTAACAATGGTGGAAATAGTTTGAAGAGGTTACATTATAGAGGAACTACTGCCACTGCTAATATTTCATCAGCCACACTCTACACTTTCAATAAGCACTTGAAATGCATCAGGACTTCTTCATTCTTGTAATAACCCTTTGCTGTCAAAATAGATCACTGAGAATAATATCTCCCAGGGTTTATCATTTTGTTCACTACATGTATGTATTGTAACATTTGGGCACTTCTTAAAGTTGATCTAAATTTTAATTATAAGTTGTCAAACCAAGTATAGTTGATCTCAATTTTATTTATAACCAGATATTAAATTCTCATTTATGCTACAAATATAGTTTTTTTTTTTTAGTCAACAATGGACAATAGCAATATATGTTTCTAAATTACTTTCATTATCTTAAACCAAATTGGGGGTTTTTATTCCCTTTTTTTTAAAAATTTTTTTGACCAAAAAAAAAAAAAAGAAATAAATACTATACTACATTAAAATTGGAAAAAGGTTGACCATGCTATTGTCCCCTGCGTAGCATCCTATCATTCCTCAAAAACCCTTGTCAAAAAACCCTCGCATTTTCTCCCAAATTCCACAGATAGCAGCAACAATGGCTTTGCGTGGTTCGCTTTCCAGATCGCTCATGTCCACCGCCAGGGCTTCCGCCTTCCGCTCATCGGCACCGCGCTCCGCCCCGCCGCGCCTCCGTCCTCCTTCCGTCTCTTCTTCTCGCCCCCGTTTCTCCCCCTCTAATCCCAGGTCCTAAATTTTAACTCTTTATGCTTTTACTTCTACTTCTTACTATCAATCGTAGGTTGCAACAATCAACCAATCCAATGTCCTATTCTCGATTGACAGTTCATTGGCTTTTCGAAAGTTGATTTAATTGATGAAAGTTATGATTATTATCCAGAGTCACGTTTTGAAAATTCAATGCAGTACATTGGGGCAGTTGGGATGCGTTCAATCACTATTGCCACTGCATAGCATGGTAGCAGAGGCGCGGATGACGTCTCATTTGGCCGTCAATTTGAGAGCTTTCTGTGAGCTGTCCCATGGTACCTTCCACCGTTCTTGTCCGGATCGCTAATTGTTTCTTTGTGAGTCTGATGCTATTGTCATTAGGATAGTTCTGGTCGTAGATGCTTGTAAAGACACCGAATTGCTGTGCTCTAGTTGATCTAACTAATGGTGCTACCTGCAAATACTTAGATGACTTAAAGGGTTAAGTATTTTAAAATTAAAATTTTTTTTTAACATCATCAATAAAGACTTGTAATTGTTAAGGGTTATTGGGAGGAATGGAAAAGATGGTTGGTATTAGCAGAGCTTCAATGAAAAGCAGGAAGTTGATTGTACATAGTATGTTTTCTCAACACTTTATGCTGCATCAATAGGAATGATGGTTTTGTTTTGGGAAGAAAAAAGAGAACTCTATGCTTGAAATATCTGAGTATATAACTACTTGCAGTTGCAGATTGTTAGCATATATTGTTGTATTGTTATTGTAGAGGCAGACAGAGTCACACAAACTTAGTATCTTGTTTGGATATTGTGTGAGGTATACAATTTCTTATACAAGGTGATTGATCAATTGCACTAAAAATGCTAAAAGGATTTATCTTTTCATTTATACAAACTAATAAATTACTAATTGATGTGAGGAAGGAGTTAAATTTTCATGCATTCTTTTCTTCTTTTACTGTTCCTTTTTTGTTCTTCTGTGTCCTTTTGTCCTTGAACGTAACTGTTTGAATTGAAGCCTTCCCAAGCTTAGGCACAAACTTAATAGTAATCAGCTGTTACAGGAAACATAGTCTGGTTAAATTGCAATCTTGTTGATTATATGACATGCTGCAATGAACCCACATGTGATCATCTCTATGATCAATGGTGTTGTGATTATGTGTGAGCATGAAGGTCCATTTTTTTCAATGCGATCTTCTCTTAGTTTGTCAAGGTAGTTGATTCTAAGTGAAAACCTTTCTTCCTCACACCTGATACCAATTAATCAAATCACCTATGGATTCTTGTTTCATATTTATTAGATTGCCTATTTCCCAATTTTGAGCAGCTCAGTGTTCGGCTTGACAGTTATAGTGGATGACAAAAAAACTATGTATTGCGAAGAAAGACTGTATGGTCTTCCTGAAATCTTTTTGTCTTCATATTCATTGTACAATTACATTGAGATATTATTTTTTGCCTAAGTGATGGTCATTCATTGAGAAATTTGATTTGAGGTAACAGGATAACAAACAGGAAACTTAATTGTAGAATTGAATACATGGTAGGTTTAAGATGTATTTGTTTAACCTGTATACTTGTACTGTTTTCATGTCTTTGACTAGTGAGATAGAATATGTTTTTGGACATCCTATGCTATGAATACAGAATTCCCTGTGCTTTTCTTATTCAGTATTCTGCTATATTAACAGTGTTTTCTAAGAACTGAGTTGAAGTACAGTGATTTATTTTGGTAGATTTTTCATCATAACCAATTGTTTTCATGAATTAGTTTTACCTTTAATGTGGATGAGAGAAGACTGATCAAGGAAACAAGAAACGGACGTAACATGGGAAGTCATTGCTACAATTACTGAAACCTTTGTTTTAGGGGTCTTGGATTTTCGCCCTTTAGGTTGTCTGTAAAGCTCTACTATATTAGTGCTTAAGGAACTAGTGGCTCTACATGCTAATGCACATCTTTAAGTGATTGACAACTCACCAAAGCATATCTTGATAGACAATCTTAACATTGTAGTAACCTAGTTCCATGTATATTAGATAAACGCACTTTCTGAGTTATTGCATTCGTCATCCACATGGAGCTAACCAGCAAATTTTACTGTGTCAGGTACTTGAACATATTGTTGGACCATAACAGCAGATGCTAAAATACATGATTTGGTGAATAGGTATATCTTGGAGGAACTTTCTCGTTGGGGAAAGACGGAATATGTCAACTAAAGATGACCGTTTTATTTTCATGTTTTTCCATTCTTGTCTCAGACTTCAATTTTCAGATTGTTAAACTGAAAATTATGCAGGTAGTTGATAATTCTGTTGGGGTGCTTGACCTACACAGGAGATTGATTTTCAATGCTTTTCTTACTCCAGCATCCATTATTCGAGTAGTAGTTCTCACGTTTCAACTTATACGCTCGTTCCTATATATGATATTTTTACAAAATACGAGCATAGGATCCCAGATATGATGTATAGGTGAACAGCCCAAACAGTGACGTCCACTGCGACAAGGTTAAACTTGATGTATCGCTTTCGTTGGTTTCATTATTGAGAATCTTGGTGTGGAGGACGATCAAGTAAAGTGGGCCTCTTGCAAAACTATCACCAATAATTTAGGGGCCACAAAAGAAATTATGCAGTGTGGAATGAAGTGGAATAGTCTCACTAGGAAGTGATCCTATGATGAAAGCTTTAGTTGGCCAAACATAAGTACTAAGCATAGCCTTGCAACTGGTCCATTCAGATGCTGCATATTTGCCTCCTATCTAGTTAATGTTCGTAGAACTCTATGATTGAGGGACAATCAAGATTCTTCTTGTCCTTGGTCAATTGTACTATTTTATATTTCATTTTTTGTTACGTTTATCATCCAAAATATGAGAAAAAATTGCGTCAATAGGTACTAAAGTCTAAACTGTGTCTAGTATTAAATCGTGTGTTAAAACTTTAATTTATATTAAAATGAGTGCTAGACTTATTTTTGTTTCAACAGTGGTTTCAAGTCAATTTTCTAACCAACTTAAATTGATGCTAGTGGTCGAGTTTGGTAACAAATTCGGCCCAATTTCTAACGAGTTAGCAGTGAGGTGGCAGTCTATGTGGCCTCTGATTGCCACATAGGATGAAACCGACCTCAAAATTGTGTTGGAACCACAGATGAACAAAAATAGAAGATCACAATTTTGATAAAAATTAAAATCTGGTATCTATCTTGATATTTAATGAGGGGCAGCACATAGTGGTAATCTTATTATTCCCAATCAGAGATGATGCTTAGAAAACTTTCCACCAAAGAATTCTGCTTTGAAGATTCTCTTACAACCTACTTTCTTTCTTTTACTTGTTCACTTTTGAACAGTAACTGGTGTGAACAACCAGTTCCGCCGACAAACGTAAGCTTGCTTTAATTATGCTTATCTACCTTAGCATATCATGTTCTCCAAGTCAACACCACTCAATCTTGGCCCAACACTTACCATTTGCAATTTGCACCAACTCTTCTATCATTGCAATTTCTTTAAGCCTTTTTACCTGGTTTTAACTTAGTTGCAACTTTAAAGCTGAAAACATAAAGCCTGCCAAACGTAAACATAATAACCTAGCAAAAACCCTTCGCATAAAGTTTTAAGTGAAGGTGTTCATGTGATTGTGAGACTGTATTGCGAGTTGATAAAGTATATTATGAATAACATAGAGGATCAATGTTCGAATGTCTACACAAGAGTGAATAAGCCTTGATTAGATATGGATTTACTTAGAGGACAAACTAGAGAGGAATGATATCCTTTACCAAGATTAGTCTGGCAAAATTCGAATATCTTGAACAAAAGACCGAATATCTAGTGTCCTCGATGAGTATAATAACCTGCAACTACATTCAAATTTACCTAAAGAGGAAGCTTGAAAATGTAAGTATGTATATAGCCTCAATAGTGTTACACTGAGTAGAGAATAAAGTAGGTAGCCCATGGGGTAGGGAGATTAGACAGTCCATTTCATAGTGGCCAATAGGATTTCAGACCTTCTTATCTAAATCTTGCATGTAGTATTTGAAGCTGAGATCAAAGTACACATAGACAGTGAAGAAGGCCCAACATGAAGACACCCACATAGATACTGATGTATTCATATAAAACTAATGAAAACGGGTTAGATACCCACAAATCTTTTTCTTTCCTACTTTTCTCACCATTATTGCCAAGTATCCAGACCCACCACTTTCCACAACACCTTTGTGTATCAATATCTAAACACACCCATTATGATATAATTCTGCAACCACTAGCTCTAACATATATATTCTAAATTAACACTTATCATTCACTCAAATTTTCATTATAGAGGGAACACTCTTTCTAAGTGGGTCCTAACTCCATTATTATCTCGTAAGTCATATAACTGGCCTCAAAGGTTTAGAAATTCGTGTATAGAGAAAAAGGAACTAGGGAAGTTTACACACCAGATTGGGAATAGCAGATGAAAGTTATTCTTTAAATTTTGACACAAGATCGGATTCTAAAGTAGTGTCGACGGTAACAAACAATTAAACCTTTATCCCATTATGTGTCGGCTATATGGATCATAATTCTGCCTGCCTATTCCAAACCGAACTTTGTGGTTCTAAAGAGAAATAAAGAAGGTTAAATTAGGTTGAAAACTAGCATAAAGTTCTGTCATGCTTTATAAAATGGATCATATGAGAAATCAGGTTCGAAAGCAGCTCAAGATACATTCAGATATACATTCGTCGCATCGATCAGATAAAGTGATAATAAAATTGAAGTGGCTGAAATCATGGCAGGCATAAAGAAAATTATGAGGATTTGATATGACAGCAAGAGGAATTGTCATTGTGAGTGCCAACACTAGTTTACTTTTAACTAATCCAATAAAAACCAATTAAGTTGATGTGGTTTCAACAGATAAAGGAGAAAAAATGGTGAGTGGGGAATCTCAAACTTGACAAAGGTAACAATTAATGATGACGTAACCATTTTCTCTTGGGAAAGCCAAGCATCACCCGGTGGGGACAGTGAACAGACATATGATAGATCTAAAGATGTCTTATACCACACTACTTCATCTAGTCAGTCTCAAATTATTCCATCCCTCAAATATAGAACCAATTTAAGAGTCGAGAGAAGGATTTGACAGAGTACCTTCATCCACATCTACCACTGTACTTAATACACTGAGAGGTGAACTAAGAATCAAAAAGAGAAGACTCTTCTCTAAAGAGAGATTTAGCAGCAAGGACAAAACAAGATGCTGAGTGAAGAAAGTAGAGATCAAGGAATACCACAACAAACTCCCGGACCTGGAGAGTGGTTGAATTTGAGCCTGGGAAGGGATCCAAACCAAGCATCCAAAGAATCTGAGGCACAATCAAGACTTGCTTCAGCCAAGGTTTTCTCATGCAACTTCTGCATGCGGAAATTCTACAGCTCACAAGCATTGGGTGGACACCAGAATGCTCACAAAAGAGAAAGAGGTGCAGTAAGACATTACCAGTCACACAAAATGATGACGATGATGGCCCTGCCGATGCCTATCCGCACTTCCATGTTCAGATCACTTGGAGTTCAGGCCCATTCCCATGTGCACAAACCTGGCAGAGATGGAAATTCGATAGCGGCAAGATTTAGTGAGGCTGATACGAGATTCGGAATAGCATGGCAGCCTGGCATGCTGGAGGAAGAAGCAGAGCTGATGTGGCCAGGAAGTTTCAGGTCGGAACACCAACAACTGGAGCAAAAATTATCCAATTCGACTACGCTTGACTTAAGTCTTAAACTTTAATCAGTTTTTTTTTTTTTATCCCTAATTCTGTTATCCCAGATTGCATTTTTATTGTAGCCTATGTTTTCCTGAGATTTGTCAATCGGATAGGTCACTACATAAAGCTCGGGTGCGCCAGTGTTGGAGTTCCAATAGAATTGCACTCTCATCAATAACGAGGTTGATAATTTTAAACCACTTGCTGAAAAAGAACTTCAGTTCTTTATTTACACTCTAGTGGGAGAAACGATAAGTCACTTAGATATTCTAATCCCTAAACACCTTATGTCCTGCATGATTCCCCATTAACACTATCTTCAACTGAGTTTATGTTCATGAAGGAAATAGAAGGATTATCAACATCTGTTTTACCTTCCCTCCTAGTTCTCGTTGCTTCAACTGTTCTACAGCAAGCATATTGAAAGATCTAATTACGTGTCATTACTGTTTCCATGATCGATGAATATAACTATCTTTAAAGAGAAAGGAAGCTGAAAATTACATAAACTTTGTGTTGGGATGCATTTATTTTGGATTATTAAAGGCTTTTGAAGAAGTTCAAGAAAAAATATTGATCAACGCTTATTATTAAGCTTTTCCAGAAACTACACTGGATCATAATTAAGTTTCTACAGCCTAGCTGAACGTGTGTTCCATCTTGCACAAGAACAAATAGATAAGGATGAGGAAGGGTTTGCTACTAATCTCACCCTTATTTTGTCCACATCAACAAAAACTATCACACAACTACCAAAAGCTTTAGATATTACAGAATAATATACCACTTGAGAGATATTATGTCATTGGCTTGAAATCATGCTGTCAAATAAGTATACGCTCCACAACCACTCTCTTATGAGCATCTTTCATTAATTTGCTAAGTTGTCAACAACTAATCATATTTCATATGATGGATGATGGCTGGTATAAATATAACTTAAAGATATAACAGAGGCTTACAACTCCATCTATTAAGCTTTTACAATTTAATGTAGATCCCTTTACCTTACACTAATTCTATTGTCTTTCATGAGCTAGTTGTGCTCCTTTTTACTTACCTGTACCTAGAGGTCCTTGCCTTATTCGTCCATTCATTTACATGTTTCTTATCTAAATATAAATATGGAGAACTACATAATTATATGCATGGAATGCAGCAATTGATTTCATTCAGTCATCAAAGTAGCTCATCAAGTTATACCAAATTTGAAAAGGTAGTTGATAAAAATTTAAAAGCTAACTAATTAAGCTGCAATTTTCCCATCAAATAAGCCATGGCTTCCTCAAAGTACCTTCAAACTCTACAACATATATCGCCCTTAATTCTTCAAGAAGATCGGCAGGTATTTCTTCAGTTATTAAATAATGTTACGGACTCATTACAGCTTACAGTATTCATTTCATTATAAGCTTTTGGGTCTTGCGCATGACAATTGGGAGCCTTTCACTGATGATACCAGGATCACTGTATGCAGCAGAATCTGTTGGGTATCCTTTCTGCAACAATTAAATCAAAGAAATGAATTATCGCAGCCAAAGATATAGAAAACTAAAATATAGAACTACCCAGGAGCACAGATATCTCAGAAAACTTAAGAAAGAACTACCAGATTTCAAGAGCACAACTTGGAAACATTATTTGTGTGCTGGCCAGAAAGAATAGAACAACACTTACAGAAGCCAAGGCCTTAAAGGTGGCTTCCCTCCAGCAGTTTTCTCGAAGAATAATCGGTTCTGTACTGTCCGTAAAAGTACAATGCATACGAGTGTCTCTCAATCTCATAAGCACTCCATCAACTCTGAGCTGTAAGATGATGTCCAACAATGAATAACCAGAGAAAGATAAAGTTGTAACACAAGAAACACCCTTACACTTGAATCCAAAAATATAAAATCCTAATGCAGATGTTCATTCAAGACTCAAGAGTAAAATATGGAGGAAAAAGGTAATACAGAGATAAATATAAGAAACAGAACTTCTGTATGCTGTCTTCTGAAGGACATATCAAATGAAAAATCTTAAGGACTCACCCAGAAGCGCAAGAGAAGATACCACCCACTTGGCATAACTCTCTGCAAAATAAATAGGAAATAACTAGTGTTTGTCCTTTAAACGGTGAAGATAACAAATTGCCAAAAATGAGATTTTACCACTTTAACCGTCAAAAGAGAGACACCATTATCAGCCAATTCATCTTCATATAATACAACCTGTGGAAACATTGAAGATGATGATGGCCAAGGTGTGAAAAAATAAATGAGGACATGAATGTCATTTCTGAAGCATCCTAATAAAAGCTCCAGAGATGACCTGACAACTAATTACAAACCTCATCATAAAAAAGAATGGGCTCCCTAGATGCCAATGCAACCATATCAATTTGTTCCTGGCAGTCTTCCCAGTGAATATTGCAGCTGCTTTCCTCAGGAGCTCCGCTTCCAGACTAGTAAATAAATAACAGGGCTTTTAAGGATGTCAAATGAAAAGGGCAAATAGTCAATGTAAAGGATAACAGATATGAAACTGGAAAGCCTTCTTTGATGAAAGTATATAAATTGCACCCAAGGTATTAGGTGCAAAGTCAGCAGAACTAAGAACGAGATGATAAAGTGGCAAAGCATGACTAATCTCCCTTGCTATCTCCCATCAATGACAACATGAAATCTCATTCACAGATGAATCCTCATTATTTCAAGAAAAACAAAGCTCATGCATCTAGATAGAAGGCACACCTCGGGACTTTTTTCAACACTAACACTTCCAGAGTACGGTGTTGTGAACGTATAGTCATAATCCAAAATCACTTGATCAGTAGGCTTGCTGCAACATTTAGACAAAAATAACAATTTTAATAATAATGAGAAGAGTAGTGAAAAATTATATCAGTAGCATTACTTCATGCACTAATGGCACTATTTACCCAAATAAAATGCATCCATGATGGGGTTTTGAGTCTTGATAAGGAAGCACAGAGATAGAAAATCTCCAATTAAATTGGTAGGCTAAATAGTTTTCACCTTTATTGGCATACCATGATACATTAAATGAGGCATTTCAATGATATATTTGTTGTCATAAGGGCAGTCTAACCATTTTAAAGTCCCAAAGCAAATATAACCTCTTGAAACGAGTATGCTCCATTTAACCAAGAAAGTTTCCCATCAAACTACTGCAACATGTTGCCAACTATGATGATGAAACTAGGTCAATACATTTAAGTATAAAAGTTCATCAAAGTATCTCATAAAGAAGTCAATATAGCCCCATTGTGCAAAGTTAATAAAATGAATAGTGGAGGTCTATTTGTATACCATCGAAATTTCCATTGAGCAGCTGCTGGAACTTCAACTGGAGGCAATGCTTCCTGCTTCCAGCCACATAGAGCATCAAATGCATTAAAATGAACTTTAATGCCACTACTCACATGCTTGAGAACCAAAGAACTCTCACCAAAAACCATCTCCGGAAAGTGGGTTGTCTGAAGCTTCTCTTCCCACCTGTAGGTAGAGATAGGTGCAAGTAATAAATTGAGGTGAGCAACTTACATCATAAGAAGACTATAATCATAAATCATCAGCAAGATATATTCCCATCTAGCACCCCACCAATTCAGTGAACCCTAACTGTGGGCAAGTCAAAATTTTCTGAAGAGGATCCTATCATAATTGTCTGAGTTTAGAACGCAATCCACCAAAAAGGCATTGAGGACAAAGGATCACTTAAATTTTAAAATCATATGGAACCAGTCTTCCATTTCCAACAGTTTATGAATATATGCTTAACCTGAGAGTACATACATAATAGGAAAATGTCAGACAATGGAAAATATTTGGACCGAAGATCAAATACAAAGCAAAGGGCAGTAATAGAGACTATAAAGTGCTAACTTATTCCTTATTAATTTTCCGGATTCTATTCTTCAATAAAAGATGTTGCTTACACTCAAAGAGAAACACTAGCACAAGGGATAATTTCCTCAGAAAAATCGAAAAAAAAGGGGGCTTTAAATCCTATTTAACCAACTCCATAGTCTCCATTGCACCTGTAATTCAATCAATATGTGCTCCAATCATAATATATAGTCTATCACGATCAAATACTCCGATTAAAAATATTCCAAAACAATCCCTCATAACTCTTAGTAATATCACCCATTAGCTGGTTATCAATAGAACATTGCAGCAGTTTACAGACACATAAAAGGAAAGAAAAGAAAATAGTACTCTTGGAGAAGAGAACAGTTGAGAATAGAACGCTTGAAAGACTCGATCTCCCAACCACGAATGCAAAATCCGAGGCGTCCGCCGCCTAGCGCCACCGCGCCGGCCGCCTTCAGCTCCCTCTCGTCGCTTTCCCATTCCATCTCCGGTTAATTTTAATTTTAAATGAATAAACAATTTGTATAAAAAGAGAATATTATAAATCTTCGGCCTTTGCTCTCCACTATTTTGACTTTTCCTATTTAATGTCACCCTAGCGGTATTTTAAATATTCATGGTAAATTTTAATTGTATTTAAGACTTCTTAACTCTTGACAGTATTTCGAATTCGAATGTCCACGTTAAATAATTTTAACTCAAATGTTCATATGCATATTAAATAATAATATATATCGCAGATAAAATTGATGTATTAATAACTTTTAAGAATATTAGTAAATATATGACAAATAAAAAATTAAAATAATAATAATAATAATAATAAGAAATATTATGTTTAGTGAAAAAAAATTTAATGCAGACTACTAGATGTGCGACAATTGTTATATTAAAATTATGTAAAAGTTAGTAGTATTTTTTTGCACTATTATTGAGAAGTTTTAGTTAAGTTAAATATTGATATGTAGATATTACAGTTGATATGATTGATGTCAATAATATCGACAAGTTGTACGATTTTTATATTAAAATAGTGCAAAAGTTAGCAGCATTTTTTTGCACACTATTGTCGAGAAGTTCTAGTTAAGTTAAATGTTAATATATAGATATTGCAATTGATATGATTGATGTCGATAATATCAACAAGTTGTATATGAATTTATACATATTGCAACTGATATGGATATTGATATGTGTTCAATATCTAACATATAAATATGTCAACTGATCCACTTATATCAATATTAATGTTACATATACTAAAAGATAATATATATCGCAGATAAAATTATCATAAAAACTCATGTGAGACACTCTCATAGATAATTACCGTGAGACGGAGCCCTATCACCCACAAATATATGTAAATTGGGTTTAGATTATGGGTTGACCTCTCACACAATACAATAAAAATTTGTGAAACGGTCTAACAAGAGACTCACTCATTGATTTATTAATACATTTTAAGAATATTAGTAAATATATAACAAAAAAAAATTCAAAATAATAATAATAAAGAATATTATGTTTGGTAAAAAAAAAAATGCAAACCGCTGCATGAGCAACAATTTTTATATTAAAATAGTGAAAAAATTAGCAATATTATTTTGTATAATATTGAAAATGCCCAGTGTTTTCTCTTATTTACATACGCTTTTAGTTCAGTCTGAAACTCTGAACCCAAGGCCCATACTGATTGGTTTAGTAGTATCACGAGATAGAACACCATATAAAAGTACATTAAATCAAAACTGCAAATTTGATTTGGACCTAATTGTATCGTGATCCAAGAAACCAAAAGGAAAGAAAAATAGAAAACAGCAGTTTTCAGAAGACTAGGTGCTATTCTTTCACCAGAGAGTTCAGAGAATATACATCACTACTCACTAGTGTTTTTCACAAGTATGGTGTGCAAACTATTTAAGTACTGCTTTATTAACTACTCTTTAACTTCTGCTCAACTCTGATGCTGAAAACGGATTGCTCATACAACCAGCCAAGCTTCAATGGAATTCTTCCAACACGGCATGAAAGTTCAAGAATGTCTTCACAAGTTCAGTCAATTTCTTGAGAAGATCATGAAAGTTCATTCACTTGGAGCATAGAAAAAGCATGCAGAGATTTGAGGAGGTGGATTCAATACGGCAACACATTTGAACTGTTTCAAGAAAATAACAGGGATGTAAATCAGAACCTTTAGAAGAGAGGGTGGTCAAGCAAAACCTTATTTTTGGAAAATGGAAAAGAATATACCTTATGATCCATATATTTCTGTCGAACTGCTCGTGCAGATAGTTCAATTCTGAGTAGCAGATTGTGAAGTCTAAGGACACACTCTTTCAATTCATGTGGTTTATAACCAATACGCTCTTGTAGAGCCAGGTTCTGCAAGAAGGTTTCAGTGAAGAGATGGTGAGAATGTTTTTGCGATAATCCAATTTAAATACATTTAAAAGGAGCAAATCAAGAATATCAACTACGTAATAAGTAATTATTTAAAGATATGGCTTACCCATGGGTGAACTTTTTGATGGAAAATCAATCTTGCAAGAAAGATGGCTGAAGCCGCCACCATTGATGGAAGGTAGCGAACACAACCATAATCTAGTAGAGATAGCTCAGCAAGATAATAACACAGAAAGTCGAAATGGAGACTTCGAAACTGGAAAGGAAGAGAATAACATGATTAGCCTCATACGATGAATGTTAAGAAACAGGAAAAATGACGGCAATAAATGATCAAATAGAGTGTTAAACATTGACCTACCTTGTGTTTATCTTGAACAGCTCTAGTAAAAATTCTGTAAAATCCAGCAAAGTAGTTAGTTACACCACAAATAACAAATCATAATAGATGTGATCATCTTCTCTGTTAGCTATTAAAGGCACAATATATAACCTCAAAAAAGTTTTAACTGTTGGATTGCCCATCTCAAAATCTAAAAACTTGAGGACATCCCTCTCCATTTGCACAACCTGTTACACAGTAGTGAATAAGCATGATGCATTACGCTTAAAGCTAAAAACCACAGGATAAAATGCTTTGACACAACATACCTCTTCTTTTGTGTATGTGTTGTCTGTTATATAGCAAAAGTGCTCAATGTGTGGGGGACTAATTTCTTCATATTTTCTGCAGATGTACCAACAATGTAAGAAATCCCAAAAAGAAGAAAAGAATATGGGACAAATTATAAGAGGAAATGATGGGCTTACGATGCAACAAGCATGCAAGATACTCCAAGAAGCTGAAGCTTATTCCGGTTCAGTTTATGGGAAGACAGATATCTGTCAATATAGCTTACACTAAGATGAAGGGTGTCTGAAACAAGTCTGTACTCTTGTGCAACCTCCACCAACCAATCCACCAGAATTGCTCTCATAGCCGGATTTATATCATCCTGAACCTTTTCCATGTAATTAGACAGAGGCCTCCTTTTCGCCTCAACCTAGTACCACAAGCCACCATCAGACTACAATCATATTACAATCCCAAAGGACCCAAAAGATTTATTCAGTAAACTAAACTCTGAAGACTATCCGATTTTAGTGGATTTGTAATGATATGAATTTTGTTTGCCCGAGCAAAATTCAAAATAATGAAGTATCTTAGATATTATACAAATTTACGACAACTGTACAATTTGATATGCTTTACTTAATGCCACATTTATTGCTAGACTCTGACACCCTTGCCATACATAACAAAGACCCACCAAAGCTTTAATTGCAACTAGCTTATATGGTTCCAGTAGTTCTAACCATTCATAATCTTAGAAGCTTGATCAGTCAAAATTGCCAAAATTAAAGAGATGTTATGAAGAAAAAAATTATGGAAACAAAATCCCTTCCCATAAAACTACAAAAATCTAGGCATCAAGTTCAAATGTGAATTCGTCTTTTATTTCCTTCATTGGGAAAAAACGAATAAATTCACAAAAACAATAAATCTTCATTTTAAATTATGAAATAACAGCAATGAGAAAACCCTACATATTCAATTGTAATTGCAGATAAACACCAATTTTAAACTAGGTTTTTTTACCACCAACTTATCAACCATAGCTCCGAGTTTCAACAAGAAAAGCTCAAATCTTATCTCTCAATAAACCTATCTACCAATTACATCAAAAAAACTGGCCAATAATAATAATAATAATAATATTATTATTAATAATAGGAAAAAGAAGAGCAGGATACCTCCAAAGAATGTAGATGCAGAAATATTGAAGAAGCGTATCCACATTTTTGCATTTCATCAGAACCTGGGCTGACAACCAATTCTACTTCGGCTTCATTTCCTGCATCCTTCGAAACGGGTTCGGGCTCGGGCTTTCGTTTCCGGGCTCTGCCAACACACGTTTTATGAGTCAACACTGGTAAATTGGAAGACGTATTGGTGACGTCACCCAGTACCACCCTCTTTTTTCTCATCGGATTCCCTTCATCAGATCGATTGGGTCGTTTGAGAGATGCTATGTTCGTAGTCGGGACTTGGTTTTCAGTGCCTGCCATTAGAGCCCTTTTTCTGAAGCTCCTTCAGAAATAGAACTAGGGTTTTGGCAGATGCTGAAGCTGCTTATTGTGCGATTAAATGGGCAGGAATTCGGTTTTGAAATGGTTTTGGAGGAGCAAAAAAGGTGGGAAAACGCAAATAATTATTTCAGATTAATTTTCATTTGATTTCCTTATTAGAGAAAGAAATTATATTATGCCGCCATAGTACAATTTCAAAAAGCTCAATTTACCCGCTCTCTTCTCCACCTTCTTCTGTTATTTGCAGTATTTTGGGCTGAGCCCATTAAATTACATCTTCAGGCCCAATTGTTCAGAAGTTAAAGAAAAATAATTAAATGGATCGTCACACAAGAATAAGAAGTCGAAGGTTGAAGTTGATCCTGTGGAAATTTCCTGAAAAGCTGATTATGGTCACCTTTATTAGGTGAAATCTTATGTGGGAATAAAGTAGTTCGCAAATATGGTTTTTTTGTTTATCCTAGTGTCTTAGGGTTTGTAGCATTAATTAGTAATCATTCAAACATACAAATGTCTTTAAGATAATAGTTAACAATTAATCAATGACATGTTTTTCATATATAATATTGCGTGTGTTTTCATATATACGACATTTTAGGGTTTGCAGCATTAATTAATAATTTCATTCAAACATATAAATATGTTTTTGAGATGATAGTTAGCAATTAACCAATGAGTACGACACGTGTTTTCCGTATATAATATTGTGTGTGTTTTCTTTTAGACGTTTTATTGACACGTGGTACTTCACTGTACCATATGTCGATAAATATGTACAATTCCAAAACGTTGTATGTTTTAAATGAAAAGTGAATAGTTGGACAGCTACAAGAAGTGGTTTGAGAGGATTTTGAATTTGAGTTTTGATTTTTTCTTTATCCTTTTAGGTAATAATATCTTAGGATATAATTCATAACTTAATTCAAACCAAATTCAATTTGTATGTTTTTTTAGAGAACGTTAATTATTAGCTACAAATAAAAAATGATTTTTCATATGGGCCCGGCTATCCGGACCCAAGTTTTCTAAACACACCTCATTTTTTATTTTTTTATTTAAAAAAATTCAAAAAAGGCAAAATTACAATTTTTGCCCTTCTTAATAAAAAAAATCAAACTCCTCTCTCTCTCTCCTCTCCTCGAGTCTTCTGCTTCTCCTTTTTTTTTTTTTCTTTTTTCATTCCTCAAATCTTAAATCCCCTTAAAAAAAATTATTTTATGAGTTAACAAAGTATATAATAATCATGTAAAATCGTGTAAAAAGAACGAAAAAATAACAACAAATTTGAGGATCTGTTCGACCCTGGTTTGTTGAACACAAAGAGGTGTGTTCGAAATGGTCGAACACACTATAGCGTGTTCGATCACCAGGCATCGAACACAATATAGCGTGTTTGATCACCAGACATTGAACACACGTATAGCGTGTTCGACCAGACCATTGGTTGAACACATAAGGGTAAATTATCTTTTTATTATTTCTTGAATTTTTTAAATCAAAAATAAAATAATTGGGGTGTGTTTAGTGGATTTTGAAATGCGGATAGCCGGACCCTTTTCATATATATATATAATTCATGCTTATAGATATATTTAAAATTCGTATGCTTAAAATGAAACTTCATCCAGTTGAGGAAGGGATTTTGATCGATCTAAAACTTGTTAAAATTCGCTGACAATCTCCACACGAGATCTTCTATTCCATCCCTTATGCAATCTAGTTTTCTCATAGAAAAATTCATTAATTTATTAAAAAGAAAAAATAAAAAAAAATATACACTATGTCACCGTCTCCACTCGAAAATAAGTACTACATTCCTCCATAGAATAGTACTACTACTACCACTTATTCAATCATCTGTGATTTATTCATAAGGATAGATATTTAAAATTAAACTCAACTAGTATTACAAGATTTTGACCTTTTAGAAACATTACTAACGTTGGAGGGAGTAAATAATGTGTATTTCCTAAACATGGTAAAAATCTCACGTAACTTGCCCACATAAATGATATAACACAACAATTTGCTCTCTACAGACATCACATCACATTAAAAAAAAAAAAAAAGAAGAAGAAAGAAAGAAAGAAAGACAATTTCCAAAAATTTAACCATGGGCAATTAAATTGGCCTTCGTTGTCCTGCTTGATTACGTTTGAAATTGGACTTAAACAGAACCCCTTCAATGTAAAACTCAGACAACACCACAGAAACAAATGCAACAAATGACTTGGTCCTCAAAATTTGATATAAAAAAGTACAAATTTAACAAAGAAAACTACACTGGATAACAGAACAGACTAAGTTGAGCATTACTTGAGATTCATCATCGTGCTGAAAACTGAAAACTGAAAACCCTCACCACCATCACTGAAGAAGCTTCAACACATAAGATCTCAGGCCACACCACGAAACATGCACTTGGGGTAGCAAGAGACTTTCCACTAGTTTGAGTTTACTCCAAAATCTGAATATCAGAGATAATGCTGGATGTTTGTGCCATGGTTCAGATCCATATTGTTGTGCCTGTAATCATCATGGAGCAAAGAACTAACAGAATTCACGGTGAGGAGCATTATCAAGAATTGGAGCTCCGAGTGGGGCTACAAAGTGACTTATCAGAAAACAAAGAGGTCAGGCCATTCAGCTAAGTGACAGGTTACTAACCCATCATTAGTTCTAAAGAGGTCAAATATAATCTTTGAAGAATTTTAATATGTGATCAAGAAACAGCGCTGCTACTGTTTCTTGTCTGTCTTTGTCTACTGCGTGGTTGTGGAGATTGCATATCATTTATCATGTTCTGCTCCTGGCCAGCTGTGGTACCATCCAGTGTCTGATCTAACATATCTTTCCTCTTTCGGGTTTTCCGTGTTCCAGTATATTCTCCACTGGTATTAGTTACCAAGGTTTCCTCTTTCACCTCTGCAATATGGTTCTGAGCTGAGATTGCACTGGATGCATGCAGTTCCACATTTTGATCTGAATGGGTATTCTCTGCAGCAATAGTTAGCAGAGGTTCAGGTGGCGCCTCAGTTGAATTTGGTTCCATTCGTGGTCTATGATTAAAGCTCCAACGAGCATTTTCGAACCATTTAGAAACCTGCAAAACAAATATTTAACTTTACATGAACAGAGATGGAAAAACACCAACACAAACCTGCTGTATTGGAAGACAACATAAGCCAACAGCATGTGCACTGACCTGCCGCACGGTGATGCCTAGTTCTTTTGACAATTTTTCTTTTGCAGCTCTTTCAGGATATTGATTCTCATTAAAGGATGCATAGAGTCTCTGCATCAAGACATATTCATCATTGAAATCAACAGAAGAAATCCCTAAAGACAGACACAAACGAATAACTAGCTAACAACAGCGCTCTCAGCGCATCATCAGTGGGCCATAGTATGCATGCTGAATATTGTAGTCCAACATAGCCCCACATACAATATATACCAGCATTGGAACAATTAATTACATGCTGGTTGGTGGACCATATTTTGATTTTTAACTCACTTAGAGAGTCAAATATTGGAAACACAGTAGCTTTGATAAATTGCAAAAGCTATTATAAAATTCGTAACATCAAGACTGCTTTCTGAAGACACAATAAATACCTGTGTTGTAGCTTCGTCAAGCCGTTTATGAGTTGATCCTTTGGTACGTGTACGAGCAGAACCAACTTTGCCTGATGACTTGTCTGTGGCCCCATCATCATCATCTTCGCACATTGGTATAGGGTTTTCATCCTTCTTGTGTACGATACTCTTTGTAACAGGGATTTCATTAGATGACTTCACCTCAGTTTTCTGACGATTAGTCTTTGTTCTCTTTTGAGTAGAAGTATCATCAAAATCGAAATCCTCATCGCTTGAATCAGAAGAAGAATTTCCATATGTTTCCTTTGACAGATAATGCATCATTTTCCATAAAAGGTACCAAGGTAAAAACAAAAGCATCTCAGAGAAGTAATAAATTGGGGTACCACATACACTCAAACTGAAATCCACTGCAGAAAGACCAACTATTCTAAAGGAGACATGCTAGTCAACAATGAGAATGATTGTTAGACCAAATAGTGCAATAACTTGATTCATAGTTATAATGAACAAAATTAGACTCATAATTCCACTAAAACCATTTCCCCCTCTTGAGCATCAGAGCAGGAAGCAGAAATAAAAGAAAGAGCACACTAGACTGAAACAGGAAGACCCCCTGATACTGGAAACAATATCAGAAGATACTTAGATTTTTAATCAATTGAAAGTTCAGATACCATGAATGAAGGAAAACATCAGAACTGAAAGTTCTAATCAATTTACTCAAGTTGGATACCATGAATGAAGGAGAAAGAACTGACATCTCTGACTATAACTTATTCCCGTTTGATATATGTGCTTAACAGAAGTCAATGCTAATTAGAATGACATCTGAGTCGAGCCCTTTCACTTTTGAACGACATAACTAGACAACTCCAAAAATTTTATCAGAAGAGCAAAGTGGGTATACCACATAGCAAAAATCAGATGATTCAACGAAAGTTTAGCCATAAAAACTCACAATTGCCATAAAGTCCAGAGAGAAGTGGATGAAGATGCAAGCAACCTCGGAAATGACGCTAATACTGTGCGGGACAAATACCTAATGATGTGCCTGTGACGTGTAAAACATAAACATGTGTAAGAGACTCACATCATTCAATTTTTTGTAGTCCAACCGTTCTCTCTGTCTTTTGGCAGATAGAGGTTCCGCACTGGTCTCCATAAGGTAAGATAGCTCATCTTTTAGTGATTGCCTCTTCACCTTACCCACCACGGAGTTCTCTTCAGTAGAGCCTGAGGAGGGAAGTTCATTATTTGCTAATGGCAAAGTTTGGGTGAGCTCTTCACCAGGCGCAGTTTCATCTTCAAGTAGAGCTCCAAGGTCTTCTGAATCAGAGGTGAAATCAGAACTTGAACTATCCTGCTTCACCTGCTCATCTTCAAATGGAACAGAGGGATCAAAATCATCATCTTCTGAATCATCAGAAGGAAGCCCCAAATTCTTCTCATTATTAACAGGAGCTGCCAATTCATCAGATGCAGAAAAATAACCAGGTTCATCAGAGCTTAATTCATCTTCTTCAACCTTCTCATCAGTATCAGGCTTATCAGGATCATATTCCTCATCCTCGGAATCATCTGATGAAAACCCAGAACCATCATCAAGTTTGTTTCCTGATGCAGCAGCAGCAGCCTCAGGAAAGATCTTCTGTAAATGAGATGAGAGCATAATGAGTAGCTAATTTCGGTATTTAAGAAATCATATCTAGTGGTACAGAATATACCTCCCAACCGTCCACGATGGAAATTTTTGTCCCCTGATAATCCTTAAGCATGTCGATGCAATCAGCTTTACAATCACATCCAGGGCAAAGCCAGCTTTCATCACCCGGAGGAACTATAAGCAAAACCAGAAAGTGAAGTAAATAAATGTGACTGCTAGATATATACATATTAAGAGAAACAAAAGCAACCAACTAGATGGCATGAAATTACTGTCTTTTTTCAACAGAGGTGGTTCCAAGCAGAACTGGTGAAATCCTCGTTCACAGGCCCCATCACATAAAATGATATCATTATCAAGTGTCAGATCCTTAGAGCCACATTTTGCACAGAAAATCTGAAACAGCAGAGAGTGGTCATGATTCCTAAATATCAATACTGAATTATAAGGCTAGACACGAAATCACATTTGACACAATACGCATGCAGGAAAATAATGCAAGGCTCAGTTGTATCTGAGCAATATGACTAGTTTGATAGTTTCCAGTTTGATGCAAGTTTAAAAGAGGAAGGAAAAATATATCACGCTTCAATCCTCACATCTTCACTGTCGATCTCTCCTTTAGAGTCGAATAAAGACTCTGGAAGCTTTCCCACAGCAAGTGACAGATCAAGTTGTTGAAACAATGCTCGTATCTTCAGTTTGTAACGTAGAATATGAGATTTTGCCTGCTGGAGCTGCTTCTCTGGCTTTAATTTGTCCAAGCTGCAAAATGTGAAGAAATAAGAGAGGTTTTTGACAAAAGACAAGTCGGGTATAACTAGCACACTTGAAGAGCAAACAGGGAAAAGTCTTTCAAATACTGATCACTGCGTTCTCAATTTATCAATTGTGTCTTGTTAAGTTTTGATATTCACCGCATATAGCCTCAGTTGATGACGCTGTTGAGCTAACCTACCTACCTTTTAGCCAGCTGTGTGGGGTTGGCTATATGGATATCTCAGCTATATGGATCACATCTCACCATAGTTTTCAGTCTAAACACATGTTCTCAATTTATTCAAGTATAACATGTCATTTTTTTAAGCTGTATTCCATTTCTTTTTTGGTTTTCCCTACCATTCTATATGTTGTAGTAGGGGATCTAAAAGTGCTTATGCTCATGTCTAAAACATTTAAGCACGTTTGTCAAAAAATTTCAGCCGTTAGTGTTATCCCCACTTTTTTAATGCATTAATTTCTTAATCTATATAATCTAGTATGTCCCATTTCCGCTACGCTCAGTTTTTGTTCATGTTCATATTCATGTCTAAAAACATTTAAGCACGTTTGTCAAAATTTCTCATCTGTTAGTGTTATCCCCACTTTCTTTAATGCATTCATTTCTTAATCTATCTAATCTAGTATGTCCCATTTCTGCTACTCTCAGTTTTTGTTCATGTTCATATTTAGTAACCCAACAATCTGTTTTATAAAGCATAGCAGGTCTTGCGGCTGCTTTATAATTTTTTTTTCCTTCAATTTTAAAGATATTTCAAGGTCATATGCATAGAAAACACATTCCTCCATTTGTTCTAGCCTGCTTGAATGCTATGTAAACATCTTTATTGATTTCCCTATTTTCATCAATAATAGATCCTCAACAATTTAAAACTTTCTACATGATTAATTGATGACAACCAATTTTCACATGTAACCCATTGGTAGTACCAACAGGATGAATGGAGATGAGAACTTACAAAAAGGTGTAAGAGAGAAAGTAGCTGAACATAGGTCAAGATGGCAATCATCACATTTATCCCATTGTACTACAAATGGGATAATGGAGGTGAGAAATTATGAAATAAATGTAAAAAATGTAAAAAACTTGCAAAATGAAGGTGATGAGGGTCACAGTATTTGCTGAAGCCACACAACTTCACCTTATGTCAATTCAATTCACTCATTGTCAATATGTTTCAGCAGATGGCCATATTACAATGGTAACCACATCATACATTATATCTAACAAAACAAGGTGCTCAGAAGAAATAAAAAATGCAATATTACAAAAATGAATATACCTTTGTCCTCTCCAGCCTTCAGCAGAGTAAGCATCAATCAGGTTTTGCTCATAGTTTATCCTATGTAACAAATATCTCAGATGGGTCTTTATTCTTGAGAACTCATTGACAGTACTTTTCTGCACCTGCATCTGCTTCTTTTTTCTTCCCCTCCTTTTCTTCTCTACAGTTGCATTACCTTCTTTTATTGTGTCAGTAGGCTCAGGGTCTTTAGGTTTCTCTTGAGATTTTGAACGCAGGCTCCATGAACTAACTACAGGACCTTTTACTTTAGCCTTTCTTTTTCTTGATTGACCAGAAAACCCTCTATCTTCATTTTCCGTCTGAACAAAATTATTAGTTGCATCCAAATGCAATGGTTCTAATTGTCCACCACCAGGATAAACAGAAGCGGTTCCAGGAGGTATACCTATATGTTCATTACTTACAGGCCCATTTTGGGATGCACCGTCCAAATTGCCAGCAAGTGAAAATATCTTCTCATTTTCTAATAGCGGTTCTTGTTTTTCTGTACCTTCCTCCTGGGAAATCTCTTCATGACTTGGTCCCACTTCAGTAATTTTATCTAAACTTTCTCGCGCTGAAACTAATTTCTTCTCAATAATTTGAGCTTCTATGACCTCCTTCTGCTCCACTGTCTTATTATCGAATCTCTCATAATCTGTTTGATAGTTTTCCGGTGTAATAGGTTCACATCTTTGATCTTGAGCAAAATCTTTAGGTGTTTTTGACTGTTCTATCATGTTAGACTCGAGTTCTGGAGCCCCATTTTCTATCAGTCCCATATTTCGTTCCAAAATTTTAACTCTTCCACTTCCTATTTGACAAGAAACACTACTACAACTAAAAAAATTCTGTTCTTCTATGCCAGGTTGCTAAGGAACTATGGTCCCCCTACTAAAATTCTCAAACCTGTAACCTCCTCCAAAATTTCATATCATTAAGATATCAAGTTCTACACTCAGTCATGATAAGAAGCAACTCAGCAGGTAAACTCTACAATCCAACTCCACCAAATACAACAACAAATCACTAGCATTGCTAACCCAACGTTACCTGCAACTCAAAAGAAAACCAAACAACCAGGACAATAAAAAAAACCACATTTACACTTTCCATGCAACTTTCAGTTTCCAAGCTCCAAGAAATTCAAGATAAACTAACATTAATTTCGATTCCATACCTAAGCTCCTTAAAACACCGAACAAAACACCTATACGAAAACACACAATCCAACAAAAACTAAATTACTGCACTGACATACGGTCTCAGATCAAGTAAACAAGATACTGTTCAAATCTAGGGATTTCCCAATCATTTTACTTAGATTTCCTATTTTAAGCTAAGACGAACAAATGAAGCGCAAAATTCGAGGAAAGTAAAGTTAATGGCTATGGAGATTTGCTTACCCGAAGATTCTTCTCACCGCAGAAAATGTGAAACCGCCTCCCAAATTAGTGTGTGAGTGTGTGTGTTTTGTGCGCGCTTTAATCCTCCATTGGAGTTAGGAGGTTCCCTCGCTCACTCCACCACAACATAGATATATGGCTTATTTGGCTTTTGATCACCGCTATTGTGCGCACCCTTGGCGCAGCCAAATGAGGAACCGATGATTCCAGAGCCCCACCGTTTTGACTGCAATGAGATTTTTGGGCTGGAGTGTGCGGGCTTTAAGCCCATAATGGCCGATGCGTGGATATGGGCCTTTGAGTTTGACCTAAGCCCAAACTCGATAGAAAACTTGCTTATTGTTTGAAACTAACCTATTACTTTGTTTGAAAGCTAAAACATTAGGAGATCCATGCAATCGATTTTATCAATACTAAATTTTGGTAAAAACATTATCAAAACATTAATTTTCAAACTAAAAAGTAGGTTAATTTCATTTTATTATTTGCAAATTATGACCAATTTTACACTTTATTACTTTTTTTTTTTTGCTTTTTGCAACATGATAGCCGATATTTTACCTCTTTTTTCGTTCAAAGTTGTCAATTTTGTTTATACACAAGTTTTTCATTATACATAGTATATAGAATTGTAAGGCTTGATGTGAGAAACACGTTATTTTAATTGTTGATGAATACTGATTTTGAAATTTTTTTTTCAAATTAATTAATTATGTTCTTCAAATTGGATTTGAATCATAAAGTATTTTGAATTACAAAGAAATTAATTTTTGTTGGTATGATAATTTATAGATATATTTAGTTTTTATGCTAAATTACAAAGTGAAATCAATGGGTATATTAGATTTTTGACATATCAGTTGTGGCCTCGTAGACACATATTAATGTGCTCACGGTGGGTAGGGTAACAGGGTTGTTTATAAAGTACCACCTCCGAATTTCCGATCCAAGTTTTTTTTTATAAAAATATTATATAAATTTCTTGTGATATATTTCAAAAAATCTTCAATCCCATCATATAATATTTGGCTAATTTTCTGTTTAAACGCATATATATCAAACTCTGTTGCTCCAATATCCACCACATAATTCACTTGTTTAATATATTAATCTTTAATTTCTTCTTTCAGAATATCAAAAAACAAGTTTGCTAAGAAATGGGCTGGTCTCATGATGTGGCCCAGTGAACTGATGTACCCAAGCCCAGAATTTCAAAAGTGTAGAGTCACCAAAGAATAAAGAATTTCTATATTCACTTACAAGTAATTTCTAAGCTCTTTCCATCTTCTTCGTTGGATTAATGTGGATTTAAGTATCTCTTTAACTAAGACCCTCCAACATTTAGGCCAAATTGGTATAAAGTTGTCTATAAGGTATTTATTTAATGGCAATAAAGTTGTTCGAGAAACACTAAATGTTAAAAGTAATTTTTAAATATTTGAACATATTATCTCATGTGTGCCACGCTGAAGGCAAAGGGTGTGACCATACATGTATGATGAAGTTAGATGATCAAGTTGGGTCGTTGATTCGAAACAATAAAATGCAAATTTAGGTCTTTAAGGTATTTATACTAAATTATAGTAATTGAACCTCTTTTTGAGCAAATCATGTTTAGGTCAAGCATGTGGATGCCTCAAGTTGGGCACTCCATATCATATGATGTTATCACGATTTACTCGATTTACGAATCATAACCCGACTACTCTCAAGATTTATTAACTATGAGGGGCTAATTTTAGAAAAAGATTGTACACGTTTCTTGATTTTGTTACACACATATCATATTTACCCAAACATCATCTAATTTATTTAAACCTAAAAAATAGGTAAAAATCTAAATTGAGACAATTGGAGAGTGAGAGTGAAGATTCATGCCAACAAAGTGTAAGAAAAGTAATTCCTTTGATAGTCAATTGTCCCCTTTACCACTAGCCACATTTTTTAGACCAAAGGGAAAAATTGACTTCCCTTTGAGTCTTGACCAAAAGAAGGTAGAAAATCCAAGCAAAACAATGTGCTCAAAATAAGAGAGATTTCCTCACTCTTTCTTGCTTTTAATTTGATGTTTATTTCTTTTTTGTAATTCAACTTCATAAAGCATAGAGAATAATATATCATGATATAAGATTTTATTCCCTAAAAGTGAAAGTATATTTTCTTGTAATATTATTTATAAGAACAATTTAATTCCACATTATCAAAAAAATCAGTTTTTTTTTCCACTGGTTATTCCTTTCTTTAATCTTGTTTTTTTTTTTTTTGTTTGGATTCTATATACTAAATTATTTTGTACTTTGATAATATACTGTCGATATTTTGTTCCCTTTTAAGTTAGAACCTCAACTTCAAGGGGTCGTTGTTTAAGCACATTCAACAATTTATATAATGGTAATTTAAAGGGATTGTATTGTTATTTTCAAATCAATGGACATAAGTTTAAAATTAGGTAATTAAAAAAAAAAAAATGAAGGCCATTGGGTTGATGCATAAATCTTGCATTTATTGCAATTAATCTTTTATCATTTTCTTGAAAATTATTCAGTCTTCTATTTTTCTTTTCGCCTGGACTTGTGTCTATGCATTATTAAAGCAGTTCATTATTCAAATATTCAGCAGAACTTTTAAACGATGAGACTTATCGTACATAAAGTCATAAAGATAAAATCCATCTTTTGCAGAGATAAAGGGACGAATTAAAAAATTTAAATTAATTCAATCGCCCAAAAATATATGTCCGATCTATTTCAGTCTTTGTCCTAAATTATGAACAGTTCCATCAACTTTATTTTGACTAGTTGCCTACAAATTAAATATATATAATTAGTGAAAATTTTAAACTCATAAGATGAATAATTATTGCACCACACCACACAACCACCAAACATCTCTCAATTCTTAAACTAATTTAAAGATTAAAGAGTTTTTTGTCAGGGACAAACCATAGTATTGTCCTAAAAGTGTTTTAAAATTCGTTAGACGCGAGTTGGATGTTATAAGTATTATATTTACATATATGTTATTTATTTATATTCCTCAATTTATTGAATTTATATTTTCATTTAATCAGATTGTAATTACTTAATTGAATCACACGATACAATAATTTTTTTTAAAGAAATCATAACAAATTAATCGATCTGACCGGACAAACCTGGCCAAAATTCGTTTAAATCGAATTTTAGAACCCTGGGCTCGTAGAATATTGAGAATCTAAACAGTATAATTTTGTGTATACAATCATAGATACATAATAACAGAAAAAAAATCTGGTGAAGAAGAAAGAAGACAAATGATAAAAGGATGTTTCCTGGACGTTGGTCGGCTCAATCGAATTGTCACTGCCCTAAAATCTTTCACGTGCAAAAAGTCGTGTGCCTATGTAGATGGAATTTCATTACTAATTACTAAAATAAAAATAAAATAATTATTAAAGCAAAAAAGCATGTTGTATAGTGTAAAAACGTGAGACAACACAAGTTTGAAGTTTCCATCAACCAACCTGCATTGCTCCACGTTTGTCCCATTTTACAGTACAGTACGATAGTCTCCAAACAAAATTATTTCGTTGACCATTTTTTATTATTATTATTATTATTTTACAAAAAATATATTGATGTAACAAATCAAGAATCGGGTGGAAGAACGTTAGTTAGAATACAAGATGAAACATATACTGGGTTTAAAAAGACCCGGTTTGAACTTTTAATTTGATTTATTTATTGTGTGGTCAATTATTATTTATTTTATTCTATTTTTTGTTTGATGTAGCTATCACATACTCGTGTGAGTTAAAATCACTAAAGGTGGAATTATTGGGAGGAAGAAAACCTAACTGTCGGTTGGAATTGGTTCTTGGTCTACGCCTTTGAAAGAGAAGAAAATGATGACTTGATGTGTGCCATGAGGGCAAAACTGGAATTTCATATGATGACTATATATGTCTTGGTCATTCTTGATAATAGTGCTATTTGGGAGTATAGTATGAATGGATTTAATTAAATTGAAGAACTGTACAATATTTTAAACAGATTTTTTAAAGATGTAATTAAATATTAGATTGGTATGTTGCGGTCCCAAATATTTCAAGATCCCAATTTTGGGCTCAAAAAATGTAACATGGCTAAACAAGCTTTATATTGCTTAGACATAGATAATGGGAACATGTGAATGAATTTAGGAATTAGAGGGGACAATAAGCATTGATAACATAGTTTCATGTTCTAGCAATTTCGATAATACTGCACACGCCCAAATATATCGACACATTCGAACTAAATATGATTAATTGCAACTTGCAGTTTGGTCATTTAATTAAGAATATATCAACTATCCAAATATGACTCAACAACCCAAAAATAAGAAATCCTTAACATGTCTCATTCTTGCCTTAGGATTTTATTTCTTTCTTACGATCAATAAATTATCGAGTGTAACTAGTTTCTTATTACTTGAGATCAAAACATTTAAATTCAAATTCCAAAAAATGCAATACTTGAGTTCATATATCGAACTTGTTTAATTAACAATTTATTTTTTCTGTATAATTGACATACTGCTATGTGAGATTGAGATTTATTCAAAGTTTCAAGATTTTAAGGTTGGTTGTGTGTTGTTGAATAACATAGTGAAGCTCCCATCTGTGAAACATTTTTCCACAAAAACCTAACAATAAAGAAAACTAAGGTAACAGTGGAAAAGTAAAACTTGTTTTGCAGAAATTAAGATTTGACTATTAAACATATGATATGAATATAAGGTTGAGTGCTTAATATCAACAAGTATTTGCGTGCATGAAGGGATACGTTGTCACAAGATATTTTTAGTTTGTATTTAATGTTTATTACCTATAAGTAAAACATATTTCCATCATAGGATATACTTGATATTTGGGCAAAATCTTTGACTTTTATTTTTTTTTCCCCTTGGAATTGTTTTGAGTTTCTCGATCTATTAAGTCAAATAAAGCCAAGTTGTGTCAAAGTAAAACAAGACACTGCACATTTCCCATGAACAATAATGTACGTAATCTAATTACAATTTCTGCACTTTTTGTACGGTAATAAAGAATAATATATAAATTTGTAAGTTTATTTATCATTATATTGCACGTGAATTTTGAACTAATGCAAATTTATATTTTAATAAATGAGCCATCCTTATATTAGAAGGTTAAGGAATGTTGTATAATAATTAACTTACCTATCCTGTATTTATTCATAATTGACTTCTCAAAATAGTAACGTTCTACTCTAAAAATATAAATGCCATTAAAAAAAAAAAAACTAAACCTATGGTGATATTATTAATCATTCTCTTGAACTTGTATATACCACATCATCTATTTCTGGATAATATCTTTTTTCTAATTAATATTATTGGAAATTTTCCACTAGCATGTATACATACATACATATATATATTCCACTTTAAAATAATTTCGTACATAAATACTACATTAATGGGTTACATATTAATTATATCAAGAGTATGAGTTTTGTGAGTTGATCTTAAGAATCTAGTTTTGTGAGATGAATTAACCGTCAACTTATATTAATAGTGGAATTCTTGTTTTAAAGAAATATATATATGCCATAATATTAGGGTATTTGACTATGGGATTGAAATGAATTGTTTGATTTGCAACTTATCTGTCAGATTATATCTAAATTTAACAATCATGTGCATTTATAGAGGCAACCCGCGTTAACAGGTATATTTCTTGGTTAAATCAAAGATTATGCTATAGTTACATATTGTAATTAATTTTATTATATGTGATTAGTCGGTTGCATTATTTGGACGGTTATTAAATAATGTAACCCATGATGCGCAGTTGTTAATTAAATAATTAATCCTCTCTGAATTAGTTTTTCACTAGTTGTACAGTTTGACAACATTCATTTAATAGCCATAATTCACAATTCAATTCCTTTTTTTTTAATAGGCTTTAATCTAATTAATAACTCGATGTATCTGAATGATCCAATTTTAAGATTAAATCGCATCTGATATCACTATTAGAGTTCTATCCTCAAGTCGTGGCTAATTAAGCAATTTTCTTGCACAATTAATAAAATATAAATTCTAAACGGTCTAAGCCTTAATGTATTTTAGTATGAATTCTGAGGAAGACCAAAATTCATTGAGTTCATTTGTTCTTTTACTCTTTTCTAACTGTGATAATGTTTTGGTACGTTAATTTAATAAATTTTAAATTATCACTTGCATATATTTAATTATAGGAAGTGGTCAATGTAATTAATTTACAACCCCAATTAGAAAATCTTTTAATAACTCCTCCATTCTGAAATAGTCGTGGAAATTACTTCAACTTAATTTTTTTACTATGTTTCCTTTATTTGTTAAAACTGATATGGCCGAACTGATATGGACCGGATTTTTGATTGGATCAAAGTCAAAGTTAACATGTGTGAACAACTTAAAATAGCGAACAAAGATTACTTCATGGAAAGCGAATTGTTGTATGGTGATGTTGGCGAACTAATGAAGTTTGAGACATGACAATGAACTGATCATCGATGAAGTGAGTCGAACAAGTTTGAATTCAAATAACCGTCATTTTCGCCCACTTCCCATATTTATCGGATATTTCCAACTACCATATTTTACAGGGAGTATATAAACTTATAATACTCATTTCTTTCATTTTTTAAGCACAATTGTATCACAAAAACACATACACAAACTTTAAAAAGGACTTAACCATTTTCACTGACTTGAGCGTCGAAGTCCCATCGCCGGGAAACTCTCCCGATGTTTGTTTTGCAGATATTTTGATTCAAGGTTTCGAGTTTTTATGTGGGAAAGAAGAACGTTGGATTGGAGCAAGATCAAAAACCATGACATTGGCTGGAAACTCCAATATAATAAACAAATTATTTACATAACAATATCTAAAATGCAAAATTCATACCTAAATAAATGACATAAATTTAACTTCATTCATATTAATTAACACAGTGGTAGATGATCGTTCTCGATGATAATAATAAGAAATATTATATATATGGTTGCAAAGGGGGCAGGATAAGGATGAGGAAACAGGAAAAAATAAAAAAGGGGAAGAGAGAGAGAGAGACAGGGCTCCATTCCCTCCGCACAAGTATTGTATGTATTTCATAATTCCAGCAACAACAATCTACTCCTGAGATTTCGATGAAAGCTCTACACTAATTCCAGGAACTCTGCTCGAAATCACCTTACACGTGCTTCCCTTTTTTTTTCTTTACTTTCTTAATTTCTTTGTTTAAAAAAAATTACTTTGCATGGATCTGCAACTCTAACTAATTACTCTTTATTTACCATTATTTAATCAACATCCACCCTACCAAACTAGCAAATGAGATTCTCCATGATTCCGTGTTCCATCAGTGTACCATTTTTAAAATTATTTGATTTGATATTAGTTTGATAAACATTTTAAATTAATTGACTACATCATTCGGACAATGACACATAAATGAAATATGAGATTGTGGGACAGAACATCCACGGTTCCAATTGAAGTTTTAATTAAAAATTTAAATTAACTGTTAAAACTATGTAGTTTTAACCCACAGAAAAGTTTTACAATGTTATGCATTCCAAAATTATTTATGGTGTGACTCAGTTATTTAGTTATATTACTAATTATATTAAATAGTAACAAAATTGAATTTGATATATTTATTTATATATTATTTTTGAAAAAAAAAAAAATCTTATCCCAGTCCCTGTTCTAAACGTTCCAGTTTGCATGTAAATCATTAATGAACTTGAATGTTCGCGTCTCCATCGATTTGGCCGTTTTAGATTAACATCATTTTAATCGTTTAAAATCAAAACTAATATTACTACAACTTTCAGTGTGCTAATTGCTATTGATCATGTTAATTAGCATTTCTTTGAGGTCTGAATTTTCCATTTTCCCAAACGTATTAGTTAGTACCTTCATTTAGTCTACAATATGCATTTATACGTTTAACTATAGTTAGGAAATTGAAAAAAGAGAGCTTAGTGCAATATCATAAATGTGCTGAACATGAATTTCTCTTAGATATTTTAGAGTTTGATACGAGTAATGAGATGATTAATCTATCATCGAATATTTCAAAACAACTATCATATATCATATACATAAATGAACTTATTAATTAACATATGGTGTAAGAGGATAAAGAGTGTTTATACAAATGGGTATATAGTTATCCCCACAATGCTATTTTAGGCAAAGCAGCGGTCTATTATAGCTTTTTTACAATTTAGCTAAGACAAACTCTTCATGTGATAAAAAAACAAAATAATTAAGATTTTTACGAACCCTATTGTTAAACGTTTTCTTAGTCTTTTTAGTGATAAACAGGTTAGTTACACTAATAAGTGTAGTACCCACCAATATTTTATTTTTATATTTTTGTTTAAAAGTTTGAATCCTTTTTTAATTTTTAAATATCGAAGAAAAGGTTTGAATCTTCGAAATGACAAAAGTACCCTCGGAGTGAAAACAAAAGGTCAGCTGCGAATTATATATATCTCACAATTTTTTAAAAGAAATGAACACTTTATTTAATGCACACTCATAATGCACTAAATAAACTAAACCCAGAAACAACAAAAGCAAAGTGGTCAATCCCCTACAACATAACAAACCATACCACACAGGAATTAAAAAAAATGAATAAAAACACAAATTATACATTTAAATAAAAAACATGCATATGCTGCCTTAACCATAGTGGCAGTAGCTTCATAGGTCACGTAGGCTGTCTGCAAAAAACAATGGGAGTTGCCGAGCTCGCCGGCAGCCCGTCGCTGTCGTGGACCAACACTTTTACCGGAAACGGGTCGCTTGGTTGGCTGACGCGCGCCACAGTCCAAGCCCGAGGCCACAGCCTGTGACCACTGACGTGGCGCTATGGGCCCCACATGTACCCCCGCTGCACAGCCAGGGCGACGTGTCTGGGCCACCCTTGTCCCCTCCTCTCACCGCATCGTTTATTTACGAGATTGTCCCTGCCCCTCCCCTTTTACGCTTTTGCCCTCCCCGCGTCTGACTTTCCTCTCACACAGCACGTTTTTCGTCTCTGGATCAACCCTGACGTGTCACCCGACGTGGCGTCTCTGTTCCCCTTCCTATATATATCACTTCCCCGTCCTCCAACTTCTCACCACCTTCTCCATCTAAAACTATTTCTCTAATACTCTCTCTCTCTAGTCTCTTCCCATCAAAACAAACTGCTCTTTCTCTCTCTCTCTTGAAATTCATCTTGCAGTTCTTCTTTTGCTCTATCAATGGCGGTTGACTCGATTCTTTCTTCCCCATTGGGCCCTCCGGCCTGCGAAAAAGACGCAAAGGCCCTTCAGTTCATCGAGGAGATGACCCGAAACGCCGACGCGGTTCAAGAGAATGTGTTGGCCCAAATCCTGGCCCGAAATGCTCAGACCGAATATCTTAAGAGCTTCAATCTCAATGGAGCTTCGGATCGTGACACTTTTAAATCAACAATCCCTATGGTTACCTACGAAGATCTCCAGCCGTTGATCCAAAGAATCGCCAACGGCGATCGTTCCCCCATTTTATCCTCTCAACCCGTCTCTGAATTCCTTACCAGGTAATTACAATTTAATTTAATTTACACCAAATTATAAAATTATGAATTTAATTATGACGTAATTAAAAATTTAGAACTAACGTTTTTTTCCTAATTGTCTGAACAGTTCTGGAACTTCAGCTGGTGAGAGAAAACTCATGCCAACTATCAAAGAAGAATTGGATCGTCGCCAGCTTCTTTACAGCCTTCTCATGCCTGTTATGAACCTGTAAGTATATACATACATATATATATGCACATGTATGTATACATAATTTTTTCCCTTTTTCTTATTTTGTTGAAAATTACTATTTCTGATAAGTGCATGTCCTAATTGGAACAGATACGTGAAGGGATTGGACAAAGGCAAAGGACTTTACTTCTTATTCATAAAGTCTGAGACTAAGACTCCTGGCGGGCTTCTGGCCCGACCCGTTCTCACAAGCTACTACAAGAGCGACCACTTCAAGACCCGACCCTACGACCCGTACAATGTCTACACCAGCCCGAATGAGGCCATCCTTTGCCCCGACTCATTCCAAAGCATGTACACTCAGATGCTATGCGGGCTCTACGAACGCGAACAAGTCCTCCGGGTCGGGGCGGTCTTCGCCTCGGGCCTCCTCCGCGCCATCCGCTTCCTCCAGCTCAACTGGCTCGAATTGGCTGAAGACATCCGAACCGGGTCGCTCAACCCGAAAGTGACCGACCCGTCAATCCGCGACTGCATGACCCGGATCGTTCGGCCCGACCCGGAACTGGCGGATTTCATCACCAATGAATGCTTCAAGGACAACTGGGAGAGAATTATCACCAGAATCTGGCCAAACACCAAATACCTCGATGTGATCGTTACAGGAGCCATGGCTCAGTACATCCCGACCCTTGATTACTACAGTGGGGGATTGCCAAAGGCGTGCACGATGTACGCCTCATCGGAGTGTTATTTCGGGCTCAATCTCAATCCCATGTGCAAGCCATCCGAAGTTTCCTACACCATCATGCCAAACATGGCCTATTTCGAGTTCCTGAAACACGAGCCCAACTCACCCGCATTGACTCGTGACTCACCTCCACGACTCGTTGACCTGGCCGATGTCGAAATCGGGAAGGAATACGAACTGGTCATCACAACCTACGCCGGGCTGTACCGCTACCGAGTCGGCGACATCCTCCGAGTCACCGGGTTCCACAACTCTGCTCCCCAATTCCAATTTGTGAGACGGAAAAACGTGCTACTGAGCATCGACTCGGACAAAACGGACGAGGCGGAGCTGCAATCCGCTGTGGACAATGCCTCGAAACTCCTGCGCGAATTCAAGACCAGCGTGGTCGAATACACGAGCTATGCCGACACAAACACGATTCCAGGTCACTACGTCATATACTGGGAGCTGCTCGTGAAAGACTCGAGCAACTCCCCGTCCGACAAGATCCTCGACCAATGCTGTCTCGCCATGGAAGAATCGCTCAACTCAGTGTACCGCCAATGCCGAGTCGCGGACCACTCGATCGGGGCGTTGGAGATCCGGGTCGTGCGAAACGGCACGTTCGAGGAGCTGATGGACTACGCAATCTCAAGAGGTGCATCGATTAACCAGTACAAGGTCCCAAGATGTGTGAGCTTTACCCCAATCATGGAGCTGCTTGACTCACGAGTCGTGTCAACACATTTTAGCCCATCATTGCCCAAATGGACTCCAGAACGACGTCGGTAAAAAAGGATGAAACGACTCCGTAATAAACAAGTCAATGCCATGAAAGATTCCTTAGCTTTTTTTTTTTTTTTTTATCTTTTTTAATTAAGTTAAATTTATCAATTTTGTATTTGTAATTGGATTAGGTGTGTAAAGTAGAAAGGGACGTCTAAAAGTTAGGTTATGTGTGGTTCAGTTAACCTGTGAAAATGATGTAATATTTTCAGGCTTGTTCAATGAACTGGACTTGTTTATGGTTCTTTCGTTCAAGTAACTAATATTATGACATAGTTGACAAAATTAGATCTTTTATTTATGGTTTTTCCTTTCTCAATGGGTTCATGTCAACATAATGATAAGGATTTAGTCCTTTTTCACAAACCTTCCAAAATGACCAATGTTTCGTCACTGTTAGGCCATTATGAGTTCTCAAGATAAAACCAACTTTTAATGCTTATCATAACAATCACTCACTTTTCTATCCATTATTTGACGTCTAGGATATGATATGTGTATCAATGTGTAATATATTATAATTTAGAACATGGGCCTTGGGTATAGAAAAAAACATGTATCTGGAAATGTATGAAGACTTAATTAGGTCTTGAAAAAAGATCTTGAGTATGGTGTTCATGAAATTGTTAGGCTCATCAACCATTATATTTGTAATGCAAACTGATAAAATAGTAATATAAAGCAATGAATTAATTTGTGTTCTTTGAATCGTATATAAGGTTTTGATATTATTTATTGATTATTATATTTGTTGCAATGACATTAATTTCTGACGATTTTAAGGATGAAATTAAATCATAGAAAAATCACGTGGACTCAGACTAGATATATTCTTGTGTGCATGACATGCATTCAACATAGCATGTGAAATTTTCATTCATGATATTGTTGTATAAAAATATATTAATTAATTCATAAAATCAAGAACTCACTCCAAAGCAATTGAAATAATAATTAAGCTAGTAGAGTCTCATATCCTTTATAAAGTTCAGACAATGTGACTTTATATATGGATTGCTGACAAAGTAAAGCCAAATAATTAACCAAAAAGATAAACGTCATTTCCTGCTGGGTAAAAGTTATAACAAATGATAATTATGGTATATTTAGTGGAAACTCATCTATTTGTTTTGTAATTTTAAGTAACTTTGGTCGCTTTCAATAAACGTGCTCTTGCCGACTTCTAATTAGAAAAACAAGTACAAATGATTCCATTTTTATCTTATTTAGGATTACAATTTCAAGTCAAAATTTTATCGTGTTATGATATATCATCCTGTATTTGATTTATACATTAAGATATGTGTTATAAACTTATAATATAACCGAAAAGTGACTTGATAAAACAAAATAGAATAAAGTAAAAGTAGAATAATGAATATATTATGCCATTTATGGCCAACTATTCAACAAGCATAAAAAAGAAGAAGAATGATTTGTTTGTAAAAATAGTAATAGCTTAGTAACACACAAACTTATATAAGATGAAGTTTCATTATCCATAATCTAAAATTTATTTTCACAATTTAATCTCTAAAATTGAATCATATTATATTATTTATATCCATTAAAGTATATATTTTCAGTGGTATTAGATCTTGACAGATATATAGTATAAGAGATAGCATGTGGCCGCAATTAATACACATTTTGTGGAAGAACAATCTTCATGACTCGAAAAACTGAAAACCCTTAATTTCAGTGGGAAATTGTATTATTATAATGTTGGCCCGAATTAAATAATGGTATTTTTATGATTATTAAATTAATTTAATTTCTTGGGATCGTAATTCAACTAATAAGTATATTTTTTTAATGATTAACTTGAATTTAATATTTAAATTGAAAATGTCTCGTAGAAAAACTGCATAATGCATCATTCAGTCTGAAAGACCTTCAAAGACAACCTAAATCCACAAGTCTGAAACTCCTACAGGTCCAATAATTATGTTCGTAATTTATTTTTATTTTATTTTATTAATCAACGATCATTCATTCATATGCTCGTGTTTAATGTGGCATGAATTTAACGAATTGAGATATTGCTTAAATTTTCAAGGCAATAACATCATAAATGAACTAATTAAATATCTGAAATTGTAATTAAGGAAACCACATACGGTTTTGAAAGGAAAGTGAATAATATTTGGGCACTGCAATCTCACTCAATAAGGAAAATTAAATCTTTCTTTTACTTAATCACGTTTTTCTTGCATAAAATAAAGGCTTTCATAGAAGTTCAATCTCGCTTGAAATTATTCAACAATTAGCTGTAGTTCAACTTTCCTATATTTGATTTTGTTGATTCTTTATCGACACATCACTAAACAAATAAATTTTTTAATTTCCTTAATTTCTAACAAAAACTATTAAAAAATTAGTGCCTTCTTACATGATGTCTAACGTCACTCCTTTTCTTTTCATTTTTTTTTTTCTAATTGAAAAATCCCAAATGTAATTTGAAATATATTGTGTGTGTGTGTGTGAAATATTAATGGTCTAAAAATTGTAAGGAAAAATGCCAAGAGTGTCCCTACTTTTGGCCGCTAACCGGACATAAGGCAGCAACCTTTAATATTGCCGGCCACCTTGCCTTAATTTCTTTTGATCATTACTATAAAAGCATTCAAAATTACATTTCTTCCCATCTCAATAATATTATTCTGCTTCTTTTCATTAATATCTTTTCCACTGTTTCTCTAGAATGTGTTCATGAACCTCATCATTTCTAAATATGTGGTTAATTAATTTGTGATAAAAAAGATAAGATCTAATTAGAAACGTGTAAGTTGCAAGTACGCTATTAGTGCTTTCGCTTCGCATCGAATGATATGCGACTAATTAAGGTTTCAATTAGCGGTTAGTAGTTTTTGTAAGAAAGTTTAATTAATATCCATTATACTTAGTTTTCAGAAATGATGATTTTATTTGGTTGAATCATATCTGATATGATGCCATTATCTTTGTCATGTAAAAGCTATCCAGCTCATTATAGAAAACTAAGATGGACTATATATGGATAAGATTACATGAGGTTTTGCTGTCTTGTGGGGTTATTTCGGTCAATTCTGTGTTTTCTTATCTTTTTGGATAATAATTTGGGATGATTATTGCTAGTTACTAATTAGGGAGTATAATTCTTGTGAAATTGTTTTAAGCAATGATTTGATTTTGTGAGATGAATGAACCTGCAATTCAAAATTCATATATAAATAAAGAATTTATCATCAAAATATATTTGGTTTGTAGGTATGTAGTCAGACTCTGTCTCATAATTAAATTTATATTATATGTAGGTTTGTAGGTATATAGTTTCTATTATAATTTTTATTTACTTTATGGTACGATGCAGTGTCATATATTTTTATTTATCATGTCTAGTTGATTTTGTCTCACCTTTTGACAAAACAAATAAATATCTTTGTTTTTTTTTTTTTTTTTTTTTTTGACAACATAGAATATATAAATATATATAATATTAAATGAACAAAAAATCATGAATATTATATAGTTTGACCGTAAGTTGTTAAAGAAGCCCATTAGGCCCGACATTAAAAGTAACAAACTGCTGAACAAGTCCACATGAATTAAAAAAAAAAAGGAAGGCCCACAGAAGGCCCAATTATGGCCCATGTGCGTTGTGGGCTAAGGCTCGCGCCTGTGCACATGTACTGCCCGCCACTCATGATGGCCCACAACTTGTTCTACGTTTTGACTCAACCATATTGTTCTAAGCCTTTTCCGTTGTCTTGTCGGAGATTCATATAAACTGTAGAGCGAGGGCCCATCGGAGAGAGAGAAGAGAGAGAAACAAGGCGGTGCTAGGTTGTCGATGGCAACCTTCGCCTCCTTTCTCGTCTGTTCTTCTTCTCCTCCTCCTCCCTATCCTTCTTCATTTCGCCGCCGTGTTCTGCCTCCTGTGCCTTTTACTGTTTCCAATTCCACGAAAAAATTCGGTAAATTCCGACCTTTGAGAGCCCGAATTTTTGCTTCTTCAGCGTCTTCTTCTTCTGTTTGGGACTTCAGTGCCGAAGATGAAGATTCGCGGTCAAAGGTTAGGTTTGTTGATTCACTTAATTTTTGAATCGTTATTTCATACTTGATTTTGATTGGATGGATGTTTTGAATTATCGGATTTTCTTGGATATTTTTTAATATGGAAGAAATTTGAGGTATGCTGCTGAAATTTGTTGCAAGTGGTTGTGAAGTTCAATCCCTGGCTGTGTTCAATCATATGCACAAGTTGTATGAGTAATTGACTTTCATGTGAGTGAAAAAGCTAGCAAACAGATGTAAAACTTGTAGCTAATTCTTGGTTTTCTGCGAATGATTTTGGGAGGAACCAATTAGGATTATTGCTGTTAACTATGAGAATCTGATAGTTAGAAGAATGAATTGGAGCCAGATAGGATGATAGTAGGAAATATGCTAGAGATTTTTTTGTGTTATAACTTATATGAACAGCTTGACACCTTGAGTAAATTACATTCTATCTTTCAGAAATCTGTCTTCTTTAGTTTGATACGAGATATAGAGCCCTTGGATGTGAGCCTTATACAGAAAGATGTTCCACATACCACTATAGATGCTATGAAACGGACCATATCTGGCATGTTGGGTTTGCTGCCATCGGACCAATTTCAAGTGATGATTGATGCTTTATGGGAACCTCTTTCCAAGCTGTTGATATCATCAATGATGACAGGGTATGCCTACTTTCTTTGACATAACATTAATTAGTTCTATTATCTATATAATTGAAAAAAAAAAAAAAAACAGATATTTTATGTATCAGTGAAAACTGTAAATTTATAACTAATGAAGCAATCTTTCGAAATTTCACATCATCTAGAAGAACCCAAGAATTGTTTAAAACTTTTACCTAGTGATATCATATTTCTTGTAGGTACACATTGCGAAATGCCGAATATAGGCTCAGTCTTGAGAGGAATCTTGAGATATATGAAGGAAATAACTATAACTCAAGAAATGAAGATTTGAAAGTTGAAGCTGAGGAGACACCTCAGAAAGACAAAGGAAAGAGCGGAAACTTTAGACCCGAAAGCTTGTCAACATCTGATGAAACTGAAGAGTTGACTTGCGATGTACCGGATTCTGGTGAAATGACTCCTGAAGCTCGAAGATACATTTTGAAATTGCATTCTCGTTTATCTTCAGTCAAAAGGGTATGTTCATACAATGTTGTGCTGCGTGGTGCACGCACCAGTGTATACCGACTCTTCTCATGCTCATTTTAATTTCTAGGCAATATTCAATCAGATTGGGGAGAAGTTTTTGATATTTAGTCTTTGACGATGAGTACCTGCAAAAACTAATATAGCTTAATAGCTTATAGACTAGAAGTTAACTTAGACTAGCTTAAGAACCTCTGCTATAGACATCTCATCACTGTATAATAGCTTGATTACTTCGTCAATGTCCCTGAAATTTTATCAAGTAATGATGATATATCTGGTTGAGTATCTTTTAGACTGGAGAACTAAAAGTGTTACCTTCTGCATTTTGTAGTTCTAAGAATGATGTTTTTGGTTTCTTTATTAAGAGCCCCTTGCCTTTTGGTGTTTTATGTTTATTGATTTCAATTATGAAATTTGTCATTATTAAATAAATCCCACTGTTCTCAGGAGCTCCATGAAGTTAAGAGGAAAAGTGCAGCTCTTCAGATGCAACAGTTTGTTGGGGAAGAAAAGAATGATTTATTGGATTATTTAAGATCTTTGCAGCCAGAAAAGGTTAGACAAACATAAGATAACTGCCAGTGATGTATGCTTGCTTTAATTTACTGTTAGGAGGATTGAAAATTAAATTGGCCTTTTATTTTAATTTTTATTGTAAATCAATAGGCTTCATCGGATCGAACATTCCATCAAATCGAACATTCCATCAATTTTTCCAGTACCTTGTTGATTGATTGTGCTCATACCTCTTGAAGGCTTCTAGCTTGCATATAAGAATCATGCTTCCTATTCTGTTTACGAAAGGAGACTAATTTAAACATTGGATACTTTTAGTGTCTATTTGAAGTTTTAATGTATCAGCATCTATTTACCTTGTCGTAGTGGAATGAAGTATAATTTTGAAGGCGAGCAAGTTGTCTATTGGAAAAAATTTCACTCTTTATGAGGCATATACATAGTAAAAAAACTACCTCTCATTTCATTTATTAGGAAAGAAACGATGAGTTCTATGTATTTGCAGATGGACTCGTTTCATTTTGCAATAACGATTACTCTTATATGAACAGGTAGCTGAGCTATCAGAACCAACATCACCTGAGTTGAAGCATGCAGTCCATTCAGTTGTGCACGGTCTCTTGGCTACCCTTTCTCCTGAGATGCACTCAAAGGGCCCTGATCTAGGTAACAATACTATAGGAACTGTGGATGCTGAAACCGAGGGAGATTATATCGATCTTGTGGAGAACACTTCTCTTCACTTTCAACCTCATATTTCATTGCCACGGGATTATCTTGCTCGTTTACTGTTTTGGTATGTCCAATCCTTTCTCCCAATTATGATGCTGCAATATATAGATTTTATATTCTTCTGATTGTGACTGAATAGAGACTTCTTGAATCTGGTCTCATGAAATAGATGATTTATGTTGAAACTTTACACTCTTCTTCATGTGCAATATCTGGATCGTACACCAACATGATGTTGAAAACATAGCAAAATCTATCGCCTTCTGCTTATTGATATATCAACGTTTACTTTATACTTGGTTTAGGTGCATGCTGCTTGGACACTACTTAAGGGGCCTAGAATACCGGTTGGAGCTGATGCAGCTTCTCTCGTTACCGTGTGTTGCAAAGAGCGATGCTTCCAGTGGCGAACAAGTTGTTTAAGGAGATATTCTAGTATTTTTATTTAGTTGCACATGAACAAGTTCTTCTTAACAGCTTTTGTACTTTTTGCTTAGTTTTATGTCTATATATGCAACCTATTTTCTCAATAAAACAGCTGATTTGTGTTGTAAATCTGAAAGTGCAAACACACTTTCTTGTTTAGTTATAGTAAATTAGTAATGCGTCTCTCTCTCTCTCTCTCTCTCTCTCTCTATTCGAGCTCCAAGTTGTTTAGCAGAGTGCAACTCCAATCTGACAATTGCATGGATTCAATCGGTTCCGTTGCATTGCCCAATTGCCCCTTATTAGAACCGTGAAAGGATAAATTTAAAAATAAAAATAAAAATTAGGGGTAGACTGCTACCATAATTAATTTTAAGGGGCAAATTGCTTGAAGCTTAACATGTTGGGGTCAATATGCAATTCTTTAAATACTGGTCAAATGCTGGAGAACTCTCTGAGTCATGCTTCGCATTGCACGCTCACGATCTCCGTTGATTCCAACCGAGTTTCCTCGACTCAGTTACTGCATGCCTGCAAAACTGAGTCACTCAGTCGCGTCAAACGATTCATCTCCGGCAAGCTATCTCTCCCGTCTCTTACAAGGCCATATTCCACGCCCTCACCTCCTCCAAATCCACGCTCGCATTTTCCGTCTCAATGCTCACCAGAACGATCTCATCGCCACTCGTCTCATCGGCCACTATCCTTCAAGTTCAGCGCTCAAAGTCTTCCATTCTTTGCAAAAACCCAATATCTTTCCGTTCAATGCGATCATCAGAGTGTTAGCTGAGGAGGGTCATTCTTTGAAGGCGTTTGTTATTTTTAAAGAACTGAAATTTCGACAGCTTTTGCCCAATGATTTGACATTTTCTTTTCTTTTTAAGGCGAGTTCTAGAGGCGATCTTGCTGTGGATTGTGTTAAGCAAGTGCATTCGCATGTTTTGAAATCGGGTTTTCTCTGTGATGCTTTTGTTTGCAATGGCTTGCTTATGGTTTATGCTAAGGCGGTTAGGGATTTGAATTCCGCTCGCCAAGTGTTTGAAGAAATGCCTGACAGAGATTTGGTTTGTTGTTGGACTTCTTTGATTTCGGGGTATGCTAAAATCGGATTAGCTGAAGAAGCCCTGAAGCTGTTTGTGAAAATGCTGAATGGAAATCTGCGGCCTGAAAGTGATACTATGGTTAGTGTTTTATCTGCATGTTCAAGCTTCTCTACTTCACAAGCTGAGAAATGGGTGAAATTATTGATACAAAATATGAAGAACTTCAATTGCAATACTTTGGTTTGTGATTATGTAAATATCATACTTGTATATTTGCATGGAAAATGCAGAAATGTTGAAGAGAGTGAAAAAACATTTAATGAAATTTCTGATAGTGGAAAAAGGAGTGTTCTTTCTTGGAACACCATCATAGGAGCATATGTTCAAAACGGTTGCCATTTGAAGGCCCTGACTGTGTTTAAATCAATGATGGAGAATTATGATTGTTCTCCAAATCATGTAACCATGGTTAATGTGCTCTCAGCTTGTGCAGAAGTTGGGGATTTAGACCTTGGAATGTGGGTTCATGAATACATGAGAACAAGAGGGCAGAAAGGTGTACTATCTTCAAATGTGAATCTTGCCACAGCATTGATCGATATGTACTCAAAATGTGGGGACTTGGACAGGGCGAGGAAGGTTTTCAACCGAATGGGTAAAAAAGACGTGGTCTCATTCAACGCCATGATCATAGGTCTTGCTGTCAATGGCAAGGGAGACGAGGCCTTGACACTTTTCTCGGAAATGCAAGAGCTTCATTTACGCCCCGATTCAAGCACTCTTCTTGGTGTGTTAAGTGCATGCAGTCACTCTGGTTTATTAGAAAAAGGGCGTCAAATTTTCAAAGAGAAGATCCTCAACGGTTCCATTGCACCTAGATTGGAACACTACGCTTGCTACATTGATCTCCTAGCTCGGTCTGGTTTGATCGAAGAAGCTCTTGGTGTGGTCACCTCTATGCCCTTTAAGCCCAATAACTTTGTGTGGGGGGCTCTTCTTGCTGCCTGTGTGCTCCACAGTAGGTTAGAATTGGCGCCAAGTATTTCCACCATGCTCGTCTCCGTTGATCCTGAGAATTCCGGTGGCTATGTGATGCTATCGAATTCATTTGCTGCGGATTGCCAATGGCGAGACGTGGTGAGAATGAGGGGGGTAATGAGGGAAAAGGGAGTTGCAAAGCAAGCGGGGTGTAGTTGGATCAAGATCAATGGAGTGGTGCATGAGTTTGTTGCTGGATCTGCCTCGTCTAGTGAAAGCGCGATTATTCATCAAATATTGGAATCGTTGTTGAAAGAAATGCGACTTTCTAGTACATAGAATTTTGGTCTTGTTTTGCAACTGGTTTCATAGAAGTCGAAATAATTGATGTGCTTATTTTAAAAGACTTTTCTTCTCAGAAATCAAGTATGAAAATCAAAATTTCATCTTTATTGAATTGAAAAATCCTTTATTATATATATGATAGTTGCATCTTTAGTCAGCCTATACAAGTACAACAGGTGCTAGCAAGTAGCAAGAGTTAATTGCTTAAATAAAATATATTAGTAATTTAAAATATATTTAAAAAATTATGATTGTTAACTTATATAAAAAAAATATCACCCTCCCTGTTAAATTAATTATTTTGTCTACCTTAGCTAAAAAACTATAATAAACTAATAAATATGGAGCCTCAAAAATTAATCTGTCTCGTTGGGTGGAGATTTAAAAGAGAAAAAATAGCCGTTGGATGGAGATTTTATAAGAGAGGATTTGTGATGCATGATTTAAAAGAGAATAAATTAACATACAAATATTAATAACTAAAGAAAATAAACGAGTTAGTTCAATAAAATCTATCTAATCTTGATGAATTTGTTGCCATTTTGAAAACAAATCTCTTTTTGAAAGGTTATTTTCTGATCTGAGAGTCCATAGATGAGTATTCAATATGAGAATAAGTTACATTTGAATTTAAATGAAAGACGAATTACTGAAGCTATCCTCCTAAAAAAATTAAACAACAAAGTATGATATTTGAGTTATTAAAAAAAAAACAAATATTGTTATAACTAATTCGAGATTGATATCTTTTATAATCAAAATTCAATGTAGTCTCCATCTTAATTATAAATTTGAATTTTAAGAGAAAATGAAAGGTAATTAAAATTCAACTCTATCTCCCTCCTTAACTCAATCCATTTGTTATACGATTTTAAATTCTTTTGAAACTTCAAAACGTATAACAATTAACAAATTTTAAAGATTTGCAAATCGTATTATAAGGAATTGAATTAAGGAGGGACACAACGTTGAATTAATTAAAATTTAAGAGAAATAAAAAGGTAAGACATTATTGACATAATTTAGTACTAAATTTATGAGGCGTCTTCTTAGTTTCCAAGTTAATACAACTATGGTTTTTGCTCCAATAAAAAGAGTTTAACAAATTTAGAAATTTGTTACTTCCAATAATTTCGAACTGAGAAATCCAAGTATAAAAAGATTTTACTGATCTTTCCAAATATATCCGATCAAACAAAATCAATCAAGATTATTTGACGATATTCCTTAATTTATTATTGGAAGGTATATATGTTTCCAAATCAGAATGATAATCAAAATTGTAAAATAATTGACACGTGGACCCTTTCTCTCACTGCATGCATGACTCCAACGAAAACCCTAATTATCGAGATTTCTCTCTTTCTCTCCCTATAAAATCTCTCTCCCCTCTCTCTCTCTAGAATCAAAGTGTTAATTAATACACATTAAAACCCCATTAAACCCACCCAGATTTTCTCCCAATCAGTTATCAGTTACAAAAATATTATGGGTTCTGAGGATCATGATCCATGGAACTTCTCCGCTTTCTCAATGACTGATCGAAATCCGGACCCCCAACCGGATTCCGGCCGTTCTTCCGCCGGAAACCACCACTCCTCCGCCTTCTGGAACCTCACAAACCCCCTTCCACAAGATTTTGATTTTCCGGTAGATGCCGGAAACCTATTCACCTTCACCTCAGACAACTTCAACTTCACGGCGGCGGCGATGAACGCTTACCTTCCCAGCAACCCTCCTCTCATCAACAGTATGTATCCTCCCAATGTTTATGACACTCCACTTGAATCTGAATTCTCTCGCCTTAGTCTGACACCGGCGACTCCTCCGCCTGCGTTTCTCGACGGCGTCGGTGGTTCGAGCAGCCGGAAAAACTTCTATTTCGGTCAGTTCAATGGTGGCGGCGCCGGCGACACTAGTAGCCTGAATAGTCGCTGTGATCAGGTATCTCCGATGGACCTTCATCGGATGAGGATCGAATCAGCCGCTAGAGCCCAGCAAGTCGGATTATACGCACAATCCCAGAATTTTCAAAATAATTATTTCGATTTTCCTGAGATTTTGGACGCGTATCTAGTGAGCAATTATTACGGGCCTTCGTATAATAATTCTCCGGTGGGTTTGAGTTTGAACGGAGATATGAACAGAAACACGGACAACTCGGAATTGACTAGGTCTTTTCGAATTCAAGAAAACAACTCAGGTCTGCGAAATGGCTTCGTATTCCGTCCCCGACAGCGTCGCAACATTGCAGAGTTGAAAGACTTGCGTGGAAGGATATTATCCGCGGCCAAAGATCAATACGGTTGCAGATTCTTGCAGAGCAAGTTCGAGGAGGGAAACCCCGAAGACATTCAGATGATATTCGTGGAGATTAAGGATCATGTCCATGAATTGATGGTGGATCAGTTTGGGAACTACCTGATTCAGAAGTTTATGGATGTCTGCAATCAAGAGCAGATGAATCACTTGGTTGTGCAATTGACTAATGATCAACACAAATTTGCTGCTACTTGTACTGATATGCATGGGTATGTTCACATTATTAAATTAATTAATTAATTATTTAATGATTTTTTATGTTGATAAATAAATCTTGTGAGTGTGTAGAACAAGATCTGTCCAGAAGTTGCTCGAGCATGTGTCGATGATGTCAATGTCGGCACAACGGCGTCGTATGATATCGGCTCTGAGTCGCATCGCGGTTCCACTAACTAAGAGTCCCAATGCTCATCATATTATTCAGTACTGTTTGAAATGTTTCCCTTTTGAAGATACCAAGGTATATATTATTTAATTTAATTACTTATGATCATATATATATACACTTGGTTATTGATTTGATACACATTTGGACAGTATATCCTAAATGTGGTAGCTGATCACTGTCTTGAAATAGCAACTGATCAACATGGATGTTGTGTTCTGCAACAATGCTTGGGCCATGCTGAAGGAGAACCTCGTCACCGTCTCATTGCTCAGATTACCTCCAATGCTCTCATGTTGTCTGAACATCCTTATGGGTAATTCATTTTGTACTCTTTTTTTTGATGATTCATTTCGATTTAAATGAGATCAATGCATTAATATAATGTTAATTTGCAGGAATTATGTTGTGCAATATGTACTGGGGTTAAAGATACGACAGGCGACTGAAGATATATTGGCACAGTTAGCTGGAAAACATGTTTCACTCTCGTTCAACAAGTATGGAAGCAATGTGGTGGAGAAATGTCTCAAAGACTCTGAAGAGCATCAAGTTGTTCAGATAATTCAGGAACTTATTAACAGTCCTAATTTTGTGAGGGTTCTTCAAGATCCCTATGGTAACTATGTTGGGCAATCTGCCATTGCTAAGTCCAAGGTATATACAGCTAGCCATTTCAATTTACCACTTTCAAACTTAAAATTTCAGTATAATAATTAGTTCATTAATAAAAACTATAATGATAATTTGCAGGGGCCAATTAGGGAGGCATTGATAAACCTTATATATGAAAATCAGGCCAACTTGCATAGTCATCCACATGGAAAACGTGTTCTGCAATGTACTAAAGGGAAAAGGAAGGATGATGGTGTACCTAGGCCCGTGATTTGCTACCCCTATCTTTAATCTTTTATGTTGTTGTGACTTGCTACCCTATCTTTAATCCTTTTATGTTGTTATAATTCTTTGCTTGTCAACTTTAGCTGCCTGCTTGTGTAGCTTGGGTTTCATTGTTGTTAGTGTGTTTGTCTATTTGAATAAGGGACATGAATGGTTTTGGTTGTCGTTGACTTGACTATGTGTTACTGTTTTTCACTTCGTGGACTTGCATTGACAAATATTTGCTGTTTTTCTTTCATTTAAGCATTAATTTTCACTTGGGTAGGGTGAAAATTTTGTTATCTAGCTAGGTATAACGTTTTGTGTATATATCAGTTTTACCATTGTTGTGCAAGTATGAAAGATTTATCATATAGCTGAATTCTATCTGCTTAAAAAAAAAAGTTGTATTCTATCTTTTTTGAATAAAAGATTAGTTTATATTCTATGAAAGACTTAGATTGTCATTGTTTTGAGAAATGATGTATTCTATCTTTTTTGAATTAAAAGATTAGTTTATATTCTATGAAAGATTTAGATTGTCATTGTTTTGAGAAATGAATCGTCTCTTGATTATTTTCTGAGTTAAGAGGAAGAGGACTTAATTAATATTTAATTTTGAGGATTTAAGGATTGATTGAGTACTCATCTTATCTTGATTATTTTTTGAGTTAAGAGGCGGTGATCTATTCGGACTCTTTCTTGATTATTTTGGAGTTAAGAGGACCTATTTCTTGATTATTTTTTAGTTAAGAGGACCTAATTAATATTAATCTTGACGGACTCTTTCTTGATTATTTTTTGAGTTAAGAGGACCTATTTAATAATAATCTTGAGGATATTTTTTAAAGTATTGATTGAGTATAGAGAGGTGAGGTAATTAATATTAATCTTGAGGATATTTTTTGAAGTATTGATTGAGTATTCTGATCTTATAGAGAGGTGAAGTAATTAATATTAATCTTGAAGACAATTTTTTGAAGTATTGATTGAGTATTGAGTATCCTGATCTTATAGAGGTGGGGTGTATCAGATTAAAACTGGTATGAATAGTATTGTATTATAAAAATTGAGTATCTATGAATAATATTGTATTATAAAGATTGAGTATCCTGATCTTGGGGTGTGTTAGATTAAAACCGGTATGAATAATATTGTAATTAAAACCGGTATTAATAATATTGTATTATAAATCATTTTTTTGTTATTTCATTTTCATGAGTTGGGTGATAGTTTGTTCAATACATTTGGTGGTTACATCCAAAATAATTCTACACCTTTATTTGCATATTCAAAGTATATATAGTATTATAATTTATGATGTAACGTTGATAAAACTCTGTAAATATTATGAGTAAACATGCAAAGCGTATAAATAAATGTGTCAAAATATTGTTTATACATTCACAAACGTTGAATTCTATTAGCAATTTAGACCAATTCTTATGAGAGCATTTCAACACTGAAGCATAAAATCAGCTAACATTTACAGTTCTGCAAAGAAATTATTTGTATTGCTAAAATTTTGTCCTTTGCTCCCATGTTTCCTCTTGGTACCTGCAAAGATCCCAAAAGCCAAAAGCTTCACACAAATTCATAGGATATAAATAAGTTTTAAAAATAATAATAATAATAACGATCTAACTCAACTCATGTAATGCAAGCATCTTGCCAATAATAATTAATTAAAAAGCTCAAAGCAAATGCTCTACTCCAGAGTCAAAACAGCATAAATACATAAAAAGCACTATATATACCTTTTGAAGGTTTTGGCATACTATCCTCAACGTCCATTACATCATTATCACTGTCTGAAGCAGCAGATTGATTTGGCATTGTATTTTCCGAACCTTGCAGCAAGTCATCGAGATCCCATAGCTATATATATACACACACGGGATTCAGTTAAGAACATACAATATGTACATCAAGATAGCTTAAAGAACGAGCTATATCCATACAAAGATATATATATCTATATTCATACAAAGATATATATGTGTGTGTGTATATATTAATCACATTTATACAAAGAGTGGGGGGAGAGAGATGGAATGACCTTTAATGTCTGATCATGTGATATGCTGCCAAGAAACTTTCTATCATGAGAGAAAGCTGCAATGCAAAGTTACACAGGTGGTAGAAATACAACAACTTGTTAGACATTATCAAATTGCTTTGCTTGTAAAAGCTATGAACTAAACATTCTCGAACCATCTGTTTGAAAAAGAGTGAGATGAAGCCATACCAAGACGTTCCACCGGGTATTCAGAATGCTCAGCAATCGGCTGAATTATTCTATTAGGAAGTATACCTACCAAGCTAAAAAGAGAACATGCAAACAGTTAATCCTATGAATTGGCTTGGAGCGACAGTTACTGTTTTGCATAGATATCTTACCTGATTATCCCATTCTCAGAACCAGTGATCACTCTATCTTCATCAAGCTTAAGACAGAAATGAGAAAAAAGGCAAAATTTTAATTTAATAGTATCTACTTGGACAAACAACTTGAAAATGAAAATTATTGTAGAAAAGAAAATTAATCATGAAAACCACTAACCTTAAGCAAGGCATCCACAGAATTAGGAGAGAGATCAACAAAACGATCACTGAATATTTATAAGATAAACTGTTAACCTCAAACATTTATGAAAATCAAAGGAGAAAAAACGACAAGTTGCAGATGCTACTCTAGGAAAAAGAGACATCTAGGAGACAAATGAAATACCTGCAATCCTTGAAAAATCCCCATGAGTACAACAATAGAGTTCCAGTCTGTGTTCCACATATAACCTTTCTACCATTCTAATCACAAAAGGGAAAAATAAGGCAAATCATAAAATAGTAGGCAATGTCATCTTTGCATTCTGGTTGAAAGAATATGAGAAGTGGATTATAACTATCATTATAAGAGCGGAAAACACAAAAGATAAAGGACATGCACCAAACAATTTGCGATTTTTTTATCTCTTCACTAGTGTAGATAATAGAAATGTAGCCAAACACACGAGGGAATAGATATTCAAAATTACATTGCCACCAAAAGAACAAGAAACAGGAAAATGGCAATGTTAAATTCAGAAATAACAAAAAATGCAATCCCAGCAAGTGCCCTTTTAAGCTATATAGGCTTATCTTGTTCAAACTAATCCAGGAAAATCATTTTCTTTTAACTTTATAAGGGCTCGTTAAGTCCAACCTTCATAATCACAACAGAGAGCAGTTCGTCCTCAGAGAACTCGGACCGAGTTTGAACCTGCAGTACATTAACACAATAAATCTTCATTTATTGAATAATATTAGTTTCTAAAGGAGTTCGTAAGCACATAATTAAATTGATCCACTGCTAAAAGAAAGAGAAACAAATACCTTATTACTTCTTAAATTGCAAACAGATAGAGTGCCATCCCCACTGTAAATTTGTTTGAATAAGAATCATAGCAGAAATTAGAGCAGTGGAAATAATAATAAAATGAAAATATATGAAACTGTATTTTCCTTGACAGATGAAAGTATTCAACTTATGCAATATATTCAGATATTCTGTGCATTGGATCCGTAGGCAAAAAGTATGAAGTTATGTGATCCCATCAATTGACTTTGCACTAGTAGTATGCAAATTATGTTTATATCAAATCAATAAGTGAAGGGATACAACTACAAATATAAATCAGAGGATAACTAACGGCAGGTCCAAAAGAGAGAAGCTCATCAAAGATTAGATACTATGGTCAATATGAAAAGGAAGAAGAGGATTGTCTTCAACAAATATACACACAAGATAATAAATATGAGATCTAGACAGCTGAACATTGAAGCACAAAGAAAACCTCATCTGGAAAAAAAATCATAGAAGTTGTACCTATATTCATAGATTTTCCTACTTCCTCATGCACAACATGCAAGATTTTTGGAACACAAATATGTGAACATACAAAGATGCATGGAAACATGCACACACACAGAGGACAAGACTACCTCGTTCCAAGCAACTTCATGGAATCTGAGGCAAAGGTTATATCTGAAATATATTCTTCATGAACTTTATAAGTGTTGCAGCAAGAACGTTGTCGGGTATCCCATACCTATAATACAAAGAAAAAATGAAAAAAGAGAACGGCTCAGCACTTGATTGCAAGGAAACAATGCAGTACCTCAACCAAACAAAAGAGAGATACAGTCATTATCAATATAACAATAGGTAAGATCTACCCAAAGTTAATCAATCACCAAACTCTCTTTGTTAAACGACAGAGGGATTAGGATTAAAAATCTTATTTTAACATCAATTCAAGATACCAAGGAACAAAGATTTAATTTTAGGTGCATACTCCAACTAAATATTTTGCATAGAAGGAGAACTTGCATAGAAGAAATAAAATTGATCTCTTTGCTGAAGCTTAATAGGGCCATGTTAATAAAAAAGGAGACTTTAAATGTAACATGATAGAGTGAAAAATGTATCACGCATCACCTAGAATGTATTGACTAAGACTACTATCAAGCATGTGGAAGAAAATTGATCAGTGAAGGTAAATTTTCATTGGTAACTTGACCACCAGAATCAATCACTTTAATAGCTGCTATTAGAGGTCATTGAGGTTGGTAAATTGAAATCAACTAATTCATCTATCATAAATCAATACAATCCAAGATAGCAAGCAACCTCAATATATACTTCCTCACAAGTTTAAGATTTTATAGGTGAGGTATATGAAATTTCACCTTAATACAGCCTTCATCATCACCAGAAGCAATGGTCGATTCAGTCAAGTTAACTATACGATTTACAGCTGCCCTGAATATTTGGTAAGCCACCCTTTTAAATACATTTAAAAAAAAAAAAAAGTCTCATCGCTAAAAGAAATTTTAATTTAACAACCCACCCATGAGAATTCTCAAGACGTGCAATTGTTGCACCAGTTTCAACATCCGTTGCGAGAATGGAAAAATCAGGAGACCCCGTAACTATGGCTGAACATAACACTCAATTGTAGAAGAGGAAAATAAACAAAAGGGGTAATAATACACGGATCATTGGCACTTCACCAAAAAAAAAAAAAAAACTACATTAAATACATAATTACCACGCCCTTCATTGACGAAACGGAGAGCTCTGCATGACTCTGTATGAGCATTGACTTCCAGCAGCCTAATAATCAAACATTACCATCAAAGCTAACAACATAAACGCATGAAATTGAGCAATTTGCATGAACTAGTGAGCTGTACCTTTGCGGCGTTGATTCAGCAGCATAACGATACCTAATCCAAATTTAAAAAAAAAAAAAAAAAAGGTTCAGAAACAGCATATTCATTTGATAACGAGTTCGAAACTGAACTTACACAAGAACGCGGCCGGTTATGAGACCGGCGGCGACCAGGTTTGTTGAAGGATGAAAATCAAGATCAAATGGAAGTTTTCCCAAATCAATCTCCATTTTCCCAATTTATTTGATACAGAAAATATGCACAAATTCGAAATTGAAAACAGTGAATTGAGCGAAGAGTTGCATAAGCCCTAAACCCTTATCACTAGACATTATTAGGACACTGCACACGGTTGATGAATTGGGCCTGACGGACTTTACTTTTGGTCCAAAAATTAAAGTTGGTCGGAGGCCCATAAAAACCTTGCGTGTGATAAGTAGGGCTTAATTATAAACAAACTAAATTACAAGGTTTTATAAAATTTATTTTAATTTCAAATCTAACAAAATAAAGCATGAATTTAAGGTAGTTTTATAATTCAAATCAACATTCATTTTCAATGAAAGATTACCAACATCTATGTTTAATTTTACATATCAAAATGCACAAAATATATAACATTCATAATTATTTAAAAAGTAAAATAAAAATCATAATTTAGTGAAAGTTTGTGATTTATTTGAAATTCAACCTCACGAAAAACGTATACTCTCTCTCTCTCTCAACACTAAAAGTTTGATTGCATACATCAAGTAGAAAATCAAGACAACCCATCACAACCGATACACACGAAATTTACCAAATTACCATAGCAAACTCTGATTTTTTGTCATACGATGAACCATCAAAATATGCTCTTGAAGAAGCAAATATGACGGTACATCTTACTTCCTCTATAGCATAATGTAGACATTGCATGGTAAATATTGCCAAAATAATTCAAGTGTGAGGAAAATGTAGTGCTACAACAAACTGCCATCCATGAGATGACAAAGAAGCAAAACTGCTGCAGATTTCCACCAACATCTATTCAGAATCCGATGAGTATGAAGTCGAGCCTTGGCGGACGTTCCTGGTTGGAGCTTTCGATTTGGATGGCCTCCCAGATGATTCACCCTCATAAAGAATAACCTGTGCTTTAGCTATCCTCTCTTCGAGTTCCTCTGTGCTGAAGTCATCTGTCCCCCCAAGCTCATCGAAACCCACCTAATATGCATGCGGAGAATTTAGGAATCAAGAAAGTTTTTTTGTTACAGGGCTTGAATTCAAAGATGATTAGCATTAACGGATAACCCACCACATAATCCTCCACTTTAGCATTCTTTACGAGAGCAAGGGTTGGGAGAACAACAATTCGAAGCTTCTCACTCAAGTATGGACTTTTCTCAGCATTGATTTTCACAAAACGTGTTTCAATGTGTTGCTTTGCCAGTATAGCCAAATGCTTGTCCAGGACCTGCAACAAAGCTATTTTGAATTATGTAAAATTATCAAATAACATTGATGATATACACCAAATACAGAATCTACTGTGGTCAAGTCTAGACTTATGTAAAATTATACAGTTTCATGAAGAAAGAGACTGATTTGGTTTCTCAACAAATTATATAGGTCCATCCGTTACTCCCAAATCAACCCAATAAACCTAGAAAAGTATGCTATGTTAAAATATGCATCTCAGATTCCTAATATTTATCTAAAATCAATGCTCAACAGACTCTACTGAACCATATTCAACATTGAAGAATATTCACAAAGCTTGTAAACAAAAGATCTACACAACTAAATTAGAAGCTCTCATCAGACCTTACGTGATCAGAGAATCTTCAACCCAAGAAAACGAAGACCTGGATATCCCTTATTCACAAAACAAATTTAAATCTAAGCAAAAACGTATACCTACTCCACAAGCTCAAGGACAATCGAAGAATAAACTAGCACACAGTTTTGAAACATTGAAGTGAAGGCAATATGGAAGTGATATGTATAAGAGAAATAATCCATGCAAACATCACGAATTATAAAACAACTGTAACACAGCTACAACAATTACATTCGACCCAAAATTTTATTATAGAGTTTCAACTTATCCTCTCTGTTGCCACTCTAAACAAATCCAGGACCCCAGCTGTCATAATTTTACCACACGGATCCTTTTTTCTTCTTAAATTTCAATGAGCAACAATCACCAAACGTTTACTCAGTGTATCATGTTACCTCTCAAATCTATCGAAAATAAATCCATAAACTTATAGAAATTAGATCATTAGCGAATGCCTGCTTCGCTGAAACATAGAACAAACAAAAAAAAATAAGATATAAATTTGTGGGCATATGTACCTTGCAAGGCCAATTTTCCCGGTAAAAATGACAGACAACACGTTCACTAGCCTTGACAATGGAGAAAAACTCCTTCTCGTTGTGGATCTCTGTGTACTCGCCGTGGCCGAGGGCGATCCAACGGCTCCTTTTCTCCGCTAATTTCTTCATCTGCTGCAACCGACGCTCTCTCAACGCCTCTATATCGTCCAAATCCAGCCGATCCAACGCCGCGATCTCCTCATCTATCTTGTCCTCCACCGCCTTCACCACCGTCAGCACTTGCTTCTCCAATATCTGTAAAATCACAACAAAAATCGTTTCAGACAATTCGATCACCTTGAAACGGAAAATCGAAAATTGCACGCGACCATACCTCCTGAACCACTGGATTATCCATGGCAGAATTGACGGAAATGCTGCGAATCTATGAATAATTGGTTAGAGTGGAAATTTTTCAAAATTGAAATTTGAGGTATTCGCGATATGCTCTGCTCAGGTGGTTTTAGTTTTCAATAACATTAATGGGCCATAATTTCCTTAATGGGCTTTGTATTTTATTGGGTATATTACATATGTCGGCCTAATTGACTTTCACTAGCCCAAAAACGTAAAGAGAATAGCATTCTGGGCCCATAAAGACTGGCTGTACACTAGATTAGCTGTGATAAGGAGTTGGTCTTGTGTGCATTTGATGTACATGTAATTTGAATCAATCCAGTTTTTGACCTGGATCCGCGTGTTTTTAAATTTTTTTTTTTTTTTTGCTTCTGGTTGTGACCTTTATGTTGTAAATGTGTGACCTTTATGTACAACTATCATGACCTTTATGTACTGTAACTTAGAAAAAAAATGAAGATTTTCAATATAATTTGAATTGTACACCTTTATGTAATATCAATGCGACATTTATGTTATATTATGTCAGATTTATGTACAAATATTCTGACTTTTATATAATATATAAAGATGCATAAATGTCAGAATATTTGTACATAAATGTGACATAATATAATATAAAAGTCACATTAATATCACATAAAGGTATATAGTACAAATTGTGTTGAAAATCTTCATTTTTTTCCTAAGTTACAGTGCATAAAGGTAGAGATAGTTGTACATAAAGGTCACACATTTATAACGTAAATGACACACATTTATAACATAAAGGTCAAGACAAAAATTTGGAATTTTTTTTTTTTAAAACTCGTGGATCCGGGTCGGATCGACCTGGATTGCATAGATCTAAAATCTGTGCATCTGGTGCACAAGAGTTTTTGTATGTGATAAGACATTTGTTTTTTATTTAATTTGTATATAATATAATAAATTTGAGTTAACTTCAACTCCGAATTTATTCAAATGTTTTCAAAGCTTTTTTTTTTTTTTGAGATAATATAATATAATAAAAAAAAAATTAAAGCTATTATTAAACTCGAAATTTATTTATCAAATATACAATCCTCTTTCCATAATTGATATCATCATTATTTCAATCTCCAAACCAATATACCACTATTTAAAATGACAATAACTGCCCTTTCAACAATTTTTCAGATGCACAATAAATAAAAATGAATTATAATTTTTTTTTCACATAAGTACATCACCATTATTATTCACCATATTGTGTAATCAAACCGCATCTCATATTCAAAGACTTTGATACATATGCAATGTTTAATGACAAGAAATGAATAAGAAGCCCAACTCTTACAATTACCCACTCAGTTTTATTAGTTAATAAAAGAAAAGAGGGAAACCAATACATAGTGATAATATGGAGCAGGCATTATTAATTATAGAAAATGCATAATTAAGGGCACTTAGATTTGCCCTTGGAATTGCGCAAGTCTCTATAGCAAGGGCACTGGTGCTTGTTGCCGTAAGTGCCAGAAGGCACACACTTGCACTTGGCGCAACATATTCCGCAGTATTTGAGGCACCTATCCTTCACTCCTGCCATTCCACACCGAGACTCGCAGCTTTTGTCGCACCCATCTGCATCTGCATCTGCAATACGAGCCATGTCATGTTATGCTAATTAGTAAGTAGAGATGGATGAGTGTAGATCACTTACAGGAGCTGCCTAATGTGGGCTCCATCAAACTGCTGCTCACAAAAATGGCCAAGAGGACAACACATGCTACAAACTCACTCTTCATTTTATTTTATATTGGAGATGATGGTGGAGGAAATTCAGGGCTTTGGTGGCTATTTATAGAGGACAACGGATGATGATGACATATACACTTTATACATGTTACGTCTCATACATGTATGTACATACATTGTGGGGGTATATCGATTGTTGATGCTGTAGATTTATTAACATAATGTGGTATGCACATAGGCTTAATTGCAAAATAATTCTTTTTTCCCCACAAAATTACAATTTCCACACAAATTAATGTAATATTATTATCAATGAATCTGTCCGGTCAATTTGTTTGATACCATGGTGTTGATCAAATACAATAAAAATTAAAAATTAAAGAAAAATGATAAAATAATATATAATAGAAAAAGAAAGCATTTATATTTCTGGACAGGTGGACAGCTGGGATTGTACACGCGGTTTCTGAACACAAGAGGATATGCATAAATGTTTCTTTGTACTGTGCTTCCTCCTCTGTACTATCATCTATTCCAATTAAACAAATATTCAGTTTTTGTGTCATTAATTTCATGAACAAATAAATTGAAGGAGGAAATATTTTTATAAGTCAAAGTGTGGAACTTTAATTTTAAATCTCACGTTGCTAATACATGTATAGTGTGACAAAAAAAGACGTTAATTCACAATCATATTGACTCATATACACATAAAAAAATCTTTATTAATGTAGTGTTTACAAGATTCGATTCTGTAAAGCTTGCCACGTGAAAATGTTCCAAGTTTTTTATTAACGAAATATTGTGTGGAACACTTAATATTACTCCCCAATTTAAATTCATCTCTCAAAAATTATTGCACACAAATTAAAGAAATATTTAATAACATAATAACCTTTTTTGAAATACTAAAAGATGGAAGTTCCAATAAAAGTTAGAAGTGTCGTAAATAAATGAAAACCTAATAGTACAAAAAAACAAAACAGTGATAAATATGGGGAAAAAAATTACTTCTAAATAATCCAAGCTACAGATAAATTGATACAAATTTCTTTAAATTCTAAGTGAATTATATTATAAAAACGAAGAACATTAACATATGAATAGAAACATTGAATGTGGCCAAAAGTAATCTCCAGTGCTACAATACAATCTGGCATTTGACCCCACTTCCATAACCATCTAGAATTCTCTTTCTTATTTAATTTTTGCCAGAAATTTTTTTTCCCAATTTCACAAACCAGGGCTATGTATATGTACCAGAGAGTTCTGATGCATAAATATGCTCAATTACACGTGCACAATTTAACAAATTCCAATAAATTTGTTGGGAGTTGAAATATAAAATATTCTCATTTAATATTCAACTAATCAACCTGAAAATACTCATTTGAGCTCACTTCAATTGATGTAAGCTCAATTCAAATTAAACTCGATTTGATTAATAATCAAGAAAGCTCAAAGTGTGTAAATCTGAAGTTGGATAAAAATCTACAAACAAATTTGAACAGGAATATTTTTGACTTGATGTAGACTTGTTTAGAGCCCTGAATATGAATGCATGAATGGTGATTTTAACAGGCAAATGGGATAATCCTATCAAACATATGTACTACGAGGAATTTATTGCTAGATATTAAATAACCCTTTAAGGCCATCAGGATACAAATGCAGATACAGTTGTCGTCTGAGTAAATGAGCCTTGAGACTGTATTTGAAGACAAATTTGAAATAGAATTATGAGTTTACCTGAGGTAGACAACATCTGCTGAGGTTAATAACCAGCTCCATGGCTCGTTTCGTTCGCTTCTTACCTGCACTGGGTTAGAGTAGATAGGATATTTTGTTTCCGATATATACATTTAAAACGAGTACCTGAAACTGGCTTGCATTCATCACCAACAGCAGCTATTGGAGTCTTCTTCTTGATAAATTTTATGTAAACGTATCAAAACTGAGATAGAGTTCAGATAAAAGAGTACATTATGGAGAAGAAAGTTCAAGAAGGTATAGTTTATATCATGTAAATATAATTCAATTGAGAAGATCAAGTGAATGAACAATGAAAATCAACAATTAGGATACTGGGACTAGATCAACGGAGGCAATATACACATCAGAAAACTATAAAAGCCAGTCCAGAAAGTGAGAAAAAAAAAAGTCAAAACAGCACCTCAGAACTTAACAAGGGACCAAACATGCTAAGGGATAGAGCTTAAGTTTAAAATTACAAACAAGGGCTTTATTCTTCTGTGATGAAAAAAAATTATAATATAGTAGATAAATATACAAGCTATGTTTGTCGCTAATATGCAACAGGTATAATATAGTAGTTATAAATAGGAAGATCATACGATCTCAACCTCCCATCCCAGTAACTGAGTGAGATCGTTGCTTGTTAGAATGTGATTTATCATGGCCATTGGATGCTAGAAGATTAACCTACAAGTATGCTAAAATGTCAGATTTTCTGAGCAGAGTGGAATAAGCAGAATGTCCGAAACTAAAAAGAGGAATGTCTAAAAACCAACTATACCTTCACAATTTCTGAGTTTGAGCTTGGACGTATATAAGCGGCCAAAATACTCATGTTAAAATCCTGTAATCAATTAAAGAAATGATCACGCACGGATCACAAATTATGCTATTTCGTCAAAGTTTGCAGTATCAAAAGAAAATATGAAATAGGAATCAACTTTAATAAGTCATGAATCATGATTAATGAGCAAATTAGCTTTGCAAACCCCTCAATCATACAATTTTTGTCAAAAAAAAAAAAGAAGAAGAAGAATTTTGTAATAACAGCAAAATCTTCACGTATAAATTTCAGTTGATATTTTTGCAACAACTTAACATCAAGGAAACTAAGTACATTTCTAAACTATCATATAACCCAGTCAAAACCATCAAGGGATGAAAAGGCAAAATTAGATGATCCATATTTTTTTAACTTGATGTGATCTTGAGACTGAAAGATCAGTTAGCAAGAGATGGAACAGAGGGCAAGATTAGCTTGGAGAAAATTACTCTGAAAGGGTCGCCCCTTAATGATTGAACAAACATTGATGCCCCTGCACCTTTACCCTGAAGAATAAAACAAAATACTCATCATTACCACCTTATAGATGATAAAATTTAGTAATGATGATTCTGATGAAAACAGTAATGTTGATTAGGAGGAGAGGGATATATATAATAATATAAGTATTGTAATACCACTAAGAACTCAATACTAATCCAAACCACCTTTCTTTAAGCCACAATATCTCCATTTGTCATGGTTTGTCCATTATCTACATTCCCATGATCTATGAAAGAGAATCACATGCTACTGATTTTTTACAGTACAGGCTGGTCCAAGTGGTATGGGCATTAAGGGTAATGATGTCCAAAAAAACGTTTCTCTTGGTTAAAAAATGAGAGAAATCTAAGTTATGGCAGAAAATAAATTTTTGCATTTCCAAAAACCTAGAGCTCGTGTTTGGATTGAAAATTTTGAATGTAAGCATCTGAAATTAAAAGATTTCAAATCCACCCAAGTTGGCGTGGATTTCAAATGCACCAACACCCCCTCATATTTTTAGTTCAAAATGAGAGAGATAGATTTCAAATTCATGTCAGTCCAAACAACACCAATGGATTTGCTACAGTGAATTTCAAATCATTCAGTCTAAAAGCAACCAGAAAGATTTTGCCTCACTCTTTAAAATTCCCATTTTCCATGTCAATTTCCATGCTAAGTCGATAAGAAAGCCATAAGTGCAGTAATGAAAAACATGATCATTTTCATCCAAAATAAGGGAAGAAAACTCGACGCACCTCCAGTGATATGTCCCTGAGCCGTCTCCCAGTATTAGCACAACAAATGCGGACCACATGTTCATCACAACTTCCACTTATTATATAGTCTCTTCCATTCATGTAGTAAGAGCGAGTATAATTCTGGGAGCTTCTAGTAGAAGCTATACCAAAATCCAGATGAAGCCTTCCATCAACAGCCAGTAGCTGTTTCACCTGGTAAATATATCTTCCCTTAATTTAGCAGCAAAAATTGTATGTCTGGTGGTCTACTGATGTCCGTGTGTGTGGTTGAATGATTGTAGGATAACTCAGCACAATAGACATGATAAATTTTTCCATTTAAATTTAGCAATGTTTGATTAATATGCATCACTTTAACTATCACATAAATGTCTTACAGAAAGGCAGTTAAAATCCTGAACTCAATCAAGCTCAATTGACTTAAAAGTTATTTGAAATGCCCATATCTCAGCCACTAGACAGATTGATAGAAAAACCATTTTCACTCAGTGGCAATTAAGTAGGATACACCACACTCTTGTTTTGTAATACAAGCATGCAACTGTTAGACCCTAAGAACAACAGCACCAAAACAGCAAAGAAACTTAAAACACAATGTCTACTCTGGTAGAATATGTGAAAGGATTTTACTCATAGTGAAAGTTACCTCATTGTCAACAGCTGAAACAAGAAGATAATGATCATCTGGGGAAAAGCAGACCATCACATTTCCTCGGGAGCTTGAAGCAGTGTAACAAGGTTGATTTGGCTTTTGTCTTAAATCCCACATCTTAACATCCTGATCAAAAGATGAAGTGGCAAAAAGAGAAGGGGAATGATTTGAAAACTTGACTACGTTAATATGCCCTCTATGCATATCAGCAAAAACTTGCAAACGTTTTCCACTACTAATATCATATAAAGCAACATTATTTGAGTATCCACTTGCAAGAAATAGTTCATCTGTGGAATTGACATGAACAGATGTCAACTGGTCAAACTCATCGAAGATGGCAGAACCACGATTTTGATATGTTCCTCTATTTGTGGCTGGAAAGTGATGTATGTCGTACAATCTTAGTGTACCATTGTCAGAACCAGCAATGAGCTGAAATGAAACAATTTGCCAGGGTGAGATGGGAACAAAACAGAAATATGAATACCTCAAACATGAATCCAGTATGCAGTAAGTGGAAGTTTCACATCATGGATATTAGCCTAAAAGTACAGCAAATTGAAGATTTCTTGTTGCATACTATGACATAATGACAGCAAAAATCAGGAAACTATGAACTCATACAAAAAGTCATTAACCACACTGACATTTCAGTTTCCACATGTGATCTTTAATTGGCAGCAGGGTAATATTACATGGATTAATGGAGAAACAATAAGATCAGAACTGAAATAGATTGCATCAGCCATGCTACTGGAGTATAACAATTATAGGCACAGCCTCATTGAATCATACTTTTGCTACCTCAATATCCCTACAAATTTCAAGAGCTATAGCATATTTTTATTTGACATTGTAAGATGATGCACTATATCAAATATTAGGAATAAGAGTCCAGACTATCCTTACTGTCAAGCACATGACTTCAATATCACCAGATGTAATAAGATCCAGGTGGCATTAAAATTGATTATTGCCAGAAAATTATTGAATAAAAACATCACTGTAGGTCAGTACCACATAAAAGCATAATAGTAGGGCATACAGTCCAGAAATTGCATTTGCACTTTTACATTTAAAAATTTTGTTATAGAAACATTACAGTGACATACCTTAGATGGATACTGTTTGAGCCAGCACAATCCCAGAACACTATTCATAGCTCCAAATGACGGGATGCAATTGACTATCTTCCCACTCTCATGGTTTATTACGATAACTTCACCATCCAATGTTCCAAAAACCATAAGGCTTGAGTCAGTTGGATGGTATTCAAACTGTCTTGGACGAAAGTTTCTTCTTTCATCTCTTGATGTAAGAGAAAGACGATGTAAGGCAGGCCATGCAGAAGATCCCACTTTGACAGCAGATAATGACCTGGAATAGAAGCACTGAGATTTTCTTGGGAAAGAAGAAAACTTTTTCCTCGAGGCAAGAGTAGAAGGGTGATTTGATCTGATCTCACGTTTCTGCAACATGCTAACCACACTCTCTTTATTACGCCAGTTGTATGGAAGGTATTCAAAATGACACATGAAGGTATCATTGGCTCTTTCCTTGTCATTTTTTCCAATTGGCAAATCATCAAGGACTTTCAGGTTCGGTAATGAAGCTATCATGTAATCTCTGTAATGTTTCTCATAGCATATCGGAGATGGACGAGAATTATACTTTTCTGTGGTAATATTAGTCATGGTACTCAAGTTGACTGATCCAGCAAAGAATCGGTCTTCATTGTGCATGTCCAATGTGCCAAAAGATATCTGCTATGACACATAAGCATTCTTTATGATTTTTTCCATATTTTCCCTTCCCAGTAAGAATTATAATTTGAATATGGTTTAGTCTAAGAAATTAACCATCTTAACTGAGTACTCACGATGGCTCAAACAATATGACATTCTAAATCTAATCTTATGAAAGGAAGCTTTTTCAATTAGATAAATTTGGAAGAGCATAAACAATATATTTGGAAAAAAAAAGATCAGATATCTTTCTATCCCCAATGAAAAGATTTAAGATAGTATTAGCACCTCATTCTGAAAATCAGCTAGCTCACTCCAAGCAAGAGGTTCAGGCACGTGTTCCGGCGAACCAAAGTCCTGATGTTGACCCAAAAACTCCACTTCACTGTCATCTGAGGTGTCCTCATTTGTGCTTCTAATATCAGCAGCTATAGCATAATCATCTAAATCTTCATCATCTATATGTAGTTGTAAATGTGGGAAACCTTCATCGCTGGGAGAAGGTGATTCGATGTAATGTCCAAGCTCCGTATGACCCGAAGCATTGCCTTCATTTCCGGATGATGCAGAAGAATACCCCACATCACTATGACATGAATTTTGAAAGCGTAGTTCAACCAGTGAAGGGAGCTTGGCTAATGCTGCACTAGTTGTCCACAGGTTTGTAATTCTTGTTCCACACAACGAAAAGAATTTTAAGGTTGGCATACAGGAAAAACAGTCCTCCCGAAAACCAGAAATTGAAGCATTGAAATCCAGATTAAGTGAATGCATGTGCACGAATTTCCCAACCATACTGAGCTTCCGGAAATGGGATGACCTTAGATTTAGGACTTGGCATGCTAAGCCACGTTTCGAAAGATCCCTGCAAGGAAGATCTCATGCTAAATTTAATAATTGAGAAATAAATATCTTATATGTAGCACAAAAACCACCATAATGGAGAGGAAATTGTGCTCTCTATGTTTGCGTGTTCTTGTGGGTGGGGAGTCAAAATACACATGCACAAACGTGAATGGATAAAAATGTATACATACAATAGATAGGTCAGTGAGGGAGGGGGGGGGAGGAGAAGTTATGAAAATACAAACAAAATTCTAATAAAAGGGAAAAGGAAAAAATATCTAAAAGTGAGTGCACTGCCTTTTCCATAATAATGCAACAGCACAATGAGGCTGTGGAAGAAACCACACAAGATACTTCTGTTATAAATATTGCTGCATCCTCTATTGCATTGTATTTTATAGCTGCCAAGTGAAATTTTATTTGTAAAATTAATTTATAATAGAAGATCCTCATTGGAAAGATATAAATAACTGAATTCAATTCAAGGAGTGCTAAAAATCCTTAAAAGTTCATAAATTGAAGGACAGAAGGAAGTTTAAGGCCAGAAGAAGAACCAAAGTATTTCCATAAACACATTTGGGGAAACTCATGGAGGTCTCAATTAAAAGAGCAGTAAATCATATATCTACCACTTCAAGCATCAAACTCATAGGCAAAAAAAAAAAGGAAAAAGAAAGAAAGAGAACTTTAGTAAATGAGGTTGACAGTCTCCTCATGTACAAGTCAGCTGATCTCCCGAAAAGAGAATACAGATTTTTCAAGCTTATTGACACAAGGACAAGAACTACAGCACTTGAATGACAATCCATTTCCAAATACGATTTAAAGAATGAAATAAACTGCAAAATATTAAAAACCACAACTACGTACATCAAGAAATCCTTCCCAAATGAGATGTCACGGACATCAACCACTCGGAGCTTTTTGTCGACTGCATGCAGCAATGAAGAAACATATTCTCCACTCAGTACACATGAATGTCTATTTACCATGTCAACTGCATCAATCTCGGAAGCATCAATTTCCTTTAACAGGTCAAGAAGTGGGTAGAAATCAACATCTTTCAAGTCATCTATTGACACCATAAATGTAGATATCTCATGGCGAGCCTTTTTAATTTTTGCCTGTATTAAAAAGATAGGATGACCATCAACTGTAGTTTGGATACCATGAATATAGATCGCTATAGGATGACCAAACAAAAATCTCTAATGAATCATTTAAGAAGAAAAAAATATCAAGTATGTTCATGATTAACTTTAGTCCTCATATGAAACTAAACTAGAATGTTCAATAAAACTTACATATAACGGATATATTCAAAAAAAAAATTACAAGAAATTTTCCATTAGCAAAGGCATAGCATGAGAGTAAACAGAGAAAATGCTAATTATTAAGAAATGCAAAACTGGAAGGAAACTTTTCCACAATGTGAAACATAAGCCGGCACTTCACGATTCAAAATGTTTATGGATATTAGGTTAATTCATTTTACCAGGAGATCAAACAAGACTGCCTGTAAATCCAGAGTTCTAATTTTCCATGGCACCTGTTTTTAAGCAATAAAAATTCTAATATACCTACAACTTTTACATTTACTACAAGTTTATATTACTAAAACAATGTTAGCTAAAACATAATGTGCAAAATGAAAGATTGCCATAATCATGTGAAAAACCTTGAATAATGCTGCCACAATTGCCTCATTTGGAAGAATCTCTTGCCTCTTGCAAGCATCAAAGTACCTGAATATGGTGCCAAAGTAACCGGTCAAATTAAAAAAACTTTTATATCAGAGTTAAACCGTGGCCTTATATAATTGCAATGACAGGAAACCACAACAAAAAATTGCATATCGCTGAATGCAGATTTCTTTATCATGCAGCAGATATAAAAATCTCTAAAGTTATACAAACACGAGCTTGCAGAAAGATGTAATGTACATCTCAAATATAACATTCCAGAATTAGTCTTCACACATAAAGGTATAGCTGTCTATAGGTTCACACAAACGACACTTGTGAGTAAAACAATACTGCTACTTTGGACTCATTGTTTCCCTCATGTTTTTGACAGAATTGAAGCAGAAGAAAGACAACTTAGAAAACAATACTCTATTTTCTTTCGTTTCCATCCTCTTTTTTCTTTTTCTTTTTTTTTGTCTCCAAAGATGAAGCACATTTGTTTGTTGTAAATTTCATAATTGCTAGTTCATTCTCACAAAATATCCACTAATTATTCCAAGAATAAAATAACAAAATAATGTTAACAAGACATCTATAGCCAAAAATGTTTTTCCCTAACCAGGACAAAACTATATTGAAAAGACAGTAACAATAATCTCCCGAAAATATATCATCTAAGTCGTTTTTCCAACAAAACATTCAAACGCATGCCCATTCACTACATGTTTTGATCCCACTATCAACAAAGAGTTTTTGTAAGATGGTTGGATGGCCTTAATAAAATAAAATAAATATTAAAAAAAAACACACACACAATCAAGTTTGAGCACCTTTTCTAAATGCAATGCAGAGATGAGTGAGATGACAAGTAAGCCAAATACCTATTAACATATATTCTACTTCCACAGGCATGGACAGGAGACACTCCCTATTCACACACTGAGTTCTCCTTTCCTTTAGGGAGAAGTATCAAAAATCGAGATAAAAAACTAGTGTCTGGGTAATGGACCATTAACAATTAGCATTTGGTAATCGACATCTTGTTGCCTAAGCAACCAATTTCTTCAATAAAATAACAATTCGACATCATTTCATTTTAAGCATAAATATTTTAATTAAATGAAAATGTAATGTTGATGACATGAACTTTTCTATATATTCAACCCACAGGTCCATCTTCCAACCATTAATAATGTTAATGACCAGATAAAATCACTTTTCATTAAAATTACTTTTCATCATGGTACATGTATGCTCAGACAAATATTACTCACTTGATTGACTAATAAATTCAAAAAAAAAAAACAACAACAACAACAATTCCGTCAGTTGCTGGCACAATGTTTATTCATCAGTTGCATTTCGTATGATAATCGGATTCGTATCATTTGAGTTAAAGATTATCCAACAGCGGAACAAGATTTTCTGAGCCACAAACTTAATCATGAAATTCAGCTTTGATTCTTACTAACAGTAATACACAATGAACATCAAATGTACAGAAAGAGAAGCAAAAACGAGATGATGATAACACAATAAATGTGATCGAAGCATAATTTCCAGCCACCCAAAAAAAGAAAAATCACTAATAAATTTCCTTAAACCTATATCAAATTCAAAGATTAAGTGAAATTCAACGTAAATTTGGGATGAATACTGACCCTTTTTCCAAGGTACTGATGTCGGTAGCCATGGTGATGATTTGTGACATCTATATCTCACCAATTCGAACGCGAAAATTTCGAAGAGTTTTCAGATTCTTTCGTTTTTTAAGTTGAAGTGTTTTTTATTCCCAAAAAAAAGAAAAAAAAAAAAGTTGAAGTATTTATAGATTATTATTTTTTTATTACAAAGGAATAGTGCGACAGTTTCCTTTTTTAACTGATTTTCCCTTTTTTAAAATTGATCTTTCCTTTTTTAAATTGATTTTTCCGTTTTTAAGTAGATTTTCCTTAATTTAAATGGATTTTTCCTTTTTCGCACTTTTGGCCTGTGGCCCCCACCCAAACAATATATATTTTAATTTTCTCTGTTTATTCCCTTCATAATTCTCATCTTCTTCTTTTAAACTTTTTATTTTATATATTTTTGTACACAATGTAAAAGGTACTAAAAAAAAATGCAGGTGTAGTAGTAAAAACAATACAGTAATTTTTTTTCATTTGCATTATTTTTTCTTATCATAAATCAAATAAAATTTAGAATAGAGTATTTTTAGAGATTTCTTTCTTTAAAATAAAGTCATGCTGATTAAAAATCGATCTATTAATACTTCCATGGTCCCATGTTTAACGTACCACTGACAAGTCATATTCAAGTTGGGCTCAGCCATTATAGCCCACAATTATTGTTCCAAGAAAATTACACTCTTGAGTTTGGGCCTTTAGTTAGGCTTCCAATAGGCTTAGTAACGGACTATGCACTAAACAAAAGAAAACCCTAAACGACATCATCCCACAAGATTAATGAGTTTAAATTTATAAAACTCTTTCAAAATAAATTGGACTTGTAAACCTCTAAAAATAAAACAAAAATAAAAGTTTTTGTAGATGCAAAACCGAATGAATTCCACAATGCAGCATAATAAATAAACGAATATATATACACACATATATATATGTCTTTTTTTGTCATGTTTAGAAAAGAATTATTCTGTCAAGATTGATTTACATCGTGAATGAAAAATATTTTCTCAATCGACTTTAAACCTTTCTATGCAAATACGAGAATTGATTAAATGGATTGAGAGAACTATGATCGGATTAAGGGAGTTCTTCATTTCTCTTTAAAAAGTGATTAAAATTATACGCAAAAAACTTATGTGAGACCGTCACACATTAGATTTTACGTGAGACGGAGTTTTTTAAAGTTAATATGTAAGATCGATTTGACATATTAAATGAGATGATTCGTTTTTATTGATCCATATGAATTTCATTTTACACTACGTCTTATTCGAGACCGTCTCACGTGAGAACTACTCAAAATTACAATACAAAGATAAACAAAAGAATGCATTCTGGCTTTACAGCTCAATGTTGCATGACCCCATACATAGATATTGTCCCCTTTAATTTTATCTTTAGTCTCTGCTGTCATTCTCCTCCGACAACACCCCCAACATGAAAAAATAATAATAATAAATAAATAATTAAAAGAAAATTGTTCATTCTTTTATATCGTGCTTTAAGAATAGTGTAACCTTAACTCTTTCCAAGTCAAAAAGATGTAAAAAGAAGACCCAAATTTGATGCACCTTGTCTCATTGTTGGAACAAGTGACCTTGATTGATATATTAATCTGTACGTGATCTTTAATTATGGTACATGTTATTTCTTTTAATATGATAAGAGAAAAATATACATCTTAGAGTTCAGAGAATTTATTAAAAAACAAACATTTTAAGCTATATATTGTATTATGAAAAACGAATAAGAATGTTAAGTTACATTCGACTTAGCAATGGATTTTATTGTATAAAGTAACGTGTGATTAGTAGATGAGTAGTGAGCTATATTCATCTTATATCTAACCAATGATTTCTTTAAAAAAGGAAAAAAAAAAAAAAAAAAGATCCAATTAAGTTTGACAGTCGATAAGAACATAACCAAGAAATATCAAATGTCAAAATTTACCTCATATGATATATTAAATACAAATATATATATATATATATATATATATATATATATATATAATATATATATATATAAACACACGTGAGGATTCAATTATCATTATTCACTTTGTGAATGGTTTCACTACTCGTTATATTAATAGTGCCACCACTCGATCGAGCTATGTTGGGTCTGATTTCAATGAAAAATCATGTGTGTATTGGAGTGTGTGATATGTTTCTAAGTCTATGATGGTTGCAAATATTATTTTGCTTTATTATTCATCTCCATCTTAATCTATTTTTTGATAATTATGCCACCAATAATTACTCTAAATCCCCAACCAAAAAGGAATTTCAACCTTCCCCCCTCCACCAATTTGGAGTTAGTCTAGTAGTTTCTGATGATTTTTCACAAACAATCAAATGTAGAATCAATTTTACAATATATACGCTAAAAAAAAAATACAACATATTAAAATAAAATTAAAAAAGACAAAAATTTTATATGACACTATAATATCATTAAATGAGAGATTTACACAGCCTGCAATTCAAACTCATTTTTAAAAATTAGCTTTTATTTGTAAGTTATGGATTATGAATTAGATTTATAAAACGGTCTCACAAAAATTCTGACAATACAATACGTACATACTTTAGTATTTGTTTAATTATTATTTATACATTGGACCATTTGTGGACAATGTTATTAAAGATATTGTTTTATTGAGTTGTAAAACATTGTTATGCCCATTAAATTCGATATTTAACGGCTTTAGAAAGCCCATCAGCCCACCTGGCCCACTCCACTAAAAGGCACCCTCATAAATATTACACATAAGGACATTTTCGGCATTGCAATAAATTTTGTATTTTTAATGCAGAAATTCATCACTTTTTTCACTACCATATTTGGCCCTAATAACCATCATATCTTTTGAATGTGAAACAAAATCAAAGTTTCAAAGCCTAATTAAATATCGTAAATGTGAACATTTTGGAGTATAAAAATGCATGTTGCCAATAACAATTGCAAATGGGACTTAAAAAATTATGCGTTTTAAAGGGCACCATAATTTACAAGGACATCCTTTAGCTTTTCACATGTAATCACAAAATAAAATGATTATAATATCTCATGGGGGATCCTTGGTCTTGAAGTAACATATAACTCATTGTACTTCTTGTCTCTTACCCTAATTTAATCACTTTTCAATCTAACTATATAATGAACAGAACACAAACAAAGTTGGCCCATGTGCAATCTTTAAGCAATTTAGAGTTTCTATTATAAGATTATATTCTTACTTTTGAGTGTTCTATTATATTATATTAATATGTTTCCATTACATAATATGTAACATTATTTTTTAAAAATGAGATATTTATATTTTCGAGGGTTAGTTTATATACTGGAAAATATGGAGCGAAAAAATATATAGATAAATATGAGATTAGTTTGTGTGTGGAATTTAATGTTTTCTCCAAAGAATATCATGTTTAAATAATTAAGGAATATATATCAAAAGTCGTTTCTAAAAATAATTAATTAAGAGCAATTGGGCACAAGATAGAAACTTAGGATAATTTATCTTAATATTTCATCATATCTCAAGTATGGGATGTTGTCTGTCTACTTCTTTAGAAAAAAAAAATTGATAGCATGAGTACTCTTTTGTTGCAGATTGCTCATATATAAATACATAATTAATTGCTTCATAAGTAATCTACCTAAATAATTTGGCAAACATTTCTAAATAATAGTATAAAAATGAACTCTCAACTTACTAGACAACCCACAAGTCACTACATATCATTTCAAATAATTAACAACCCACTTATTGAATATTTGAATGAGTAAACCTGTAAACGTACACTCACATCATTTATATTTTTTACCAAAATATAACACAAAAATTGATATGAATTCATCTCATAAGTATAATTTTTCAAACGGAGTCTCATTATTTATTACTCAAATCAATTTTTATAAATCGATCCCTATTTCATGGATTATTAATCATGAATTAACAAGTCTCATGAAATTAAATTTTGTGAGAGTATATAAAAGTAATACTTCCAAAATAAAAACCTATTGGCACATGTTAACAAACAGTATTAAATTTCTGAGGGTCTTATAAAATTAATACTTCCAAAATAAAACCTACTGACACACATTAACAAACAATATTAAAATTTTGAGGGTCTTATAAAAGTAATACTTCCAAAATAAAACCTATTGGCACACGTTGACAAACAATCTTACTTGGGGTATTTGCTGTTTCGATGATGGGATTAACAGACCAAATTCAAAGAGTATATCACATCACTGGTTTTAATTATCTATACACTGATTCTGAACAATTATTACTAGATATCACAATCTTGCAAATCTACTGAATAAATGAAAAGTGTTGCAACTGTTTAAACAAGTTGGAATAAATTATCGAAACAAATTGGAGACCAGCCAATAGTTTTTTTATAGATAGTGTGAATGTAGAATTGTTTTTGAAAAATGCAATAAGCAGACAATTCAATAGGTCAAATCCATATAAGTTTATATGTATATAGACAAAGGCTATGAAAGCAATTAAATAGTGTTTCTAGTTACTGATATGTTTCACTTTATTTGTGCACCAACTTGAGAATCACATGTTGGGTACCCTCCATGTCTCTTTTCTCATTTTGGAAAATTTCAGAAAAATGTTTTGGTTTCCCTCTGTTGCATACTCTTCCATGTTCCATTTGCCTCACGCTAAGGGCATCTCCAAAGATATTCTGCATTTTAGAGTACTCTATCTTCCATTGTATCATAAATCTTCTCTAATAATAAATACTATATATCATTAAAATATCTATTTTTAATTTTTTTTGTGAAATTAAAGAATTTAAATAATTAAAGATTTATGTAATATATTATTAAGTTGTAAAATTAGTATACACGAATCAATTAATTGATATTGAGATATTTTTTTCAAAGTAATTTTATTTATTTGAAATTAAATTGCGAGTCATACAAAATATTTTAAGATACGCGTACGGATAAATTAGAACGATCATAATAAATATTACAATTACAAAAAATCTAAAAAAATATTTCATCTATGCTCTAATGTGTTAGATGTTTGGAAATTGTTGTAATCTTTCATTTTTAAATTATGTAATATTTATTTCGTGCGAGTCATTATCTCGTAATTTAAGGCCTAAATCCTAATTAAAAAATTAAAAAAATAAATTAAAGCCAACATGAAAAAAAAAAAAAAGGCAAACAAAATTAACCAATAAAATGAAATTATATCCTTCACTTTGGTATTTTTATAAATGAAACATATGATTTAACAATTAAAAAATAATAAAAAATGACATTTTTGTAAATAAATACATCATCTATATCTCACCCTCTATCCATTCCTTATTCTTCATATTTGAAGGATTATAACTCATCCTCCATCCTTCAATTAAAGGATTGTTGGAGACCAACAATCTTTCATTTTTTGGAAAATCTTTCATTCTTTCTATATATGATCTGCAATCACGTTAACTCATGGTTAATATTGATTTCATACAATATCATATAAAACTCATCACATTTTAAAGTTTTATGTGAGATGATTTTATACGAGTTTTTGAGTCTTTTTTAAGTGGGATGATCCGTTTCTGAGCTTTGCCCAACTATTTTTAATAGAAAACTATTTTCAAAATTAGAAGAATTTTGGATGTATTACCAATTTATTTATTCACAATTGTTCTCCAAATAAATTTGGATGGGATCCCAATTAATTAACATTTGGTGGGAATATTTATTTTGTTATCCCCATTCATTAAAAATATACAGTCAAGAATAAAAAAGATGAATCCATCTAGTTGCTTAGCAAAATTTGTCGTTTTGGATGTTTGTTCTAATTCAATACATCATTACTCTGTTGTAATTTGATAATTAACAATTTCAATTCAATTTATAAATTCCATCATTCAGTTCCGAAAACTTAAGTATAAAAACCTGGAAATTTTGGGTATCCATTTTTAGGAAATATTAATGAAATTTGAAAACATATATATACACGAGGATATAAATATAATTCAATTTTCAGTTTGGTTTGAATAGTTAATATAAAAATCGAAAACCAAAATCTTAGAAATTTCAAAATCTATGACTTAACCGAATTTTTATTCAATTTTCGAATTTCGACCAATCCATAATTACCGATATATATCCCTTTTTCTTTCCATTGGATCTTGAAAAGGATGTGCCGAAAATGTGTTTAGTACAGCTTAGATTAGGTATGTAACCTACCTTAAATTATTAGTACGTAATCAAGTTAATTAATATTTAATTAAAGTTTTTTAAGCCAAAAAACAAAAAGTTAATCAATTAGTTAAAGCCCATAAAACGGGAGCTTTTGGCCCAAACCCATTCCTAAGATTGAGACAGCTTGCCAAGTTCTCTTGCATCGTGGGTGGTGAACAAATCTTAGTTTCTCTTTTTTATTAATAAAATAAAATATATGATGAGTTTGCTTTGACCTAATTTCCTAATTTTGACTAAACTATTCAATCACCATATGATGAGTTTTTTCTGTTTTTATATTTTATTTTTTCAATATCAATTTCGTGTAAAATATGATGATACTGATACAATATATACACATAAAAAATAGTTTACCAATACATATATCACTCAGTATCATACAATATGTGAATAACTGTTATGTATTAAAACAAAATACTTGGAAGTTCGCATAGACACAAACTCGTCCCAGTAATAAAATAAAATACATTATCAAAAATGACCAAATCATGATCGTCATCAGCTACAAATATTTATTGAAGAATGGTGAAATCAAAACTGATTAATCTATAATTTATAATCCGTATATATAAAATAAAAATTAACTTATAAAAATTATTTAAATTATAGATATATCATGAAGTTTCATCTCAAAAAATTATACATGTAAAAACATTTTTTTGTGTTTATCGAAACAAATGGGAACATATGTACTCATGCATTTATTACACTTTTAATTTGCTTTCTATCTATTCTTTTCATTCGTGCAACGATAATTATCACTGTCCCTGTCAATTCCCTTTCCTTTGAATCATTTCGAATTATAAAAGAACTTTTTTTTTTTTTTAATAAAGATACATTAATGGGTTGTTGTAGGGTAAATTAGTAATAATGTTTTTAACTCATAAACATTATAAAATAAAGTATGAAATTAGAGTAAATATTATTTTATTATAAAAGAACATTTTTTTTTTTAATAAAGATACATTAATGGGTTGTTGTATGGTAAATTAGTAATAATGTTTTTAACTCATAAACATTATAAAATAAAGTATGAAATTAGAGTAAATATTATTTTGTACAAAAGGATAAGCATCCACCGCGGGTACACGTTTCATCTACTTATTTGGTTATGATATTCATTTTTTGTTTTTATTTTGTTCAATTAATATGATTAGTCATATACATATTAGAGAAAAATGTCTTTCAAAAACCTATTAAAGATTAATGTCTTTCGAAAACCTCTTTTTCAAAAATTGATTAGTCATATACATGTTAGAGAAAAATGACATCCAAAACCCTTTTTTTTAGACATTCAAGTTTCTTTTTTCTCCAAGGAAAAATACATTTAGACCCGTTATATTGACAATACCTATGAAAAAAAATTCCCAACATTTCTAATTTTGATTTTAATCCAGGTTATCTGATGTGGAAAATATATTCTAACATGTCAATTATCGATTTAGCCCAGATTTATTGTTTTTTATTTGTCAATACAAGTAATTTTATCGTAATTATGATTAGCCTGAAATTACATCACATGGGGACAAAGGGAAGAATAATTTTTACAAATTTAAAAGGTATAATAGTGATTTTTCAAAGTTAGAGGAACAAAAATAAAATTTGAAATATAACAAATGTAAAATATTTTTCTAAAATCAAAAAAATAATATATAAGAATATTTTTCCCCTCTACAATATACACCATGTTTTCCATCATCCATATTGTTTGTGCACTTATGTGTTGGATGGGAGTCAATTTTGTTGAAGATCATTTGTTAAGATATTTGGTTGAATGTTAGGGCTCGATTGGTTGGCAGGTTTAGGTTGGTTTTGAATCATAAACCAATCTAAACCCGTGATTGGTATGAAGGTTTACGGTCCGAAAAATTGGGCCGGCCCGGGCTTACAAATCGGGCTTATGGTGGGTTTATGGTGTGTTATTTCCCCTTTTCTAAACCCATCAATTTTGGTGGGTTTAATGTTGTATGAATAGTAACCAGTGTTCAATTACCAAACTGCCCTCATTGTATATAATTAATTATTTTATTATTTTATGGGGTAGGGGCAAAACAGTCTTTTAACTAATTTAATTAGTTTAAACCAACATACCAATCATTCAATTACAATTAAACTCATATTTACAAACACCCTACCCATGCATACCAATCATCAATTTAACTTAAACCCATATTTACAAACCTACATACCAATCATCCAAAAAATGCTATTTTGTTTTCGATGAACAGTAAAAGCCCAAAAAACCCAACCAACCTAAACAGACCCAACTCACGAACCAATAAGCCCTTAAATGTTGGCTAGAGGAGCATTGGGTCATTTTCAGCCATTAAATATTTTATATTTTCCTTTAGTTGACTTTTTATTTGATGAAATATTTTTTTAATACAACAATCCGCGTTAAATTCGAAAACAATATTAACGTCACTACAAATGACGTTACAAATACATAGAGTAGTCCAAAAACGCTTTAAAACCGAGTTCTAATATCTTTTGGCAAAAACTTTTGTGCACAAACTTTTGTGCACAAGGTGCATGGATCCAAATCTGTGCACAACAATACTGTTATATTATATGAAGTAATACTGTTATATTATATGAGTGATACTGTTAATATGAAGTAATACTGTTATATTATATGAGTGATACTGTTATATTATATGAAGTGATACTGTTATATTAATATAACAGTATCACTTCATATAATATAACAGTATTGTTGCACCTTGTGCACAGGAGTGTCACTCATATCTTTTAATAAAGAAAGATACTCATGGTTTATACTTTATTATAGAAAATAATATACTATTATTATTAGTTGTTAACTTGATATATGTGACAGTTTGTTTTTAAAGGTATATCTGGAGAATTTTAGAATCTAACTAACCACGTACTATTTTGGCAAAAACTTTTGTGCACAAGGTGCACGAATCCAAATTTATGCACAACAATACTATTATATTATATGAAATAATATTGTTATATTATATGAGTGATACTGTTATATTATATATAGTTTTAACAGTATTGCTCATATAATATAATAGTATTATTTCATATAATATAACAGTATCACTCATATAATATAACAGTATTACTTCATATTAACAGTATCACTCATATAATATAACAGTATTACTTCATATAATATAACAGTATTGTTGTGCACAGATTTGGATCCGTGCACCTTGTGCACAAAAGTTTTTGCCCGAATCTGATCAAGGAAAAATATAATTCAAATAAGTCATCATATTTATCTAAAAACAAAAATAAATAAATAAATTCTGGATAACAAGATAAGTATAGAGTGCCTACTAAGTACTGACTTTTTTTTTTCCTTTTATCCTCACTCTTTAAAACAGCTGAAAAAATTAAAATTAATTTTTTTTTTTTTATAAAATTGTTCGATATATTTAAATTAAGATCCCTGAAATGTATAATATTGACTTTTGACTCCATGCGCGTGAGCTCACTCGCGTCAGCCTTCACATCCCACTTCACCACTATCTGAAAAGCAGCAGCACTACACTATCTCTCATCTCTCTATCCCCACGAGTCGCTTTCACACTGTCCTTCTGCTGCTCTCACTACTTTCTCTCTCTAAATAACGCCACCATCTTCAACGTGTTCTCACACTCTTTCTCTCTCATCCCCCCATTTTCTCTAACTAAAAACACCACTGCCCAAACACTCACACTTTCTCTCTGTAATGGTGAAGTTTTATCGTGTATTAACAGAAATGCATCATGAAAAGGGCAGTTACACCATCATGTAATCTCCGTTTCATTTCTAGCTTTGCAGAGTTACTGTTGCAGGGATTTTCCGGGATACAAACCGCGTGATTCTATTCCTCACACACACTTGTTTACACATACATACTATATCTATTTTAATATATCTCTCGCAGTGCTACTTATATTGATTCACAACACAAAGATGGAGAGGAAACAGGGGTTTTTCTCGGCATTGGAGGATGTGGTACGCGGGTTGTCTCCGGCAAGGTCACGGGCGAAGAGTCCGGGCAGGAGCATGTCGCCGATGTCGGGGTTGCTTCGGAGGAAGGTGAGTTCTAGTAACTCCGACTCGTTGATTGCGAGATCGGGTAGCCTGAGGCCAGTTGGGGAGACACTGGCGCCTTTAATGGAGGGTCCGGATCCGGATGGTGAGGAAATCGGAGACTCGAAGCGAATCGGGTCGGGTATTGGTCAGTGGGTCCGAGGACAACTGACCCGGAACCCGTCAGTTGCTGTCAATGAGAACGTGTGCAGCGGTAAGAGGTCTGATTTGAGGCTGCTGCTTGGTGTAATGGGTGCACCTCTGGCTCCGGTGCACGTATGCACCACTGAGCCGTTGCCTCATCTCAGCATAAAGGACACCCCCATTGTATGTATAGTTGTACATTTTGTTTCTTGCTTATTATTCTTTATTTATTGAAATAACTTTAAATGGATTTTGGATTGGAGTTGGGAAAAGTGTTATATTTATGATATAATCTTATCGGCAAATATATTTTTGAGAGTTTAATTTATATTCAGGTTCATTCTTTTGTCTGATGATGAAGAACTGATTTAGACTTGAGATTTAGTTTGAAATTGATTAGATTTCTTAGAATCTCTGTCACTTGCTGAAAGATATTACACAAATTATTTGTTAAACTAAGCCTTGGACTTGCCTTTAAATATAGATTTAAAATCTCTTTCTGAAGATAATATACTAGTATCTGAAACGCTGATGTTCTTTTAAGGAAGAAATGATGAACACTAGGGGTTTTATTAGTTTTTTGGAAATATTGCAGGAAACTTCTTCGGCCCAGTATATACTGCAACAATATACTGCTGCTTCAGGAGGGCAAAAAGTTCAGAATGCGATCAAGAATGCTTATGCCATGGGAAAGTTGAAGATGGTAGCTTCTGAGTTTGAAACTGCGACGAAAGTGGTGAAGAACAGGAATGCTGCTAGAGCTGCTGAGTCTGGTGGATTTGTGCTATGGCAGATGAGTCCGGATAAGTGGTACGTCGAGCTTGCCGTTGGAGGAAGCAAAGTTCACGCCGGTTGCAATGGCAAGCTTGTGTGGAGACATACACCCTGGCTCGGTGCCCACACTGCCAAGGGACCTGTTAGGCCCCTTCGCCGTGCCCTTCAGGTCAAGATTTGATCGATTTTATGTTCACCCGGTTTTTACTTTCCCTGTTTCCTGATCTGATTAGAAATTGTGATTCTTGATTACAGGGTCTTGATCCAAGAACCACTGCTAGTATGTTTGCTGATTCGATTTGCATTGGGGAGAAGAATATTAATGGAGAAGACTGTTTCATTCTGAAACTTGCTGCAGATCCTCAGACATTGAAGGCTAGAAGCGAAGGGCCTGCTGAAATCATAAGGCATGTCCTGTACGGCTACTTCAGCCAGAAGACGGGGCTGCTTGTTCACATGGAGGATTCTCACCTGACTCGAATCCAATCCAATGGTGGGGATGCTGTTTATTGGGAGACCACAATCAACTCCTTCTTGGATGATTACCGGCCTGTTGAGGGGATCATGATTGCTCACTCTGGCAGATCTGTTGTGACTCTTTTCCGGTTTGGAGAGATGGCGATGAGCCACACCAAAACGAGGATGGAAGAAGCTTGGACGATTGAAGAGGTGGCGTTCAATGTCCCGGGTCTTTCAATAGACTGTTTCATTCCACCAGCTGATCTGAGATCAGGTTCCATCAGCGAAGCTTGCGAATTCCCTTCAGAGGAAAGAGGAAAATCAGTCCCACATCGGGCGAAAGTTGCAGCGCTGGAGAAAGCTCACAGTAGCAGCATTGACAACGTAGTTTGGAAGGTGGAAATCTGACCGAGTAGGATCGATCAACTGTTCATATGGGGTAGGCAGTCTCTAATTCACTAACAAAGCAGAAATAACAGATTAGGTTGAGTTCATCAAGAAATTTATTACTAGTTCTTGGGTCCTCCATTAATCTCTGTTATCGAGCATTTTCAATGAGTGTCTAAACTCTGATAGCAGAATCCAACTAGAGGGGTTGGAGCTCGGTTTCCTGGTGAAGGATTCAAGCTAATGGGGTCTAATTTTTTTAGTTTAAACTCCCTTTCTTGGAGGAAGATGGTATAGCTTTAGTATTAGTATTGGCAAAACCATCTAGATTTTCTTGTTTCACTAGTTTTTTTTTGGTTCTTTTCTTTACCCTGCCAATATATATGGCATTACATTAGCAGTTAGAAGGGAAATACTGCTAATTTGGTTGGATTTAGCGTTAAATTTAGTCGATTCTCTCGTGTGCCATGTCTTGTTATAATCTGTTTGTTTGATCTTTAAAAAGTGTTTTCTTTCTTTCCTTTCAAAGGAGATAGGAATTTCTCTGTAGCTAGGTGAAGAAATCAAGAAAATATTGTATAATGAAGTGCAATCCCATCTTTCCTTTGATCTCTTGTGAGCTGTATGTACATAATTTGTGGATAAAATAGAGGCTACTAGTATGGTATGGTGGAGAGCACTAGCAGCATCTAATATCAATGTAGGGCTAGTTGTAAAATGGCTTTAATAATGTGGAAGTGGGTGCTTTTGGAATAAATCAGTTTGACTTGGACCCAAACCCATAAACTTGATAATATTGGAAAAAAATAATGTGGGCTTTGCTGGGGTTTGGTGAAGAGAGAAGAGCATGAAATGATTGCAGAAAAGGCACGAGTTGCTTAGTTAAAGCTTCTCCAAACCCATGTGCTTCCTCATCATCTCCCACCCCTTCTTTTCTTCTTTACCTTTGCTGCCTTGCTTTCTCATGTTTCCCCCCACTTTGCCCTACCCCTATCTCCTCTGTATACGTATTATATTGTTAATTCTTGTTTTTCAATAAATATAATTACGAAAAGATATTATAATTCTTGAATCAGTATTGAATGTTTGAGATGAATTTATCCCAAAATAATATTTTATTAATTTTTTTCTCATAATTTACATTTAGAATGTTATTTCAAGTAATATTGTGATGACGTGGTTCAAAAAGGATACCACACAACTTCGCCAAGAGAAAGCCCTACCAGTAAGAGATGCACATTATCAAAATTGTCTGCGTCAAAGTACAAAATATCATTAAATTTGCAAAACGGATTAAAAGCTTTTTTTACAATTAATCCTTATATTAATACAGGTGGTGACAATTGACAGTATTTGAATGAGAACAGAAAACCCAGAGGATCCGACTGTACTTTGGCTTCTGAATACTACTAAATATTATATTTTGGATTAATAAATATTATTGCTCATATTATATGTGTTGATAAAAATAAATACGAGATTTGGATTTTATAAATAAATAAATAAAAACGGAAAAGATAACCCATGTACGTCATGGGTGTTGAATTCACCTAACATTACTCTAATTAATTGGGCACCAGTTTATGTGGGGAAAGGGTTCCATATTATGATGGACTGTGTCCTTCTAAGAGGTAAAATTCCCCATTTATGGGGCAATACATTAATGTTAACTTTTGGAGTCATAATACTCGCCATTAAATTCAATTGATTTAATTATTCGGTAAATGTCTAAAAACACCAATAATATTGTTTGGTAAATATGAATGAAGAGTGGGGAATGATAAATAAATAAAAATTGGTCTTCAATTTTGAAGGATAAGTCTTCTCCATTGATGGGATATCATTAATACATGTAACACACAATATAATATAATCAGGACATGATTAATAATTATCCTCGTATAATCTCCTATTTGATATAAACAATGTATATTAAATATATAAAATGATGTCGATTTACACACTCTATTAAAAATAAAGTTAAATATAATGCAATTATAAAAACCATTAAAATCCAAGTGTCATGTGAGCATCTAACAATTCATATCCTATATTATTACCAGGAAAAGAAAAGGGGCTGTAGGTTTATCATGTACAAAACTTCACACCTTTTATTCACCTTTATTTCTACTTTGGCCATCTTTTTAAGTTATCTTTATTCCGATCTTTACATTACGAGATTCTCTGTTTTCGATTAAGTTTGTTCCACAAATATATCGTGTCTTCCATTATGCATGTAATAATCACTTATGCGTTCTTTAATCGAAATTTGCTACCGAATGTTGCAAATTAAAAAAAAATTAAATTCCAGAATGAAATGGAAAATGATATTAACCCTAAAATGAATTATAAGTTTATAACTAACTATTATAAAGTGATGGTTGACATACACCATATTAAATCTCTTAAAAAATTAAATTAAAAAAAAAAGTAAAAGAAAGAGGTGGGTGGGGGCCGCGTAAATGCCTTCTAATATAGGTAGCTTGACAGAATGAGAAAGAGGACATCGTTTCTTAATTGCACGACTTCTGCAAATATCACATCAAATAAATGAGAAAAACATTTATAAAAAAAAAAAACACACACACACAAACGTATTAATATGTGAGTGTTTGGTTCTATCAATGATGAAAGGATGATTTGTGGTCCTCAAGAAAATTAAATCCCATCTTCTCAATTGTTGGATTCAGAACATTGAATCCCACTAATTTTAAAGCATTTTGGAAAAAGGAAATGTACTTGCTATCTTGCAAGAAAGTCTTTAGTTACTGTGTGGTATCTTCAATTCTATCATATCATTCAATATGTAGACCCACTCCCAAAGTAACTATAATCTCATATCCATATAATTTCACTTTTTATAGTTTTTTTTTTTTTTTTAAAGGAATCCACAGTGATTATTCAAAGTTGTGTACTTGATAAATCTTGCTCTCATACTAAGTCTGCAAACCATATGAAATGAGTGAATTCCACTGTATAGTTATCATGAGATATACTGATCGAATAATGCATTTGTTGAGGTTTTATTTGACTATACATAATATCAATGATATATTTTATCTATGTTACAAATAATAGTTATAATAAGATCAAATACACATTTGTATAAAATAATCAATGCCCATCTCATATATATAACTAACAATTAACATCCACCAACAAACATGAATTGCTAACAAGATTTCCTCTATTTATTTCAGTGTTCTAAAATTTGCTAGGCGCTAGTCGAGCGCCTAGGCGTCATATCTAAATTAAATAGATTTTTTATTATTTTATCTATTTTTCTTAATTTTTTATCCTTACAAAATATTTTTGGAACTCTTATATTATATTGTTTTGGTTTTATGTAGGAGGACAAGTAAAATATCATATCTCATTTATAAAATTATTTTTATTTGTATTTTTCAATTTTTGAAATTTTTATCTATATCTAATTAATTAATAATAATTTGATAGAAGACTATAATACATTAATAATATCGTCATTTTGCTAAAAAGTGAAAAAAAAAAGTAAAAAATGTAAATGAAAGAAATTAAAAAAAAAAAAGTATTTGGCGTCTAGGACCGCCTAGCGCCTAAAATGACCGAACAGATAAAAATCGATACGACTAGGAGTCGCCTAGCGCCTAGGCCGATTTTTAGAACAGAGATTTACTTACTATAGTTATTTATTTTGGAAACAAAAGATATCTAAATCTCTTTAATTTAATGATATTCCCATCTTCCACCTCATTTCCTAGGTTGGCAGTGTTTTGATTCTAATATTGACTGTTTGCTGTATCTTTTAACTGTCTCATAACTAATTTATTATTATTTTTATTAATCTCAACAAACACTTACTAACTCTATTATTTTAAGGTTTCATAAAATTGTTGCACGTAAAACCCAGCTTAGCACCATGTGCAAACCATAGGCTAGGGAACTGTTGAATTTATTGACTGTGTGGTCCTCAAACTTTTCTAAATTTCATAATCAGTCCATCAAATTCACGTTTATTTGGTCGAATTATTTCTGACCAGTCTTTTCACTTGAGGGTGTTTATTGCAATTTACTTTAAAGATCATGAGCACTTGCATTTTATACATAATTTTAGAGCTTATAATTAATTAATATGTTCCATTTAATCAAATGAGCATCGGCTTTCCAACTGGTGCGTGTAATTCTAATAATAATTCCAGAAAATAAATAAAGGAATTGATAATAATAATAATAATAATAATAATAATAATAATAATAATAATAATAATAATAATAATAATACATAGTAATAAATACATAGGGAATCCTCAATTGACTTTTTTCATCTCCATATTTTTGGGGTCATTTTAGTAATGCCCAATGTAACCCTTAAGTTTTAGGAAATGTAGTGAAATTGCTTGACAATTATTTAGCATTTCAAGGAGCATATTAGTTTTAAAATAGTGTATATATATATATATATATATATATATATATATATATATATATATATATATATAAATTTTCAAGAAATAAAAATAACAATGTGTGAGCATGTGTGTGAAAAGTGTCGGTGGAAGAAAAGTTTGGAGAGAATTGTAAATTGAGAGGGATATTAATGAGAGTTGCAGAAATTAATAAATAATAATAGTTATTCTATGTTTTTCTTCAATGCATGCAAATGGTAGACCATTTGTTCAATGGGATCCCACATAGTCAACGTTGTACCAAGATTTCACCATTTAGTCATTTATGAGTCCTTTTTTTTTTAATAATAATAGTAATAATAATTTTAGTATTGAAGTTTCATGATCCTATTAATTTTGGGAGGATATCCTTTCATCTGGTTCATATTAATTCTGGTAAAATTAGATATGATCATTAACTTTCCAAAAATATCTTGATATTACTATATAGTACTCACTTGTCTTTCTAATAAAGGCAAACAGTTTTATGCATAAAGTACATGGATCCAAATTTGTGCACAACAATACTATTATATTATATGAGTGATATTGTTATATTATATATAGTTTTAACAGTATTACTCATATAATATAACAATATTACACTATTACTTCATATTATATAACAATATTTGTTGTGCAAAAATCCAGATTTATGTACCTTGTGCACAAGAGTGTCACTCTCTAATAAATTATGTCTTTCGTTGATCTTGCATTTAATATAATAATGAGCGATAATTTATAGTGTTTTTCAGATACAAATGATACATTTGATTATTGATTTTTATAAATACCAAAGTTTTTTAGGGGGATTATAAAAACAAAATTTGGTACACTACTGGCTTGTTCTTGTTTAAAGGTTATCGAGGACTGCATATTAACAAGAAAAAAATATCACTAATAATAATAAAAAATCATGCGATGATAGCATAAATTTATTAAAAAATATATACGTATAAATAATAGTTATTCGTTTATAAAGTCAAAAGTCGGAGAACAAAATTAAAAAAGTACGTGTGTAAATAAAGCATATTCGGAGCGGCACACCACCAAGAATTCAGTGTATGTGCACGTGAATTCCCCCACTTGGGTCACAAATAATTAATATTAACCCTTTGTTTGAGGTAAAAAAAAGAGAGAGAGAGAGAGAGTACATATTATTCTATCAATTTCAATATTTTAAGATTATTTAATACAAATTAAATATATATTTAATAGCTATGATTGTATATATAAAATAAGATGAGATTATATACATCCCAAAATTTACTAAACACACCCCATTTTTTGAAAAAATAAAAAAATAAAAAAATATAAATCTTGGGATGTGTTTAGTATTTTTGGGCTCTTCATAGAATCATACTTTCAGTTATCTTGAATTGGAAGTTGAACCCCGCACTAATGGGCTATGATTTATATTTGAAACTTAGCTTAATTGGGCCCTTAGAAGGATCTCGATGGGCCCTTCCATTTAATACGATGGGCCTTCAAATACATATAGACTCATTGGATATTCCTACAAGAAGGGGCTTAAACCCATTTTACTGTACAAGAGGATTCGCTTGCGTAATATTCGGGTTAGGCCCATAAGGCTCGCAGCCCAGATTTGCAAGTATAATCCAACTATCTCATATAGATAAATAATTATTAAGTTTGTTTCTTTTTTCAAAAGAAAAAAAAAAGTTTGTTTCATTATAAAACTAAATCGAACTTAAATTAACTTTAATTGAGTTTGTAAGTTGAGTTTGAGATTAAGGAACTTATATTAAGCTTGTATTGCATCTATCGTGTTATTTTAAAGATTAAAATTATTTATTTGAATATACACGTTGTGGTTGATAAAATGACAAGAAATAAAAGTAGTTAATATAATCTGATAGAAAAATAGATGAAGTATCCAAGAAAATACTATAGAATATTAGAATTTATCTTGAATAAAATATCAAATTATGGCGGGTCCAGTTCGGTTAGAGAAGGCAAATCAAATGATCTCTTGCACTTTTGATTGGCCTGATTGAATTGAAATAAATAATGGAGAAAAAAATACTATGCTTGGACCGAAATTTTTATTTTGAAAATTAAAACCTTTTTAACTAAAAATCTAAGTTGAACATTATAGTGTCTTTTTTTTTTTCTTTGTTTTAAAGTCAACAAATGATTACAACTCGTCTATTTAACATATTTGATAATTGCACATAATAGCTGTAACAATTAGGTTGTTCCTCCATCAATTTATCACCTCAGTGTCAAAATAATTATATATATATATATATTTTTTTTTTTTCTTTGATGTGGGCAAGGGTCTAAAAGGTCAATTAGCGTAGATTATAAAGGACGAGGAATTAATTAAAGCAAGTTTGGTGTTGCCATCGATCAATTAATGTGTTCCTAAAGTGCATGTGAATGATTATTATTACCCACCAAATCTTTCAAATATTAGTCTGGATCTTGCAATGCATTTGCCATTTTATTTTACAGATTTGAGTTTATTTATTTTGATATACACATGATAAAATATTGATAAAATTACATATTATATAAGAAATGTAACAAGAATCAGATGAGAAATAAAAGAAATGGCTAAGATAATCCGATGGAATTCGAATACAAAATAAGCTCTCAAAAGAATCCAAATCAATTTATAAATGAAGTACAAGCAAAAAAGTGCAGATGAAATTAAGGTATAGCTAAATGCAAGCAATAGATATATATGTATATATATAAATGTGGGCTGAAACTCACAAGTAAATGCCCAAACAGTACTTGGAACAATAATCTAATGTAGCAAATAGAGCAAAGTCCATCCCAAAACAAAGCTGCCACTCATCATCTTCACTGAATTTGCTCCACTCTGCAATTCACATTTCAAGATTCATTCAAAACTTCAAAATCAGATACCAATTTGTTAACTGATCACAGATTCTTTAATTAGTTAATAAAAAATGGGTCTTTATTGGAAAAATCACAATTTTTATTGAAATTGTTATTTTAATCAAACTTTTCATTACTTGGTCAAAATAACATAATTATATATGTATATGCATGTTTTTTAGCTCCGTACACATGGACACGTTAGTAAAAAGTAATAATTACATTGTTTTGACTAGTAATAAACAAGATTGGTTAAAAGGACAATCCGAATAAAATTTGTGATATTTTCAATAATTAAACCTTTAAAAATTGATAATATCAGCAATAAATAATAATAGGTCGTGTATATACCTGATCTGTGGCCGAGGGAGCAGGAGAAAGGCCTGGGAGGCTCGGCGCCGGAGCTCCAGTAGGAGGACTCGGAGGGCTCATCAGCGACGGAGATGGCGCCGGAGACTTTGGCTTCGATGGAGCCGGAGCTGGAACTGAAGTGAGTGGGGCGGGTGTGGGTGCAGCTGGTGGAGGCGGAGAAGGAGTGGGAGGCGGAGGAGAGGGCACTGGCGGCGGCGGAGACTGGGCTGGTGGTGGAACGGCTGGCGGAGGGCTTGCGGGCGGCGGCGAGCTGACAGGGGGAGGAGTGGCGACAGGCGGAGGAGAGGCAGGTGGTGTGGGAGTGGGGGGTGGAGTTGCAGCTGGTGGCGGAGAAGTGACTGCCGGTGGAGGCGATGAAACAGGGGGCGGAGATGAGACAGGCGGTGGTGTTGCTGCTGGAGGCGTTGGAGGGGCGGTTACGGGCGGCGGAGATGTGGCGGTGGGAGTAGGCGGAGCGGGAGTTGTGGACGGCGGAGATGCCGGAGATTGGCCGTTGACGCCGGCGACGACAATGTACATCAAAGCTATGGACAGTAGCAAACTCCGAGCCATTGTTATCCTGCGCACTCACCCTCGAGTTAACGTGTGCACCAAATAGAGAGAGTGAAGGTTAAGACTTAAGACACATAGACTGGGAAATAAACGACTACATATATAGAAAAAGGGCAAAATGTACGGATCAAATCCTAATTCAAAATAAAGAAAAAAAAATTATGTACAAACAACAATAAAAATAACATAAAAACTTATATAAAACAATCTAAATCTAATGAATATTTAAATAATTTCGAAAGATAGAATCTCATTTATTATAATTAAAATACATTTTTACAAGTTAATAATTATTTGAAATAATAGTTATATGTTTTACACTCTAAAAAAAACGGAATAGTATGCTTAGACAACAATTTACCAGCTTGTGCTCATCATTTAATTAACGAAAAAATGATGGCAACCACAATTACACATAAAACTTCCATTTGCTAATTATATATATTTTTTAATCAAAGAAATCATTACATTATCTTAATGATTATTATTTTGACTGCAATAATATTTAAATGTCTTTGTTAAGGCTGGTTACAAAATAATAACTGTGCATACAGAATCAATAATTTCATAAAGATATACATTTTATGAAATGAGAAATTTTTTCTTTCTAGCTGTGCTAATTAAAAAGTGACGTGAAAACTAACATGCATGATTGATGGGAATGAAACATTTCACCAAATTAAAGAACTTTCAAAATTATAAAGTAATATTCATTTAATATTTAAATTAAATTAATAACAACTCACAACATATAAAGTCGAACTACATGCCACGTGGCCTCTTCTACAAGAGAAAACGTATAATAAAAGATTTCCCCACTTTAGCTCTCATTTTAAAAAGGTTTATATAATATATATATATATATATATATATATCTATCTATTATATGGTTGATGTATACATAATTGTTATGTAATATGTTCTCGTAAAAAAAAAGTATTGATAAATATAATTTGAAATAACCATAAAAAAAATACATGAATGATTTTCATTGACACTAAAAAGGACAAACTTTTCGTAGATTTCTCGTTTTCTTTTTTCACCTTTTCTTTCTCTTTTTGTGAATTTCCTTTTCATACGAATGTTCATATTTATTACTTTTGAAATAAATTCGTGACAATAATTACATTTTATAACTCAAAATTCATAGAAAAAGATGTGGGCCAGGGCCACAAAGGCCGATTTGCGTGGATTAAAAGGGACAATGAACATGGGCCAGTTTGGTGTTGCCATCAATTAATGGGCTAAAGTGCATGGGAATGATTATTAAATAGTCATCATAATAATAATTAGTAAATTACCCCACCAACAATTAGTTTTCCCATTCACGCTTCCATTTTCTCAGATTTATATTTATACATTTTTTTTGTTAGAAATAAAGAATACAAAAATATCCCTACCCCACAACCAAAAAAAAAAAAAAGTACAAAATGTCATATAATATTTAATATATCATTCAAAAAACAGTATTTATTTAGTTATATTGCAAAGACAAAAGAGGCTCAAGTATTTGGGCCTAAAGATACTCAATGTACTGTCCAGAACTCTGGCTCAACAGTGTGGTTCAGATAGTGTGGGCAATTCTGTAAAATACTATAAAACTGGATAGAGTTTTAAACGAAGGCGGGTTTGGAAATAGTAAAAGACTATTTTGCCATTCACTCAGAAGTCTTATCTTCTTCTCTCGCTCATTTCGAAAATCACCGTTTCTCTCTCTCGTACACACACAGCCGTAGATTACTCGAAAATGGCGTTGTCTTTGAGTGTTTTTTCGAGTTTCTTGCCTGCAGCAAAGGTTTCGTATGGAAATTCGTCTTCTTCTGCCACTATCAGGCTTGTTCCTGCTAATGTGCGCGTTTTGCGATCGGTCACGATATCCGCCGCTGCCACGCCGGCTACAGAGACCAAGAAGCGTGAGCCAAGGGGGATAATGAAGCCGCGGCCAGTGTCGCCCGAGATGCAGGCTTTTCTCGACGGTGTGTCTGAGATTGCTCGCACGCAAGCGCTCAAAGAGATTTGGGCGCATATAAAGAAACACAATCTTCAGGTATATATGATCAGTGTAAACTGTGAAACCCTAAATTGTGCGTGGTTCTGTTCCTGTATACTTCTTTCATTTCTTTATTTTAGTTTTTGATAACTTTTTATCGTTATTGGATGGTTATAATATTTTATTTCGTCAATATTTTGGGTTACTAATATTGAAAATTCGTTGTGTTTGTGGTGTGCTTATGTTGTTTAGTATGATACTAGAAAGTGAATTTATAAGCTGTAAATGAATCAAATTGAGTTGAACACACTTTTGTTCAAATTTGATTGAATTGTAATTGAGCTTTCAAACCTGTAATCGAGATTTTTTGATTATCTATTACAAAAGCGAATTTGAGTATTTTGATATATACCTTCACTATGCTCATGCCAGGTTTTAAATTTTATCTAACATAAAATTATGTTCAACCTTGTTGTTATGCCTTATCAACTAAGCCAGGTGAGCTTTTATTAAACATCCTTGCTTTGAGCATTGAGTACTTTAGTTTGAATTTCTGCCCTAACAAGTGGGTTTACAAATGTGGATCCTCATGATTTTAATATGTTCTGTATTGCAGCATTTATTTGACAGTTTGACCTTGTAACGTGTGCTGATTCTTTAGCAGATTGCTAGTAGTTTATTTGTTCAAAATTCATGTAATTGTTGATTTTTTACACTATGATCTAGATTTTCATATGTTCAACCTTTTTTTCCTCATTTACTCGTGCAATTTCTGAGCATTCTTTTCCATTTTGTTTTGACCAATATATCAGAAAATATCTGACTATTATTACATATTAGGATCACAAACAACTCTCTGCGTTTTCGACTTACATTCTTTGAGGGTGCATTGATTAATTTGGAGGTTTAGCTCTATGTTACTCAAGATCAGCTATATTTTGGTTGCTTGTACTTCAATTTTATAAACTTATCGCGCTGTTGGATGATTGGATTGGATCGCTACTACTTTTTTTGTTGTCAACCAAATTTTGCATTTGTCACTTCCTTTATTTTGTATATTTCTTTTGGAAATGCCAAAATGGTGGTGTAGCTAAGTGAAGAAAGAAACGGCTAATTAGTTTCATGAACATTAATGTCATATGAGCAGTTTGTATCTTTCACCAGATGTTGGACAAAAATATTTCACCAGTTTGTAACGGCTAATTTGTATCTCTCTCTCTCTCTCTCTCTCTCTCTCTAGGATCCTGCAGACAAGAAGGTCATTATCTGTGATGAGAAGCTTAAGTCAATTTTCGATGGAAGAGACCGTGTTGGCTTCCTTGAGATTGCAGGCTTGATTAGTCCACACTTTCTTTGAGCTTGAAGTGATCAACTACAAGGACCATGACGTTTGATCTTTGTAGGAAATTGCTTCTTTTTTTGTAAATGAAGTTTGGGTTGGTTAGCGATATTAGTCCTTAGGAACAATAGCAAACACTGGCTCTGCTTCTGGTCGTAGATAAGCAGCTTGAAGCTCATCTGCAAGAGATCACTCATGATGAGTAGTTTTGCCTTTTGGATTCTGTTTTGTAGACTTATATTTTCTATTTTGTAGTGGCTACAAGCATCTGTGTTCACTTGATCTTGAGATTTACGGGCTTAATATATCCTTATGATTTGCCTGAAAGATCGAAATTCTTGATTACGTATTACGCCAACTATGGGTCAAAAATGATACATTTAGCTACTTACCCCTGCATTTTTTGTTAAGTGGTATTTTTAAAACTCGATTTTTATTATTTCAAACGTACCTTTGCCCGTTTCATTTCAGTGTAGGAATAATATTTTTATAGTTTAAGTTTGTAATTAAAAATGATAAGAATCAAACATCGCACACCAATTTATCCAATTTTGCCCACCCATCATTTCTACAACATGAAAATTTATACTTTTTCCAAAATTTGAAGTATGTAAACATGAAAATTTGAAGTTTTTTCATTAACCCAAAGGTTTTTTTTTTTTGCAACGTAGCCCCTTTATTTTTCTTAAACTTGAGTTCTGCGCCAAGAGTTTTTCCTTTGAAAAAGAAAAGATTTTTATTTAAGTGGACCATACCTTGGCTATAGAGTAGTATTCCTAAAACCCCTTGGCTCATTTCTCTTGAGCTTAGTTTCAGCGTCAATGGCGGAAAAGCTAGCGCTACCTCTTATCCTCCCACACCCACCTCCCTCAAAGCCTTTCTTCCAAGACTCCCACCCCTCCACCGCCGTGCCCCCTGTCTCTCCCCCGAACTTCACCCCTCTCTTCCATGATTTCTTAAACCCCACCACCTCCTTCAATTCCCCCAACAACCCCTCCTCCCTCACACGAACACGGCGTCGCATTGGAAAACACCGAGACCCCAACAAGGGTAAGCCCTGGCTAAACCACCGCCTCTCTTCCGAAGGTGAGCAAATTCTTCAATCTCTCATTGATCCCCAATTCGACACTGAGAAGCTAGATGAAGAGTTGTCTGCTTTGTTTAATTCTGTTAATCATGGAGATGAACTTTCTGAAGATTGTAGAAAAAGGGTTAATTCTGATGTCTTGGGTATAATTAAGGGTTTGGGGTACCATAAAAAATGTGACTTGGCTGTATGTGTTTATGAATGGATTAAAAATCGTAGGGATTCGGAAAAGTTGATTAATGGGTCTATTGTGGCTGTGGTTATTACTTTGTTGGGCAAAGAGGGTCAGGTTTCTACTGCAGCTTCTTTGTTCCATAACTTGCAGAAAGATGGATTTGGGATCGATGTGTATGCTTATACTTCTTTAATAACCGTTTTTGCGAGTAATGGGCGGTATAGGGAGGCTGTATTGGTTTTCAAGAAAATGGAGGAGGAGGGTTGCAAACCTACTTTGATCACTTACAATGTGATTTTGAATGTTTATGGCAAAATGGGAATGCCTTGGCATAAAATCATGGCAGTTTTCGATGGTATGAAGAGGTCCCATGTTGCTCCTGATGCTTACACGTATAACACCCTTATAAGTTGTTGTCGTAGGGGATCTTTGTTTGAGGAAGCTAAAGAAATTTTTGAAGAGATGAAATTAGCTGGTTATGTGCCGGATAAGGTCACCTACAATGCCCTGTTGGATGTTTATGGAAAGTCCAGGAGGCCTAAGGAGGCGATGGAAGTTTTGAGGGAGATGGAAGTTCACGGTTTTTCTCCAAGCATTGTGACTTACAATACCCTGATATCTGCTTATGCTAGAGATGGTTTGTTGGAGGAAGCCATGGAGCTAAAAGCCCAGATGCTTGAAAATGGAATTAAGGCAGATGTGTTCACTTATACCACACTGTTATCGGGTTTTGAGAAGGCGGGAAAGGATGAGTCTGCCATGAGAATATTCGAGCAGATGCAACATGAAGGTTGTAATCCAAATATCTGCACTTTTAATGCATTGATCAAAATGTTTGGAAACCGTGGAAAGTTTACGGAGATGATGAAGATATTTGATGACATGAAGGCATGTGGATGCAAGGCAGATGTTGTCACTTGGAACACTCTTTTGGCTGTGTTTGGGCAGAACGGTATGGACACCGAAGTCTCTGGGGTGTTTAGAGAAATGAAGAGATCGGGATTTGTGGCTGAAAGGGACACTTTTAACACCTTAATCAGTTCTTATAGTAGATGTGGAGCTTTCGACCAAGCTATGGCTATTTACAAGCGCATGTTGGAAGCCGGTGTCTCTCCTGATCTCTCCACTTATAATGCTGTTTTGGCAGCCCTGGCACGTGGAGGTCTATGGGAGCAATCTGAGAAAATTTTTGCTGAAATGATGAATGGAAGGTGTAAACCCAATCAAATGACCTATAGCTCCTTGCTTCATGCATATGCCAAAGGGAAGCAAATCGAGAAGATAGATGCTCTCGCTAAAGAAATATATTCGGGCGCAATTGATCCACATGCAGTTTTGCTGAAAACCCTTGTTCTTGTCTACAGCAAGAGTGATCTATTAAATGAAACAGAGCAAGCCTTCTTAGAGCTACAAAGAAAGGGCTCCTCTCCAGATATCACCACTCTGAATTCTATGGTTTCAATATATGGTCGAAGACAGATGATTGACGAGGCAAATGAGATCCTCGACTTCATGACAAGAAGTGGGTACACACCTAGTTTGACCACATACAACAGCTTGATGTACATGCATAGTCGGTCTGCGAATTTTGAAAGAGCTGAAGATGTACTGAGGGATCTGCTGTCTAAAGGAATCAAGCCTGATGTGATTTCTTACAATACCCTAATCTATGGTTATTGCAGGAATGGTCGGATAAAAGATGCATCAAGAATTTTCAAGGAAATGACTGAATCCGGAGTTTCTCCTGATGTTATCACGTATAATACCTTTGTTGCAAGCTATGCAGCCGATGCAATGTTCGTGGAGGCCATTGATGTGGTTCGGTATATGATCAAGAATGGGTGCAAGCCTAATGAGAGCACATATAATTCCATTTTGGATTGGTACTGTAAGCTTAACCGGAGGGACGAGGCAGTAATGTTCATCAATAATATTCGCAAACTCAATCCATATATTTCTAAGGAGGAAGAATCAAGATTATCCGATCGGCTGATGATGAGATGATCATACATGAAATCTTGAAAGATGACATGATTCTTGTAAGACTATCAACACACTGAGGTATTCTAAGTTAGTGTATAATCTGGGTTTTTACACAAAGCCTCAAATTGTTTTGTAAATATAGATATAGAAGATCTCTATATATTATATGCAAGTGTTTAAGTTTAACAACCAAAGGTGGTTGCTTTGATATGGAAGGTCTCCTTGGTTTTTCTTGTTGCGATTGTCAATGCTTTGTCTGATGTTGTGGAGCATATTCTTCATTTAATATTCTTTTTGCTTATTGATTTATTAAATAATTTCACCAACCGACTGAATTTATTACAAACATATATCCTTGTGAATTTGCATTCACGTTCAGTGTGTGTGGAATTAAATAAAGGGTAAGAATTGGGGCAAGAGTGCAAATAATTGAAAGTTACGGACCAACATCCAAAATAAAAAATGGAAAGGGAAATAGAAGCAGGATACGAACAAAATTTGATTACGCTAAGAAATCATCAATCGCCTACAATAATTGAGCCATATATCCACGCAAAAAACAAGATTCGTGAGCTAATCTTCACTGTCATCTACGGAATTTTACATCCCAAACTCGTTCAGATAGTATAGATATTAAACGCTGCGTTTTTCAGATTGACGATGAGCTGGTGGTGGGCCGGAGCTATCGGCGCTGCGAGGGTCAGTATCAATTGCGCAGTCTTGTTTATTTTTGACTTGATTTGATTTATGTATCTATATTTTGAAAGCTTGTTTAATTTGATGCATGGCAGAAAAAATCCGATGACGATGATGCACCGCCAAAGCACCAGAGCGTAGCTCTGATCGTCGGAGTAACCGGAATCGTCGGCAACAGCCTGGCGGAGATCCTGCCGCTCTCCGACACTCCCGGTGGCCCCTGGAAGGTTTACGGCATCGCTCGCCGCCCTCGCCCCGCCTGGAACGAGGACAACCCGATCAACTACATCCGGTGCGACGTATCCGACCCGGTTGAGACACGGGTCAAGATTTCAGCCCTCACCGATATCACTCACGTATTTTATGTCACGTGGACTAACAGATCCACCGAGGCGGAGAATTGCGAAGCCAATGGCAAAATGCTTAAAAATGTGCTGACAACGGTAATCTCTAATTGCCCTAATTTGAAGCACATCTGCTTGCAAACTGGTAGGAAGCATTATCTGGGGCCATTCGAGGCTCTTGGAAAGATTAAGAGTCACGACCCTCCATTTACTGAGGATTTGCCCCGATTGGATTGGCCCAATTTTTATTACACTCAAGAAGATATATTGTTTGAGGAGGTGAAGAAGAAGGAGGGTTTAACTTGGTCTGTGCATCGACCTGGGAACATATTCGGGTTCTCACCATATAGCATGATGAATGTGGTGGGGACTCTGTGTGTGTATGCAGCCATCTGTAAGCATGAGGGTGCAGTTTTGAGGTTCCCTGGTTGTAAGGCAGCTTGGGAGGGGTACTCGGATTGCTCAGATGCGGATTTGGTTGCAGAGCATCAGATATGGGCGGCGGTGGATCCTTACGCCAAGAACGAGGTGTTTAATGTGAGCAATGGGGATGTTTTCACTTGGAAGCAGTTTTGGAAGGTGTTGGCAGAGCAGTTTGGGGTGGAATATGAGGAGTATGAGGAAGGGAAGGAGGTGAAATTGAAGGATTTGATGAAGGATAAAGGGCGTGTTTGGGATGAGATTGTGAGGGATAATGGATTGACGTTTACGAAATTGGAGGATGTTGGGATTTGGTGGTTTGTTGATCTTACTCTTGGAATTGGGGGTTTGTTGGATACGATGAACAAGAGCAAGGAGCATGGATTTCTTGGGTTTAGGAATTCGAAGCATGCTTTCGTTTCTTGGATTGATAAGGTGAAAGCTTACAAGATCGTTCCTTGACTACTGTTTTAGTTGTCTACGCTTGGTGAATGAGTATATTTCCTTAGTTTGTGTTTTCTCATGCTATGTGTTGTGTGTTGCACAGCTTGTGTTTGTTGAGTTGAATTCATCAAAAGAAGGAAACTCTTGCTATCTGAACCTTTCATTTGTTGTTGATATTGTTGGGAGAAAAATAAATGCTTTGATTTGTGGAATATTGTAGTTTTGGGATTGTGAATTTGATTGTGCTTCTTCACTGCTTTCAATGAATATTGGGTTTCACTGTTAGCTTTAGACAGACAGACAATGAAATTTCACATAACTATGGATGGATTTGTTGCTATGTTTATTGCTATTGCAGCTTTGCTCTTTCTCCTAACTTCTTATGAGGTAAAAATACAAGGAATTGAAATCTTGAGTTTATAATGAATATTACTTTGTTTTTTAATTATTACTTATCATATATTTTTTAAATTACTTTGTTCGTGAAAATGGTTATATTTTACATTAACGCATCATGTTTAGTATAACTTACACAGCGATCTTCTTTAGAAGTATTGATTATTTCCTAAAGTAGTAATTTTTTTTGGGTAAATAATGTTATTTTCAAATAAATAAATATTCTAAATCAAGTCAATTATTTTGACCTGACCAATCTAATCCTCTATAGACTATAGTATGAATTTCTAATGGATCAGATTCGATCAGATGTTTGACGATTCAAAGAATTATTATATAAGATAATAATTTAATCTTCATTGAATTATCCGGTCATTCTCTCCAAGGTGGTTTCACAGTCAAAGAGAGGTGTTTTTCTTAACTAGGAACACAACTACACAATCATTTTTCTATCCAAGTTTCAGAAATATTTAATATACCAAAACCTAAATAATCGCCTGTGATATTAATTCACATGTTACTATTCCATGAGGCTTCACAACAGAAGTGCCAATAAGTGCAGAAACACAAGTCAAAACAATTAGTTTCACTTTTAAAGCAAAACTACCATCTTGCACAAAACAAGCACAAATTTTCAAACTACTGAAAATCAAGAATAAATGAGAATCTTGAAAACCAATAAAAAATTCTTGAAAAACTTAACAAAAGCCCAGTAAGGCATTGGAGCTGGGCTACCAATGAAGGCAGTATACTGATCAACAACAGCCCAGCAAAGAAATAAAGGATAAAAAACACCACCAATCACTTTATAAGTCAAAAAGTCTCCTCTGTAGAAAACATCCATTCCATTACTATTCAACAACAAAACTCCATGTGCAGAAGCTTTCCCTTCAGCATTTCTCAAGTCCATATACACTGGGAAGCATTCCCTTCAGCATTTGATCCCATGTGGCTATGTGTTCTCTCCCAAACCATACAAAGAAGCATCTTTGTGCAATTTTGATGAGATTTCAAGGTATTGATCTTTAAAAATCAAATCACTGTAAGAATCTTAACCCTCCGACATCGTATCGAAAAGGGTCTCGCCATTTGATTTTCTTGTCACAGAAAAACTAAAAGGGTCTGCTTTGTGAGAGAAAATCAGCTCATTTCCTGCATATTCTTCATTCTTGTTTGTAGATGTAACAAGTGTGTTTTAACTTTGGAGGGCTTTCTCTTGGCAACAAGATCAAGGAACGGGCTTATAAGCTTTCACCTTATCAATCTAAGAAACGAAAAACATTCTTGGAATTCCTAAACCCCAGAAACCCATGCTCCTTGCTCTTGTTCATCGAATCCAACATAATCTCATTTCCAAGAGTAACATCGACAAACTACCAAATCCCGACATCCTCCATTCGCGTAGGCGTCAAACCATTCTTCCTCACAATCTCATCCCAAACACCCACTTTATACTCTGCCACCCCAAACTGCTCTGCCAACACCTTCCAAAACTGCTTCCACTTGAACACATCCCCAATCAAAGCTTGTGGTGGTCTTCATGCTGTTGATGTAGTTAAGCTTATACATGTGATGATCAAAGACATGGGGTTTGAACAGGATGTGCATGTGGGTAGTGCTTTAGTCAAATTCTATGTTGAGGATGATTGTTTAGACAATGCAAGGGAGGTGTTTGATAGATTGCCTCAAAGAGATCTTGTGTTGTGGAATGTGATTCTTAATGGTTACTCAAAATGTGAAGGTTTAGCGGATAACATGATCAGTTTGTTTGAGGAAATGAGAAAAGGTGGAGTTGATCCCAGTGATGTCACTTATACATGTGTTCTTAGCTTTTGTGGCTCGAAATCATTGTTGGGTTTTGGAGCCCAGGTTCATGGTTTGGTCGTTGAAGATTCAAATGGATGGATTCATTGAAATTTTGAGTTTGTAATGAATATTACTTTTATTTTCAAATTGTTACTTATTATATATTTTTAATCTATTTTTAAGGTATTACTTTTGTTGGTGGTGAAAACTATAGTATGAGACTCTATCTAATGGATCAGATTTGACGAGATGTTTGACAATCCAAAGAATTATTATGTAAGTTGATAGGAAGAAAATATATAATTAGGATCTCATATCATATTTATTAATTATTATTATGTTTAAATAGTTATCAGCAGGAACGAAGCTAGATAATAAATATAATATAAACTAATATTTAGACACTAAAATATCAATTTTTATGCTATAAAATATATTTTTTTAAATTTGGGGTTTGTGGGGGCTTGCTATAGGTTAATTAATTCAGTTGTTAACCAGCGTGTCTTGAAGATTCAAATGGATGGATTCATTGGAGCTTTTCGTATAATTACGAACTACCTATCAACATCATAAAATATTTTATCCCAAGGGAAAATCGCTTTTTCTTCTCTTCTAGTTTCAGATAATAAATGACCAGTTGAAGGAGATTCATGAGATAATCGTCACTGTATTTCAAGTTATCAACATCCTGAACTGAACTCATACAAAATTACATGTAGTACAAAAATTAAACGCCGAGTTTGAAGATGAGCTGGTGGTGGGCCGGAGCTATCGGCGCTGCAAGGGTGACTAAAAATTACACAAGCTTCATTTGATTATTATTCTATAGTTTGATTGATAGCTGATGTAATTTGATGCGTGACAGAAAAAAATTGATGAGGATGATGCACCGCCGAAGCACCAGAGCGTAGCTCTGATCGTCGGAGTAACCGGAATAGTCGGCAACAGCCTGGCGGAGATCCTGCCGCTTTCCGACACTCCCGGTGGCCCCTGGAAGGTTTACGGCGTCGCCCGCCGCCCCCGCCCCGCCTGGAATGAGGACAACCCAATCAACTACATCCGCTGCGACGTATCCGATCCGGTTGAGACACAGGTCAATCTATCCCCTCTCACTGATATCACGCACGTATTTTATGTCACGTGGGCTAGCAGATCCACCGAGGAGGAGAATTGCGAAATCAATGGGAAAATGCTGCAAAATGTGCTTGATGTGGTAATCCCTAATTGCCCTAATTTGAACCACATTTGCTTGCAAACTGGTAAGAAGCATTATATCGGGCCATTTGAGTTCTTTGGAAAGCCTGGAGGCCACGATCCTCCGTTTACCGAGGATTTGCCCCGATTGGATCGCGTGAATTTTTATTACACTCAAGAAGATATATTGTTTGAGGAGGTGAAGAAGAAGGAGGGTTTAACATGGTCTGTGCATCGACCCGGGATGATATTCGGGTTCTCGCCATATAGCATGATGAATATAGTGGGGGTTCTGTGTGTGTATGCAGCTATCTGTAAGCATGAGGGTGCGGTTTTGAGGTTTCCAGGTTGTAAGGCAGCTTGGGATGGTTATTACAGTGGCTCTGATGCGGATTTGATTGCAGAGCATCAGATATGGGCGGCCGTGGATCCATATGCGAAGAATGAGGCGTTTAACGTGAGCAATGGGGATGTTTTCAAGTGGAAGCAGTTTTGGAAGGTGTTGGCGGAGCAGTTTGGGGTGGAACGTGGGGAGTACGAGGAAGGGAATGAGGTGAAATTGACGGATTTGATGAAGGATAAAGAGGGTGTTTGGGATGAGATTGTGAGGGAGAATGGTTTGACGCATATGCGATTGGAGGATGTCGGGATTTGGTGGTTTGTTGATGTTACTCTTGGAAATGAGAATATGTTGGATTCGATGAACAAGAGCAAGGAGCATGGGTTTCTTGGGTTTAGGAATTCCAAGAATGCTTTTGTTTCTTGGATTGATAAGGTGAAAGCTTACAAGATCGTTCCTTGATCTTGTTGCCTGTTTGGTCTGTGCTTGGCAAGTGAGTAGTGTTCTCATGCTATGTGTTGTGTGCTGAAAGTCTTGAGTAATGTCATCAAAACAAGGAAACAATAGTTTGGAAGGAAACGAAGCCCTTGCTGCTATCTCAATCTTTCCTTCTATGTTGATATTATTGGGAGAAAATAAGTGCTGTGAATAGTGAATTTGGAATTGTGATTTTCAATATGGTATGTATACTTATTTGCTGTTTTTTTTTCTTTATATCCTGCTAAGAATTTTTGATTTTTTTGGTTTTCACTATTAAATAATAATGATACAATTAAATATTAAACTGTTAATCCTCAGAAAAATGCAAATGATGTATATTGTTTTGGATAAAGGATTTTAAATTAAAGAATTTGAAATGAATTGATCATAAAGTTCAAATGCACTTTAGATAGATAGATGTACACGTTTTCTCACCATGAAAAGTGCAAACGTGTTAAGAGAACAGGAAAAGCAGCAAATCATGGTTTTGCTCGAAATGGATAAATCAATAATATATACAAATATTATTTCAGCTTTGAACAATAGCATAAGTCAAAAGTTTGCAACAAACAAGGAAAAACTTCAGATTGGTGAATTTCAACCATCAGAATCAATCTGATAGCAAAAATGAAGGCCACATCTGATTTCATTAAAGAACAAAAAGAATGTATTTATAGAGTTAGAGCCTATGTCCCAAAATTAGATTTTCTTATAAAAACCCTTCAGTACTATAATTTATCTACACCATACTTGTATATGATATAACCACATTTTCAACTAAAAAAAGGCAATTTTACTTAATACGCCACCATTGATGACCTTGATTCCTCGTTAGGGAAGATCTTATCCCCTGAATTTTCCACTACTTCATCTGAATTGTAAGAATATATGTCAACAGGAGGAGTAGTACAGCCAACTGGACCTTGCTTATTATGCTTAGGAGTCAAAGATGAGCTTTTTTTATGATCAAGATAAATCACGACAACAGTGATGTCATCGTGGAAATGCCTTCTGACTCCCCTCTCAATCTTCTTAATATCTTTGTACCTCACTTCTCTCTTCCTTGCTGCTTCCTGAATGGCAGCTGCAACTAATCTTTTGGCTATTCCCTGAACAGTTAAACGTGTGGAGGAATTCAGTCATGATTTCAAATATTCCAGCCATGCGTTCTTGAGAAGTTCGTGTCTAACCACAGGATATACATATAGCACAGAAAGCAACAGAAAATGTGATTGGTGGGAAATGGAGACTTACAGCTCTCGGGGACTTTGATACTATTTGAACTGCTGCATCATCACTGAGATGTTCCCAGAGACCATCAGAAGCAAAAATTAGAAACAAATCTTGTGGTCTCAACTTTCTAGTTATAATAGAAGGTTCAGCTGACAATACAGGTCGTTTCATGGGAACAAAATTTGCATATTGTTGGAAAATTGGATCTCTGTGGAATTCAGGTTTCTTCAAATAAAGGTCGCCAATTGATCTAGATACCTGAAAAGAGAGATGGAAAATATTAGAGAAGTGTATGTTTTTCCACGTCATTTGGCTTGACATCTATAAATATAAAATGAGTGAAACAAGGAATATTTGAAATAGCTAGACTGACAAACTTCTTTTATCTCACAGGGCCACCATGAATGCCTCTAAATCACAAGGAAAGAAAGAAAGAAAGATCCTAAAAGCTAACTGAACTTGTTTGAAGCAATCAGGATCTTCGAGATGGCCATAAATAAAGGCAGGAGGCTATAACCCCATCAGAATCACAACACTTTAGCTTTATAGGTCTTCACATGCATCTCATGTGCAGAAGGCATGCTACATTGACTTCAGCTACATGAGATAGGCAAAGGCTGAACAAGTCGATCCTGGAGAGTAGCCAAGACATAATCCTTTTAGAACAAAAAGACTGATTGTGTGCTTTTTATGCTGCCTCTCACAAAGAATAGACGAGGTATGAATAAAAAAAACAAATAACCAGAACAGGATAGAAAACAGGTGACAAAATCAACTCGCAAATAAGATGGAAATGGAATGCTCTCTCTAAGAGAGTGATAAGGAAAGAGAAGAGCTAAAGGTACATGAAGAAGGCAAAGAAGAGGGGGAAAAAAGGTCTACAGTTCTACAAAGATGGACAGCGTATATGATTTATAATAATAATAATAATGAAGAATTTCTTGGTCAATTTACAAGATCCTGCATCAAATTGCATTGAATAAATCTAGTGTGCCAATGATCTGTTGCTAGAACATTTCACTAATAAGCCCCGACATATGTAGGATATGTCTTGATAAGAAAAATAGCCCACATGTGCAGGGACCAATACACCTAATTAAGACACTAGAACCACCAGGAATACACCAAAAAAAATAAAAGCACCTCTCCTCAGTCAATGGAGGCAAGCTCACTATAAGTTATTGTCAACAAAAACTGTTTTGAGGACACCTACCAAGATTCATAGACATTTCAAAAAAAAAAAAAAAAATCTTCAACGAGTTCAAATGTTCGAAATGTTTTTAATTCAATATATGTAGAGATAAATAAATTACCTGTATTATCCCCTTGATTCTCCAAACTCCTCGACAATAGACAACAATAGGTGAGTCATCAGGATGAAGAGCTTCGACCTCTCTCCTCACATCTTCACATGAAACATTATGATCGGTGGACAACCTTTCTGCCACCAACTTCTTCTCTCCCTCAAAACCTCTCCTACCAAGAACAGCTCTTGAATCTCCCAAGTTTGCAACGTACAACTTACCATCCGAAATCGCACCAAACAAACAACAAGATCCCACTGAAGCAATCTGTGGTTTGACTGGCAATGATCTCTTCACTAAACGAGTAAATTCCTCTTCTGTAGCATTAAACGCCTTCTTTATTACATCTGTTGACAATCCCCCTTGCTCCTTAGAAAATTCTACATAAAACACCAATCACAATTCAATAAGGATGGCTGGAAAAAAGGGCAGAATATTCGTTTTACAAAAAAAACAATAGCATAGTCGTAATGAATTTCATCAACAGTTGCTCTAAGTTCAAAAACAGAACATGGATTTTACCTCGATCATATTCCAAATAATCATCTAAATAACACTTCGAGGTAGTTCATAAAACCAAACTTAAGAAATACTTCACATATAGATAGGCATAAATTTCATCAGATTATAACTCGAAAACCAATTTTTTTCTTGTGAAAGCAAATTGCGGAAACAAAAGATAAATCTTCACTCAACAAAAAACTCAAATTCACAAAAGAAAAAAACCTAAAAACACGGCATACGCAGAAAGAGGAAACTTGTTAAAAAAATTACTGTGTAGATAGGGGAAGAGATGGCGGTTAACAAAGCGGGAGGCCTCAGGTCCACCATGGCCGTCGTAAACCCCAACATAGGTGGCGGAGGGAGACGTATACACCTGGCTCTGATCCTCTAGGCTAGAATTCGCCTGCACCACCGCAATTGAGAATTCTCCGGAGGCGTGGGGCTTCAATTCCGAGTGCCAAAGCAATCCGTCGCCATTTAACCTCCCAAAACACCGAAAACAGCAGGATCGCAGCATCCTCTACCAATTATTCGCGCAATCAATCCCGTTTCTTTCAACACTTGACAGTAATCGACGATGTGAGGATGAATCTCGTATAATTAGAATTGTTGGTGGAGAAATAGTTAGGACGAGGTTTTTGTGCAGTTTATATGAAGTGGAAAATATGTGAGAAACAGCGCGTTATAACGTTGAAGATGAAGAGGAAAGCGAACACGGCGCACCCACCTTGCTTAACGCGCTTTTCTTTTTCCTTATTATTATTATTATTTTTCCCCTTCTTTTCTCTTTTGCTTTCTGTGGATTCCGGAAATGGTTTTTTAATTATTCATTTATTTCTTCTAAATTCTCTAACATTTACTTTTTTCCTTCAAAATTTTGTAAATGCTACATAATTGAAAAAATATATATATATATTAGGATCTTTCAAATGTCACCATATAGATTCATCATTGATTTACTTGTGTTTATCAACGATTAAGCTATTTTTAAAGTGTAAAAATAATTCAACTGCATATAATATGTACCATATATATTGGAGGAGAAATGCAGTTTTTGCTTGGACATATTCAGAGTTCGATTGTTGATGCGAGGTTTTAGTTTTAGTTGATTAGTGATTAATTATATTATATCGAAATAATAATATTAGGTGCATCTATATTTCATAAGTAATTTAGTGTATTTTCAAATTTTATAATATATGACATGATTAGTTAAAGGAGTGGTGTTCAGATTCATGTAATAATTGTATATAATACTCGTATAAACTATTTTTATTTTTATAATCGATATGCATGGCGTACACGTGTACTGATAATACAAACCTTCAAATTCCACTATCATTTAAAGTAAAGATTAAAAAAAAATAGAAATAATACATTAATTCGTAGTGGAGACGGGACGATAACTACACGTAGGACTATATAGTAAGTCTACAAATGTCGTTACCCGTAAAACACGTTATATAGGAAAAAGTTAGTAAAATAGTGATAATTGAAGTAATTAAAATATTGACTTGAATCTTAAGGCAATGCTCAAATTCATAGTTGTGGTGTGTTGGTGTTTGGTTATACGTGTGTGTAAGATTAGGAATATCTTATTCGTGGATTTTGTGGATTGGAGCTAATAGGTGGATGTGACTTGGATATACATAATATCGGGATTAGGTTGCTTAATTATTCTAAAATAACGATTGATAAATGTGAACCGGTTGCCAAACACCAAACATTTGTTTGTGGTGATAATTGGTAACATAAATTTGATGTAGGAGTGTGTGTGCGTATATATATATATTAATGGAATAAATAGGGTTTCATTACATTTTAAAAAAAAAACTACCATGAATTATGGATTCATTCGTATGTTAAGTCATGAACCATAAGTTTTTTTTTTTTTTTTTTTCAATTACAACGTCAAGCTTTATTATTGGATAAACAATAATTGATATATTTGGTTTGATGTAGTCAATCAAATATGAGTGACACTCATGTGCACAAGGTGCAACAATACTGTTATATTATATGAAGTGATACTGTTATATTAATATAATAGTATCACTTCATATAATATAACAGTATTACTTCATATAATATAACAGTATCACTCATATAATATAACAGTATTACTTCATATTAACAGTATCACTCATATAATATAACAGTATTACTTCATATAATATAACAGTATTGTTGTGCACAGATTTAAATTCGTGCACCCTGTGCACAAAAGTTTTTGCCATCAAATATAATATCTATAAAATGTTTTTCACGAATACTTTCTTGAACAACAAAGACATATAAAAGAGATACAAAAGTAAAAGGAAGAAAAAGAAAAGGCAGGTCATCGTAAATGAAAAGTCATTGTTTAATAATTAAATCACCAAAATTCTTTATTTAGATAGTGATGTACCCATGATTTTTATTGAGGGGCAACTAATAAAAGAATAATAATAGTTTTAAGAATAAAATTATAAAATTTCAATAGTGTCAATGTAACATTATAAATTAACAACTAAAATCAATATCTTTATTACATTTTAACATGACCAAAAAAAAAAAATTACAATATTTATGTTGTATTTTTTCCTATTTTGAAATCATTGCAAGATACCTTCATTGCTAACATTTTCTATGACGTATAATTAAATAATTATTCAATAGTATATCACTCATTGGATTCAAAAGTGAAATTTGAATGATGTTGATTTTGAAACACTTTTTAATATTAGTACCGATATTTTTCATTATTTATATAAAAAGATAAGATAAAAATAGAATTATTAAATATCATTAAATTAACTTTATTGTTATACAAACTATAAATCAACATCTAACTTATCAACAATTGTAACTCAAATCTAACAATTCATAAAATAATAATCAACGATAATAATTCTTTACAATCACTTCATACTTTATGAAGCCAAAATAATAAATATATTATATATTCCATAATAATTGATAATTAAATAAATTAAAATATTATCATTAATCAATGAAAAAAAAAAATGAGTTTATACATATAAAGAATTACCTTAAAAAACTTAAAATTTAATATTTTTAATAAAAATTTGATAATATGCAAGTAAAATTAATTAATATACATATTTTTTGAATAAAAATATAAAAGTACCTAAAATAATTTTTTTTTTTTTTTTTTAATCTCTTAGGGGCCCAAAGCCCCCTTGCTCCCAAGTAGGCCCGTCACCAAAATCATGTGACAGAAATAAAAAAACATTACGAATGGTTGTCTATTATTTTTAGACTCATTCAAACTTGAAACTCAACAGTACACTAGAAATAAGACTGAAGTATAAAAAGTTTTACTAGAAACTAAGTCACGTTCATATATCTTTAGTTGCAAAAATAACTAACTCAAGTTGTTTGAGTATTCAATGTCATTTTATTTCGTGTTGAATGTCACACCCAATTTCTCCGTTTTATTCAATGTAAGAATATATACTTGTCATGGTAACCGTTTATTCTTTATTTGTTATTCTATCCATTTGAAAATAATTTTCATTTAAGATTATTTCATAAAATGCTATAGTACACAACATTTAATAAGTACAACTAATATTTCACTAAAGAATGATTAATACGTCTCGACAATAGAAAAACGACAAACAAATTTTATATTCTAAAACAATAATTATTTTGAGACGAAATATGTATATATTTATCATTTTTCCAAAACCATTTTAGATTTTCAAACGAGTATGCTAATAATGTTTCAGAATGTCTCTATAGTTCTATTCACTAAAAAAATAGAAAATATATATATATATATATATATATATATATATATATATATATATATATATCCCTCTCTCTCCCTCTCTCCCTCTCTCCTTGACTGGAACATCATTGGACCCGACATGATAAGAATTGAGTGCTCAAATCTAGAATTTGACTAATTCCATGAAATTATTGCCCCAAGAATCTTACCAAACCTAATTTATTTTCCCACGCCAATATAGAATTCCAAGGTTTAGAGATCATATTAATATCATCATAAAAAGGTCTGAACCAAGGGAGGTTTGATGTTGTTATCAAATATCATTGGATCGATCGTCTCTTCAATGAGTCTGGATCTTCTATCACATTTGGTATTATATCTTATGTTACATAATATTTAATAACGTCACATATTAATTAGTTATGTTATTGAATACACGTGACATGTGGTGATTGATTTGGAATAGAAGATGTAACACCAAGTGTAATAGAAGATGTAACATCAAGTGTAATAGAAGATCTCACTCCCTCTTCAATAAAGAGAAGATCCAAGTTCGAGTTTTTTTTTTCCATCCCTATTTACTTCGTGTCTAAAAAAAAAAAAGAAACATTTGAATTTAAAAAAGAAAAAAGAAGAGAAAAGTGTTGTGATTGTCTTTTCTGTATTAGGTTTTTATTTTTTTGTTAACACTCGTATATTTATTTTCTTTTAAAAATCCCATTTTTAGTATTCCAAAAATGAGTACAAATTGGTTATTTTGTATACATTATCTAGCTATTAAATGATTTCTGAATTTGTGTAAACAAAGTTAAAAGACGAATAAATTGAATGTGTGAGATTATTATTTAAAAATAAAAATATTATTCATGAGATGGGACAAAAAATCATTAGTTGATGTAATAAGATAACAAAGACTGCTTGTAACTTTCCAAGCTGGTCAAGTCTTCTTCGAATGCTTTCAAGAAATTGTTGGTCCCACTTTCATTTTCAGAGTACGATCACACATTTAATACCAATTGTTGAATTCTTCAAATGTAGTTGGTTGTTTACTTTCAAACTTTATTTACTTTGTTATAGAAATTTAAAAGTCTTTGATTTTCAGTTATACCAAGCTTTAAATAACTTTGATTTCTCAAGCATCAAATCAATATTGAACAATCTCGAGAGTCAAGTATTGAATACTTTGATACGCTACTACATGTTACAAAATAAATTATGCGAGCTAATTTCGACAACTTAACGATACAATCATAACTAAAATTGCAAGTATTGCCAAGTATTAATCACCTCATGGGATGATGATACATGTTCAGAATATGGTGCTGTTTCTAACTAATTAAAACTAACATACTATACATGATATGACTGTTCCTTCACATGAGAACATATTTGGTCAACTTTTCATGTGTAAATCGAGCATACAGATCACCAATTTACAGCCTTCTGATTAGGGTTCTAATTACATTTGATGTTGTAAGAATTAAAACGATACATTACAACTCAAACTTCTTTAATGCTCACTGAAGCAAAAAAGATCAGAGACAGGGAAAACTGATCAACGTTCTCGATTCTCTTTCACTCCGTCTAAAGTTACATCTATAGCCCTACGGCAATATGGGCAGTCTCCACAAGTTCGTACCCAGGGATCCAAGCAATAAAAATGATACCTATGCTTACATGGCAGACAAATCAGCTCGTCCCCCTCCAAGAAACTCTCGAGACATATGCTACACTCCCTTGATGCCCTTGACGTGTTATGTTCATCACTTTCCTCTGAGACAGAGTACACCTCAGCCTGTAAACAGCTCAGAGCCTCTTGAGTAAGCCCTGGAGGCCTCTTGCTTGGATGTTGACCAGTGGAATTGGTTGCTGGGACAATTGTAGCAAGCCATGCACGAGATGCTTCTGTTTCCCAATCTCCAGCATCAACGAGACTGAAGTCATCTCCTATTGCAACGTCATTCTGATGGCTGCTAGAAGAGCTACTGTTGCTACGCCTATATTAGAAATACCATAGTATTGGAATTAAAAAGCTACATCAAAAGCACATCATCTTTAGGGTATATAAACACTAATGGTATAATGAAGCATGCTCAAAAGAGTTGCAACTTAAGCCCCACCTTTCCTGTATAGGATAAATATCCGAACAGTAAACTAAAAATGTTGGGTCCTTCCAAACAGAATATTTGAGAAAATAAGAGTCATGAGCAGGATGACTAACAAGATAATACTGAAAAAGGTAAAGGAAAATAATTATTATTCAGAACTTCTATGGTTTGTGTTCAGTTGACAATTCGATTCTCAGTTATGCCAATTATTATGTGTTCAACATGTTCAAAGCACCTAATTGCTTATTATTATTTTTTACATTTTTGGTTGTGTGTGTGGTGGGGGAGCACAGAGCTTCATACAAATGAACTTACCCGTTACCAGAGAGAGTTACACCTCTCAATCTTTGAAAAAGCCTTTCTCTAGCAAGTAGCACAGGTCCAGGAAGCCTATCATTCGCACCAAATCTCAGCCTATCCTGTACATTAACATGACTTTCAGAGTGGCTAGTATTTCCTGAAGAAAATTGGTGACCAACTTCTTCAAGCCGAATTGATTCACGTTCCTGATCATGACAATGAAAGGAAACGAGGGTAAAACAAAAGTGTATGATTCAGAAATATCTCTCTGTTTAGAAATATTTACAAGGTAGATGGAAATATGCATAATAGAAATCAACTTTCAGAAGCACAAATAACATCCATATATGATTTGGCAAAATAAATTCAAATCAGTAATGCAACAAGAGAAATGAATAAATTGCACAGCTTGTCTTGACAGATGAGAAATTGTTTACACAGACAGCCTATTGGTTTGGTTTTGACAGTAAACATCTGCGAATATTAAACAAATGTAAAGCTACACATGAACAAACAAAAACATAGAACTTAAGAATCAAGGCATGTCGAGTAAAACCGAAAATGTTTTTTTAGATGGCACTAGAAATTGAGAAAGAATAATGCCGAACTCGTGTGTGAAAGTTGAATCTCAAACAAATTGATACAACACTTAAACGAAGTATCATAAAACAGGAAAAAAAAAAAAGCTATGATGAAGACCTTAGGCAGGCAAGGCAACTGAGTGTAAAAAGAAGTAAAGAGTGAACGTACAATTAGACAAATAACTGCTGATGCTAACAGTTGTTTAAAACCAACTTCTAGATTATTTGCAATTCAGTGCAATTAGCATAATTTAAACCCGGAACAAACTGAGCAGAATATGCAAGTTCATGGTCTGGTATCAAAGTGACATGAATCTACCAGAGTTGGTATGTTTCTTGACTCTAAACATACCAAGAAAAATACTCGTCACAAACATACCCAAAGTCAAGAAAATAACCAAGAAAATACCACTTGGAATTGGAAAACAATTACACATCATTCATTTCTCGACTCTTTTAACATAATTATCGATAATACTAAATACAGTCGAGCACAAAAGGAAAGTGGGAACCAACACTTCTATACCAGAATCAGTATATGGTGAATGCTAATCACATACTAACATAGCAAAATGAACATTCAATTGAAAGTAGGAAATACTGAAGGAATAGTTATTATCAAAGCAATTATCAATTTAAAAGTACATATGGAAAAAAATTAAAAAAATTCTAAGTGCAAGATAACCACCAGCTCTACCAACAGCTACAATCATTATGATATATATATATAATTATAATAATAAAAAATATAAATAACTCTCACTTGAGGTGGATGTGAAGGGCGATGGTGTGTGGGTTGCCTCGAGTGATGAACAGGGCGGCGCAGCGGGTCGCAGCCGTCGGGATCGAGTCGATTGCGGCGAGTGTGGTTGCCTCCGGTACCGTTGTAATGGCGGCTGCGGCGATTGGTCCGATCGGAAGGCGGCGGAGAACCCGAATCCGACCCGACAACAACAGATTCCGAATTCCGACCTAATCGAGACCGCCGCTGATAGAATAGCTCCGAAACGCTCGTCATGCAACTCCGACCCGCAACAGCAGATTACAGTGTCTCAATATGTATCCTGGTAAAGATTTATGGTATATTTATGCAAAAAATAAGCTGACAAAAATCCAAAATTCTCAAATACAATCCTTTTTCTGAGAAATTGCACAAATTTTAGCGAGTAAACATTCGATTAGAGAGGGAAATTTAGGGAAAATGGCGGCGGGGAATGCGAAGAAGGGAAAGTGCACGAACAGATAATTGATTTTTCTCTTGTTCTTTCCGTTTTATTCTCTGTTTCACAATTTCGTATTATCCATGCGTCACTTTTAAAACAGAACATAATTTTTGATAATTAATTTAAATAGTTAATTAAACGACTGTCAAAAATATCTTGTTTTATAATTATACATAGATAAAATATATAAATATTATACGATAGCATCATTGGATGTGGTGTGAATAATATAACAAAATTAAATTATATTAAACTTTGTTGAATGGACACATATGACATATCACATATATATTGAGTGGTGGTATGGAATTTCCGGTTTTGTCCTAATTTTTTTTGGATTAATGTGGCACCCCACCCTCAATCCACTTCAAACTTTCTAACAACTCTTGTACTAAATTAATTGGACTCCAATTTATTTATTGTCTTAAGAATAGTTTATATACTCGTGCTTAGTTTGGGTAATATATGTATACATATATATTATACTCATTTATACTTAATAAATATTGTTATAAATGGCTTTTGATATTTAGATTGATTTTATTATTGGTTAGGTGTGTAATTTGTCTCATATGTTCAACAAATTTATGAAAATTATATACTTTAATTGTATGTGATAGGTTAGTTTGTTTATCAACTTGAAATTTTCTTAAAAATATATAAAATGAATATTTATGGTATTAAAAAATGTTATGTTCATGTTATTTGAAAAATATAATTAGTTAACTGATATACCTGAATATGCCATTTCTTATACTTTAAAGACCTTAAAAGTAAGTAAAATTTTAAAGACATTTTAAATAGTCACTAATTAGTTTATTATGATTTGATAATTGGTTTAATTATAATAAGATGAAGTTAAGGACGATGGGCCTATGGGCCAAGCCCACGAGGCTAGGAAAGAAGACCAGTCTGCTTATTGATTGAATTGGGCAGCCCAGCTCACGGGTTCTGAATGACTATGAGAAGAAGTCAGAACCAGGCAGCCGCCTCTCAATTTTTTATTTTTTTTTATGTTAACTAATGTGAATTTTTTAATTGATCCACTTTATCTCCTAAATTATTAGTCCAATTAATTTTCAAAAATTTATTCCCATTTCAATAATATTTTTATTTTAATCAAGGCAACTTATTTATGCTATGAGTAGGAACTAGTTTTAAACGATGCGTGGAAAAGATAAGAGTAAATTTGAGTGTAACTAATGACCTTTGTTTTTTTAATAAAGTAGTGATAAGGTGTTGACAATAATAATAAAAAAATATTTAAAAAGACTAATTATATATATATATATATATAATATCATCGCAAATTCTCTTGTGCCTTAGGTGCACATATATAAGATATGTGTGCAATCCGGGTCGACCGACCCGGATCCGCGAGTTTTGGGTTTTTTTTTTTTTGATTTTATGTGTTGACCTTTATGTTATTAATTTTTGACCTTTATGTTATACTAGTATGACATTTATGTACAAATATAATAACATTTATATACTATAACTTAGTAAACAAATGAAGAATTTCACGGGTTTTTTTTATCAACATACTTTTATGTGATATTACTCATATCTTTTAATTATGTTAGTTGCACATTTATATATTACATAAATGTAAGAATATCTGTACATGAAGGCGACATGAATATAACATAAATGTGACATGAATATTACATATATATATATATATATAAATTGTGTTGAAATTTTTTTTCCCTAAATTATAGTATATAAAGGTAAGTATATTTGTACAAAAAAGTCACACTAATATAACATAAATGTAACATATAAATTATAAAAAAATGTAAAAAAAAAAAAAAAAAAAAAACTCGTGGACCTGAGTCAATTTGAATCGACCAAAATTGCATGTATAGCGAACGGCGAATGCACACCCGACCAACTCATATATCATATATGTTTGCATTGCATCAAAGGCTTTTTTTTTGGTCAAAAGAATTGCAAAAATAAGCAAACACACTCCCGCCATTAAAGGGTTCTCGTCAACTCTAAACGCCAATTTTCTCCGTTCATATTTTCCACGAAAACAAGCTAAAATGACACCCATTTTGGCTTTTATTACACACAAAATCTTCTGCAAATCCTTCAACATTCCATGTATTGAAATGACATCATCTGTTTGGTATCCCAACTCGATCATGAAACACAGAGGTAAAAGAGCTCTGGGCTCCGACACATACCTAAGATTGCCAATTGTTTTCTTTTTATGTTTCTGCTTCTTTCTCGCTGGCCTCTTTGGATCCATGATCTTATCTCAGGTATAAACCCTTTGGGCATTCTCTCTCTCTCTCTCTCTCTCTCTCTCTCTCTCTCTCTCTCTCTCTCTCTTGAATGTTGGCTCTTGTTTGCAGGATTTGAATAGGGGTGGATCTAGGCATAAATTACTGCAAGATTTTCGACATGAAGAAGATGAATTTATGGTTCATGGTGAAAGTGGAGAATCTTCTGTTAATTTTATTCCATTTCAGGTACATATTAAATGCCCAATTTCTTGGATCTTTTCATTTATGGAAATGTTCAATTACCTTGTATCTGGTTGATTGAAAAACGTGTTTTAAGTTGATTATCATTTGATGCATTGAAATCACTAATTATTAGGGCATGTTAGTTTGTAGTTTGAGATGCAATGTTATTTCAATTTACAATGATTAGGGGAAAGGGAATCATCAAGGTAGAGAAAAAAAACAGAAATCGAAGTTTTCCATGAAGTCGAGTTTAATTGATAGATCATGTACATTGAATGAATGGATTAATTTGGGATCGTTGATCTCTTCCTTCAAGATTGAGACGAGCCTATGGCTTTTGTCCTCTTTTAGGAAATGGAGATTTGGATCATATTTTTAAATAACAAAGTTTAGAGGATCAAAAAGCAATTCGAGTGACTCAAACATTTGATTTGGATGTTCACCTAAATGAAACCTTAATGCTAGTGCAGGTTTTGAGTTGGCGACCACGAGCTCTCTATTTTCCCAATTTTGCCTCTGATTCACAGTGCCAAAGTATGATAGAAATGGCTAAGAGTAAGCTTAAACCATCAGCACTTGCTCTTCGCAAGGGAGAGACTGTTGAGAGCACGAAAGGTGTCAGAACAAGGTATTTTCTAACATTATATTTTCTCATTCACAGATCTAAGTGATTCAATCTTTTTTCTTGAAATAATCTGCATCATAGGAAGACACATGTTTGGTGTGTGTTCTCCTGATGTATAGGCATTGACTGGGAAAGGCTGTTAAGAGCACGTAATAGAAGCGTATTTCTTACATTGTGTAATATTGGGTCATTAGTTGTCGGGCCAAGTCTCTATACCATCCACAGCATAAGCCCCTTGTTCAGTTTTGTTTCAAATTTTCAGTGACTTCTCTCCTTTCTTTACGACAAAAGCTGAATTTGAATGAATTGTGATTCGAGTAGTTCAACAGCTATATCTTTCTTCCTACATTAATAGTTGTATTTATGGTTGCTCAGAATTTATAATGGTATTGATCGCATATATTGGTTCTGGCATGTGCTATTCTACTTAAATTTTCGTTCAACAGTTCAGACACATACATTACTGCATCAGAAGATAGCAAAGGAATTGTGGACTTTGTTGAGGAAAAAATTGCTAGAGCCACAATGTTACCAAGGAGCCATGGAGAGGCAAGATTGGCTTTTCCTTATCCTATTCTATCCAAGGAAAAAATCTGATATCACTAATTACTGTAATATTGAATTATTGATCCCGAGCTACTTTGCAAATGCCTAACTTTTAAGAGAATGAACCAATCATGTATTTGGGTTTAGGAAGTGCAATGTTAGTTGCACCTGATTTCTTAGCCTGGCAGAATGTTGAAGGATTCAGTTTTCTATTACAGGTCATTTCTGAGATAGTCGCATATCACCATATTGCAGGCTTTCAATGTTTTGAGATATGAGGAGGGACAAAGATACGTTTCTCACTACGATGCATTCAACCCAGCAGAATATGGTCCAATAAAGAGCCAAAGGGTATATACTATATACTATCTGATCCCATCACTTGATTATTATAGTTAGTAGATAGGACAAGGTTACACATCGTGTTACAGATAATACGTGTTTAAGACGACCCTTACAAACTAATCAACCTCCACTTCAGATTGCTTCCTTCTTATTGTACTTATCTGACGTGGAAGAAGGTGGAGAAACCATGTTCCCATATGAGGTAAATCAGCATATCCATTCTTTTTCTGAATCGCTGCAAATACTTGTAGTTTTGAACAACGAAAACATCACTCATTGTAACATATGGATATCATGATTGCAGAATGGCTCGAACATGGACTCAGGATATGATTATGAAAGGTGCATAGGTTTGAAGGTGAGGCCAAAGCGAGGAGACGGGCTGCTGTTCTACTCCTTGTTTCCAAACGGAACAATCGATCGGGTAATTGCATACATTTTCATATCTTTCCTTTGCCTGACAAGAGATATGATGACATTAAAATTAGGACAGAAAGAAAACACTTTAAAGCATCATTGGGTTGTAATCACAGTGTCTTGTAAACTGCAGACTTCTCTTCATGGAAGCTGTCCAGTGGTGAAGGGGGAGAAATGGGTGGCGACAAAATGGATTAGAGACCAAGAAAATGAGTGATTTCTTTATTCTTGGTTTAAGTTTGAGACAACTTAAATTATGATATCCAATGGTAATAATATCAGAAATAATTTCTCTATCATAGGACAATGGTGTCACAGTGTGAGGGAATTCGTACTTCTACGAATAATAATAATAATAATCTGTTTGAAGGGGAACATGATTCTATAAATAGATGAAGGTTCTATACAATATATTATATTTTTTAATTAATGAATTGATGAATAATGTAATCCAAAAAAATAATAATGATAATAATATTATATATGAATGTGTTCGCTATATTTTAAGTCGAAATTGACTCGCTAAATAAAAAGTCAACTCAAACTCTTGGATTCAATTTATAGAGTGAACGACGTCGTGTCCATCAGGTTTCACAGTATGTATCCTACACGCGATCTACTGGATACTCACTTTCCACTCGACCGTTGCAAACCAAAATATTCGTCCTCCAACGGATAGTTTCTTCTTCACATCACAAAAAAGGAAAAAGAAATACAAAAAACAATTATAACTCTTCTGCTAAGATTTCTTCATTCCAAATTTCAACAACCACTCTCTCTCTCTCTTCTTTCCGTTACTTGTGCGAATTTCTCTGACATTAATTCGCGAAAGGATTATCTGCAATTCAATTTCTTTTCTGCTGCCAATTTTTTGTTAGAAATAGAAAATCCGTTTAGTTTAGTGATCGTAGAATTGAGAGATAGAAGAATGGATCTTGGTTGTATTGATATGGGTTGTGTTGAGAAGAAGAAGAAAGAGAATTCTGTTGAGAAAGAGAACAGTCCAAAAGAGTCTGTGATGTCTGCTTCTAAGCTTGGAAAGGTATAATTTCTTCGTTTGTTGTTAATAATTAGGGCTTTTGGGGGGGGGGGGGGGTTGGTTTCCTTTTCATCTAATTTCTAATTAGGTTTTAAGTCCTTTGATTTCTTGAAATGTGGTTTAACTTTTTTTTTGGTTTAATGGGTTGATTTTGATAATAATATAATGAGTTTTGTATTAGTGAGTTGAATTGTTAAGTTTCTTGCTCTGGAAAATGGTTGCTTCTGTGAGGGAAAATAAATGACAAAAGGAAACAAAGAAATTAGGATATTTTGGAGATTATGGATTATATTAGTTGTAACCGGAGATATGCTGTAAATCAGCAGGTAGGTCGTGCAAATTAAGTGTGGATTTAAACCAGGTGTACCATCACGAAGTGTAACATATCATGTGTGTGTGTGTGTGTGTGGATATTGATAGAGAAAGGGATCATGTGATTAGGAGTGTGATATTGAATGTGATTTTTTGTCATCTTTTCTTTCCTTCAAAGCATTATGTAGCTTGGCTTCTAAAGTTTGCAAATCTTGAAAATGAGAGTTCAGATTGAGAAAAGAATGTTAAATGTGTATATTCTGAATCAAGCAGTCATTGTGGGGTGATGTGGCGTTAGATTTTACAAATGTAAATTTCCTTTGCTGTTTACATATTATTTAGGCAGGTTAATAGAAGCTATGGATCTTTCATTGAATGGATTCTTTAATTGAATGAATGAGAAGAGTTCTGAGTAGTTCTTGATTTTGAGCTATATTATGTTGTATTACAGAATAATAAAGCAAAGGATGTTATGCGATCTAGCTTAAGTGCTTTGAACAAACTCACATCCCAAATCACCAAGCCTCCTCATCGTAAAACTTCTTCACCCCTTAATTGGTTCCCTCGGAAGAAGGTGGAACCATATTTGAAGAGGAAAATAAAAATGCTTCAGGTATGTAACATAAATAGGTCCATTTGCTGATAAGGTTATATTTACAGACAAAGGTATGATATGGATTGGCTCTTGATACACAGGAAGTAGATGGAATGAGTTTAACACTTGATGAAACTCTCGGTGATTCAAATCCTCATTATTCAAGAGTGCTGAGAGAAAAGATGGCAATAAGAGAAGCTGCAGAAAAAGCAGTGGAGGCTCGAAAGGCTGCTATGGTGGAAGCATCCTGGTGTCGTATACTTCAAGCAGCCCGGTAAATAAACTGTCTATTGATATATTTATATATGTATCTATACAGAATGTTATTGTTTGCTTAACATAATCATTTTCCTCTAAAAGGATTGAAAGTAAGGAGGCAGAAGCCCAGCTTTCTAAAGCAGAAATTTCTGCTTCAGAAGCATTTGAAGCTGCAAGGGCCGTTGGGGTGATCATGAACGAGATACCAGACTCTGCACAAAACCAATATATTACAGAAACTATGTCTGCTAAAGGAGGATCAAATACCCATGCCATTTCAGCAACTTTTGAAACTGCATTTGAGGTTGATAAACAAGTAGCTGCTGCTGTTAAAGTTGCTTTTATTAAGCTTGCAAACTGCCCTTCCATAGATAAAGATGAGTTTAAGGAATTGTTGCGCAAAATCAGTGAGAACCCTGATACAGACGAAAACTATAATGACTTGTCGGGGTTCACTTCAGAATGTGAATCTGATGCTGGTTCAGAGATGGAAACTGGCCTAGATAAGGATTGTTTGAAGAAGCACAAGAAAAGGCAGGAGATGGATAGGTTCAATATGGCCAATATTGTTGATGTGATGCTTGGTAGACTTCAATGTTTAAAAGAGGATGAACTCGCTTCTCTTGCCACTATAGTCGCAACAAGTGGTCTCAGTGCTGCATTGGCTGAAACGGAGAATAGCAAGCAACATGCTGCTTTAAGCTCGAGCATTCAAAATGCCAAGAACCCTTGTCCGAAGGTCTCAAAAAGAATGTCTGTAAATGGTGGGAGGACTGCAAGAAAAGCTGATGCTGCTGAACTTCCTAGCCTAGACAAGTTTCTGGTCAAGCGCTTGACAAGACTTGAGCGAGAGCTGCTAGAAGCCAAAAAAGCGAGGAAAAATGAGGCTAGTGAGGGAAGTGAACCAAAGCTAGATGATGTAGCTGATGGTGACAAGCTTCCTTCTGTCGATGATACGAGTTCAAGAACTGAAGTAAAGATCAAAGATGACACCACGATTCCTGATTTGGGAAGTGTGCTAATGAAGCATTCTTCAAAGCTTGAGAAAGAAATTGAAGAAGCAAGGATGAATGGCAAATCATCTGAAATTTACAAGAAGAAGTGTGCAAAACAAAATGTTGCAGATGTTCCTAGTCTCGATAAATATTTGGTGAAACACTTGACAAGACTTGAAAGGGAGATCCAAGAAGCTAGGAACAGCAACAGATTGGAGCCAACTGGAAACGCAGAAACAACGAATTCAGAAGAGACAATCCCTTTTAGTTCTAACGTGGATTCAGAAGGTAAGGAAAATATGAACCTGAACAAAATGGAGTGTAGAAATATCAGCACAAACATTTCTCATGAAGATGCATCATCAAAGACATCAGAAGACCAGAACCGTAAGAGGAAAGAAGCAGAAACTAAGGTATTCCCAGAATCAGACCATAACCTGCCAAGAGGAGGTGCCATTGGAGTGCAGAAGAAGCAATGTAAAGATGGAGGAAATTACGAAAGCTTAGACAAAGTATTAGTAAAGCACGTCTCAAGACTGGAAAAGGAGAAATTGGCATTTTGCGGTGATGATCAATTGCGAGTAAAACCAAAGCGAAAAGACATGTCCAGAGAATTGGAAAGCGATGAAGGCAGTTTGGACCAGGTTCTCGTGAAGCACAAGTCACGGCTAGAGAAGGCTAAAATGGCAGCTTCTGAGGAGCAACCAGATAATAGCACCAGACATTCGGTTTCCCGTAGACAAGCCAGAGATAAAGAGTTGGAGGCAGCATGGGGAGGCTTGAGCCTTGGAAACTCGATACGCCCACATGTCTCTAAACTTCAACGAGAGAAGGCATGTATATAATCTTTTGCATCATTTTCTAATGTTTTGTTATTCATAATATTATCAAGATTAGTGCTAATTGTGACATGCTCAGGCTGCTTGGCTTAAAGCCGAAGAAGAGGAGAGGAACAGAGAAGAAGCAACTGAAGAGGTATGAACTGAATGAGGTTGCAGTTTTTGCCATGTTTTAGCAAAATAATAAGCAATATTTGATTTAGCTAAACTTCTTCGCAGTTTACAAAACTGCGAAAAGGGAGCTAACATTGTCTTGTTTCAACTTATTTACATTATTTTAATGCTTCTTCGTCCTTCTCTTACTCTTACATGTATGTATATGAAATGTTCACTCGAAAAGTGTAAAATTTGCATATAATTTACTTTGAATGCTCAGTATATGATGTATAACATATGTGAAATATTTTAGAGACAAAATATTTTAGTAAAAGGCCCCCTATATCTGCAGTTGTCAGTGAGAAGAAAATGATGTAAATATGTTTCAAGGGGTCCACTGCAATCGCTGTGGGCTCATTGTCCACTTGCTTCTGATGGGCCCAGTTAACTATCCATCTTATGGGCCCTAAAATTTGATCCACAAATCTTGTCTTAGACAGAGGAAATTGGGAAAATTAGTATTCTATTCTAATATTTCCACAATGTATTAGGCTAATTTTTGTTTTAAGAAATTATACTTTTTTCCCCAAAAAATAAAGAAGAGAGATTTTTATAGCTCCCCTAAAATATTTAATAATAATTACTTTATCAAATAAAATATCATATATTCTGGAATATCTGCTATAGTGTTTTTTTTTTAAACATTGACAATTGAAAATCTCTCTCACCCACCGTCAACGATAAATTACGTGTGAAAGCCGTTTAGATTGATAACGCATTTAATACTTTTTTTTTCTTTTTACCAACAAATACAGTCAATGCCATCCACAATTCTATACAATTTCCAACCTGAACGGTTCATATTTGACTTGACTTCCAAAGACTTATCAAGAACAATAATATGTTTTTTAGTTTATTATTTCTTTAGAAAATTTATCCCACTTACCACGAAAGTGAATGAATTGGACATATACAATCTCAGAAATACCTAATTTTGACAGTGATATATAAAAATATATAATAATTAAAATTGGAGTTTACTCTTAGAAATGGAAAACAAAACTGAAGTAGAGAGAGAGAGAATCTGTAACCACCTATGCAGAGTGCAATAATAAAGATGGGAAGAAGAGAAGAAGTACATTTCAGCAAACACAAGTGGACCCCACATGGCTCCTTTCTCGTCCCACTACCTTAAGCGTGACTTTTACTTCTTCTGAATATGTTGGTACAATTATTACAATACTCAATTATCAGAATCTTTTCTATTTTCTCTATTTATATATGTATAACTAATTTTCTTTTATTAAAAATTTCAACCAATCGTTGGCATTTCATCCAACATTGACTAGGCTATCCAGTCTCCACTGCTGTCCCCACTTTCTCCCTCTTCTTCTCTCTCTACTCACATTTTTCCTTTCCCATTTCAATCTTTTTGTATTGTATTCAACCACCTCTCTCTCTCTCTAGAATGGCTTTTCCTTCTATTCTCTACTTTTTCATCCCCTTTCTCCTTTCCTTTTCTTCTGCAATCTCCACAAATTTTGAAGGTAATTGAAGTTTCTGGCTGTCCAAAGATTGTTCTTTTATTCTTGAATTTTCAATTTTGTGTTTTTCTTAAGCCAAATTTTGAAGGGTTTCTTCTTGATTGAATTTATGGAGAGCCCATTTCAATTTAATTTATTTTTGTTGCAGGAAATGCCTTGCATGCTTTGAGAACCAGACTTTCAGACCCCACAAATGTTCTACAGAGCTGGGATCCAACTCTTGTAAATCCTTGTACTTGGTTTCATGTCACTTGTGATTCTAACAACCATGTTGTTCGCTTGTAAGAATTTATTTATTTAATTATTTGCTACAATTTTAGTTTCCTTTTTTCTTTTCCCTTGTGTTGTAGCCTCTTTATAGTTGGATCTTTTTAAGGATGTAAAATCACCGCTTTTAATACTTTTTTTAATTTAATGTCAATTTGATTGTAGGGATTTGGGCAATTCTAACATTTCTGGGAGCTTAGGTCCAGAGCTAGGTGAACTGAAGCACCTGCAGTATTTGTAATACTCTAAACCCTTTGATCACTTTATGAATTCTGTTTCTCTTAGCTCTTCTTGATCATACATTTTGTGTCTCATAAGTTAACTATAGTTAACATTACTAATTTTTGGTTTACATTTTGTTATACTTGTTACAACTAATAGTCACTTTTCATAACTTTTTTGATCCTTTATTACTCATCTATCATCAATCATTGTGCATAATTCCAGTTCTCATTTCTTCACAATGCATTTGTCTATTTTGGAATCATGCTTAGATGTTGAGCACACATTTTGTGTCCATTAGTTTTTATGTTAAATGATGATGTTCACATCAAAAATGGAATAAGGGAACAAAGTGATGTTTTTTCAGGCACTTTAAGCTATTCTCAGTAACTGATCAATGCTAAAGATCTAAAATTTACGCTCTTCTTAGCCTTTTTTTTTCCCGGGATTTACTCATCTATCATCGCTTATTCAACAAAATTTGATGTTCTTGTGTCTTTAGTATTACTAGTGTGATGATTAAAGGGATAAATCTTGCATTGATTACAGGGAACTTTATAAAAACAACATAGGAGGAAAGATCCCCAAGGAGTTGGGCAAGTTGGAAAAACTCGTTAGCATGGATCTTTATGGGAACAAATTCAACGGGAAGATACCAAAGTCCTTTGCTAAGTTGAAGTCTCTTCGATTTCTGTGAGTATAAAACAACTCATTTTACTTGAGTTAAGAGTGTCGTTACTTGAATTTCAAGTTGCTGAACTAATGGTTTTAACTCACAGACGGCTAAATGACAACAAGTTAACTGGATCAATACCGAGAGAGCTCACCACTCTATCAAACCTCAAAGTTTTGTAAGTGATTTCTCCTCAAATTTCTATGCCTTTTGATAATGAGAAACAACATGAATATTGGTCTCAAGTTTAAATTTTGAATGCCTGCAGTGATGTATCCAATAATGATCTTTGTGGAACAATACCAGTCGATGGCCCGTTTGGATTTTTCCCTATGGAAAGGTATATATACTCATTTCTTCTTCTCATATGGATTATTTGATATGCATACCAGTTGAGGCATTTAATTCATTGCATAATCCAATCAAAATTAATCTGAAATTAGCCAGATAAAAAGCTTCCATTGCTAGAAAAGATTCAATTCCACCAGCATTTTATATAAACATGTAATTATTTGTACAAATGCTACAAATAAAGCTCAGAAAGGCAGAAATCTTGATTGATTTACATTCCTTTTATCCACATTCCAAGTTCAATTTTTTCATTATGCATAATCAAATCTACAATTTTGCAGTTTTGCAAACAACAGGCTGAACGGGCCCGAGCTGAAAGGGCTGGTGCCTTATGACTTTGGATGCTAAAGAGACATATATTAGTTGCAGAAGAAAGAAGATAGCATAAGAAAGTACGAGTTTATTTACGTTTCTATACTTGTATTACCTATCGTCACACCTGGAAACTGAGTTATACCTTAAACTAGAGACTATGTATCATCAATGCAGCATAAATGGCTTCACATTGAGTTATGTTAATGAAACGAAAACCTTAGCTTCTTCGTCTTGAGTACGATTCTGATATTTTGTTAAAAAAAAGTATCAGGTCTATACACCCCTTTGTTTTCACGCACGTCTCACAAAACACACTCTATGAGTTGTAGCCTTAAAGAGTTCATTTCATTTGATTATTAAGTCTAAAATGATTATTAAGATGATTTCACAAGGAAGTGTTTTTATTTTATTTTTAATTTAGCTTTTCTATCAACGATGCCTTTTAATTTTTTGTTTTTACCCTTTGTACTTTCATTTTTTTCTGATTTTTGCCTAGTACTATCATATGTACAGTTTTTGCTCACTGTAATTTCATTCTTTTTACCTTTTTTACTTGAAAAAAAAAAAGAATAATGGATAAAAAAAAAAGGCTTAAAAAATACATATAGTAAAATTGGAAAAAATAAAAAAAGCTAGAAAATAAAATAGGAAGCAAAAGTACAATTATTAAAATATGCGGGTGTCAAGTGCAAATTTTAGAAATTGATAGGCCGTTGGGTATGTCGATAGCAAACAATGTTTTTAATTGGAGGCTGATTTGGTGGGGCCCGCACACTTAGGTGTTAGGTTAGAGGACACGTGTTGGAAGATGGTGGGTGCTGACTCACAAGAGGTTGTCCAAATGCGTGGAACTCAATTTTCAAAAATAAGACCCGACCGACATCTTGACCCGAAAACTTCAACTACTCGCGCCACGAAACAAAATTCTAGAAATCATCTTATTTCAATTTATCATTAAAAAAAAAAAAAATTTCTTCTTTTTTAGTTTCAAAACAAATATTGCATTTAACAAATATAATTTTTTAATTTATTATACGTTTATTTGTGTAATGATTTTTTCTTCAATTTTAACCCTATTTTGTTCTTTTAATAAAAAAAAATTTGAAATTAGAATTATAAATAAACTGTCATGATATCGACCACACTCGTGAAATACGGGATTATGGGTCAAAAATTTGAAGTAGAATTGGAATAAAAGACCTTTCTTTTCCGTACCCACACAAACCTCCCATTTTCGTTAAACCTCCCACGACGGAGTTCTGCCGCCGGAATCCATGGCCGCCGCATTATTCAGGAACGGCCTCGTCAAACCTCATTCCGGACGCCATTCCTTATACTACTCATGGCAAAGGAGCTTGAAATACACCATCTCCGACCACGGCGCTAAGCCGAGCAACGCCGGAATTGGACTCCGCCGCCTCATGCGGCTTTCCCGTTTCAAACACTCCGATCACCGGAAGACCAAGGGCATAGAGTTTCCCACTCCGACCACGATCTCTTCGACGGCATCATCGTCTTTCCAGAAATTTCCGTTGGTACGGTGGTATTTGTGCATGCTCAACAACCGCCCCATCGCCACCAAATGCACCACCGCCGCTCTCATTTATACCGCAGCCGACATTACCTCCCAGGTATCGGAAGATGATAGTAGTAAATGAGAACAGATACCGTTTTTTCTTTGATGAACTAGAACCCTATTTTCCTTGGAATTTGGTACGGAAATAGTTACTTTTCTTGTGTTTGATTAAATGCCATTTGAGATTCAATGAATGAATTCATTGTTGCAGACGATTGTGGGGGAGATTGAGCAGTATGAATTGATGAGAACTCTGCGGATGGCTGGATATGGTATGGTGATATTGGGGCCTTCATTGCATTATTGGTATAATTTTATGTCCAGAATTTTTCCCAAACGTGATGTTTTATCGACTTTGAAGAAAATAGCGTTGGGGCAGATGCTTTATGGCCCTGCCATGACTGTTGTCTTCTTCTCTGTCAATGCTGCTTTACAAGGTATTATGATTGTCTTCTTCTTGCTTTAATTTGTGTTCTATATGTTTTAGAACTAAGTTTGCTGTTGGATTGATGGCTTTGAGGATGAATTTTTTTGGGGATTTGGGTGGATTTGAAATCCATTTGACTTCAAATTCTTAGATATGAAACTCATCAATCCAAACACAACCTAATGCTCGGGTTTGAGGGTCTTGAATGTGATTGCAATATATGTTGTTTTGGTAGGATTTTTGTAATTATGTAAATGGGAATATGGATTCTACTATTATACTAAACTCTGTAACCTATCTTTGATTGTTCTTATGTTATGAAATGTTATACTAAATTTTTTTGTTTATACAATAGAATTATATACTTAGTAGATGCAACATGGATGCATCTTGTTCTGCAGGGGAAAAGAGATTTTGTTTTCTTTTTAACAAATGGCCTGCAATCTACATTGATATTCTCAGGTGAAAGTGGTTTAGAGATTATTGGTCGATTGAAACGTGATTTGCTCCCTACAATGATTAAAGGTGTATTGTATTGGCCAGTTTGTGATTTCGTGACGTTCAAATTCATCCCTGTTCAATTACAGGTGAGGCCTCTTCTCATCTGATCATTTAGTCATGGGGATTTCTTTGTTCATAGATGAAACTCTGTAAAATGTTGCTTACTGTTTTCTTGGTTTAAATCTTACAGCCACTTGTAGTCAACTCATTTTCATACCTATGGACTGTTTATATGACTTACATGGCAAGCTTAGAAAAAGTTAGTTTGAGTTGAGAGGTTCGTTCGTTGCTGCTTAGTGAATACAACCCGCCAGAAGAAACAGAGAACGACAAAGGAATCGAATTCCTCACTGTTTGTGCGGAGCTATTGACCCCCAAGTTCTTTACAGAAACTAGGGATGAATGTAATGAAGTTGTCTTTTCCTTGTATACATTTACTCTGATATTAAAAATGTAACTAGTTCTTCGAACAAGTATCTCATTCCTTGTGGATTGTACGCGATTCTTACAGTTTGTCCAGGAAACTATCGCGATTAGCAAGTATTCGATCCTTCAGTTTTGTGCTACATGAATAAACTTAACATGAAATCATATCTAATCAATGTTCAAGATTTTGATTAGAGCGGCTTAAACAGAAGAACATAAAACAAAAACGTGTTCCAAATATGTACCAACAAAAATCAGATCAGCATTTGCTGAAATTTAACAAAATGAGATGTTTTAGCAAAAATCAGACACAATATGAATAGCCTCGACTAAAGTTTTCTCGTACAACACCTCAAATTTTAGTCACATAATCTGAAGAGAGGGGCTATACATGCCCCAACAATTGTACTTTTAAGCACAATGAACATGAAATGTAACGAAAATGACAGGAATAAATTCGATAAACCTCTGGTAACAGCTTTCAGCTTTCAATCGTTTTCTAGAAATACAACCAATACGCAGTAAGAGGGAGAGAATGCTTCATCTCCTTAGAAATTATATGGTACACAGGTGAAATTTGAAAAATCATATCAACTCTAAAGACAATAAAATGCTAAACAATATTATGAGTAAGTTGCTTATATAGATCATCTTCCCCATCCTAGCAACTAATGCTATTAAACATCTACCTATACTATATGCATGCAGCCAGTACCTTGATTTCCAGCATGTTCATGAGCCATTGGCCTTCGCTTATTTCCTCAGGAAATTACAGTGGATACACCATGTTAAATCTGGCAGTCGCTTTTTGGGCAAGGTGTGGGTAGTTTAATCAATTGAATTGACTCAATGTTTCCAAGTTGTGTGCATGCAGCTTACTCCTCTGAAGCATAATGGCAGATCTTCTCAAGCTGTGTTGACCAATCTTCCCCAAGTAAACGAGGATTAGACTCCATTGCCACACGGAAATCAAGCATACTCACTTGTGAAGAATTCTCAGGCAATGCGCCGTTCACTCTAGGTGTCATTGGTTGAATTGATTGTCTCCCAAGATTATTCTGATATGTACACTTCGATGAAGCAATACTTAAGCACGGCTCAATCAATCTCTTCAAAAATACATCCAAGCTGTTATTTAACAGGTTGGCACAGTCCATCGAAACTCCAATTCCATCCGAAGCCAACTTCTTCTCCAAATGGCTCCTTAATGATCTCGTGTCAGGCAACTCACGACTATATTCACAAGTGTTGGCAAAAGTATTATCTTTATAACCGCACCTAACAGCCTTATTACGAGTGCCAACCGTGTTGATTGAAACTCCGAAAGGAGCAGTAACAGGGCTCCAGTTTTGTGCAGCCAGGCTCCCAGAAAACTGTTCAACCTCTTCCCCATCTTCCACCGATGCAAAATCAACTGGAGGTCTACTGCAAAGAGAATGCAATTCTGTGGCACTCTGTTGTTCTTGAGTTCTTGTGACCATTTCCTCACACGTAATGCTCGGGCTCTTGCCCAATGGCCCGAGTGGGCTTGGACGATCCCTAAACTTACGATTAACAGGAGACCTACACTTGCGAGGAGACTGAGGAAACGTATCGCCATAGAGAGATTGCAGACAATTCATCTGGTAACCATTCGCTACTTTAACATTGAGTCCTTCAACTTTACGAGCTTTCCTAGGCGGGATTTTAGCTTGGCAGGCATTTTGGATAATGGAACGAATAAGCCTATTGTGAAGAGAAAGGTTCTCTCTCCCAATTGTCTGTATGCAGCTCCTATCAAACTCGGCCTTGCCAATCTTCGAACCCAGAAATCTTTTCAGCTGATCGAAGTACTTTTCTGCTCTCTCATGCCCAATCCGTTTATAGATAAATTCTTTCAGCTCCAACGTGTCCACACGAGTAAAATGATGGCTCGCCACCATTTTTAGCTCAAACTACATTTGCATCCAACAGATAGATCTCAATCAGTATACCAAGTTCATTAAAAACAACAGTTGCATTCACAACTATAATCTATAACATAAACGAACATGAATAATCAACTCCACAGCTTGAGACGCTAAAGGAACATAACCCAGATATGGATCAGCTCAATTAAAGACTTTGAAAGCTCAATTCTGCTCAAATATAAACAAGATCAAATATCTATCGCTTGAAAAGTAATGTTAAATTTCCCAACTTTGACGAACAAAAACCTCAACTTTCCTAACCAAACAGTGACGAATTGTAACATACATCATTCGACAGGAATTTCCTCATAAATTAACTTCTCAAAAAACAAAATTAGAAAAATGCAGAAGTAACTCCAGAATTGCAGTAATCAATCCAATCCAAACCCATTAACATCAAAATAAAACAAACCCACAAACCAATTGCTTTCGAGAGCCGAAAACACCGACAAAACAATTAACAATCTCAATTCAGAAACTCGACATTACGACGACGAACGAAAACCCCAGAAATAGAATTGAATTATCGACGGCAATAAATAGAGAAGAGAGAAATCGGACCTAGGTTAGCAGAGCAGATGTCGAGGGTGGGGTTTACTTTTCGTCGAATTTGGGTCCCCAATTTTGATCGACGGCCGGTGTACTTTTCAGAGTTCAATCTTTCTGTGCGTAAAATCCAAATTGAGGAACATAACAAAGCCAAACACGGAACAACTTAAGTAGCCTTAGCCCCTTCTAACAGACCGTACGATGGTGCCATTGTTTGATGTTAGGGATTTATGTTTTGGCTAAGAACCTAAGGCCGTGTTTGGCTTACGTCTTTTGGAACCCCAAGGCGCCCAATGGCGCTAAAGTTTTTAGGACAACGTCTTTTATGACCTAAAACTAAATCTTTGTAATATATATATATATATATATATACTAAAACTCCAAATTAAATGATTAACTACTTTTGTTTTAAGAATGAGTCATTGTACTTTTGGACCTGCAACATGAAGTGCTCAACTAATAGCAACATGAATTTCAGTGTTTGGAATAGTTTTAAACTCAAGTCAAAAATGAATTAATGTTGAAAATTAAGCGTTCATATAGTTCAATAATTATATTAAAGACATAATGTTCAAATCTATTTATATTGAGATTTTGGATGTTTGTATTCTTTTTTTCCATGCAAGATCCTCTCTTGGTCTTTGGTGATATCCTCTTGGGACTTGTTAGTTTTGTGATCTCTATACAAGTTTTTTGGGGAATCTCGTTAGTTAGGAGATTTCATCTTTATAGAATCTTCAACTATATGATAGTTGCAGCTTCTTTTAGATTCTAATATTGCATGTTTTACGTTCAAGGATGTGATGAATTTTTATCTAGTTGTCGTAAGCTATTTAGGATAAACCAACAAAATCATAGTCATGATAAGTATGACATCACCGAATGAATGGTTCGCTCTATATTGTATATGTATTTAATATATTGTGTATGTTCACGCTAAACTGGTCGAATCAGTGATACAATAATAAATATGTAGAATAATGGTGTATTTATTTCAAAACCATAAAATGAGTACTTGATTGGCTAATAAATACACATTACATTAGTAATTAGGGCCCGGCTATCCGCACCCCATTTTTTTCTAAACACACCCCAGTTTTTTTATTTTTTATTTAAAAAATTCAAAAAATAACAAAATTACAATTTTATCATTTTGCAAAGAAATGTGTTCTACTGGTGGTCGAACACAAAGAAGTGTGTTCGACCAACCAGAGTTAAACGGGTCCCAAATTTGTTGTTATTTTTTCGTTCTTTTTACACGATTTCACACGATTATTATATAGTTTGTTAACTTATAAAATGGTTTTTCATACGTTATCCCCTTATAAATTTAAGGATTGAAAAATAATAAAAATAAAAAAATAAACAGAAGGGAGAAGCAAGCAGACGGCAGGAGAAAAATTTTCAAAATTCAGTTTTTTTTTTGAAAAGGGTAAAATTGGAATTTTACTATTTTTTTAATTTTTTAATCTTTTTTTTAAAAACTGGGGTGTGTTTAGATAAAAATGGGATGCGGATAGCCGGGCCTTTGTAATTAACTATTTGACTGATTTCTTTAGCAATTAATCTTTGATTACTAACAATAAATAGTATTGCCATATGGAAAAGGTGAATTAGCACCCAAAACTCCTTAACAGAGACCATTTGCTTGTAAATAAACTTCCAAAAAGTACAACATCTATGTAAACATATCACATCATTTTACATAAACTGCCTTCCTACTCCAATTTCATAACATCCTCCGGTGAGATTTCGGACACGTGGCTGGTCCCGGATGCCGGAAAATCTACTAAAAGGCGACGAGATTCTTCATCGGTGACCCCTTCCTGCTCTTCTGACAAGATTGGATGTTCTTCAAGATCATCGATTTTCTTGGGAAAATTTTCAAGATTATTACCAAACTGTCTTGCTGAAACAGTATCTGTGTCAAACTTGATCCACTTTTGCTCCTTTGCATGGATTAAGGCAGGATATAGAACAAACCCCAGCATGATTACAATGCCACTAACTATAAACGTCTTTAGGGACGCTAGACACATGACTAAAACGAGCAAGAACATGGGAGGTAGACATAGCATGGTTGCACCGAATGTGTTCAATGGGACTTTGTAAGGTCTATGTAGATCCGGCTTCTTTATTCTTAGTTTGATGAAAGCTGCAAACTCGAACAGCATTCCAATGGCGTAGAGGAAGTTGAGGAATTCGAGGATTTCTTGAAAACTCATCCATGATAAGAGTATCACCCCACTTGCTGAACACAGAATGCTGAATGTGGGTGTCCCGTATTTTGATCTGCAAAGTTGTACGTTCGTTAGAAAGGTGAAAACACGAGACTTTTCATGATTGATTCCAAAAAATGTTAATCTGATAGAATGAATGATCTGAGCATTATGAACAGGACTAGTTCAATAATTAAACAACCCATTATAGCAAACAAAATTCCTCAGCACGAGATCATGCAAACAACCAAGAACAACAAGTACTGAAATATGAAGACAAAGTAATAATGATTAAACCTCAATGCAAAGATAGAAGGAAGCAAGCCAATCTCGCTCATGCCCAGAAGCTGGAACGAGTCGCTGCTCATTTCAGCTTCGAACAAGCCCATGTTAGACAATGCAGCTGCTGATTGGATCCACCATTTCAACCAAGATCCACCTATCAAAGCTCCTATTTGAGCAAAATAACCATCACTCCAATCACTTGGATCCGTGTCCACGGCTCCAGTGCCAGCGAGTAATGGAACTAAGTACGAACAAACCACCACAACCACGGCTCCAAACAACGCCTTCGGAAACGTGCTACTTGGATTCTCAATCTCCCCAGCCAATGTACTAGCATTATCCCAATAGTTCAGATTCCAAAACAGGCTATTAAAGTAACCCCTCCATTCTACCTTCTTATAATCCACCACAAGCCATCTTCTAGGCCTAATACGAGGAATCGACAAAAGCCCCATAACAAGAAATGGCATAAGGGAAAAACAGGCAAGCAAAACAGCTGAAAATCCCACAATATGCAAGCCTCTGTAATTTAGGTATGTTAATGAAACAGTGATCCCTAAAAGGGCAGGAATTCTTGCAATCATGGTGTTAAATATTGGGAATGAATGCTTCAGATAATCAAGAAAGAGTACCGGGTAAAGAGCATTATCCATAACCCCACTAAACCATTTCCAGAAGCCTTCTTGGAATCCCCAAAATGGGCCAAAAGCTGATGAAATCCAGATCACATAGCCGCCATTTTCGGGGAAGCTTGTGGCGAGCTCTGCTGTGATTAGGGCTTCTGGGACGCTCCAGAAGAGAGGGAAAATCAGGAAACCTAGGAGAGAGAGAAGTGGGCCACCACCTGCTTTCACAGAGTCTTCTACCCCGAATGGACCCCCTGAAACCTCGTAGAAGATCAAAGCGATCAGGGGTAGTATTGTCAGCTTTGGATTGCCCTTTGTGTTCTTCAAATCACTCACCATTCCCTCCTCACCCATACACACTGCGGGGAGAGAGAGAGAGAGAGAGGGGTTGAGATTTATGGGTGTAACAGATAATATCTCTAACAAGATTTCTTTTTGAGAATTATGAAATGTAATAACTAATAACTCCCATCATGATTCAAGAAATCAACCACCATTTTTTGACTTTTCATATTGTCCCAAAATTTAGAAGAAAGACGTATTGGATGTGTGGTTGGAAAAATATATAATTTTTTATCGAAAAATTGGTATTTGAATTGTAAAATCTGGTAAAATCGATGGTTGGACTTTTTTAATTAAATAAACCCACACAATTAGCTAATTTTTGAAATATATAAATGAAATTAACTCCTTTTTAAAAGTCGAATCCAAACTCCAATTTAACCGAACGCTGTACAGAAGCGAGCAGTATTTTTCTTCACACCTTTGATCTTTGTACATATTTTTCTTGCCTCCCAAATCCAACAATGTCGGAAAATCAACTTCAGCTTATGTTTCAAGGGTTTGTCAAGGTTTCGGAGCGTGTACAGACCCATCTCTCCCAATTCTTTCAACTCCCCGCCGGAGCTTCACCACCACTCGCCGCAAACCAGAGCTCCTCCGTTTCTCTCCCATCACAATCGGCTGCCGGAAATCTTCGCCGGCCGGAAGAAATCCTTAAAAAGGTTGCAACTTTTATCCTGTTTTCTGTTAGGGTGGGGTGAACTTCTGGGTTTAGTACACTAACTGTTTGATTAAATTACTGAATGAAGTTCCTTGTTGTGTTGCATAGGATTTTACGCTTCTGCTTTATCTGATTTTGATGTAACTGTATATGCTTGTAGACATGTGGGCATTATTGTGCTATAAGAATCACTAAAGTCCAGTTCTTGTCGAAGAAATAAATAATTAATTACTGAAGTCCAGTTTCTTCCACTTGAGTGTGAACCAAACCGAGATGTATTCTTCACAAAATCCACTTTGCTTGTATGTGATTTGCAGCCTTATGCTGCCATGTTTCTGTTGAAATGCAGATTTTTACCATATATTAGCTGATCGGATAACATGATTGCTTTTTTTGCTGGTTATGTTTTTCGATAGGGAAAGTCTTCGGGACCAACGACAAAAGAAGATCTTGGAAGGGCTACATGGACTTTTCTCCACACTCTAGCTGCTCAGGTTTCCTTCTTCAGATCGAAATTGGATTCAAATTCCACTTTTTTCAATGCATACAGATTGAGGACATCGCATAATTTTATTTATATCTTGAATCATTATAATATTTTTGGGATATTGTTGTGCAACTTATGTGTTGATTGTCAACAATTTTCGTATGTATTCAGTATCCAGATAAGCCAACTAGGCAACAGAAGAAGGATGTCAAGGAACTGGTATGTTTCAGTATCTTCTAGTTTTTATGCCACCAAAAAGAAAAGGAAGATTGAATATCAAGTTGAGATGATAGTACCTGTTATAGAATTAGATGAATTCATTCAGCGGTTCCCAAAATCATATGGTTTTGCATTTCTCGTGCAGATTTCAATATTATCTCGCATGTATCCTTGCAAGGATTGTGCAGATCACTTTAAAGAAGTTATAAGGTTCGTACTTACTCCCCTTCCTTCTCAACTCTCCCTAAGTCGAGCCTAACAATCTCTCTTTAATGTTTGATGTATACGTAAAACCAAACAGGACAATAAATTGTTTAAATGCTTTTGCAATACATACTATTCCGATTTTTCAAATGATAAAGCATTTCTTTATGAGTTTCATTTGCTATGCAGATCAAACCCTGTACAGGCCGGATCTCACCACGAGTTCTCCCAATGGTTATGCCATGTCCATAATGTGGTCAATAGAAGGTAAACTTTTAGTAACCTGTTCTGTATAATCTTTCATTTCTGTATTGGTTGAATGAAAGAGCTCTTGTGATTTTAATTCTAAACTGGATACCAACAAAAGCTTCTTGATTTCTTGTCTAACCATATACAGAAAATCTTTCTTGTAAACACGGTTCTGTTAACTAAATTGATTAACTTTCTCTTGATCGCGTTTCTACAGCTTAGGCAAGCTCGTATTTCCCTGCGAACGAGTTGATGCACGATGGGGCAAGTTAGAATGTGAGAATCGTGCATGTGATTTACAAGGGAGTTTGATGGATTTCAGCAATGAAGCAAAATGATGTTGTGCCATGTTGCTTTCAAAGAGTAGTTGTTCAGTATTGATTTATTTGAACTGTAACTTACAAGTTGATCATTTTTTACCATCATAAGAAAGAAACTAAAAAGATCAATATTTGGCATGTAAATAATTCCTGTTTTCAGTTAGGTAATTTTTTCAGAATGTTTTCAAGTTTGATAAAACGTGGCCTAACGAATTTGTTCAATACTAGGTGGATCTGGATCCAATTTAATAGTTATTAAGTGGGCTTTGAAGTTTTATTGAACTCATTTATACCATTCACATAATTAATATTTATGTATAACTAAAATTTATAAGTATTCTAGTTTTTTAAGCTTTTAAATTAACGTTCATTTCAATTTGTTCTTATAAAGAGAATTTGTTATTTTAAAAACCAAATTTAAATGAAATAAATAATACTTTTATACACAATCAAAAAAAAAAAATGATAATAATAATGAAAAGAAGAAAAGAGAAGTGTAATCACATAGTGAAAAGTCCAATGCACCCTTAACCACCATAGATTATTCCAAAATCAACATTAGGGTTTTGACGAAGCTACATATAAATTCGGTACGTCATAGCTATCTACAAACCCTCGAGCGTAGTTTAGCAAATTAGGGCTTCGGCGCAGAGTATATCGGCGGCTTCTGATCGAGAAGAAAGAGAAAGATGGGGCACTCCAACATCTGGAACTCTCACCCTAAAAGCTATGGCCCTGGATCCCGCACATGGTACTACAATTTCGTATTTCGATTCAATATTTTTTAATTCGATTATGCTATAGTTTCTGATTATACCATGTGTTTGTTCTAACAATTGTTGTGTGAGATTGATTGTAACAAGTGCGAATTGTTTTCTACTTATTCTGCTTCGTCTGAGTTCTTCCTCTACGAAAGTGGTTCTGCTAGTGATATTCGGCTAACTAAAACGAGTTTATTTACATTATATCGTTAATCTCAATTAATTTTTATTATATGCCAAAGTGTGGCCTTTATGAGTAAATTTTGCTTAAGAGTTCTAAGATAATTGAGGGTAGAAACTGAAGAGTAATTTCAGTACAAGAAAAGTAAGATCATCATTGCAGAATGTAGCTGTATATATGTTAGAGACGTATTCAAATGCACTAATAATCAACCATTAAAGTACTAGTTGGATATGTAATTGTTCTAGTATGTCACAAATTTTAAGCAGGATGAAATAGTATGATTATTGGCGATGAAATAGTAGATTTATTTTTGGGAATTTCTTTGCTGGTATGAAATGTTAAGTTTGAGAGGGCACTTAAACTCTAATGTTGTACCTGAATATATAACCTGTTATAGATGCACTTGGAAATCTGGATTATTGGTTTTGTATATAAAACACACACTACAATTCATATCTTGGACCAGAACTTATCAATTCATATCTTGGATTCATACTACAATTCTATATATTGATTTGTATGAGGTTAAGAACTGAAGACCAAATAGACTTCAATACTTCATCTTCAATTGTATCTATCGGTTTTTGAGGGTCTGGTTGAGTATACTTTTCTGTTATTATCTTCAAAATTTGTTCATGAACTTAACAGTTATCCGTTTTTACAGCCGTGTTTGTGGAAATCCCCATGGTCTGATCAGAAAGTACGGTCTGATGTGCTGCAGACAATGCTTCCGCAGCAATGCCAAGGAAATTGGCTTTATTAAGGTACTTGTTAACCCCATCCAATCCTTTGTTATTAACATACCTGATTACTTTTATATTCGACAATACCTAATGCCTTGCCGCCTTTGTATATGCAGTATCGTTGAGTTGTCTTTGGATCGGAGTGCTATGACAAGAGGATAGTTTGGTTTTTACTCTGGGATAGCCTATATAATATGTTAGTTCACTTTTTGACTTTTTCTCTAGAATGGATTTAGTAGTAAGAGTAACTTTTCGACACTGTGATGAAACTCCTATTTGATTTGTGAACGAACAGATTATGTTTTCTTGTTTGAAGGTCTCGTTCATTTTATTTTTCCTGCCTTGTCACGTCGGATTTTGTTCCATTTTTCAGTTTCTATATACATGAATACATGCTTCTCACTGATGTTTCTCTCTTGATATTAAATTGGGTTTGCTTAGTTTTGAGCCTTCAGCTTCAAAAATTCATGTTTGAATCAAGTACTAACTACTTGTAGATGCTTAATTTAATGTACATAAATTGTAGTGTCTGTTATATACATATAATTTAGATGAGGGATGAACATGGATATTGCTCTTGATATATTCGATTGAAATAATGCATATGCCTTCTTCAAGGCCCCATTTTAAAGTATAGCTTGAGAAAAAGAGTTGCATTTACATACTTTTTTTTTTTTAATAAGCATTTAGATACTGCTAGTATAGTTAGATACTACCATTTAGGTAGGCCAACAATAATTATAAAATCCATAGTAATATTTATTATCTATGCAATAAGCAAGGATGAAAATATCGATATCGCAAGTGATATCGCAATCTTAATTTTACGGATGTATCGATGGATATATCGATATCGTATATCGATATCGCAAAAAAATTGAAAAAATGACGGATATCTTATTAAATTTTTGGAGATTTAATATGAAATTTTAGGGATTATTTTAACACATTATTACACATATATTCCACCCAAAATCACAATAAAATACTAATATATTTAAAACTAACATATAGATAATAAACTTTATAAATAATGTACTGAATAGTAAAAAACTAATAATATATTACATAATACAATACATAATTACTAAAATTACATGATACAATACATAATACAAAGATCAATTTAATACAATACATGAATAATGTTTTCTTAGATAATATGTATCTTTGATAATACAAAATTAAAAAAAATCCTATTAAAACTATGTATCAACTGAAAATCACATTAAAATACATATTATTATCGGTAATAATATATAATACATAATAATAGTTTTATGTATTAGTAAATTTTCACATAAAATAGAACTATAGAGTTTTATGTATAGTTATGTATAATATAAACTTTATATTATAAACTATTATCACATTAAGATACATAAAATACATAAAATCTACTATCAAACAAAATACATAATACAAAGTAAAAAAAAAATCACATGTTTCGATTTTTTTGAATCAAAATCGCGAATTTTGATATATATGCGATAATTTGCGATATTTCCCGATTTCTGTCCAATTTTATACTACACTGAACCGATATCAATACCGATACCGATAGCAATAATTTGCGATATATCCGCGATACCCATGAAGAAATATATTAACATCCAATATTCATATCGCAATATTCGTATCCGTGATATTTTGCGATATTTTCATCCTTGGCAATAAGAACAACCGAATATTTATTACAAGAAATACGAAGCACCAAAAGTAAATCGAAAGTCAAGGACCAAAATGAATTACTGGGTCACTGTCCTAAAGGAAGCCTATAAACTTAAAGTTTAAGACATTGAATAAAAAAGTTTACTTGAATGATATATAACCCTTGTTGGACATATGCATCACATTGTTATTGAATAAATTAATTGTTTTTTTAATTGTGAAACTTTGTTAGAAAGTTTAAGGTGGTTGATGATCATTATTGTAAACATCTCAAACTTGCACAACGGTTTTAAAGCTTTCATGGGACAACAACTAATTTCCTTGTTTTTATCTCAAATTTGTTTATGTATAAAAATACAATATAATTGGTTTGAGAAATAACGAATGGATTTATGATCTATTATGCTATTATTATTCTAGTTATGATCTCCATTGAGTTAATACAATCAATTGAACCATTAACTAATAATGCAACCATCACTAATTCAAGAATTAATTGTTTTAGATAATTCAATAAAGCTAGGTCACTATCGTATAAAAGGTTGTAAATAAAATAGTAAAACAAGAATAATCCAAGCGTCGAAAACAAGGGAAGCAAAAGAGGCAACGATAGAGATTGAATGAGACATTGCATCCTTTATGTATACACAAAACAAGAAAAGTGTTGGTGTCATTGTGTCAATGTGTATATACCTCCAAATATAGAAAATTTAAATATATATTTACACTGCAACTTTGATATGATCTAACCCCCCACCCCCACCCCCACCCCATATGTATGTATATATACATACATATGTTATTGCAACATCATCTTCCATCCTTCTCACTTGTTTTAATTTCCTAAGGTACTATTCTCCTTTCATCTATTTTAACTGCATTGAATGTTATTTAAGGATACTTAGCTACATTAATATCAGGGATTTATATATTTTTTAACATTCTTGATGGGTTGCCTTGCTAGATTTTTGGGAAATTTTCACTAGATTTTTTTCCCCTAAAAAATGGAAGATGTTATTTGAAATGACCACTATTCTGATAAACATAGTAACCTACTCTTATTGAGAATTGTATATAGAATATTAATATTTAGAAATTTGTATGTTTGGCTAAATAAAATAAAATAAAATAATAGGATTAATTAGCAATGGCCCTTTGTGCCCCCACAAAGTTCATTAATTTAAGGTTGAAGCCAGAGTCTAGCAATTTATTAATGTTCTCGAGTCATAAGGTTAGTTGAGTGTGGCTTTTGAAAATTTTGTGGAAAAAGAAATTTCTTCCATATTGTAAATTTTGTACCTAATATTCTTTTATAATAAAAGCTCATACATTACAATTAGTTTATAAAATCTCTTTTTTCATAGGGATAGGGGGAGTATTGATTATTGCACAATATTACTCCATTCATTTCAAAATAACGGTGACTTTTGAAAAAATATTTACTTTCACTTATCCATCATTTTTACTACTTTGATGACATTTTTCCAACTTTACTATAACTTTAATTGTATTAAACTTTTATTAACAATGTTAGTACATTAATCATGGCTATCAAATGTTGGGTACTATGGACATTTTATACATATTATTATATTTATATTTAAATGGAGATAGTGGATTTTTTTCCCCTTAAAAGAGCTGTATTTAGTCGTTTATTTATACTAAAAGAAAGTTGGGCTTAATGCTTCTCCAGATTTAATATTTCGAATATAGAAAAGAATTTAATATTTAAGGAAAATAACTAAAGAAGAAAAAAAATCGTGCACTTTTAAATTATAACAATATTTGAAAGGGCAAGTCAAATGTTTTCTATCCTAATTATACTACATTTGTTGTTTGGTTCTTATCTACAAAACAATGAACAATTAACTAGATGTAGAATTGTTATTGGTATTATATGGATTGGATTATGTTGAATAAGATTCTATTATCTATTTATACACAAAATCTTTCTAATTGTAGATCAACTTGCATATTAATTACACCACAATGCATATATCACATATGTATGTTCATTTAGTACTTCATGGGTGTAATTTTCAATTTGAATAAAATTTCTTGGAATAAAGTTCTGAATTAAAGTGTCTAGTCCTCAATTGAAATTTTAAAAATTCCAAAGTATATGCACAATGAGCACTGTATATGACCTATATATTAGTAATTTATTTAATATAATGAGATATAATATAATTACAGTAATAATGTAAAAAATAAGAGAGAAAATACTATATTAAATAGAGGAGCATAATTTTATAGACAGTGAATATAAAATGAAAAATGTGATGATTATATATAAAGTATGAGAGATATAAAAATTCCAAGTTTGTGTTAAGAGGCATCCATCAATGTGTAATAAGAGAAGTGCATAAGTATGATTAGAAGATTAATTAGCATTAATTAATTAAGATTGCACTTTATTTAAGATAAGCGTAACGTCGCCCCAAAGTTTCTCTAAACCCCAAATCCACCCCAGATTTAATGTACGAACTACACAGTGCCCCCAAATCTCACCTCTCACACCTACTCTCTCTCTCTACTTTCTCTCTCTCTGAATTCTCGCCGGAAGCTCACAACTTCCGCTTCAGATTTTCCAAATTAGGTACAGTGTGATGTAGCGGCGTGTTAGAGAGAACAAAGGAAATCTTGAAAGAGAAAATGTGGAATATTTTGAAGACCCATTATGCTTTCTTGAGTTACAGTGGGATTTCCTGATCTTTCTCGCAGGTTCAAATGGTGACGCCAAAAGGGCTCCTGGGTAATTCTGTATTTTCCGCCAAAATCAAAATGTGAGGTGAAATTTCACATATACTGTGTGTGTGTGTATGTGTGCTCTTGATTGTGATAATGGTGGCTGCTGTTTCTGGAGCAGCTTCAACAACAAACCCTCAAAACCCCAAAATCAACACCCCCTCCCAAGATGAGCATTCCGGTAGACCCCCATTGTTGCCTTCTGAAAAGGATAATAGTAATGGGGTTTCAAATAACCAGAGAAAGCCCAAATCAAGAGTTGTATCTTCCAGATATTTGTCCCCTTCGACCTCCACTTCCACTTCCAATTCATCCTCAGTTTCGTCGTCTTCATCTTCTTCTAGAAGGTACCCTTCGCCTTTGGTTTCAAGAAACTCGACCCCTGTGTCCAATGCTCCTTCTTTAGGCCCCAAGAGGTCCGTTTCCGTAGACCGGAGGCGGCCCGGGGCAGCTAGGCCTTTAACATCCGATCTTGATCCTAAACATGGCAATGTTAGTGACGTTTCTGCTGCGACGAGACTGCTCGTTACGTCTACTAGGAGTTTATCGGTTTCATTTCAAGGGGAAGCCTTTTCATTGCCCATTAGTAAAACTAAGGTTGCCCCTGCTTCCCCTAATTTGAGTGGTGTGAGGAAGGGGACGCCGGAGAGGAGGAGAGTTAGCACTCCGTTGCGTGGGAAAGGTGAGGGTGTAGGAGGAGTTCAGGTGGAGAATTCGAAGCCTGGTGATCAGCATCGATGGCCAGCCAGGAATCGGTTGGTAAATCCTTTATCAAGGAGTTTCGATTGTGGTGGGACTGTTGGGGAGAGGAGTAACCTAATTGGATCTGGGAATGGAATTCGAGCATTAAACCGATCAATGATTGATGAGCGGAGGCCTTCAGTTGATGGCAGGCTGAGTCTTGATTTGGGCCGTTCTGAGCTTCCAAAGGAAGCTCAGCGAGCCCCTGATGGGAATTCAGTTAATATTGAGGCATTGATTCCATCTGATCTTACCACATCGGATTCAGACAGCGTCTCATCTGGTAGTACTTCAGAAGTTCAAGAGTATAGCCGGGCTTCCCACAGGCTAAATGGGCCTCGTGGGATTGTCTCCACTAAGTTCTGGCAAGAAACTAACAGTCGGCTGAGGAGGCTGCAGGATCCAGGCTCACCTTTGTCAACAAGTCCTGGGTCCAAACTGATTGCGCCACCTAAACTGAAACAATATACAAGTAATGGTTCATTGTCGTCCCCAAGAACAATGTCATCTCCTATTCGTGGAGGTATTAGGTCTGCATCGCCCAGCAAGCTTATGAAACCTGTGGGGTCATCTCCATCACGGGGGCATAGTCCATCTCGCATCAGAAATGCTGTTAGCACCATTAACAACAATTTTACTGACACACCCTCAGTCCTTAGTTATGCTGTTGATGTTCGGAGAGGTAAAGTTGGGGAGAACAAAATCTTAGATGCACACTTATTGAGACTTCTATACAATCGGCACCTGCAGTGGCGCTTTATAACTGCTAGAAGTGAAGCGGTCTTGCTTGTTCAGAAACGTAGTGCTGAGGTGAGAATTTTTGTCCTGCAGATATGCCTTTTCATTTCAAATATAATCCATGATAGTTGAGATGGCTTCTTTTATGAAATGATAATGAGAATGATATTTTGTTGAAGGATGTTCTGCACTTGAGCATTAAATAGACACCATGAAATAATGAGAGATTAATGAACTCTTTAGATACTTCTCTGGAAATGAGGTTCTATTCTTTTTTTGTTATGCACTTACACATCATGACATGGCATATACATAGGCGGGACACCTGTTATTTAGCCTTGTTTCATTTGACTCCCTGTTACTTGTGGCAAAATATCAAGAATGTAGCTACACAACCTATTCTCTTGGATATCTTCCATTTCATCGAAATCACTGCTCTTAATTATGTTTATGGAAATTTATTGGCTTATGAGTTTGTACTATTATGGAAGAGAGTAATTATTAGTTGAACTTATTCTATTTTACTTGTGGTCCTCCCTCTATAAGAGACAAACAATTTAGAATACTTGGAATCTCTTCTATTTTCAAGAATCTGGACGTTTATGTGTCATAATTCATTAAATATAAGAAATTCTACATGAAGAAAATTGACAAGATTGAATATGTATTAGCTTAAAAGGTAGAAATTATGAAATGTTTAACATTTACATTCTCTGATATTTTCCCTTTGTTTGATTTGGACATCACATCTTTGGACTATCGGTAAACCTGAATTCCGGTTGTAACTTGGTGTTTGATTTCTTTCCCCTTTAGATTACATGCAAAATGTGTTCTGAAGTTTTGTCCAAATGATGGAATTGAGCATGACAAAACTTGTTAATGATGAGTCACCTTTTGAGGCTTCATTGTAATATTAATGAATGAATTAAATAATGATAGTTTAATTGGATAAATTTTTAAAAAATGAATGAAAGAGAATTCTGGTTTTGATCATATTAAATTTTTAAGGTTCATGCTAATCTCAAGCGGTTGGAATGCCAAATATTTATAAGGCGAGACTTATTTGAGGTCTTTGAGTTTTAGCCTTCCATTACAGGCTAAAATACATCTTACATGTTTAGTCCAATAGCTTGCAATGGAACAGGTAAAGGTGAATATTTTCAGATGCAGCTATGATGATGCATATATATTTTGAGTGAGTTAATAGATGGCATCAAGTACACCATATAGTTTTGTCAAGTTTGTACCTGAAAATTTTGTTCTGCTTTATAAAAATTTATCAACTAAAATCCTTCTCTTTTATCAGAAAAATTTATGGAATGCATGGATAACAATCTCAGATCTACGTGATTCTGTTACCAAGAGAAGACACAGATTGCAGCTGCTAAGACAAAAGTTGAAACTATCTTCCATTTTAAAAGGACAGGTAAGCTCTATCTCAGTTTTCCATTTTTTTACCACATCGATCAATCATTATCATGTTGTAGGTTATACATGCTATATCTGGTGACACACACCTAGAATCCATTTAACACCCACCCACATGGATCTTGTGTTTGCGTGTGTACGGTTTATGGATACTAAACTAGTGGGTTTTATTAGGTGTAGCATCTACATGATCTAGGGGCAAATAAATTGCTCAAGCATGTTTTGAGGAACATGGAAATCTTCTAGGTTGTAATGCATTTTAAATTAAAAGCAAATCCATTGATGTTTGGATGGAAGAATTCGTAGAGTGGATCCTTACTTTGAACTATTTGTTGAGTGATATGGGTGGATTTGAAATCCACTCTAATTTGGGTGGATTTAAAATCCACTCGTTTCAAAATCTTGAATTTCAAATCCTTCAATCCAAATGCTATCTCAATAAATTTAGAGAATCTTCTCGATTTGGCTGGAGCTTCTCCCATGTCTACCTTAATTTCAAACAGATATATTTTTGTTTGCAGTGTACTCCAAAAAAATAGTTTTCAGCTGGTTGTGAGAACTGAGAAGACACTATAACTTTGCAGCTTATGACATATGAGTTGAATGAGTGGATTATACATTAGCCTAACACAATTAAATTCTTTTTTTCCCCTTCTCTGTTGAACTTCTTTGTCCATTTATCTCCACATGCATAGACGCATAAATTTCCTCGGGTTTACATATCTGAATTTGCCTTCTTTTTTCAATTTAGATGACCTTTTTTGAAGATTGGGCTTCTATGGATGAAGACCACTTGATTTCTTTGCTTGGAGCTATTGAAGCTTTAACGGCTAGCACTCTTCGTCTTCCAGTTGTCGGAGGAGCAACTGTATGCGTCTAGCTTTATCTTTATTGTACACAAATTTTTCACCCTACAGTTCATATAACTGAGATAAACATATGCATTTTGACAGGCGAACGTCCAAAGCTTGCAGGATGCTATTAGTTCCGCTCTTGATATTATGCAAGCAATGACATCATCAATACGTTTGCTTCTGCCGATGGTAATCTCCTAATACTCACAAATCCCATATTTTGCAATTCAAAAAATGACCAAAAGTTTCACATATTTCCAGGTTGATGAAGTGAATTCTTTAGTGAGTGAACTTGCGAAAGTGACAACAAAAGAGCAAGCTTTACTCGAACAATGCACAGAGTTCATATCCCTGTTAGCAGCCATGCAGGTAAGACCACTTATCTCCCACACCTTTTAAACAAACCTTCATGTCATTATTCAATTGATGATTTATTTCTGAATCAAAATAACAGGTTAAAGACACTAGTTTGAGAACAGATATACTACAACGTAACCGTGTATGAACAGCACGACAAAGACATGTAGAAACGATCGTATTTGACTGTCCACTCTACATGCTAACACGACTCAACATTTAGACATAGTGGAGGCAGCATTTGTGGTATATAAAACCGGGCAGATGACTAATGGATGATCTTTGGCTTCTCCATTTTGGCCCAATTCGTCAGGTACAGGAAGTGTCGTTTGATCTCACTAACTAGCTAGTAGTACACACGAGCGTCGTCTTCTTTCTCTGTTTCTCATGGAGAAAGGAGAACAGATGTATATATGTTAATGATGTAATATTCTAACTGCATTGTCGTTTAGAAATTCTCTGTTCAGTCTTAGTGGTATATGTTATTTTCATATCATCGTATGCTCTCTAAAGATTCAAGTTTTTATTGGTACGTATAAACTCATATACCGTAATGCATATACTATATATATAGATATATAGATAAGATAAAACAAAAAATAAAGATGCCCATTTGTTGTGATGATTGATGCTTGAATTTCGCCAGTCAAAATTCTTAAATTCCATTTCTTCACAGATGCTATAGATAAGAGCAAATGGGTCATTTCAATGCTTTTGTCACAGTATGCCTTTTTCACCACTTAAAAGCCAAGTTATTTTTGTTGTAATAATAATATAAAATGGTTTTTACATAAAGGTTATCAATTTCCTTTTGCAACCACTTTGAATGGTACTAGAATGAAATATTTTTGTGCTTTGGTCATTTTAGCCTAAAATGGTTTTTCCTAAGTGATGTGAATATCAACAGCCTAACTCCAGAGAGAACTGAGTTTAGATGCAAGCTTTGCACTCTTGTAATCATCTCTGAGCTGAATAAACCTGAATTTTGCAATCAATTAAGATTTTAGTCCATAAACGAATTCATCGATTAGTAGTAGATCGAGTGAGATGAAGAGCAGTGTGGACCTTTGTCCGTCTTTACGGATGCCTGGATTTCCCTCGAACAAGGAAGACAGACTTTCAGGAGCAACGATGAACACATTAGCCATGCTGCACAGAATCAAGAATAACAACATTGCTCAATTCTTGATTGCTTTCTGAGAAGAGTGAATTTTACACTACAAAAATACTTACATGCCCAGCATATCAAACTTCTCGTCTACTGTGGGAGCATTGAAGCTACGAACAAGTTCTCCATACTCTGTTAGATCACGTTTCAGTTGCAGTCCTCCACTGTGTAGGAATCATCACATTACACAAAGGAAGGAGACAATACTCTGGGTTGAAAATGAAAATTTAGATCAAGAAGCTACCTCCAATTGAAAGTGAATTTTTCCCAATGATTCATCAGTGCCTTGTGCAAGCGACTTCCCTGTAAGAATCACCCCATAGCTATCATTACAAAATGCCGTATGATAGGATGTAAGCTATGCAGTGAAAACCTATCAGAAAGCTATACTGCTTACTGGAAAAAAATTTCTCCTTACCAGTTCAGCGAGGAATGATTGTTTGTTTAGACCTTCAAGAGCAGTGAAAACAACCTCAACCACCCGGGAAAGATAAGCAACAACCCTGATATTTGAAAGAGGAATGAGAACTATGGCATCATAGATGCGAGTCAGACGTGGCCTGAACTGAGATTATATGATGATGAAAGAGGGATATAAAGAAAAAAAAAATTGAAAATCACATCACATGATGAATTCTTCACACTCCTAAAAAGAGCAGATCTTGATTGATTCATACCTTGTGCAGGCATTTGTTGGTCGGTGATCTGGACCCATGCCATCGTCAGATGATCGGAAATCTGTAGCTTTTTGCTCAGCTGATAGAAGACGCTCAACCTTACGAAATTTCAGGCATCAATTAATTCATAATCAAAAGTACACAAAAGGAGGCTTGTGAAAGACATCAAAAAAATTCAAACAAATTGGAGAGTAGAAGAATATACCTCAGCTATGACTATGTCGATGCATTGCTGTAGGCCCTTGTAAGCAGAACTTTCTGCACTGGACATTGCTGATGCCATCTCTTCACATGAAGCAGCATATGCAGACTCCACAGGCAGCAAAAGTTGAGAAATAGAGTTTGCAAAGTACTGCAGAATCAGAGTTTATTCTGAATAAAATTTATGAGTTTGATGATTCAGCAACTGATACAAGTAATACAAATTGGCATACTTGCTGAACAATGGCCACACTACTTCCAGCAGTCTGTACAGCGACCATAAAAGATTTGAAACTGTTTTCTCCAGCTGTAGCAGCAGCTTCTCCCTACATAGTACCAATTAAGTTCTCAAACTTCATGAACAAGATCTTCCAGTAACGAAGATTATTTTGCTTAAATTATCTAGCAAATCGCAATAATCTGAATGCTCAAGGGAAGGTGAAGTGGTTACTGAAGAAGTAGCAGCTGCAACTCTTCGACCAACACTAGTCCCTAGAACAAACCGTTCCCTCATTGCTGCAGCTTCAGTCAGGCTGTCTCGAGCTCTTTCAAGGCCTTCACCTATATATTGACGGACCTAAAGAAGGAAAGGGAATGTGACTAGGACAATAAAATAGTTATTGTGGAGACCTACAAGAATATACATTATAAGACAAAGGTAAAAGTCACCTGGTCCAAGAGGCATGTGAAAATCACCCGAACATTAGCGGCAAGAGTTGCAGGCTGCACGATGGCAACAGAATAATCTATTGTTAACTAAAACTTTGGAGTGATACCAATACTATTGTATCACTTCAAAATAAAGTTATTATAGGCCCATTCCCCACTACCACAATTCCCATTGCCATTTCCATTCCTTTAATTGCCACGCACCCCCAAAATCTTGACCTGAATTATCATAGTAAAATCATTGATCTCAGAAAACCAAATGGTGAAACCCTCTACCTGAGATGAAAACAAAGTGCATCTGGACAGGGCTTCTTCATTCCAATGTACAAAATCAGTCACCACTGCGACGGATATCTGCTGTTGAGAAGATGCTATGGACGCTCCCCTTGAACGTCCGACAGTCCCCTTTGATTCAGAGGACTGCTGGCTTTCAATGCCCAGCTCCTCCATCTGCATTCATATTTGCACAACCATTTGAAAGGAATACATAACGCAAGTAAGCATATCAATTTTAGCACAGCTACTAGGTCAGGGGTACTCTTTCTTTATATGGCTTGAGAAGAGGACAGAAATTGGAGATCAACAGTTTAGGGTAGACCTTTGTCTTATAGAGTTGCTTAAGAGAAGCTGGTTCATACTCTATGTATATATCTTTGAGGGGAAGAAATAGAGACTCTATTAGGCCTGCATGAAAAAATTGGACAAAGTTTATCTCTATATGCTATAAGCCAATTCTAATAATAGCATATAATATCATCCGGAAAAAAAACAGTAATGTTCAGGAAACAATCCACTCTCATGAAGCCATAAGTTATATAGATGCCAACCAATTCTTAAACTGTTAGAAGTTTCTTTTGTTTAGAATGTGTATGTTTAGGGCCTTCATCATAGGGGGGCCGCCTGAGTCACCTCTGTTTGTGCAAAATCCATAATAAAGAGAAGCTACTATGCCAAGCAAATATATGTTCCCTGGACAGAGGCTGAAGCTATTTGATGCAAAGATATATCACAGAACTTTATATTCTGTACCTTCAATGTCCAAGTCACCACACCCCACGCAGCGTAAGTCTCTAGAAAGGTCAAGTGTCTTCTCATATGAAACTGCTAGCAACCTCAGATACTGAAAGTAATATGTGAATTGTTAATATTTTTTTGACACTGAACAACTAAAAACATTTACGAGCCACAAATGGAACTCACTAATATAAGTCCTCCTTCTTCCATGGATGGTGGATTAACCAGAGATGGTTTCACCAAAAGCTTCTCAAGAAGTTTAGGGACTCGGTCTTCCAGCACACGCTACATGCCAAACAAAATGTGAAAATCAAATAAGGTGGCACATCCCACCAACATATACCCTATGATCTAAATCTATCAGAATATAAAAAAGCAAAAATCAATTCAAAAAGTCAGTAGAGAAAGATGGACTTCCATATGGCATACTTGAGAAAAAAAACATAAAAAATAGAGTTATCGTATCAAAGACTTACCAAATACAAAATCTCAGATGCTGTGTGTGATTACGAAAAATTATTGGATGCAAGCAAAATATTTTGTCAGATCTTTTTTACATTCACTTTCTAGTTTTGCTGCTTATTAAGTATTCCCACATCAGATTTTTCTAATGTACAATGATTGCTCTATAAGGAAACATTTCAAAACCAGTGTGTCCCTCCTCCAACAATATCTATTATAAATGGAAGAAAAATAAAATAATTATTAATCAAGCAGGAATACCTGAACCAATATGGACATGACATCATTGGGGAAAGGAAATACTGCTGTTATTGTCGCTGCCTCTTTCCGTACAGTATCTGCAAGCCAGTTGTAACAAATTGAAAGGATTATTTAAAGCCAGCTCCTTCCATGATGACGTGGAGTTGTTCATACCTGTGATTTCTCTGTACAACGAAGAGAGCCCATGCCCAACATTACTAGGAATAGGTTGAGAACCAGGGTCGCCAAGAACCACTTGAGCATCAGCATTCATGACCTCCAAATCAAACATTGGTCGTAACCCCACATAATGTTGCATAACGCTGGTACCTCTGTTAAACTGAATTTCAAATCTAATTATGAAAAGAACGAGGAACAGATTTCAATAAAATGGCCAGTAAATCATAAGATTTCTACTCTTATAAAACAAATAAGAAAACATTAACTGTGCATATATTGAGAGAATTGCTTCCCAATAAAGACTTACATTAAAGTAAATATTGTAAGTTGGCAATTAATTCCCAACCCCTCTAAAGAATTCACCAGTAAGATGAAAGAAACTGAAGATAGATGCTATGGTCTGAAATTTAAAACTAATAAGTTGTCGGCTGCTGTTTTTCATTTTTTATAAACATTATTTACAAACTAGTAACACTCAATTGCAGCCAGACATTATGATTAATTAAACAAATTACCTGTGACAAAATTTTAGCGCATTCTGCCATTTTAGAAAGGTCCCTTCTTTGCGAGGCTGCATCAAATTTGGTCAACAATTTGTTTTCCAGTTCTGCACACACATTTCAAACAAAACCAATAGTCATTTCACTAATTGCAACAATATTTAAAATTAGGCCATGAAAGGCACATAAGATGCAAAACACTGGATGCAACTTATCTCAAAACTAAATTTGTTCACAACAGAGAAATGTTTAATTAGAGCATGAGAATTCAAGTAACAAGCAATATTTATTCAAAATGACCTATCCAAATGCATTTCTCTGGAAGTACCACATCATTAGTTCTCAGTAACTTGTCAAAAAACATTATCGTTCTCCTTACACTTGCATTTTCCACTCTCAAAACACAATTCCCCACAAATACCTCCCATCATAATTTCCCAACAACTTAACAGACAACGTTTTCAATCCCAGCACAATTCCTAATCTGACTCTCAACCATGTAAGATTTTCCTCAAACACACAAACAACATGCATACCGTTTAGTTCTTCCATTTTTTTGTTACTAACCATGATTCAGGCAACAAACGAGGACACCATACCGTTGCAATATTCCTGGAGATTAGCAACTGCAACTTCCAATCCTCTGCAAGCTATTGTATTCCCAACAACTGATGAGGCCATGCCTTGTCTTCCAGCATCTTGCTCGGCAAATAACCCTATATTCACAGTTGTTACTAAACTTTTCATACTGATCAAGAAAGAAATATAAGTTACAGCTCATCAATAGGAGGGTTAATCCCAGTCCCTGGACAAACTGTAATATCATAGTTGTTTGCATAAACATTACCTGTCAATCTATGAAATGATTCATACATAGCTTCTCTTCTGAACATGAAATCATTCAGATCTTTTATACATGAGAACTGATATTGTGATGCAACTCAAGTAACAAAAATTAGTCAGTGAAATTACCAACTTGATCTGTCTAGCATCATAACAAAGGTTTTTACATGCACCCATTACAGTTGTGCAGCCACCTGGACTTCAAGGAGCCAATTCAACATCTAAACTATATTTAGACCCCATTCATGGAGATAAAAAAATTTAAAAATTGAAGAATGGTACCAAATGTGGAAGAGAGATAAGAATGGTATTTACTAGGACAATAAAACATTATTTGAACAAATAGCATCTCAATCTCTTGCTGCTATTAGTATATAAAAGATTGCTTGCAGAAGTTAATTAGAAATAACAGTTAAATGACTTTTATGTGTGATAACTGTTTTTAATAAAAACAAAGAAACAGATACTTGTCCAGACAAATAATTGTACACACATCTAGGAAATCTAGGCTGGTTACATTACCTTTTCTCTTTGTATTATCGAATCTAGCTCATTTGAGTTTGATTCTAATCATTTAAAATTTTACTAGAGTGTTTTGTATATACTAACTGTTTTTTGTAGTTATAAGTAGTAATTAAGTTTATAGGCTTTTAGTTTAGAGAGTTGCATTGCATATATGTTTATGTTGGCGACTAATACCTAGAACATACAATTCTAAATGTTCATAAAAGAGGGTTACTTACTCAATTTTTGTGCAATTGAAGCAGCCTCAGCTACCCGTTTATCATCCGAAAACAGAGGTGAAAGTTCCATAAGGTCACCAGGACTGCTGTTAAACTCCATCAGATACTGCAGGATAAATTCACATAATGCTACTAAAGAGGCAATCTACATTGCTGATCATCAAGAGCAGACACATATGGCACTTTTTAAACCTTATCAAGAGTTTACCTTAATAACATCTATGGTTTGACTGGCAGTTTCTCTCTGTGCATCTGCACTCTGAAAATAAAGAACCAGACAAATTAAACAAAGATATTCTAAATCACCAAGGAAATTGATATATCTCAGCAATGCAATAAGTGAAATAGCAACAGAAGAAGCAGTATGAAATGTTAAATTAGCTACACAGAGAATAATCTGTTTTTATATTCAAGAAATAAACATCAACAAAATCAGGAAATTCCAACATTGCATAAGGTTCACCTGCAGATGGTCCCCTATCTTAGCAGCAGTTTGGCCAACACTTGATATGCGTGAATCTAACCTTGCAAAACTGTCAAACAAGCCATCAACACCTTTTTCCAGCTGCGCATCACATGGAAAAAGAAACAAAGGTTAGTAGATTTCTACTAGAAATCATAAACTTAAAATACACAAAAAGATTCGATAATTATCACCCTTCAAGGACATGCATGATAAAGGAATATCTACATAGCTTGGGGTAACTAACCTCAGAAAGAGTCTTACGGTGCTTAAGATCTTGATTCGCAACTTCCTTTTTAAGATTGTGGAGCTTCCCATCAACCTTTGGGCAGGAAACATTAGAAAGGTGATCAGGTGAAACCAAAACCGGGAAATCGCCACAAAGTTAAGATTTTGTACCTGCTTCCTCAGATCAACCAACTGTACACACGAATTCTTAAACATAGATAAGAGAGCATCTACTTCTGGAAATAATGGGCTTGATTCTCCTTGTGAGAATTTTCCAGCTTCAGACTGAGTTCGCAAATGACCGCTTGGCATAGAATCATTTACACCAGGTCCTTCAGATGCATCTGTTTCCTCTTCTAAATAAGAAGGCAACAGCTGATTAACGAATTTCCCGAACAGTGTGTCGTATGAGAAGCCACCCTATATTATACAGATAAGCACACAAGGGAAGATTAGCTACATGGGTACAATTCATAATGAGGTGCTCCAGAACATATACAGTCAAAATACACACTGGGGGGACTTACTTTAAAGTCATCAATGTCTAAAACAATCGGCTTGGTATCATTTGATGGAGGTTTCAAAGGCCTACCAGTCTTCAGTCCATCTTTATTCTCTCTCATCTTATAAAAGAAAATGTAAGAAGCATCAAGTATAACTTGGCATCACCAACAAATAAGCCAGTCAGAATTGGTTAATATAGTTGAAAGGGCAGTAAATTTTATTCTATAATCCTCGGCCAAAAGGCAGTAGATATAGTAATATATTCCAAAAAATGCCAACCAGACAAGCAATATCTTCCAAAATCCGAACTTTGAGGGAATGACTTAGCTTGACGAGATGCAATTTATTAAAATGTAATGGTAAGTAGAGTTGAAAGCTTCGATTTCCTATTAGGGCTTTTATCAAAAACATGCAAGGATTTTTGGATAAACCTATGCAAGGCCTTATCATTGCATAGTTCAAACAAGTTGCATAACACGCATATCAGAAATTTGAGCCAATTTTCGAACTTGACAAGGAATAGAATTTATCCATAATTAACATGTGGAGATAAGAACCAGAATTAGACACATCAATGAGGCAAACCCAACAAACAAATTCCATCCATGACACCCACATATGGACTGGAATCAATGTTTCACATCAAAACCTGAAATATAATCAATAGAACTATCCCTGATTAAACCACTAATCGCTTAATCCACCAAATCTTTCAAGATTCAGTAACTCTGTAAAATCACACAGTACTTGTTCAGTATATTGTATCAGCATAACTAGATAAATACCAAATACACAAAACAGTAAACAAATACGCAAAAGGGACAGCAACTCAATCCAGAAAAAGATCGTCTATATCTTCGAAATGGAAACCTTTCGAGTCCAGGGTGGCAGTTAATTAGCAATCAAAGTGAAACCGAAAAAACGAACACTGAAAGCAAACTAGAAACTGACCTTGACGACCAATGATGACAGCATTTTGACGGCGGAGGAGCTTCACCGGTGGCGACTGTTACCGACTTAATTTCGAATGTATACGTTGATGCGCGATTGATATACTCTCTGATACTATTAATCTGAACCATTCAACGATGAATTTTTAAATAGAAAAAACAAAATTGATAGAAATAGTGGCAATTTCTGTGATGAGAGAACGAAATCGCGACCGCTGCGCATGAAAAACAGCATCAGGGCTTAGTTAAAGACGGGCTCCATCATGTGTGGAGTGCTTTTCTTCACCTTCTTTCTATTCTAAGCATGGAAATAATAGTGTTAGAAACTTAAACCATTTATCAAGAAAATCAAAACGTTAGAAATTTTATACCGTTTTCAAGAAAATTAAAACGTGTTAGATTTTTTCAAGAAAATTAAAACGTGAAGGAAACCATTTTTCAAGAAAATAAAAAAGGAAACTCAAAACCATTTTTCAAGAAAATAAAAAAGGAAACTCAAAACCATTTTTCAAGAAAATAAAAAAGGAAACTTTAAACCATTTTTCAAGGAAAAAAAAAAAGGAAACTTTATACCATTTTTCAAGAAAATAAAAAAGGAAACTTTAAACCGTTTTTCAAGAAAAAAAGAAAAGGAAACTTTACACCATTTTTCAAGAAAATTGAAAAGGAAACTTTAAACTAAATCGCTTTTATTAACTTTCTACAAAAACTTTTATCTCGGTTATAAAAGAGACAATACAAGAGCTTTACATTTCACAATTCACAGTAAGTATCGAGCTGCAAACGTGAATTATTTCCAAGGTCAAATGAATGTGATCGTGATCGTGATCGATATTATATTTCGTTTTCTTGTATTAATAGCTCCTACAACCTTTGCTGGTTATTTAACCCAGAAGATGAATGCGTAAAATTGACAAACATGTTTCCATCCATACTTAGCATCTCTTCTTTTGCCATTTAATGGGGGTGTATTGGATAACTAATTGAATCGAGCTTGAAAGTAGTTTTGCATCTCAAGTTCAAGCCAATCTATGACTCAAAAGGTTCATAATTAAGCTTGTTTTAATTCAATTGATCTCGAATTCAACAAGTTTGTCATCAAGTCAAGCTCGAACTAAAAATAAAAAACTAAATCATATTCGAGCCTTGCACTGTATTAGTTTGACCTGACGTGATTACATACCTGTAAATTACGCAGTAGAAGGGTGGAAAGGCAAACATACACTAATCAAAGTAACACCTACAAATCTACAACTAATGTCTAACAAAAGAACAGGTATTTATGCCAATTTCGTGATTACGGGAAAAAACTACTCAATCAAGCATCTGGAAAGGGCATGTTATAGTAATGTGCCATCTGTCTAGCCGTTCCATCTTCATAAACGGCTTCCAACAGCTCAAACTTCTTGTACTGAGTCTTCAACATTTCATTTTGCTTGTTCGCAAGCTGCTCTTCCTTCGCCCGTTGTTGCTGCCAAGAACACAGAAAAAAAAGTTAATAATTTTCACAAATCTGAATCAGAATTCTAATAAATTAGCCAACAATTCAACCAAGTACCTCGAGCATCAATGATGCTTCCTCATCATGTTTTCTGACAAGATGCTTGATCTTCTTGGCTACCTCAAAATCTGGTTCTTTGGGGTCCAGCCAACGGCACACTATTCTTCGTCCCGGTTTTCTTGGACGATCCTCGAACATCTCTAGTGAAGCAGGACGAGCCCTAACAGGCCTTGGCATACCCAATACCATGAAAGGGTAATTCTGCATTTCTGTAATGATTCCTTTCACCTGTTTGGAGTTATCCATTTCCACCAGAGCAGCTTGTGGGGAATTTTTTGGTTCACGATAGTTGGGGATGAACTGAATACTCTTCACATCCCCAAACTGGTTGAAAGCAGCTTTCATCACTGCTTCAGTCACTTGAGGTGACAAGTTGTCCACATAAATCGTTCTTTCAACCTTCTCCAAGAAGGCAGAATACTCATTTCCTTCGGTTGAGGTGCCCATGAGTCTGAATAAATGTTATCTGGAAATTTAATGAATTTCTATTTCAGAGAACAAATACGCAAATATCTTCAATTCATTGCATGCATTATGAGAACAGAAAAATGGTACAATTATAAGATAACAAGGTCATCACCACCATCAACCCCTCAGAACCAAATGATGGGGTTTTCCAGTTTAAAAAACATCAACAGAAATTTAACTTCAGGGATCGAAAGATTTATCATAATTCAGCACAAGAAAAAAATTATAAAAATTTACCTTCAGCATTATTATTATAAAAATTTACCTTCAGCACATAGAAATTTTGTCTAGAAAAAGTTGACGTACCAATGGAGTATACTGGTCTAATAAGGGCTGGTTTAGTCTGACATGTTCAGTTTTTCCAATCCAACGACACCTGAAATTACAGAAACCAGACGAATCAAGAAACTCCGAATGAATCAACAGAAGTCTAACTCCCTCCACGATCCAGGGAGGAAGATGAAAATATCGCTGTAACACAATTATAAGGTATGAGTCATCACAATAGTATAAAATTGAATATGGTTACTGTAAAGATATCACAATTAAGAGTACGATTCTTGATTTCACAATACTACCACATCAATGTCGAAAAGAAAAAGTGCAATAATACTGAAAAACCCATAATTCTTAAACACTTAAGCATAAAATAAAAAATAAAATAAAAAGAGTTTCGTATAAATTCTTTTCTGCCGTTCCAATCTTACAATTAAGATGGAAATGAAGATCAATAATTAAAAAATCAAATGCAATCAGAGGCATGATTTCACCAATACCACCACTGAATATTGTACTGCAATTTCAAAAGAAACAAGCGGAAACAGTTTCAGTAAGCACAGCCCCAATTATGATGAATCTATTCATATTCTAATACTCATTTCAAATGCTATACTCATAAAATCCCCAATTTACACCAAATTAGGGTTTATACAAATGACTGAAACCCGAAAAATAAAAAATAAAAGTACGCGAGGTCTTGGGTTATAGTATGTTCTCACCTTCTATTTGATAAAACTTTAAAGCTAGGGAGGCGGCAATGGAGGGGGGAAGTAACCGTGAGAGACGAGATCACACACCAGGCGGCGGTCGAGGGAAAGCAGTGGCACCGCGGAACAACACAGACAGCGGCGTTGGTTGCTTAGAGAGAGAGAGAGACTTTTTTATTTTACTTCTTAATTAGTATAGAACCAGTATAATAATACACGGAATTTATTAAAAAATTTAAATAAATTGTGTAAATGAATTTAATAAATAATACTATAATAATATTTAGTAAAAGAAATCTTCTTACACACATAATTTATTCAAAAAAAGTCCATTTTAAATTTATCCCTTTAACACATAATTATTTTACCAAAATCAACGTTTTTTATGCACAAAAATCCTCTTTTTCTTGCCAACATAATAATGATTCTGCTAATTAAGAGATCTTTACATCAATTTTAGTTGATCATAAAACTGTCTCACTTGGTTTCTTTCATAACAGACAGCATTTTACTCATCTAGACTATATGCTAAATTCTTGATGTAAGTAAAAGACAACTAATCTTGTAACAATCTAATTCAAAGCCATTAAAGAGGAAAGAAAACCCTCAAACAAAGCAAAAAAACTATTCCATTCCAGACTAAGAAACAGAATGCCTCCCTCTTCTCGTCGGCGTCGACTTCGCCTCGTCATGGCCCAGACTCTCCGACGAATCTGAGCCGCTGTTCTCGCCCTGTTGCGCCCCTTTGCTCGACCAGATCTTCGAGAAGATTCTCTTCGACATGATCAGACCCTTCATCTTGCTGATTGCAGCCCTGTCAGTGCTGATCCTGTTTTCTCCACCATTTCTATCATTCCCCAGTCTCAAAGCAGCCAGCTCTCCTCTCAGGGCTCTCAGTTCCTCGGCCGAAGCAACCGCATCCCAGTCCTCGTCCGTGTTCGTCGTTGCTGACCTGGAGCTCCCGTACGAGCCACAGTTCAGGTCCTTGATGGCCTTAGGTAGGTCCGGGGTGCTGCTTCCAGACGAGGCAGCGGCCCGGACTTGCTCGAAAAAGAGGACCTGGACTACGACCCGTAATGGCAGTCGCTCGTTTTGGACGGCGTGCATGCATGCCTCGGCTGAGAGCTTCTTGCAATCCATTAGCCTGCATATTCTTTTTCTCTCACTCTTACTGATCCCAGGATGCTCCTATATACAAGAATCACACATCAGGTGATTTACAACGGTTTTTCGAAATGCCAAACACTAATATTCTTGATCTACTAAAGTGGTGTTTCTTGAAAGAAAAGTTACCTTGAGATATGTATCGATGGCACGATAAAGAGCATCGTGGGCTGGTCTAGAATAGCTCGAGGCCATCTCTGCGATTCCAATGAACGAAGAAAGGGTTAGATTCGAATCCTTTGCGATTTCCGCAAGGTAGCCATCGATGAGCTTTGCAACCATCAGCTTTGAAGCTTCGGATAAAATCCCAGGTTTTCTAATCTCCTGAATTTCGCCACCATTTTCCATATCGATCTCGGCCTTCTGATCTTGCGTCGTGAATTCTTCGAGTATTGTCTTGACTATATGAACGTCATACATTGTTTCCTCCCCGTCACGTGCTCGTATTAACAGATCACTAACAGAAGCCTCCTCCAACTGATGCCCGATTCTCTTAACCAATTCCATTTTAACCGTTTCTCCAGAATCAGCTGATATAGCAGCTTTCAACAGCTTGAACAAGAAGCTACACGAGACGCTGCCCTTTTCAGCTGGCAAAAGCCACACAATTGTATCCAAAATTGAGCGAAACTTGGCAATGTCGTTGTGTTGGATCACGTTCTTGCCAGAGCCGGGCAGTTTCCGATAAGCGTATGCTTTCAAAGCCTCTCCAATCACTTCACTCAACATAACTTGTTTGTTCTTGATAGTCATGATAACGCGCTTATACAAATCTATCTCGAGATCACATAAGTCCTCGACCCACCAATCATTCGGCACCATTCTGCTTCTGATGCCATTCCAGCTTGGATCATTCCCAATCTCCTCTGAAATCTTTTTCCGGTTATACGTATACGACCAGTCAACCTTCGACACGTGGACAGAGGCCTTGGAGGCGATAGCATCGATGCAGTGGCTGGTTAGCTTCAGTTCTTCAGAGAATGGCAAGAGGGATTTTGTAGTCTGAAGAACTATAATCGAGTCCTTCCAGCTCCTGAAAATGATGGAGTTGAGGAAAACATCGACCTTGTAGATGAGATTACTTTTCTCGATCATTTCATGCATTTCAAGATACTCAGCAGCACAACGTGTTGAGACGACATTGTAAGCGTTTAGGGTAACCGTCATTCCATAGCAGAATTTGGCACATACTTCGAAGGCACTTGCACCCCCCGGAATATCATTGATACTGATCTCATCTCCGTTTCCTTCATCAGCGGAAGAAACCAACTTTTGTAGGCGAGCACTTTTAGAGAGAAGCGGAAACTGCAGGTTTCATTTTAGCAGCAAATTAGCGTTGGAGAATCTATATACAACTTCAGAATATTAGAATACTAACAACACAGAGAGACGAGGGTTTTCAGGCTCGATAGGGCATGATAGCTTGAAGCATTAACTAGTAATTATCAAGCACAGTGCATTAAGATCACATACCTTGTGTAGATAAAACTTCACATCACCAACATTCACAACAACATCCGTTGCCAACTCACTGGCCACGTATCTGCAAATAAAAGTGTCCACTTTAGCATATTCTTGGCCAGCACATACAAGTAGCTAAACAGTTTTCCATAGTAATTTGCGAAAACAAAAATTTGTGAGGATTTAATTCACAACTGAGGGAGATTAACTCTTATCAATTGGGTGAACTTACATTTCCAGTTACATGCTTTTTTTAAAGATGGATTGAAAGTTTTGTTTTGACCTAAAAGAGCTAAAACTTATGAAGATAAATGATAGCTTTAGCGACGTCAAAAAGAAGTAGATAGCTTTTTGAAGCAAGAACATCAAGTAGCATCAGCATATTTGTGGAATCACATATAAATGTGTGTTTTTGTGTGAAAAAGGTTAAATTCCAATAGAAAGGTTTACTTTAGTTAAAAATCAACAAGTAACCTTTGAGAATTTAATTATTCAGATGAAATCGACTCCAGATTCAACAAGAGAACCAAATCCAAAAGGGGTGAAGATTCAAAAGTTGAGACTGATACAACAACACTAACCAGCAAAAAGGGGCAAAGTTTAACAAAAAAGGCTAAAGATTAGGCAACTACAGTAACTATATATCGGATTACAAAAAAGGGGAAAGACATTAAACACCAAATGCAAAACCAATCGAAAATCATAACAAAATATTAAACCTTCCAAAGACGATAAACAAAGATCTAACCTTATATTGTTCCCATCAGTCTGAAAGGAATCAGGCTTGGATCCAAGCTTCATAAACTTCATGGTGCCAACTCAAAGATCTATCTCCCCCTCTCAGACACTTCAAAACTATGCTTGGAAACAACTCAACTGAAGACAGCCAAATGCAGTAAACCGGATTCAGTTTCGGGCATTCCCAACGATCCGACAGGGGTTGGATCGAGGAAAGAAGGGCCGTTAATGGCAAAAGTTAGAGTGGGGACCAAATTTCTCAATATGGGCAAACTCTTGAAGTTGCAGAGAGAGAGAGAGAAGAAATGGGATTGAAGGATAAATGCTTGGTGTGACCGAATCTTGACACCAACCAAAGAAGAAGCAATCAATCCAGAGTTTTGAGAGAGAGAATAGAGAAAGGAGTTTTATACAGATTCTTGAGGGCTTAAAAAAATGGTTCACTTAAATGGGAAGAGAGCCAGTGAGGAAAGTGTTTCCTTGGTCGGCGGCAAAGCCCACGGACCACGGAAACACCTAGTCAGCAAAGGAGACATAAGCAACACCCTCCCACACTAAATTATTCCCCAAAAACAGAGAGAGCTACCACTATCACCCAATCTGAATCCACCCCACCACTTATATCTAGTATTTCTTTATATCCATCTCTTTCTCTACTCTGCTGCTCTGTTGGGGTTATAATATTATATGGCATAAAGAAACAATAACATAAAGATTTAAGGGCAGAAAGATAAAAGGATTCTAGTGGCAATAAAAGCTACAAGTTCCAACTTCCAAATCACATAAACAAATGAAACAAACATGTGGGCTATAATTACAAAGGGAGTTCAAGATTGGGAAAACCTGCAACGGAAAACAGCATCTCATGAATCAACCACCAAAACGGTAGACAATGAGCATCTATCCGTATACATTTGCTAAGGCTGTAATAATAAAAGAGAAGAGAGAGAGAGAGAGAGGTTATGAGTTATTTTAGTACTCAGGTTTGAATAATGCATTATTATAAAGAGTACTATGAAATTAATGATAAATCAAACATCAATGACCAACAAAATCTGAGGAGCAGAAAAGAATCATATAAAGAAAGCTGAGGAAATCAGGGCACTGATAAAAATATGAAGAAAGGACCATCTCCATGTGCTGTAAAAATCATGCAAGAATCCCACAAAAAAAAAAAAAAAAAAAGGAAATCGTGAAAAAAAATTCAACAGATTTTTGTTCAAGAATTTAGTCAACAGACAAAACCCAAAAGCCACTCTCCATGTAAAACCCAGCAAAACCCAAAACTTACTAATTGCATGAACTGATTGTAGAAACACAAGAAACCCACCTCTCTCTCTCTCTCTCTCTCTCTCTCTCTCTCTCTCTCTCTCTTCTTTCTATCTCTCATGCAGACAACAGAGTTGTAGGAAAGAAGAAAAGAAAATACCTTTGCACAGACACCAACAAAGAGAAGAATCGAGAAAATGAGATGTGTGTGTTGATATTGTTGCAGAATGGACAAGAAAATACTCACTCAAAAGCCAAGATTTGCAGCTATGTGCTTGCTTGTTTTCCTAGAATATGCAATGCAATTTTTTCCGTCCCAAAATTCGCCTTTTCCTTTTTTTAGCAAAGACTTTTGTAAAAGGTGAAAAACAACACATAAAAATCAATTCTTTTTTCTTTTTGTTGATTTATTTCTCTGTAAATACCAACACAAAAATGCATTAATAATAGATTTCTTGGTTTTTTTAGGTTAAAGATTTCAACTGAGAGGTGTAGATAAGTTGATTTTCCAAAAAAGAGATTGTAACAAGTTGTTAGTAGTGATTGAGATTAAGACAAACAATTTGGTAAGAAGCACGCCACACTGACACTCAGCTTTCTTGCTCCCCCCCCCCCCCCCCCCCCCCCCATTTGAACGTTGAGTGGTAAATTTGCCCATCTTTCTCTCTCTAAATAAATAAACCATTATTTTTTATAGTTTAGTTAATCTAGGTTTTTAATAGTTGAATTATTTTTGATATTTAAATGGAAGCAACTTGAAGGGTTACAAATGTAATAAAACCTTCAACCAAAGTTATTGACTCCATTTTGTTGTGGTTGGAACAATTGAAAATTTTTGCTTTGTTAGAAAAACAGAACATGTACCTTCTTATTAGGTAAAGATTAAAATCTATATTGTTTCATATTAAATAGATGAAGTTGTTTTAAAATAATAGGTTCCACTGAGATCAATAAAAAAAAGTTGAGACAAATAATTTGAACTTTAAAAAAAGTTATGTAAAGTTGTGTACAAAAATTATATTCATGAGTTATAATACAAACCCTATCAAAATAAGATTTTAAAATAATAATTCAGTATACATCTACCTAATTTCTAGATACTTCAAACTTGGTTCCTCAATTTCTAAAAATTGGATATCTCTTGAAAACAACAAACAAGAAATCTGAAACATATCTTTTAACTGTCGAGCTTGAATTAAAATATGGAAGCGAAAATCAAATCAAAGACAAATAAATCAAACCACATGTATTATGTACCAAAACACATTTCCAAAGTATCATATGATTCTGCAAAAAATATTGAGCTTCTATGAGTAGAATTTGTGAGATCGTTTGATGGGATTTTGAATTTGATTTATGAAAAGTGGATTTGGGTCTTTGATATAATTAGATTTACAGACCGGTTATATATAAACTTTTATTTATATAATTAATAAGCTACTTAAGTAATGTAGGGATGTTCCTCTTATTCTATAGATCAATGTAAAAAGAAATTAGATAAGAATAAAAGGTCAACATCGTGAGATTTAATAATCTCTTCAGTTCAAAGATTCTTGTTGGACATTATTTATTTATTAAATTGAGAAGAATGGATCTGAAAGTCAAGGCCTCAAAATTTTAAATGCAACTAGCAAAGACATTAATTGCGAAAATAAATGACGGTTCTTCACTTCATTGTAGTTCAAAGTGTATTAAATGTGCAAGATATTTCATTTAAAAATGTATTTCATCTTATATAATAAAATAATTATCACATATTATATATATCATCACTAATTAGTGTGTTAAAGATATAAAATATGAGAATCATTTTATAATATAATTTATGCTATATTTAGTAATTTTGAAATATTGGGAGTTTCTTTATTCAAATATACAGATATAAAAGACCTATGTAGCCGTTGACACTTGACACCACTTTTGCAGCGCAGCCCCCTCGGGGCCCTTTATCATCAATACACTGGGAAAGTTCATGCAATATATATATATATATATATATATATATATTTTTTTTTTTTTTTTTTTTTTTTTTTTTTACTATTTCTTATAAAGATTTCGAATTATTTTTATGAAATGAAATGAAAGTCCTTTTAATTTTGAAATAATCCTAGTTTTAATTAATTTGATATAATCATAAGGTAGCATGCAACTAATAACTTCTGTCAAATGCCTTTGGGCCTAAGATCAAATTAAAATATTCTCCACATTATTACAACCTCAATAATTGTACAAACTAATTAATTAGATTAATTAATTTTGTTCAACTAGCACAAAGCACATGCCACATGGGTACATATGCGATACGTATTCTCATGTAATTAACCTCACCATCTTGACTAAATTAAAAACACATATACACACAAGCATTTTTTATTGAATTAGTAGTACACCCGCGCGATGCGCGGTTTATTATGTATTATGACAATATATACGATTTGCAATAATATAATGAAGTTGTTATATTAAAAAGTTATTCATGGCATCTTGTTATTTCGAAATTTATAAAAATCCTTATTTTTTTATTGATAACATCAATATTCAACAATTAAATATGAAAATAAAATTGAACATAATATAATAATAGTTTTGTGTTTGTGAGTTTTAATTTATGAATAATTAAGAAGTGATTAATAATTATACTTACTATATGTTTTGTTCATATTTTCATTCATTTATATCTTATAATTATTTTCAGAATTTACAAATAATTTTCTGCATTCTTTTTTAGATGGATTTGTTCAAAAAGCATTATATTTATTCCAAAAAAATTAGTTTATATTTATAAATTTAGGTTTCAAATTAATTTTAAATTTTAAAACAATATTTCTTAGATTTTTTAAACCATTTTTCAGATTTTTTTGGAACATATTATAGTTTTGTAAAACAATTTTTAGATTAATTATATCTATTTATTTGAAATAATTTTGAATAAATTTTATCAAATATTTTTATTTTTTTTATTTAAATTTTTTTATTCAATTTATTGATTTTTATATCTTACACAATTAATATTACATATATATTTGAATTAATTTTTAAATTTTATTTGCTGATTTAAGATTGTTAGACTTATTCTCACAACCTTATAATAATAATAATAATAATAATAATAATAATAATTATTATTATTAATTTCAGATTTATTATTATTTTAATATTTTAAAAATAGTTTCAAACTTTTAAACATTTTACAACTCTTCATAAAATAAATTTAGATTTTAAAACTATTTTCCACATTTATATATTAAAATTATAAACTAATTTTCAAAATTTTTAATTTTTTACAATGTTTAAATTTTATTATTTCAAATTTTAATTATATCATTAAAATATAATCATATCATTTAAGATAGCTTCTTTTGTTTTATCTCTACTCCTATATATAAATTATAAGATAACTTATTGTGTAAGATATATGTGAAACTTATTCCATAAGACACTTAAAAGTTATTTAGTTTTTTTTTCTTTTTTTCTATTGGTTGATAGTTTGGGAGGGAAAATGACAAATTTAAAATTATCACCAATTTTTTTGTTTTTATACATAGATAGATTTCTTCGACCACAAGCCATACATTAGTTTATTAATTAATTCCAACAAAGCATTTTCACACTCATAATTACTTCCTTTCAATTAGTCAAACAAATTCTTGAATATTTCATCACTGAAGTGAATAAAGTTATACTTAAACCCAAGGAAATTAAATAAATAATAATAAAAAGAAGGAAAAAAGTACAATGATTGTTTTTTTTTCTTTTTCTTTAGACAGAAAATTGAATTGGAGTAGCTGAAATTTCAGAGACATTTAATAAAAGGCTAGTGTGAGATGATCAGTCTATAGACTATAAGTTATAGCTTTTCTGATAATCTTTGCAGCAACAATAAAAACAAGGCCCTGTTTGGAAACAGAATATATACAAGAGAAAATCATCGTATTCATCATCATAATCATTTTACCTTTAACTTTAAAACTCTACCTACCTTAATCAAAGCTTCCTCAGCTATGCCCAAATATAAAATTAGGGTACCAGCCTACTTTTGGCTTCATTTTTTGAAATAAACATGCGAGTGGAGTCCAATATTAATGTACTCGAGCTCCTTCTGACTATTTGCAAGTCGAATTCAATTTATTTTCTAATCAATTATGAATAGTTCATGAATAGTATTATCTCATCCACACCCTAATTAAGAGTGATCGGGAATAATCTCATGAAAACTCTTTAATGCTTAAGTCAATTCCATATTTGAGAGATAAAATTTTCACAAATGTCAATGTATATTTAAATGATTAAGAAAATAAGTATTCATAGAGCACGAATTTCTTCAATTCAATTTAGTCTTATGGGCCTATATTTTTCCCACATTATAATCTTCTGGGCCGTCTTATCATTATTTTTCCCACATTATAATCTTCTGGGCCGTCTTATATATATATAACAATCCAAAGAAAAAAGGGTATAACAAAAGAAATATAACTTAAATAATCGAAAGATTTATCATAATTCAGCACAAGAAAAGGATTATCTAAATTTACCTTCAGACATTATTAGCCCACATGAATGTGAATTAACTATTTCTACGCACATAGAAATTTTGTCTAAAAAAAATTAACTTACCAATGGAGCATAACTGGTCTAACAAGGGGCTGATTTTGGCTGGATATTCGGTTTTTCCAATCCAACGAGGATGACACCTGAAATTACAGAAACAAGACGAATCAAGAAATTCCGAATGAATGGTACAGAAGTCTAACTCCCTCCACGAGCCGGGGGAAGAAGATGAAAATATCACTTTAAACACAATAACAGGGAACGAGCCATCACAGTAGTATAAAATGAATATGGTTACTATAAAGACATTACAAATCTCTTCTCCACCCCTACTATCGCCAGCAAATACAAACCAATGCTACTCCAGATTCTTTGCCCTTTGTTCTCCGGTAATAGCAGATAGTTGTAGAAACTCCAATTAAGAATTATGTGATACGTCTTTTCACTGAGTTAGCAACTTTGAGTCACATGCGACTATCTTGACAGACTCGACAATTTCCTGGCCTTCCTCACTTTTGATCATAGCATCTTGTAAGATGAAAGTCCAAACGTTGTCGCAGAATCTGTAGGTATGAAGATGTCCCTGTAGCAAACATGATTAGATTATAGAAAGATAAACTTGGAATGGTTATTTAGTATAATTACTCTAACATTAAAGTATACTTGGGTAAGGGAGACAGGTATAGAGATCAAGAGGTAAACATGAAGCTATACAATGACTGAGACTATCTATTATTACACTCTGCAATTCGAAGAATGTATTTCTTAGAACTTTGCCCACTCAACCTTTTTTGTTTTCAAATTGTCATTTAAAGTATACAGATTTTGTATTTTACCATCTAGAGCTGCCCTATTGCTGCCTGGTCAGGCGCAGAAATTTTAGCTATTTTTCCCACATAAGCCAAGAGTTCAAAATGTATTGTCGCAAGTGAGGGTAAAAACAACCGTATTATCTTTTGCCAGACGGGGATGCTCTAAATGGAAACATGCAAGATTTGTCTGGTTCATGGTAAAGTGTAACAAAAAAAACCTCTGGTAGGTAAAGTTTAAAAAGAATGTATACTTCGAATGACAAAGTGTAATTTGCCCTATGTTAAAGAGTTGTCACATTCACCAAAGTAGATATAGACCAATAGATTAGAGATCATGGAAAGACATAGTGAGCAACAATGGCACTTCATATAAAGGATGGCTGTCAACTGCCAAAGGAAAAGATTGGAGTATCTCCTCTTGCATATCCATCTTTTAGCCTGTCAACATGGACTATTTAAATTGATTGATTAAATTCATAAAAACCTACAATGTCAAGTTTTGTACCGCCAACCACAACTAAGGAACAAATTATACTTGGAAAATATGGATTGAATTCTTCAATTTAGGTTCTCTATAACAAGAATCTAACTGCCAAAAGAAAACAGACAGGAGATTGAGAGCCTGCCCAAATGAGACAAAGAGGAATACCATTACCAAATTTTGGTTAGGACAGGGTTAATCATAAACATGGCTTCTTGTACTTGTAGCCAGAAAAATTAGCCAGAAAAATTGAACAAAGATGACTGGTGACAAGTGTAACAGTATCACGACAGGTTTCAGGGTGATGTTATCATCTCATAAAGGAAAATCCAGCTAAAGGAAATTTTTATCAGTATGGGAAGATTTGACAGGCAACTTCAGCAGTAACTGAGGTAATTGGGATTTACTGAACAACACCAATTGACTTAAATGTATTTCAAAACACAAAACCTTTGCTACTCCAAAATATAAACTGCTTCTGGTTCAAGCAAAAAATGTTGATTGAATTTGTGGAAAATATGATAATTTACTGAAATAACGCAGTTAAATCCATAAGCTAACACGAGTCTAAGTGTCTTCAATATATGGTCCCACACAATAGTTACACATACTTGTCACAATCAGAGGCACAAACATGGGAAAGACTTAATAAAAATATTCTCTATAACGGAAACGTGTCTACCTTAACGGAAACCTTGCTCTTCACCTCACTTTCCAGAGCTTCAGTCATTGACTGCAATCATGGAGTAAAAAGTAAATTTAGTGAATCGCACTACATGCATGTCAATACACGTAAATGGATATATGACAGTATTTGGACAAGCATGGAGCACAATTTTATCAAAAACTTTGACCTTTTTAGGCTATTCTTGAACATTTAATATCTCAAAATCCAAGGTATCACCATTTTTCATGTAATACAATTTGCATTCTTGTCTACTCTTAAAGATCTGAATGAGGTCACTAACAGGAACATTTCCCTCATGGGTCCTGAATAAAATATAAACAGAATCCCTGAGAGGATAAAGTTAAACAGATATTCGTTATCACACATGCGTTCAACTACAAGTACAAGCTAACCAAATCAGTACTTAATTTGTTAGTTATGAACACGCTAGTGAAGTTGATATTAATTTAGTTTACTTTTCATCTTCACTTATTCTTCTTTTTCCCCCCTAATAAAAGACCTCTAATCTTTGGTTCTTCAGCCACTCAACTCTCCATTGATGTTCACCAATTTCAACTTTTTGTTTCCACAATATAATCATCCCCATTTTGTAGATTCAAACATGGGCATATCCGCATAATGTAGCGCATGTGAGTGATAATTAGCAGAAATTCAAAGATTAATAATAATTAAAAAAGAAAGATATAACCTTGTCGAATTGAATAAGAACTTGAATGGCGAATTCAGGGCTGAGAGTTCCACCGGAAACCATCTGATCCAGCGTTTCCGTCAAGCACATACCGATTGTGGATCTCCGGTAAAGCTCGAAAGTAGCCATTCTGTTCTAACAATAAACACTACCATTACACGAGATGCATAATTAAAGTAACTAAACCAGAAAAACATAATCAATTATCCAAAAAAAAAAAACGAATCAAGAGTGAAGAAACATTCAATCATACACGAAATTGATTGGAGCTACTCGATCGATTGTTATTTGATTCCTAAAATCTGGAGAAGTGTGAGTGCGCGCAGATGCAGAGAGAGAATGAGTAGAGAGAGAAAGAGAGGGGGGAGAATTGGGTCTTTTATACCTGTATTTTGTAGTTGAAGGATTATATAGGCGAGTACTGGAAGGGTGACCGGAAAGACCATACTGCCCTTGGAGGATTTTCATTATTTTCATCAAGTTCATTTGGATTATGACTAGATTTAACAGCAAAAATAATCTCAAACTTTTATGAAACTATAATTCTAAAATACAACACCATCTTATTTTTGGCAAAAGATTGTCATCATATCCAATTAATTTTTCACCTCCAAGCCATTTTTTATTATAATGTTTGAAATAACGCGACATCCAATATATGAAATTAATCAGAAATTGAAAAAAGATAATCGAAAAATGAATGATTATTCAAATTATAAAATTATATTCACTCTATGGTTTACTTGATTAATTTTGAAAAACCAAGTTGAAATTATGATTTTGAGAAACTTTGTGAATTTTTTTTTCAATCAACCCTTAACTTTTATTTGCATCCTTATTATAAATTGTGATACGAAATCTCAATATCCCATTAATATTAAATCTAATACAAGATATTAAAAGAGAAAAAATTCAAGTAACCATTTAATCATTTTCTTTTGGATAATGTATCAATGATCGATTATTATCTTGTTAAGGATTGAATATTGACATTCTTTTATCGGATGAGATGCTTACATCATATGCATTTAAATTTTATTTTAGGAAATAATATATACTTGAGATACTTTCACTTACACAAAAATAATAGGAAAATGGCAATTCCATATATTAAAAAAAAGCTTCTTACATTTTGTGTTTCCATAATAATCATCATCATAAATTAAATGGTGCGTTGAAAATAATAAAACAGTAATGCAACTAAAAATGTACAATGATAAGGCCCAATTTATGAAAAGAGATACACAATGTTAGGTACTCCAGTACTTGATCCTGGCCCAAGATTATAGGCCCAATATTTAACTGTCTGGCCCAATATAGAGCCCGAAGAAATGGATCTAGTATTATTTGAAAATAGTCTGCATAAAAAATAAAGACGAATTATGTAAGTGCCACGTAAGTATTTATGTCTTACTATCACGTTAATAGGATAATTATGTGACAGTAAAAAGACATTGTTATCCTTTTGTATATAATTATGGTAAGAGATTCGTTGCTTAATTTCGTTTCCCAAGGCATAGAGTGTTTAAACGGAAAGGAAACTGTCATTTTTGCCTGGCAATTTCCTAAATTAACGTTTCGTAATTGACTTCTTGATTCATGAAATTTAAATATAGTAAATGTACAAACTATACGAAAAGACCTAAATGACCTTAGGATATGTGTATTATCTAAGGCCTAATAGTCCCAAAATAATAATCCAAAATATGACGAAGTTTTGCTAATTAATAGAGTGCCGTCATAAGTTCTTAACTAATGTGTTGGGATGATCAAATATTAAAAAATGTAAAGATAAATAATATTAAAACGACATCGTCACTCATTAATGTTGATAATATTGGAATAGAAAATGAAACCGAATTACAAAATTAGAAGTGCTTAACAATGCATTTATGTGGTGTTATTCTTAAAGCTAGCTTGTCTTAAAAACTCCAAAATGATGAATTCCAAGAGTGGTTGAAATATTGCAAATTAACAAAACATTAAGTAACAAAATATTGCATGGGGCCATCCATATGGGCTGCGCTTGCATTAAGCATCACACCATTGACGCATGCATCTTCAATTTACTATCTAATTCAATGATTAATCTGCAAAATTTCATATTTAAAATCTATACATATACAGCATATATATATATATATACACACTTGTTGATTAATAAAAAGATATAATACTTGAAATCATGATGAGACATTATGCGTTTTTGATTTTGTTATAATTACCATTATACATTTTATTTTATTAGTGCGAGTAAATAATCAATGTTGACATGTCATAAACATGATTACACCAACTAAAATGGAATACAATATTGAAATTAGGTTTTATATAAAAATAGAAATTTATTGTAAATAATCAAGACTTTAATATGCTTTCTGCATGTGATGAATATGTATGCATGTATGACTTGGCTATCATCAATTTGTTTGTTGATCTGTATGATTACAAGACTTTTTGTGAGTATGTAACATGCAGTTTAATACAACGACCAAATTACTAGTATATATTTCAAAAGTTTATAATTATATCGTAAAATAAAAGACATTATCATATGTGTATTTATAATATCGACACATTTGATTCCACATACATGCATGTTAAGGTTATCTTGTTATCAAAAAATTGTTAAAAAGTCAAAAAGTTTGGGAAAAAGGGAACACAATAATTAAAATACTTTTTAAGTAGCCACCATGGCTAAGGCATAAACGAAATCATTGAATTTGAAGTCAAATTTAGTGGATAACAAATGCGAGACTATTCTTCCAACTTTTATTTTTCTATGATTAAATCATTAAATTGAGAATATTTATATAAAATTTACATAAATTTGACTGGCAGGTAATTCAATTTAAAATGAAATGAAGCCATGCCATCTACCCATTTTTTAAGGCACGTGAGCATATTACTGTAACGGTATAATCCCAATTCCCAAGCTACCCCTACTGGTGTGGTGCCCTAATATACCTACCCAGTTTTCTTTATCATCTAATTTGCTTCTTTTAAATGTTGTGACACTGTCATTATTGCAATTAGATCATAAAGTAATTTAATTAATTTTTAATTTCAGATTTGTTAGAACTACATCTAATTAAAACCAAATCAAACTATTCAAAAATGACTGCTAAATGTACCATCTTAGCTCAATTTTAATAAACACGAGTAACAGACCTTTAATCTCATAAGACTTTAAAATTCATCCAAATTTGATATCTTTATTATAATCAAAGTAATTCAAACACAATTTCGATTTTATTCAACTTATTTACACCTAAATGATCAAGCTCGAACTTCTATACTAATCATTTTGTTAAGGGAGTAATTAGCTAACCATAAACAAGATTTAATTAATTAAGCTCCACTTGATGTGAATACAGCTCATGCAGAGATTTATAGTGAGAAAAGCAAATAAAAAAGACTGAGAATATATAATAACTAAGCATTGCCTCTTGCAAATTTAATATTCCCAATTGGGAGCAAAAAAAGCATACAGCTTACATAAGTGCTTTTCATTATTTAAATTTCATCTGTCAAATTTCTTAGTGGTTCGTGTGTATATATACACCTCAAAATCATTCATACCCTAAATCACAATCCATAAGTGGAAAAGTGATTAATCCAAAAATTAATCACTAGTTAAGCTGTAGAAGCAAAACAAAATGCCTTCTAAGCTCACTTATTTCTACGGCTCTCCTCCACCACCATCCTCACCCCCACCACCTCCTCCATGCAACCCGCCACCGCCACCACCTCCACCGCCGCCGCCGCCACCTCCATGTAACCCTCCGCCGCCGCCGCCATGCAACCCTCCGCCGCCGCCGCCATGCAACCCTCCACCGCCACCTCCGCCGCCACCTCACTGCCACCACAAGAAACACTGCGGCCACCACCACCCACCCGGCGCCTCTCCGCCGTCTCAGCCACCCAACTACCCACCCAAACCCCACGTTCCGTCGGCGGCGCCGCCACAGACCCCTTCATACCCACCAAAAACGCCACCCAAGACACCATCATACCCACCAAAAACGCCACCCGAGACACCATCATACCCACCAAAAACGCCACCCAAGACACCATCATACCCACCAAAAACACCACCAGGCGGCCCCGCAGCGCCGCCACAGACACCATCGTACCCACCGAAAACGCCGCCAGGCGGGCCCACCTCGCCGCCGGGAGCACCTTCCTATCCACCAAAACCTAGCCCGCCGGAATCATATCCGCCGTATTATCCAGGTGGCCCGGGCTCGCCGGAATACCCACCATACACTCCGTTAACCCCCAACGGCCCCCTCACGCCGTTCTCGCCGCCGTCAAACACCCTAGTCCCGCCGCCTCCCGGCGGCGGCGGCAACAACCACACCACCATTATCGCAGTCTGCGTGTCACTAGGAGGGCTCTTCTTCCTCGCGTTCCTCGCAGTTGGCCTCTTTTGCTTAGCCAAGAAGAAGAAGAAGCCCATCCTGGTCCCAGCGGCCGCGGCATGCGAGCCGGAACAACCACCTCACGGCGGCGCAGCCACCTCGTACGGAGGCGGAGAGATAAGCGGTGCCGGCGGTGGGGCCCACGCTGGCGGGCATGATTACCATTAATATTTTGATTTGATAATTTCAATTCTCAACTGTGAAAAGAAACAATGTATGAATTTGCGAGTGTGAATGTTTGTGGTGTTGTTGGGTTGAATGCATGTGTGCATGAATGTAGTTATTTTTTAGAATTGTTATTTTCATTAAGAAAATTAAATTAGATTTATTTTATTGGTTGCATACAAATAAAGAATTTATCGATTTGTTTATGTAATTGGCATTTTTAATTAATAAAAAGGTCGAAAGTGATCAACCTCTTTGTTGACTGCATGTTATATAATATATATCTATCTTCATTAGTACCCTAACTACTCTCTAGCTAGCTACTTAAATAATCTTTCACTGTTAGTGTCAAAATTAAATAGTTTTAATAGTTAATTTAATTAATTGTAAAACTTGATTATATAGTTTTGACAGATACATAAAAATCATAACAAAAAAATCCAATAAGGTCTCTATTACGCTACCTAGTTCATAAACTTTGACAAAATTAGTTATTTAGATCACTTCTTGGTTCAACTTACATGTGTGTGTGTGTATGTACACTAATTCATATTAAAATTTGAATAGATTCTTAATTTTATTATATCAGTGAAATGGTACTCCATTATCTATAATGCAATTCAAACTGATCATCTCATAAGTCATTCATTTTGTGTATTATTAGTTGATGGATCTTACTCTTACAAAATTAAATTCTCACAAAAATCCAAGTTTTTACTATTTTGATGTTAAGTACGATTTTCTGTAATATGATTCCTAAAGAAAATTATAAGATAAACCACGTTGTGTAGACATAATATATGATTAAATAAATGAGTAATATGAGTAAGCATCATTTTACAGCTAAGGATAGAATCGTGAATTTGAGAAAGTAATGGGCAGGTAGACAATTATATGAAGGATATCATTAATTAAATTAATTGCTCGAAAGGACATCATTTTAACCTTTTTAATATTTAGCCCCTCATGGCCCGCATGTGCATATTCTGCATAATCACACCGCCTTCGCCTCTTGACTTTTTGCACACTCACTTAACTCATAAATAATTTGATTTCTGTTAAGAAAATAACATAATTTATTATAATATTTTATTAAATACCTCATGTATCAATTATACTAAAAGTCGAACTCCTTTACTGCAATTCATATACATTCGACACTTCAATACATACCCTATATATATTATTTAAAACAATAATAATAATAAAGACCAATATTGTTCATGCATTCCAATTAATTAATATATGTTTTATCTAATATCTCAAAATTATATTATTAATTAACATGTTATATATATTAAATAATAAAATGTAAAATGAAACGCTAATAGGTATTCAAATCGATAAATTTTAGTATAAATACTATTGTCTTTATAGTAAGTTACAAAAATTAGGTTAAAACGCATAATAAAAACGTTGTGGAATTTATGTTGAAGACGCATACATTTTTGTTTTTTGTTGGACATCAATATTTGATTTATTCTAAAGTGAAGTCTGGACCACAGCCCACTCAAATATATTATTATTAAAATTTATGGTAGCTTATGTTTATCCATACAAAACTACATAAAAAGGACACCCTTTTCTACTTTAATGTATTCTTACAATAATATAGACATCTAATAAAAAGAAATTATTTGTGACATAATTAATAAACCATATATACATCACAATTCCTTTTTCCTTTACAAAAGAATCTTCCTACTCGCTTTTTAAGTGGAATCTGAAATGAAAATGAACTTCTAGAAACAAACTAATGAAATTACATCAAATGTAATATTTATCGTTTCTTGGTATTTATATACCTAGGTAAACGTACAGTTTTGTACAAACTAATTATATGAATTATACGACGTATTTCTTCTTTAGTATGAAGTGAATTAAGTTTAAAAGTTAATTAATCACCACTTAACACAATAATTTAGATAAAGTTGGATATGTGTGTCGTTTTGGACTCAAAGAGGAGCCTGTAAGGCCCAGCCCAATAGACAACCTAAATGGCCCATGTAGAATGATCAGCATTAGGATCTTTATTGGGCTTTCATTATTGGATCACTAGTCCAAGTAGTGTGGGTTACTGAGCCCTATTGGAATTTTAATGGCCTTACTTATCTCGGTTATTGACGCCTTTCTACTTTCAACACATTTTAATTGAATTTGTAAGTTCAACAATATAGTAGCACATATCTTGTAAACATGAATTCAAAATTCTCATGAGTTATTTTGGTCTCAGTTCTAAATAAATTTATTTGAGCTCAATAAAACTAACTTAAATCGAGCACAAGAAAAACTACAAGTTTTCACTATTTATTAGTCGTATTACTGTTTAGTTCATACCACACTTAATTCATTTGTCATAAACATGCACATAACCATGTGTCGTGTGAATAGATATTACGTCTTATATTAGTTCATCAAATGTAACATCTATGAAATACAGAATTAATCTGTCATGACCGTATTTTAAGGAAATCTCATGATGCCATGCTTAGCAAGAGTTTAGTAGTGTTACTTGTTATAAAAGCATCAAAGATTGCATAATTATCCACGCAAACATAGAATTAATTAAATTCCAAAGCCCATATCTTCTCTAATCATCTTGTGTTTCAAACGTTATGTACAGATGACACATCAACAATATTGATGTCGAAATGACTTTAAAATATTACTAATAATCACAATAGAGAATTCTCTAATTAGCTAGTAGTAAACAAGTAATTAAGGATATTTTTTTTCATTTTATGAGGTATTTATTAAAATAGAACCTTTACTTCATTTTATTTCATTAATATCCGAACAAAGATCATACACATTACACACATATCATTGATCCTATAAATCAAATACAGAATTGAAATGGTAGTATAAGAAATGATGAATTTCATATTTAATTTGTAAAGCACAATCTATGAAACTTCATCATTCTGACCTGGCAAACTCCTATTGTACGTGTGAATGACAGATAATAACACTCAGGCAAACAGGTTCAAATTCAGCAAATCAAGGAATAATAATATTTTTCTTTTCATTTTCTTTTTTAGAGAGAGAGAGAGACACACACAATGATATTTATTATTTAATAAAATAATATATATACAAATGATTAGCATAAAGTTGGAGACCGCGTAACGACTTCACAAAATTTCTTGTCCACGATTTATGATTTTATTCCTTAATTACTTTCCAAGTAATACAGTTGGAAATTGCTCTGCAAATGCCACGACATACATATATATATATATATATATATATATATATATATATATATATATATATATTATATTTATTTATTTATGTATTTATTATTCAAATATTAATAGAGTGCTTACGAAGTTAAAAGGCAATTCATTCCTTTTACGTTTAAGTATAACCCTAAGCCTTAGGGCACGGAAATTAATTCAATTATTTATTACTAATAATGCTTTGTATTTCATTCCATTATATACTTAGATATACATTACTTGTAAGACTTGATCTAAGATTGAAGAACAAATGCATCTGAATATTGGAAAAGTGTTGCAAGCACCAAATATTACTGAATATTCCAACTCTAAAAATACAGAATTACAATATAATTGGCATATGTTGGAGATCATATCTTTAAATACTACGAATATGTACAACATTAATATTTTAATATTTTCCATCTCCCACGAAACAATATAGACGATCTCATACAGATAAAGAGACATATTTTACTATCCACAAAACAAATTCTCACAATTAATTTATATATCAATTATAAAATTAAATTCATGGAATGATAGTATAAAAATATTATTAGAAAAAAAAAAAAAAAGAGAGTAACCAAACTTTATAATTGGTAGCCAAACATGTGGCATCGTGCAATATTAGGCATTCCACCACGTGGTGCTTCTTCGTATCAACCACAAAATTTGAGCATCTTCTACACACAACTCTCTTTTCTACAATTTTGTTTCTATCATTTATAGAGACTGCATAAAAAATTAAAATTAAATCCAGAATTCTATTTTACGAACTTGAATAAAATCGTGTTTCAATGTGATGAGAATTTACATTACCTTTGAAATAATAGATCCATGATAATATATAATATAATAGTATGCGAAATGTAAATTATAATAAAGTTAATAAATGAAGTACTTATCAACATTACTAAAAGATAAAATAAAAACTAAAATATGTCAAATTGTCATCATGTGAATTTGGAATTATCAAGATATTAAGTTTTTGTATGAAATTGATTCTGATTGAACACGAAACAAATTAAAGGATCTATAGGTACACGGAAAATTATAGCTAATAAAACATTGATTAGAGATGTGATTCAATGAATGAATAAAAGAATTCAGAAAAGAATTCAATTACAATTTCCTATCCTCTACGCATCACCTAAAATATCATCGGATATTTATCAAAAAAAACAAAAAGCAATAACAATAATAATGGCAACATTAAATTTCTCCTAAAAAATATTTTTAAAATTTTGTAATCAATATATGTACTTTAATAAACCTAAAATTTAATCCTATTAAAATCGTTTATTCGAATAAAGGCGGCATAGCACTTTCCACTTCTTCATCACACTGCAATTCTGGAGACGGCGGCAGGTTTAAGTCGATATTCCGGCCGATGGCGGCGGTCATCTGATCACTGGCGGCGCCGCCGTTGGAGGAAGTGGTGCGACTCTTCGCGCCGCCGATCACGCCTTCATAATGCCTCCGCTTGTGTCCGCCCAGAGCCTGGCCGGTCGGAAAAGCCTTGTGACAGACGGAGCACTCGTGAAGCCGTCCGCTGGGGTTTAGAGCGGAGACGTGATTTGACGTCGTCGTCGGAACGACGGCGGAGGAGTTGCTCTCAGCCGCCGGCTTGACGCGGTGGCTGGCCTTGTGGCCGCCGAGTGCTTGGTACGAAGAGAAAGCCTTATCGCAGACGCTACACTTGTACGAATTGACGATCGGATTCGAGTCGGTCTTCGCTTCAAATTTGGGCGAGGCGGTGGTTATGGCGTCGTCGGCGACGGCGCCGCCGCCGCCGCTGCGAGCGAGCATGACGAGACAGACGGCGAGATACTCTTCTTCCGATTGATCCGGACGCGGTCGTTTCGAGCGTTTGGATTTCCGCCATGAGTCGGAATCGAGATCGTCGAAGCGGCGAGAGAGTTTGTGCGGCGGCGGCACCGCCGGTGGAGAGCTCAAAGCTTCAAGAGCCATGGAGAATTCTAGAGAGAGAGAGTTGAAGGAATTAGGATTAGTTTGTTTTGGAGTGAGAGAGTGAACAAGTGAGAGAGAGTTGTGGAGGATTGGATTTATATATATGAGGAGAAGAAGGATTTGGAGGTTGGCAGTTGCGTGTGGAGTGGCGGTGGAAGAGTTGTATGAGATTATTTTTTTCCTAGAGAGAGAAAGTTATAGAGAGAGAAAGTCTTGCCTTGTTGTCCAATCTCAATGAACTTAATCTGATCCTCTTTGAATTATAATTGACAAATTCTAGATTAAATAAGTTAAGAAAAATAGACGTCTAATTTAGACGAGTAAAGAGAGATGAGAGAATAATTTGAGGTCAAAGTTGAGTGGGAGTGGGAGTAAGGCAACCTATGTTAGGTTTGTGAGAGAGAGAGTACGTGTTATGGTGTGAGAAAGAGAGAGAGAGAAGTGTGTGTTTGTGTGTGAGAGAGAGAGGAAGAGGTGATGGGTAGTGTGTGTGAGAGAGAAAGAGTGATGATCGAGCTTGGACATAAGCAATTGCGTTTGCACAAGTGACTTTTTTTTTTTATCAAGTCAAATAACAAATTTAAGCTATTTAAATAATAAAAGAAGCAAATATTAGCATACCTTGTTTTTGTTTTTTACAGTAAAACTAATTAATATAATATTCCTCTTTTTGTTTTTTTTTTTGTTTTTGTGTAAATTAAATGGAAATATCTCCTATTGTAATTAAATATTTGCAATCAGATTATATTTATTTTTCAAATCCTATGGCATGACTGCTGTAATTATTTTTTAGATATACTTCAAAAAGTTGCAGTGAGATTGCTTATCAATATAGTGCCTACTTTTCTATATAAGATCTCTGTTTATTTAATGCAGATTAGATTTCTAATCATCATATGTTTTAATTTCGTATTCCTTTTTATATTGTGATTATAATTTCTATTAATCAACTGGTCAAATTCAAGGCTAAAAAATCTTGTAATAAAAAGAAGCTCAATTCTTTCAAAATATACAAGAGAAAAAATAATAAATACAAACAAAACTTAATGAGCTCATGTAAACTCTAAACAAAAATGATGATAATATATAAAATACCTAATTAATTGCAAGAAAATAACCACATTCTAAACATGACCTTTTTAATTTAGAAAAAAGAAAAAAAATGAAGACTTCCACTCACCATTGCAATTTCAATCACTCATGCAGATTTGAGTGATCCGAGTCTTTATTATTATTATTTTTAAATACTTTCTTTTTTTTTATTTGAACTAATTTCCAACAACGGTGTTGAGTTTCTAGACCACCTCATCAAGATTTTATTTAAAAGTTATCTCATATATCAAGTTATAAAAATTTAGAAAATCACCCACCAAATTACAAATTTTGAAAAGGTGTAATTAAATTACATAAAATCTACTAATATGATTATGTATCTATCATATATTACACGAGTCTCGTATATATCCATCCGTACAAGAAAGAGGACTTTCTTTTTGGTTAGCTAACTACAAATACACCTAAGATTCGACACGTGTCATTTTTTTAAGCCATCACCACAGACCACTTCTTTGTTCCTTCCAACTTTTGTTGAATGAGTTTTCATTTTTCCAAAATACTCCCTTACGAGCACTTAAATTACCGAAAATGCCCCCCGGCCACACACATTTAACTGTACCACAAATGCCCCTCAATTTTTTATTTCTGTCGACTAAATAATATATTTCCATTTATATGAGATTTATTTCATTCAAAGGATATAAAAATTTGTTTCAATTTAGTGATATGGTGAAATGAATCGAATTCAATTTCATCTCACAAATTGTGATAGATGAAATGATCTTGGTCAAACTTTGTTCGTTAATATATGATTAGATAATAGGTATGTAGATATATGTGATTCGAGTCTAATATTTTTTATTTTTAAAATCATATTTACATGAATCCAATGGGTTTTTGATTTTCTTATACATATATTGTATTTTATGAATAAAGCCAAGCTTCAAGTGGGTTTTACATGTTAACAAATATAAGAATACATAGACATTTATTTGTTACTCTTGATGAACTAGATCAGATATATTCTCAGCAGTCAACTATAAATGATTGTGAACTAATGAATCGAATATTATATAGTTTTGAATTTGGCACGTTTATTCTAACAAGTTTAATTAAATAAATTTTTATCATAGTGATCGAATTACAAATAACTTCAGACGACATGGTTCATATATATTTTATATTTCAATATTTTTACTGAACAATATATATAGGTAAAATAATTAATATACATAATATGTGATCATTCAAAAAATGAAATAGAAATGTTATTTAAAAGAGAAGATATAGTACACGTAGATATGTATTTTTCTTAAAAGGAAAGTAAACAACACACGTGAGAATTGTAACTGAGTATTCAATGTAGTATGGGACAAGTAAAAACAAATACGAGTCTACTGTCTAGAACTGGAAACATCATTTTTATCATCCTCCACCTTCCCTTTTATATATTCTTATATTTTACCAAAATTTGCATATTACAATTTAATTTTTTTTTATTTTCTTACTTGAGTTTTTATAATGTAATTATCCGATATATTTCCGTGTTGTTTTAATAAGTCTTTGTACTTGTACTTTGTTTCAGAATCACTCAAATCTGAATATGAGGAACTAATCTTTTCAAAAAAAATAAAAAGTATATGGATCCAATTAAAAATAAAAATTAAGTTGAGGATTTATATATAATTACAAACAAAAATGTAAAAAACAAAAAAAATTAAGTGCGGCTTCTTAGATAATATGCCTTTTCCCTATATTATTTTTGATATGAAATTTTGATTCCACAACTAATATCTGATAAACGAATATTCTTGTATTCTCATTTATTTTTCAGTTTTCTTCAAATTTTTTTTTTTTTTTTTTCTGTAAACTAATGAATAGGACTTTTATGATTCAAAATATAGAATGAATTTTGTTTGCAGAACTCGGATATTATCGTGAGACCATGTCATATAAGTTTTTGGGTAGATTAATATTCTTTAATTTAATCCAAGCTTATCTGTTAAAAGTTGGTTAATGAAGTATGATTGGGATGACAACTATATTCATGGCCCCATTCACACTTGATAAACAAATTATTTAAATTAATTAATTAATTAATTAATTGAAGAAGACAGAGTGGGGAATCAAGTGAGTGAGGTATGTATATAGCCATATTCGAGACATAAGACAATGATATTAGTACATCTAATCACCATAGAAAAAAAAGGATTAAGATTGGAGAAATGTATGTCAGTGACATTGTCCTAACAAATGAGTCACATAAACACGTAATTAAGTTATTCCCCACACATAGTTAGGCACATCAAAGGAGGTTATTATTTGCCAAACCATTGCTCATTAAACTATCATTATATTTCTTCTTATCACATTACAGCTTTGTAACTCCTCATTCATATCCACATATTAATCTACACACCAATATATATATTAACAGACATATGGGACGGCAGGGGAACATGGGTATTTTTGTAAATTAATAATTCTTTACATAATTGTAAAAAGAAAATTTGATACATGCAATATGTATCCTTTTTCTATTCATTTTGTGATATATAAATCAATTTTCCCTCTCTCAATCAAAATCCACAATCCAAAACATTAGCGGCAATCATATCCGCTTGTTAGAAATCAAATTTTTTATTCGGATCATAGTGTCTTTTGAAAAATATGAAATTAATATAAATTACCTGAAATTCGAATAAATGGATAGTTCAAAAAAGGAATAGGATTCAAGTTTAAAATAGTAATATAATATTTACATCAATAAAGGACAGCTGGAGAGTCTAGACTGGATTCTCCATGTTAACCGCAATAATACGTGGCAGACCACTGACTTTGTTTTAATTAAAAAGAGAAAAAGATTAGGCACTTTTTAAAGTCAATTTTCATATAAGGCACACCAACAATTACCAGCACTGTTGTGTTAGTTTTACAAATAAATATTTTATACCAAATTATTCAACATTTCATTGCAATTTTCCTCGAAAAGAAAGAAACACGTTTTAATGCAATTAATTTCGTGTGTAATAAATTAGATAAAATATAAAACCAAAATTTGATAGTTAGAGTGCTACACATATCTTAGAAATTAATTTCAATAATTGTTTGATCATGACTTAATTTTTGTCGTAACAAATGAGACTTGTAAACACGTAATGTTCCTTGATGCATCCTTAGTCTGCTGTTAGGACTTGGGCACCGTCAACATAACATAATTGGTGGCTTCTTTCAGGGAAAAAATAATTGGTAATTTCCAAATTCCGATCACATTTACTAGTTTATTATAATAAATTGAATGTGTACCCACAAACGTGGATATGACTGACTAACTACGTATCTTAATTTGACCAAGTTCGAGCTCCATACTTCAATAAATCGAGATATATAGTTGTCACTCTAGTAATTAAAACAGCATTTAAATGTTTGTAATATCCACGATATGAGTAAATCAACGAGAAAATGATTTAACAATCAATCTGCAATGCAATAGCAAAAGCAATGAGACGAAATGCTTTCAGGCATATTCCAATACCTAACGTAGTCTTGAAATGTTTTCTTTCAAGTAGCTGGATTCGGCAACACTTTCGGCTTTGGCTTGACTTCTACATCATTCACGCTACGGATAAAAATGGCGTCTGGCTCATGGCTGCAGAAAAAAATGGAAGTTAAATGTACGGGAATGGAGAGAGAGAGAGAGAGAGGATTAGATTCTTACGGTTTATCTCCCTCTTCATACGTATAGCTAGATGCAACTGCTAACAGTCTGCCATCTCGGCTGAATGACAATGCTGCAATACTTGTTGGGTACTTTGGGTACTTCACATCGTCCAAAATGCAGAATCGAGCGAAAAACTCAGCAAGATATCATGTATGTCGAACAAAGATGAAGGAAATTTTGAGTAAATACGTTACCTGATATAGCCTTTTCTTGTTGTACCCATCCCACACGTTAACATAGTCATCACAACCTCCAGTAGCGAAAGTACCGTAGCTACACAACATTTTCGAGTAATAACGTTAAAAAAAGGAAGGAGTTGCAATTAGCAGAAGAAGAATAATCCGACCATTGCAAAGAATCTTGATTTAATTATACTGCTTCCAGCAAATTCTTATGAATGGTGGGGGTGTGAAGGCATGCTAATCCAATAATGCTTCAAACTTTTACTACTGTAAATGCACGATCAACTCCCAACAAGACAAGACTGCGATGGATTTTGAATTTCTTGAATCATTACTCCTGGTTATTTTCAAAATTAGAAATTCATACTATTTGCTACTTTGTTTCCTGGCATGTACCAAGCCATATGAATCTCAATTTAAATATTAATTAAAAGGTTTCCTGTTATTGCGCCTTTGTTCCATCGATATATGTGATACATTATGTTACTCTTTAATCTATTACACCTATGAGCTATTTCTTGCTCTCATCAACTAGGCGAAATAAGAATTCTTTGACAGGTATGAACTCTGTAATAGAGAGATTCAAGAGCAGAAAATGAAAAAATGAAGTACAACTCACATAGGATGATATGCAATTGCATTCACAGGGTAGACCATGTCCTTTCCTTCTTCTGATTTCCGATGACATTTAAATGCATACCTGCATATAAGACCATATATGATCAGGAGGAAATGGTTGACTTCATCAAGTAAATTGGATTTTTTAGAAGAGAATTGAAAGGAAATAAATAAAAAAATTTGTAGCACAAATGCATCTTTCCTCCTGTTGATGGTTATTTGCGTGATAAAATATCTATTGCAACCAGGTTAAAAAGCTCTTGAGATAAAATATCATTTGAATAAATCTAGGCATAATTAACTTGCAGCCTGCAGGAAATCAAATCAGATGCTTCTCACTTTCTCTTCATAATAATTGTGACATGCAAGACATTGATAGACAGATTTAGACAAATGTTACAACTGAAGTTGACACAAATCACCAAGTCATAGAACATTTTTGCTCTGTACAAGCATATTAATATATACTTAAGTTTATGCATGGTGCAAGTTAATACATACTTTTTTGATTGACCAGCCTCAGAGAGATCAAAATACTCCATTGCGACTCTACCTTCCACAGAACTAAGAGCATAACCTGCAAATCATGGTTGTGATGAGAAAGGAAATACATACTTGTGAAAAGACAACTTTCAGGATTGTTAATTGTGGTATAGTTGCAACTTTTAGTCGGAACCAAACTATTTATTTTTTCGATGTATTATTGATGAACTCTTGTAAATAATTCATACTGGACAAAAGAAGCAGAGCTAGAAGAAGTTCAGATCAGACCAATCCATAAAATAGATAGTAAGACAAGAAAGCAACACCTGTCCCATTAGGATAACATTGGACACATCTTGTTTGATATTTCAAAGAGGATTCCCTTCTTTGTTCAGGTTGCGACAAGTTTCGGAGATCATACACGTTAACATGTCTTCCAGCAGTTGCAACCACCAAATGATAGCCAACAACAGACATTGAGTAAACACGCTCAGGTTGAGTATATGTTCCGACAAGAGAACGGTCCTGGCTACTTGCACCTCTGGGGTCCCAACACTTTAAGGTTTTGTCCCAACTACCAGTAATGACTTGGCCTAAAGTAAGATCAAGAAGAATTAAAAAATGAAACAGAAAATATAATGTCATGTATTGAATGGCGCTGTGACAAAGATACTATTCTAGTCAAGTGCACAAAATGTTCACAAACTGATAGGAAAATACTGAGATATTTTCCCATCCATAGAAAGCCCTCTAAGTGTAACGGGTAATGATTTTTAAACATATACTGGAAAAACATGGTAAGCAATTTTTTTGAGTGAATGGAAAACCCACCGGTTGCATATGAGTATTCAATGCAACGAACTGGGGCATCATGCCTCCCCAAAATATCCTCCCCGCTGTAGTCGAACACAAGTCTGTAATGTGAAAATCCAATTTCCATTAGCATTACCAAATTACCAAAGTAAATAATATAAAATCCTAATCACAGACTAATGAAATTAAGCACAAAATTGCCATCTATCAATGCGATAATCATGCCACACAAACAAAACTCAGCACAGGCAAAGTCAATCAAGACCAGAAAAACACTCCAGAAACACAATAACATTGCGAAATTCCTGTTAAATGAATTTAAAGCAAACCACCACGACGCTCCTGTATAATTAGCAGCTAACAACTATTAATAGATTTCAATTAATTTAAGAGAAGGCTAAAAACTCAAAACGAGGAATGGAAATCACCTTCTAACAGTGTGATCAACACAAGCACTAAACCCCGAGGAATCGTCATGGAAGCAGCAATCCAGCACCGCACCTCCGTGCATAAACTCTCCCCTCAACACATTTTCGCTCGCATCGTACAGTCGAACACTCTAACAAACAACAAAAGGAAAAAAGGAAGTTCTAATTGAGGATCCAAAAATGAAAAACCAATCCAAGTAAAGTGCGTGAGGAAAACCTTGTCCCAGGAAGAAACGAGGAGAAGATCACTGTGGTTGGAGAAACGGAGGTTGGAAATGCCGTCGGTGGGAGGGTTCGACAGCTCACGGCCGTTTGATGGTAGCGCCGCCGTCATGATCACCGTTAGTCGGTGTTGTGGATTGAGTGAGTTAGGGTTTCAGCTGAATTGGGGGAAAATGGAGAAGAGAGATAAATCGCGGATCTTTTAGAGAGAGAGAGTAGTATTCGCTTCTCAATTCAAATTCAAAACATCAACGGCCATTCTATTCCATTTCAAATCAATTTATACTGATCTCAGTAATAATGCCTCTAATCAGGCAAATGGACTGTTATATCCCTTGGTTTGAATTTATTATCATATTTTTTTTTTTGGAAAAATACCCCAAAACTATGAAACTAAATAGTAAATTACCTTTCCACAACAAATTAATCTTTAATTTCTTGATTATTATGAATTGTGAATTTAATGGATCTCTCGAACATGTTTTGATGCAAGATCCGCATTATGACCTTTTGTTTCAATGGGCCTAAATCATAACATATTTACCTAGAAGTCCAGCAAAAGTAGCCCATTTAAGAAAATAATGGGCCTAAATTTAAGCCCATTTAAAAACGAAAATGGGCCAATCTGGGAGAGGGAGAAAGAGAGAGCGATAATATGACACCCATTTACAGACAAAGAAAGAAAAAACAAGAAAAGAAAAAGAAATTCTGAAAATTACGCACAGATTTGCTACTCCAAATCCGATCCCTTGTTATTATTACTATAATTGCAATTTTCATCGATCAGTAGATTTCTCCATAAACCCTATGAATTGAATTACCTTAGGAACTGTTTATTTTTTCCTTGGAGCTGTCGATCTCGGATTGGCTGTTCTTTAGATATTCCATTGCAATGGTGGTCTGTAAATGCCGCAAGGTACTGAATTTTTTTTTTTTTTTTTTGGGTTTTAAATAATTGATTTTGATTTCTAGTATGACCTGCATTATTCCTAAATTTTAGATCAGATCGTGCTCGGAATTCGTTAATTCCGAGGTGTTTGATTTCAGTTAAGTTATCTTAATCGATGTGGATTTATATGGAATAGTTGATTTTTGATGATCTGAATCACTTAGAACTAGGCTTTTGTTTTAATTTTTGTAGCGTTGGGCAGTTGATTCTCTTCTTTTGGCCGTGAATTTAGCGTTGTGATTGATTGTACGATTTTAAATGGGTGATAATGGCTGATGAATTTCTGTATAATTTGGGTTTTAGGCGACTAAGCTGTATTGCTTCGTCCACAAGGTGCCCGTTTGTGGAGAATGTATATGCTTTCCAGAGCACCAAATTTGTGTGGTATGGATATTTCTTTTTCATGCTTTCCATTGCTTGGATATTTATGGTCTGTGACTGTTCAAAGAGAGTTGCTATTCATCGAATTTTTAGGTGCGTACATATTCTGAGTGGGTAATTGATGGGGAATATGATTGGCCTCCTAAATGCTGCCATTGTCAAGCAGTGCTTGAAGATGGTGCAGACCCTCAAACAACGCGGTTGGGTTGCTTGCGTATGTTTACTGACTTTTATCTTCATTCAAATTTGTAAATTTATATTAATTTTTTCAATTTTGCTTCTAACTCAAATTCATTTTGCAGATGTTATTCATACTAATTGCTTTGTATCACACATTACAAGTTTTCCTCCCCATACTGCTCCAGCTGGATATGTATGCCCAGCCTGTTCAACTTCAGTATGTTCTACTCTGTCATAGTCTTCCATTTCCTGTAGTTTCTGTCTCTTGTTTGTGATTCATCTGAACCTCCTCCTAATATATAGTGCACTTGATTTGATTGGTATTAGATAGTCCAAGGATGTTAAAAAATTTGTTCTGGACCTCTCTTGCCGTTGCAGTTGGGGACATACTGTAAAGAATCCTGCAATTCTTGTAATGGTTTGAGCACTGTAGTAGTCCGAGAAGACATTTACTTAGAATTTTGGTTGAATAGGAGTCTTACTTTTGGCTCAGCATAATTAATTCAACATTGAATATCTTGATGTAATTGTTAATTGAATGCTAAGCTTTAGTTTAAGGTCGCCATAGAAACTCCAAATAACAGGGCTAATAGGGTGGTAAGACACTCTATATTCAGTGTTTTCTATGCTCAGCTTGATGAATAGTTGATGAATTAATAAGATTCATAATCTATAGCTACCTTGTAGTAGAGAATTTTAGAACTGATTTTTTGAACGAAGTACTAGGTTCAAATATTTTAATTGTCTGTCCAATATCATGAAATTTGATTGCATTAACACCTGACCTTGTTCTGCTGGTGTATGTTTAATTCACTGGGGTTATCCTTGACTTATTGCAGATATGGCCTCCAAAAAGTGTCAAAGATTCAGGATCACGTCTTCATTCAAAGCTGAAAGAAGCAATAATGCAGGTACTACAGTACTAGAAGTTCTTAAATACTGTGTATAACAAAGAGAAATCATCAAAGTTAGCAGCTCTCATATTGGTTTAGAAGCTATAAATTTATTCACTTTTGTCTTTGTTAATAATGGCCTTTATTGACAGGACATGGTTCATAAATGGTCATATTTCACTTAAGATAATCAACTATTTTGTGTAAATCTCATACATCTAAGTTATTTTGTTATTATTGAAATAATTATCGGTTTAATGATAATTTTCACAAGGTCCTTTCATCTATTGCTTGAGGATGTTTTTCTGTTCAAAGACTCAGCTAGAAATTGTTAGGGTTGTATATGCTTTTTCCCTCACTAGGAACGAGATTTGGTGAAATCACCAGAACACATAGCAATACAAAGATTATCATGCTTCTCAGCTTTTTGAATCTTTCACCTCCATCCTTTGAAATCTGTAGAGCAATTTTTTTCTTTGTAAAATATATATCTTAATCATCTGGTTATTTTTTATAATATATTCTTACCTTAAAGACTTTATCTCTGGTATCTACAACAGTTTAGAGGGTTTCTTTCCAGACCCTTGTGAATTGGTTGTTTTCATAATGCATCTATGTTTCTACCCAACCGGATGAATGCTGCCCCAACATATGAGCTGGATTATGTGGTCCAAGACTCATATCTAAGTGCCTTCTTCCAGCCATGGCATTGGATTGGGGACCTTTTTTTCCTTGCTGTAATGCATCTACCTAGTGTATTGAGAAAAGTTTTGTTTTCTCATAACAGTTTTTAGTGCACCTTTTATTGGGTGATTTAACTGTTTCTGCAGACTGGTTTGAAGACGAACTTGTTTGGTAACCATCCTGTTTCATTTGGAACGGAGCCCCGAAGTCCTCCGCCTGCATTTGCCTCACAACCACTGCATCCATCTGTTGGAAACGATGCAGCAGGCTCTTCAAGACCTGCAAGTTTGGACATAGTGGAAATCGATGGACCTACCTCAGCAACATCATCTTTACCCAATCATGAGGCAAATTTCCTGAAGAGCACAAGTCCTACTGGTGTAAGAAGTCTTCTATTTCTCGTTCCATGACATTGAACTTGAATGTTTGCTTTCATATCTTCTGCAATTATTTCTGGGTCTTGTCTTATTGTTTTCTCATACCTTTTGTTGCTCAGCCTGGTGCAACCACACGAAAGAATGCAATGCAAGCTGAAAGGCAAAATTCTGAGGTCTCTTATTTTGCTGATGATGAAGATGGAAACAGGAAGAAGTACTCGCGAAGAGGTGAGTGACATTCACTCGTTCCTATTTAATGAGTTTATATAGTCATCTGCCTTGAGATGGCAAACCCCCTACAATCTTTACTCTTCTAGATATGTGTACATACATGTATGTGTGTGTTATTTTAATTGTCATTTTATAATTGCAGCTGCTATTAGATGAGTTTTATATCTAAAATATCCTAATCTGACTGACAATGTCTTTCGGAATTGCAGGCACATTTCGTCATAAGTTCCTTCGGTCATTGCTACCTTTCTGGTCAAGTGCATTGCCAACTTTACCAGTGACAGCGCCACCAAGAAAAGATGCCTCGCATGCAGATGATGCCCCAGAAGGTCGTGCAAGACATCATAAGTCATCAAGAATGGACCCGAGGAAGCTCCTCTTGATTATAGCTATCATGTAAGTAAATTATTTTTCTTGACATCAAGCTGCCTGACAAATGTCAAATTCCAGTTGATGCTATCATATGCTGACTTGATTACTGATATCTGATTTAAAATAAGGATAATTACAAAAACTACCCTAGAGATTTGACCTATTTAGAAAAACCCAAAAAAATTGTAGATTGCAAGTACCACCCAAAATTTGTATATTTTACAAACTGCACCTTTTATGTGTTGGAGAATGAGGGGTAGGTGGGGAAAGCATAAATAATCCAAACCTCAAGAGGGTTTTTGTTACTATACCTCAAGGGGGAGTTTGTAATTTTCAAAATGTAATAGGTCTCTTTCTGTAAATAGGCCAAACCTTGAGGGTAGTATTTGCATTTACACAAAATAGGGAACGAGGATTTTCTCGCTGAACAGGAAGGAAGGAAATCTCGTCAACATGAATGCAACAAAATGAAATTGTTGCTAATTTTTAATTAAACTTTTTATTTATTTAAAAATACAAAATCGCTTAACTGTGTGCTGCCTTTGGTTTAGGGCGTGCATGGCGACAATGGGTATTTTGTATTACAGAATTGCGCAACGTGGTCCAGGTGAAGATTTGCGTGATGAGGAGCCACAGTGATGAACCTGGGATTGTTCTGTTCTTTGTGATGGTGATATCAAGTTTTTCGTCATTGATTATTGTGGCTGTTTTGTCTGGATAAATTGAGTCTTGATAATATGCCTTTTTGGTGGTAGAATATAAAAAATCTCTAGCAATAGGAAAACATGTTTTAAACGTTTATAAGATTCGTTGGCTCTTTGTTTCTCTTGCCTCTATTTGAAGTTTATCTGGAGTTCATATGAGTATCCGCTTTTGAGCACTTTTCTTCATTTTCGTTTTGTTTCTATTTCTCAATCTTCCTCTTTTTAACCTTTAACCCACATCTTGTATCCAATGTCATTTGAAATCTTCTCTCTCCTCATTTCTTGAAACTTAGACATTGTAATTCTTATATGTATTCTCTCTCTCTCTCTCTCTCTCTAGAATGTTGTTATTATATATATAAAAAAAATTTAAAAAAAAAAAAAGGAATAAAGAATATTAAATTGTACCAGATGACAGCTTAGCATTTTAGGGTCACATGCGGGATGCGGCGACTTGGATTAGCCTCACAAATTATTAAATCTGTGCAAAGTCCCTACACAGTACACACTCTCTGGAAAATTAATTATTTATTAATCTTAATAAATTATCACTTGTTAAATGATTAGATAATAGTAAGTTTCAGTGGCTATCAATGTTAATACTATTAATGATAATGACAGTAAAAAAAAGAGTAAATTATACTCATGACTTAAAATTAATTAATCTCTTAAACATCATCAACATGATATTATCTTTCATCTCATATTTCATTGCATATCATATGTTTATCGATGATGTCATTTAATACATGAATAAGAGATGAAATATGAAATGTAATTGAAGATGTCATGGACTTTGACATTCCATCGATGAACATCATTCAATAACCGTAATAACAACAGTTTTTTAACATATTATTTTACCTGATAAAATTTAAAATATAACGGTTTGTATATATATATATATATATATATATATATATATATATATATATAAAAGTAAAATTTGTCTCCATTGCATTGCGGCTGAGGAGTTCCCATTTGTCCCAAAAATAATTAGTGAAGATAATGGTAGAAAATTTAATAAAATAATTAAATAGATTGTTTATGTATATAGGTAGGTAGAGAAGGTAATAATGGAAGTGATGGGAATTGGAAGGAAGACCAAATAAAAGGCAAACGTGCAGAGCACTGTAGAATATTCTCTTGGCTCAACAACAAACATTGCAATCTGATTTTCTTAAGGTTAATTTAGCTATTTCACAATAAAATTTATGTTTCAAAATGCAAGATTTTATTCCTCTCCACTCTTTTTAATATTCTTAGCTTAGTGTCCCATATTTTATTCATGCATTATGCATGTTTCTTTATATCATCTCTCACCATTAATTAATTTTATATATTCAAGATCGTGCATCCATCTGAACCTACCTACTTTCCAGGATTTCCAACTTAAATTTGCATATGTCATATATGTTAAATTTCATGTTCTCTCTCTCTCTCTCTCATTAATCAAGTTTCATTAAGTGTATTAATTAGCATGTACTACATCAATTTATATTTAACACAATCTCAGTTTTGTCATAATTAGAGAATGATGATTGAAATTTCAATTAATAATTAATTTTAACTTTTGAATTTTTTTAGTAGCTCACGGGACCTTACGTAAGACGAGATTTATATAGATTAATAAAACAAGTCAATCAATTCAATATAGTCAATATCGGTCTTACATAATACCATATATGTAAAATTCCGTTTCAATTAAGATATTATATATGTGAGACAATCTTATATAAGTTTTTGGGATTTTTTTTTGGTATAATTTATTACAAGAAACATGATTTTTTTTTCTTTTCCTAGAGGTAGTATAGAATATCTAACTGTCATTGTCATCTATATCCAAAATAGCAAATTCCAACAGTGTTTACTGATATTAAATTATATATTAATTAAATAAAAAAGAATGAAGCAAATTAAAAATTAGTGTAAACCATATGATAGTGATTGGACGCGTATTATCTTTGGGCCACACTTTTTCAACTTTGTACATTCACATTCTTCAAAGGCCTACAAATCTACAATATCTCGAGTTGGGTTCGAAATTTAAATTGGACCTCTATAGCTTCTGCTTTGTTTATTTTTTTGGAAGATTTAAATAATGTCTATTATAATTAAAATAATAAAATAATTATGAATAAAATAATACTCAAATTACAATCATTTCACAGTTTTGACTGTAAGAATATTAATCACGTATTTATAATCAAAATACATTATAAACTGAGTCTGTACCTAGTTAGAGAAATTAGTCGAAGATATATTCTTCGATGAATTTACTTATGTTGTATGATACAATGTGAACATATATATAAAATAAAGTAAAAAATAAAAAAAAAGGGTTTAGATATATAATCACGTGTACTTAATATTTGCAGTACATACAAATATTATTCGTTTGATCGAAATAAGTATAGGCATCGATGTACTACTTTGCGCCATTTCTTGGGCTTTTTTATAATTCAAATTCAATGGAAAATGCTTCATATGTACGTGGCAATAAAAATTGGTTGATAATTATAGGCTTAATCTTGTTGTTTTAAGTGTCTGAAAGGTTGCATTATGTCGTTAATTATTGTCCGAATTAGTCTCTTATGAGTTGTGTAGGCCCCACTTGTTTTTCCATTTCTTGAATTTAAGATAATTTATAGTTGTCAAGATTATTTTAAATCTTATTATGCATAGCTTGCAAAATCAATGGCATCATTAGGAGTATAAATATGTCAAGAATTCTAAGTTCCAATCAGTCTGAGCTTCATTTTGATACTTAAAACCCGAAAAATAATCCCTAGCTTCTAAATCGGAGAATAAGAGATGGAACACTTTGGTGCATTTTTTGATGGGGAAATGTGCTCTGAGGAGGCAGCGTTTATGGCTCAGTTACTTGGGAATTGTAATTCGATTCAAACTCGTGAGTCGAATAAGAACGATGCTAGTGAAATGTACTCGTTTCCCTATTCGAGTCATGATCAAAGCTATCTTTTCGATGATTTGATTACCATGGATTATAGTATGATGGAGGATACAAAAGATCATACTTGTTTAGATCATCATCATATGATGCTAAAACAAGATCATGTTAGCAATGCTAAAAGATCACGTGTACCTAATCAAGTATGTACAAAAATCTCTCATCATCTTTGTTCATTAATTTTGATCTTAACCATTTGATTGATTTGCTAATTTAATGCATTTTTTGAAATCAGGTGCAGAAGATCAAACCCAACAAGCGTGTCAAGGTCGATGAGATCAACGACGATGATAACAACAACAACAAGAAAAAGACGGTGGTTCATGGACGAAAAACTAGTAATTGTTGTTCAGAAGACGATTCTAATGATTCACAAGAGCTGAATGGAGTGACATCGAGTTCAACCTCTAAGGGATCACGAGCCAATCGGGGTTCAGCCACCGATCCTCAGAGCCTCTATGCAAGGGTAATTAATTAATTATTGAAATTGAATAAATATTACTGTTCAGATTGATTAGCAATGTTTGTATCGTATAGCTAACAAAGTGTTTCTTACAATTTTGCAGAAAAGACGAGAGAGGATAAACGAGCGATTGAGAATCTTGCAGAGACTTGTCCCTAACGGAACTAAGGTTGATATTAGCACCATGCTCGAAGAGGCCGTTGAGTACGTTAAATTCTTGCAAGTTCAAATTAAGGTACATTATACCAACTTTTCGAATAAACATTTATTACAAGTCTACAATTACAATATTTCCAGAACTAATTAATGCTCGTTTTATATGTAGCTCTTGAGCTCCGATGACATGTGGATGTACGCTCCCATCGCCTACAACGGAATGGGACTTGATCTCACGAAATCGCTATCATGATAAAAAATTAATCAACATCATATATAACTCAAACATTTTATTTGCCATTTTTGTAAAAGTGAAAACACAAACAACCTTCTCAATGGCATGAGATTGAATTGCATAGATGTTTCATGTTTATTAAAATCCATTATCAATTTGTATGTAATTATTCAATTGACAATTTTTTTTTTTTTAATTATGTCTTGAATATATTCTGATTATAAATTGTTATTTTAAGCTAACACTTGTCTGACTAGGCACCTCAAAACTAATTATGTACTGTTAATTTTAAATAAAAATATAAAGTTAATGGCTATATTAATATTATCGTCCTCAATTAGTAGTTGAGGATTGATCATGTAATATTTACTATTTTCATCATCGATCGTTTCCAGTAGTTGAGAAATGATAATGTTATATTATTATTTTGCTTGACAGGGTCTTATTAAATGAACAATTTTAGAGAAAAAAATGTTTTTTTAAAGAGTGTATTACAAATTACGATTAATGTTGTTGGATTAGTGAGATGAGCTCTATGAAATTATTATTTCAATATTGTAAAGTACTCCTTCCGTTTCAAAATAAGTATCATTCTGAAATCTAAATTTTGTATCAAATTAAGTATCATTATTAAACTTAAATACATTTTTATTTCCAAATTATGCTATTAATATTTCGTAGCTAAAATTCACAAAATTAATGTGATACTTTTTATGAAATTAATTCGATTATATTTTTAATTTAGAATTCTTGATTCCTTGATTACTAAAAAAAAATATTAGTCCAATTTTTATATACTTTAATTTACGATAAAAATTCTAAAATGACATTTATTTTAAAATGTGTTTTAAAATGAAGTGAATATTACTTAAGTGAAGATAATAAATTAATACTCCAATAGCAACTAATCAAGAGAAATACTTTCTTTTTATTTTTTGAGAGTGTGATACTCTCTCTCATGGTACCAAAGTACCAATAACAAGTGCAATGCAAATTACCAACCAATCCACAGAAATGATATATATAATTATATAGATTAATCCAACTAAGTTTTGCTATCATATATTAGATTCGATTTGATTAAATCCTCAGGAAGTCTAATATAGATCTGGTATTAGTCTTAGCATGTAGATTCAGATTATAATCAGATGAGTATATGAAAATTATTTGTGATGTCAGATTAATTGATATTCTTATTTAGATCCAGATCCAAAACGTGTAAAAAAAACCCAATTATTTAGGCACGAATTCGTAATAATCATACAGTTAAATATATATGGTAGTCCAATATATACATTCCAACTCATCAAATGACAGTAATTTAAATCTTACTACAAAATTAAATTTTAATGAACCAAATCCTGTAAGTATGATACTCAATACATTACATAATCACCATCCAGTTATGATATACATATATACATGTGTGTTTAATTGTGTGTGTACAAAAAATAATGAACATTTCAACCAATGAATTTCACTGTGTGTAACCCTAATTTTATAATGCAACTTTAACCAAAGAAGTCATCTCTATTCTCTAAGCTAATGGAAATGAAGGTTCCTCCCTGTTTATTTAAGTTCCAACACTTTCACAACCCTTTAATGTTCACATGATCACTTCACAATATCACTTACTTACACAACATTAACAAACACATAAAAACACGAACGATCCCAACGCCAAATCTTGCGTTCAAAATGTGAAATCATCAACGAGCACACACTATAAAACACGGTGATCAAAATTATAATGACAACATATGTTTTACTGGCGTACGGTGTTCCAACGAAAGTGAAGTCCAACATTAAATGAGCGATACACCTAATATCAAGAAGCTCAACATATGATACTAAACATAATTCTTGATTTGATAATGCAAATCAGGCAATCACAACCTATCATCAACCTAAATTTCATAATGTTTTCTGTGAGATTATAAAATTAGAAATTAGCTCAGCAGATCTATATAAATCAGTAGAAGATTTTTCAATCAATTCTTGAGATCTATGCATTCAATGTTGAGGAAAATAAAAATGTCAGCATTATAGAAATACAACCATGATCATGTCTAAGAATTGCTCATTATTATTAAAAGATTTCCCGATTGCTCCGTAACTAACATGGCACAAGGCCATTTCAACATCATTCACTCATTAACTAATTGCACAGCTAAAACTAATGATGTTTGACTCACTCATTAACTAATGCACAGCTAAAACTAATGATGTTTGACTCTTCCTAGATCAAGAAACATGCAACCACGTCGAAGATGCAAAGAAAGAGAAAGAGAAAAGAAAAGGAAAGGAAAGATGCACCTCATTACTACACGTACACTCTCGATTAAAATAGGGGGCACAACCTGTCACATTCTACAACGTACATGTTTCGATCTAATCCTAAGGTTAGGTGTCCCCAATGCAATCATGACTCAGACATGTCGCATATTAAAAGACATCAGACCGATTCTTATCCAACATAATCATTCAAACAAATCATTCTACCTTCAAAACCTTCGTTGGAGACAGAAGATCAGTTGCATGAGTCACCATTGCAAAAGGACAATCATTGAGCTTCATTTTCAAGCACGATCTTCATGTACGTGATTTGGGACTTCGCTTTGACTGTCGAGAGGCATGTATTGGGCCATTATAGCCCTGATCTCTGAGTCCATATATGACTGAAAATACAATCGCGCAAAATTTTGGTATAAGTTTTAGAGTTTAGCCTCCAAACTATGAATTAGTGATCTAGAGGGCCCTAGATGGGTAAATGATCAAATTGCAGTAAAAAAAGGCAATGATGATTAATCCCAAAGCTTCTTTATCCATCCAAAACATGTCAATTAAGTGTCCTTGAACAAATTAACATTCATGGATAAAACTTGCAAAACTAACACCGATACACTTACCCTTAACCTGCGTTTGTACACAATATATGCCCCAGCAGCAGACAAACCCACTCCAATCAAGATAATCCAAATAGCAGTCCGAGCAGACTTCACTTCAGTAGATTTCGCATCTACACAAAAGATATAATAAGATCGAGAATTAGGTTTACACCGTACAAAGATACATAGTTGAATAAAGAAAGTTACAAGTGAACTAACTTATGCAGGTATCATGCTCCCTAATATACAGGAGGTCCCCGCCACAAGTGCACTCGTAACTGCCCCATGTATTTTTGCATTTGCATTCAGGGCATTGGCATGCTTTCTTCTCCTTACATTCATCAATATCTGTACGTTAAAAGAAAACCAAGAAAGGACAGTGATTAAACAAGCAAACTGCACAATAATCTCAATGTAAAAGATGAGAATGTAATTGTTATTAGTCGGTGTACTAATCTAGGACATAAGAGTGTTTTACCTTCACAACTTTTAACACCGTCACCTTTAAACCCTGGAGGACATGTGCATTTTCCTTCCTCAGTATGCTGTTAACGATATGTCGAACAATTACAATCTTATGATTATCCAACCTTTAGCTTGGATTAAGACATAAATTCAATAATATCACTGACCACACAAGCAGAAAAAAAGACCCCTTCTCTTTTATCATGCCAACAGCCTCCATTACTTACTCGGCATCTCCCAGGTCCACTTGCTTCATATGCAAAGATATATGTGAACATAGGTTATTAGAAGTAGCTTGATATGTTTTCAGAAGAAATAAACAGCTAATTAACTACAAGAACTCAAGAAGGGAACGAATATTTACGCTCTATGAGCACAGTAGAAGAGCTAACAATTTTTTTCTCACATACCAGAACAAGATTTGTAACCATCTCCCTTAAACTGAACACTGTTAACTAGTGGGCATTCACACACTCTTCCTCGAAATGTGTCCTGAACAGAGCAATGTAAGAACAGGCAAAGGTTTTAACTTTTAACGCAAAACAGTATTAATATCAAAGCACCTTGCAGGCTGTAATATTTGCTGTCTTGTCTTGCCAGCAGCCACCATTATTGTCCAAGCACTCATTTGTTTCTACATCTGCAGCAAGAAAGTATCAGCTCCAAGTTCATCACTCATGCCACAGAACCTTTGGATTAACTCCGGAAAATACTTACCACCACTTAAACAAACTGATGGCTCTGTAGTTTCCTCAAAACCTGAGCATATAGCTTTCAAAACAGCACCTTTCTCCAATTTTCCTGCAAGAAAATTCATCAGGAGAAGATGATGTCTAAATCGCTCACAAGAATTTTGCGTAAGATAATAAACAAACCTCTATATTGACGATTATTCACGACGAGGGTGGGCAAAATAGTTACATCACCACGCGATCCTTTTCCAATCTACATAACTTTTACTTGTTAGGAATTTCACACAATTATTAACAGATAACAACATACATAAAAGGACATATTAGATAATAATTTTTTAAAATTAAGATCATAATAGTACTCACTTGAGCTTCCTGCTCTTCTTTGAGAATAGGATTGTCTGTATCAGCATCAGGGTCACCCATGCACTTTTCAATTTTTTTCAGATCAAGGCCTGATATGCAAGCAACCTTATAATACGTTTATTTTACAATAAAGGGATGTTTATGATGAAAATGCTAACATTTTACCTAAAGAATTGATAACCTCCTCAGCACATTCCTTGCCATATTTCTTCTCTTTCATGGGGCATCTAATTTGGAAATCTGTAACATAGTCCCACCAAACCCATGGTTTTTTGATCTCACTGGTCACTCTAAAAACACATAGCTGTCTCAAGTTTTCAAGAACCACATCTTTTCCATCATAACCAGAGCTGAAATCTTGTTCAGGGTCTGGAGCACAATATCTCCCATGGTTGAGGCATTGAGACTTGCATTGTTTGCTTATGGTGAATGCTTGAGGGCAATACCAAGTTATGTAATGAGGAGTAAATTGAGTATAACCACCTTTCTCGAGCACTTGTGCTGCGCCCTTGAAATCTTTCAAAAACTCCATCAACATATCACACTTAACTCCACATTCATCATTGCTATTAGTCCACAGTTCATATTCCACTCGATCATCTGGGTGGGGGACAGCTTCTCTCCAGTCAAGGTTTACATACACCATATCACTCCCAATGACTGCTTTCTTCAGTTTTTCACCAAAACTTTTATCAATCAGTGCAGAAGGTATTGTTATATTCGCAATATAGTTTGCAGACGCACCATCCTCTTCTGGTGAGTCCATTGTAATCAATGACTCATCATGATCATCAGCCACTAGAACTGCAGCTGCTCCAGCATTTTGTGCATTCCAAACCTTTAAAGCAAAAAAACAATCTGCACAGAGGTGCAAGTTTCAAAGAATTGTACAGTTATATTGGAAGAAAAAATCGATAAGAACATAAACCCCATTTCCAAGCGACATGAAAAACTACATGGAGGCAAATTGCAGGAAACTGTTATCTTCATCATTTCTAAATGTCACTATAAAATCTAGTTTCCAATTCATCCGAAATGAATCAAACCAACAGGATAACTGGATTGAAAAGACACATGTTAGCAGAAAAAAACACCTTAATCAGATAGGTATGATCAAAAGTTATAATAAAGATAGCTAGTGGTGCCAAGGTGATTCGAGCGTAGATTAATAGCAGAAAAGGTTAGGAAGGATCACAAACTGAATTCGAAAATGTTATCCAACCACATCATATTATATAACTAAAAATACCAAAATGTGTCCCAAAGTTGAAACAGTTTGGTTGAGAACTGCTGTTAAACCACTACTAGAATAACATAAAGCTCATAAATTGAAATACCACCAAAGTCCTAACTAGCAACTGCTAGTGAATCCCAGATTACTAGCCCAAATATTTTCTACATGAATCACAAGGGTATCTCAAAGAAATCGAACAAATTACTTTAACCAAAACACTCACACTGAAAACTACACTTGAACCAAAGAAATATGCAATCCCAGAAAAGCAATTACCCAAGTCACAAAAAAAATAAAATTAAATAAATAAATTTGCATGCACATTAAATAACAAACTTAATCTCAATCGAGAGAGTGAGAGAGAGAGAGAGAGAGAGAGAGAGAGAGAGAGAGAGAGAGAGAGAGAGAGAGTACCTCCACGATCAACAAGAACAAAGTTGGGCATAGCTCCAGCTTTAGCCTTCAAAGAAATCCGGAAATCATCAAAACTTTTGCAACCTTTTTTATTATCCTTTGGATAGACAACAGTTCCAGCCATGCTTCCACCGTACTGTGGAATCCCGAAATTGCCAATGGCGGTGTCGTAAGTTCCCTTTATGCTATCTGGTGATGTTACTCTCAAACTGTTCTTCTCCACCACAAACCGACCCATCACCATTTCTGCCAAAATCAGAATCAAGAATCCCAGAAAGATGACCTCTTTTGATCTTTCAGAACAACCCATTTGCTTCGATTTCAAGAAAACAACAGATTTGTGTTGAGATTTTATTTTGGGGGCTATTATCTTGCTTGCTTTTCCCCAGTTTAATGTGTGAATATGAACTACAACACGCACTGTGTGTGTTATTGAGTGCGATTTTGAGCCGTTGAGAGTTGATAATGACGGAAATCTCTGAAAATATTCTCGTGAAGAGGGTAATTAGTAATTGTTTAGTACAAATTTATCAATTTTTATATGATTTGTCTCTTTCTGTACTTGAAAACAGTGGTTAGAGAATCAAAACGTTTTCAGTGATTCATATAATAATAATAATTTTTGAGAGATGTGAGGACAACGGCGTCGTTTTCGGGTGGTGACCATTTAGTAGTAGATATGGTCTACGTGGACAAGATAAATATTGGGTTTGAAGTTGCATTGACTATAAATTTATTTTTAATTAGTATATATATTGTAAATCAATATTCATCAATATAATCTCTCAAATATAATATACATGTAATCCATGTGAATTGAAGGTGATGACTCATATTATATTGGAAAACCCTAAGTTTTGAAGGATAATTAGGTCAATAGAATGATCAAGAACAAATAAATTTTCATCTTCCAAGCCATTCTTAACAATGAGTCACCATTTTCACCTTATACCTCATCTCAGCCATAGCCAAGGACTTTTCCTATCCACTTCATCCAGATATTTCTCCACATGGCTCAAGAACTGCAACGAGGTCGCCAGCTCAGCAGCTAAATTTGATGGAAGAGAGTTCCATAATATTCTAGTTTCTCAGCAGCTAAATTTGCTGACGTGGATGAAATGGCCGAGCTGCAGTTTGTTGCAGAGGATCATGTCGTTTTGGTCTTGGGAGAGAGAAACGTAGAGTACGTGGGAAGAATCGGAGACTTTGAGGTAGAATCCTTTGTTGGGCCATAGATCGCCTTCTTCTACAACCGGGATTATGCTTCTGATTTGTAATAATGTGGGTCTGGGTTTTGGATCATCGTTTTCCTCCATTTTCATGGAGCCCCTTCTTTTAAACATATCATGCTTTTTAACGATGTGGATAATTTCGTGTTTTTGAAATTGATGATCTTGAGTATGAGAAATGGCTGAGTTTTTCTTGTGTGTTTTGTTTAAAAAAAAATCTTGTATGTTTTGAAATTCCAAATATTTAAGAAGATCAATGTTAAGCTAAATGGTGTGTATTGGGGATAAAAGAAAAGAAAAGGATTTATGAGAGAGATGAGTTTGATACTGAAATTTTCAAGGAATTTAAGCAGATTAATTGGAACCAACTAAAACTCAGGAAAATAGGAGGCAGTCATGACCAACAGTTTTGTCATCCCTTATTATTATCATTATTTTATTTGGATAAATTGAAAAAAAAAAAAAAAAAACACCTTTTCCAATTTAATCATATTTAAAAAAAATTACTTTTACCACGTAATTAAATGTTGTGTTTCTTGAAAATATATGCTAGTATTTATGATTTATTAAATTTATAATTTTAGATCTTAACTACTAGAGTTGATTATGTTTTCTCAATTAATTAAATTGCATAGGGTCTACCATGACAAAATGTGTTGATATTTAAGACTATCATCAAAAGTCCGTCAGAAAGTTATCTCATTTATCACATTGTGAAAACCATTCATTAAATTGCAATTTCTAGACAAATATGATTAAATTGCAAATATACCAATATATTTTATCTATAATCAATTATGTGCTTGGCAAAAAATCTCATTTTGCGTTAACCTAACCAATATTTTAACTAATTAATATTGTGAACAAATGGATAGCCTGTTTTTCAAATGAATAGCACAACACGGAGACAACTGGATTTCATATCCACCTTATTTCAACCTCACCTAAAGTTTCAAACTAAGCAGCTGTCAACTCTAATTTTATTTATTAATTTTTACTAATAGTGCTTCATTCCTCGCTATGAAGGTTCTTGTGTACTTTCACATCAAATCTGAAATTGCACTTGGTAACATCCATTCCATGTGTTATGAAGTCGAATAGATCAACCTACTCCCACCCGTAGTTGTGTATCTAATTAGTTATTTCCTCATTTGCAATTACTCGATTCCAATATTGAATTACATCACATGCATGGATATAAATATATAACTATGCTATTATTAGAGTTGACACCACGGTCCACCATTTGATGGGACGGAGCGATGCAGTGCGGGCTCCAAAATCCCACACAACCCAATCCACCAGTGGGACATGGGTTAGGCAGATGACCGATTCATGATTTTTTTTATTTTTATTTCTTATTATATACATTTTGGTAAGACATATATGCGTACAATTTCATATGATATACAAAAACAAGTTTTAAAAAATAGTTTTTAAATTTAAATTTCTTCATTCCTATAAATAAAATGACTCATCAATATTTTATAAATCATTACTTGCGGTACTAAAAATTATTTATCATTATTATTTATTTTTCATCTATAAATTTAAGAAAAATAATTAAAAAAAGTAGAAACAAATCAACCCACTTAAGTCCACCTTCCATGGGGTCTTTAGTTACTCAATCCAATCCAACATTTTGGTGAAATTGGAGGGATAGTTCCAATCAAATCTAATCATTTTTGAAAGCTTTAACTATTATATTAGAACTTCAAAGATTTTCGAATTAATAATAAATCAAAGTAGGATTTTCAAAATAAGAATCCTAACTATGACCAAAGGAGCATGTGATTTAAAAATTGATTAATATAGAGTTAATTTGAGCGTTGTTAGCCGCCACATCAAAATCCGTGCATTTAATCTATGGGCTGTTTAATAGTTAATGTCAGGCAAGGACAAAAATATCGCTATTGGTGGAAATATCGGTATCTTGATTTTACGGATATATCGACGGATATATCGATATCAGTGGATATATCGGTTTTTTACGTAAAAAATTTTAAAAATTTGTAAAAAAAATTGAAAAAAAAATATCTAGTACTTTATATAATATTATAAGTAACATTAATACATATATTGAACTTAAATTTCAAATAAAAAAGATATGTTTATTGAATTGTTGTACCAATGTATATAATAATAAAATAAAATATTTGATTAAGTCTCAAATTTATGAAATTCTATAATATTTTCTCATATCAACACCACTTAATATATAACATGTGTTCATAATTTCATATATTCGAAAGGTAATATTATACTAATTTCCAAAAATAAGATATTTATTTTAAAAAAGACAAATTTTCGAATGAAAAAACATGAAATTTGATTTACATTTGTTGGACTTTGTGCAAGAGAGAGAAACCCACCATCTCCATCTCTGCTTTCCCCCAATTGTTGTCAACCAAAAATGGGGATTTCTTTCGGCACCACCCCCAGGAGAAGAGCCCCCACCCACCCCTACCCCCAACCCCTCCACCCCATGGACTACTACCCTCCTTACCCTATGCACCACCCTCCTCCTTATCCTGCGCACCACTCTCCTTCTTCCCCCCTCTCTACTAAGGGCAGCAGTTGAGTGAAAGGCCCACACAGAGGGTTGAGTCTGACTGGGTGAAAGACCAGTATTTTTCTCGATTTTTCGGCGATAAATCGCCGATAAATCGTGACTTTTTGACAAAACTGAACACAACTCATCCGATAACGATATTTTGGCGATTTTTTCGGAAATATCGGCGATAAAACGCCGATTTTCCGATGGAAACTTATATCAGCTGATATCTGTGTCGCCCAACTCATTTTGGAGATATTTCGGCGATAAATCGTCGAAATATCGCGATTTTTCCGTCCCTGATGTCAGGTCATCAATTTTGACTTCTGTAATTAGTGGGCCCCACCGAAACAGTTGAATTACCAAAACAGCCCCTCTTGTCTAACAAAATGGGAAATACTTATATTTATTTAGAAGGCCAACTTTCTTAAAAAATCATACTATTGTTCTCCCATGAAGGACACGAACGTCATTACGGATGTGACACTGCCCTTATAAATTCACAGACTAACATCACTGCATTTAATCAAGAGCACATAACCTACCACAACCAATCGAGCAATCAACAGATAAAGAGCCGCCGCCGCCGGAAAATGGAAGGCTTAATTCCACTCCTCATCCGCGCCGTGAAGAAGCAAACGCCGCAAAACGCTTACCGCTGCCTCTCAGAGAATTCCACCGGACGGAGCTTCCACCTTCTCCTCGCCGGAGATTCCGTCGAGGCCGAATCCCCCCACCGCCGGACACCGCATCTGAGCCCTGCTGATTACGTGTCGGGTTCGGAAAATTTTAGCCATGAAAAAAGCTTCGCCGTCGGAGCTCCGGCCGAAAATGGGTTGAAACACAGGGGTTTTACTTCTTCTGCGCATTACCAAGTTTCTGCTCGGAATTAAGAAAAACAGATGAAGATTGAAGACAGATTACTATGTGCTTGATTGGTTTTTTTTTTTTTTTTTTTTTAGGAAATATTATTTGTGTTTAATTGTCAACAACAAGTGTATATGATTTTTTTCTACCAATTAGAAATGCTATATTCAATAAGCTTTGTTTCTTTCTCTCTATCTCTCAACTTTAGTCATTAGATATATGGTAATTGGTAATGTTTTTTTCTCTAAGATTTCCTTAAAATAATGATAGTAATTTGCACAATCACAATTTTAAGATGAATTTCCAAATTTAGTAAAATGAATTGTTTTGCAAATTGAATCACTTTCCAATTTTTGATAAAAGATTATCAATTTATCAAGCTGATCTCCACAAGTCATGATTCAAATGTTCTCTCTCCTTTCTTTTCTTCTCTCCTTTTTTTAAGGGATAAAATGACATCAACCTTGTAAAATATTAGATTGAGAAGTTGACAATTTTTTTTAATGATAATTCAAATTTACAACTATATTAATTTGTTGTATTTGAAAACAATGTCGAAATTTTATAATCAATAAATCTACCAAAAATCCGATTGGATTAAATTACATAATGAATAAATCAAGAAATGATATTTATATTGTTTACACACAGAAATATGTGTGTGACTGTGTGTATATAACATGTACAAACTCACTCTAGTGTGGACTATTAATCCAATCAAATGTGGTCACTGTTTTTAGAATTAGTTTAAGAATCAAGTCTTAGTCTTATCTGAATGTAATAAAAATTGGGGCCCGGCTATCCACACCCCATGTTTTCTAAACACACCCCATTTTTTATTTAAAAAATTTTAAAAATAATAAAAAGACAATTTTACCCTTATGTGTTCAACCATTGTTCGAACACATTATATCGTGTTCGACTCCTGGTCGAACACACTATAGAGTGTTCGACTCCTGGTGATCGAACACACCTCTTTGTGTTCGACAAACCAAGGTCGAACGGGTCCTCAGATTTATTGTTATTTTTTCGTTCTTTTTACATGATTTCACACGATTATTATATATTTTGTAACTCATAAAATGATATTTTTAAGGGGATTCAAGGTTTGAGAAATGAAAAGGAAAAAAAAATAAAAAAAAGAGAAAAAAAAAAAGAGAGGCAGAAGACGGGAAGGAGAATGAGAGTAATTTCAGTTTTTTTTTTATTAAGAAGGGCAAATTTGTCATTTTGCCCTTTTTAAAATTTTTTAAATAAAAATTGGGGTGTGTTTAGAATAAATGGGGTGCGGATAGCCGGCCCCTAAAAATTGAGATTTGAGTTGAATCGGACAAAATATGGAAGACCTACTACAATTTTGTTTTTTAAAAGAAGAAGAAAATAGACTTTTGTCATTTCAAAAAATGTATTTTAACATGTCTTAAGCGATCTTTCCAAATCTTTCATCATAAGTATATAATTTTGTTAAATATATTTTTGAGTGATTATCTAAATTTTTATGTATAATAATATATACTTTATCATATATATATACTTTACACAGAACATTGAACTTGGGTTCTTGAGGGTAGAACAGTAATTCCGAGTTTTAGGAATGAAGAAATAAAACCCTCCAAGCTGCGAAATTTAACGAACTTCCGCCGATGGCATACAAATCGGTATTCGATGTTTCTGCCATTAAATCCGACTTCGAGGTCGCCGGAATTAACCCTATTTTCATACCCCTTATTTGGAAACACGTCTTGAAAAACCCTAATTGCCGCTGGGAAGATATCCTCTCTTTACCCTCCGCCGCTTACCATCTCCTCAATTCCAAGTTCAAACCCTGCTCTTCCACTCTCCATTCTGCCCTAGATTCTTCTGACCTGTTCACCACCAAGCTCCTCATCAAATTGAAGGTAATTTGATCTATTACTGTTGATCTTTCTGCTATAATGTGTATCTCTACGGCAGTTTGTGAAAACATGAATTATTGAGTGTTAGGTATGATTGATTGCAGTATGCGCCGATTTTGAATTTATCAAGTGTAGATAGCTTTACACATGTCGTATTGTTGTATGGAGTGTATTAAATGACAAAGAGATAGTATCTTACCCTTAATCTGTATGGAGTTTGTTGAAATTAAGAGATAGCATCATGTATCTTGATAATCAACATGCCTTATATGTCTTTGGATATAATTTGGGAAACAGAAATTAGGAATGAGATTGTTTTGAAAGACGATAACTGAAGAAAGGGCTAAATAATGATCTATGGTTTATTCATATGTGGCATATAACTGAACTGTGTGTTGATGATGGTTATGATATAATGTGTATTCTGGCTTATTTTTTGGCTTCATTTTTGCTACTAGAATGGAGAGTTTGTGGAGGCTGTGATAATGAGATATGATTCTTCATTGGGTAAATATGATGGAAAGCCTCGTCATGGTGGCCCTAGGTCTACCTTGTGCATATCTTCTCAGGTATGAGATGCATCTGTGTTGTTTAAATGTTTCATCATTCTGAGCGCTTCTACATATCACCAATGGTTAATACTTTTTCCGACTTTAGGTTGGATGCAAGATGGGTTGCACATTTTGTGCAACAGGAAGCATGGGATTTAAGAGTAATCTTTCATCAGGAGAAATTCTGGAACAATTAGTGCATGCTTCTCGCATATCAGCTATCCGCAATGTTGTTTTTATGGTATCGAATACCCTCTTTCTATGACACATTTTAGCATCTAACTGTCCGGCCCCTCCTTGTTTGTTGTTGTTCGTCCTTATGATTATTTGTTGTGAGCAGGGAATGGGAGAGCCACTGAATAATTACAACGCATTGGTAGAAGCTATCCGAGCCATGATAGGTCCTCCATTTCATCTGTCTCCCAGGAAAATCACTGTCTCAACGGTGCATATTTCTTATTCTCATGCTACATATCTTCTTTAATTGCTTTATTTTGCACATATCATCTGTAATGTTATTAGTCATCTGCTTAGTTATAAGTCATGTCTGCAGGTTGGCATAATACCTGCTATCGGCAAGCTGCAGAAAGACTTGCCAAACGTAAATCTTGCAGTGTCACTGCATGCACCAGTACAAGAAATCCGCTGTCAAATAATGCCTGCTGCTAGGGCTTTTCCTCTGGAAAGACTAATGAATGCATTGCGAGATTATCAAACAAACAGGTTCAATTTCTGTGGTCATTTTTTCTTTGGAAACAACCCCCCCCCCCCCAACGAAGATGGTTTGAATATCTCATTTGTTTATTTTTTTAGTCAGCAAAAGATTTTCATCGAGTACATAATGCTTGATGGGGTGAACGATGAGGAGCAGCACGCGCACCAGCTTGGCAAATTGCTAGAAACATTACAATCAGTAAGCTTTAAACTACAGAATTAGCTCTATTTGCTACATTCAAGAGGCCTCGTACACTACTTTAATGTCATTCTTTGCTATATTCGACAGGTTGTGAACTTGATTCCTTTCAATCCAATTGGTTCTCTAAGTTCTTTCACAACCAGCAATGATCAAAAGGTGATTGTATTTCAGAAAATACTTAGAGGAATTTACAACATTCGAACAACAGTTCGTAAGCAAATGGGGCAAGACATAAGTGGCGCCTGCGGTCAGCTAGTTGTTAATCTTCGTGATAAGAAGTTGTCTACCTCTTCTGATCTTTTAACTGACATTGAAGATCTTCGTATTTGATGTTACACCAACTGCTTTTGATATGTATTATGTTTTTTTACACCAAACAAATATTTTCACAACTGAAATCTTAGTACTTTATTTTTGTTAGATCCTTCACTTCATCAGGGAAAATTGTAATTTTGGTCCATATATGTACGAGATGACAATTTAGTACCAACAATTCTTAATTTTATGCAAATTGAGGATAAATTTTGCTAATTGCCCAAATTTCTTAAGGAATTTTCGTTGTATTGCTAAATTCGTTTAGATCCCAAACAATTATGGTATTGAACTAGGGGTGGAAATCGGCAAGGCCAGACTAGACTTCTTGGTGGTCAGCCTAGATCATAATTTTAAATATTAGGTATAAGTTAGGTCTACTGTACATGAAAAATGTAATTTTTAGCCGGAGTCTAATCTGTTTGGTGGATAAGTTTGGTCTAAGACATATCAAATGCCTACAAAAAAACATACAAAATAGTCTAGTATGAACTATGAAGTCTTTAAAAAACAAAAAATTAATAAACTTGCATTTAAACACGGGATTATATTGAGAAACATGAAACAATATAAAATATAAAAAATATAAAACATAAATATAAATTAGACTACAAATATATATAAACTATAAGAGATATAAAATATATCACAAATTTTCAAATATATACTATAAATAGGTCGGTCTATTAGGTCATTTTTAAGTACTGAGTCTAGCCTATATTCATAAATAGATTTGATAAAATGTTTTAATCTGATTCATTTATTAAATAGACTGAGTCGAGTTAGGTGAATAATAGGTTTGGTCAGAGACCCCTATCGAATAACCTGAATTATTCTCACCCTAAATGGAACAATCAATTATTTAAATCGTGACTTATTTAATACAACATATAAAAAAAAGTTCCAATATTAATGAAATATAATTATAGAATAATCAATTGTTTTCTTGTTTAATAAATATAGTATACAATATAATAAAACTGATTACAATAAGAAACTTTTTTAATCGGGTCAATCTTTTGATTTTAAATGTTTTGACTATAAAAAATTTCAAGTCTTTGAATTTCAGCTTAAGCGCCTGAATTTTTCACAATTGGATCCAATTGGAACGTTGGTTTCAAAATCACCCTCAATCCAGAAAAAAAATTAATGTCTTAAAATGGCAACTCCATAAATTATTTGGCAAAATGAATATTTAAATTCTTTCCATAAATGTAATTGTAGACCAAAATAATAAATCAGATTTGCTACCTTCATAATAGACCGTTTATGAACATAACACTATAAAGCAATTCATTTCTCATATATAAACACACACACACACACATATATATATAATAAAAAATAATATATGATGGCAATGCTGCTGCGATCATTTTTGTTTCTCACAGTGTCCTTCACTCTCTTCTCAGGCAGATTTCAACTCCATTTAGTGTCACAATTTGTACAATAGTTCTTCATACATAATTTGATAAAATAACATTGGTATGACGATGATGATGATGATGATGATGATAGGTATAGCATGTTATGGAAGGTACACGTGCGAATTGAACCTGGACTTTGCGTGTGCTGAGGATATCAGCACTTCATGTATCAGTGTATGTGGGAGCTTCATCGGAGGACAACGCGTTTACGAGTCCTACTGCAGAAGATCCGGTGGAACGCGTGGCGCCTCCCACACTTATTGCCACTGTGTTTATGCTTGTAATAAAAAGCTACACGATGATAATGTCTTTGCCACACCACCCTCCATTCCAACCCTCAATTGATCTATCGATCATTTATAGGTTTAGTCTGACGACAGATATAAATAAAGTTTTTATCTTCTTGTGTAGCTCAGATTTTTTTTTTTTTTAATGATTAATTTATGGATTCATTAAAAACACATTGTTAAATGATTAATTCATGGTTTGTATTCTATTGTAGAGTAAATGGCACTTATAGTGGTGACTAATATCCATTAAAGTCGATGGGAAGATAATAAAATGATCATGAAATAGCTAAACTCAATTAAATTTGTGGAGTGACTTTAAGTTGAGGTAAACTAATTATTTTCAACCAAATATATAGAGTGACTTTGCGCAATATTATTAAGATTTGCATTTGATCAACTCTTAATTCTTTAAATGTTTAAGTATAAAAAAATGAAAATTATATATTTTAAGCATAAAATTATATATATAACACGTTATCCTTCCAATGTTTATAATTTTGGACTGGATCAGTCAATTGCCTATGCTCATTTAGTTAATTAATAAAATTTATTATAATATATAAATAAAATATAATTATGGAATATATAGCAATCAATAGCCTTTTATTCATAACTTACTTACTATTTATATAATTTCAGAAAATGGAGGGTTATTTGAATTGCAAATAAGATAAGTTAAATTCATAATTATTTTGCTAAATTTGATAGTTTGTATTTAAAATTGCAGTTTTACGAAAATTCATGTTTATTTTATTTACAATGATGCCATAAATAATACTGAATTATGAAATAGAGAAATTAATTATCTTTTCCTATTTAAATAATATAGAATCTAACATTTGATCGACTTAATTATATTTGTAATTAATGCACTTATTTTATACATCATCTATAGTGCAATTTGCTTGCCTATATAAAGACGCCTATGTATAATACAACCAAATATACTAATAATTTTTTTTTATTTTCTAAGTATTTATAATATAATAATCTCTCATCATGTCGATAATGGTGAAGCCCTTGGCTACTTTACTTGTGTGTTTTTTTCTTGTCTCGGGTAATAAAAACTTGACCTCCTCATTATCTCTTTTCATTTAATTTGTGTTTGTATTGTCTTAACTTAAAAATACCTTTTTAGTATATAATTCGGATTTTCAAAAAAAAAAAAAAAAAAAATCTCAAAAATGCTCTATTATATCATATGCACATAACAACATGGTAAATTGTTTGTATTTTTGCAGGTTGTTATGGATCAAGATCTCATTATTGCATAGAGAAAATAGGATTCCCATGTTCAGAGTTGGATCCAACATCATGCAAGACAGTATGTGGAAGTGCAGTTGGTCGAGATGTTATGGTTAAATCTGTTTGTAAAGAAAATGAAGAAATCGTTATTGGCTTGAGTCCATACTACTGTGAATGCACCTTCCTTTGCTATCGTAATCAAAATTATATTAAGGGGGACTCAATTAATAATTAAAATTTTCATATATTTTGTTTTCTTAATGTTGTTTTTCTTGTTTGCAATAATGAATATTAATGCAAGTTATTGAATGTGTTCTCTCAATAAATTCTTGATTTCTTTTCGAGTTCCATTTTTGGATTTTTTTTTTCCGTAAATCTTTTCTAATTTATGTATTCTTGAATTTTATTTTCTCGCAAAAGCAAGTAAAAGAATTGACTATTTATAGTATCATATTGAATATTTTACTAAAATTTACTATGTATCATAAACATGTTTCCTAATAATGAAATAGATTATACTTCCTATTATTTAGTATTTATGATTCATTAACTATTCCCTCCACCCTTAAAAAAATCATATTTGAAAGAAATCTTTGTGCCAAAAAACAAAAGTCTTGTTTCGTTTTATGGAACTAACTCAATTCTCTTTTCAACTTAGAATATTCTTAAATTTCTCGACTAGTTAAGAGTATATTTGTCCAATTTTTATGTTCCTTAATTTTGATAAAAAATTCAAAACGACGCTTATTTTGAAACGGATGAAGTGTTTTTTTAATGTTCACCTGTCAAGCATTATAAATAAATAAACTTCAATATTAAAAAGGCAAGGCTTGGGCTGGAACTGGAACCATCATTAATGTTAGACATTTATAGAAAGTGGTGTATGCACTAATTACTTACATACCATAAATAAAATACAAAAATGGAGTAGAGAAATTAATTGTATTATCCTATTCAAAAAACATAGAATGCACAACTGACTTCTATTTGCATTTTACGTATTTTATAAATCACAATTTGTTTCCTATATAAACCCTATGTATTATACATTCAAATACACAAAAAAAACTTCTTATTCTGAATACTTTTAATATAAGAATCTCTCATCTTGTCAATAATGGCGAAGCTCTTGGCTACTTTGATTGTGTGCTTTTTCCTTGTCTTAGGTATGCAACTTAATTGTGTGTTTTTAAAAATATGTTTTATAATAATGACATCATAAATTGATTAGTACGAGGTTGTTTTGGTACTTTGCAGGTTGTTTGGGAAAACCAAGACCAACATGTGTAGAGAGAATAGGTTTCCCATGTGACCAAAAAGATCCAAATTCATGCAAGACAGTATGTGCAACTGCTCTTGGTCGAAATGTTCAAATTAGTTCTTACTGTGGACAAAACTTGTTGCCTAATCGGAGTCCTACTTTCTGCGAATGCATCTTCTATTGCGATAAAAATCTCAAAAATTAATCATGCTTTTTTTTAGAAAAAAAATAAAATTGTTTTCCATGTTTGTTTTTTTTGATTGAAATAATTAATCAATAATTATTGGAAGTGTTGTGTTCTACATTATTTGGTAATAATTATTGGAAGTGTTGTGTTTAAAATAAGGGCTTAAACCTTATAAACAAAACCCAACAAAAATAAAAATCATCTGAATATTACTATTCTACAAATAACCTAAAAACAACTTAAAGTAATCCGTATTTCACCATTATTAGCCAAACATTCATAATTTAAATATTATATATATATATATATATAATACTTCTCACAAAGATTATTTTTCATTAGTTAATACTTACTCGCAAATACAAGAACATATATATCATAAACATGAACGTGGGTTGATTAAAAAAAAAATTGTTCAATTTTATTAATTGATGAAATTGAATATTTTTTTACGAAAATATGCTTTAAATAAATTATGAAATGTATTTGGAAATTTTAACTTCTAATTTTTATCATATAATTCGAAAAAAAAATATTCAAGAACTATTCTAGACTTTAACAATAAAAACCAAACTTAAAAAATGGTGGAAATATTGAATAATACAATAAACATAGCAACATATATTTTTCAAAATAATAAATAAAATATTATTTATATTCCTTTACAAACACAAATATATTCCAACAATTAAATGATGTATTTACCACATTATGTTATATTTAATACTAAATTAAGTGATATGTATTTAATTTGCACAAAATCATACATTTATTTTTTCTATATAAATAATATTTAAATTTTGTTAAGTTCAATTGATTTTTTAAACAATCCATGTATTACATGGCCTTATACTAGTTTCTATAAAGGCTTGATAGGAAAAAAATCTCAAACTATCATAAAAGATTTCAGAGTGAACTTTCAAATATATGGGGAAAAAAATCGTTGATGAAAAATGTTTTATTCTTTCACTTAAATTTTGCTACAGTTGTATAAATGATAAGAGTAAAATAATATAGGTTCTGTTCACCTTTCGTTGATTTTTTATTTTATTTTGATTGAAATCATGATAAGCAAACGTGAACAAATTAGTTGAACTCGTCTGCAAGTTTAATTTGTTTTTTTTTTTTTTCCAAAAAATTCAAATTACTTAATAATTTGAGATTCATGATGTATTTATTTATTTGCTACAATAGAAATTTTGTGTTCAAAACTGCAATTTCATAAGTATTCTTGTTTTTTTTAGAATTAACCATAAATGAAATGTAACAATGGAATAGAACAAATAATTGTATTTGCCTATTTAAATAATATAGAATGTACCATTGTTTTATGTTATTTAGCATGTAATAAATACAATCTGTTTACCTATATAAAGCCTATGTATAATACACTTATTATACTACAATCTTTTTGTTCTGAATAAAAAGAAAATTACAAAAATGGCGAAGCTCTTGGCTACTTTATTTGTGTGTTTTTTCCTTATCTCATGTATAAAACTTGATCTCCTCATCTAATATTCTTATCATTTTATTTTCTATTGTTTTACCATAAAACTATGTTCATTTTTCAACTTTAAGAAAATATCTCAAAATGCTCAATTATCCATACATGCAATGAAATCGTTAATGGGGTGTTTTCGAAATCTTATTTTATCGTCATGTGTAATAAAAGATATCAGTAATTAATACGAAGTATTTATATTTTGCAGGTATTTCTGGACATTGCAAATATAAAATAGGATTTCCATGTAGATTAAGGTTGTAAAGTTGTTGGTGGAGATGTTGTCACTGCAGCTAATTGTATATTAACTAAAGATCCCAAATTTAAGCCAAGTGGTAGCTATTGTGAATGCATCTATAATTGCAATCATAATAAAAATTAATTTACCTTTTGCTACTAGATTTGGTTTTGTTTTTTAAATGTTGCTTTTCTTGATTGGAATAATCAATATATAGTTATTGAAAGTGTTTTCTAAATATATTCTAGATTTGTTATCTGGCCTGATTTTTATTATTATTTTAATTTTTTTGATTCTTCAATGTTAATTCGAATATTCTTGTACACCAGAGAAATTTTAACTAGATCTAAAGCTTTGAAGAAAGAAAAATATATATTTTTCAATACAAGGACTTAAAACCTTTGAAAAAATAATTATACTTTTTTTTTTCTTTTGAATATTTCTTATGTACAAACAACCTTAAAATATCTTTCACATTTTGAGATTAAAACTTATAAGTAATCCCTATTTCACCACTATTAGATAGCCAAACTTTAATTCATAAACTAAAATATACTTCTCACAAGTGTTAATATTTTTCATTTAACTAGCGGATAAAGGAACACTAAATCAAATATGAGATGAAAAAGGACTAATTACCAAAAAAACTTAAATATGTCATTTCAAGGCATAAACAGAGGAATTTCGGGCTTCTACATATCGCTTATAGTTAAAGGTGACAATTTCCAACACAAAAATAACAGGTTAGTGATGATTTTCCACGAATTCATATTAAAATCGGGTCAAATCTGTCCAATAGGAAATTATAATGAATCGGGTTTGTGTTAACCAACGGGCTGGCCTGCTAATTGGTTTTCTATTTTTATTTCATATAAAATGTGAGTTTAGTTTGTAACTAAACATTTAATGGATTAAATAACGATAGTTTTTTTTAGGACTATATTTTGTGAACTTGTCACCCATATTTCTTTATTAGTTCGGACATATTTCTTAATTTAAAGTGCTTATATATTTCAAAGATCTAAAATATAAGTTTATATATATATAACTTTTATGTCAAATGGATCAGATCATGACAACTTGTGAAAGTTTTGATTCGTGTTCGGGTTATAAATTTTAACATGAAATGAAAACATGTTCAAATTCAAATTCGTAATGGAACTATTATTATTGTATCCCAAGTCGACCCGTGAAACCAAACTGGGCCTAGTTAACACGATTAGACGCAGTGAGTTTGATGGTCTCTTTACATCTTGTTGGGCTGATCTTGTGCAGCCCATGATAATTATCCATGACTCGTTTCAATTCCTATGTAGAATCTACAATATAATAGTATAATAGATTCCAATATAGAACTAAATTAATTATGAAACGGAACACTTGATTGTCTTTTTCTATTAAATTAACATAGGATATACATTATAATATAATCGATTTGTATATATAAATAAAATATAATAACAGAATGGAACAATAAATTAATATCGAATTATTTTCCTATTTCATTAATATAAAATCTACAATACAATTGATTCGAATATATAAATAAAGTATAATTATGATGATATAAAAACAATCAACTATCTTTAAATTTTTGTACTTAATTTGCATAGCATTTGGTTATTATATAAAGTGTGTGTATAATACAATAAAATATGTACACTAAAGTCTTCTTATTCCAAATATTATTAATTTAATAATCTGTCATCTTTTCGAGAATGGCGAATAAACTCTTGGCATCCTTCCTACCTACATTAATCGTTTGTTTTTTTCTTGTCTCAGGTACAAATATTAACCTATTTATGATTACTCTTATCAATCATATTTGTACTAATATACCGTTATCTAACGAATTAAAATCAAAGAAATCTCGAATTCATTCCAAATTATAATAATCATGGAAAATACTCATAGTTGTGAACTTGTCACACCAATAGTTTCTATAGTTTAAATAAAATATTTTTGCAAATTCAACATTATGTCAATCCTTTTTTTAGTGATCATAATATTATTTGAATTAATTTATTGATTGCAGAGGTAAACGTATTCTTCATTCATGTTTCTGATTTTTTTTTTTTACATATATTAAATAACATCACAAATTACACAAAAACTCCTGTGCACCAGGTGCATGGATTTAGATCCATGTAATCCGGGTCGATCCGACCCGGATCCGAGAATTTCTATTTTTATTTTTTTAATTTCCAGTTTTTTATCTTGATCTTTATATTATAAATATGTGACATTTATTTACAAACATCCGTACCTTTATGTCTGTAACTTACAAAAAAAATGAAGATTTTCAACACAATTTATATTGTATACCTTTATGTGATATCAATGTGACCTATGTTATATTATGTCACTTTTATGAACAAATATTCTGACCTTTATGTAATATATAAAAGCGCATAAAAGTCAGAATATGTGTACATAAAGGTAACATGATATAATATAAAAGTCACATTGATATCACATAAAGGTATACAGTTCAAATTATGTTGAAAATTTTCATTTTTTTCTAAGTTCTAGTACATAAAAGGTCATGATAGTTGTACATAAAGATCACACATTTATAACATAAATGTCACACTAATACAACATAAAGGTAACAACCTGAAAAAAAAAAAAAAAAGGAAGCTACATTCAAAAACACGCAGATCCGGATCAAAATTGGGTCGACCCGAATTGCATGTACACCAAGCGCACACAAGACCAACACCACAAATTAATATGTATATATATTTTTTCAGGTTGTTATAGTGATAATTTGCCAACATGCAGAGTGAAGGTAAAATTCCCATGTGCCGCGTCTCTACCGGATTTATGTGTGTCTGTATGTCGTAGATTTGTTGGTGATGGTGCTGTTATTGAAGGTGCTGTGTGTGGAGTAAGCAGTCTTGGCAATGGCTACTGTGACTGTCTCTACAGTTGCCCTCCTGCTCTTACCTACAATTCCTTTCCAATTTCGTCCCATAATTAGTATTAATTCATGGGATTTTGGTCAACGTAGCGCCACGAGAGCATATTTATTTATATTTCATTTCTGTTACGTCTTATTTCCGTCTATTATTTTTACGATTTTGAAATAAAAAAAAAACGCAATTTATTTTTCAGTTGCAATTTTCTAATTTTCTCCATTAATATCAATTCATTCGATTTCATTAATTTATAAATAAGTCTAGTTATAATGCAATGAATACATTACCATAACATTCATAATTATAACCATCTGGACATGTATATATATTTATGATATTTATATGCACAGTAAATTTAACATATTCTCATTATTACACACTTAAATAGAAATATTATTATGTTTGTAATAGAATATTCCATTTCCTAAATTAAATGAGAGCCCCATTTCCATAAAAATCCCTTGAGTACCACTTAAAATAGTCGAATCCTTTGAAAGCCAAAGTGAGTAAATCCGAGAGACGATATAAAATGACTTGTACTCAAAAAATATTAACAGTAATAATAATTTTATTACTATGAGTTCTTTATACAATGCAAGTTAAGAAATTTTATACATATGATGGAAAAAATAATATCGATTTTTTATTTTATCAAAAGAATATCAAAGGTTCGGACTGGCCTTTGCAAAGAACATATCAATTGGGATGTGCTTACCCTGTGAAGGAGATGTTTTCTGCTTCTTCTTCTGTCGATCCTGGCTCTTTTGATCCTTTCCGATGAACCTGACAAATGAATATGGATTTTAAGGTTGTAAGAACGGGTTCAATCTAGACGGGATCCTCTTTTGGTCTAGTACGGGGCAACATAAACTTGCAATAAAGCTATCAGAATGGATGAATCACCTTTGCGTAGGCTGGAGAATTCTGTTAGAATTGTTCGACTCTTCATCTTGCAGCCTTTCAGCAAGATGGAAATCAAAATGCTCTTGTCTTTCCTCAATAAAGCTGGGCGGTAATTCGGTCCCACATACAGAGCACTGATAATCGTGCAACCAAAAGATGGGTTCTTTTGAGCTTAGTGAAGACCCTGCCTCATCCCTGCTGCAGCTAATTTCTCTCTTACATTGATCGAGGTTGCTTTGCTCGAGCAGTCCTGAAGATGAATCTCTTTCCGTTAAATCATCAGCTCCAGTTGCAAACGGATTTGTAGCACCTCTCGCTGTATCATTGTCAGCAACCTAGCATGACAGAGTTCCAATAAACCTGTGATGGACTAAAATAAGTGATGGGCAAAAAAGAAACAAATTAAAATTCATACATTGCCATTGAGATGATTAATTTCTGCCTCACTGTGACATTGCCTCATATCAGTGTGTTCAGACTCTGGCATTTGATAGGTATCCATAAAATCAACTGACTCAGATGGCTCGTATATAATATCGTTAGAAAAATCGGTATCTTGGTCAATGGCTAAAGTATCATCAATGATATTGGACTCTAAAAGTGCTTCATCTCGAAGCCCTCTTCCTGAAGCACCATCTGTGACTATGAAATTCGAAAGTGTTTTTTGTTTAGGGTCAGCTACAGCACCTTTTCCGCCTTCATTGAAGTGGGACATTCGCAATCCTAAAAATAGATAACAAGCCAACCATCACAATCTAGGAGTTAAAATGTTGCAGAGTTTTCTAGCAAAAACCACACCGTAATCAAGTGAAAGTTAATACAATGTTAGCGCCACTAATATATAAAGGATTCCATCAGTTTCAGGGATGTTTAACAGCATATAATGCACCGATTACCGATAGTTCCACATGACAAAAAGATTCTGAAAAGAATAAACGAATCATCTTAGCTGTCCTACCCATAAGTCTGAGGGATACCGGGAGTTCAGCCTTAAGAAGCTTTCTGGCATGTTTCAAAATATCCTCACTTGAGCAAATATAATGTGGTAGAGTCACTGCTCGAGTTCGAACCTGGTGTATTCATATTTATAAAAATTGTATAGAGCACTAGCTCTAGAAAGAGAGCTCGAAGACACAAATATTATGGCAATGAATCAAATCATACCTCAAAACATGTTGTTTTTAACTTTAATGTCAATGTTCTTCCACAGAGGCCTTCTTTCTTCATGTCAGAGGAAAGATTTTCAGAAAGATCCACTGCAAACAGATTATGTCTACAATTAATTAAAAATATAGTCAATATCTAAACAAAACACTTTTCCTCTGCATTCCTACATCGAATACTGGAGAGCACCAGAGCATGTTGACCAAATAACACAAATTTTCATGTATCCAACTCATGTAATATGAGCTCAACATTTCTTATCAACATTATAAAATGAATACACCAATATATACAGTCAGATTCCAGAGAGAGAAAAGAAGGATGAGAAATACTGAGTAAATACGAAAACTTAGTTTTTGTCTATATTACCCAATTTCTGGTGAATTAATGCCTCATCTGCAGTAGGTGAAAAAGTTCTCTCAGTACTCATACTTTTTCTCGGGGTCGCTAGAGGCTTGTCTGTTCTTCCAATCCCCAAACCGACAGATAAGAAAAAATCTGCGAACGAAAGGCAGTAAAATATGAGGGTGGATTTATAAATATAATACACCAGACTATTAATAAAGGTAATTGCATTTGTTCTAATTAAGTTGTACAAACTATAAAGAATGTGCAAGTTGAGTGATTCAAGAAACAATAGCATCTTAAAATCCACACCAACTGAGGTGTAAAACATATATCTAGTCAGGTTCTCAAACATATCCAATTTGTGAATAGATATCTAGAAAGAGATTACTAGTATTGTTGCACAAACCTGCAGATGTACGAGAAAATAGTGCACAGATGTAACTACTTTTCTGCAGCATTTCCTGGCATGTTGTAATTCCAAATACTCCTTTCAAAATGCTTTCAGTGACCTTACCAATGCCGCCAATCTACAAATGCAGCTCTTCAACAAAAGGACAGACAACCTTACCCATGTGACAACAGTTATATCAAACTACTAATAGACATTAAGAAATACCTTCCTTATAGGTAATGAGGATATAAATGCAATGACCGCCACACGCTCATTTGGCAACACGAACTGGCCATTTGGCTTGTTGATGTCTGAACACACCTGTTTAAAAGGAGTAAACATACATACAGCATATTACACAATTTAAAGCATGATATCATGTGAAGGCCTAATTGGATTGTAATATTACAGATGTATGTGCATGTGATGGATGAAGAGAATATAAAAGTTTGTTAAATTAATTATATAAAAAATCAAGGTTCAAATTACATAGCCATTCTCATCATCCTGTTCTAACCAACTTTATCCATGATTTCTGAATATCAGATTAGATCTTTAGCATATTCTCTGCTTTCTGTTTTTCAAGTATCATAACCAATGCAACCAGATAGAAGCTTCACCTCTGAATAGGATCTAAAATCACTTACTGCTATCATAACAAGAGCAGGTGAACATGATAACTTAAAATGAACTTAACATCTCCTCTAACCTCTCAACAGTAGCATGAAACTTGGCAATTTTACCTTACCAAATTGGAAGTATGTTTACAAATTTTAAAAATTGCCTAGCCTGAGTCTTGATGTGATATAGATTCACGAATTCTTCAATCATCAAAGATCCACTAGCCTGTTTTTGATTTACCAGGAGAATCCGCATACTTACTTTTCCAATATCGGGTATTGCCTCAAAAGATAACAATTATGGTAGTCATATAGTTCGCTGCTAATCTATATGAACAATTATGAACAGTTGTATATCACAATTCCCGAGTCACCAATTGTAGGGGACTCTCAAGATTTTGATATGTGATAGGGAAGGTGGACAAAGAATATCGCAGTCTCCTGAGTGACCAATCGTAGAGGACTCAAGATTTTGATATGATATAGGGAGGGTGGACAAGACAATAAAGCGACAGATGTATTTTACAATGAAATATTTCAAAATTTGTAAACAACAATGTGAACATTACCCTCAGTTTATTGTATTATGCAATTGATCAATTTCTTTAGTTTGACAATGTATTTATTTTGTTTGATTTATTGTGCCTTGAAATGGACTATTGACTCTAAATATAAATTGAAATAATTTAAATATACTGATAATATATATATATATATATATATATATTTTTTTTTTTTTTTTTTTTTTTATATTTAATCCCGTGCATCACACGGAAGCACTGCTAGTCTAAAAGTTAAAAACTGGAGGCCTTATTACAACAGTCAAGGTCTATATATCACACATCCAACATATGAACTCAAATAGCAAGTATGACAAGTAAATGGAGACAGATATAAGTATATAAAGTCCAGCACAATGCCTGACCTTTGCAAGTAAGCGATTTGGCGCTACTCCAGCACTACATGTGAGTCCAGTCTCCTTGTGAACATTTTCTCTAAGCTCTTCAGCCACCTTAGGAAGCATAATCACCAAAATTTAATGACAATTTCATTCTTAGACGAGACAGAAAACAGAAACCACAGATAAAAAATAAAAGGTACAATAATTCAAGAGGATAACTGAATTTCTGATCAGTCAGGTTTTAACATACTTGTCCACCAGTCATTTCATTATCAATGCAGAAGTTTGTTATGTCTAGGTATGCCTCATCCAAACTTGCAGCTAAAAAGTCAGGATCATATTTCTGGAAAACTAAACCCAAACAAGTGCATTAGGGAATTCAGCAAAAAGTATAAACATTCCATATCAAACACAGTCCAGAGTAAAGCATGAATATAACCTTTTCTTGTTAAAGCACTATAATGAGTGTATTTCTTGAAGTCTACCGGTACAAAAATAAGTTCAGGACATAATTTATGTGCAATAAACCCAGGCATTGCAGCTCTAACCCCAAATCTGCGTGCCTGAAAAGAAAAAAAAAATTGCACCTCATCAAAGCACCACTATGGATAAAACTCACGTCCATCCATACCAAGATATAGTAATTACCAAGCTGTGTTACAAACTCAACCATAAATTTTCATGATCAATGGTTCAACTCACAGCCAACTTTACCAACCTCATAATTAGCCGTTGAGATCATGGACATGCCTCCAACAGCCATTGGTTTGCCTTTTAGAGAAGGATTGCATAGTGTTTCAACAGCCGCGTAGAATGCATCCATATCAACATGTAGCCAAATTCTTGACAGGTCTCGTGTAGCTTCTAATTCTACAATCTTCTTATCAGCAATCTGAAAAAGATATCTAAATGTCAAATAGAGCTAACATGTATTTTCAGTAAGAAAAAATTACATGAAAATACTGTATGTTTCTTCTCTCGTTCATTACATTTATTCTTTCTTTCCTTAATTATACAGCCTAAAACACACTCGAAAGAATCCGGATTAACCTAATTACATAATCCAATTTCTCATTGAATCCACACTTGAAATAAGACAAGCACATATCAATCAGGAATTCCAACACAAACTAAACTACTTGTTCGACTATTTCTTAGTTTCTTCGACTTGGAAATTATATATACCTTCTGATAATGTGATATATCCAAGTTAGTAAGCTTCGCGAACTGCGCCTGCATACTATCGACTTTCTGCTTCATATAAGCTTCTTTCTTTTCCTCATTTTGAAAATATTTGGACCCTTTGCTCATCTCATACACTATTCTCTGCACCTTTTCCTTGTCCACTCCTTCCATCCCTATTAACAGTAAACACCAGATACTAAATCAGCGAATATTACAAGATAAAATCTTCGAAAAGACCAAAAGAAGAAAACAAACAGTAAACTCGAAAATTTTCATCAGTAAATTACCTGCTTTCGCGGTAGTATATACAGTGTTGTATGATTGCCATGGACGATCAGAATCATTTCCTGAAATTGATTTATCATCTTTCTCCATTTCGTTCAATCGTTTCTAATTTCTTGATGTTTCAATTGGGATTGAAAATTGGGGAACCTAATTCAATCAATTTGAGATTTATAAAAGAAGCTGGAGAGGCGCCAAAAATAAATAGTTCCAAAAATAGGGGCGAAATGTAAATGAGATTTACAAATAAGGACCTAAACATATGAGAATAACGAATAAGTCCATTGGTAATGTTGAAATTTTCCTTTTTATTTTGCCCTTTTAGACCTTTTCTATTTTTTGTTTTCTACTTTTTCGAAAAAAGAATTTAATTTTTACCTTTCTTTTCTTTTGTCGATTTTGTTGTAAACTAATTGTATGTATGTTTAAATTAATATTTACCTAATTAGTACTCCCTCCGTCCCGCTCAGATTTGCACGTAGGGACGGATACGAAGATTAAGAAAAAACTATTTTTGTAATGTAAAAAACACTTTTTTGAATAGTAAATGACAATTTTAGTAGATTTTATTTGCCATTTTTTGAGTGTGCAAATTTAATTGGGACGGACGAAAACGGAAAGTGTGCATATCTGAGCGGGACGGAGGTAGTAATAAATAAGAATATTTTCAATATTTATTTAAAAAATACGTAATAGTGTGGTTCTCATTAAATATACAAAAGAACATAATTGGAAAAATTACACTGCAAGAACAATAATTTGCCAATCATTCCAAGAATTTCCAAGTTGAAGAGAATAGTTGATTAGTATTCATTTTTTAACAGAAAAATAAAATAAAAATACAACTATTTTGTTACACTCTCACTCTCAAGCAAGCCCTCTGTATCTTAAAGTATGAACAACCAAAAAAAACCTCAATGCCTATGATTTACTGTCATAACTCACATCATGTTGAACATTAACAATAGGCTTCAGCTTCACTGGATGTATGAATTGGCAAACACAGATAACCTTCATCTTGGAGCTCAACAAGAAGATTATTCAACAACACATATATCTGACTAGACTGTGGTTTGAGTTATTGACTTAAATCCAGCTGTAACCTGGTACTTTCTGCACTCCTCTTTCTGTCATCATGTTACGAAGCTCATCGACTCTCACCCACGTTCCAGAATCAGCGTGTAAGTTCGACAACACATAGTAGCCAACTCAGCAAGCTCCACGTTGCCATGAATCCGGCAAGCTCCCAGTCTGGAGTGAATGGCATTGCTTCGACTAATTGAAATGCTTCTTCAAGACGACCAGCTCGGCCATACATATCGAATAGTGCATACATACCACTGGAGACTGCATCTCCAGACCAGACTTCACGACCAAACCATGAACCTGGGATCCAAAACCCAACAATGATTTCAAGCCACAAAAGCTAAGAACACATGTATAAGTGACATCACTGGGATCAACTCCACCTTTTCTCATTTCCTCAAACAAACTGATCATGTTATCCGCTAAACCTTCACATTTTAAGTAACCATTAAGAATCACATTCCACAACACAATATCTCTTTGAGGCAATCTATCAAGCACCTCCCTTGCATTGTCTTAACAATCATCCTCAACATAGAATTTGATTAAAGCACTACCCACATACACATCCTGTTCAAACCCCATGTCTTTGATCATCACATGTATAAGCTTAACTACATCAACAGCATGAAGACCACCACAAGCTTTGATTAAGTAAGGAAAAGAGTACTTATCAGGACTAGATCCAAAACTTAGCATCTTGAAGAAAGAAAAAAATCCCATACTCTTAACAGCCCATCCGAGTAAACCCTCTAATCATCCAATTCCAAGGTGCAGCATAGCACAATCGAAGCTGCCAAAATAACTTATTGGCATCAAAATAGTTATCAGACACAAGGTACAAACCCAGAATCCTAGTCCCCAAAATTCCTTAACAAGCATTTTATCGAACAGATAAAGGGCAACGGAGTATTGCCTAATCATGACAACAGAATTTAACAATTTACAGAAATCAACAACAAAAGGGCGCGGTTATGTTCTCACCATTTCATGAAACAAAGCAACAACATCATCCGGCTCACGAACATTGCCGAAATCCAATCTAGGTTTGTGGTGATAATGTAGAGAAGCAATTGAAAAAGTAGTAATTCCTCCGCAAATTGTTGCAGTGTGTTTCAACCTCATCTTCTTCAATAATCAGCTTCACTCTTGGAAAGAGAAAGGAAGGATGTAAAACAGTGGTTGACCTACAGAATCAGCTTCTGATTTGGGAGAAAATGCAAATGAATCACATTAGTTGTGAAGAACATGACACCATCCATCTAAGAAGGCCATGAATTGTGAAATAACTTCGATTAAAAAAAACAAGCTTATGAAATTGTCAATTGAAGCAAATTTAAAGAATTAAAACAAAAATTGAATTACCACCGTGAAGTTGATAAATATCTATCTATATATAAAAACAAAAAAGTTGGTGATAATTTCAAATTTGTCATTTTCCCTCCAAAACTATCAACCAATAGAAAGAAAAAAAAAACTAAATAACTTTTAATTGTCTTACAGAATAAGTTTCACATATATCTTACACAATAAGCTATCTTATAATTTATATATAGGAGTAGAGATAAAACAAAAGAAGTTATTTTAAATGATATGATTATATTTTAATGATATAATTAAAATTTGAAAATAATGAAATTTAAACATTGTAAAAAATTAAAAATTTTGAAAATTAGTTTATAATTTTAATATATAAATATGGAAAATAGTTTTAAAATCTAAATTTATTTTATGAAGGGTTGTAAAATGTTTAAAAGTTTTAATTATTATTATTATTATTATTATTATTATAAGGTTGTGAGAATAAGTCTAACAATCTTAAATCAACAAATAAAATTTAAAAATTAATTCAAATATATATGTAATATTAATTGTGTAAGATATAAAAATCAATTAATTGAATAAAATTTTTAAATAAAAATAATAAAAACATTTGATAAAATTTATTCAAAATTATTTCAAATAAATAGATATAATCAATCTAAAAATTATTTTAAAAAACTATAATATGTTCCAAAAAAAAATTGAAAAATGGTTTAAAAAATTTAAGAAATATTGTTTTAAAATTTAAAATTAATTTGAAACCTGAATTTATAAATATAAGCTAAAAAATTTTGGAATAAATATAATGTTTTTTGAATAAATCCATCTAAAAAAGAATGCAGGAAATTATTTATAAATTCTGAAAATAATTATAAAATATAAATGAACGAAAATATGAACAAAACATATAGTAAGTATAATTATTAATCACTTCTTAATTATTCATAAATTAAAACTCATTAACAGAAAACTATTATTATATTATGTTCAATTTTATTTTCATATTTAATTATTCAATATTGATGTTATCAATAAAAAAAATACGAATTTTTACAAATTTCGAAATAATAAGATGTCATAAATAACTTTTTAATATAATAATTTCATTATATTATTACAAATCGTATATATTGTCATAATACATAATAAATCGCGAATCGCGCGGGAGTACTACTAGTATATTAAAATAATAACAATCAAATAAGAGTGATAACTCAAAACCATATTCATTAAAAGTATAAGATCAACAAACCACCAAATCACATCACCTCAAATCATTCTCCCTCACAATCTTATCCCAAACATGCCCTCTATCCTTCATCAAATCCTTCAATCTCTCACCTTCAACACCAAACTGCTCTACTAACACCTTCCAAAATGGTTTCAACTTAAAACAACCTCATTCATATAAATATAACCAATTCAACTAAATATAATCACTTCAACTATATATAATCAATATTTGAACGCAATTAACATAATCAAACAATTTTATATGAAATTTTCATATAAGCTCCAATTTTGCAGAATTTTCATATAAAATACTAATTATACAAATTTTTCACGAAATTTTCATAAAAGATCTAATTTCATAGAATTTTCGTGTAAAACTTTATTTACACCAATTTTACACAAAATTTTCGTACAAGCCCAAATTTTACAGAATTTTCGTGTAAAACCCTAATTACAATAATTTTAAATGAAATTTTCGTATAAACTCTAATTGCACAGAATTTTCGTAGAAAACTCTAATTACATCAATTTTACATGAAATTTTTGTATAAACACTAATATCACAGAATTTTTGGGTAAAACCATAATAACGTCGATTTTACACGAAATTATCATATAAACCCTAAATTCAAGGAATCTTAGGGCCGTAGAATCTTGGTTTTCGAGGGTTTCGGGGATGGATTTTCAGGTGATTTTTTGTTTCTCATGAAATGTTAAATTTCCTTTCCAACGAAATTTTCAGAACGGAATTCCGAAACGGTTTTATTTTTCGTGAAAATCTTAGGGGAGAATTTTGGGAAGATTCTGGGGATGAATTTTCAGGTGATCTTTTGTTTGTCGTGATAATTTTGAATTTCATTTCCATTGGTGCTTTTATAACGAAATTCTGAGATACTTTTGTTTTTCGTGAAAATCTTAGGGTAATAGAATCTTGGCTTTCGTGACGATTCCGGTGGATGGATTTTAAGGTGTTTTTTTACCTCTTATGATAATTTCGGATTTTCTTTTCATTGGTGATTTCAGAATGAAATTTTGAGATTTTTTTGTTTTTCGTGAAAATCTCAGGGCAGCAGAATCCTGGCTTTCGGACGATTACGAGGTTGGATTTTCTGGAGATTTTTGCCTCTCGTGATACGTTTGGATTTCATTTCCATTGAAACTTTCAAAACAGAATTCCGAGACTCTTTCATTTTTCGTGAAAATCTCATGGTAGCAAAATCTTGACATCCCAAGGATGAATTTTCAGATGATTTTTTTTTTTTTCGTGATAATTTCAGATTTGCTTATTAGTGAAAGTTTTATAATGGAATTCTAAGACAGTTCTGTTTTTCGTGAAAATCTCTAGACAACAGAATTTTGGCTTTCGGAACAACGGGACGGATTTTCACGTGATTTTTTGTTATTTGCAATAATTTCTAAATTCCTTTCTAGTGAAACTTTCATAATGGAATTCCAAGACAGTTCTGTTTTTCACGAAAATTTCAGGACAGCAGAATCTTTGCTTTCGAGACGATCATGGGGACGGATTTTCACGTGATTTTTTGTTTTTCGCGATAATTTTGGATTTGCTTTTTAGTGAAACTTTCAGAATGAAATTTCGAAACGGTTCTGGTTTTCTTGAAAATCTTTGGGCAACAGAATCTTGACATTCGAGACGAACTTGGGGACGGATTTTTACTTGATTTTTTTTTTCGAGATAATTTTGAATTTCCTTTTGAGTGAAACTTTCATAACAGAATTTCGAAACAGTTACGTTTTTCATGAAAATCTTGGGGCAACAGAATCTTGGCTTTCTGGACTGGGGACAGATTTTCACATGATTTTTTGTTTTTTACAATAATTGCAGATTTCCTTTTCAGTGAAAGTTTTATAACAGAAGGCAGCTTTTCAGTGAAACTTTCACAACGGAATGTAGTAGAATCTTGGCTTTCGGGATGATCCCGGAGATGGATTTTCCCTTTTTTTTTCGTGATAATTTCAGACATTCTTTTCAGTGAAACTTTCAGGACAAAATTTCAAGATGGTTTTGTTTTTTGCGAAAATCTCAAGACAACAAAATTTTAGATTTCGGGACGATCCCAAGGGTGGATTTTCGTGTAAGCGTTAATTCTGTAGAATTTTTGTGTACATCCTAATTTTACGAATTTTATAGAATATTTTGGCGTAAGCCCTAATTTTAAAGAATTTTCTAGTAAACCCTAATTACATGAATTTTACACAAAATTTTCATTTAAACCCTATTTTTACGGAATTTTTGTGTAAACCCTAATTGCACGAATTTACACTAAATTTTTGTATAAACCCTAATTTTATTGAATTTTCGTGTAAACCCTAATTAATGTGAGAAAAGAAAATCAAAATGAGAATTGAAAAGAAGTTTGTGTGAAGTAGTAGCATGCCAAAAGATTTGTGAAGAAGGCATAGGTCCATAATGGGATGAAAATTGGGAAGAAGGGATTAGATGGTGAAGTCGATTGTGGCGTGAGAAAAGAAAATTGAGAAAATTGGGAAGAAGGGATTGGATGGTGAAGCGTTTATAGCGTGAGAAAAGAATTTTGTTTGGTGTATAATATGAAATATTGAAAATTAAAAATATGAAAAAAAAATTGTTTGGTGTATAATAATATTAAAAATATGAAAAGAAATCTGTGTGAAGTAGTAACAAAAGAAAAAAAATTTGTTCAGTGTATAGAGATGGTCCATGATTAGTGGCGGACGCAGTAAGAGGCAAGGGGTGGCACGTGCCACCCCTTTTTTTTCCATATAAATTATCTAAAATAATTTTAAAATGTTTTAAAATTTAAAAAAATTCCTTAACTATATACATAACGTAGTTTCTTTCCCATTTTCAAATTAATTCTTTTCAACTTTCATTCAGTACTCTTTCCTTCAAGTCAAGTCTTCCCTATCATACTTGTTGCTACGGCGAAAGCCCAACAAATTTAACATGTATCAACGACTATCGATGGACGGTGGTTCTCACTGCTAGCACTAGGTAAAAAATAAAAATAAATGTATAATAAATCCTAAGTTAAAATTTTCATTTGTTTTATTAATTTGGACATTATCAAATTGACATTGAGATTTTGATTAGTTGTTAGATAACTTAGATGAATTTCTCATTTGTGGTGAATGAATTTTAAAACTTTGATTTGCGTATTGAGTTACAGAAGTTAACAAATGATAATGAAAACATAGCTTCGCAATCGAATGAGTGAATAATAGATGAACGATAATTTGATGGTTTATCTTGAAAATGATATATTCAAGCATAATGAAGCTATCATTTGCAACATTTTAAAATATGACGAACTGTCGGGATAAATTGTAAACGAGATATTTTCGTTCATTTTTTTTGTTTCAAATAAAATGTATAAACTGAATCTTCGAAATCACTTGTAACTTATATTTTTTATGAAAATTTAAATTTTTGTATATTATTTTTAATAATGCCACCTATTTGAGAATTTTCTGTGTCCGCCACTGTCCATGATGAGATGAAAATTGAGAAAAATGACTTAAATAATGGAGCGCTATGTGGGATGGTAACTGAGAAGTGAAATGATAACTGAGAAGAAGTTTGTGTGTAAAATAGTAGCATGAGAAAAGGAGAATCGGGATGAGAATTGAGAAAAAGTCCGTGTGTTATAGGATAATATATATAAAAAATCATAATAAATGGTGCCGTGGCTCTTCTTCCCAAACATTCCCTACCCTTCCGTGCTTTCCCTTTTGCCGCCACAGCCATCTCAGCTGTAAACTATTTTTCTCTCTCTAAAAACCAACTAAAACCCCCATCATATTTACTCTGGTAAACTGACGAAAATCCCTGCTGAACAAGGTACAAATTTCATCTTGTATTCATAGTACTGATGATTCTGACATGGGCTAGCTAATATATTATTTTCTTGATTTTCTTTAAATTTATAATTAATTTGGGAGATGGGTTTATTCTGGGGTACTTGAATTAGATTCATAGAGCTATGTAAAATCTTATGCTTTGTTTAATATTCTATATCTACTTGCTTGGGGTTTTCTCCTCTGTTTAATGGGATATTTTAGGAGTATTTATCAGTAGAGTGAATAGTTTATTTTCTGAAATTCTGTGATGCTGTTTTGCATTTGATTCATTGGGAAGAGATTTCATGTTAATGTATTATATATTCACTGCAATGAAACTGACAAAATTGAACTAGGGTGAGAAAAAGAATGAGAAAAGAACAAAAAGACAAGGAAATGTATCTCATTGCTGAACTGAAAGTCAATGAACAAAACATGAGTTGGGACATTCGAGAATCAAACTTGGGACATCTCGCACCCAAAGCATGAGTCATACGACTAGTTCAGAAGCCCAGTTTTTTATGCTTAATATGTATTTGTGGTGTTGATATTTGTACTGTTAGTTGTGTTTCAAGTTTAGAGTCTTAAGCACGGATCTCTAAGATTGATAGATGTGGACTAAGGTGTTATGGAGATAATGAAATAGTGAACCCTTCCAAAATGCAATGGTGGTTTCGCTGCATTTGGTTTTCTAAGTGTATTCACTATTATTATCCCATGAATTAGTGTTGAGTAAACGACTTGGACTTTCATTTGAGTAGTAGTTTTCAGATAGGGGATCGGTATTATATCATCAGGTAGATATTCATTGATGACCTGTGTTATTTATCCTGTATAACCATATCAGTTTGTTACTTGACATTGTTGCTTTTTTGGTGCTAGATTAGAGTGATCTTGTTTGAGGGGCATTTCAAGAATAAAACACGGGACCTCTTGCATACAAGGCAAGAATAGTATCACCTGACCCATATTATGACGTCTACTTGTGTTTGTTGTGCCTTTAGCTTTATGGCTTAAGTTAGTATTTCCATGTCTTAGGTCCTTGACTCTTTGCAATGACACATAAGGGGAAGTTGAGAGTTTTCATATATGCATTCAATAGTTTGAAATGGTTCTATGTTAGATCCAGACTCACAATTCCCCTATGAAAAAAAATGTGAATAGTCCTCTGAATGTTACAAGGGCATTTTTGGTGTTTTGATGTTTTGTGAGTCAAGATTGAATGTTTTTTTAGTAGTCAATATTGAGTAGATATATTTTGCTGTCCCTATTAGTTTTACATGATTTTTACTGGCTCTTGATTCAGTAATTCAAGAAGCCCTGCAAACGAGATTTGTATACAGTCTAACTTGTTGCGCTTAGATGTTCACCTCACCAGTCTGTTACTGTGTGTATGATGATGATTTCCTACTTTACATGCAGCATCCACTAAAATACATAAAAACACGAAATTGAAGTGTGACATGAAATCCTATGGCCTATTAGACAGCTTACACCTCAAAGATTTCAATAAAGATAGTATGTTGAATTTTTATGTCATTTCATTTATCAAAAATAAGTGCAGATCTATATTCCATCTTGTATGTCAGTCTGACCAATATGATCTGATTGCGGAAACGCAAAAAAGAAATGAGTAGATATGTGCATGGGGCATTCCGAGAATCGAACTCGGGACCTCTCGCACCCAAAGCGAGAATCATACCACTAGACCAAATGCCCATCTTTTCAATACCTTGCCATTTAGACTTCTCTTTTTATAATGGCAATCAAACCTTGAGAGTATTTTTATGTGTATGTATGCAGGTGTTTCCTCTTCCAACAATCCCTTTATGAACCAGTGAATACATGACTCGACTAATCCAAATAATGAGACTGAAGAGCAGGTGTTGCTCGTATTGAATTGGATCTTTGTGAGTTAATTACTCATTTCCCTTCGTTCTATTGGTTCTTCTTGAGTTGATTCTTGATATAGACGTAAATGTGTATTTCATCAGGTGTAACATCTAGCATATTATTGAAATAAAAAAATCGAAGGAATAAAAAAACTGTTTAAGGAGGGGGTTGAGGGGCATTCCGAGAATCGAACTCGGGACCTCTCGCACCCGAAGCGAGAATCATACCACTAGACCAAATGCCCTCATTGTTCTGCTGCACTACTTTTCTACATTTTTCTTTTGCAAGTTGCAAACTAATGTTCTTTTTAATGTCTGTTTTGCCCTTTTCAATTTGTGAGAATTTTTTAGTGAAAATTTATAAAAAGTGGAAGAAGGGGCATTCCGAGAATCGAACTCGGGACCTCTCGCACCCAAAGCGAGAATCATACCACTAGACCAAATGCCCTTCTTGAATTTTATTTACTAAATGTATTTAATGTACTAAGAATCAGTAATTGATTGTTTCAATGTGTTCTACTTAATTTCTAATAGGTTGTGCTTGATTTGATTTTTCAGCTTGTTTGGATACAATTTCTTGAGTGATTAGGATGGAATTGAAATTCATGTAGTCATAAAATTATTAAATTTAAAATTTATCCCACAATACTAACATCGTTTCCCAAAATACGAAATATATTTCTTATTTGGAATCCATGCCCTTATTAATGTGTTTCTTTGAAAAATGGTAAATATAAATTTACTTCAAAAAAAAAAAAAAAATCAATACATGTTATAAAAAGAAAGTGAAAGATTCTTTTAATATGGATATCCAATTTCTAACGTTTATAATTTTATCGCTTATATTTTAGTCATCACTGATCAAGATCTTCTAATGTACCACATAATACAAATTCAACTGTACAGTAAACAAAAAAGCTAACACAAAAATCCGAAAACGTATCACTCTTCTTTCTCCTCGGTTCAAAACGAACAACTGTATATGCAAACCTGCAGTTCTTACACGATGAGAAATTTTCAGACACGGCCAGAAGAGCACGCCAGCCGGATTTCAGTGGTCATCGTCTAGTTGATGTTCATCGGAGATTAGGTCTTTAAGAAGCTGAGCAGCAAAAATCAAGAGTTCCACCATCTCATATCCGGCAGCAGAAACGAAATCCAGTTTCTCATGACCCGGAAACGAACCACCTTCACTGATCGGCTCATCGCTTTCGCCTGACCAACTGATGGGAAGAGAGCTGCCAACGGCAGTCTTCACCAGGTTCGCTTCTGCAATAACTTGTTCTAGATCTTGGGAGCAGTTACTAATATCGATTTTCGCTGTGGATGAGACTTTGACCTGCGTGTTTATGGAGCAACGATGATGACATCATTTTAATCGTTTTTAAGGCATACGAAAAATCATCTACTTTAGATGGCAGAATGAGTGAATCACCTTATAAAGTGAAATCCGGAGTCTACGAACTGAAGAAAGTAGATGCTCCATACTATCGAGGCTCTCCTTAAGGGTGGCGTTCTCGATCTTCATTCTGCACACAACACAAGTAAGAACAAAAGCAAACAACAGCTAGAGATATATTGTATGTTCAATCTCCCTACTAACCTTGCGAAATCCATGTGATGAGTTGACTTTTCATAGTGTGGATATGCATCAGAATCACTTCCATCTGAACCTCCAACCCAGCGCGTTAAATAAGTTCTTTTTAGCAGATTTTTCAATTTTCCATCTTTTTCTGGTATATTTCTTCGTTCTGCAATCTCACCCGAACTTTTTCCTTGTATGTTGTCCTGACTGATCTTTCTGCAAGCAGTAATGGCAAACGCAAGAATCAGTCAACAAGCAAAGTGACAAGGGATGAGATGTACATCAATATTAGTATTAAATTGTAGAAGAGGGCATACTCTTGCAGTGTATGTAGTTCATGCTTCAGCTGTGCTAACTCCATAAGAGCTTTAACCTTTTCATGTGTAACCTAGATTAAACCAAAGGTAATCAAATAGCATCAAAGCGTGGGAGAACTCTAGTACAGGATCTATATGTTGTCACAAAATCCAGGAACAAAGCAAATATGTCGTTCGTTTAAGACACTAAACATTGATTCTCAGAAATCAAAAGGTGCCTTATTGAAAGCGTTACAGATGTTAAATACAAGAGTATAAACATTCAATATTACCTGCAGAAGATTTCTCTTAAGTTCCTCAATTTTTTTCTGTAAAGCAGCATTTACGTTCCTCTCCAGTAGATGTCTTTCTTCTTGCTGTGACATAAGTAATAACGCTGCAACCTGTATTCCAAACAAACATGTAAATATGATTTACTGTTTTAAAAGCAAGGAAGAGTTCTTTTAGCCAACCTTCTCCTGCAATGCCTGGGCAAGGACTTCAGAGGTATCACTAGTTTCTGGTGCACTGGTAGTTATCGAGCCAGTATCATTACTCTAAAATATGAGAAGAAAACTAATGTTATATACATGTATAAGTAATCAAATGCTGCAAAAAAGAAGAAAAAAGACAACGCTTTCTTGACAATCATTGAAATGATAGCACTTTGAATACACAATTATTGTATTATAATCATAAAACTAGGCAAAAAGACCTTGCTTAGAATGATTGCATTACAATAGCAATGACATACCTTAGTGATTGAAACTGGATGAGGATCAGCACTGATATGCACGTCCTTGCATTCACTCTCATGTAACTCCTCTTGTGTCTGAGAAGACTTTGAATCGCATTCTGTGCTCAATTCAAGCTGCCTCATCTTCTCAACCACCGCATCATTTAGTGATTTTATCTCTGAATACCCCTCATCAAGTAAGTTCAAGATATCACTTCTGAACAGCGAATGATGATGAAGTAATCCTGATATCTGCTTTTTAAAATTGTCTTCTGAAAAACGCTGTGCATTAAACAATTTCAAATTAGCAGCAGCAAGCAAATGTATCAGGAAATGTAGTTCATCCAGGATAATTATTTTCTTACTTTCTTTTTCTCTAAATTACGAACTTTCTTCTTCAAGTGAGTCTCGATTTCCAGTCCCTAATTACCAGGACACAAACATAAATTGACAATGTTGGAGCAGCAGATTTCAGGTTGAGCATACTAATGGGAGACAGAAATTCAAACAGAATCTTACCACTCGAAGCTTGTTCTGAAGACTATCCACACCTTTTCTGAGTGTCTCGATTTCCGCTTCAAGAGAATTCTGTCTGAAGAAAACTTAATCAGTAAATTACCTCAAACAGGACGTCACGAAATAGAAATGCTGATTTCTAGTGCATGTAGCTGTTAGCTAATATTCAAATCATAATACCTCTTGATTCTTTCATTGATCCAATTCTCATGGCATGTGAAAAATTGGATGCCATAGTATGCGTAAAACTTATCATAAAAGCAATTAAAGAAAACTTAGGTGTATCACTAAGATCGCAAAGCAACCAATTATTACTTGTATAGCACCAATCACATAAATTTAGCATGCATACACTTCAACATCAAACAACATAGGAAGAACTAATACTAATTAATTTATCTTTAGCACCATGGTTAGAATTCCAAAAAGAGATGGGTAAATTAAAATTCATAAGGACTTACGATGTAATTGGAGGTGGAAGTATCCTGATCATCTTCGAACCTCCACATTTCATCTGAATCATTCAAAAGGCACTCACATTTCTCCTCCCAACTTGCATCAGTAAAATTCTCCAGGGAACATTGTCTGATGTGGTAAAATTTATCAATAACCTATCATGAACAGAACATGTTATTAATACAGATAACATGTAAATGAAAGGACTTTGGATTGACATTTCTCATTTCAGTAGGCAAGTGGCAGGACCATAATGCTGAGAATACATGCTACATCATTCCAATATCAAGCTGTCACAAATGTGACATAGTAGAGGATTTGTTGAAAGATAATTTTCTCTTTTAATGGATATCTACCTCTCTGAAGATTTCATTCTGCTTTTCATGCTTTTCTAAATCTATCCGGAGACTTGTGGTTAGTTCCTTTTCTTCATGAAGCTCCGCTGTCAGCTCTTCAACCCTGGTGGAAGAGAAAGTGTGTTTTACTGTACTGCCTCCACAAGACCATTATTTCATATTTACTACAATGAGAAGCTATATAGCAGACTAAAAAAGAAAAGAATATTATATGCAGAGAAGTCGGGTGTTGACAAATGTTCCTCCACACACATTTGGTGAAAGGCAATTGACTTAAAAGTGGTTAAGCCTGGAAATGAGGAAAACATTGAAACTACAAAAGTATTGCATTGTTAAATGACCACCTCATGTAAAGGATAATCATTTAATACTTAACTATGGCCTTCATGTGTGGCTACATTTGAACTAATTGCCTTCTGAAACTGAAACTCATTTGACAATTAACTCTGAAAGTATGAAAACAGTACTCCCTCAGCCCTCACATAGAACTCCAATGAACTCTGTATTCAAAAAGTTTAAAAGTGTTTAGCTTTTGAATCTTGCAATAAGTAGGAATTCTTTCAGAAGAACAAAATTTTGGTTCCTAAATATATCTCCCAAACTGAGCTCCCCCGTCCCACTAAGCATATTTTAAGGGGGGAAAAATTGCAGAATCCCAAGAGAAACTTAAAGTTACAATGATATCTTGAAACCACACTGCACAATAAACCAGGATATCTACAAAGTTAGTGTATCTAATTCTAGAACATGACTACAATTAGTGTAAAAGGTCAAAAAAAAAAAACCCACCTTCTTTGAGATTTGTTCAGCTCCTGTGGCATGAGAGACTCTTTCTCCTTAGCTTTTTCAGCCTGTAAGAACCACACATCAAAAGCTTTCTGGCAGCATAAATGGCACTAGAATTATTTCGTGTCAGAAAATGAAAGAATGAAAGAATGAAAGAAGAACCATCAAAAGACCTATATGCTTTGCTGACAAAAGCAGCAGCCCCATACATCTTATGACCCAAAATTTACAGCTATCCACCAAGGTTATATAGTCTTAATAAAAAGCCCACCTCCATTATTGCATTATCTCTCTCAGCAAAAGCAGAAGCAACACAACCTTGAAAAAACTTAAGTTGTTTCTCAGCTTCAACATTCTGGTAAGGAAAGCAAACAATAAAATATAGTCATTTGACATGAAAACTTGATAAATATCCCAAACATTTTGACTTTGTGAGAAGATGCCTTTTCCGGGGGGGTTAGAGAGAGAGAGAGAGAGACCTTTAAGACTTCTGCACTATGTAGATCAGCTAGTTGGCTCTGAAAACGGAAAAATGTAACATAAGATGCATGAAGCAATGCTAATGAATTGAAAAAAATCTCACTTTAATACGATACGCCTCAGATAACTCCTCTTGAAGATTTTTATTTTCTCTAGTGCAAGTGGCCAACTGCTTTTTCAAGTTCTCAATTTCCTGCTCCAATCCAGCAGTCCTAATTTGAGAAATATAAAAAATTTCATCACCTTTATGAAGAAAGAACACCCATGCATACTCAACCGCAAAGGATCAAGACAGAGATGGTGATATTAATCATAACCAGTCAAACTAACTGTTAACATATTTCCACCTCTGAAAATGCATCCGAGTTGCCACTCCAAGATAGGCAGGTCCGGCTTGTTGCATACACAATTGTTCAATGTCTTTCTGCAGTTCACTACGTTCTGCAGAAGAGATTAACAAAACACCAGATGAGCAACTTGAGGCCAACTGAAGTTACCTGTGAAATGGAAGGCCCCAACCATAAACCCTAATCATCATTAGTCAACCCATAGACCCAAAGACAAGATCATGAAAGTCATAAGAGTTCTTTGGTTCAACCAAGCAGTCACTTTGCAAGCTTGATGAGCAGGGTATAAACATTAGATTGAGTAAGAAACTATTCTTTATTTTCAAGGAAAATACTCTCATCCTCTCCAGTTCAATTACACCACCATAAATCTTGTGCATATACAAGAAATTATAAATCCATCCCATTCCTCTCATTTACCGTAATTCCAGCAGACTTTAGAAACTTACCAAGATAAGTACAGACGAAAATATCGTGAAATTAAGTAACTAAAAGCTATGTGAACACATACCCCGTTCCAACTGTTGAACACGAGCAACCAACGATTCATTGCCTGTTGAACTTTCCTCCATTGCTGAAAACCAAAATTCCAAGTGAAATCCTTCAAAGTGCGCTTAACATTAAAGGGAGAACATTAAAAACATCTTCAGAAAACCAAAACAATTCAGACAAACGACACCTGCAATCGCATATATAATACCACATGACTATTTCAGGAATGAAAACAATAAAATTTGCAATTTTAATCGGTGCCCACTACCATTCTAGAGTTGGGGGATATCTATTTCACATCCAACAAACATTCTCAACGAATATCTCCGACTGGCATACACTTAGTTAAATTTCGAACAGAAAATTAAACCCATCAATTTTTCTGCCATAAACAAAAATAAGAGCGCGCGCACACACACAAACAAACATTCAGCATAAAATAAGGTGTATACGAAATCGTAACATCATTACCGGAAAATCAGAAGTGGGCGTTTCTTGTTTCTTGTTTCTTGATCTTCCGGGGCCGGAGGAGGTAATGATCGTGTTCTCTCTCTTCGTTGATAATAATGATTTAGTTGCTTTTTTTAACATATGTATTTAATCAATTTTATGGAAAGATTCTTTTCTGTGTCGGTTTTTGAAATTCAAGTTTTTTTTTTTACGCAAATTAAAATACAAAGTTAATTTGTGTGGAGTAAATCCTAATATATCTATTGTTGGAAATTGGAAGAGAAGGTTGATTTTGACCAATTTTAGTGTTGATTCCATTTAAAATAAATGGAAATAAGTTGCTAAATCGGAATCTATGTTCTCTGTATAGATGAATGTAGTGTATTTACTTTCGAATTTCCAATTTCGAGTGAATGAGAAATTAATACACAAAATTGGCAACTTGGATCCTTTTTGTGAAGAAAAATATGAGAAAGATAAATATTGTTTTGGAAAATTGGTATAAAAAGTTTCACTTTATTAATAGGAGCACATGTATAAGAGATAATCAATCATGTGTGCTCATTTATGGTAGAATCTAGTATCATTTTTTGGACCTAATTGGCTAAATACACACGTACCATCAGAACCGCACGCGGCATCGTTGCACTCGGGTCGGGTCACGCGTCAGGTCGTCGGGACGGTCCGGGATCGGACCAAGCTAGGTGTGAAAGGGTGTGACCAAGTGATGTGATCCTTGGGTGTGAAAGGGTGTGACCCTTGGGTCCAAATGGTTTGAGACTTGTGAAGTGGTGTGAATACACCTTTTGGGTCCAAGGGTGGTATCCATTGTGGGAAATAACACATCTCCCTCTCATTTCATTTCTTCATTCAGAAATTCATTCAGGAGATTATGCAGAAATCAAAAAGCATTAGCATTAAGCACTTGGATACGGGGCAATATCGTCTAGCATTGAGCACTTGGATACGGGGCAATATTATCTTACGAAGAAAGAGTCTAATTCTTGTCTCAACTTAACCCCGTAATTGTGCATATTTTCAATACATCTAACCATATATTATCCAACATCTATTTTATGACCGAGCTCTTAAATTTCAAATTTTATTTTATTTATTTAAACTTAACTCTTAGGACTAAATCCTAATATGTAATTATTTATTTAAATAAAATATGTTAATTTGCTGTGTTAAAAAGTTATTTGAATAAACAATAATAGAAATAGAACGACTTATAACAGTTTCAGACACTAACATGTCAAATTATTCATCTCATTCGTTGGGTTATCTAAACTCGTGCTCGTCACAACTCAAACTACAATCCTTTATGTTATTTGCGTTTTTGTTTTACTTGCAACTTTATAAGTTTAAATGTAACGTTTAATCACATGTATACACTCAATTATTTTCTAAAAATATTATAATTATCAGTGTTTTCTTATCACCGGGGCTATGAACAAACATTGGATGTAGAGTTTTTTTTTTTTTTTTTTTTGGAAAGAAATGGAGCTTTTTATTTTGAATACTATATTGTACAAATCATAATTGCACAAAGAGCAAAGATAACATCTTGAATGCCAAATCTAAAACATCACTCTCTTAGCTTTAAAACAATAATAAATTACAGGGACTCATCATTTTTAACAATAAAATTAACTTGAACTAAGAAACTACAAATAAACTAATAATTTCAAGAAATTAGTCATTATTAAATGCTCAATAATTGATCAAACTTTCACTAAATAACTACACGATTTAAGTAAACCAGTAACGCAAACATTCTAATTATTAAAAAAAAAATTAAAAAAAAATTGGCTCTTCTATTCGATCAATTATACAAAGAAAAAAAGAGTTGAGTATTGCCTAGTGTAATGACCTTGATATGAAGAAACAGAAAGCACGGAACAACCAGCATCCACCTGCTGTTTATCTCCCAAACAAATTTCCCAGCAGAAATCTAAGGAAGAAGGAACGGCGAACAAGCAGCAAATTCAACGATGGACTAACATACATCCAACCGGAAAAAAATGACCACCAAGGGTACCTGTCTTGCCACCTGCTCTGGGAGACCCCCCCCCCCCCTCACCCCCAATTATTATAGTTTATGTATGTTTTACTATATTTACATCCACAGAGAAAGCCTGTAGAAGACATGGATAACTGAGCTTCAATTGGTGAATTTGTAAGTGGCTCGTCATCATGCTCAACTCCATCACGCATGGATCATCTGTACATTCTGTCAAGAAGTAATATAAGTACATTTTATGACTTTAAAAGGAACAAAAATTGATACATTATACCACATGTATGGCTGCATATAGATAATAGAATCAAGTCATAAAAACAAAGTGGTGAAGAGTGAGATTGGTGTCAGTGATGGCAAACAGTGGTTGGTAAGTTGAATCCTCCAGCAGAGAGGAGCATAGACATACATACATATTGATCCATCTAGGTTGATTAGAATATTTGTCTTTAAGATAGCAGGCAATTTCACAGGCATTCGGACAAACAGAAGCGTTGAACTTGGAGCCAAAACCCCTTGTACTCAGTTTCTCATGTCAACAAACTCAAAGCAAAGTTTTGAATTTCTAACCGTAAATGGAGGTTTCACAAACTTAGACCAAGCAATGTACAATTAAACATGAATGCTATAAATATCTCACCATGCTTGGGGTGTTTCTTCCTTTCAGTGTCTTCATTGCTGCCTCTGCAAAGGCCTGTGCTGCTTCAGCATCAGCTTCGGCTGCCTCAGCCTCGCGAGCTGCCTCTTCAGCTTCAGCCAATGCAGCTTCTGCTTCAGCAACTGCTTGAGCGGCAGCTGCAGCTGCTTCTTGTGGAGTCATACTCCTCATCTTGGCTAACTCTACATCAATCTGAGATTTTGTAAGATGACCAACATCATCACGGCCAATTCTTGGAGAAATCCTCTGTTTTCCTTCCATAGGAATCGAGGGATTCCGTCTTCTTTCAGACAATGTGGAACCTGAAGCTATTTTATACTTGCGCTTCATCTGCAAAAGAGGAAAAGCCTCCAACCTTAAGCTTAGCTGCTTCAAATCACAGCTAAATTAATTTTATGAGTGACCACAGACCTTAATAAGTTTCCCAGTTGCAGCCAAATGCTTCAACTTTGCAGACAATATTCTCTTAAAGTTTGGAGGTGCCCAGTATTGATCCTACAAGTGGGGGAGGGGGGAGAGAAGAAAATAGTAATGAGACTTGAAGAATATGCCCAAAAAATGAAGTCAATTGTAGACTAAGATATGTTTCCAATTCAAGTTCCAGAAGACTTGAATAAAGACATGAAACATACACAATTAGAAGATAGTGGACATATGGTCCACCAGACACCCAAACATCAACTTAGTCATTCTAAACTGTACGTACACAAAAACAAACAAACAAACAAAAACAAAACCATGTCTCAGTAAAATGTTGGGATTGAATTACTTGTACAATCACATTCCAAGACCTAAGTTTCAAACTTACAAGACAAAATCACTCAGAAATCACTCATTCATTTGACTTGATTTCTGAAAAAAGAAGCAATTCAATCTCAGAATTCACATTCCTTGCCTCAAGAAACTTATCAACCCATATCATATTCTGATGGTCCTTGTGGAATAAAAGGAAAGTGCGCAGAATCATGTTCATACCATAAAAGACTTCTGTAGATTTTACCCAAGCCACATGAGGCTCTTGCAGTTATTGATATAAGCCATGAAGAACTTGCCTCATTGAAGTCTGTTTAATATAATCAATCATAATCTAATTCCTAGCAGCAACGAAAAAGTAAAAAACAAAACGAATATATTTGACAGAAATTCACTTGACAATTTCATCTTTACCACAATTTCTCTGTTGTAAAGATTATCTGTTCTAACAGGAAAAAATGGTTTACAAAGACTTAGGTAATTAACATAGAAAGTGCATTTTACTCTGTGGACATAAAGCAATTAAAAAGCACATAGCATGATTCAGTGTATCCTTCATGTACCACTTGAAGCAGATGGACAAACAGAGAAAGCTGTAGGATTGCATCAACATCAACCCAACCATCAAAAAGGAAAAGTGAATTTCATAGGCCTGAACTAAAAAAAATAGCACCTCTATATATGCAGCTATTGATGTTTTGTTCGAACCACTAGGCTCCCTCAAGTTGTTTATAGCCTCCATTATGAGATTGTCCAGCCTAGAGTATCATAGAGCATAAACATCCACTGTCAGTGATCCCTGGCGTTTCAAACAAAATTACCTTAAAGATACAATCACCTAGCAAGAACAATAACTAACTTACTCCCAAAAGCAAAAGGCATCAGTCCCACTCAATCTAGATTTTGGAACTTCTTCTCTTAAAGTTAGATTAACATGAAAATAATGAAAACCAAATTTATGCTTATGACAAATGGACCACATCTTCAAACTTTGAGTTGAAAATAAAACTGCCAAAATTGTGTACAATGTATAACCTCATGAATAATGATTAACTTAAAGGTGACAATATCTTGTGACTTAAACATGGATATAGAAATGCCTAAACTGCAAATAAAGTGTATAACCTCATGATGGATCGCTTTGGGCCATCATTTGGTGAAGAACCGCCTGAAGGATCTAGAGACCTAGCATCAACTAGTTCATCATCACTTTGAGACAGAGTCATGGAGCTCTCTCCATGCTTAGGAGCAGGAAGCATCCGTCTTAGTGCTAATCTGGCCCTTTCCCGAGAACCCCATCCATTTGCCATTACACTCATATTCCTCCACTTGTCCTAACCAAGATCAAAGATACTCTACTGTAATCACAAGCAATTAAGTTCCTAAAACTCATAATCAAATGGAGATATCATTGCTAGTGTCACGACAAATATATCCGCTAAATTAAAAGATCTACCTTAAGATCAACATTTGACCGCAGGTACAAAACTCCACTGAATTGTGGGTCCTTCAGTATCGTACGCCATTTCCCAGCCCCATGCTTAAGGACTCCGGCTTTAAGAGCAGCTTCTTCTTCTGGAGTCCACTTTTGTTTAGGTGCCCCCATTAGTATCAATAAATTCCTGAAAAGAGATCAACTGCAGAAAAAAATTTACTGAACAGAAAGCATCAGCCTACGCAATCTAGTCCAAGCATTTTCGAAATCCAGCAGAGGGAAGAAAAAAAAAACTGAATTATTGATTGGGTCAACCAAAAATCCCTTCTTTTTTCTTCCATATTTCTAAAACACATTAAATTTTATTTTATTTTTTTGTCAGATTTCAATAATCTCTCAGATCAAAACGCGATTAAATTTGAAATTCTAAAAAAATTACCCCAAATTTTGAAATATCGATGGATGAAACACGGAACACAAAGATTAAGAATCGTGGAGCCGCAGAAGCGGAAACCCTAACCCTAATTCCGAAAAACGGATAGCAAAATTTCCAAATTGGATCGACGCACAGCTGACATAAATAATTAATCGATGATTCAAATGAAACATTACCTGAAAATTTAGAGATCGTTCCAGTTGAAGATCTGATTTATTTATCAGAATGATGGAGATCCTCGTTTTTTCCCTAATTTCTTTCGTGTACGTAGATGTAACTGTATCGGCGTGAGAACTAACGGTATTGTGCGTACTTTATCTTCTTCGTCCACGTGGACTAGAGCGCCAATTTTATATTATAAATAATTGTGATTAAATTTTTCCACAAAAGTATATATTGGGATTTTTCACAATGTTAATTGTATAAACAATTATTTAACTATTTATACCATGTATATAGATTGAGTATTATACATTAATTTATATCCAAACAAATAATAGACCATTTTTTTCTAATATTTTATGCCATCAAAGTAATAAAAAATATTTAGATTGCAAAGTGTACGAAATTCCCATTCCAGGTTTTCTTTAAGTATTTGCAAAATTTTATATTTAATTGAAGTTTGTAAATAAATCGAAGTTTCCTTTTAAGTTCGAAGCAACTTGAATAAAACATCCTAACTTTTGAATTTGGCCAAAAGCATATATATTCTGAGACACAATTAATTTTTATTATAAGTAATTTTACCACTATCTCTAGCTTTGATAGCTTCTTTAAAAGTAACAATCTCAAAACACTATATTAAATTAGAAAAAGTAATTGCAAAAATAAAAACACAAATTCTAAGGGTATTAATGCAACCAATCTATAACAGTATAGTTTAAGCTCCACTAAATGAATTTCATTGGATACATTATCAATTTGTTCATTTGTACATCAATACACATACCTTACTTGAAGAAATTACAACCAAAAGTACATAATTTGTGTATATATGTTCAAAATGAACGATCTACCCTTTATAATTCACTATAAATAATTATACTTGAGCTAAAGACAAAATGCCTTCAAAATTATAACTGGAAGAAAGCAAGAATGTTTCACTCACCATCCAAGTGAAATCCAAAATATTACAAAGAGCAAATCAAACAAATGAATGGTGAAAACAAATGATAATTGTATTCATAATTTTTAGAGAGAAAATTTGTATTTGTGGAGTTTATTCACTAGAAGCATGCATCCAGGAGGCAACAGCAGCAAAGTGCAGCCAAACTGCAAAACATAACACCCAAAATTACTATTATCATCCTTACACTAATGATATATGTATAAAACAACAAATGATCCTCACTAAGAAAAGAAATGTCCAAAAATCTTATAATTCAGTTCGTTTAATTCTAAAATTCGAGTTATGTATATAACAACAAACGAACCTCACTAGCAACAAGAAAAGAAAATGCCCAAGAATGTTACAATTCAGTTCGTTTAATTTTAAAATTCGAGTTATGTATATAACAACAAATGAACCTCACTAGCAACAAGAAAATAAAATGCCCAAGAATGTTACAATTCAGTTCGTTTAATTTTAAAATTCGAGTTAACATCACACTGTAACGAGCAAAACATGAAAATTTTAAATAAAAAACATGTACACATAAACACTATGAATAAGAGATGAAATATATACACATAAACTCTACAAGTAAGAGATGGGATATATACATGCAGAACTAGAGGATCCTATCCAGTCTCTTTTGGAAAATAAAAACATGCACACATAAACTCTACAAGTAAACTAGTTCACAATTTAATACAAAAAATTTTAAAATATTCTCATTTTAAGAATATTATCATGATGATATATGTCTTTTCAAGAATATAATTTTTTAAAATCTTTTTCTCTAAATTATATCAAAACTCTCATTCTCATCCCTACTTTTACCACCATTTTTGGATTTCACAAAATCAATGTACATTTGATATGAATAATAGAAACTACTATCACCTTTCATCACATATATTCTTTTAAAATGATCAAGATTCTTTTAAAATGAAAATCTCAAATATTCTTTTAAAATGATCAAGATCTTCCAGATGCTACACAACATATAATATATCATCTAGATCGGAATCCAAATATAATATTTAAAACAACAAATTCAAAATTGTTAAAATTAAAAAATCTATATTTTAGGGTTAATGCAGGCACGTACCATCCTTCCATGCAACCTGAACTACTACTAGGGTTTTGCGGCGGCGGAGGGGCGGCGTAAGGCGGCGGGGGGGCGTATTGCGGTGGGTAGACCTGGGGCGGGTATCCCTGGGGTTGGTATCCTTGGGGAGGGTAGCATTGGGGTGGGTATGGCTGGGGTGGGTAGCATTGGGGCGGGTACCCCTGCGGCGGATAACCGTCCTTCGGATATCCCTCCGGCGGCGACGTCGGATATCCTGTAAATTAATTAAAAACCAAAAAATCGAGAAAATCAATGGCTAGATTCTTTCACGAAATTGATTAATCGGGATAAAATCGAAGAAAAATGCAATTGCCTTGAGGAGGAGGAACGCCGACTTGAGGTTGATGATTCTGATTGTAGAAACTCATGATCTAGGATCGGATTTCTAGGGCTTCGATTTTTGGGAAAACGAGAAAGGATTTTTTATTTGATTTCTAGATTTTGAAGGAGAGAAGACATTGGAATTATGATTGAGAAAATTGCAGAAGAATCTGCATATACAACATCTTCAAACCGACAAGAGATAATCAATCCCAATGATCCCAAAAATACGGATGGGAAGAATATGAAACAAAAGAAGCTAGCAAATGAGCCACCACATCACCAAATCTCAAAATTTCCATATTTATTTTTTTAGCAAAAAAAAAAGAAAATTATTTGGATTATGATTTTTTTAAGTATAGTTTCCTTAATAATCTTTCAAAATAAAATCTTGTAAATTCTTCAAATAATTTCCTTTTTTAAAAAGAAAGCGGAAAGGCATTCTTAGTTCAAACTATGGATACTATAAAGGTGGCCCATTACTAGTTTTGGGCCCATAATGGTTGTTGGTTAGTATTGTTTAGCCCAATAGGAAATCTGGTTAGATTCAGCCCAATAATGATCCATTAAATTAAAAAATCATTTCTTACAGTTTGTGTGAAGAAAAGTAGAAAAGTTTGAAGTTTGGTAAACCCACTCATCTGCCTTTTGTAACTTGAATCACGATTAGGAGTAAGAGGTGTTTTAAAATCGCCAAACATATGAAAATCGTTAATTTATGCTAGATATTATAATATGTATGTACAAACAAAAATAATTTCATTCAAATATATATATATATATATATATATATATATATCCTACCATTTTTTTTTATTATAAAAAAAAATTCCTACATTTTTTATATTATAAATAAAAAAATCAAACATGGTTACATGAATTGTTGATCATTACCAAGGTAGCTCCAACAACTTTAAAAAACAAAAACAGAATGAAAAAAAAAAACAGAATGAAACTGAGATAAGAAACTCACTAATTGTGTTTGGTTGGTGAATTAGGTATACCCTTTAACTAGTAATAAAAAGAGGTTTTCTTACCACATTGGTTGGTTTTCTTTCTCGATTCTCAACTTCTCTGCCAACCTATATATTGACTAATATTAATTCTCTTATTCTTAAATAATTTAAGCAAAGTATAATATTTTTACAAGATATTGAAATTGATATATATGTTTTCAAAATATTCTTTTTGTTAGAAAGTGATTCACTCTTAAATTATATTTCTTTTCTACTCTACTTAATAAAATATATATTGTACTCTATTATTTTTTTATGAGACAGAATCATACTAAATTCATTTTACATCAGTATTCTTAAGTTAAAAAGTAAGTTATTTACATATAAATCTTCTAAATAGTTATTTGTATAGATTAAGAAATAAAGGAAAAGGACCATAGTGGTCATGACGAGGAAATTTCTATATTTTAACCCTTTAATATGATTTATCGTTTAATTAAAATCGAATATTTCCCTTCACTTCTAATTATCTACATATTTTGGATAAAGAATCATCATAATGAAAGAAAAGAATAAAGAATGTTCTCTTACAAAATTAATAAGTAATTATCCTTTATATTGAATTAGTCCAATAAACATAATAAACAAGATTTAAATTTGTTTTTCATTTCAAGGATACCTAATTATTAGCTCTTTAATTGAAATAATTATAAAATTCTACCTGAGTTTGATTTTGACTATTTACATCTTCTTTAAATTTGATTTTAATGATAATCATACAAGTCCAAATATTATTTATAATGTTGAAACACAGTTCAAATTCAATATATAAACTTCTATTAAAAAAAAAAAAAAAAAAAGGTCAGAAAAGTAATATATTCCACTGAATTTCCATTACTTTCTATTTATTTACAGAATGAAGTCCAACGTATAAAAACAGAGCATGGTGAGAGAGAGAGAGAGAGAGAGAGAGAGAGAGAAGCTTGAATTTCTGAAGCAACTAATTTTGCAGGCGTTGATTGTACTCGGTGCTTGGCGGGTAGTACAGTGAAAGGATGACGAAGGCGGATGAATTGGTGCCTCACCCTGTCAAAGAACAGCTCCCCGGCATACATTATTGTCTCAACAGCAACCCCTCTTGGGGTATCTCTCTCTCTCTCTCTACTCAGAAAAAACTGATTCTGCATGGGCTGATTAATTTGTTTAGTTTTAATATTGTTAAAAATTAGTGAATAATAATTTGATGCAGGTGAAGCTGTGATTCTGGGCTTTCAGCATTATTTGGTAATGCTTGGGACATGTGTGATCATTCCTACCATAATTGTTCCTTACATGGGTGGTGGCAATGTTAGTTCTTCTCTTTTTGATTCTAATATGTTCATCAATTTTTGAATATGTGTGATTTTCTGTTTGATGTATTGTATAAATTAAACCCTTTATGTAATAATTTATACTAGGTGGAAAAGGCTCAAGTGATTCAAACTTTGCTGTTTGTTTCTGGATTGAACACATTGCTTCAAACCCTATTTGGAACAAGGCTGCCTGTAGTGATAGGCGGTTCGTTTCGCTTCATGATTCCGTCTCTTTATGTTGCATTTGCCACTAGATATTTCATCTTTTTTGATCCTTATCAGGTTAGCCTGCAATGCATTTTTACTCTACTTGGGTTTTCATACTATGGTTGTTATTGATTGATAACATTTTTCATCGTTGATTTAGAGGTTTATAAGAACGATGAGAGCGATTCAAGGTGCTCTTATGGTCGCTTCTGTGCTTCCAATACTGCTTGGTTTTCTGGGGATTTGGAGCATTGTTGTGAGGTAGATGTTAAGCATGAAGTAGGCAACATCTTGGTGTTATCTTCTTGAATCTTGTCAAAAGAAGTAATGACTAAATGTGATTGGTCTAACTATGTAGGTTTCTTAGCCCTCTTTCTGCTGTGCCTCTGGTAGCTCTAGTTGGACTCGGTCTCTACGAGCAGGGCTTCCCATTGGTACGAGCAATGTTTTTATCCGAGCATAATTATTAATGTATTATTGATTGATGAGGTTGTTTTTATTGAGTTTCACAAAAACAAGAGTCTAAACAAGACTGAGAGAAACCACTTACAAATTCTTGTTAATCTTTTGTGTTGGATGATTTTTGTAGCTTGCAGAATGTGTGGAGATTGGCCTTCCAGAATTGATCATTCTTATTTTGTTGTCTCAAGTAAGTAAATCTTTTTTGAACTCCTGAAGATTGTGGGCTACTAATTTCATTCTTAACACTTGATCATTTATGGCAGTATGTCCCTCATATGTGGGGCTCTAAGCGTCCGAGTTTTGATCGTTATGCTGTTCTATTGTCTGTTGCTATCGTGTGGGCTTATGCAGCACTTTTGACAGTAGCTGGTGCATACAGAAATAGACCCTTAAACACTCAGTTGAGTTGTCGTGTGGATCGTTCTGGACTTGTAAGTGGATCATCATGGTACGTATACATATCAAATCATCAACAAATAACAAACTCAAGCATTTTCATATAGACAATGATTGTTCAAATGTAGTATCTCCTAGGATCATCCCATCTCAAATCTGTCGAAAATTCAGATTGTGATCCATTCTGTTCAGGCGAAAATAATTTGAAAATCGCTATATTATGCTTGAATGTGCAGGATTAGCTTGCCATATCCAATTCAATGGGGTCCACCTAGTCTACATATTGGAGATGTTCTTGTCGCGCTAGCTGCAGCTTTCGTCGCTATGGTTGAGGTTCAGTTCTTCCTATACTTTTCCTGCACTCTGATTATTAATCTTATTCTCAATGCGAATTTCAGTGATCATTCCATGTGAACCTACATATGTTGAAGGGTGGATTTTCATTTGCTTTCTTTTTCATTTACTTTGTGGCAGTCTACGGGGGCTTTTATTGCTGCAAGTAGATACGGGAGTGCTACACATACGCCATCTTCTGTTCTTAGCAGAGGAATCGGCTGGCTGGTATGACAAGGCCTTGCTATAATTCACATTAATTATATATATTTACACATTTCCAGTCTCATTGTTTCTTTCTGGGAGATGCAGGGAGTAGGCATTTTTCTGGATGGTTTATTCGGTACAGGAGCTGGCTCTACCGTATCAGTGTAATACACCTAATCTGCTAGTGTGGACTCTATATGCTTATAGTGTTACTTTCTAGTCACAAATATACGTTAACATAAATAAAATCTGATAATAAACACATGATGCATGTAAAGAATCTTGATGAAGAATCGTAATTGTCATGCGAGTCTAAATCTCTTTCTTGATGCAGTGAAAATGTAGGTTTGTTGGCTCTGACACGAGTTGGAAGCCGAAGGGTGGTCCAAATATCGGCACTTTTCATGCTTTTCTTTTCCGTATTAGGTTTGTATTTGATACCCCGTATAAGTCCGTTCAATATCATTCAATTCATTTATACTTCCTACTGATACTCATCATCTTCCATGATCATAAATAGGCAAGTTTGGAGCCATTATTGCTTCCATTCCTCTGCCCATTGTTGGAGCTCTGTATTGCGTCCTCTTCGCTCTAATGTGTATGTATACTTAACACTCATTGTCCCACTTATGCTCGTTTTATTTCCATGTTAACAAGTGAGCACCATATTGCAGCTTCTGCTGGTCTCGGCTTACTCCAATACTGCAACCTAAACAGCTTCAGAACAAAGTTCATCATAGGCTTCTCATTCTTTATGGGGCTTTCAGTGCCCAGATATTTCAGTGACTATGTCTTAACTAAAGGTCACGGCCCCGTTCACACTCCTTCCGTGTGGGTACGTCCACCAATCGTTTACTAATTGGCTTTATGCATTTCACTAGAAAAAATAAATTATATCTGAGCTGTATCCTTTTTGCAGTTCAACAAAATGGTGTTGGTGATCTTCACATCCCCAGCCACGATAGCTGGAATTGTCGCGGTCTTTTTGGACCTCACCTTCGCACGAAAGCATGAACATACTCGAAGAGACAGTGGTAGGCATTGGTGGAAAAAGTTCAAGTATTTTGATAAAGATCCAAGAAGTGCAGAGTTTTACTCTCTTCCATATGGCCTTTCCAAGTACTTCCCTTCATTTTAAATCTTCGTCGTGGATTAAGAATGCGTTCGATATAAAGTAATACTTGTGCATGAGATCTTCTACGTATAAGAGAGAATGAAGAAACAGCTATATATACGAAGAATTGGTTCTCTTACGAGCAACCAAATAAACGAAAAAAATGTGTGTATAAGCAAAAATATAGTCGATTTCAATAGAATTTATCATCTTTTTTTCTTTCTTGGCATGACTAGTAAGTGATTTATATGTGACAGGTATTTGTATAGACATTGAGATGCAATCTTTAATTACTTCATATGAGTTCTAAAAGATAGGGCATATTCTATCGAGTGTAGCATCAACCACGCGATTGATATTAATTGCCTTATTAATTATAATGGATCAGTATAATGTCAAAAGGTAAACTTTGAATACAATAGGTTGTTCATGACTTCATGTCCTTTGTAAATATTATTATTATGAATAAGGGGTTTCCTCAATAATTGCCATAATTGTGGCAAAAATCCCAAAACATGATAGGCAATGTTTTCTTAAAATGTGTAAGAAATAGTTATTGCTAAGGCTTTGTTAGAAATTTATGAGCAATGAATTATGAGTATTAACTTAATTTCAATGGGAAATGGCCTTCTTGATGGCGTATTCATCATCTTCAAGTACAAACAAAAGTACATAAGAATCAATGGGAAATAATTGATGAAGAGCATGTTCTATCATTAGTATCTCTCATTATTTTATTTTATTTTTCCCAATAGTCTTTTTTTTTTTTTTGGTAAAGTCATGTCTCTTTACTATTGTTTTAGAATTGAATTACAGGTCGATTAGGATGGACTTGATTTAGTGTGTCAAATTCGTAATAGATTCATATTAACTACATAAATTATGTTTATTAAATACTTAGTAACTTGTCTTGTACACATAATTATATATAGATTTAAAAAAAATATCTATGAGAAATAATTTAAAAGGCGGTCCTTTTAAAATGGAAGGAGTATAATCAATTAATTGAATTATTAGTTGAACCTCAATAAAGGGCTCTATTTTTTTTAAATGAGAAAAAATAAAAACCCAGCTGGGTATCAAGAAGAAAAGCACATGCTAAAGGGTATTGAAAGTTGTACGTAGATCACAGAGCATTAACTAATTAAAAATAAAAATAAAAAATAAAATAGAAAATAAATAAGTTGGTAAAAAGAGCAAAGACCAGTCAATCACGAAAATCAAAGTATAAAATTACTATTTTATACAACACGAGAATTAGTATTCCATCATGCGTTGCAGCCCCCAGAAATAGAATATACCATCCAATCATATATTTACAAAACAAATATATTAATATCGAAAATGGTATTTTATTCTTTTACCTTTGTTTTAATATATTTTTTGTTAATTATCTATCTTTTTTTTAGTTGTATAATTTCAAAAACTTTAGATCGAGTCATATCATGCTATTATTATTTAACATCCAAATTACATATTATTAGTAAATAATTTCTTAATTACATATATTTTTTGATGAGTAAAAGTTGTATAATGCACTAACAGCAAAATAAAAAGTTTGCATATTATTTTAAATAGTTTCTACTTTTGAAAATAAATCTAGATAGTTATTTTATTATTATCATCATTTTTTTATTTTTAAGGTTATTTAAAATTTCAAATGAACATTTAGATGAAAAGTAAGTTTGACAATCATATAAATTTGAATGTTAAGTAAAGAATAACATACTCTGATTTGTTAGAGAACTAAAAGTTATGGTAACTAAAAAAAAAACAATTTTTATTACATTTAACCTTGTATTTATTCACATAATCGTGTTAAAATTCTTTGCCTTATGACAAATTGTTAAAGAAACCATGATTACATTAGGATTATAGAGTACAAAATACAAAATATATACTCACTTTGTTCCACAAAAATAGGTCTACTTGTATTTTCACACAAATTAAGAAAATATTTGAAATTTCAATTATATCCTTATCTTTCATTAATTATAATATTGAATGAAACTTTTTTTTTTTTTTTCAAAAATTGCATAGGGAGTTCAAGCGTGGTGATTTAATATATATTTAATTAAGGGCATATATGGAATTACAAATTAAGGAAGGGGACAATAGAGATTAAAAAATTTACCCGACACAGGTTCGAACCGAACCTAGGTCAAACCTGGGTCACCATATAAGTTCGAATCTGTAATCATACAGGTTCGAACCTCAGTTGTCACACAATCTGCACTTTTATAAATGTGAGTTATCACTTGAATTATAAAACTAGTGGTTTCAATACCCAAACCGATCAATATATATATTCTACTTAAAAACGAATCTTATTAATTTTTATGAAAACTACTAGTAATATGTCTGTGTGATGCACGGGATATTAATTAATTGTGTAATTATTATATTTTTTACATATAAATTATGATAATATAGATCTTAAATACAGTCTTGGAAAAATACTTGGATTATTCTAATAATTGCATAGTCAAATCAAATCATTCTAATGTAGGACTTCATAGTTTATATACACCGTACAAATTTTACTGACCCCACTCAGCCCTGGCCCACACTAAAAGAAGGGGAAAAATCCCAACAAAAACTTAGATAAATATATTTTGGCTGTAATTTAGCTACCATCCACGTCCTCTCTTCCTCTCTCTCTCTCTCTCTCTCATCGCCATTCTTTCTCTTCACAGAGTTCAGACTTCTACTTATTTAGAGAGAGAAACACAGACCACACACATTAAGAGAGAGAGAGAGAGAGAATGACCTTACTAGTAGTACTCCTCCACGAACCATAACCCGCCATGTGTATTTCCACCCAATCCCTACCACCACCTCCTATTCCCCTTCCCACCACCAATGCCCTTCTCCCGCCGCCTCTGATTCCTCTCTCTAAGCCGCCATGCCCGGCGATGAGGATTTAGGCGCCGCCGTCGTCAGATCCGATGTCGCCACCTCACCTCCGCCGCCGCCGCCCATACCTTCCGATGAGTCTACATTCGTCGCCCGAATGCTGGATTCGGAGCCCCAGCATATGCCCCACCCGGATTACATCCGTCTCTGCCAAATCCGTTCCGTTTACCTCATCTCTCGCCAAGACTCCATCAATTCCATACTCAAGGTATATTATCCGTATATACACACACGCAGAGTTTGTTAATGGTGATTAATTAAGCATTAATGGTGGTTATAATTGCGTATAGGTTCATGCACATTTTCGATTCAAACCTGTTACTGCTTTCCTTTCCGTCAACTACTTCGATCGTTTCCTCTCCTCTCATCATACTCTTCTGGTACTCAATTTCGCTGTTTCTTCCATCGATTTGCGGACGTTTATTCTCAGAATTGAGCATTAATCTATGGAGTTTTTCATTTTCGGAAAACAGGAATCTGGATGGCCATTTCAGCTCCTATCAATGGCTTGCTTATCTCTGGCGGCGAAAATGGAAGAATTGAACGTTCCGTGGCTGCTAGACCTTCAGATGCTTGAGACGACAAACGTTTTTGAGCCGAAAACGATACAGAGAATGGAGCTTTTGGTGTTGGCAACACTCAAATGGAGATTGCGATCCGTTACTCCATTTAACTACCTTCATTACTTCATCTCCATGCTCCCTTTCTCCGCCTCTGACTCCGACTCGGTTTCTGCAATTCACTCCATCGCCTCCGATATCATCGTCAACACCACCCGTGGTAAATCTCTCAGCAATTGATGATTATGCGATAAGATTTCGTTTAGTGTTATATTTTCTCTTTAAATTTCTTATTTATGTCATCTCGCTGTTATTCAACACCAGTGATAGATTTCATGAAATTTCCGCCGTCTGTAATTGCGGCGGCCGCCGTGATTTCCGCCGCCGGCCAGGGTTTGACTCTACCCGATACTTACGATGAGAGAATAAACAGGGTAAGATTATCGCGAGTGATATTCGATCATTCTAGTTCGTTCCATAGGAGGATAAAATCATAAATATGACAATAACTTGGGGTCAAAAATGAAATTCTTAAAGTTCAGGGGTGGAGCTGAGAAATTACTGATTTGGTTTTTTTTCCCGGGGACAGGAAATGGTGAGAAGCTGTCATCAACTTATCGAGGAATACTTGTTGGACACGTGTCCTTGTGAGTCGCTTAAAGCCACCAGCGCTGAGCCGGACGCGCCGCCGAGTCCCATGGGAGTCCTTGATGCGGCGGCTTGCACCAGCTGTGACACCCACCTCGAAAATCCTTCCTCAGCTCCCGGCTCCGGTGAAGCCGATCGGGAAAACAAGCGGCTCAGATCGTCTACACAGGATGTACATGAACCATGACTATAAGATACTGAGTATTTCTCCCTTAAAAAAATCTGGAATTCCTTTTTTTGAATTACATATTAATATGAAGGGTTCGGAAGGTGAATTTTTTTGGTTTAATTAGCATATTAAATTTCCAGTTTATTATTTGTTAAAAAACGGAGACGACTTATTTTTATTTAGGTTAAGATTTAATTAAATATCACCCTAATTTTGAGACTTTTATTAAAGGCAGTATAATTTGTTTTATTGGCTGAAAAAAAAAAGGTCTATTGCCTTTTGGAAAAACAAGTCCAAGAAGTACTTGTTTTGGAAAAATGCATTTTCTAAGTATCATTTTTTGTTTTATTGGGTGAGTGATATTGTTTGTTCGAGTCTTTGAACCTTTGTTTTTTGCACCTCGAGCTTTAGAAAATCATTGATGTTTGTTAAATAAATTTGTCATTTCCAATAATTGGCATATATGTCTTATAGATGATGCATGTGTAAATTTGATAAATTGTATTGGATCCCAATAATGACATTTATATTATTTACAAATAATTATAGAGATAACATGTGGATACTTATATATAATGTAATTTAGTAAATGTTGTATATGTTATATGAGATTGTATTATGCTTGGTGAGCGTAATCGAGGATAATATATGAGTTTTTTAACATCTACATATATTGGTTAAAAAAAAAACATCTACTTATATTATAATTATATGTTAATAATAAATTAATAGTTTCTGTAATTATTTTACGAGTTTATAGTTTGAATATGAAATAAATAACAAAATATCCATCTGACCTATTATAATCGATTTGTTCTCACCTATTATAATCGGTAGTCAACTAATGACTAAAATTATAAAAGTAAAATAAAAAATAAATGACTAAAATTATGGGATTCAAATCAAGGAGTAAAATATCGCCGATATATCGGAAAAATCAAGGTATCGATACGAAATTCTAGTGTTATCAAAATTCGTTGGAATATCGGCGATATTTGAATATTATCGGGAAGGCTGTGTACAAATTTGTCATTTTATCTCGATATATCGGCGATATATTCGTTGGAATATCAGCGATATTTGAATATCGGGAAGGCTGTGTACAAATTTGTCATTTTATCTCGATATATCGGCGATATATTGACAATTTATCGGCGATATATCGGTCAGTTTCTCATTTTCTATATATTTTTTTTTTAAATTTTACATATTATTTGGTTGTTATATAAATGTTTAAATAGTAGCTTGTTTCCTTGGGAATTCAAGTTTTGGGAATTTGGGGTTCGAATCTCAACCATTGCATTTATTTAATTTTTATCCTACATTTCATTTTAGTTGTCTTGATAAAATTTTAATCCTACATTTTTATCCTACATTTCATTTTAGTTGTCTTGATAAAATTTTAATCCTACATTTCATTTTAGTTGTCTTGATAAAATTTTAATAGTCAATTCTTTATTTTTTGGTCCATATTATAAGTTCCAAACCATTATTATCCTACATTTCATTTTAGTTGTCTTGATAAAATTTTAATAGCCAATTCTTTATTTTTTGTTCCATATTATAAGTTCCAAACCATTATTCTTTATTTAGTTGATTAATTATTCTTATAATTTATTATGATAAATAATTTTTTTTCCATATCTTTAAAATTGAAGATGAATTCATTTAATTTTTTTAAAGTAATTAAATACTAGTTCTTGTTGTAATTTTTTTTTAAAGTAATTCTTTAAAGTAATTCATTTAATTTTTTTTTAATTTTTTTTGATTATTTATTTATTTTATCTCTAAATTTGTTGTAAACATATCTTTTTATTTGAAATTTAAGTTCAATATATGTATTAATGTTACTTATAATATTATATAAAGTACTAGATATTTTTTTTCAATTTTTTTTACAAATTTTTCAATTTTTTTGCGTGAAAACCGATATATCCACCGATATCGATATATCCGTCGATATATCCGTAAAATCAAGGTACCGATATATCCATCGATACCGATATTTTAGTCCTTGATTCAAATATATTTTTGGGTAAAGGTGTAAAAATACACTCAACGTTGTTGTTGGGGAGCAAATATACCTCAATCTTTTTTTGAGTGCAAATATACATTCAAGTTTGAATTTGAGAGCAAATTGACTATATTCTTTTTTCCATTGATATTTTATTCACATTCTTCTAGTGTAAATTTATTATATTTTTTATTATATATTATTTTATGTGAATAGTTAATCATTTGAATTGTAATATTCTACATTAATTTTAAATTATATTAATTAATGAATTTTACTACAGGAAGAAATTTGAGAATTAAATAGATCTACATTTTATAATAATGACAAAACAAGTATGACATTTTCCTTAAAAAAAAAAGACACTGTTTTTTTAAGTTTTATATAGTATAGGAAAAAAATATGATAGTATACATGAAACACAACCATAATATTTTATTGCAAAATTTAAAAAATTTTCCTTTATAAGCATAATAACATATGAAATTTTGATTTTCAAATTTAATAAATTTAGTATAAAGTCGTAAAAACATAATTTAAGAAAAATAAATATAATTTCTTATTAAAATAAAAATTATTTTTAAATCTGAAATTGATTTAGATTAAAAATGTTTCAACAAAAATAATTTATTATTTAATAAAATATAAAGAAAAAATATGTAAGAATGATGTTAAAATAACAAATAAGAAAGAAGAATTAAAATTGCATCATATATCAATATTAGGGCATATTTGCACCACAACTTGAAGGTTAGGATTATATTTGCTCTAAAAAAAAGATTAATAATGTATTTACATTTTATAAACGTTAGTGGTGTATTTGCACCTTTGCCCTATATTTTCTGGAAACTTAGAACAAAGACAAAGTTTGACATATATATGAAGGAAGGAAGGTGTCATATAGTGGTGGAGAGGGCAGGGGGTGATGCCACATGTCCAACAAAAGTACAACTGTGGTGTCGCATACACCTGATCCCACCTTTCTGATTTGGAATTGTTGGTTATTATTATAAAATCAAAACTTTTTAATTATTCCTTACTCTTTGCCTTTTCCCAAGTCTCTTCTTATCTCATGGAAAATGACATCTTTAAGCCGGATTGGCTACATCCTACATTGGATTCTAAACTTAGATTTGAGTTTTTAAATAATAATAATAATAATCATTTTAAAATAGAGGAGGTTTATAAGTTATGACGTATGCATGACGTAAGTAATTAATAGGGTATAAAAAGTAAAATTAAGAAGTGGTAGACTGGTAGGGAAGGAGGAGGACTAAGGAGGATGGGAGACAGGCTTAAAGGAGAAATAGGGACCGTTCATCTGTACATGATTTGACGGCTGAAAAGGAGCCTCTGTCTCATCGCCTTATCACATCATCATAAACTGACTAACCCAAAAAGGGGCCAAATGGGCCGCATTTCCTCTTATTATCTTCGGCCCATCCTACAGAACTTACCACCGGCCCAAACCACTTTTTTCTACCGCTAAAAATAACAATAATTTAAAAAAATATATGATTAGTTAATCTGTGAAACTAAGTTTCGGGCATTTCGGTAGACCCAAACTTCTTAAATAGATAGTCATTAATTTTCTTGTCTTGTGTTAAAATAGATAATCATTAAACTTTTTTTTTTTGTGTTAAAAATATTTTACTTGATATAGCAGCTTACGTAATTAAGAAAAGTTTTTATTTAAACGTGAAAAACTAAAAGTCAAAAAGATGAAAAAAAAAATGGAAAATCCAATAAAGTAAATTTAGAGAACCAATTTTTTATTGTAATTCTTGGAATATAGCATGGACTGAGTTGGGACCCAATGACAGGGTGTAATATCTCCACCTCTGCAGAACCCTCTTTCTTTTTCTTCAATTTGGAAAATCACTTTTGTTCTTTAGTCTCTTGCATTTTGTTCTTCTTTTGTTCCTTATACTTTCATTTATAGTTGTTTTTTGTTTATACTATACTTATCAAAGAAATAAAAATGTTGGAGCAAGAAAATAGTAAAATAAAATGTACGGATGAAAATAATAATAATAATAAAAGTATAGTAAACTAAAAAAAAAAAGATGAGTGGAAATATCAAGATCAATTATCTATTATACTTTTTTTTTCTTCATGTTTATGATGCATATAAAAAAGGAGTAGGTTATTTTATTGAGATATTAAATTTAGAAAAGAAAGAAAGAAAAAAGAGATGCATCCAAACAAAGCATAGTATATGCAAAGGGTTAGTAGATAATGAAAAGTAGTAGTAAAGTCCCAAACACTCTCCACATTTCCATAGTTGAAAGGACAAAAGACTCCTATATAACAACACACCCCACCAATAGTTACCCCAATCAAATCCTCTATTCCAAAATCATGTTTCGATAAATGATAACATTCGACATATATATGTAAAAACGTCGTATATTTACTGAAAGGATGAAATATAGTTTTAAAATAGAAGATATTGTTCGTGATATTAAATCTAAATGCGAGACCAAATTGGTGAAGTGAAATTCTTCCATGTATTTTGGTCCCCCTTCATTCATTTTTGCAGGTACCTTCATCACTCTCTCTACATACTTCTTTCTGTAATATACATTATTTATATTTAATTGCTTTAATATATTGATGAATAGGGTTAATTTAAATAAATGTTGTGAATCTTAAAAAACTTTAATAAAGTATGTTAAATGTGTGACTTTAATAAAATAAGTAAAGTCGCAAGCAGCGAATGCAACTTTACTAAAGTCGCAGACATGAGATGTGACTTTGCTTACTTTATTAAATTTTTTTGTTTCACCGTATCTTGACAAAATATATTGAGAATAATAATATTATTTTAATAGTGCCGAAGAATGCATGATTGTGACATGTATTTTCAAATTTTATACAAAATTTTCGTAATTTTACTTACACATATTGAACTTTCATTTTATTTGTATTAGAAATGATTTTCTATACTTTTTAATTATAAAACAGAGCATTGTGATTTTATTTGCGTTAAAATTTTGCGCTAATCATATCCAACACATTGGCCACTCAATTTTAATGTAAATAAAAGTAAAATAATTCGATATTTATAAATAAAAGTAAAATGTATAAAAAAAAATGCAATAAACTCGATCGCTCTTAGCACAAATAGTACATTGAAGAGATAAATGAATTATTCCAAAATTAAATTAAATGTATTTGTATATTTATGAAACAGACTAGATTTGGATAGCAGGTCCAATAAATTAAATTTAACCTCAGAAGTCCCCAAGATCATCATGAACTAGAATATAATCACCTTAAAAAAATTATAATGCAGTAAAACATTTTTTTCCTTTTCTATAAAATATCGAAATAAAAATAAAATCCCACTAAATTGAATAACGTCATTAAAACAAAGGATCAAGTCCAATAATAAAAAGTTGGTAAAAACTTAAATGAGAAGGTCTCACAATTTACATTTATTGAGACATATATTCAATCAATTCCATTTTACTATTAAATCAAATCGGATCAAATACATTCGAATATTTTAAGTGAACTCCACTACACAAATATGATCTGTGAAAATATTCTTACTAGTGGGTGTCTAAAAAAGGTTTCATAAGGGAAAGTCAAGAAAAGGTTAAAATAATAATAATAATAATAAATAAAAATAATTCGGGTTTGAAATTAATTAGAAGTATTTCTAATCACCAACAAGCAAAAAAGTTTGCAGATTTCGTGTGGGACTTATATGTTTAATAAGACAAACAAACATATCCCTTTCCAATCATTCCAAAATCAATAAATTATTACAATTGAAAAAACAAATGAGTAGGTTATTTTAAAATTTAGGATATATTTGGATCTGATTCAATAAATAATTCAAATTCAACAATAGCAATCCATTGGTGATTATATAAATTAATATAACTGTAGAATCTTCCACTAGCAATTTTATGATTATAAATGTATAATAAGCAAATGCTGACTCATCACATGAATATCATAAAAACTTGCATGAGACGGTAGACTAATTAGCCCGTGGATAATTTTATTCCCAGTACCACTTATATTTATTATTGAATATAAAATCAACGCAAAAACTTATATAAAACGTTTTTACGGATATAATTTTATAAAATTTCATCCATAAATTAAATATATATTTAAAAATTCATATATAAATTGGCTCTCACAATAATTCTACTCTAGATGCAAATAATGTTATAGGATAAATAATTCAAATTAGAAGACCCTCATTCTCTTTTAGAAAATTAAAATAGGAAGAAAAGGGGGCTTATAGCATAGTAAGTTAATAAGTGGGCCAGGATTTACAGGCCCAACCTACACTGGGGCTGTTGGACTTTAAAAGCAACGGTCCATATGAGAGTGTACATTTCACCAAGAAAGCCACCAATAATCCTTAAATTATAAAATTTTAATCAAATAATATTATATTTCGATAATTAAAACTATAAAATATTTCATCAAGTTGCTTCTTGGACTTGCCTTTAAATTTTGATAAGAAATAAAGAATACTTCATAGCAAACAAAATCACTTCTCACACCCTTTTAATTTAAATAAATCTAAAATAATTTCTATTTCACGAATATAAAATTCTTATATTTTAAAATTATGTGGCTTGTGATATGATATTAGGTGTAGTTATTTTACTTGATACGTGAATTCGATCGTCAAAAAGTACAATTATATCTGAATAGCAATATTGATTTTTTAGTTAAATTAAAAATATTCAAATTAAATTACAGATTTTTGTTTTCTCAATTAGGCTAAATGAAAATCACGTTCTATAGCTAATTTGACTTTCATTTTGGGAGTAAATATATTTGGACATCGTATTTTCTTATAACAAAATCTATTAATCTGAAAAAGGTTTTACACTTTTTATAAAAAAAAATAAAGGTTTGAGAATTATTTCTTAATAAATTTTCAAAAATCAATAAAAAAAAAAAAAAAGATTAGGAAAACCTAATAAAAACCCATTGACCTATGGTGAAGGTACATATGTAATCCGTACGTCGTACTTACCTCTCTCTCCATATACGACAAAAGCGATAGAGGGATGGAGTATAGTACAAGTACAACTAGCATTATTAAATCATTCCTAGTGGGCCCACAATGACACGTGGCGTAGGGTGCAGCTGCCACCATAATATTTCCCTCAATAGAAATACACCATTTAATTACCCAATATTTATTAAGTTGGACTACCCAACAAATTTTTAATTTCGATCATGTGCTCACATGATGCGTGCAATGTATGTATACTGTTTTTTTTCCTTCCAACTACTTCTAATTGAATTTATTTAAAAATTACAGAAATACATATATATATATATATTATGAATGAATAGGATAAACAATAATAATTAAAAGAATAACAATTTCTACAAGTAGATATCTTCTTGACTATGACTTATTTGAAACAGTTTTATAGATTTAAATTTGTATATGAGATGAATCAATTCACAACTCATAATTTACAATTTACAATTTAAATAAGAGAGTATGTGAAAATATACTTTTATTTGTGAACAATGTATTTTATCTCACTCATTATTATTGAGAGTTTGTGAAAATTTATGAGCCTAAATGGAAGAGAGAGAGAGAGAGAGAGAGAGAGAGAGAGAGAGAGAGAGAGAGAGAGAGAGAGAGATGAGTCTATATTTACTAAACTTGTTTAGTTTCTATATTTGGTAAAAATCAGGATTGGCTTTATCCAAGTTTGCACTATTTTTGAAGAGACTTTTGTATTTAAATTGTGTAACTATTATTATTGCACCAGGATTTAAATTGATTTCTAATCTACCAACTTGAGATTTGTGCTAAAAGACTATCTTATAATATATATTTCCCTATTACTTTATTTTTAATAGTTATTTTATTCCATTGAATATCCGGAGTGCTATACCATATTTAGAACAATCACATGTTGAATTTGCTTTCTTGTGTTTAGTTAGTTAAAGCAAGATCTAGCTAATTCATGATGTGATTAATTACAGCACTAATCTATCAAAAATACATAAATAAAAACATGAATTAAAAATTTAAAAATACAGTATTAGAATTGACATTTTGTAATATCTTAAAAAATAATTATACAAATAAAATAGGAAACACAATCCAAATACGTATTAAACTAAACAATTAATGAAAAAAAAAATAACATTAGAGAAGACATAATTAAAAAAAATCTTCAAAATATATAAATTATACATAAAGATTGAATAATGTATATTCCATTTTTTTTCAAATTTCACCAATTCTTTTCCTCTCTCCCTCTAAATTTACACGAAATCCATAAAAAAGATGGAGAGAATCCATTTACTAGAAGATCATTCAAGACGTTTTGAACAGGTGTCTGCTATTCGTATATCTCTTGATTTATATCATATCAAATTGAAGAGTCTACAATCGGACGAGAGAATTCTTCGTCTTCCAAATAAAAAAATTGAATTTTTTTTTTTTTAAGGATTGAAGAAAGAAATAGGCATATCTATAGCAATAATTGTGTTATGTTGAAGTTAAGAAAGGTAAGAATGATTGTATATGGGAAAAGAGGAGACAAGAGGGGAATGGATGGGATGGGATGGCCCAATCCTGTCAACCAAACACGCCTTCTCTATTTTATGGACCCATATTATGAGCTGTATACTTATTTTTCGATTTTATATTCTCAATATACACTCCGTGAATTAAATTTCAACAAGTTACATATATAGGAGACATGATTAATTCAACCAGATTTTTGTTATATATATCATTATAATTCAACTGATCAATAAATGAACTTGAATTGTACATTTCTTTTGACTGTCCTATATAATTTGCTCAAACTTAAAGTATATCAAACACAATTGAATTTCGGACCAGATATTAAATTGTACCCATAGCAATAATAACAATAATATGTAACATATTTTATTATTTTATCTTTTACGCCTTTCAATTTGTATCTTATTATGTAACCTTTTGCCTTAATATTTTAATTTTTGTTAATTTTTGCCATTTCGTTAATAATTTAATAATGATGGGAGCATTTAACCTTTGACTGTGACGAAGAAACCAAAGCCCCATCAAAGTATCATGCTCACTGCAAATTACCACTGCCTTCCAGTAAAAATACCATTTTTTATTTTCCTAAAAGAAAATTAAAAAAAAACTATAATAATTAATTAATATTCATCACCTTAATTTAATCAAGTAATTAACTTTGTAATCCACGTCTCCTTGCCAGATCACTGTTTACATCCATGTGTGTTTGAACTGATTCCCAGAAAATCTTTATGTCTCTTCGTGACACTCTCATGTTCTTCTCTCTAATTTAATTCTTCAAAATACCTTTCTTTATTTATGTTATTGCGATTTGCAAACCCTTATTATGATAATTAGGATCAATCTGAATTTTCGTTTATTACACAAATTATTCCTCTTAATTATAAATTGAATATGATTCTAGTAAAATATATTATTTTGAATGAATGACGAAATGTGCTACAAATGAATTATATATTATTTTAATGGGTGGAGGATAAGAATGAACAAGAACTGAAGATTGGAATGAGTTAGAAAAGATCACAAGGGCAGAATTAATTAATTAATTAGCATAAGCAAATAAATAATTAGTTAGATTAATTAAACCCAAGAAAGGCATTAATAAGATTGAAATGTGTGCGCACGTGCATACATGTGTGCAAATCTGTTGGAAATTCTGAATTGCCATATGCACACGTGCAGACATGTGTGTGTGAGTGCGTGTTCATTTGGAGTGGAGAGGAAGTGAGAGCATGTGAAATTCCATTTTAAAAAAATTAAAAAATAAAGAAAAAAAAAAACACAGTAAAAGAATCCCATTTATCCAAGCTCTCACAAGATATAATCCTATCAATTTTACTTTCGTAAATTCGTATTTTATTTTATCATTACATTTAATATTATTATTCAATAAATGATAATTATGGGTGTCACTAAAGAAACTAATTAGTTTTATTAAATTTAAATACAATATTAAGGAGAAGATGAGTACAATTAAGCAGACATAATCCACGTAAGGTGTTCCTTCTCAAAGCAGGACTAGTGAAGAATCTGATGCATGGATAGTTCTAGTTTAACTACAACTTGGGGTTAATACTAATTAGTTACATGACAATTAATTAAGAATTAATTTATTTTTTTAGGCAGAAAAAGAATTATTTTTTGAACATCTAGTAGTCAAACTGACCTAGTTTTTGACTGACCCATATGTCTTTTCTTGATCCTTTCTTTTATTATTAGTTTTTTAATTAAAAATCTTGCTACATGGTACTAAACTAATATTAGTTAATGTTGATCTAGTTTTGGAACTAACACTTAGAATATTTGACTCCAGTGCCCAACAATTGTATATCAATGCTATTGTTTTATTCAGGAAAAAGAGTGTGGTGTCTTGTACTTAAATAGTATGATGACGCAAGTGGAATATACTAATAATAATAATAATAATAATAATAATAATAATAATAATAATAATAATAATAATAATAATAATCATGAATGTATAGTTTTAGTGGGAGAATTAAATCTCATTTTATTCACTATTAGAGTAGTATAATTTGTAAGTTAATTTGTTTATTAATTAATCATTTTGAAACATCACATTGTTTTGAAACAATTAATTCAAATTAAATTCTTAGAATATGGGTGAAGGAGATGTGACCATATTGATGTTCTTGGATAAATTCCAACACTTGAATAAATTGGTGCAGAAATTCGCCTAGTTTACGGATTAAATATTAACTGCTGCATTTAAGACTTTTTATATGCAATACATTAATTGGGTTTTTATATTTTAAAAATTGAATTAATTCTAGGTCTTATCCATGTTCTTTTTTTTTTTTTTTAATGTACCAATTGCATCAATATATTGACCAATTTTTTTTCTAAAAAAGAAGTAAAAAATAAATAGGTGAGTAGTGAGATATAGTGATAGAAGGTAGCATAAGATTATTAGAGAAGAAAAGGATGTGTGTCCAAATACTGAGGAAAAGAAGATGGAGCTTCTACCCCCTTTTGTTTTCTCTGCCAACCTGTCTTGCATGTGATATATATATATATATATATATATATATATATACACACAAAATTACGAAAATACCCCTTTTCTGCAATGTATACATTGCGAAATGAGTTTGATATTATAAGTAATTAAGCAAACAATATATTATTATTTGACGAATTTTTGGTTTTAATTTAGTGATGATATATCTGATGGGGGTAGAGATAGATAGATAGAGGTGATATTCACGTATGTATATATACATGCATTGATGATATTTAGATAGGAATGGATTATTAATTTACGGAAAACTCCCTGAGAACAACTGGCACGAGTTGAATAGTGTAGATGGAGACAAAACACAAACACTTGTAGGATTATTTCACCTTCATTTTTCTTTCGTCTTTTCCCCCTCAACCCTAGTCTTTATCCTCCATATCTACTTCATTTTCTTACAAGACTTCTAGAGAGAGAGAGAGAATGGATTACATGTATGCAAATGAAGAAGAATGCAGTAGTGGGTGTGAGTCTGGTTGGACTCTATACTTAGACCATTCTTCGATTTCTCCACAGATTAATGAATCATGCTCTTATGGTAAGAGAAATCCCTCGTTTGATAAAACCAAGGGATTGAAAAACGAAGAAGAAGAAGAAGAAGAGGACGAGGATTTGTCGATGGTGTCTGATGCATCATCAGGGCCTCCACATTTGCATGAAGAAGAAGGCTATGGTGGAATTCATGACAACATTAATATTCATTACACAGTTGATGAAACATTGTCTACAAATTGCACTACTGCTCTTAACAAGAAGAAATCCAGAGAAAATCGACGTAGAAATAAGGCTCGAGATCAGCACTCATCGTTGCTTGATGACACTGCTAGCTCACCCGTTTTCGATTTCTCCAATGTAACTTCATTCTCATTCAATCACATTTTTTATATTGCTTTAATTAATTTGTCTAGTATATGGATAACACTGATTTGTGCATACAGAAAAGCTTCAATCTAACAAGAACCAACCCTTCAATGGAGAATGTGTTGGAATATTCACAAGGCTACTCCACTACTCAGTTTCAAGTATTAAAATATTTAATTTTTTATTTAATTTTTTTATCTAGCTTCAATATATATATATTTTTAATTTGCATTTAATTAATTAATATTTTTTATGCAGGTGAGACCTCCATATCAGCAGCGTTATGATTTCTTTCAGGCTTCTCAGTCTGGCAATCAACTGCAGCAACAAAACCAGTTGAGTTTTACTTTTTTTCTTTAATTTTTTATTTTTGGAAATATTTGATGTAATTTTCTATTCTTTTTTTTTTTTTGGGAAATTTAATCTTATGTACTATAGTGTTTTAATTAATTAATTTTATTTTATTAAGCAGGTGGTAATTAAAGTGATGTTGAGAAAGAGAAAGAGATGGAGACGAGAAGGGTTTTTTTTTTTTTTTTAAAGACAAAGGGAATTGAATCTTGGAAAAGGATTTTGTTTCCCTTTCTTCATTTGTTCCATCTTCTTTTGTAGCTGTAAGTCCAGTGGGAAACAGCTTGAAAAAAAAAAAAAAAAGAAAGGAAAAAAAAGTGGAAGTTGAATTTCATTTTGTTAAAGATTAACTCAAGATTTTATTGTCCAGAAATAATGGCAAAAATTGAGCTGTTTAATTTGTTTATCTGAGAACTTTTAATTTGTATTTAATTATGCAGCCATTTATATATGCTCCCTTTTGCATCAACATGGAAGATCTCTAAAATTTGTCCATGTTAAGTGTATTTCAAGAATATTATGGAATTAAAAAAAAAAGAATTGTCAGAAACTAAGATTTATTAAGTGGGCTAATTATGGATAGCAAGTCCAAATCTTGTTTTGTCCAAATCTATCCCATTGCTTTACTTCATACATACCAAAAATTAACTTAAAATCTTGTCAACAAATGGATGTATATATATACTTAATTTGTTACTCTTCTAACTTTGCAGCATTTATTGGTTTCTCGTTTATTAGCCACCAAACTTAGAGCTTCCAACAAATCTTGAACCAGAACAAAAACTGAGATATTTACAAATAAACTATAGACCCAGTATAATATCTTCATGATTATGTGTAAGGTATTCAACAACAAACTACTGAATCTCAGACCAATTCCCAAAATTAGGTAAAGAAAGATTTGATTATAACATAGATGTACAAACACTAATTGTCTCTTAGTATCCAGACAAGGCTCCACCACCTTGATACATAGTTGTTCTCTACTGTAGATAATTACAAAGTGAATTATTATTATTATTTTTTGGAAATGAATTTATAAAGTATATATGATGAAATTAATAATGTGAGAAAGGTTGTGATAATCCTTGTGATGGGCAGTCAGAATAGAGCATAGTGAGAAGAGCCAAAACATATGTTGGAATATTTCATATGCATCTTTATGACCCTTTTCAAATTGCTCAGATCCTGCCTGAGATCTCCCTGACCCAATTCAACATCCTTTTTTATTTTATTGTACCTTATTTTATCTCAATTTTAATTTTTGGAAGTATTCACCCATTTAAATTATTAATATTAATTGTTTTTTTGGTTATATATTTCGAACCTTGATTTCACACACAATATATTTTCTTTCCCTTTAACAAATAACGACATGTTTTATATCAACTTATATCATGTATGTATTTGTAACATCGAATGATCTAAACATGTATTGGTGAAATAAAATATAAAATGAAATGAAAAAAATGTAACAAAAGATTAAATAATTGTCTTCCAAAGAGTTGGCAATTTAAAATTTCAGTTTATGGCTCCAACCAAGATTCAAGTTCTGGATTCTTCCCCATGGCAACTAGTATATAGAAAATAAAGGTATAGAAAATATTAGAATCCCAACAAAATAAACAATATACATAATAAGAAACACAACAAATATATATTAATACATATAGTATAGATGATTAGATTGTTCTTTGTTTGCAGTGAATTATGTTGGATAGGATCAAAAGGGTATGGAGGCAAACATTTTTGTCCTACCAACAGCCACCAAAACAATGCCCCCCAAAACCCCTTGTAATAAAACACAATAAATCCAATACTTATTTTTAAATAATGATATATATTATTTAGAAAATGTCAAAAATTAAATTTTCACCTAGGATTGTTCCCAATCCTGATGACAACACTCTTTCTCTCTTCACAGACACACAGGCATGCAGTAAATAATGATCTTCTTATCTCTGCAGTTTCCCACTTTTCAGCTGTATCTTTTCTTTCTAACATCCACTTTCATTTCTTACACCCCACACTGCATGTGTTTTTCATCAGTCAATTAAGCTGCAAAACTATGTACTCAAATAATATTTTGTAAAAATGCAATAAATTTAACCATTTAACTATTTTCTCCAGACGCCAAGTTGCCCAAATCACCTACATTGTGTCTGGAAAAAGACAGGATAATAATATCCTTAAATTTTTTATGGATCTTTGTTTTTCACTGTATCCTATGGGGGTGGGACATGTACCACCCTACCGATGCCGACTGGACACGAACATCACATCGACTCACATGAGTATGCGGGACATCTGCACGTACCATCGAATGTAGCATTTCACACGATGTTATTATGCAAAAAGAAGAAAAGGATTGGAAAAACAATGCTATGCAGCATAGAGATGATGGCCATGAGCAATACCAATAATTGATATAGATGCATGTTGAGGAGTTTTTCCATAATATATATTTTTTTTTTGGGGGATGGAGTGATGTATACCAATTTTATGGAGACAGCTGTGACACCATCATAAAGGGTGATGGCAGGTATTAGGAAATTCATGACATGAATTCATAGGACCACAAATCAACTTGATTATGATTGAGCAAATTTGAAAAAAAAAAAAAAAAAACAGATGCCTCAGAACAACCATCCATTACCATATGGCCAATGAAGCAATCCCATGTTCATAGGTTGGGAAATAATAATTATCTTGTTTTTTGTTTGTTTTGTCTGTGATGGTGTAAACTGTAAAGTTTGAGATTCCACAATCATAAATTTATTTTTAATATTAAGAAGTGTATTTTGATAATCAGTTTGATTTTATCATCACTTAAAGTGGTGACATTGTTTCAAATATTATGCAAATCACTATTTTGTTACTTAAATTTTGGACCCTTCAACAATTCCATATCAAGAACCAAATGATGCACTTCATTCATGGAGTTTCAAATTGCAATTATATGTGACTATATCATATAGTTGAAATTATTAGTTTAAAAAAAATAATAAAAATAAAACAACCACCTCTCTATAGAGGACGACCGGATAGCCAGCGCGAAATCATGGCGAAACATTCTTTAGGGGTATACTCTGGAGGGGTATGCCCTGAACCCTACAATGATGAACAACATTTTCAACTTCCACATTTCATCTTCTTTTCTTGAAAATTATAGTGATCATCACATAACAGTAAGATCAGAGCAAAAAAATTCTAACCTTGATCGTGGCAAAGGTGAGATAAGATTCATCGTTTTTGTACCTTGTGGTGAACCTATACATGTTAAACAAACTAATGAACAAACAATAATATATGAGATTTCTCACATTAAGATTGGAAATCTTACCCTGCAACTTTGCCACCGACTTTCCAAGGTCTCCAATTATCATCAATGGTTAGATTGAGAGAATGAATCCATTTGAGAGTGCTAAAATACGGCACCATCATGTCATGATCCCCACTGCAAAGGAAACACACGAAAATAGGTGATTAAAAAACCTTAAACGATACTTTGAATTCTTGATGTTTCAAGCATTGATATGACTAACTTGTATACTAAACCACGATAACCCTTTTTGGCGAGAAGTAGATGATACTCAGCAGTAGTAACTACGTCAATGTCCATGGCCACACTATCGTTGCATCTAACCCATTTTTCATTCGTCCCCTGATCATCACAATTCAACTTTGCTCCAATACACTCTTCTGTATGAATTAAATGGATATGTACACTCAAGTTGAGTGCTTATAATCTTTAACATATATACCTCTTGCACACCAAGTGCATTTCTGACACTTAGATTATTGGCCCAGTCTTCTGATATCGAGCGATACATATCCTGTAAATAAAGGAAGAACATAAATTTATCTGTATAACTTTTACATAGAAAAATTCTTCTAAGAAAAGTTACCCTGCAGAGTGGCTTGAAGCTTGAGGATGGCAGAAGGATGTTGGTTGATGTGTTGTCTGAAACTGTTTGATTTTTTGGACATGCAGTGTCGAGGATTTGATAGAAGTCTACGTCATCAAGACACTGGATATGTATAATTATGAAGGTTTACATACCTGTGTGTAATAATATTATAACAGCTTCAAACAGATATATTTTATACCTTGTTGATGACTTGAAGAGCAGATTGGCATTGAAGATTGTTTATGTCCACATCCACATACTCCCCGTCACACCTGATTTCAGCTTCCTGCAACCGTGTTAATCAGCGTACAATGATCAATGAGTTATAAGGATGAAATCAAAATGAAAACTACCTTCAAGTATTCGTATGATATAAGTCCGAGGTTGTGAGCATATGCCCATCTATCATTCATGGCCCCGTGTACATATGTTCCCGGGTCGCCAACAATGTAGCCCTGATTGGAATATCTCAAATCAAAGTAGTCCAAAAAACGGCAAAAGTGATCATAAGATAAGACATAAAATAGGAAGATTCGTACGTGGAGAGACATCAGTGGGAGGTGCCCTCTTTCATTAGCTGAAAATCATTACCACTTAAGACGACCAAAATCAGAGAAAATAACATGGATATATATATATATATATATATATATATATGCATTTAGAACCTTTTGATATCTCCCAAGCAACCATTGGAACTATCTTTCCACCATAGGATTCTCCCTGAATATATAAATCATTCTCGATAAACTTGGGATGATTCAGCAACCACTGCACTAATCACATTCAAAAGCTCTTAAATTACCAATGCATATTTATGCAACCATATGATGAATAAGAACGTGTCTTGTAGTAACTAACTGTGTTTACTTACTTTGCTAAGAAACATGTAAATATCTTTGGGAGACGCAGAATCAGAGGTGTGATACCCTTGTGGTGTAACGGAATAAGAAAAGCCAGCTCCAACCGGCCAATCTAAGAATATTATATTTGCCATCTGAGAATTCAACGTCTCACATAAATTGTAACCAAACTTGTAAAACTTATAAAGAAACTATGTTGTAAGAATCTGAACCTTGGTCCATGAATATGGGTTGAGGACTAGTGATGGTAAGCTCTGCCCAAAGGTTGAAGAGTCGAAAGTGATCGGACCTGCAGAGGATGTACACAAGATATGCCTAATGCTCGTTTTGGGGCGTTGCACTATTGCAATGAACATGTAAAATATCCAACTAGAGGTCAAAACATCTATGCTCAATCTATGATACTTCATTGTGAATTCATGTCACAAAAAGTAGAGATTTCTAAACCTATGGAACAACAGCCATTTTATCAGTTAATTTGGATTTAAGACAAGGAAGTATACATCTCCATAACTAACAATCAAGCAACATTTCAAACCTTTAGACAGGATTCTGTATACAGAAGGAAATGAACAATTAGCAAACACACAAACACACACAATCGATTAACTTAGCTTTATTATTTTTGCAATCACAACAAATAAGCTACTGATGAACATGAAAAATCACAAATTTTTTTTGTCATGAGAGAAAAGTAAAAGTGAAAATTAGAAAAAGATACCAAATTCAAAAACAAGAGTGGAGAAGGCAGAGCAACCAGGGCCGCCAGTGAGGGAGAGCAAAAGAGGGTCTTTAATGGCGTCTCTCTCCGACTCAATGAAGTAGTAAAACATCTGTTTTTCTTCATTTTCTCCCACACTAATATACCTGCAAAATTGCCCTCCAATTCTTGAATTCTTGCAGAAACAAGAGAGAGAGAGAGAGAGAGAGAGAGAGAGAGAGAGAGAGAGAGAGAGAGAGAGAGAGAGAGAGAGAGACCCAGTTTGGAGCAAGAAAGGTAGGTCACCATCAAAACCTGGGAGAGTGTTGATAATGGATTGTGATTTTGCACTGCTGCTGTACAGAACAAGAAGAAGAAGAAGAGATGAGGAGAGGATTATGGCTGCAAGCCCAAAAACAGCCATTCCTGTGTTTAAAACTTTTGGACAACAAATGCAAAGAGAGAGTGATTCTTGTGCAGAAATTATACAAACACAAGATTTTTCCTTTTATTGCAGTGGATATATGTGGTTCATAAGATATTTGTTGTGTGGAAATAGAATACCAGTCCACGTCAATATATTTAACTCTAAATTTTTTAATTCCAGCTTTATTTATTTATTATTTTTATAACTGAATTCAACGGTTTAATTAGACTCTGAGTCGGACCCACCAATATTATTACCAAATTCCACCCCAAAAGGGAACAGAGTTTAAACATGAAATAGTTCTATAATATCTTTTTTTATTCTCATTTTAGCTTCTTGCTTTCATCAGAAAATACAAAACATGATTAAATCGATTTGTGTATTACATTTCTTTTTCAGAGAAAACTCGAACAAGATTTTGCACATGAACTTTAGAAATAAACAATATAACACATACATATTTATAAATAGTTGGCAAATAATATATATCCAAGGTTTTCTTATGTCATGTCATCTCTTTTAAAAATTACAATATAATACAATAATTTAAATTTCAAGCATACGTTAGATTATTAATCAAACATAATGTGATTATATAATGGATATTATAGGTTTGTCTGTGATTGCATCTATAGAGGATGATGGGACAGCCATCGAGATATGATATCAAAACATTCTTTGGGTGTATACTCCGGAGCAAAGTGTCCTGAACCCTACCAAAATCAACGAGCAACATTATAATTATTTATTTAATTTTATTGCATGAATACACGATTAGACCAAAAGTTTGCAACCTTGATTGTGGCAAATGTGAGGGAAGCATCACCATCTCTGTATCTAATTGTGAACCTATATCAAACCAATTAATGGAACATTGATTACTCATTCAAAATGCATATGGAGTGTAATTCAACGACATACCCGGCAACTCGACCATCGACCTTCCAAGGTCTCCAATTATCATCGAGTGTGAGATTAAGGGAATATATCAAATTCAGATTCGTAAAATAAGGTTCTATCAAGTCATGATCGCCACTGCAAAGTGAAGATACATATGTTAGTTTTTAGCAACAAGTTGTATATATATACAACCAATAATCGATATTATATTATTACTAACTTGTATACCAAACCAGGGTATCCTTGTTTGGCAAGAAGTCCAAGATACTGGAATTTATAAGATTGGAGTGTTGGCCCACACTTGTGTTGAATCTAACCCACTTTTGAATCGTTCCCTGATCATCACACAATCAAACTTCTTTTGAATTAATTATATTTGATTTATCTACTCGTGTTTGAATGCATACATTACCTCTCCAACATTAAGTGCATTTCTGACACTCGGATTGTTCGCCCATGCTTCTGATATCGTATTATGATACATATCCTGCAAATACAAGATTAGGGTCTTAAATCGTACGTAAGAAAAACAAAATCATTAAACGACAGTTCGTTACCCGACAGAGAGGCTCGAAGCTGGAGGATGGAAGAAGGATGTTTTTAGGACATGCAGACTCCAGGATTTGACCATAGTCTACATCTTCAAGACACTGATTTATAACCAATTGTGTTCGTTAATATAGTTACAGAATAATATATATATATATATATATATATATATATATATATATATATATATAATGTCAGTAAAATAAAACCAGTTACAAAAGCAAGAACCATTCATTAATGAATCTTGAAATATAATTAGTCTTACACCATTGACGACTTGAAGAGCAGACTGACATTCAAGGTTGTCACTACCCACATCTACGTACTCCCCATTACAACTCACTTGAGCTTCCTGAATTTTTGTAAATAATCAGCATGCATGATTAGAAAACTTGCATAATCCAGGTTCAAACTCTGATCAGTCACTAACATGTGTTGTAAGTTTATTAAATAATATTTAAAATATTGATATTTCATAATAGGTATACTAGGGATGAAATGGTTTTTTTTTTTTTTTTTTCAAAATTAAGGTTTTTTTTCACATTTATGAAAAAAATGCTTAGAAATTTTTAAAATTGGAATTTGATTACAAAATTGGCGAAAATGTGATTGAATTATCGTTGCAACAAACTGAAAAAAAGAAAAAAAAAGAAAGTGGATTACAAATTGAAAAAAAAAAAAACAAAAAAAACCTTAAAATCGGGATCCGGTGAAAGGTTGCTGAAAAAATGATGGAATATTAAAAACAGGAAAAAAAGAAAAAAATATGACAGAAGTTGCAACTGAAAAAAATATTCTTTGTAAATTGAAAATTATTAACCAAAGCATTGTTAACAACAAATATATATTACTTGCATGATGTTTCATTTAACATGAATACATAAAAAAGGGGAAATGAGAAATAGAAAAATACCTTCAAATATTGATAGGATATAAGTCCCAAGTTGTAAGCATGCAACGGTCTATTGTTTTTAGCCCCGATAAAATCAATACCTGGACTCAATGAAGTAGTAAAACACTTGCTTTTCATTCTTATCTCCCAAGCTTATATACCTAAGCATCCATGTCCCAGAAAGTACATAAGTGAGAGAGAGAGAGAGAGAGAGAGAGAGAGAGAGAGAGAGAGAGAGAGAAGAGAGAGAAGCTGGCCCAGTTTCGAGCTTGAAAGGGAGTTCACCATCATAACCTGGAAGAGTTTTTATTATACATTCTGATTTTGCATTGCCAAGAACAAGCAGAAGAAGAAGAGTTAAATGTAAAGATAGAGAGAGAATAACTGTTGCCATATTTCAGAGAGAGAGAGACAGAATGATGCATTTACTAAATATTCAATTTAAATTCTTTTTTTTTTTTTTTTCCTTGGTGAAGCAAGCCCCTAGAGTCTGTACAATGTAGATGATATCGCAAATAGATTATCTAAAATATGAATAGATAAATATATAGTTTCAACTCTATACTTGACACTTCCCTACAATAGAGTACTCCATGCATATAAATCTTACACACCAGTTGCATCGTGCAATCCATACATTTATATTATAAATGTAGTACATTTATGTTATAAATGTAATACCTTTATGCATGTTCATTTTAAAAGGTACGGATATTTGTACATAAATGTACTATATTTATAACATAAAGGTATTGATTGCACGAATTTTCACTTCTGTACAACTGGTGCACCGAAGTTTTTACAAGATAATAATTCTTGTAAAATATTACAGAATTCGATATTATATATTAGAAATATTGCTACATATAATAAGTAGTTGTTGATAAGACAGAGAGAGGCTTAGGTTTTGGGGATATTACTCATTGTGAAATACACCAATTCATAACTTATCGTCTATTTTACTTAGACTTATGGTAAATTAGAATATATAAATATGATGAGCAAGAGTTAGTAAAATAAATATGATTTTTCCCCTTTTCTAGCTGGATTTATATTCGTATGTCAATACTTTTATTAACTGAATTCAACGCTTAATTTTGACGTTTAAATTAGACCCACCAATATTATTTACAATGTTCCACCTCAATAGGGTTTAAACATCATCTATACTTGTACACTACTATCCTTTTACAAATATGAAAACAACTATTTTTTATTTTATTTTTATACAATTTCTGCAAAAATATCTTTTTTCAAAGGTGTTTTTTTAGCAACACCTACATTTTTCATCATTTCTTATTCTCATTTTAGCCTCTTGCCTCCCTCAGAAAATGCAAAACATGATTAATTTAGATGGTGTTGTATTACACGGATTTTCTCAGAGAAAAATGAAACAAAAAATTTGCAAATGAAGTTTAGAAAATAAATAACAATAAACATAATATAATATATTATTTTTAATTGAAGCATATGAATTCAACATTATCAATCAAACATAAATTTCACATGCTAGTAGTAATTATACATATATCTATAGAGGATGGTGAAATAGCCATGGAGAGATCATTCCAAAACATTCCTTGGGGGTATATTCTGGAGCTGAGTGTCCTGATCCCTATATAAAAATCAATCACCAACATTATACTTATACTCACTCTTCCTAATATGTATATACACACACACACGCGCGCGCACGATTAGAGCAAAAGTTTTCTTACCTTGATCGTTGCAAATGTGAGTGAAGCATCACCGTCTCTGTATCTAATCGTGAACCGATGATCACAAACCAGTTTGAACATTAATTAGTCATTCAAAATGCATATGAGACCGTTTACCTTCAAAGAGAGAGGCCGTTGAGCCACCTCTGGATCATGTGAAAGCACTCGAGGGGTTTGTAATCCGTAGATACGTGCCCAGCCGCCTGGAAACATTGCGTAGTTTTATATTTATATATGAGCAATGATGTATATATGAGCAAGAGTTTGTTACCTTCACAGTAGCATATGTGAGCTCATAGTCACCTCGCGAGTAGGCTGTTGTATATCTTGCAAAACAAAATAACCAATGCTTTAGCTTGTAATGATTTTAATCCAAAATTCATTAGATTGTGTGTAAGAACCAAACCAACCCTGCAGTTTGGCCTTCCACAAACCAAGGTCTCCAAACACTTCGAGTATGCAATTTCAACGACCTTATCCATTCTTCTGTTGCTGTGTGAGGAGCATTCATGTCATGATCACCACTGTCCAAACATTATTTGTTTCATATGTCAACGAAAACAATAGCTGTAAATTGGATAAAGGCAGAAGAATAGCAACGTCCAATTACCTGTGAATTAGAGCTCGACAATCTTTATAAGTGAGGTTTTTATGATAAACCACTGTGGATTCGACATTGTTTACGTAAGCATCTTTGAGGGTATAATTACAACGTACCCAATCTATTATCGTTTCCTGTAAAACACAATGGTTTCACTGGCTCAAAAGGAGAGAAAATAATTACGAAAGAGAGGTATAATTACATTGCTTGATTGGCATACCTCACGAACGTGTAGAGCTTTTTGGATGAGTTTACTATTAGCCCAGTTGTACGAGTACACCTTATTCATAGCCTGCTTGGAAGCACCAAACACAGTTTAAAGAAATGAGAAAAAAAAAAAGAGAGTTGGAGAAAGAATTGAATATTTACCCGACACCAAGATCCTGCGTGAAGAGGAATAGATAGTAGAGAACGTCCACCAGTTTCTTCATACGAATGCCCGCGTTGTTCCTTGAGCAAAATATCACACCATGGTTCTGAAATATGTGAAAAGGATATTTTTGCAAGACACTACACATGAAATAAATACTGCAATTTAGTTCTACACCAAATGATAAAAATATTCAATGAAAACCAAATTCCAAACTTTGAAACAGACCTGATCTACTCTGTTGAGGTCATCCTTGCATAAATAGTTATCGGAGTCTACACTTAGATAATTTCCATTACAATTTTCTTTTGCAGACTGAAAAAAATCATACAGGATATAAGACAATGACTTCATGTTGATACTCTAAATAAATAGATAAAAGCAGAAAAGGAATTGCCATGTAGAGTTCATCTGATAGGAGTCCCATTCGGTGAGCATAAGCAACTCTTCCATTGGAGTCTATAAAATTATCAGTTATAGGATTTCCCAATATGTATCCCTGCTTGAAATGTAAAAGGTAAATCTCATGCATATTCAATGTATTGATGAAAAATTCAAACTAAAATTCGGAGACAGTACTTTGAAATTCAAAACCGGATTGCTCCCAGATTCAATACCTATCAAACAAAGAGACGAAAAATGTGTTATCTTTACTCTGCTGTTGATAGAGTTATAATCAGATGAGCACAAATGGTATTACCATCATATACTTCCTTAAGAAGAAGAGGAACATAAATGCCGGAATAAGAGCAACCGCCTATGTATAGTGGATTCTCCAGATATTTGGGATGATTTATAAGCCACTGCAAAAAACCAAACTCAATCATAACATAGTTTTACAGTCTTAACATCAATCAAACCATATATTTCTCACCTTTTTGAGGAATTCATATAAGTGCTTCGCTGCAAGAGTGTCATTACATTCATAAGCTTCATGAGTTGTTGCGTAAGAGAATCCGGTGCCTGCAGGTTGGTCTAAGAATAAAATGTTGGCCACCTATAAATAATTACAAGAAATTTAGTCAAGAAAACATCCAACAAAGCATTGAAATGTTTTCAAGGAAATTTATTACCTTATTCCATGAATAGGGATTTAACACAAGTGCAGGTATGGTCCCATTGGAATTAGCATAGTCAAAGTTGATTGGTCCAATCTCATAAACAAGGCTGGAAAAACCAGAACAGCCAGGGCCGCCGGTGAGCCAAAGAAGAAGAGGATCATTTTCCGGCTGCTTTTCGGACTCAATAAAGTAGTAGAATGTTTGAATTTCTTCTGAATTTCCCAATCCAACATACCTTTTATTTATAAATACAATATTAAATTTAAAAATCAACAACAAATTCGAAGAAGAAGCAGTTGAATTAATTAAAAAATAATACCCAGTTTCAAGTTTGAATGGAAGTTTGCCAGGAAAACCTGGCAGATATTCAACCACCGACTGCGCCAAAATCATATCAATGAATACATTCATAACTAAAAATACAGCAAATATCACCACAAGCCGGATATTGGCTTCCATGTGTAACAACAACTGTAAAAACCTTTAGAAATTGGCATTAATATTCAAAAGAAAGAAAACTACAGATCATATGAAATTGACATTACCATTTTATCACTTGTGTTTATCTAAGACTATGTTTGGACTTAGAACAATTGGCAAACACACATGCATACACAATTGATTGACTTGGCTTAATTATTTCTGCAAAAAACAACAAATAGGCGACAATATTTAACATGGAAGTTTTTATCTGATCCAAGAGTGGAAATTATAAAATGATACCAAATTAAAAAACATGAGAAGAAGGAGAAAGCAGAGCAAAAACATCTGTTTTTCTAATATACCTGCCAAAATGTCTTGAATTCTTGCAAAAAAACAAGAGAGAGAAGAGAGTGTTTCTTGAATTCTTGCAAAAAAACAAGAGAGAGAAGAGAGAGAGTATCTTGGATTTTTGCACTTTAAGACATTTCTTTGTGTGGGATCATGCCAATTAACGTCAACATTTATTAGGATGGGCATAATAGTAGGTAGTAGTAATGTTGTCATATAAGATTTCAAGACATTATATATATATTATCTTAACATAAATATATAATTTTTTAATATTTTTATTGATAAAAATTAAAATACTTTGATTTTTATGCACAACTGTACACAACAGCATCCATTTCCGTGTTTTTAAGCTTTTGGACAACAAATGCAGACACAGATTCTTTCTTCCTTTTTTTTGCACTGGATTTATACCAATCCACCTCAGTATTTATCATCAATTCTTTTAACTCTACAATTTTTTCTTTTAGCTTTATTTATTTATTTTCTTTATAACGGCTAAATTTGCATTTGAAATTTTATTTCCAATGTTCTAGGGGAACAAGGTTTAGGCATTATCAAAATACTTCTATAATATGAAAAACAACACTTTCTTATTTTATTTTATTTTCTTACAATTTCCGCAAAAAATATCTTTTTTCAAAGGTATTTTTTACTAACATCTGCATTTTCATCTTCTAAAGTACAACAAAAAACCTCAAAAAATACAATTGGATTGTGTATTATTACACAGCTTTTCTCAGACAAAAATGAAATAATTTTTTTTGCAAAGGAACTTTAGAAAATGAATAACAATAAACATAAATAGTTGGCAAATAATATACATTTAAGGTTTTTCTTCTTTTAACAACTATAATATAATATAATAATTTTAATTAGAAGCATATGAATTGAACATTATTAATCAAACATAAATTTCACATGCTAGTAGTAATTATACATATATCTATAGAGGATGGTGGAATAGCCATGGAGAGATCATTCCAAAACATTCCTTGGGGGTATATTCTGGAGCTGAGTGTCCTGATCCCTATATAAAAATCAATCACCAACATCATACTTATACTCACTCTTCCTAATATGTACACACACACGCGCACGATTAGAGCAAAAGTTTTCTTACCTTGATCGTTGCAAATGTGAGTGAAGCATCACCATCTCTGTATCTAATCGTGAACCTATCACAAACCAGTTTGAACTTCAATCAGTCATTTAAAGTCATCATTGAAATAGAGAAATCCATGGCGTTTGGAAAAATCTACGTACCCGGCTACTCGACCATCAACTTTCCAAGGTCTCCAATTATCATCAAGTGTGAGATTAAGGGAATAAATCAAATTCAGACTAGTAAAATAAGGTACTATCAAGTCATGATCGCCACTGCAAAGGCAACATAGATATAGGACTATGTTTTTACACTACCTCAAAAAACCCTACTAAGTAATTGATTTTTTTTTTTTAGCAAGGAGTAAATCAATATTACTAACTTGTAAACCAAACCACGGTATCCTTCTTTAGCAACAAGTCGATGATACTCGATAGTAGAGTTTACATTGGAGTTATGGGCCACACTTGTGTTCAATCTGATCCATTTTTGAACGGTTCCCTGATCATGATCACAATCGAACTTCATATATATAGATTCTCTCTTTTAATTCATATTAAATATATATAGATGATACTCACGTTTGAATGCTTAAGTCGTTAAGATATATACCTCTCGAACATTAAGTGCATTTCTGACACTCGGATTGTTCGCCAATACTTCTGATATCGTGTGATACATATCCTTCAAATAAAAGATTAGGGTCTTAAATTCTTATATGAATAACGTGGAAGCTTAAACGTACGTAAGAGAAACAAAATAATTAAAGGACAGATAGTTACCCGACAAAGAGGCTTGAAAGCTGGAGGATGGAGGAAGGATGTTAAAAGTGTCGTTTTTAGGACATGTAGACTTCAGGATCTGGCTATAGTCTACATCTTTAAGACACTGTTATATAAATTGTGGACTATAAATTGTAAAAATACAAAAGGAAAAAAACTTAAAATTGGGATCCAGTGAAAGGGTTGCTGGAAATATGATTGGAGAATACAAACTAAAATATATAACATAAAATAATGCAAGTTGCAATTGAAAAATAACTATTTAAGTCAAGTTGAAAAAGTTTGTTACCATATGTATTGCTTGCATTATGTTTCATCAACATGTATTCGTACAAAAAAGGGAAATGAGAAATAGATAAATACCTTCAAATATTGATAGGATATAAGTCCCAAGTTATAAGCGCATGCAACGGTCTATCGTTGATAGCCTCGTGAATACATATCCCTGAGCTCCCAACTACATACCCCTGAAACAAAAATATATTAGTCATGAATTAGAGATGGAAATCATCAGTCACTTAAACGATGGTTCTAAAATAAAATAAAAACGAAAAAATTAAATTTCTAAATTTAACTCAAAAACTTATACGAGACGGTAGGAAATTAAAATCGTACATGGAGAGACATTTGCGGAAAGAACCCTCTTTCATTAGCTGTGACAACATTACCAAATAGCAAAAATCAGAAAAACTGAAAAGAAATACATACTTGGTACTTAATTACCTTTTGATATCTGGAATGGCAACCATTGGAGCAATCTTTCCACCGAAGGATTCTCCATGCATATATAAATGGTTTGCAATAAACTTGGGATGATTTAGCAACCACTGCATTATATATTAATCAAACTATAAATGCCAGATATTCTCAATTGACCAATAAAACGCGTCGTTTTGATATACTTACTTTCTGAAGAAACGTGTAAATCTCTTTGGGAGCTTCTGTATCAGAACTATACCAGTCTTCTTGGGTGGTGGAATAAGAAAATCCAGTACCAACTGGCCAATCTATGAATATTATGTTGGCCACCTGAAAATTATATTTAGCACCTCACTTATTTTGCATTTTAATAATAAATTGGTTCAAAATGTAATCCCTAAATTTCTTGTAGTATTCTTACTCAAGGACTGAATTTATTAAGAGTATTATTCATAGAGAATTTGCACCTTTGTCCATGAGTATGGATTGAGGACTAGTGATGGTAAGCTTTGGCCAAACGTGGAAGGATACCTGCAAAAGGGTATACTTAATGTTGAAGACCAAAAACTTTTTAATTGTGATTTTCAAACTAATTAAGAAGTTAAATCATTTTCATCTTTAATGTTGATTTTGACATAACATGTAAGACTACGTGCTAGACCGTATCTAATTATAAATTCCTAGTTTTTTTAGAGATTTCATCTCAAACCACTCTTTCCCTTTTAAGTATGAAGTTTCAGTGTACACTCATCTCTAACTCATACTAGAAAACTTTCCCCATATGAACATTTTATTCACATTCTATTTATTCAGAGCATTATTTAATTTTCATATTTTATCAACTTCGATTAGATAAAATCATAAAACCCCTAAAATTATTAAGTAAACCATTAAAAATTATAATATTGAAATTAAACAGTAACTATTTATAAACATTCATAAACATGAAATTATCATGTTTTAACTTTCTTTAGCACTTACAACTAATTTATTTTTACTCCTGTTTTAATATATTTTATTATTAATTAATCTAATCTGTTAAGAAAATAAAAAACACAAATTTGTTAAATTCAAATGTTAATTAAAATAAAACATATAAGTAAACGATAAAAGAGTCAAGGATGCAAAACACTTGTTTTTCATTTTTATCTCCCAAGTTAATATACCTGCATGCACATCATATTAATAATAATGCATGCATGAGTGAGAGAGAGAAGAGAGAGAGAGAGAAGCTGACCCAGTCTCGAGCTTGAAAGGGAGTTCACCATCAAAACCTGGGAGACTTTTTATAATAGACTGAAATTTTGCTGTTCTCAGAAGAACAGTTAAATGTAAAGATAGAGAGAGAAAAATAGTTTCCATTTCAGAGAGGGGGGGGGGGGGTTCTTGATCTGCAGCTCCTTCAGAATGATACATGTATATATATGCTAATAGTTTCACCATCACAATATCTAGCTGAGGTTCTATGACACGTAGGATTTTTAAGGTACACTTTTTGTAACAATCTTGACAATGCAAAATGCAAAATTTATAGTTATTTCCTCCAATAAGAGCACATAATAAATCTTACAATATAATAGTTCTTTTAAAATATTACAGAGTTCGATATTATTAAAAACATTCCTACATATACATGTAATAAGTTGTTCTTGAAAAGACAGAGAGCGACTTAGGTTTTAGGGATATTACTCATTGTGAAATACAGCAATTCATATTTCTTTAAAGAGGGAGGCTGTTGAGCCACCTCTGGATCATGGGAAGGCACTCGAGGGGCTTGTACTCCGAAGGTGTGTGTCCGGCCCCCTGGAAACATGCCCACCTCGAAACTTGGAATCGTTGCTTAGTTATATTTTGGCAAAATAGAATATATATGCGCAAGAGTTTCTTACCTTCACAGTGGCATATGTGAGCTCATAGTCACCTCGGAAGTAGGCTGCTGTATACCTGGCAAAACAAAATAACCAATGCTTTAGCTTGTAATGATTTTGATCCAAAATTCATTAGATTGTGTATAAGAACCAAACCAACCCTGCAGTTTGACCTTCCACAAACCAAGGTCTCCAAACACTTCGAGTATGCAATTTCAACGATCTTATCCATTCTTCTGTTGCTGTGTGAGGAGCATTCATGTCATGATCGCCACTGTCCAAACATTATTTGTTTTAGAGCAACAACCCAGTCAACGAAAACAATAACTGAAAATTAGATGAAGGCAGAAGAATTGCAACGTCCAATTACCTGTAAATTAGAGCTCGACAATCTTTATAAGTGAGGTTTTTATGGTAAACCACGGTGGATTTGACATTTTTTACATAAGCATCTTTGAGGGTAAAATTACAACGTGCCCATTCTGTTTTGGTTTCCTGTAAAATACAATGGTTTCATTGACTCAAGCCAACACAAAAGGAAAGAAAAACTTTACTAAAGGGAGTTATTATATTGCTTGATTGATGTACCTCACGAACGTGTAGCACTTTTTGGACAAGTTTACTATTAGCCCACTTGTATGAGTACACCATATTCATAGACTGCTTGGAAACACGTTTCAAGAAATGAGAATAAGAAGAAAAAAAAAAACGAGATAGAGTTTGAGAAAGAAAGGAATATTTACTCGACACCATGATCCTGCGTGAAGAGGAACAGATAGTAGAGAACGCCCAGCAGTTTCTTCAAACGAATGCAGTAACAGGCCACGTTGTTCGAGGGACAAAAAATCACACCAGGGTTCTGAAATATGTGACCTGAATATTTTTTCTAGACACTACACATGAAATAGATACTACATTATAGTTCTACAATAAATGAAACTTGAGATAAAAATATCCAATGAAAACCAAATTCCAAACTTTGAAACAGACCTGATTTACTCTGTTGAGATCATCCATGCACAAATAGTTATCTGGGTCAACACTTTGATAATTTCCGTTACAATTTTCTTTTGCAGACTGAAAAAATCATACAAGATAATACAGGATATAAGACATAGAATTATAAATGACATCATGTTGGTACACTAAATAAGTATAAGCGGAAAAGGAATTGCCATGTAGAGTTCATCTGATAGAAGTCCCATTCTGTGAGCATAAGCAACTTTTCCATTGGAGTCTATAAAATCATCAGTTATAGGATTTCCCAATATGTATCCCTGCTCTCAATTAAAACAGAAATGCAAAAAGTAAACCCATGCATATTCATTGTATGTCATTATGTGTAAAGAATTTATGAAAAACAAACAAAAATTCCGAGACAGTTGCCAGTACTTTCAAATTCAACACCGGATTACTCCCAGCTTCAATACCTATCAAACAAAGAGACGAAAAATGTGTTATTTTCCATCTACATTTTCTTTACTCTGCTTTTATAATAAGATGAAGCACAAATGCTATTACCATCATATACTTCCTTAAGAAGAAGAGGAACATAAATGCCAGAATAAGAGCCACCACCTATGTATAGTGGATTCTCCAGATATTTGGGATGATTTGTAAGCCACTGCAAAAAACCAAACTCAATTATTATCTACTTTTCAGCCATTGGGATTATTCTTAACATCAAACCGTATACAGTTAAGGTTCCGTACATTTAAAGCATGATTTCTCACCTTTTTGAGGAATTCATAAGAGTGCTTCCCTGCAAGAGTGTCATTACATTCATAAGCTTCATGAGTTGTTGCGTAAGAGAATCCAGTGCCTGCAGGTTGGTCTAAGAATATAATGTTGGCCACCTATAAATAGTTAAAAGAAATTTAATCAAGATAACCAGCTGTACATCCTTTCTAGTACCTACAAGTACAATGACTGAGAATAGAGAATCTACGTTTGGTTTTATTTTCAATCTTTCATTTTCTCTCTAAGGAGACAAACATGTTCGTGGGTATAATCTGTGTTTTCCAACAAAGCATTGAAATATTTTAAACTATAATACCTTTGTCCATGAATAGGGATTTAATACAAGTGCAGGTATGCTCCCACTGGAATTAGCATAGTCAAAGTTGATTGGCCCTACATACAAACGTGAACAACATCAATTATAAATTTCAAGCAAAAATAACAGGGCTGGAAGTGAGAAAACAAAATATTAAGTGCCGAATGAAAAGATACCGATCTCATAAACAAGGCTGGAAAAACCAGAACAGCCAGGGCCGCCAGTGAGCCAAAGAAGAAGAGGATCATTTTCTGGCTGTTTTTCAGACTCAATAAAGTAGTAGAATATTTGAATTTCTACTGAATTTTCCAATCCAATATACCTTTATTTATAAATATCAAATTAAAAAAGAAAAGATAAATCAACGAGAAATGCAAAGAAAAAAATGGAACGGGCAGTTTAATTAATTAAAAAAGTAGGCAAAGTACACCCAGTTTCAAGCTTGAATGGAAGTTTGCCGGGAAAACCAGGCAGATATTCAACCACCGCCTGCGGCAAAACCATATGAGTGAAAAAATTTATAAGTAAAAGAACAGCAAATATCACTTCCGAGGAGACAAGTTGCCGGAAATTTGCCAGCGACATTGGCTTTCCGGCGGCGGCGAGAGCAGATATGTATCAAAGCTGAAACGAAGTAAAGTTGAATAGAACAGCAAGATCCACCCAAATCCTGTAGAAAATCGCCATTGACATTCTAAAGAAAATTACAGATCATATGAAATTGACACTATCTATCTACAAGCCAGTCCTCCATTACCATTTCAGCACGCATTTTATTGTACTTATCTAAGAGTATGTTTGGACATGTTAGCAAACACACATAGACACACAATTGATTAACTTAGCTTAATTCTTTTTGCAAAACAACAAATAGGCGACTGATTAACATGAAAATTTACAAGTTTTTTTCTCATCAATGAGTGGAAATTATAAAAAGATACCAAATTCAAAAAAAAGAAGAGAGGAGAGAGCAGAGGACCGGTGAGGGAGAGCAGAAGAGGATCTTTCATGGCGTCTCCGACTCAATGAAGTAGTAAAACATCCGCTTTTCTCTCTCGGAAAAACATGAGAGAGAGAGAGAGAGAGGTTCTTGAATTCTTGCAGAAACAACAGAGAGAGGTTCAAAACCTAACAGTTCTGTCTCGAGAAGAGGTTGCTATACCAGCATTCCCGCATATGCATATACCACGAGCCTAAAGATGACGGAATTCAGAAAATAATTTGCAAGTAAACACAAGTCATAGTTACTGATTATGAAGTCAACCCAACAAGTTCGAATCAAAAATAAAATTAAACAAAAAAGATGAACCCTTAAGACACTTCTCTTGACCATCAAGTCATATAAGACACTATTACCCCTGATAAGTCAACCCAACAAGTTCAAATCAGAATTGAAATTAGACAACAAAGATGATATTATTTGCAATATTACCCCTGAAAACACTTCTCTTGACCAGTCTATCAACATCTTCATAACCCCTTAATTCTGTTGTTGAAAACTAAGACACTATATAAGAAAGATGTATGGCTCAATTGATCACATATCAGAAACAAAAACAGCAAGAAAGTGGAAAGAACGAAAAACTTTCTCAATCAAACTACGTTCTTGAACAAACAAAGCATATAACAAACAAGAATACACCAAGAGTACACATTAATCATGTTTTCGAAGACAAAAAATATGACAAGAAAGGGATTCTTGGTATTCGGTTCCATTGATCATGTAAAAAAAGCTACTAATTTCAAGAAAGTCCACAAGATACTGAGAATTTCACAACCGAACAGCTTTCTTGAATGGAATTAGAATCGACAACTAACATCCAAATACTAATTGCACCACATTGTGGGCTAAAGAAAATTAACCAAAACAAGAAAATAGTATATCAAGAAAAGCGACACACGAGTATAATAATAATAGTATTGGGAGATCATACATCATCTTCGTGGCCTAGAATTTGGCACCTCAGTTAAAAGTCGATATCCATAGAAGCCATTCTCGAATTCGCAGAAAGAAAACTTTAGGGTTCAACAGAGAATTCTTCGTTGACCCAAATATTGAAGGCTCTCAGAGGTAGAAAAATAGTGCAAATTATGAGCGAATAAATATATTAATAGACCAATATATTTCTGCCGTACAACGGAAAAATTACAACGGTAATTTTATAATTAAGGGAAGAAATTGCACATTGCTTGCTTTCCAAATCTGCTCTTTAATCCTTCCTTAAAGAAAAACTCGGCTTCCCTTTTTATTTTACCCACGTGCTTAGTTTAATGATAGTTACATTGAGATTTTTTAGAAATTCAAGGTAAATAAAATAAAAGTTCGAGACCAATAAATTAATAGTATATGGATTAGGGATTTTTTTTTTAAACATATTTTTATAAGAAGATTTATTTTTCTATTCTAATATCAATAAATTTTCTATCTATTTTAGGACAAAATCACTATTCACAATTTGATAATTTAAACATTTATCCCTATAAAATAGATAGAAAAATTATTATTATAACAATTGGTAAAAAAAAAATCATCTTATAAAAATGGATAATTAAAGACATTTCCACTGTTGAATTAACTACATAGAGAGAGCATAATGTACAATAAAAGTAATAGTTTAAACCTTAAATATATGAATTAACTACTACAGTATGGAAAGTGAATGTTCATTTTAGAAATAATAATAACCACTCAATCAAGACGTTTTCGACTAAAATTAGAAAGAAAAAAATAATAATAAAGCTAAAAAATCATTAAAATTAGCTAGGATCAGAAATAAAAATATTCCCAAAATACATGCAAATTAATTAAGGTTGAAAATATTTAGATATAAACAAGATTCCTCCTATTTGGATTGACATCCCTAAAACACTTGAACTTGTTAACATCAACTTGTTGGAAACAACAAGGCTTGTCTTCATCAATCCTCCCAATTTTCCCAACTCCTCCGCCGTAGCTGGTCTCCGCCGCCGATTTCCGCCACACAAGATTCCCGTCGGAGTCGACATCCACCGTAGCGCCACCACCTTGTGGCATCGAAAGTAGTTTCATCAGACCATGGAGATCTCCATTACCATCTTTGGACAATCCAACCTCGTGCTGCTTTCGACTGCTTTGAGGTACCGTACAGTTTACGACCTCTTCGCGACAACCACACAGAGCGGTGCTGTAAAAATCTCTTGCCCTTGTAAGAACCCTACCCTTCTTCTGCACATCACTTTTTGTCTTTGCCATCTCTCACTTCACCTCTCTGTATTTGCATGCAATATACGTTTTTATGGAAATAATTTATAGATGATTAATTCTGAGAATTTTTGGTTTGTTTTGATCAGTAATATGAATTTATCTGTCGATGATTTGAATGAAACGGCAAGGTTTGCAAAATTGTCTGTTTCAAGGATCATATTTCCTTTTTTTATGGTGCAGGAAAGGAAAAGGACAGCCAATTAATGAAGGACACGTGTCCTAAGTAGTAGATTATAAAACATGCACATATTACAGATAATATGTATTAATCATATCAATGGTCAGAGAGATGTTAAAAATAAAATCAAGTTTTGGGATTATTGTTAATTAATTAATGAAGGTTTTATATTGTCCAAATATTAAACGGGTTGACCCTAATAGGCTCGGACTAGTTCTCACAGATTAGATTAACGGATAAGTTTAAACAAATTTTTTAACATTATGAATCTAAACATTAATTATATTGAACTTCGAACTAAATGAATTATTATAAGGTATGAGTACATTGAGGTATAACCCAAATCAAATATAATGGACCTTTTAGGGTTACAACTCCCATAGAAATTTATTCATTAAATTAGTTTGATCTAGAGAACAACATATTGGATCACTTTATTCATCTATAATGGAAATAAAGATATCCATCTTTTAATCATCTCAAGACATTCTCTGGGCTTGTACTCTGGAGCTGTATGGCCAGCACCCTGCGCATATATATTTATACTCTTCAAGTATTTTCTCTCAATGAATTTTATTCAAAAATAAATAAATACCAAAGTTCATTTTTTTTACTTGCCTTGACTGTAGCAAAGGTGATATAGGCTTGATTCCTCTTGTGTTTCTCTGTATATCTGCAAATGTGTACAAACATAATTAAGATTAATTTTTTGTATAATGATATATTCAAGAACGTTCATTTTTCGTCTCATCTTGCTTTTCCCAAAACTATAAAGGAAAAAGAAAATTCGAAAAGATACCGTATTCAAGCAATTGAGTAGTAACAGTAGTTATGACAAAAAAAAATGAAATTTTTCGTAATACATATTCAATGCATATATTTTGTAGATCAAATATTATAAAATTAAAACTAACCCTGCAACTTGACCATCAACCATCCATGGCCTCCACTCCTCATAAATGGTGAGATTGAGTTGTCGTATCCATTTTAAAGTGCCCAAATAAGGTATAGCCATATCATGATCACCACTATAATTAAGACAAAAGTTATACATCAAATATATTATTGATGAAATTAAAATAAACTTGTGATCAAAAAACAGGATATACAAATAAGTTTTGGAAATTATAAGAGATGAATATTTCGTAGCTAAGTAGCTAATTTGACTGACCTATAAACCAAGGCCTGAAACCCTTTCTCATTCAGAATTTGATGATGTCTAACAACACTATCCACATCTGCATCATAGTTTAAGGTCTTATTGCATCTTTTCCACCCACCTATTGTTCCCTGATTTTTTTGACGTCGGTACACGTCAGCTAATTTTAAGCATCTCAACAAATTGACCAACATTAATCTAAGTATGACTGGATTAACCAAAACAGAGAAATTTGGCCATTGTGAAATTATAACAAGACCACAACTTGTGGATAGCATCATGTACCTGTCTGATATGGAGAGCTTCTTGGACAGATTCATCATTTGCCCACACATAAGAGGTCACATAATTATGGTTCTGCAAACAAGAAGGCTTTTGCCCTTAGAATCATAGATCCAACTTGCACATGACAGAATATTATGGGTAGAAAAGCACAAAAATTACGCGGCATCTTAGTTCATTGTTTCTGAGCATGAGGAGGTTGATCGGATCATCTCTGAAGAATGATTCACCCCATCGAGATTCACCATCAGGTCTTGGTGATATGAATTGGCATTTCGGTTCAAGAATGTGTGCTTCACATATAGGATTCATGCACTGCACTTGGTTATAAGGAGATATGCAAGATTGGTCCTATAACTATTGGGTGTGGCAAAACCAGTTTGGTTTCTTTTAAAAGTAGCAACACTAGTCTATTCGTTTTACTTTTAAACGGAATGGGACTAGTCTTTCCACACCACAATAGTTACGGACCAATTTTGCATTTTCCCCGTTGGTTATGCAGCAAAACCATCATGAGTATTCAAAACAATGCAGATGCTATAAATAAGGAAAGAAATGATAAAATTAACAAACTGCCAAATCTCACCTGTTTTATCAGCTGCAGAGCAGATAAGCATAATATGTTATTTGGATCCGGATTCGCATACTCTCCATTACAGCTGCTTTTTGCTACCTGTAATTTTTGAGCTATGGATTACATACGTTTAATTTGATACAAAACATTTAGCAGATAGAGAATAGAAAAGAAGAAGAACAAGATAAAACACATAACAAGATAAAAACGTGTTTTTGAAATTGTACAATCAAAAAAGGAATGAAACTACCTCATAATATTGATCTGATATGAGAGCCACTCTGTGAGCATAAGGAACCTTTGCATTACCATCAATATTTACATCTGTCAATGGATTCCCAACCATGTATCCCTGATCCAATTTCTCAAACTCATTATTTAATTAGGTCACAACATTGTCTATACAACTACGAATCAAGATCAAAGGACCCATAGTTTACCTGGAGCAACAATCGCGGCTCAACTCCATCTTCATTTCCTGCATTTGGAGCACAAACTTCGACTTAAACTTGATGAAAAGAAGACGAACAAAAGTATACTTATCGCACGTTTGTTATATTAGAAGCCACCTTCAGCTATTTCCAGAGCAACCATGGGCACAATTTTGCCTCCTTGAGAGTCACCAGCAATATAAAGTCGATGTTTGAGAAACGAGGGGTGAATCGACAGCCACTGCAATTATCAAGACGAGGTCCCCCCCCCCCTTTTAAGTAACAATGATAAAGATATTTTTCAGAAGCTCATATGTAAATATACCTTTCTGAGAAATACATAGGTATCGAATGCTGCTTTAGATTCAGACGAAGCGTAGCTTTCTGATGTATTCCCATACGAAAATCCAGTCCCAACAGGCGAATCTATGAAGATAATGCTTGCAACCTGGAAAACTAGACTGATATTGTGTGAAAAAGTGAATGCAGATGCTTAATTGAATTCAACAATCGTGATAAAATATAAAATAAAAATTAATAATCCCTAGCTGTTTTTTCACACCTTTGTCCATGAATATGGGTTTATGTAGAGAGAAGGTAAGCTTCCATCAAAATTATCAACATCAAAGCGCAATGGACCTACCAAATAACAGTAGCAATAATCAGCTAATCAAAATGTTCGTTGCAGAAAAATCTGAATCTCCACTCTGGTATAGCTTTCACAAACGAGCTCATACTAATACTGAATCGACATAAGACGTTGTTTGATAACCCTACTAATAACTTCATAAATGATTCAAATAAATAGGGGAAAAAACAAAAACGAACCGATTTCATAAACGAGGCCGGAAAAACCAGAGCAACCAGGACCGCCGGTGAGCCATAGCACCAGAGGATCCTTCAACGGGTCGTTTTCAGATTCGATGAAATAGTAAAACAACTGCACTTCTTCATTCTCTCCAACGCCAACATATCTGATTCCAATAACTACAAATTAATAAGATTGAACTCAAAATTTCTTCAATTAATTTTCTTTTGTGAGCGTAGTAGAGAATCCGACCCGGTTTCGAGCTGGAAAGGCAAAGCTCCAGGATAACCCGGCAGGGTTTCGACGATGGATTGTGAAGTTGAATTGTTGATTTGGATAAGAAGAAGAAGAAGCAGGAACCAAAGCAGCCACGACTCCATCATGGTTTCTTTCTCACGTTGCTACAAAATGTTTTTTTATATAAAGCCTGTCAAATCATATATAATACTTATATTTCCATTTGTTGCTTTTGGTTTGTCTTTTAAGAAGTTAGTCAAAAACTTCTATGCATCAGTTGCATCGTGCAATCCGCACATTTATGTTATAAATGTAGTATATTTATGTTATAAATGTAACACCTTTATGTATGTTCATTTTATGTTTATTTTAAAAGGTATAAATATTTGTATATAAAGGTATTACATTTATAACATAAAGGTCTTCCGTGCAACTCTGTGCACCAGTTGCACGGAAATGTTACTCTTAAGTTGAAGGTATTATTTTTCAAAATTGTTTAAAATGTGACCAAATTTTACGTTGAAAATAGAATACATGTAATATAGTATTTTTGGATATATTATGTAATATTTTTTTATATATATGTACATTTTTGTATTACGAGAATCGTGATCCGGTTGGTTATTAAAAAATACGTAGATCCAATTATTTTTCCTGGCTCGTAAATTTTGTAACATGTAATATTTTTGTATGTATTAGATAATATTTTTCTGTTATATAGTAATATTTTTGTATTATATACACATACCACATCATATTATTTATCAAAATTATAATTTCTTATAAGTGTCGTTTTGCATTGATAAATCCGACATGTCCCATCAAAAGGAATTTCCATGAGACGTTTCAATTAAGACTTTGCCATTTTTTCAAAGAGTAATTCTCTTGTGCAACCGTCGCACATGCGACGGTCAAAAGTATGTGATTTTCAAGTATAAGTATGTGATTTCAAGACATACTTATGGTCGAAAAAATCATACTTGTCAAAAGACATACTTATGGTCGAAAAAGACATACTTATGGCCGAAAAAGACATACCCGTCGCATGTGCGACGGTCTCACATGAGTTTTTGTGTTTTTTAAATTATATTTGTGTATGTTTGATTATGAACTGAAGGAGCTTGAATGAGTTTTACTAGATTAGAACACGAGTCATTCTAAAATAATTCTATATTTACCTTTGTTTTATCTATTTTTATTATTCATGCTTGAGCAGAGAATTAATTTTATCAAACATATGAACTATATTTATGCTTGTTTAATATTTATTGTCCAACTAATTTATTATGGAATAACAACGTATGGTCTGACTAAAAAATGAGAGGTTGATATTATTGAAGAAGATCGCTTAGTTTGCATGGAAGTCACCATTTTTCTAAGTGGATCATCTGCACCAAAATCTCTATCCACTTATATACAACATTAAAATCACATAGTTTTCAATAAACAATTTATTTGAAATTGAAAATTTTAATCGTAACTGTTATTATAATGTGAGTTTGAAATATAGTACACATAACTGAGAAAAAGATTTGAGTAAAATGAATATGAATTGACCATTTTGGCATGATTCATGTAGTCCAAGTATTCATCAAACACGTCTCTTTTCACGTGGTATTGGAAAAGGTGGAATTACTAAAGTACCCAAAAAAAAAAAATTCAAAATAATATTTTCTTTTTAATAATAAATAATGTCATCCTCATCCTACTACAATTTCTAACCACTCCAACGATAACAATAATAAATAAAGACACCTCAAGAAACATTTGATTTTCTCTAAATTATCTTCATTTTCTACTTTTAAATTAAATGACATATAGGAGTGAATTGAAAATTTACTATAATAAATACACTAAAAAATAGGTAAATCAATTTTATTATCAAAAATTTTAATTTGTGTAAAATTCTAAAACAGCATTTATTTTGACATGAATAGAGTCAAATATTTCTAGATTAAAATATTCCTCGGCAGAGGGGTTTTTTTTTTTTTAATCTGATTTAATTAATATATAAAAATTAATTTATATGTTTTTTTTCCAACCACCTGTTATCTATTTTCCATTTTTCTCAATCATTTGGATTATAGCAAGTCTTTGACTTGTACAAATAAAATTGTTCTCCAAAATCGTCTTGTCATTATTACCATTTCTCTAATTCTAAATTTTAATTTGGAGTTCTATATTTATTATTTGACAAAAACTTTTATACACCTGATGCACAGACCCTACATCCATGCATTCGAATTGGGTCGACCCGTCACGTGCCCGTACGCGCCAGCACGTGCCTCTAGGTCGCGGACAAAATCCACCCAAACATGTTTCCAGGTGTCTGACATTTATGTTATGTTAAGTATACATTTTAGTAGTATTAGACATACATTTTAGTTATGTTAGGCATACCTTTTAATTGTGTTAGACATACCTTTTATGTTATGTTAACAATACATTTTAATTGTGTTAGACATACTTTTTAGTTATATTAGTCATGTCTTTTGTAAGACTAGCTACCTTAGCATTTTATTTAGATTTAGTTAAATATACATTTATGTGTTCATAAAATGACCATTATGAATTTTTAAGGCACATTATATAAATTCCAAGACCTTTATGTTAAGTTACTTATATCTTCTGTTTCAATAACGTGACATTTATATATTATTAAGATGACTTTTAGATTTAGAAATTGTATCAATTGCATCGGCAAATTCATCTTCTCCACTAGATAACTCAACAATTTGAAGGTTGTATAGTTTCACCTATGATAAAATATTACGAACACAACATCAGTTAACTTTTTCGCATTGATAATTGAAGACAATATCTAAATTTCTAAGAAGTTATCGGCGTTGTCCATGTTTTCGTTTGTAATTTCAAGGTTGGAATCACAGGCGCTCATGGAGATGATTGATTGAAGAGGTGAAGTTTAGACCGTGTTTTTGTTTGTAATTTGAATGTTGGAATCACAAGCGCTCATGGAGATGATTAGTTGAAGAGGTGAAACTTAGGGAGGAGGTGAAGACGCGATGGTGAACTGAGGATTGCGCTTCTTAATTAAAAAATATATATATATATATATATTTATTTATTTATTTATTTATCTGTCTGGGCCGGGTCAGGTCTGAGTTGCACGGATCTTAAGATCCGTGCAACAAGTTCATGCTAGCCCAACTCATACTATTTTACAATTTTTAAACACTCCAATCATTCCACAAAAAATGGTCTATAATTATTTTCACACAAATTACAAAATCATAGTTCATATAATTAGAATATTTTTATCTAATTTCCATAGATATTTAATATCTCATTAATTATTTTATCTAAATAGTTTAATGATAGTTCCAATGAGATGTTTTTAGAGATTCAAGGTAAATAAAATAAAAGTTCGAGACCAATAAATTAATAGTATATGGATTAGGGACAACTTCTTTTTTTTACATATTTTTATAAGAAGATTTATTTTTCTATTCTAATATCAATAAATTTTCTATCTACCTATTCACACGTTGATAATTTAAACATTTAACTCTATAAAATAGATAGAAAAATTATTATTATAACAATTGGTAAAAAAATCATCTTATAAAAATGGATAATGAAAGACATTTTCACTGTTGAATTAACTACATAGAGCATAATGGCCAGAGAGATGTTAAAAATAAGATAAAGTATTGAGATTATTGTTAATTAATTAATGAAGGTTTTATATTGTCCAAATATTAATCTATCGTCTATTTATAAAGTGTTGTATGGATATTACACGGGCTGACCCTAATAAGCTCAGACTAGTTCTAACAGATTAGATTAACGGATAAGTTTAAACAAATTTTTTAACGTTATGAATCTAAACATTTATTATATTGAACTTCGAACTAAATGAATTATTATAAGGTATGAGTACAATGAGGTATAACCCAAATCAAATATAATGGACCTTTTAGGGTTACAACTCTCATAGAAATTTATTCATTAAATTAGTTTGATCTAGAGAACAACATATTGGATCACTTTATTCATCTATAATGGAAATAAAGATATCCATCTTTTAATCATCTCAAGACATTCTCTGGGCTTGTACTCTGGAGCTGTATGACCAGCACCCTGCGCATATATATTTATACTTTCAAAAGATATTTTCTCTCATTGAATTTTATTCAAAATAAATAAATATCAAAGTTCATTTCTTTTACTTGCCTTGACTGTAGCAAAGGTGATAAAGGCTTGATTCCTCTTGTACACTTCTGTATATCTGCAAATGTATACAAACATAATTAAGATTGATTTTTTGTATAATGATATGTTCAAGAAAAGTTAATTTTTCGTCTCATCTTGCTTTTCCAAAAACTATAAAGGAAAAAGAAAATTCGTAAAGATACCGTTTTCAAGCAATTGAGTAGTAACAACAGTTATGAGAAAAAAAATGAAATTTTTCGTAATACATATTCATTGCATATATTTTGTAGATCAAATATTATAAAATTAAAACTAACCCTGCAACTTGACCATCAACCATCCATGGCCTCCACTCCTCATCAATGGTGAGATTGAGTTGCCGTATCCATTTTAAAGTGCCCAAATAAGGTATAACCATATCATGATCACCACTATAATTAAGACAAAAGTTATACATCAAAAATATTATTGATGAAATTAAGATAAACTTGTGAACAAAAAACAGGATATACAAATAAGTTTTGGAAATTATAAGAGATGAATATTTGGTAGCTAAGTAGCTAATTTGACTGACCTATAAACCAAGGCCTGAAACCCTTTCTCATTCAGAATTTGATGATGTCTAACAACACTATCCACATCTTCATCATAGTTTAAGGTCTTATTGCATCTTTTCCACCCACCTATTGTTCCCTGATTTTTTTGACGTCGATACACGTCAGCTAATTTTAAGCATCTCAACAAATTGACCAAAATTAATCTAAGTATGACTGGATTAACCAAAACAAGGAAATTTTTGACATTGTGAAATTATAACAAGACCAAAACTTGTGGATTGCATCATGTACCTGTCTGATATGGAGAGCTTCTTGGACAGATTCATCATTTGCCCACACATAAGAGGTCACATAATTATGGTTCTGCAAACAAGAAGGCTTTTGCCCTTAGAATCACAGATCCAACTTGCACATGACAGAATATGATGGGTAGAAAAGCACAAAACTTACGCGGCATCTTAGTTCATTGTTTCTGAGCATGAGGAGGTTGATCGGATCATCTCCGAAGAATGATTCACCCCATTGAGATTCACCATCGGGTCTTGGTGATAGGAATTGGCATTTCGGTTCAAGAATGTGATTTTCAAATATAGGATCCATGCACTGCACTTGGTTATAAGGAGATATGCAAGATTGGTCCTATGACTATTGGGTGTGGCAAAACCAGTTTGGTTTCTTTTAAAAGTAGCAACACTAGTCTATTTGTTTTACTTTTAAACGGAATGGGACTAGTCTTTCCACACTACAATAGTTACGGACCAATTTTGCATTTTCCCCGTTGGTTATACAGCAAAACCATCATGAGTATTCAAAACGATGCAGATGCTATAAATAAGGAAAGCAATGATAAAATTAACAAACTGCCAAATCTCACCTGTTTTATCGGCCGCAGAGCAGATAAGCATAATATGTTATTTGGATCCGGATTCGCATACTCTCCATTACAGCTGCTTTTTGCTACCTGTAATTTTTGAGCTATGGATTACATACGTGTAATTTGATACAAAACATTTAGCAGATAGAGAATAGAAAAGAAGAAGAACAAGATAAAACACATAACAAGATAAAACGTGTTTTTGAAATTGTACACACAAAAAAGGAATGAAACTACCTCATAATATTGATCTGATATGAGAGCCACTCTGTGAGCATAAGGAACCTTTGCATTACCATCAATATTTACATCTGTCAATGGATTCCCAACCATGTATCCCTGATCCAATTTCTCAAACTCATTATTTAGTTAGGTCACAACATTGTCTATACAACTACGAATCAAGATCAAAGGACCCATAGTTTACCAGGAGCAACAATCGCGGCTCAACTCCATCTTCATTTCCTGCATTTGGAGCACAAACTTCGACTTAAATCTTTATGAAAAGAAGACAAACAAAAGTATACTTATCGCACGTTTGTTATATTAGAAGCCACCTTCAGCTATTTCCAGAGCAACCATGGGCACAATTTTGCCTCCTTGAGAGTCACCAGCAATATAAAGTCGATGTTTGAGAAACGAGGGGTGAATCGACAGCCACTGCAATTATCAAGACGAGGTCCCCCCCCCCCTTTTAAGTAACAATGATAAAGATATTTTTCAGAAGCTCATATGTAAATATACCTTTCTGAGAAATACATAGGTATCGAATGCTGCTTTAGATTCAGACGAAGCGTAGCTTTCTGATGTATTCCCATACGAAAATCCAGTCCCAACAGGCGAATCTATGAAGATAATGCTTGCAACCTGGAAAACTAGACTGATATTGTGTGAAAAAGTGAATGCAGATGCTTAATTGAATTCAACAATCGTGATAAAATATAAAATAAAAATTAATAATCCCTAGCTGTTTTTTCACACCTTTGTCCATGAATATGGGTTTATGTAGAGAGAAGGTAAGCTTCCATCAAAATTATCAACATCAAAGCGCAATGGACCTACCAAATAACAGTAGCAATAATCAGCTAATCAAAATGTTCGTTGCAGAAAAATCTGAATCTCCACTCTGGTATAGCTTTCACAAACGAGCTCATACTAATACTGAATCGACATAAGACGTTGTTTGATAACCCTACTAATAACTTCATAAATGATTCAAATAAATAGGGGAAAAAACAAAAACGAACCGATTTCATAAACGAGGCCGGAAAAACCAGAGCAACCAGGACCGCCGGTGAGCCATAGCACCAGAGGATCCTTCAACGGGTCGTTTTCAGATTCGATGAAATAGTAAAACAACTGCACTTCTTCATTCTCTCCAACGCCAACATATCTGATTCCAATAACTACAAATTAATAAGATTGAACTTAAAATTTCTTCAATTAATTTTCTTTTGTGAGCATAGTAGAGAACCCGACCCGGTTTCGAGCTTGAAAGGCAAAGCTCCAGGATAACCCGGCAGGGTTTCGACGATGGATTGTGAAGTTGAATTGTTGATTTGGATAAGAAGAAGAAGAAGCAGGAACAAAAGCAGCCACAACTCCACCATGGTTTCTTTCTCACGTCGCTACCGAATGTTTTTTTATAGTATTTTAGTATTTTATATAAGCCACAATGTTTTTTTATATAAAGCTAATCTCGTCTGAAGGAATGAGACGTTTCAACTAAGACTTTCCCATTTTTTCAAATTATATTTGTCTATGTTTGATTATGAACTGAAGGAGTTTGAATGAGTTTAGTATATTAGAATACAAGTCATCCTAAAATACCATTTTTCAAATTATATTTGTGTATGTTTGGTTATGAACTGAAGGAGTTTGAATGAGTTTTACTATATTAGAATACGAGTAATCCTAAAATAAATTCTATATTTACCTTTGTTTTATCTATTTTTATTTTTCAAGCTCAGAGAATTAATTTTATCAAACATATGAACTATATTTATGCTTGTTTAATATTTATTGTCCAACTAATTTATTATGGGATAACAACGTATGATGCTGACTAAAAATTGAGGAGTTGATATTATTGAAGAAGGTCCTCACATAGTTTTCAATAAACAATTTATTTTAAATTGAAATTTTTAATTGTAATTGTTATTATAATGTGAGTTTGAAATAGTACACAAAATTGAGATAAAGATTCGAGTAAAATGAATATGAATTGACCATTTTCGTATGATTCATGTACTCCAAGTATTCATCAAACACCTCTTTTCATGTGGTATTGGAAAAAGTGGAATTACTAAAGTACAAAAAAAATAATCAAAATAATATTTTCTTTTTAAGAATAAATAATGTCATCCTCATCCTACTACAATTTCTAACCACTCCAACGATAACAATAATAAATAAAGACAATAAATATTTCTAACCACCTCAAGAAACATTTGATTTTCTCTAAATTGTCCTCATTTTCTACTTTAAATTAAATGATATATAGGAGTGACAATTGAAAATTTACTATAATAAATACACTAAAAAATAGGTAAATCAGTTTTATTATCAATTTTTTTAATTTGTATAAAATTCTAAAACAACATTTATTTTGACATGAATAGAGTCAAATATTTCTAGATTAAAATATTCCTTGGCAGAGGGTTTTTTTATTTTTTTTAAATCTGATTTAATTAATATATAAAAATTAATTTATATGTTTTTTTTTTCCAACCACCAAATATATTATGCTGTTATCTATTTTCCATTTTTCTCAATCATTTGGATTATAGCAAGTCTTTTGACTTATACAAAAAAAAAAAAAAAAAAAAAAAAGTTCTCGAAAATCGTCTTGTCATTATTACCATTTCTCTATACTAAATTTGAATTTGGAGTTCTATATTTACTATCTTACAATTATTAAACACTCCAATCATTCCACAAAATTGGTCTATAATTATTTTCACACAAATTACAAAATCATAGTTCATATAACTAGAATATTAAATTTTATCAAATTTCCATAGATATTTAATATCTCCTTAATTATTTATCTAAATAGTTATGTAGATTGCAAATTAATAACATAATATGCTAACAACTAGGAGTGGATATAGAAATGAAAAATTAAATATATAACTTCTAACCACCTTTGTGGAACGAGACTGTAAAGTTATATCCATGGTAGCATTATTTAAGTTCACACAATGAAGAAAAATAAAATATCCTACAAAATAAAGATATGCCCCACACTAAAATCCAATAATAATATTATAAATTGAGAAATGAAATTATAATGATTTACAAAATTTCCAATCGTTTCGTTTACATAATGAAACAAAGTGTTCCAACTTCCAACCATATTGAGATGAAGAGAACAGAATCGACTGCAATAATTTGAAATGAACATTTTCATAAATCAAGCAAAAGGATCAACCCGAAATTACTGACAATGAGTATAGTAGTTCTCATATATATATATATGTATGTGTGAAAGTAAGAAGAGAAGTAAAATAAAATAGTTGAGAAAAACATGATTGTGTCATAATTCTTCTCACCCAAAATAAATTACTGCATAATGATTGCAAAGTTACGGTTTTTTTTTTTTTTTTTTTGAGATGCAATGTTACCGTCTTAAAATAGGAATACTTGTAACTTCCAAATTTTAAAATAATAATAGTATAAAATAGGAACAAAATCATAAGTTAACTTCAGAATTAAATCATGACCTCAAACAAAAACAAGTCCATAAATATATTAACAAGTATAACTGTATAATTAACATATAATAATAATAATAATAAAAACAACAAAATTAAAATAAATTTATTTAGTAAAATTATAGTTAAACGATATGGGGAAAACCCAAACAGCAACTAATTGTATCGGGAAAAAACCGTATCGAGCAGTTTGTGATAAAATAAAAAATTCATTAACTTATAAACAAAAAAAAAAAAAAAGGAAAAAGAAAATTAATGGAGATGTTTCTTGCCAGGTTGATCGGCGGCCTTGAGAGTTTTGTCGATAATTTTTCTGGCTTTGCGACTGCGAATCTCGACCCTAACACTGGCGCTCTTATCCATCTTTATGTACGGCTTCTTCTTCGATTTCTTCAATGATCGAACCTTTGATTTTATCGATTCCACAAAATTCTCCAGCAGAATCGCCATTTTTTGAGCTCAGAATCAACCTCCAATGCTGGTTGGGGAAGACAAGAGAGAGAAAGTGAGTAGTGAAATTCTAACACAGTGAGAGAAAGAGAGAGAAGAAGAGTATTGGTAGCGGTATTTATGGTGCCGCACTGCTGCGCCATGCTTTCTGTTCACATTCAATGATCATTTATCTGATTATTTTATGAAAATACTACATATTTATTCTTTTTTTTTTTTTTTCTTTTTTAACCTTTTCGATTCAAATTTATGACTCATTTTTCTTACTAAGTGTGTACTTAATGTTCAATTTTTAAATTTGCCCTTATCTAATATTTATCATCATAAAATAACAACACTAAAGGAACTTGAAAACATTAAATAAAAAATTTAATTTATGAGAAAAATTTTACCTAACATCATTGGCACGTTTTATATGTTAACGTTTATGTGTAAATAACACATTTTCTATGATAATGTAATTTGAAAGATGAGTAGAACTACTAATTTACATTATAAGATTAATATATGTATTGATAGAATTTACATACAGCATCACCCCCCATATAAAAAAATACACGTATATGTGCGTGTTAAATGGAATTATATGAAATAAACTACACAATTCTCCTATTTGATATTATTCAGGAATTTAAAAAATGAATGAAGAATCAGGATTTTGTTATTAGCCAAATATACAAATTATATGTTGACTACCTTTGGAATGAACGCCCTAATCTTGGAAAATATTCCATGCTACCAAATCATAGTGTATAACTCTATACATAATAAATAAATAAAAAGTCAAATTTGACAGCTCACAGTATTCAAAAGCCGAAAGTCATTTTCTCAACCCCAAACGAAACCAAAGTAATTAAAGGCAAGCAAAATCAATCTTAGATTTGACCTCCTATTGTCAAGTCAGTGTATAGAAATTGGAGGGTATATATTTATTTATAAGAAAAATGGCAGATTTCACATTGGATGGTATCAAATTACAAGTGGAATGTATCTTACACTGGATATAAAATAAATCTGTAGCATATATTATTTATTTTGTACGAGTTTTGATCACACCAGTTGCTCACTAAATTTCATTCAAAAATAGGATCATAAACGAACCGAATTGAATAAACAAAACTGATTCATATTCATTCATTTATTTAAAAGGATTATTTATGTTACATTTAAATAATAATCAAGTTAACAAAGTACTTACACACATGTTCGTTAAACAAAAAATCGATCATGTTCATGTAAAAGATAAAAGTAAATATCCATTACTGCCCGCGTGAAAAATGAACAATAAGATAAATCTTTTTTTTTTTAAATGAGCTTGAGAGGATGGGAAGAAGAAGACAATAAAAACTAGAAAATTTACGCTTTATACAATAAATCTAATACATGACTTGCACTGATCAAACATTAAATGAACATGTTCATAAACATAAACTAAATTATGATTGTTAATATTAATAAACAAATGTTAATTGAGTTTGATGCTAACAGCCCTATTCAAAAGCTGGAAATTATGACTAACCTTATCAGCTACATCCATTTTGCAAAAGTCTTGATTGAGATATTTGAATATCTGCGCCATATCCCTTGCTCTAAAATTCTTCTGTTGAATAATATGGACAACTGACTGACAAGGGAGAGTTTAATATACATAAATGAATATTGAAATATTGTGAATCACAAGGAATCCAAGTCAACGAATATCATAAACCGTCATCTCTCTAACATGAACACGTGTTTCCACTGAACATAACAATAAAATATAATCTATATAATCAACCATCTATAATTATTTTATGTGGATATAAAACCTCTAATTTCCCTGCAAATAAAGTCAATTAGCTGATTTTAAAAATCAAGTTCTGAACCGCATCGTTCCAACATTTAATTATTTTATAGCAAGGACCACGCTTAAATCAAGCAAAACCACAAAAGCACACAAAATTGTGTACACCTAATGGTCATTCTGAAAGAACAACAAATTGTTCGTGTATTGAAGCTTGAATAATTTGGTCTCTCATTCTTCCAATAATTAAGTCAAGTGCAATTATCAAGCCTATGTATTTATACTCTGATGTTCATATGAATAGTACTTTCTTGAAGATAAATAGAATCATTACATATGGAATGGCTATTATTGTATAAAGCAAAATTCACAATGGCAAGAAGAGTAAGTGCAAGCATCAATACTAAACTAAAGAGAATTTGGAGTTCCAAATGACGCAATATAGCATTATGTCCAATATAAATGACATAAATGTCAAGAACATAAAGGCTTGCCTGAAGCTGAAGTGGCTTTAGATGTTGACAGTTTCCTGGGAGTCGGACCATAACATCAGAGTTGAAAGAAGAGCCATGGTTGCAGTTTCAACACGTAGGCGATGTGGGCCAAGACCAACACCAATTGCCCCAGCTTCCGTCATAGAGTTCAACTCTTTCTCGGTGAAATCTAAGTATAACAGGGCTTTTATCAGTTGCTTGTTACCAGAGTGGATAGAAAGGTAAATAATAAGATTAGTAGTCCAAGAATATTATATACAAGCAACAATCATTTACTTTCCTTCACCAGATGAAAGATCAATGGTGGGTGGAAATTATATCCCTTGTACTTGTATTCGTTGGTTCATCAGTATTTTTAACTTATTGCATGCTTGAACACAGATCTTTCCTTCTTTCTTTTTTGCGTGTGTATGGGGATGTATAAAAAGCGACAAAAGAAGTTTCTTTATAGTTAGCACGTAATAATAAATGTATCTGAAACATGGAGCAATAGAGTAAATCCAGAACCATGGAGATGGCTTGAAATATTTTAATAGGGCTAGCAGATACACCTCAGACTAAAGCTTTCAAAACGGCAAGGGGAATGCCAAATTTTGCATGGAACAAGACAATTACACAAGATAGAAAATAAAAATGCGTGCAAGGTCATGCAGGTAGCTTAAGACTCTATAAGTAGCACAATACGGATGTACAAATTGGAAATCTAACTAGATAAAAAGGGAAAGGATAAATCATAAAACTTAGCCTTATTTCATGAAGTGGAGAGGCTGTACATAGAGTGAAATGATTACTGACCTCCTTCTGGTCCAATTATAATGAGTCCAGTAGATTCCTTTTTTACCAAACTCAATGCATTAAAAACAGGACTAGCCTCCGCCACAGCAACAAAAGCTAATCTCGACTGAGCTACCTAAATAGAAAATAAAGAGAAAAGCATAACATGAAACAGAATAAACACCATTAAAGCTTAAATTTTGCATTAAGTAAAAAATCTATATATAATCAATTGGTTATTAAATTATGAAGTTGGAGAAGATACTTACAATAGGTAGGAGTTCATCCACTTGAATAGGACGCCTCAACGCCATTTCATGTAAACGTTGACCTATATAGGAAGTGGCACTTGGTGAGCAATAAGAAAAATCAAATAAAAATGATAATGATCTCAAAAGACAGGATTTGAAATGATAGCACTGCACTTAAATTAGCACATTATACATTGTTTTGCTGCAGCCAGAATAACACGCTGCAGTCTGTCAAACCGATTTTCTGATATTGTCCTAGAACGCTCAGTCAATAAAGGTGTCACACTGGATGCTCCGAGCTCCTATGACACATAAAGGAAATCAATAATATCCCTAGCAGAACAAATTAAGGATATTACCATCACAATGAGATGAAGAACATACAGCGCATTTCTCCACAAGCCAATCAGCCCGGCCTCCCTTTAAAGTGCCTTACAATAAAAAACGAGAATGAGTTGCAGAAGCTCAGGGAGCAGGAAACCATATCGAACATGGTAAAACTGGTAACTGGAAACTCACTAAAAGCAGCAAAAACATGCCACTGTGTGGATTGTAGAGATACTAATGTTGGGCTCTCCAGTGCTTCAAAATCTACCCCTGCAGAATCAATCTTATCTATTCGCCCTTCAACCAGACCACCCTTTCCATTAAATAGCTCTACCCTTGCAAAATAAATACACATAAATGATTAAAGGGATACTATACTGATACTACATGGAACATCCTAAGGCTGGAAAATCCCTAGGAAACTTAGTCACCTACACAAATCTTCACCAATTACACTCCTGCTTGTTCGTTGCTCCAAATCCAATTTCACAAGAAGAAAAAAAACATGCTTAAAATAAGGGCCATACTTAGACCAACAAAGGACAGCCTATCTTGGTAATCTCCACTTAATCCCATTCCTTAATGTGGATACATAGCAAACAAAAGATACAGAGATAGATGAACACAAATGATTTATCAAAATCCTATTTATTGCACAAAATCAAACACAAACCACCACTACATCAAATTGGGCAAATAATTTAACAAAGCCTTATCGAGGCTCTACCTATCGTCAATCCCCAGTCTTAGAACCTTGGTCATATGCCAGAATTCATCGCCTTTCACACGGACAACACCACCCTGTAACAACAATTTAATTCAAGCGTTCAAAATACAACTTCCTCACCAATGAACTATGCCTGCCAGTGTCTGTGTGCATATATCTACACAAAAGGACGCAAAAAAATAATAAATGTGCCTTTGAAGAAGGTAAGGTTTCAGAAAAGAAGCGAGGAAGTCCTCCGCGCGACTGGTTGGAATAGTTCGATGAAGAAGACGATGAGAATGCGCGCAGATTGAACGGCAACGTGGAGCGATTCAGTAGGCTGATTAGCCGAGGATTACAACCTAGGGTTTGCATTCGCGAGGCTCCGCCTTCCGCCGCCGCCTGGGTTTATGGCCGGCGGTTCTTAATTCTTTGTTAGAGGGTTTGCAGGATTTTTCTCCCATCGGACAAGTTTAAATAAATTCGCCAGGATGTTTAGCGACTTTTGAATCCGATGATGTGAACCACTAAAATCGCGTTTTGGTTGCAGTTTTAATGGTATTAAAATTAAAATTAAATTAAATTAAATTATTCTGGAGATTTGGAGAATGCGCAAAACATCAAACACAACAGTGTCAATGAATTTACAACTATTTACCCACATATCATTGAGACAAAACATCAAACACAACAGTGTCAATGAAATTACAACTATTTACCCACATTTCATTGAGACAAAACATCAAACACTATTCGTCACCTTCAAATCCACCGCCCATTTCACAAACTTTATCCCAAACCCCTTTCTCCACCGGCAAAACCGACAATCTCGGCTGCCTGAACAGCAGGAACTCCGCCCCTTTCAACTCTTTCTTCATCTCCGCCAACCCCACCGAAGCCTTCATCTCCCCCACCGCCTTCACGTCCACCGCACCGCCGCAGTCGTCGTCATCCTCGTACCACTCACGCACCACCTCGACGACGCCCACCACGCGGCGGAATTTTGTGCCGGAATGATAGAAGAAACACAAGTCTCCGACGGCCATAGACTTCATGTACTTCTGCGCTTGTTTGTTCTTGACGCCGTCCCATTTCGACATGCCGCCGTTGGCAGCTTGATCGTCCCATGACCACTCCCCGGCCTCTGTTTTCAGCAACCAGTAGTTTTTTTTCTTTTCCATCTTTCAAGATTTTATCTGCAATTCCTTTTTTTTATTAGTTTTTCTAGTAATTTTCTCTTGTGGTTTAGAGAGAGATTTAAGGGGAGGGAAATCGGTTGCCGCGGGAAATATAGCCAGCTAGTAATAGTTTTTGGCGCGAATAACTAATATTGCTAATCTTTATGGAAATATTATTTATGGGAGTATAATTTTAAGGTAGGACTAAAGACAATTTTCAAGGGTATTTTAATTTTTTTTTTTTTAAAGAGCGAACGGTAGTAGTTTAACAAAATCTAAGGATAAAATTGGTATTTTTTTTTTAGAAATAAATTGGAGTGTCCTTGGAACTTCATGGGTTGCCTTTAGTCTCACTCTAATTTTAATTTAACGAATGTTAATTTGTTGTATATGATCAGCCGGAATATATATATATATATATATATATTTTTTTTTTTTTCACACATAGGATTGAATTGAAATAGGAAACTTGGGAAATTTTTAAATATATTCTATTTTTTGTTTCTATTAGTCCACATGTGATGAGTCATTCCATGTAATACAATCATTCCATGCAATGCCAAGACTCAACAAAGTTCTATATATGATAGGTCTTTAAAATAATTGGTGGTATGTAGCCTAAACAATCGTGACATTTTGAAATATCCCAAGATGCAAATTAAATTAGATGTAATCACATGGATTCATGGTTGCTTCTTATTCTTCTGTGTGTAAATGTAATCAAGGTGAGCTTCAATCGTTTTCTTCATCATGCACTCATCGTCTCCAAGTCCAATGCAGTTATCCCGATCCATAGTTGTCTTGTTTACCTCATTATCCTAATTAGATTCCAACATTAATCGTTATCATCAATATATAAGAATGCTTTCATTTCTAATCACTTGTAGTAAATAAAAAGTTATTTTATAATCATAAAACTTTAGCCAATGTGGATATTTTAAACCTTTTTATATGTACCGGCTATATCAATTTACGTCAGAATTTAGGTCATGTCACTCTTTCACGTACAAACAAAACCAAGTCATTCAATTTGCATCTGTTAGTATCATCCAAAATTTGGATCTTATCATCATATATCGTATTAACAGAATCAGATGATTTGATTTGTATTAGTTCGTATTATCCAAACTCGGGTTGTACTGTTCTACCACATACCATCAAAATGAAGAAGATACAATAATTGACCAAAATTATTAAGAAGGAACAAAAGTTAAGAAGACAACAAATGAGAGATTTCTTATAGAATTTGGCTAAGTTTGTTCACAACAAAGATGGTTATACAAATAAAATCAGTAATAAATGCATTCCCATGTTTATGTGTGTAAACTCACCCCACGATGAGTGTCCATCGGAGTGATGTCGTGAAAAGTGGGCCCCATTCGAGCGATGACATTGGAGGAGGCTAGAAGTATAAGAGTTGTTATACAAAGCCATGACCTTCAATTCTAAGGTTCAACGTTGTGTGCACAGATCTATTGTAGGTGGTAAGGGAGGGGCAAAAATGTCATTTCAATGTCTTACAACTTCATCGGACGGCTAAGGTGAAATCAGCGAGCCTACAAAAATGCTGGGCCTTTATTTAAAGAAAAATAAAATAAAATATTTCTACCCAGAATACCCCTCCACATGACACTTGCTTCAATATTTAATGTTAACATTAGAAATGTACAATTCATATACAAAACACATGCATTACAACATAGTACTTACAGATCACCTCTGAAAAAAGGTCCACCAAAGAAGGAACTGGAGAAGGTCCCTCCTCCATTAGGGAATAGAGTGAGGAAACAGATGAGGAAGAGCACACAGCCCCAAGCATATCTGTCGTCTCCCAACGGGGTAATCTCGTCCTTTGCGGGGATCTCTTCCCCTCCTCGGAAGAAGGTCGCAAAGAGGCCCCACGCCAGGCACAGCACGCTTCCACTTAAGCCGCCAATGCCTAGCAAAAGTGAAGTTGCGAAGGATAATAGAGCAGCGGTGCTTCTTCCGAACATAGCTTGGGCGATACGTCCACCTTCGAGTCTCCCACATGGTAGTAAGTTCAAAGAAGTCACAACCATGCCTGTGCATGAAAACAGTACCAGGGTTTAATGCTTTTGAATACTAAGTTGGATGTGTGAATATTTGTATGTTGAGAAGCTGACCTAGAAGTCCAGCAAAAGCGAGTGGATCAACAGGGACTCCCACACCTTCGACTGCGTATGGCAGCACGTTTCCAAGATCGTCTGTGTATGGCCCAACGACGTATTGTATAAAGGAAAGAAGAGGGTTATTGTAAAAGAACTGAGGCCTTATGTACCTGCATCAAAAGGAATTATATTGAGTGGTGGTGTAAAGAGAAAGGCATACACACATAAAGGGAGAACAAGATTGCTTACAAAGCATTATCGCCCCCATTGAAACTGCCATCGGCTATAAATGCAGCAATAGTTAGAACCAATGATGTGAGATATGCACTGGCTGTACGTGCTACAGGGATATCGAACAGAGCCTTCTTATTGGGCAGCAATGACTCATAGTTATTCATAACACCAAGGCATCCGGTCCAATTGGATGGGACGAGAAAGGATGGACTAAGTTTAACACCATAACGTGCTGCAGCCACTCTTGTTGCAATCTAGAACGAAACAAAGGAAATTGAATTTTATGAGATTCGATTTATGTACTGTAGAAAGGGAAAATTAAGGAATATGTTATCTGACCCTAATATTCCAACGTCTCTATTATGCATGCAGACTAATTTCAGAATATTGTCATGTCCCAAAATGCAAGTAGCATCCATACTCCAACAACTGAAGAATTCTCTCAAGGAAAAGTAATTGCACTCATGCTAAGACTGTATTGTAATCCTTTCAAAAAAATGTTTTAATCTTTGATAAATCAAATATATTTTAGTCCACTCCAATCCTCAACCACAACAAGTTGCTTCATTCGGACAACAGATAGAGCAAAATAAACTCAAGCTACCTCATGACTACAGGAGTTACGAGGTGTTTAATAAAGGACATACCTCAGAAACTGCCAAAATGGTCAAGAATCCACCAAATAGAGGTGCAACATCGGTCAGATAGTCATCAATTGTAGCATCAGGTTTGATGAAAAAGCCACTTGTCAAAGCAATTGTCCCAAAAGTTGTAACGCATAATGCTACTGCACTAAGATAACCCCAAGGTGTACTTAGATTCGTTGATTCAAACTGGAGATCCATCTCATCCTTGGGTTGCACTACACATGCCTATGACACAGAGAGCCACGGAAATTGTAAACTTGGCACAAGAAGAGAATATCGGATACTTGTGAAGAAAGCAAAGAAGCAATTACTTTGAAAAATAAATTCCCAATTGAATACTAAGGCTTCTTCAAAAAACATCTAATCTTAAAGGCATGCTTTCGTAACACAATCAACAAGGAACAACACATATAAGGTATGCTCATCCAAATGCAAGAAAATTTTAACACGAAAACTTTAAAAAACAACACACCGTTCCATAAGCACTAAATATATCAGCAGAAGACTGTAAAAGCTAATCTTGAAATACCTGTTTTGTGATGTCATTACTTTTCTCCTCCATAAACCACACCACAACGTCCCTCCCTGCAGCTTCAGATAATTTCATCTCCAATTTAGGTATCACATCTTCTATTGGTCTCCTCAAGTTTCCAATAAAAATCCCACCATCTCCAAACCTCCTAACATCTGTTGCGAAAAATGTATCAAACCCGAAACAGCTCTTCAACTGCAGTTCACAATCCACCAAAACAGTAGAATATACATGATCAATAATTCCAACATAAACAAAATTTCGACTTTGTTCTACAAATTCAGAAAAAAACTGGCAAGAATAACAGAAATATATATTAATCAATGACTAAACCAAAAGTTTATTACTACCTTGTTAAGATCAAGAGCCTTAAAAGTCTCCTCCGCTTTCTCCAACCTCTCTTTCTCTCTCGAAAGATTATCACGAATCAAACTGTTGAAGAAACCAATCAAGGGATTATCGCTTCTTTCTCGATCAAGCTGCTTGAGCTTCCTATCAGCCCTTTTCTTCTCAAGCTTAATAGCAGCTTCAATAGAAGGATTCCCCATAAAATTCTTGAACTCCTCATCAGTTTTCCAGTCCAGTTCTTGCCGTTTTTCTTTCTCCTCCTCAGACTCATCATCAACCTTCGCCTCATCCTTATGCTTAGAACCACCCAACTCATTTCCAATATGTAAATCTCCCTTGTCATCCACCTCATCTTTTGCCTCCTCAACCGCCACAGACGAAGAGGGTTCATCTGATTTCTCAGCTTTCACACAAAAATCCAATCTTTTGCACGAAAATTTAATCTTTTTTCTGAAACAGCGTCTGGAAAATGAAGAGTACGAAGAAAATGATAATAGACCAGGTGGCTTTTTCTCAACAGCCCTTGAATAAGTAGAAGAAGAAGGGCGGCTTGGAAGTGGAGCAGAAGTATAGAGAACAGTCGCCATTGGAATGCAAACAGAAGTAGTATGATTCTGAATTGAAGAATTAACATACAGCGCCATAGCGGCATTTTATCGAACATGATGCGTCCAGAAAGTTGGAGTAGTTTCTGGAGTGAATATGTGTATCGGAGATTGAAGTAGTGACAAAGTGGATTACAAAGCTGAATAAATGCCACAGAAAACAAAAAATTAAAAAACTGGATATAACTTTTTGGTGGAGTTTGATTTGATAGAGACCTGATTACCGGATTTAGATTTCAGAAAGTGAAACGGGGTAGAATGGTAATTTAATGGATTATGAGCCATTTAGTAAGCCCATAAAAGCCATTCCACCAAGTTCGTACAATTTATAATTATAGGCCTCCTAGATTGAGTAATGGGCCAATGGCGAGCTAGTATTGGGCCGTACCCATTTATGACTAGGGCCTCAAACTATAAAACTCTCATCTCCCCCTACCCCTACCTATACGACGGTTACCACCCCAAATTCTGAAGATGAAGCTCAGAGTGAGATCATCCCAATCAAAAGAAACCCTAAAAATCGAAGTCTCAAATTCATGCACTCTCTCCCAACTCAGGCGAATTCTATCTGAAACCCTTCCCAATTCACCGTATCCGGCGTCAATTCGCCTATCTCTTAATCGGAAGGACGAGCTCCAATCCGACGGCGAAGACAGCCTCCAATTCCACGGTATCTCCTCCGGCGAGCTTATCTTTTTCTCCGTCGAACATACACCGCCATTCATGAGTTCAAATCGCCAAAGTACAGATTTTCCGGTAACCGACTCTTCTCCAACAACAGTCTCTGATAATTCTGACTGTTCTACGAGTTTGGATTCCCAAACTACCCTTCTCGATGTCCAGAATCACGATGTTGTCATGTCGGATTCTCAGAAAGGGGAAATCCTATATACAGGTTCACAGATGGAGGAAACCGTGAATTCCATGGAAATCGATGATGAAGATGGTGAAAATAGTTATAATAGAGATGTATTGTTAGAGCAGGTCGATAAGTCGTTTTCAGTGCCTGGTTTTTTGAGGAAAGTGTTCGCGGAGGAGCTGGGCGACGATTGTGGCCGCGATCATGAGATGGTGGTTATTGCGGTTCACGCGGTTATGTTGGAGTCAGGATTTGTGGGTTTTGATGAGAAGGCGAAGTCTGTTGTTAATGGTTTTCGATTTCGTAATGAGTGGCCATCGGGTCTCTTCACGTTGTCTTTGTCTTACACTCTGCCGGAGAGTCCCTCCGATGGAGGAGCTGTTAAGACTGTTGTTTTGAAGTTTCAGACTTTGGGAATATTCATGAATGTCTATGGGATATTAGGCAGTGGATCAGGGAAGAGAAGCACGCACTCAGTGCGATTGAACGAGGAACAGTTAGTTCCTTTTCTGAATGTTGTGTGGGCAAATTGTGGTACAACGGAGATTGTTGGTGGAAAAGGTGGAGTAGCTTTGGGGACCTCTCCAGAGAAAGAGGTGTTCAAATTTTGGAGGACTGTGAAGGATAACATGGCGCTGCCATTGCTGATCGATTTCTGTGAGGAGGCTGGTTACGAGCTCCCCCCTTGCTTCATGCGGCTACCAACAGAACTCAAGTTGAAAATCTTGGAGTTCCTTCCTGGTGTTGATGTAGCTAGTGTTTGTTGTGTGTGTTCGGAGCTGCGATATATAGGCTCAAGTGATGACATATGGAAGCTAAAGGTTAGTGAGGAGTTTAGCAACGAGAAAAACGAGGCAGAAATGAGTTGGAAGAAGGTGTTTTCTATGGCGTGGAGCAGGCGGATTGGTAGGAAGCTTGCAAGCAGGGTTAGAGCTTCGCCTTTTTGGCCTCCACCTTATTGGCCTCAACCTAGGAGAAGAAGGTATCCCAATACTTTCATGGTTCCACGGGTGCCAAGAATTACGAGGGATGATTATGATGTAGCATCTCCGTATGGAGATGATTTGCAAACTGGGCTCCATGGTTCGTTAAATCAAGCCATGAGGATCTTTTCACCACAGTGTAATCTAGGGGTTCGTGGTGGCAGGTTTATTTAAGTGTGGTTTTGGTGCTATAACTTAATATGTTCTTATATGCTTTATTAATCAGCTGCAAGTGTCTTTGTTGCTTTTGTTCATTACCTTCAATATAGTAATAAAACAAGTTTTGGTTACTTATATGCTTTGTTCCCTTAAATTAATGGCTTTGTGGTATCTGATTCAATGATGATAAGCAATTTGCAATTGAGATGGTATTGAGCTTGGCATTTGGTTTACTCTGTTGAATAATGGGCATATCCTGATTATGAAGGTAAATATGATATTCCCTGCATCATAGTAAAATGAAAATGGAGGTTTGCTTTGACATCATGAGGATTTACCTGCGGAATCTTCTTTGTTGTTGAATTCTCCAGATTAACCCAAATTTGGTTGGAGCTTGTCATGTCTTTGCAGTTGCAATGTAAAAGATAATTGTTATGGATTTTGTAGTTGCAATGTGGAAAATGATCATTTGGACTAACAATGTTAGGTGGGGTCTTTCTTTTTTTTTTCTTTTTTTTTTTTTGAGGAATGTAAATTGTAGTTATTTGATTAATTTTAAAGCAAATTTTACTTGAAATTATTAAGTTTTAAAATGATTCTCAATTGTTTGGTAGTAAGATAAATCAATAATTTTAAAAATTGATATAAGAATATTTCCATAACAGTAATTAATTATTCCATAAAGTATACCACTTTTTCTTTTCCTATAGAAATATTTTAAATATATAAATGAAGGGTGGTGAATAAATTATTTATAGAAATAAAATTACAATCACTTTGCATCTTATTTTAAATGTTTCGAGCAAGAAATTATAATTCTTTATTGAATCACATTAGACTTTCAAATTGTGTACAGAAAAAGTGTTTTAATAATAATAATAAAGTCATATAAATATGTGATCCAAATTCAAGATTCTATGCTCGAAATTCTTTGGATATAGAAAAAAGGTTTTATTACAAGATATATAGAAAAAAGGAAGTTTTATTACAGTAATGAAAATAGTAGCGGCTCCCTACAAGATTACCAAAATAGCCTCCGTGTCTCTATGCTGTAAAACGGTACAACTGCGGAGAAGCAAAGCTCCGCCTCCTGCCGCCGGTGTTATGGCGGCGACCGCCGTCGCACTCCGACTTCACCCTCTCTCCTCTGATCGTCGAACACTGCGTCATTATTCCTTTATCAGTTCTCATGCTCCCATCACCACCATCACATACAACCATCTTCTCTGTCTTGAGGTCAGAGTTTGTTTTCAACTGATTAGAATCGATTCGAACATAATTTTCAGGAAATTTGTTGAATAATCAGCCTGTGATGTGATTTGTACAGAAAGTTAGAAATTCGACTCAGGAAGCTCGCGCATGGGGTGTGAATCCTCGAAGTGGTATGGTAATGGGGGATTACGGCGATGATATCGATGAAGATGATGATGACGATGATGATGAAGATGAAGATGAAGATCGGAGCTTGGATCTTTTGATTCGATTTGTGGAGAATGTGTTCAGAAAGGTTTCCAGAAAAGCTCGCAGGGCCGTTAAATCAGTATTACCTGTTCCCATCTCAACCAGATTGGTAATAATATTAATTTGATTTTTGGATTATTTTTACTTATTTCCATGAAAATTGGCCTCTTTTCTGCTATGATTTTAGTTTCTAAATCACTGTGGATACTAATTAGAGGGCAGCCTAGCTCAATGTTAAGCTTGGATGAACTATGGGTGGTGTAAATTCTTTGATTGTTGTATAATGCTGAAAGAAAATGAATTGTATTTCAACATGAATATTTGGAATTCTGGAATTGCAAAGATAGTCTGCTAATTTATCAGTTTCTATGCATTAGGTAGTACTTATTGATCTTATGGAGCTCTGTGGCTTCAATTAATTATCAGAAATAAAAAGCAACCTGCTTCTGTTCTTAATTTGAATAGTTTCGATTTAGGATTATGAAAAGCAACCAAGACTTATGATTGTTACTGAACAGGGATGGATTGCTGCTATTGGTGTTCTTGCATATAATCTTCTTTTTTTTTTTCAAATTTGATGCAACTGTGTGCAAAGGCCTTTGCTTGTTCATTGCCAAGATAACTCTATTGTTGCAGAGAAGAAAGATGACTGAAAACCATCTCTGATAGTGGAATGGCTGCATTCGGAATTTATGATTTGGATTTGTCTAAGGGTCATCTATGTGGATTTCACATTTACTTTGCTTGAAGATATTCATGATCGCAACAGTGTGAATGATTCAACTTAACATTTCAATTGCTAGTCGACAACTTGTGCTATTGTTGTGTTGGTCTTCTTTTCATCCGGTGGCTTTTCTGCCGGTTTTGTTCTAACTATGAGGAATGATACTATTGGTGAATCATGCCTTGTCTTAAAAATGATGTAGTATGCTAGTCTACGTAAAGTGTTAATTGAATTCAAGACTAAAATTTGCATTCTCTCTTTCTTATGTAGGTGGGATTTGCGGTGAATGGAACCATAATTTTGACATTTCTGTGGGTTCTAAAAGCTTTTCTTCAGGTAATGCTTTTCCTTCTCATGAATCCTGCTTTCTACAGAACTAGTATACATATGATGAATAGAAAATTTTAAAGTATGCTTGTGATTTCAGGTAATATGCACCCTGGGAAGTGTGGTGTTTGCTAGTATTTTGGTTATTCGTGGGATATGGAGTGGGATTTCCTACTTCCAAGAAACCCGTAGTTACAGGGCAGATGACGACGAGCCTCAATCATGGAGTCGCTCCCAACCTGCTACTTGAATATCTCTTGCGCTCACAAATCTCGTATTATAATATAGCAAGGGACTCAAGTAAAGATCACTGACGATGTTCCTTTAGGTAAACAAGTTTTGTTGTAGTTGTAGACCACATATCATTTTGGATACTAAACATTAAAACTTATATTTGTATTGAAGAGTATTTTTCCAAAATATTCGTTCAACTTTTTTCCAGTGAGAATTAGTTTATAATGTTGGGGACTATATCTTTATCCTCAAATCTTGCAACGCGAATTGCTCTAGTCCAAAAAATGTGGGTGGACAGCAAAAACTATTAAGGTTCTTGTCTTTTTTTTTTTTTACCCTTTTTAGAATAAAAACATGCAATTAGATATTGTATGTTCGAAACTTATGGTTACTTTTATATATATTAGCTGAAGATGGCTCAAGTCGGGCAAATCGATTCTGTTTTTCAAAATTATAAAAAGAAAATTGTATCTGTTTCAGTATTTACGAAAAAAAAAAAAAGATCCCCAAAGAATTATACTGTATTTCATGATTAAAATATATTATAATACAAAGTAAATAAAATTAAAAATATATGTTGAACAACTGTGGTCTGTGTATTGGGTATTAGACATGGTGGGCACTAAAACAAAACCATTTAAAATGATAAAATCGAACGGATCTAAATTCAGACCTGCTCTAGTCATTCCTATATAAAAAGTTGAGCTAAGTTATATTTGCCTGAAAATATAACAATTCTAAATTTCAGACAAAATTTGTTCAGAAAAGCAAAAGCTACTGGACCAAGAATTCAGTAAATCAAATTTTAGTTGCACAAAGGAATAACACATTCCACTGACATGGAGATTTACAGATAATGTAGAAGGGAAAAGAAATCCACAACTTTTGATCAAGTGGAAATGCTGCTATACATGAAGCTCTTAGTGCTTCAATTTAGAGGCGGAGGAGCGGTTTTATAAATCCGCTCTTCTTCAAGTAGTTTGTATGGGTCCACATACTGGGGTGGAGTGACTCGAGTTTCACTTCCGTCATGTATAAATTCTGATCCGAAGTACTGCAGAAGAGAAGCAGTGGTGAGAGTTTATTGTGTTGGAAGGGAAAATATAATAGACATTGTTGCACGAGTTACATAATGTTAACGATGGGGGAACAAAAACAACTTCCTCTAAAAAGTTAATTGTTGTCATCATTGTTAATTGCATACTGATATAATTGATATAAGCTTCGCAGGATGATAACAGTGCCGACAGCCATAGTTTGAAGCAGATGCAACTATCTGACATTAAATAAAGCCATTTATGAATGAATAGACTTTCCACTAAAAAGTTTTTGCACTATTTGTAATGATCTATCTCGTCAAATTATCTTGCTAGTGTCATGGCAATTGGCATACTTGCAATTGCACATAATCCAAGAAATACAATTTCGAAAATTCGATAATGACATACATCAAAGAAGGTAATGAAGTATAAAAGGCAAAGGGATGACATTTATAATCAACAGAAATAACATGTAAGATAAAGCAATGAAGATTACCAGATACACAGCAGAGAAAGATGCAACAGTTGCAAGAATCAACGGCCAAAACCCCAGAAAAAATGTTCCTCCCAGGGTAAGCAAAAGCTTGGCACGTGGGATCAAACCCTGAATTACAGGGATAAAAAAAGTCAAACAAATACCCAGGAATAAAAAAAATAGACAAAAGAAAAGTTGTGGCAAAAGTAAGGTCAAAATCCTGTATGAGATGGCAATATACTATTCAATCATTTTCATGCCAGACTCTTCTCATTTATATCTTGAATTGTGTACAATGTAAATGAGTGTACAGAGAGACTAATTTGTCAATTCCATGCTTCTCCCCTTTCCTCTTCTATTTTCCTTTCACCAACCATTTTCTCATTGTCCTCTTCTAAGATTTTCATTCTCCTTTTCTAACTACATATTTACAAATGTTTTTCTCCCCTCTTTCCCCATTCACAATCTCTGTGTTAAAGGAAAACATAAAGCTGTAATTTAATGTAATTTAAGGCGTGAACTTAGAAAATTAGGTTTCCTCACTCTGAGGCACCAGAGTGCTCCTGCGAATGAGAATTATGCGACATAGGTCAGGTAACACAATCCGTTTCAACTGGAATATTAGACTCGAGTGCATAGCAAGCTAATTAAGTAAATAGAAACTGTGAAATCCTCCCACCTCAAGGCCTTCACTGTTAAGTGCCATAGACTTTTCCCTTTGATTAAATAGATTTGTTTCAGCACCAGTTGTGACGCCATTTCTTCTTGAATAACTCCAACCCCCATCTTCTTCCCTGAACTTTATCTCCTCGTCTATATCAGAGCTTCTATTTTTTTCCTCAAGCAAAGAAGTAGGTGTCATCCCTCTTCTTCTTAGTTCCTTCATAAATAAAGACTCGGGAGGTTCTTCGCCTGACATCATACGGGCACAAAGTTTATGCACATTCAACAGTCACAACCAAAGGAATTTGATAACTTTAACACACAAATGCACAGGGGGTGCAATTCCCATTTGCAAAGCCTCTGTACTAGAAGTTTACTCTGGCAATTGTGTGGAGCATGGAATCATATAAAATATAAATATAAGTGGGTGTGTGTGTGTGTGTGTGTGTGTGAGAGAGAGAGAGAGAGAGAAGCAGACCAAATTCTGTAAGAAAATCTTCAGTTCTCTTGTTTAATTTCCCACTTCATTGATTGCAATTGCATAAAGAGTCAGAAGCATTTATATTCGGAACTGTACGATTAGTACTTATATTGTTCTGGTTAAATATGGTTATTGAAGACTAAAATTCAAGAATTAAAAAGCAAATTCTATATAATACAGATTCCTTTCAATGAATCCTTTTTGGTTTAATATGGCATCCTGTGGATTTATTTCCAAAAATTTATAGTTTGACCATAGACCATAGGCAGGAACCATATTCACACCACAAGGTCAGTATCCATGGACAGAATTATGATAAAATAAACCATCCGTGAAAAAGCTACTTTCTTCAGTCATTTAGTTGCAGCATGGTGAAGCTTAACTTCCATAAGAAGAAAAACAGAGAATTTCAGATATACCTTATCAATTTACCTAGATAGATTAGTCCCACACCATCTTACTCAACGAAATTCTGTTATTTCAATGGCCTTATCCTACCCACATCACTGTTTTCTTTTTCCTTTGCCACTCAACTCCTTTTCAAGTCGTTCATTTTATTTTTTCACATATCATTTTAGTTCATCAGTCATTCATCCCCGATATAAAACAATGCAAACAAGCACTAGCTTGGTCTGTTTCAAATAAGCACTAGCTTATAGAAATCATTGCTTCCATATTTGTATGAATATATTTTAGATATAGTCCTACAGGCATCGTCAAAACTTGGTCTGTTTCACCTAATGACTAATGATTCTGTCCACCTCTAAGTCTCAGATTTTTGATTAATCTAAACGCAACAAAAGTCCCTTTTTAGTATTGGCCTAGTGCTCATTCCTATAACATACTCAATTCAGTGCATGATTTCAATAATTTACAACCTCATCCAATAAGACAATCATGACAGTGAACAATCCTTACTTATATTCCCAATGAAAGCAACAATTGAAAACGCAAATATAAAACTACCTACACTCAGTTCACGATCAAAATATTACAACAAATTTCAACGCATCAACAATTGCAGGTAGGAAATTCTATTAAACCAAGTTCATCAACAATTCACCGTAATTTATGCATGCTCATATACGGTTTCATACAGTAAAAATCGGCGTTATTGCGTAAACACACTTCAGCAAAAGCAAAATTATCACAATTAACGTATCTACTTACCATTGCTTTGCTTATTACCACCGTTTTCTACTTTACAATAAACCCTAAAACCTCCATAACCATTAACAATTCCTGATTTCCGAAGCCTAATAATCCGTTTCATCGAAGAATTCGAACTCAATTCCGCGCAGAAACACCCGAATTTTGACTGCGAATTCGACGGCGTTGATTTTAGCAGCTGAAGACACGCCATTACGGCTACCAAAGAACCGAAATCTGAATATCACAAATGAAACTCTTAAGAAAATATTATGTGATTATCAGTGATACTAGAAATTTCGTTAGAGAGAGAAAGCGTGCACGAGTTGGGGAGTCGCCCCTGGCGCATTTTAGAAATGGCGGGCTGTCTTGATCTATTTTGCGCGATATTTTGTTTTGTAGCCGCCTTTTTTGTGGCCACGAGACAAGGTTGCTCTGAGCCATCCGATGAAATGACGTGGTCGTACGGATCACAATCATTTAGAAAATGTAATTAAATTTTTAATTCTAAGTTTTTTTTTATTTAATTCTAAGTTAGGGTCAGTGTTTAAATCATAATATATGGCTGGAAATATGAAATATCTCAACATTAGTTTGCCATAAATATCACTTGATAAATCGATGGAAATTTTGCATCGGATTTTAGGAATTATTGTAATAAATATTAATATACAATTTAAAATCTCCACAGAATAATATATTTATATCGAACATTAACATAATGAAACTCAAGCCTATTATCATACATAAACTTATTGAGCAAACTTGTATTTCTATAAACCATATTGAAGTGACTTTAATTATAAAATTTCATATCACTACTGCAATGATATTAACAAATACCTATATTATTATTCCTAAATAACAAAAAGGCTGCTACAAATTAATATTTGGCGTAGCACCCAATAAAGATTCAAAGTATTTGAGTGTTGCTGACTAAATCTAGTCCTCTTGTCTTTATATTTGTTTTTGTGTGGTCCCATTATAATGCAGGGTATATTTCTAACAAACCAAAATCAAAATAAAATCATTTGACATGGAAACAACAACCCATCGAAAGGAGCTGAATATTTTTTTTTCTTCTTTGTATTTTATTTTTAATTTTCTATAAAATTATTTAATGATCTTATAAATACAGTATTGATATTATTATTATTACATATATACACACAATAGAATATTCACCAGAGTCAAAAAAATTCTTCTGATTTAAAATACTGAGTTTTCCAATTTCACATAATTAAAATAAACATTTCCATGCTTCTCAACGAATAAAAAAAAAACTTCATTCGTTTCAAATATTTAATTTACAAATAAATAACATAATAAAAACAACATATAAATTATAATGCATGGGGAAATCAATATTTGGGGTAAATTGTACTTCATTCAACAAAATGGGGAACAATCTTCCCTAAAGTTGAGAACTGAACTTGAAATTAGAGCAGAAAAACAAGAGCATCTAAATAGCATTCGATCACTCGATAGTTTTGACCTGAATCGACTGAAACACTGTCTGTGTTGTCGTCGTTGGAATGATATCTGAGACGATCAACACCGTATCTCCCTTCTTAATCAGCCCTTTGGTCTTTATAAGATCGATAGATTTGCTGATATTAGCATCCATATCATCTGAAAGGTCAACGAGAAGTGGAGTGACTCCCCACTGCAGATTAAGAGCCATCCTCGTGCTACTGTCATTTGTGAAGGCAAATATGGGAGGATTTGGACGATTGCGTGAGATTAGTGATGCCATCTGGCCGTGTCTCGTGTATACAAATATCGCGTCCAGGCCTAGGTTGTTAGCTGCAGTTGTACGAAATAACTTGTCATGTATATGTAAGTAAAAACGGGCATATAGAAAAACTGTCTTGAGCTTCTGCGCGTGTATTTTGAAGAAAGGATATGATATCATAGTCGTTTTATATGCATTGATGAGTATATTCCAAACAAAGAAATATTCTATCTGGTTTCTTAATGGGCTAATTGCCGATAAAATCACAATTTTTTCCTGAATTGCATTTTAACAAAATCTTTCAATATTTGCAAAAATAGCATAGGTCAATTTTCCTTTTTTGGCTAAAATTGAAATTTAAAAAAATATTGTGATTTAATCGTCAATTAACCGTAGGACATTGAAGTTGATCAAGAACAACAGAAAACGTACCCATTCCTGCAGCAGAATCGCAGATTTGCTCAGCAATTTGGTCGGGCAAAGATGCTCCTAGCTTTTGTTGGAAGAGACTGTTTTGCCTATTTTCTTCACGACTCCATAGCTCCATTCTAGTGCTGGTCATCCGCAGCACGGAAAGAGCTTTCTGTCCGAATGGTCCAATTGCCGACTCTCCAGAGAGCATCAATGCATCAGCATATTGGCGCACAGCCTCAGAAACATCAGCAACCTATAGCAACAAACAATATGAAATTGTTTTATTTGTTTTTGACCTTTAGGAACACATTTGGAAACATCTTGCTTTTCTAGTTTGGCAACAATGTTTCAAAATTCTGTGAGAAAAAGAAATTAGCTACCTCGGCTCTTGTAGGGGTAGGATATTCAATCATTGACTCAAGAAGCTGAGAAGCTACCACTACTGGTTTGTTTAGCTGCCTGCATACGTAAGTAATTTCTTCTTGTACTGTTGGAATTTGTTCTAGTGGGATTTCGACCCCAAGGTCTCCTCTTGCTATCATGATTCCATCAGAAGCCTCAACGATTTCATTCAATTGATGAAGAGCCTCCAAAGACTCTATCTTTGCCATGACTTTTATTGACCTGAGGAAATGAAGCAAATAGCATTATGTCTAGTTAAGCATTGTGCTTAGCTTCTGGCAATGACTATTTGCATCCTATCAATGCAAACTCGTAATGTTCACAACAACAATCAATAACCATAGCTATGCTAGAAGGGTGATTTTATACAGAAACAATTATAAGAATACAATTTACAAACAATAAAGAATCAAGTATAGGAGGCTCATTCAATCGTTGATCCAATTTGTGACAAGAGGTACAAACAATAGCCAAAAATGACGGATTACTTACTTGGAGGATCTGGTTGAAATGTAGTTTTTCAGATGTGTGACAGAACCAGCATCATTTACAAACGACATGGCAATAAAATCAACACCTTCTGAAATGCCAAAATTAATGTCGGACCAATCCTGTAGATTGTAACACATGATCAAACATATGGAACAGACGTATGTCAGCCTAAGATACTTCTATAGAACAACACCATGTTCTCCAGAGTGATGTTTGCAAATACAGCATGTACACATGGCATCGCAATGTGGGCCTTAACTGCTTAAAAAAGATTATCTCGTGGAATTTAAAACAACCTACAATCATACCATTAGAAATAAGTGGATTTTGCTTTACCTTAGAAGATAGAGTTGGAAGTTCATAATTTTTCTCCACAAGCTTTCCATCCCTCCAAAAGCTCAATTTAGCTCGGGGCAAGAGTAAGCCAGGGTCCGTGCATTTGCAACGCAAATCATACCCAACCTTTTCCACCACTTCGAAGGTCGCCATTCCTCCATCAAAAACTATTTCATCACCCACATTAATACCTAAATAATGCACACACCAGTTAGAAGCCAAAACACAAATTAAGTTACTTGTAAAAATTACTAAATTCACTTCGATCAATGAACACACCTTCAGAAAAATCTTGGTAGTTTGCAAGAATTGTAAACGGGCGTGAGCCCTCAAACTTTTCATTCGTAAACAACCATATTGAGCCATCCTAACAATCCAATAAAGACCAAACACCATGAGGAAAAATTAATAATCAAGAATAGCTTAGGTTTATGATGAGTATAAAACAAACCTCTGCTTTGACAGAGGAAGGAGCACCATGGTCAACCACATGAATCTGGCTACCCTCAGTATCAATCATCACAGACACACAATACCCCTTCTCTTCATTCAACTTCTTAATCTTCCTAATCACATCCCCATGCCACTCCCTAGAGTTGTGACACATATTAAGCCTAGCCACATTCATCCCTCCCAATGCCAACTTCTCCAAATCGTCCAACGAGCAGCACGCCGGCCCTATCGTGCACACGAGCTTCGTCTTCCTCAACCCCAAGAACCCCTTCTCCCTCAGTTCCACCTCCGAAACGACATCGAATCCCACAACCCCTTCCAAACCCTTCGAAATCCCTGCACTCTCCACTCCCACTTGCATCACTGCTTTAACCCCATTGATTCTAGACTCAACACCTCCCAACTTCCTAGGATTAACACAAACTCCACGGCCTGAAACTGGGACACCAAGTACCCCCTTCTTCAAATCAACACCCCCCTCTTTCTTGATCACCGTACCAAACTTGAGCGCTAAATCTCCCACAACAGCCATGATTTCTCACAATTGTGATCAGGAACTAAGAAAAAAATTGACTAATAAAGGACCCAAAATTTGTCAAAATTTAGGCAAAGGGTGTTTGGAAAATCCGTCAAGATTTTCTATATTGTTCACCAAGATTTTCGTAGTTTACAAGAAAAATTAAGGCTGTGTGCTCGTTGCGCCGACGCACACGTATATATATGTATATATTATCACAGTATATTCCTTGGCAACATTGGAGAAAATTATGTTGGAAAACCCTAATTTGTAAAGGGTTTAATTAATTTGAAAGTAGGGACCGCTGAAAAGGGCGGTATAGACTGTATATAGAACACAATGCACAATTGTGCCGGTCGAATTTAACGGTCAACTGCCCGATCGACGGCTAACGTGAGCCGTGGCGTCGCTGTCATTGTCTATAGATGGTGAAGCATTCACATTTTCCTTCTTCATTGTTTGGTCCCATGAAATCATGTGAAATGTGAATTGGTCCAAACACCAAAGCGTGTTTGGATTTTAGGAAGGAAATATTGAGATTTTTACTAGTGTATTTTATGCAGATTATATTTTACCAACAGCATCCTAGCAGAACGTGCGCAGATTGTATATTATTTTAATATAAAATCTGCATTTGATCTTATTATAATATTAGTGTTATTTTTTAAGGGGAATATTTTACAATATTTTATTATTTGTCATACCGTTGCAGGGTCAGACCTAGTGATGTTAAACGAGTTGATTCTAATGATTTTGGCTAGTCCTAACGGGTTCGGGCCTTTAATATTGAAACATAACCCTAACTCTAGCGAGTTTTAGCTTATTATGGGGCTATTAGTAAAAAAAAATTATATTTATATTTTAAATATGAAGTTTTGATTTGTAATATACATAATCAAAATTCATATATAAAAATTAAATGATCCGTATATAATTTATAATTTCATTGCAATGACATAAGTGCAGATATTTGATCGTTTAAGTTCCAAATTTTAAATTATCATCCAATACAATTTTTTGACTTTAACACATTATTTACAATAACATCATTAAAATTTGATTGTCATTGAGAGTTTACACTTGTTGCACTTCATAAATGAAACCATTAAAAAAATGATTCTAAATTGCAATAAATATGAGCAAACTTGTTATGTGTGCATATTTATTGGTTAAGTGTTTGATATTATATGGTATATAGATGTTATACTATTATTTAATCTATTTCACATAGTTAATTCTTACAAAAAAATAATTTGAAGAAATATTTCTTAGGATAATACACATAAAGTTGAACGTTTTATTTTATATATTTAAGACAAAAAAAATGATTTAATCTAAAAGAAATTAAAAAGTATGGGTTACTGAGCCAACCGGTTAATCATCAAACTAGCACTAGTAGATTTGAGGCTATAAATACCAGTGTTCTAAAATTCGGCCTAGGCGCTAGGCGGCCCCTAGCCGTACTGATTTTTGCCTGTTCGGTCACCTTAGGCGCTAGGCGGCCCTATTCGGCCCTAGGCGGTCCAGGCGCCAAATACTTTAATTTTTTTTAAATTTTTTTTTCTTTACATTTTTTACTTTTTTTTCACTTTTTAGCAAAATGATGATATTATTAATGTATTATAGTCTTCTATCAAATTATTATTAATTAATTAGATATAGATAAAAATTTCACAAATTGAAAAATACAAATAAAAATAATTTTATAAATGAGATATGATGTTTTTACTTGTCCTCTTATATAAAACCAAAACAATATAATATAAGAGTTTCAAAAATATTTTGTAAGGATAAAAAATTAAGAAAAATAGGTAAAATAATAAAAAATTTATTTAATTTAGATATGCCGCCTAGGCCCCGCCTAGACATCCTAGGCGCCAGGCGCCAGTCAAACGCCCGACTAGCGCCTAGCGTATTTTAGAACACTGATAAATACAGACTTTGGATTAAACAAGTATATTTAAACAGGTTAAAAATATTTGACCATGATCCTGTTTTTTTCGATTTTAAACGAGTTGGCCTGTCATGTCATGGTCCGTTTAACATCCCGGCCCTAATGTGTGTGTATATATATAAAAAAAAAAATTGTCCTTGAGTGGGTAAATTCACAGGACTTGTAAAACATTATTGGGTCCGGCTATCCACACCCCCTAACCTTCTAAACACACCCCATTTTTTACATATTTGAATTAAAAAAATAAAAAATAAAAATTCCAAAATTACCCTTGAATTTAAAAAATTTGAAAAACAAACCCTACTCATTCCCCTTCCCTCCCGTCTGCAGTCCCTTCCCCCTTTTTTTCTTTAATTTTTCCAAAGTATAATGACAATAATATAGCAATATTATGATAATCATTTGATAAATCAACTAAATACGTAAAAATCGTGTGAAAATCAAGAATAAATTGTGTAAAAATAGAACAAAAAAAAATCAAACTTGAGTATTGTTCAATCCTGGTTAGTCGAACACAGAGAGATGTGTTCGGCCACCAAGAATCGAACACACAGATCAAACCCAAGTGTTGTCGTTCGACCCTGGTGGGTCGAACACACAGAGGTGTGCTCGGCCACTCGACGTCGAACATGATATAGTGTGTTCGATGCCTAGTGGCTGAACACACATTTGTGTGTTCAACTAACCAGGATCAAATGGACCCTCAAGTTTGATTTTTTTTTCATTTTTAAATGATTTATATATATTTTATTAATCCTTAAACTGAGTTTTCATCATATTTTCATGTTATTGTTCAATTATTCCGGATAGAAAGTTAGTGAAATGGAAAAAAAAAAAAAAAAAAGGAAAAAAATCGAGAGAGAGAAGAGGACGGTGGGAGGGAAGTTGGTTTTTTTTTTTTTATTCAAGGGTAATTTTGGAATTTAAATAATTTTTTATTTTTTTAATTCAAATATTTAAATAATGGGGTGTGTTTAGAAGATTAGGGGTGGATAGCCCGGCCCAACATTATTAGCAGCTTTGTAAAACATGATGTATGATTGGTTAAAAAAAAACAAAACATGATGTATGATGGTTGGTAGTCCAATGGAGCAGGCCATACTTTTAAAAGGCCCAAGTTCTTCCCCTAACGATAGTGTTCTCTATTTATCACCTGTATAGTGTTCTTTCACTTATACATGTTATTATTTTTTATTTTTTATCAAAATTGCCTTTTCATTTATTTATACTTTTTTAATATAACTCATGATGTGATAATTTAAGTTTTAAATTTTAATTTATATTTATAATTTCACTGTATAATGTCTTTTTTCTATATTCATCTATGCATGTTTATATTTTTTATTTTTTTTATTAATAATTCATGGTTTCTAAATTTAATTAAGTTTTTAACTTAATTTAATTTATATTTTTAGTATTAGTATATAATGTCTCTAAGTATAAGTCTTATATCAGAAAATAAAAGGAAAATACATATCAGACTTGCTTTTTTTATTTAAGATAATTTTATTATCTTAAATATTGTAAATGCATCAAATATTTATGTTTTACATTGAATTTATACAATTAATATTTGGGGCCTATTTTAAAAATTCGACTCAAGCCATGACAGTGATAAGTCCGCCTTGTGTCTTAGTATTTATGATATTAATAATGTTTTTTTATTATATTTAAATAACACATCGTATTATTAACATTTTAATCACGTATAATTAAAATATTTTTAATTAATTAATTGAGATATGAAAATTTTTATAATATTTAATAACACTTGAAACATAAAGAAGTAAAAAAATTTGGGTGCATGTGGTAGAAGACAAAAACTTATATACACATTGTGTATGGGTCTGTGATCCATGCACCACTTCCGACCCGACTTGTCACGCGACCGTATACGCCCGCACGCGCCTCTAGGTCGCGGATAAAATCCGCCAAAACATGCTTCCAGGTGCCTGATCTTTATGTTATGTTAAACATATCTTTTAGTAGTGTTGGACATACATTTTAGTTATGCTAGACATGTCTTTTATGTTATGTTAACTATACTTTTTAGTTGTGTTAGACATACCTTTTAGCTATGTTAGTCGTACCTTTAGTGTAATGTTAGGTATACATTTTAGTAGTGTTGGACATACCTTTTAGTTATGTTAGATATACATTTTGTAATATTAGCTTTAACATTTTTTTTAGACAGACATATTAATACCTTCCATACCTTTTAGTTATATTAGACATATTTTTAGTTAGTCATACCTTTTAATTATGTTAGTTGTACCTTTATATATATTAATATTACATAAATGTATGTTTATGTTGATATAAATGTATAAATAATCTCATATAAATGTATAAGTAATATCATATAAATGTAAATATCTACAATTTGTGTCAAATTAGGGTTTAGGGTTAAAATATGAAATTTGGAAATAAAGGTATCACTAATATAACATAAATGTATGATTAACACAACATAAAGGTCAGGGAAAAGAAAAAAAAAACACGAATCTGGGTCGGATTCAGCCCGACCCAACCAGAGTAGATGGATCTAAGATCCATGCATTTGTTGCATATAGAGAGGGTTGAGAAAATATAGCTCAAACTTATAGTGCAGTGATAAAACAGAAAAACACCTAATTAGGAAGAAGTAGCATAATTAAAAAAGAGGAAGAAGTAGCATATAACATTCTTTAATTTGTTTTATCGTACTTTCAAAAACTAAATGATATCTTATATAAGTATATTATAATATATTTACACATCCTTATATATGGATTGCGTATATAATATTATGTCAGTTGTGGTGAGCTGATTTATCTCATAAATAAAGAGTGATACATATGTTTAATAAATTATTATTGGAAAAGTTCGTTTTAATTAGTGTTTCGAATTCATCATGATGATTGATGAGTACAAATATGTCAACTTAGTTTGCCTTATGATAGTGAAGATAAACAGAAAATAAATAAATAAATAATAAACTCCACATGGAATTATTTAAATAAGTAAACATATATTCTTATTTATAGAATTTTTGAGAATTAATGTTGCGGAAGTTTTCCAACTGTCTATTTCTATTTCATGTGAATGCATTAAATCCACAATAATCAAGCCAGTCATCCAATTATAATTAATGGGATTTAAAAAAATGTTGGGAAGAATTTTTTTTTTTTAATTGTTTTTTTCGATTTTTTTTTTTAACCTATTCACTTTCTTGAATTATATAATTGAATTTTTTTTTTATTAGTTTCATTGACCATAATAATAAGTTAAGATGGATCGTTGTTGTTTACTTTAACATCCAAACTCTATATCACAAACAAATAAATTTATAAAATAATTATAGAAATTCATTTGTAAGTAAAAGTTATATTAATTCACAAGTAGCAAAGGAAAAAAAAACGTTTACATAGTATTTTAAAACAATTATTTCATTTAGAAAGTGATTCAAATTCCAAATAAACATCTTATAAATTAAAAAAAACCAATACAGAATTTTGGATACCAAGCAAATAAATATGTTATAACAGTTTAACCAAATAAAATATTGAAAGTATTTAAAACTATGGAACTGAAATAAAAGAATGAATAGATAAATGACTACAAATAATTAAGAAAACAAAGTTAAAAAGATTAAAGAATTATTTTCCCCAAAAGTTTATAATAATTGATTTAGAACCAAAATTCAAAACCCCCCACCCCCCAAAAGCCAAGGGACAAAAATGTCCGGACAATAAGCTTTTAATAGAGAACCTTCCTCTTCTCCTTCTATATCATCACTATATATACATGCATTTCGCCCATGTATCTATCTATATGTATATCTTCCCTCACGCACACTTCGCCTCTGCGCATTTGATCCTATCTTTTTGATTATTTAGATTTAGATTAAAGAATCTGGCTGAAAAAATGGAGGATAGAAATATGAAAAAATTAAGAATATTTTGATTTTTACCGATGATTTTGGTGTAGCGAAAAAGGCCAACAACAACAGAGGCCAGCAAAATTTCCATTGATTTGAATTTTGATTCGAGGTTTTTTTTAGGTTTCTTCTGTAAGTGGAGAAGCCTAAGTGGGCATGAAATTGCACGGGCCGATTTCATGTTCATGCGTTGATGACGAAAAGGAAGAAGAAGAAGCACAGGCGTCCGAAATTTCGCCGGCGGTGGCGAGGATTGTAGTGGGTTATGCTCTCACTTCGAAGAAGAAGAAAAGCTTCTTGAAGCTGACGCTTATTCGCTTGGCTCGGTACTCATTCCTTTTGTTTTTTCAATAGTTATTTTTTTGTCTTTATGCCTATTGATGCGCTTCTGTTTGTACACATGCTGTGGTCCATTGATCTATTATCCTGCGTTTCTTTGTGGGATTTTCTCGAATCCATGAATGATTTTGTATTATGCTATGTTTTGCGTTCACCTGCATATAATCTGTGGGGTTGTTGGTGCCTTCAGTTGCTGTTCCTTTATAAACATGTTGACGATATGTGTGCATTAACTCATTTAAACACACACATACACACACATATATCTATTTATTTAATTACCTTAAATCTTGATTTGATGCATGCAGAAGTTCCTTTGTCAGTAGCTATCCTCTCTTCTCATTGTTTTTATTCTTGAAATGGAGAATGACTAGGATCATTATTTTGGTTTGTCTTCCCAGTCAGGACTGGATTATTTTGGTTGAGGATATAGAACAGTAAGATATACAATTATGAGGTTAATATAATTGAGCATGCACTGTGTGAGGGCCTCTCTGCATAGTTGCTTGCAACTGTTCGTATGGTTTATCCAATTTCTTCAGTGGATTCACAAGCAATCTTGGACCTTATGATAAAATGCTTCTTTAGTAGGAATATTCCATAATATGTGCTCTTGAGGTTACAGTCAACTTATTTAATGAATTTAATGTTATGTATTCAAAAAAATCAATTCTGTTGCTTTCGAACTGGAGTGGAAGATTTTGTATTGAATGCTTGTCCCTACTGTTTTTTCAAGAATTGGTTTTCCAATATCCCACTTGTTGTTTTACACAACTAAAACTAGATAAAAAATCACCAACTAAATTATTTGTGCTAATTTTTTGAAATTCCTATGTTGGTGTGAATGATGGTGATAGAGATGACATCGGCTATCCATAAAGCTTTAAGGAGTTTTGTATGGGACCACCTAAATGGGCCTATATGATGGAATTTTATTCTTTCCTATTCATGATCTGATTCAATGCTTAAACCTCAGAAAATTTTCCCATTCCTATTTAAACTCCAGTCCAATACTACCTGAGTTTTCCCCCCTCATAGTTCATAAATTTCCATTTAGTATATGAGTCTTGTTCAATATATATATATTTCCAATCCAATCAGTTGAAAATTGGAATATCTGATTTCAGTTTGTATGGGTGCTGATTATTCTTTCTATTTCAGTTCCTGTATATGTAGATATTTTTTTACGTTGGTGGAATTTGTTTACTATGTCTCTCGAAACCTAATAATGTTTCTTTGCCAACTTAAATTATTTAATTGAAAACTTAGTAGACATTTTGGTTTAACATAAGCTGTTTTTTTCTGGTTACTTAATGAATATCCTTTATAATCTAATGCAGATATAAGGGAATTGAATTTGTTCCAATTGATTCGAAGAGGCCTTTACCAGAGCAAGGCCCATTCAACATTATTTTACACAAGGTTTGAGTTAATACTGTCAAATGCATACGTTGTAGGTTCCTTGAAAATGCTACTGACAGCTGTAACAAGCGCTACTCGAATTTATAGTTGTTAGTTGTTCATTTAAAATATGCTACTCTATTCATTTTCACTTTTAGTGATAGATTTCCTACAAGAATCAAATCCTTTCAACTTTGTGATTGAGTGGAAAATGTGCCTCAACAGGATCCAGAGGCTGATGTGCAGAAATGGAAAGCAGAGTGAAATGAACGTAAATAATTAAAGGTTTTCTTGAATTGCTTTGTACATCTAGGCTATCCATGCTCTATGAGATTACCTAATAAAATCTAAAAGATTACTTGATCCAATAGGATATTATCGTACTTTCGTTCCTCAACCATATAATTCTGCTCACCCAACAATTTCTTAACTTCAGGCAATCCTTAGCCCCTCCTTTTTTTTTAAATTATTGTGACCAACCCTACCCGAGGAGTTTATTGATATGTTCCATCCTTAATTGCTTACTGCATTTTCCCTTGCTTGATGTCCCATTAGCTTGATCTTGAGGAACAAGAAGCTTCCAGGGGTTTGAAGCTCTTCATACCCATCAAATTTTTTTTTCTCTTTGCAGCCTCGGATTTGCTTGTAAATAAAAAATGTTTGTTCCGGTCCTTCTGGTATTTGACTTTAAACTAATAATTCTTGTTACCAGTGAGTTTTTAAGATGATTGATAAGTTTTTGACCTTAATAATTTAACAGCTGTAATTGTAAACTTTATAAACTGCAGTTGATGTAGTTTTTCACAATCTAGGAGCTAGCTCTTCACGACTTTCTTGTACTCATCAATTGTTTACTCTTAGTTGCATTTATTGCCTCTTGCCACTTGGCCACTCTGTGACTATGTATAAATCCGTTTTATGTATAATATATAATACAATCGACTTCACTTCATTATCCTAAACTCTTTTATTGATATTGCTCATTTTGTTTTCAGTTAGAGGGGAAGGACTGGTCCCAGATTATTGAGGTTTGTGCTCCCTACTTTCAAATACTTTATATATTTTGCAGTGTAAAATTACATTTTCGTGTGCTGATTTGGAATCTTTTCTATGAATCTATGTAAATGAATCTGAAAATTTAGTTGTTTCTTTTTGAGGTGGATATATTATTTCCTGCTATCACTCAAAATCTCCTAGGTGATTGTCTAGTCTAAAGGTCATAGATTGAAGTTGCAGAGCATCTGATGCTTAAAAACTCATTCCTGTCTGACATAATTGCAGAATCTTTGCTCTCCTTGTCATGATTCATGATGATCAGATAGTTGTGGTTGGTCCCAAGAATCAAACAAGTGAGGAGTTTACTTTCTTAATTCTAAATAACTTGTAGCAGGTGGTTCTAGTTGTAGTTGCAAATGGTCTGATCTACTTTTGATATAGCGTGTAGGACACTTTTTATAATTCTGATTGATTATTAATTAGGTTGATGTGAGTCTGCATTTGAATTTTTCAGTTTTATATTATTGCGTGAGCAACATGATTCTGTTGTAAATTATCCTGTGTGGCTTTCGATATGTAATGGGATTAAACAATTTCGATATGCAGACATGCTTCTCATATTTTTTTCCACGGTTTGTTCTTATGTCTAGCTTTGCGTTGGTGATAAAGTAATGACATAAGTACACCTTACTCTTTAATGCATACCCTTAAGGCTTTATGCCACACAACTGCTTTATTGTTTACTAGTATGGGAAAGCACTGCACTTATGGCTTCTTTAGTTGCTAGAATGACGATCCTGTCAAGGCTTATAATATGAAGATTTCTCTCAACTAGTTGATTGATGCAATAGCTCTGAGTTTCATGACTTAATGCGAGGATTAATTGGTCTTCTAAGTGCATACTCATGTAGTAAATTTTGGTTAGACATCAGCAGTTCTAAGTTACACAAGTGGGACAACTTCACTGGCTTGGTGTGTTAATTTGGTGTTACAGAGTTTTGTACCATTACTTTATAAATAGACCAGTGAAATGATGCTGGCAATTTGGAATGAAACATTTTTTCTCTGGAAATGATCATTTTTGTTATGCTGCAGCATCTTTCCTCAGGTTTCATTCTATTTATTTCACGATGTAGGATTATCAAAGACTACATCCAGAGGTAATAATCCTTGACCCTCCTGATGCCATTCAGCATGTACGAAACCGCCAATCAATGCTTGAGGTGGTTGCTGATCTGAAATTGCCAGACTCTTATGGTATTTTGTGCACCATAGTGCTCTGTGCATACATTTTGAATAAAATTGTCTCTTTTAGTTGTGTATCTGCCTCATTTTCTTGCACTATGTCTATGGCACTGTGCTATTTCCTTTTAGATGGGTCTTTTTTCTCACTTGTATATGATTACTATGCCTATTATACAATTTTCTTCTAGTTGACTTTCCAAATTTGTTTGATCTTCTACATGCTAACTTTCATGCTGTATTTTGGGTGTGAATGTTGTAGGCAAGGTTTGCATTCCAAGGCAGTTGGTGATTCCAAATGATCTGACTTCAATACCGGATGAAGTTTCTAAAGCAGGATTAACAGTGCCTCTAGGTAATGTAGTTTTCATTTTATTATGGATGAACAGTTTTAGACTCTTGTGCAAACCAATAAAGTGGGAAAGTAATCCACCCTCGCCCCCCCGCCCCCTAACCCCCCTTCAGGTCTTTTGGAGATGGATAGTGTCTTTAAAGTTTGTATAATTGTAGTGCCAAGGTGCTGCACTCCCTTCACAACAGGATTTCTTCAGAATGTTTTTGTAGCCATAATCTCTCATACAACTGTACTAATTATCTGAAATCCACAATAAACTACAACTCATGGTGCTGTGCTTTTCTATATGCAATTTTGAAGTTGATATATTCTTGTGTCAAGATAGTAACAACAATCCTGCTATTTTCCAAGTGGAACTACATTTTATTGAATGACTATTCTGGATATAATCATGGAAGTGTGAGAATGAGCTAATTAGAGAATGCAACATGCAATGATAAGGTGGACCGTGGAACATACATGTGGTTTTTCTTTATTCAGATTCCTCCACAGGCTAAACTTGTTGCTTTATTTTTTCTATAATACAGATTTCTTACTTGAACTTTGTCAAATTCTGCTGTTTCAGTTGTGAAACCACTGGTTGTGGATGGAAGTTCAAAGTCTCATGCACTATTCCTTGCATATGATCAATTTTCCCTATCTGAACTTGAAACTCCGATGGTTTTACAGGAGTTCATTAATCACAGTACGTTTTTTTCATAAGGTTATCGTCTTTTCTTGCAGCTGTTGCCTTCTCAGTTTATGAATTTTTTACTTGCTCTATGGTAGGTGGTGTTCTCTTTAAAGTTTTTATTATTGGTGGCTCTATAAAAGTCGTCAGGCGTTTTTCTCTGCCTGATGTAACTAAAAGCGACTTATCAGAAACTTCTGGGGTGTTCTGCTTCCCGAGAGTTTCTTGTGCTGCGGCTTCTGCGGATGGTATCGGTTTGGATCCTTCCATTGCTGGTGAGTTTGAGCTGTGTAGCAGACTAGCAGTGACGATTGATTATCACCTCCCTTTTTTTGAATGGAGCACTTTGTTTTTTGTTTCTTGAAATCATGTTAGGCAGGAGTGTGCTTCTTGTTCACCAAACAAATAGAATAATGAATGATGTAAATTATAAAAAACAATTATTTTACATTTCTTCCTTCGTATCTTTTGCGATAGCCTTTTTTCTTGGTCATATGAAAACAATAATTTCATATGATATATTCAAATAAATTACTGCAGAACTTCCTCCAAGGCCCTTGCTTGAGGCACTTGCAAAAGAGCTTCATCATCGACTGGTAAAATTTCTTTCGTCCCAACATTTTAGGATCTTGTAAGATTATTTATGTGTTCGTAATGTCTCTGTTTTGCAATTTTAGGGTCTCCAGCTGTTTAACATCGATATGATTCGCCCTAACGGGGCCAAAGATCTGTACTATGTCATCGACATCAATTACTTTCCCGGTTAGTCTCCATCGACGTGTCCCGTTTCTTGTTCACTTAGAATAATTCTTAATGCTGAAATTACTTCATTTGGTTGTCGCAGGGTATGGAAAAATGCCAGAATACGAGCATATATTCATCGATTTTCTTGTTAACCTCGTGCAAAGCAAGTGTAAACAGTGAGATGGTGCATAGTTGTTGAAAGAGTAGACATTGTACATTGTGTCCATTAGTGTAGGGTGGGACTTTTTACTTTCTTTTTAATTTATCAGGGGAAAAGAAATCTAGTTTCTATATTTTCTTTTCTTCTATTGGTCTTTTCTTCCCTCTGACAGTGAGACTTGGGTTTCATGCCCACCATATTTCACTAATCACTGATGTAGCTGTCATGGTAGGTCGGGCAATTTGGACATTTGCAGAATCACATGTGTTTTCAGCTTGATTTTTCAAATATCAACTAGCACAGCTTTTACTTTGATAGCTGTCATGGCAGGTTAAGATTGTGTTTGGATTGATGGGTTTGAACTATGAATTTCAAATCAACATTTTATGATGGAATTTGAAATTCATATATATACAGAGTAATACGCCTTGGATACAGACACATATATACATTTATTAATTTATTGGGAGATATCGGTTCAAATGAATATAGATGCTGACATTTAAAACATTAGTTTATTAAATTGTGAAATGTACTTGTTTCAGTTTTTAATAAAGTTTCGATAGTATTGTAAAAAGAAATTAGATTTAACCCTCTTCATGTACATGATTGGAAATGTCATAACAAATACTCTATATACAAACTCTAAACCGTTAGACCGGATGTGTGTAAAAAGAGTTGAATCTTCACATCAAGTGAGAGTGTTACTAGTGTAGAATTAATTAAGGAAATTGACGATAATAGTTTATAAGAAAAAATATTATTTTTTTTCACAAAATTTAGTAAGATACGACTGCCCAAAATCTTTCATTGGTGAGGAAAAAAGAACCATATGACTCAATTACTACATCAAAATCTCAAAGCAAATATGATTATTTTGATAAATACTTTGATGATCTTGATGGATCAAAAAATGACTTATCAGAGTATTAAATCATTATCATCACATTAACGTAACATGTGCTTTTAATTTAGGTTTCAACAATTACATTGTTGTCTTTTATTAAATTAATGTAACCTACATTCTAAAATTAGATATTCAAGTTCATACAATTTATACTATTAACATTGTTCCATTTCTTATGTGTATTTCATATTATATTAATTTTATTAGTTTTTAAGTATTGATTTTTTCTTTCTTTTTTTTTTTTTTTTTGGAAAAGTATTGATCATATTTAATCACTTCAAATATGCCAGATTAATTCAAAACAGTGTATCAGTGAAGCCAAGTTTCCAGTTAAAACCAAGTTTTCAAGAAAGTAATTTTATGCTAAAAAAAGTATTCAAATTGTTATTATTTGAAAAAAGGCCCAAATATAAGAGCTAAAGGTCCGCTTTACAATGAAAATCTAAACCTAGGGCATATCTATCGGCCTCGTTCACCCCCTTTCGCCGATCGATGGGTGGAAATACATGATCGACAAGTGTTTCCAGAATCTACTCAAAGAAGACAAACTTCAACCGCGTGAACCTATTCCGCCGTTATTGAAGGTTTTCTTTTTATCTAGATGTAGTTGGAGTCGGCTTGTTCTGGGTTACTCGAAGGAATGGAAAAATAGTTTATTAGTAGCTTGCAGCTTGATGTATTCAGAATGGCTTAATCTAGGTTTTAGTTGTCTAATTTGTGTTTTTACTACTTCTACACATCCCAATCTATGTTTGTGTACAAATGGGGATGCTTTAATGGTTTGATGGTTTTTGGAGGGTTTATTTGTTTTTTGATTGGAAAGATTAATTTTTAATCTAGGATGGAGCGGCCTCAGCACTAAGAAGAGACGTTGAGGAATAAGCTCGTGATAAGGTGAACCATATTCGCGTTTTATGGATCAGCTGTACGATCGTATTGCCAGTCTTTTGGAAAGCAATGAAGTTTCCGAGAATTTGGCTGCATTGAGGGCCATTGATGAACTTATAGATGTTGGGATTGGAGAGAATGCTGTCAAGGTTGCAAAGATTGCAAATTACATGCGAACTGTATTTGAGGCAAAACGTGAACCCGAAACCTTGGTTTTTGCCAGTAAAGTTCTGGGCCACTTTGCCAGAGCTGGAGGAGCAATGACAGCCGATGAAGTGGAAAGACTGGTATGTTGAATATTAGCTGCTACTGGTGGTATGATTGCTTTTCATTTCGCGACTTCTTACCTCTGCCTCTCTCAGGTGAAAATTGCATTGGATTGGCTTCGTGGTGATAGAGTTGAATATCGCCGCTTTGCTGCTGTTTTAATTTTGAAAGTACGTTCCCACTTTCTGCTTTTATTTATTATTAATTGACCAAATTACCGAAGTGTTGAAGCTTACAGCTGATACAATGTATGCTTGCTTTGGTAAGTTTAAATACTGTTAGCGCAACGATTTGTTGTAATTGCCTCTCTAGTCTGATCAACAAAAGAAAGAAAAGAGAGAGAATCAAAAAGGTGTACAATTATTAGTCTGGCATTGCTCAAGTGATTTTTAGAAAAGTGAATTGATGAGAATGAATTTGTAGTAGGCATCCCCCTTGCACCATTAAGGAAATCAACATAAGATACTCATTCTTAATTGCCAACAATAATCTGATTTTGTGGAATAAGTGGAGATTCTAGTATATATAGGCAACATATGTTTCTGCTTTGGAGAAAATTATCTTCTTAGTAGAAATCATCATCATCAAAGCCCACATGGGGTTGGCTACATGGATTTTTGTTCTTCAAGTTTGGTCCTCATTGACTGAGTACTAGAACGAAAATTCCAATAATATGTATTTCGCAATTAAGGGCTCAAACAAAATTTTCTGTTTCAAAAAATTACTCAACTTCCTCAAACCTTTCAAGATACCTTTTTATAATATTTATCCCCCCCCCCCCCATTTGGGGATAAGGAAATGTTATTTGATTTGAGGATTCTTTTGGACAGTACTCCTTTTTCAAGTGAGCATAGTTTTGAGCTGAGAAAAATTCTCTTAAATCTGCATTCCTAATTTAATTTCTTTGCATCTATTATCTGCATTAGAAAAATACCAATGAGAGTAAAACAATACATGTTTCTAAACAAAGATATAGGTATTCTTCCAGTTCAGTCCTCAGAGAGCTTTGCTTGTTGAAGTTGGTGGGTCCCTTTATGCCTCGTGTAATGTGTGAACACTTCTTAATAACTGTAATAGGAAATGGCTGAGAATGCTTCAACAGTTTTCAACGTGCATGTTTCTGAGTTTGTGGATGCTATATGGGTTGCTTTGAGGGATCCAAAACTTGATGTTCGAGAGCGTGCTGTAGAGGCATTGCGAGCTTGTCTTCGTGTTATTGAGAAGCGTGAGACTCGATGGCGTGTCCAGTGGTGAGTGTGCTTTTCTCCTTAAAAGTTTTTTTGGTTCTCCTAGCTATGGTAGCATGGGGAGAAATTATTCCTGCTCATTATTCAGCTTCTCCAAGTTTTGGATTATATATGATTAATCTTATATGGAAGTATCGGTTCATTATAGGATAATAACTTCTGTGGCATTTTTTGGGTCTCTGGTTTATATTTTGTCTAAGATGCTGACCTAGTTCTTGGATTTCCAGTAGGCTCATTGTCTCCCCATTAATTAATTTATTTCTGAAATTATTAGTCTTAGTATGTGGCCATGGAACTGTATATTCTTTTTTTTTTTTTTACCCCAGTAGCTGTCTTCTATTTTGTGGGACTTTAGATAGAAGTGCAGCCTGAGACAGTTTAGGAAGAAGTAAGGCATTGAAAAAATTCAAAGCAAGAAACCCTGAAAGTTACAAAGTAATAAGTGACAACTCTGGTATGTATACTGGAGCTTTGGTACTCTTTCTGTTCACTGGAATTCAAATATCCTCTGGCTAATTATTGTATTCCATACATATGCTGTGATTTTTTTTTTTGATTGTTTTAAATAACTTAGACTGGTCTAGTTGTTCTTGAAGCTTTTACCAAGAAAAGATACAATGGTGGGATTAACTATTCAGAAAACTTGGTTTCTGATATTTTTGTGCATGAACTGTTTTAGCTACTTTTATATTGGACACTTGTTTTCTGAATGATGTTTATGGCACAGGTATTATCGTATGTTTGAGGCTACACAAGATGGATTGGGAAGAAATGCTCCTATACATAGCATACATGGTTCTCTGCTTGCAGTTGGGGAACTGCTGAGGTTGGTGTAGATGATGTTTTTCTTGTCTACAGAAATTGGGTGTTGTATCAGGTGTCATTAATACACTGTAAATGAAATTATGGGTGGGATGATCTGCTGCATGAAAATTTCTTGGAGTTATGCTTTATAATTTGTCTTGATTGTAATGTGAGAGATAACTTGTTTGTTTGTACTGCCCTTTTTTATTCAAATAAACTCTTGTTTCTTATAAAAAAAAGTCCCTATGTTTTCACAGTTTGGATTTTCTTCTAGCTGACATTTTACATTTTTGAAATTTCTATTTTTAATTTATTTTTAAATTTGGCTGTGCATTGTTTTCCATTTTTGCTGGCCTCTTGCTGAACTTTTCTTGCTTACTGTCTTTGCTGTGTTCTTCGAATGAGCCTGGCCTTCAGTGCTGTTGCGTTCCCTTTTCACCTTCCCTGATCCCTCTTTTCTCGACATGATCTTAAGTTCATTGGAATTGATGTCCCTTGATTTGATCCTTTGATTTTATTCGCTATTGACTAATGATACAGTCCTGAATATTGATACATATTATTTATTTTATTTTTTTGATTCCAAGCGCTGGTGGCTCTGGCCTTTTGTAGTGATTGATGCTACCTATTTCCATTTAATATCTCTATTAAATATTTTCTGCAGATGACATTGAGTTTCGATTTTCCTTATTGAAATGACATGAATAGTCAAAACCACTTGATGTAGCTTTTGAATATTTGAACATATATTCCTGATGACAGCTGGTTTATTTTTTTTGAAAAATACTTGGTACTGGGACTAAGGTGAAATATCAGAACTTGCTTCTTTTGTAGGGGTGCTGGGTTTGGAACTAAACAGGTTTTTTTTGGTTATGTTGATGCTATTTGACAGGAATACAGGTGAGTTCATGATGTCTAGATATAGAGAAGTTGCTGAGATTGTTCTTCGATATTTAGAGCATCGGGACCGGCTTGTTCGTCTCAGCATAACTTCTTTGCTCCCCAGAATTGCCCATTTCCTACGTGACCGTTTCGTTACTAACTATCTCACGGTTAGCGGTTTTCTCCTGCAACATCAATAATTTAATGTCTAGTAAATTTAATTTGTTTATGTTGTTGTGATAGTTCCGATGAGAAATCTTCTTTTACAGATTTGCATGAAGCATATACTTCATGTTCTTAAAATACCAGCAGAAGCTGCCAGTGGGTTCATTGCTCTTGGGGAAATGGCGGGTGCATTGGATGGTGAACTCATCGATTATTTGCCGACAATAACATCTCACTTGCGTGATGCGGTATGAGCCAGATCATTAAATATCTTTGATATTCTGTTGGCACTGCAGTTTTTTGTTTCTGGGTATTTATCTAGCATAAAAGCTCTTTAAGGTGGTTTTGCTTTGTTATAGATTGCTCCTCGTAGAGGGCGACCCTGTATGGAGGCTTTGGCTTGTGTTGGAAATATTGCAAAAGCCATGGGGCCTTCTATGGAGCCTCATGTACGTAGTCTCTTGGATGCAATGTTTTCCGTTGGATTATCCTCCACTCTAGTGGAAGCCCTTGAACACATTACTGCCAGGTCTTCTGAAAGACATCTTGTGCAATGCTTGTTCCTTTCTTTCTTAATGAATCAGAGTTTTTGACATGTATTTTTTTTTTTTTTTTTTTGGTGTTGCAGTATTCCATCTTTGCTTCCAACCATTCAAGTACGTTTGCTTGAGTGCATTTCAGGCGTTCTTTCCCGACACCAACAAGTTCAGTCAAGGCCTTCTGCTTCTTTAAATCGGACTAGTAGTGTAGCGGCCGCTGTGCAAGTATCAGAGATCAGTGGCTCTGCTCTTGTTCGACTAGCCTTACAAACTCTTGCCCGATTCAATTTTAAGGTTTCTTCTTTTTTAATTGTCATCCTTCTTGCTTTTTCTTATTTTGAATGTTTTCTCATTTAACCTGCTTTAACTTGCCTGAATAAATTTCTCGACTGCGTCGTATTTTAACTCTTTGTTCTGTCTCCTGTGTTGCTCTTTTCTCTCTCATAATGGAGATGCTATTGGTTCAGGGTCATGATCTTCTTGAATTCGCAAGAGAATCCGTTGTGGTGTATTTAGAAGATGATGATGGAGGTACACGGAAAGATGCTGCTTTGTGTTGCTGCAAATTAATGGCGAATTCTTTATCTGGTATCTCTTCTGCCCAGTTTAGTTCTAGTAGGACAAGCCGTGCTGGTGGAAAGCGACGCCGCCTTGTTGAGGAGGTTTTATTCTGTCCAAACGGACCTTAATCCTGTAGTTTCAACTTCTTGCCGACACAGTAGTGATTCAATAATCTTTTTGCCTTTCTGGTTTTTGTTTATGTGCCATATTCACACTCCCATGTGAGGGATGTTATATGGTCACTAATTTGATTCTGCAATGTTGACCAATAGTTACATGTTAATGAAAACTAATTCTCTGTTTTTTTATTTTTTATTTTTTAAACCTGCTTTAGCATGGTTTAAAGTGAGTTACCTGTTTAATTAAATTTGATTGTTGTAATTGTAATCCTGTGAACCTTTTTTTTTTTTAAAAAGGCAGTGGAATTTAAGTGAGTGGGGTTCCTTAATTGCCAAATGCATTTATGACCATGATACTACAGACTTTTTTTACAGGGTTATTAACAAAAAAAAAATCTTTTTTAAATGATAAAACAGTTCTATGTTTAAATTATCTCCTTCTCTTCTGTTTTCTACGGTCAGTTAATGTACAAGTGATTTTATCTGTTTGTTTTTGTTATATTGTCACCATCTTTGAATTTTAAGTGATAGCTTAATTAATTATTTTACCAAATTGCATTATGCATAATTGTTGAACTCTGAAAATCTAATGCTGTACAAATTGGATATGGTTAGACGTTGTGCTGCACAGGGGTATGATACACTAAAGGGTTTTTGGTTTTCTGCATTTCAGGTGGTAATATGTACTTAAAGATTCTAGACTTTGAAAATGAGACCATTCCCAACAATTATTCTTACATTATTTAGTATTTCAACTTTTAAGGAATAACATCCAGCTGAACAAGATTAATATTGTTAGTGGAACAACGACAATTTTCTCCACTACTTGTTGTCCCTGGACAGGCATTTGATGTTCTCTTGGCCCTTTCTTTAATTTCCTGATATCATGGTAATGTTAATCTCATGCAGATTGTGGAAAAACTTCTCATTGCTGCTGTTGCTGATGCTGATGTTACTGTTCGGCGATCTATATTTTCTTCTTTACATGAGAGTGGAGATTTTGATGATTTTCTGTCACAGGCTGATTGTTTGACTGCTGTGTTTGCTGCTTTAAATGATGAGGTATTTTCTAGTTATTTAAGTCTGGTGGATAACTTGTTTCCTGAAATTTCTTATAAAATTTGCATCTTGGTGGTGGTGGGGTTTGTTATCCTCCATAACGGATAGATTTCTGATATTATTCTTGATAGTTGGTCAATAATCATGACCTGCATTGCAAAATTTGTCCCACTCACTAATGCTTGACCTGTTGGTTGTATTAACTTGGGTAGCTACCATGCAATGTCTATGGAACTGTACAAAGCCTTCGAACATATCTGTTTTGGGCTGTCTCTAGGATGAGTTATACAACGCACATCAGATGAGGCATGTGCCCCATGGGCATCTGTTGTTTTATATTTCCAAGTGTATTCATAGAAACCCAAGTTAAGTAACTACCTATGAATTTCTGAAGTACCCTGATAAACATATTGTATAGCAACTTCTAAGTAATGTTTCTGGAAGAGCGCTAACATTTTAGCATTATAAGTAGTCAAATTAAGTCAATTAGTATCACATTTGTGAATTATTTTTCAAAAAGTTAGTTACTTGTTTTCTTTTTATGACATTGTCCCCCATGTTGCCGCACTTTAAAATGTCCTATAGAATTTTCAACATCCATGCAATGCAAAACCCCTTGATTTTCTTTAAGGAGGAGGAAGACTGAACCCCAGTTATCCTGTTTAAAACTTATATCTTTGTCTGTAGAAGTGAGTTCTTTTGTTCGAAACTATCAAACAAGGATCTCTTTGTGGTATACCATAGTTAAATGGTTAACTTGCTTTTCCCTTGTTAGGATTTTGAAGTTCGTGAATTTGCGATTTCAGTGGCTGGAAGACTCTCAGAAAAAAATCCTGCATATGTTCTTCCTGCCCTCCGCCGCCATCTTATTCAGTTATTAACATATCTGAAGCAAAGGTATTGTTAAGAAATTTAATTGCTTGATCTTCTTGTCAATTTTACTTTCTGATTAAGCCAACTTCATGTTATTTTGCACTGTCTTCATTTCTTCATCATCATCTTCGTTTCTGAAAATATTATTGTGTTTCATTGATATTGCTACTTCTGTTTGCAGTGCTGATAGCAAATGCAGAGAAGAAAGTGCAAAATTGTTGGGGTGCTTAATTCGCAATTGTGAGAGATTAATACTCCCATATATTGCTCCGATACACAAGGTTTTGTATCTATTTTGTTAACCTATGGTTTGATCATGGATTTGCTTTTGCTTTTGTAATTTACTTTTTTTTTTTTTTTTTAAAATTTTCAGGCCCTTATTGCAAAATTAAACGAGGGAACAGGGGTTAATGCTAATAATGGCATCATAAGTGGAGTTCTGGTAACTGTTGGGGATCTTGCTAGAGTGGTGGGTATTTCTTTGAACTTTGTTTGTTAAATGCTCCATATGTTTTTGCTGAATTCTTGGCAGGTGTCAAATCATAGTGTTGCTAAGTGGGTGTCAAACAATAGATACTTCAAAACTATATATATATTGTTGGCAGCGTTATAGTTATAAATTCTGTATGAATATGTTGTGCCATAACGTCAATACTGAAATAGTTAGTATTCTCCAACCCTAGTGGCAATGGATAAAAAATTATAAAATAGTAAAATAAGTTGACTAGTGGAATCATTGACTTCACTTTTTTTGTTATGGTTTGATGAACAAAAAGCAAAGAACAGGTTGAAAAACTGTGACACCCCAATGTATAAACTGAAGAACGGTTTTAGATTCTAGTATTCATTTTGCTCATTTAAGTTCTTTTCAGGTGAGATGTTTTTTTGTGTTACTTCTCAACCTGTAAAAGGTAATTGACTATTTTAACCTTGACATTTTGTACAAAGTTGTGGATGAGCTTATAGAATGAAGCTTATGTTATATATTTGAAGACTTTCAGTCTGTGCTGTGGGGGTTGGTGATGCATACAACCAAAACTTCTGATTCAGTTCATCTATCTTTGGCTTAGTCCCTTCCATATTTTGTTTACATGCTTGATGAATGTAATACTAACTTGTTCAGGCTTATACCCATGATTTCGTGATTTGCATGTGTTCAGGGTGGCTTTGCAATGAGACAGTATATTCCAGAGCTTATGCCCTTAATCGTTGAAGCTTTATTAGATGGTGCTGCTGCCATGAAGCGTGAAGTGGCAGTCACAACTCTAGGTCAAGTAGTACAAAGCACAGGGTATGATTCATTTTGATTTGTCTATTTATTTTTTGTTTAATTTATATCCAGGTTTCTTTTAGTCTGAGTGTTTAGAGTGGATGGTGGCTGATTACTGAGTTCATGATGGCTCAGCGTTTTTTCACTTCTCTGACTTCTGGCTTCCATTTTGTTACATTCAAAACACTTCACTGTAAAAAATATTTGGTGATCTCGCTTTGAAGTGAACAATAGCAGTTCATCAAATTTGAGGATTATAGATTATACAGCTCAAAAATTTGTTACATTTAGTCTATTTTCACACTAGAAATGCTTGCTTATGATATCACTTGGGGTGGATCAAACAAAAATATTCTCTATGACTTATCCGGCGCTGATCATAAGCATACAAATTTTGCAAAGTATTGCAAAAAAATGGGAAAGATAAAGAGAGATTCATTGTGCGGAAGATGGAGGTTCATGTGGTTGAATTTAACTTTGGCACTAGGAGAATATAAATTACGGTTAATTACATGACAAATCATCACTTTTAACCTCTTTTCTATTACAGCCACCTTTTGAGCTTAACACCACAAATGATCACCTTCAATTTTGTAACTATTCGGACCGATGACGAGGATATTTCTCTAAATTTTGGACTCCACATTCACTATTTGGAACCCAAAAAGCTAGACCATGTGCTGAATTGTTACAAAATTGTAGGTGGTGATTTATTGTGTTAAGGTCGAAAGGTCATGTTGTAATTAAAAAAAAAGTTAAAGATGATGATTTGTCTTGTAATTAACTCTTTATGATACTTCAATTGAGAGTCAAAAGAGCTACGATCAGCACCTCAAGTTTTTGCTTTGTGTTGTGACTTATGCTGTGTTTGAAAAACTCAAAAGAAGGAATTCTCTGGTGCCTGACACTATTTTGGATGATTTTGCAGTTATGTTATAACTCCATATAATGAGTACCCTTTATTACTTGGGTTGCTTTTAAAATTGCTTAATGGCGAGCTTGCTTGGTCTACCCGACGTGAAGTTTTGAAGGTAGCTGTATTCCTCTTACTAATCAATATTCTTCTACATGAAATATCGTTCTTTAAACTGTGATTGGTCTATTTCTAGGTTCTTGGGATAATGGGTGCTTTGGATCCCCATGCACATAAACGAAATCAACTAAGACTACCAGGTTCCCATGGCGAAGTTGCCCGCACAGCTGGCGATCCCGGTCAGCATATTCGGTCAATGGATGAACTACCCATGGATCTTTGGCCATCTTTTGCAACTTCAGAAGATTATTATTCCACTGTGAGTACTTGAATCTAAATGTTATGATGTAAATTAAAAGTTCCTCTGTGTGTTTTGTTTAACATGGATCTAATACAGGTTGCTATTAGTTCCCTCGTGCGGATCTTTAGAGATCCTTCACTTTCTAGTTACCATCAAAAGGTGGTTGGATCTCTCATATTCATATTCAAGGTTAGTTCGATTCTACTGATAGTTGTTATAATCATTGTCCCAATTTTTATTTATTGCTGCTGTTGTTTTTGATAGAGCCTTTCCTCGAAACTTTTTGTTCCTGTGCTTCTTTTAATGGCGACTTACTTTGTGAAATGCATCCTGACTTTTGTTTGTTTGTTTTGCGAGATAAGTCAATGGGTCTTGGCTGTGTTCCTTACTTACCCAAGGTTAGTCAAAATTTTCTTGCAATGAAATCCCTACTTAAACAGTGCTTATGTTCTTAGTCACAAGAATGATGTGATATGTGACTTTTCCTGAATGACATTTATCAGGTTCTGCCTGATCTCCTTCACACTGTTCGTACATGTGATGATTTTCTAAAGGAGTATATTACGTGGAAACTTGGAACTCTGGTTTCTATTGTGCGCCAGGTACACATATTGTGTCCATCTGTTCTAATGTTCGCCAGTTATTGTAGGATCCTTGATATTCTTCTTTTGCATGTGCAGCATATCCGTAAATATCTGCCAGATCTGTTCTCTCTGATATCAGAACTATGGTCATCATCCTTCAGTTTGCCTGCTACTAACAGACCTGTACATGGGTCTCCGGTATATGCTTGTTGCTCTACAACTTTGGCATATTGTCAATGTATAAAACTAGAAATTAGATGTTTAATTATAACGTTCCTGGCTTTAAACTCTAGATCCTCCATCTGCTCGAGCAACTATGTTTGGCTCTCAATGATGAATTTAGGACACATCTTCCGTTCATTCTTCCATCATGCATTCAAGTCCTAAGTGATGCTGAGAGATTTAAAGACTATACTTATGTTGTAGATATTCTCCGCACTCTAGAAGTTTTTGGGGGTTAGTATCTCTTATTTGACCATTCTTGGTGTGCTTTATTGATAAATTATGCTTGAAATTTTTGACATGAACCTGTAGGAACCTTGGATGAGCATATGCATCTTCTTCTTCCTGCACTCATTCGAATTTTCAAAGTTGATGCTTCGGTAGAAGTGCGGCGTGCTGCTATTAGGACTCTTACTAGATTGATTCCTCGTGTACAGGTTGATGTTAGACCCATATTCATATTTACTTCTGTAAGATGACAGTTATGGTTGTATGATCCATTTTTTCTCCATATTTTCTGTTTAATCAGGTGACAGGTCATATATCAGCTCTGGTACATCACTTGAAGCTTGTCTTGGACGGGTCAGATTTCCTGCTCATTTTTTATTATATTGAAATGTGCAACTCACTGAATACATGACTCTGAGGGAAGATGGACACCTGGTCGTTGAGCATAAATAATCCTTCACATTCATCCTGTAAACCTGGATCTAGGTTAACCCAACATAGAAAGATTAGCACATAGATGACGTGTTAAAAACTCCTCTCACCTTGGTGCTGGTGCTTCTTGGTGATCCATGTGTGTGCTTTTGTAGTGTAAATTACCTTTCTTCAACTGTAAATAAAGAATATCTGCATCTTGACACCTAAGTCTAACCTTGAAGGCAGTGGTGAGGTATCAGTTCAAATATCATTTGGCTGAAAACTTGTGTGTGCTTGATGAAATACATGCACTGCAATCTTAGGGCAGATGCTCAATTCAATCTCGACATGATAGGCAGAGTTATTAGGTTCCCGGTGTCAGGCTTTTGCTCATACACAACATGAATTATCTTTGTCAAAATTTATTTGCTGATTCTTATGGTGATAGTCTTTTTAGTTTCTTTATCCCATCACTTGAGCTAGGTGTCTTGTTTTTTTTTTGCAGGAAAAACGATGAGCTCAGAAAGGATGCTGCTGATGCACTTTGTTGTCTAGCTCATGCTCTTGGAGAAGACTTCACTATTTTTATTCCTTCCATCCATAAGCTTTTGTTGAAGCATCGTATGCGGGTACCTTGAAAAATTTCCTTTTGAATTTCTGATGTTAGTAAAGGGAATTCTGTGGTTTATTGACATTTTAAGCACATTTATGTTGCTGCATCAGCACAAGGATTTCGAAGAAATTGAAGGTCGCTTACAGAGAAGAGAGCCATTGATTCTAGCTAATAGTGCTTCTCAGAAACATAATAATCGGTTTTCTGGAGAAGTTATTAGCGACCCTTTAAGTGATACAGAGGATCACGAGGGTCGAATTGATCCACACAAGCCTCATCAGGTACATTGATCTTTTCCTCTAAGCGGTAGGTTGTAAGTAGAAATTGATAATATTTAGTTGTTCACTGTCAAATTGGCTTGATAAATATGATTCTCCGAAAAGCTTTTCCTCACTTTTCTCTCTTCAACTTAACTGGTAGCTGTGATGATAATGATGGTATCTACTACCTAAGTTCTATGTAGAAAATGCAATATATCTCCTCTTGAATATTTTTTCAGTTTAATACCTTGAGATTTTCAAGAGCTTTACATCTCTAGATCAAACCATGTGGTACTAGCTTGTATTGCCAACTACACACAGTCGCATTACAATGCAGCCAAATGGTAAGATTGTTTATATTATATGTTGGTAACTGCAGCAATATCATTTTTGTGATCAAACTGTAATCATTTGCACTTAGCTTGCGGTTTTGTATCCATAAGCAAAACCATGCTATAGAATTTGGAAGTCATGTTGAATTTACAGTGCCACTACTGCTTTTAAGTATATGGTAGAAGGATATTGTTTTGTTTGGTGGATTATGGACAATATATTAGCATTATAAAAGAATATGATTGGTTTATTGTAAAGTTATTAGTTTTTGAGTTTTTTGTTTAATAATTCTTGATATTTTAAACAGAATATCTGTTAACTTCTACAACTTCCATAGGTTAATGAAGCTCGATTACGTGCTGCTGGAGAGGCTTCTCAACGCAGTACAAAAGAAGACTGGGCAGAATGGATGAGGCATTTTAGCATTGAGCTGCTGAAGGAGTCACCTTCACCAGCTTTGAGAACATGTGCCAAGCTTGCCCAACTTCAGGTAATCCTAGTAACTTCTGTCATGTCATCCTCAGGCTCTTACCTGAGCAAACTCTTCTTATCAATTTAGCTGTAAACTATAAATGAATAGAATGATTTTCCTTGATTTTTAGGAATCTGACTCCTTTTGTTTTTCTGCAGCCATTTGTTGGAAGAGAGTTGTTTGCTGCTGGTTTTGTCAGCTGCTGGACGCAGCTGAATGATGGTTGTCGAAGACAGTTAGTTCGAAGTTTGGAAATGGCATTTTCATCTCCAAACATACCTCCTGAAATTCTTGCTACACTTTTGAACTTGGTATGGTTCAATTTCTTTCATGAATACAAATAACCAGTTCTGTTTAGTCTCATGCTTTTTTTGCCTCCCATAAAGTGAGTACTCTTTCCACTTACGCAGTTGCTTGTTGTAAGTTCATTTCTAAGTGTAGATTATTTGTTTGGTTAAAAAAAACTTGAATGTTAGGAGGGTTAATTTGATATTTTGAACTGTATGTTCAGCTGTTGTGTTCTCTCAATCATTGGGCAGAATTGTTTTTTCAGGCTGAGTTTATGGAACACGATGAGAGACCCCTTCCTATTGATATACGGCTACTGGGTGCTCTTGCAGAAAAGGTAAGGACTTTTTTGACAGCGGCTGCATAATATGTAATTTTAAGTTACATCGAAGCATATGGACTTGCATATAGAATTTTTTCTCCTAACTCTTGTGTTTTAGTGTCGTGCATTTGCAAAGGCTCTTCATTATAAGGAGATGGAATTTGAAGGTGCATGCTCAAATAGGATGGATGGTAATCCTGTTGCTGTAGTTGAAGCCCTTATTCACATAAATAACCAATTGCACCAGCATGAGGTTACTATTCAGCTAAATTTTCATATACTCCTGCTTATTTGCATACTATGCTTGTGAAGTCAACGTGCCTGTAATTTTGTGATTAGGCGGCAGTTGGAATATTGACCTATGCTCAACTACATTTGGGTGTTCAACTGAAGGAGTCATGGTAAGATTCATCCCAAGATCCATTTATTGTCGTTAGTGATTTTTCTGTTTGTCAGTATCCTCCTGTCCAGTGAAACTTTAGAAACTACTATAAGTGGTATCTGGTATTTGTTCTTTGTAAGCATGTACATCAAATAAACACGTGGAAGTCAATCTAGAATAATCTGATCTACTCATATGTAGTTAATCAAGTGAACTTGCTTTTGTAAAGGTATGAAAAACTTCAGCGGTGGGATGATGCTCTCAAAGCTTACACTGTTAAAGCCTCTCAAGCATCAACTACACATCTTGTTTTGGATGCAACACTTGGTATACATTTCTATACAAATACTCGTTTGATATTAACTTATTTTAATTTGAATAGCTATTATGTAAGACCTGTTTCTTTTATTCAGTTCCAGATAAAAGGGAAAAGGTGTATAAAGAAACTCAGTTCATTTTATATTTGATCTTAATTGAGCAATGAACTGTTTGATTGACATGGTACTGAATGAATGGATTTATCTTCTGCGACCAGCTAAGGAGCAAATCCTTTTATCTGAAACATAAAAATAATCCTCAATTGGGACCTGTGTCGGGATTTTCGGCATTTCGAACTTTTTCATGATAAACTTCCCAATTATTGTGTTGTTTATAACAGATATACTATTTAAAAAAAGAAATATTGTCGAGCCTTTTTCTCATTATAGCATCTAGAATCTCTATCCTGCTATTTCGGTTCCTCCTTTCTCAAATAGTATTGCCTCAACTTGGCGCTGTCTATGGTAATTTGTTTTCGATATATATGCTTTCAAACCCCTGCTTGCTTTGAAGATGTTGCCCTTGCAAGGCACCAAGAGTTCATATACATGAAACCGGCAAACATTAGTTCTTTACACAATCTTTTAATTGATGATGAAATCATATATATATATATTTTTTTTTTTTTTTTTTTTAATTATTTTTTTTTTTTATTTTTTTTTTTTCAATTCATATACATGAAACCAGCAAGCATTAGTTCTTTACACTATCTTTTATTTGATGATGAGATCATGTTTTTTTTTTCTTTTTCTGTGTAAGGGCGGATGAGGTGCCTTGCTGCACTTGCCCGCTGGGAAGAGCTCAACAACCTCTGCAAGGAATACTGGACACCTGCTGAACCAGCGGCTCGACTGGAAATGGCACCAATGGTTAGTTTTTGGCTTCATAGGATCCCCTTTGCACACGATGTTATTGTATTTCCCTATTTGATATCCCAGTTTTGAACCTGAATAGAAATAATTCAGCTTCATTCTTCTTTTACATCTTTAACGCATATATCCATTTCAATCTTGGCTTCCCTGTTTGAATATAGAATTAAAGATCTTGCACTCATTTTTGGAATCCAGTTTAAACTTAAGAACAACATTTAAATCTCCTTCAGTTAATTAAATAAAGAAAAATGTGCTCCTAGTTCCCTTTTTATTTGCCACTTAGTTGTTCTTATGGTGGTTTTTTTTTTTAATGCGGAAAGAACATATCGTCCTAACTTGGCTGTTACTGATCATACGATCTATTAATCTAGGCTGCTAATGCTGCCTGGAACATGGGTGAATGGGATCAAATGGCTGAATATGTTTCTCGACTAGATGATGGAGATGAATCGAAGCTTCGAGTTTTAGGTAATACTGCCGCTACAGGGGATGGGAGTAGCAATGGGACCTTTTATAGGGCTGTTTTATTAGTTCATCATGGAAAGGTAACCCTCAATATGTTTTACTTAATTTGTTTCCTTATACTGCTTATATGGGATGTCTCAGTTTTCTTCCTTTACATGTTAGTATGATGAAGCACGCGAATATGTCGAAAGAGCAAGGAAATGCTTGGCTACTGAAGTTGCTGCGCTGGTTGGTTTTCTACATCTCTTTTATTACATTGAATAATGGATGAGTGAACTAGTATAAGCTCTCCTTATTTGCAAGTGGCTTAATACTCTAATTACTTTAGCATGGTCAGTTCTCTTGCTTTTTTCTTGTGTTCTTGTTCACCTCTTATAACTGTTCTCGTCCACAGATTTTCAATAACTCATTTCACAGAAGCTGGAATAGATGTGCTGCATAACTGTAGACTTTCAGAAAATAATTTTACTCCCACCTGTATTGATTCAGTGCTTACATGCCAGTCTTTTTCTACCATGTTTGTCCTCTATGCTTCCTTTGTTTTGTGCTTAATTTTGCTGCCTTTTCTTATTTGGATGCCAGGTAGGAATTCTAATGATCCTTATTCCTTTTGTCATATTGTTATTGTTGTCCTAAAGATAATTAGATTCTGGCTTTATGTAATACCTAGAAAAGGAAACAGAGAATCTTTTCTTTTGAGCATCTAGATAGATTCACAAATATATATCAATACCAACACATCAATATCCTCTGAATTTATATTTGCTTCTATTTACTAGGTTCTTGAAAGCTATGAACGTGCTTATAGCAATATGGTTCGCATTCAGCAACTATCAGAATTGGAGGAGGTACATGTTCTTGTGCCATTTCAATAGTTTTTGCTGCCTTTGCTAAATTATTATTAAAAATGTTGAAACGTTATGGTCCTAACGAGATGTCTGACGACACCTCTTAAAATAGGTAATTGATTACTGTACACTTCCTGTTGGAACCCCTGTTGCTGAAGGAAGAAGGCTCCTCATTGGAACCCCTGTTGCTGAAGGAAGAAGGCTCCTCATCCGCAATATGTGGAATGAACGCATAAAAGGCACAAAACGAAATGTTGAGGTAAAACATTGACGAGCTATCTTTTCTTGTCATTTGATTTCTCTGGGCATTCTTGAAATTGGGAAAATTGGAATTTTTTCCGGGTTGTAATGCTCTAGTTGTCGGTTCGAGTTATACCTTCGAAGTTAGCTTGAGTGTTTCATGAATGTTAGTTTTACACAGTTTTGTTAATTATTTTTCTGGTATTCTGTTTGATATTCCAAAGAAATTTCTTTCAATTTATTTTTTAGCAGAGCCTTGCTCCTTGATTTGTTTCATGCGTTTCCTTTTTGCAGCAGTTTGGTGTATTGCATCATTTTGCAAACGATAAATCTAGGGTTTTTAGTTAGTCTACGAAAAAGATGAGCTGCCTCTGCATAAATTGGTTTGGAGGTGGATCGATGGGGTAGGATAGGGGAGGCCTGGACAAGTTTTACTCCTTCGAGTGAAAGCCCTTAACTCTGTGTGTGTGTGTGTGTGTGTGTGTTTATTTATTTATTTATTATTATTTTGTTTTAGAAACAAGAGATTTTATTCATATTAAAGAAAGTGGGACTGGGCTGAGTCACCCATTGTTGCATGTACAAATCATAAACAAAACCTGTATCTGACATGGAGAAAACAGTAAATCCTTTATGATTTGAGATCCACAGGGCCCTTAATTGTGGTTGTTGAATGTTGATTCTGCACTTGTTCTTATACCTATCTTCCTTTTCACTTCCAAAGCTATTGTTTTACATGCTACCTTGGTGTATCACCACTTTTCACAGGTTTGGCAAGCACTTTTGGCTGTCAGGTCCCTTGTTTTGCCACCGACTGAAGATGCAGAGACATGGATAAAGTTTGCTTCTCTTTGCCGTAAAAGTGGAAGAATCAGTCAAGCTAGATCAACAATGATTAAACTCTTACAGGTTTTGGATACTGATCAAGCTAGACAGTCTGTATGCTATGCTATCACTCACTTTTATATTTGTCAAACTAATCCATTAATTTCATATGTAGTTCGATCCTGAAAGAACTCCTGAAACTGTACGATACCATGGGGATCCTCAAGTTATTCTAGCTTTTTTGAAATATCAATGGTCACTTGGGGACGACCATAAGCGGAAGGATGCCTTTGGCAGACTGAAGGTGCACATAAACTATCTTGAATGTCAATGTTTTCAGTGGATTGCTGATGATATGGTTTGATAGCAAACTATGCCTGCAATTTCTATGTTCTAGGACTTGGTGATGGACCTTTCAAGAGCACCTGTTCTTCAACAAACCACACAATCTGGCATGTCGGGTTGCTCAAACGTGCCTCTCATTGCTCGTGTTAATCTCAAATTAGGAACCTGGCAGTGGGCACTTTCTCCTGGTTTGGATGATGACTCAATACAAGGCAATTTAAAAAATCACCTATTTGTTTTGAATTTGTGCGACCGTACACACATGTTTTTCGTGTGTGTCTTAGTAACGCCATCTATCATCTACAATTTTTTCAGGATCCACTGTCAGCTAATCTATTAATATTTGGTTGTTCTTTTTTCAGAAATTCTCAATGCATTTCGTAATGCAACTCATTGTGCATCTAAATGGGCAAAAGCTTGGCATAAATGGGCACTTTTTAATACAGCAGTTATGTCTCATTATACTTTGAGGAGTTTCCCTAGTATTGCTTCACAGTTTGTTGTTGATGCTGTCACTGGATATTTTCACTCCATAGCTTGTGCAGCTCATTCTAAGGGAGTTGATGATAGTTTACAGGTACTACTATTGACGGTTGCTTGATTTTTCTGCCTGGTGTTTTACTTGGTTGACATTTTACCTACATTGTGCTGTAATTTTTGACTTCTCTGTTTATTAAAACTTTTTTATTTGTCAATCAGCCTTAGCCTCAACTTTCGGGATGTTTTCATTAAATGTCTGCTGTGTGTTTTCATAGATTAGTTTCCCCCCTCCCTGTTAAATTGCTGCATATCCTCATAGTGTTCTCACTTCTTTTTTGTGTCCTGGATTTTCAGGATATCCTTCGACTCCTGACTTTGTGGTTCAACCATGGAGCTACATCAGAAGTTCAGATGGCATTGCAGAAAGGATTTACACTTGTAAATATAAACACCTGGTTGGTTGTTTTGCCTCAGATAATTGCCAGGATACATTCCAATAACCATGCGGTCAGAGAACTGATACAATCATTGTTGGTACGGATTGGCCAGAGTCATCCGCAGGTTTGTTTTTTTTGAAAAATGACTTACATAATTCTGTTGTGTTCCATGTGCTTTTATGAAATTTATTCTTTTTGCTTTGCAAGAAGTCAAATTGGTTTTCATTTTTTGAAATATAACAAATATCTGCAAAATTTTGCCTGTATAGATATTTTTAACTGCTGTTTGAGTTTCTGGATATTGTAAGTTCAACAAACAACTACTTAATCATAAATGTTCAATGGAAATTTTATTTGACTAGACAATGTTAGAACCTTCAGCGTAAGGCGGTCATGGAAATTGGAGTAATTCATTAACTTGCACTTAGCTGAACTACTAGACCATTTCAATAACCAATAGATCATTCTTCTTTGGCCACCTTTTAATAACTTATATTTTATTCTTATATGCATAACTAACAGAAATATGGTGTGCAGGCTCTTATGTATCCTCTTCTTGTGGCATGTAAATCTATTAGCAATTTACGGAAACAGGCAGCCAAAGAAGTGGTTGATAAAGTTCGACAGCACAGTGGTTTACTAGTGGTAGAGGTGAGAATGGAATGCCATCATTATAGTTAGTTTGAGTTAGTTTGTTCATTTATCTGACCTTTATCCTTGAATTGAAAAGGCCCAACTTGTATCCACGGAGTTGATTCGAGTTGCAATACTTTGGCATGAGATGTGGCATGAGGCTTTGGAAGAGGCAAGCCGCCTATACTTTGGTGAACGTAACATTGAGGGAATGCTGAATGTCTTAGAACCATTGCACAATATGCTTGAGGAAGGTGCAATGAAGAACGATACCACCATAAAAGAGAAAGCCTTCATTCAGGTATTCTATTTAAGAAAAGAACCAATTTATTACAATCTGTATTGTCAATGTTCACAAGATTTGTGCTAAATTGGCTGCATTGCTCTTATGATTTTCACTATTAATTCGATCATTTCCCTGTTGATTCTGATTCTTTTTGTTAATTTGACATTGATTTGTGCTTCAGGCATACAGACACGAACTTTTGGAGGCATATGAATGCTGCATGAGATATAGACGAACTGGAAATGATGCAGACTTAACTCAGGTATGCACTGCAAAATAAATTGACCATGTTTATAATATATATCATCTTGTCAGGTTGCCTCATATCTGATCAGCCCACATAGCACAAGTTCTTTGCTATTTTAAATGACTAACCTCCCTGTCTTATCACAACTCTTAAGCTACCTCAAATAACATACGTTTTTATCATTCGAATTAGAAAACCACTATTTGAAAAGATCATCTGTTGATTCCTTACATGGCCATCTATCACTTTGTCAGACTGGACTGCATTGTGCCCCGTAAGTTCTGGATCTCTAAAAATGAAAGATTTACTCAACGAGAAGCAGATATATTCAATATAGTGCATCAAGCGACTAAATTCAAACATATAATTCCTTTTTGAAGGAAATAATTTACAATCAAGATAATATGAAAAAGAGTGTTAGAATATGCATATATTTACTTACGTTCATGTGTTTGTGTGCATATTTCTCTAGTTCCCCATTCTGCTTTCATAGTTATCTTTTTTCAGGATGAAACCTTAATGTCATTAAGAATAAAATAGAGATCACAAGGAAGAGGCTAAAAGTCGTTAAAAGAACGTGAATAAGTTACATAACAAGTACTTGCTAATCTCTCTGAAAGTGCCAAAAAAGCAACTTCTAAATTAATCTATTAGTTGGATTCATTATTTCTATAGTTATCTTCCAACTGTTTTGATTTGGAGTACTTCATCTGTGCTTATAAAATAGCATGGGCAATTTGTAAAGTCTTGGTTGGCTTTTTGTTTCTGCCTTATATCTCAAGGAAATAAATTCTTTGATGATGTGCCACCATTGTTTGGGTTTTAAGTGCCTGCTATTAGATGTAGCATTTATTTTATTTGTAGGACTTGTTACACTGAGTTGACCTTTTATTTAGAATGGCTTGGCACTCATTCATTTCCATGTTAATGCTAGTAAGAGTACAGATCTAATGAATTCTTATATTTTGCCACCAGGCTTGGGATCTCTATTACCATGTATTCAGGCGGATAGATAAGCAGCTGCAAACTCTGACCACTCTGGACTTGCAGGCAAGATGGGTTTTTTTTTGGTTGTGCGTGTTTTGCAAAAATGAATATAGATGGAAGCAATGCTTGGTTTTGTGTGGGTGGAGAAAATTACAAGCAATGCTTGGTTTTGTGTGGGTGGAGAAAATTACTGAATATGTCCAAACCTTTTCTTATTTTTTTCATTTATGTTTTTGTTGGTTAGCAGGTCAGAGTAATAAGTTTTTAATTTCATTTTGTTTTCTATTAAATTCAAATTAGTATATTGGGAATGATAATATGTTAAAGTAATTTTTGATTTTGTTCTAGTGGGAGACGTACATTAATGTCAAGCTAGTACTATTTTATCAAATATATAAGGTGAGGCAATTTGTATTTAACATGGTTTTATTTTTAACATAAACTGGTATATTGAAATGAAACTACTTGGGAAAGATAAGAAATAGATATATAGGTTGATTATGGGAGAATAAGGGGGAATTTACAAGAATAGATTACCAAACATATTTTCATTCTAGGAAAAATAAACTCTTGGAATTTTAAAACAGACACTGTCTAAGTGATATTTTGTTTTGTAAAACCAGTCTGTCTCTCCAGAACTGTTGGAGTGCCGTGACCTGAAACTGGCTGTTCCTGGAACCTACAAAGCTGGTATAGTTGGAATTTTCATTTGGCTCCATTCACACTGGCACAAACTCTCTCTCTTTCTCTCTCTCTCTCTCTCTCTCTCTCTCTCTCTCTCTCTCTCTCTCTCTCACACACACACACACACACACACACACACACTCACAGATACACATGATTGTTTGTTGTCCTCTAACAAAGTTATCGTTTGCTTTCCAGATTCACCTGTGGTGACAATTACATCATTTGCACCACAACTTGTTGTCATTACATCCAAACAACGGCCTCGAAAGTTGACAATTAATGGAAGTGATGGGGAAGAACATGCTTTCCTTCTGAAGGGACATGAAGATTTACGGCAAGATGAGCGTGTTATGCAGGTTTTGTTGATACTCATTTATTGTATTTGTGTAAAGTGAACGGTTCTTTTTTCTTAGATCATAATATTATGCTATAATTCTTGTTTTTTTTTAGCTATCGTGGTATTCATTTTCATTCCATATCATATCAACTAACATTCTGAACGTTCTTCTCTGCCAGTTGTTTGGTTTGGTAAACACTCTGCTGGGGAATTCTAGAAAAACAGCAGAGAAAGATCTCTCTATTCAAAGATATTCTGTTATTCCACTATCCCCGAACAGCGGCCTCATAGGATGGGTCCCAAATTGTGATACCTTGCACCATCTCATCCGGGAGTATAGGGATGCCAGAAAGGTTTTGATCGATCCTTTCCCCTCTATATTTTGCCAGATTTCTTATTTCTGTGAGGATGGTCCATTTACTGATGGTTATGGTACTTATTCTGGTTTTGTAGATCACCCTGAACCAAGAGCATAAGTTGATGCTTAGTTTTGCTCCAGATTATGATCATTTGCCTCTTATAGCGAAGGTTGAGGTGTTTGATTATGCCCTGCAGAATACAGAAGGGAATGACCTTTCAAGGGTACAGATTGTTCACAAAGTGACTGTTTTTCCTTCTTTCTGATACATACTTATATTTGCTTGTGCGAAATGGTAGGTGCTCTGGTTAAAAAGTCGCACTTCAGAAGTCTGGTTGGACAGGAGGACCAACTATACAAGAAGCTTGGCTGTCATGAGTATGGTAATGGATTCTTTAGATGTGGTCCCATTGCCTACAGAATTTTGTTAGTAGATGTTAACTGTTACCTAATCTGCTATAAACTGTTCTGGATCATTTCAACATACATGGTTGGCGGGTACTGCTGTAAAATATTTTCTGTAATTCAATTCTATTTGAATACTATATATATCCATTTTGATATCAAATCTATTTTCTTGTCTGCATTTTTATTTGAATACCATGAAGAACCATTTTGATTGTATTAAACAAATTTCTGCCAATATTCATTTTTAAATATATGATTTTCATTTTAAAAGTAAGTTCAATCTCAACACATCTGTGTTCACAGTGAGAATAAATCACGTACTAGACTTCTCTGTGCTTGTGAGGTAGGGGTTACTCAAACAGTGGCATCACCATATAGTTGTGCTCACCAGCTCCACTCTTTTCAGGTTGGTTACTTGCTTGGTCTGGGTGATCGGCATCCGAGCAACCTCATGCTACATCGCTACAGGTATGTAGACAACATAGCCCAACATTGTCAATTGTGTGGGGGTTTTTTAATTTTTTTTTCTTGTCAGTAAATTTGGACAAATATTATTGGCAGTGGGAAGATATTGCATATCGACTTTGGAGATTGCTTTGAAGCTTCAATGAACCGTGAGAAATTCCCTGAAAAGGTAGGCAACCTGCTTCTTCATGGATTGATGTATAAAAAAATAAATAGATAGATATCATACATATATATATATATATATATATGTATGTATATATGGTGAAAAGTGATAAATATATTGGAAAAAGTGAATTACTAGGCGCTTATCTTAAATGTTGAATGTGGTGGGTTAGGTTCCGTTTCGTCTCACTAGAATGCTTGTTAAAGCAATGGAGGTCAGTGGTATTGAAGGAAACTTCCGCTCCACATGTGAAAATGTCATGCAGGTTCTGCGTACCAATAAAGATAGTGTTATGGCAATGATGGAGGTATGAATCTTATCTTTTGTGGTTTCTCATTTGTTGATTTATGCTGGTCATAGTTTAATTTTTTCAGTTAATATGAAAAAATTAACTGGGGTCATCTTTGTTTCTTATTTCGCAACTCCCTGGCCATGTTCGGGCTTCTTACTTTCCCTCATTTCACTATTCTTTAGCTAGTATTTTACATTTGCTCGTGTTTTTGATTTGGTCACTAATACTATGTAGAGATTATACTAATACTATCGCTTAAATTTTCCATCAAAGGTTCTTTCTTGTATTGGTTTGTATTCATTAGTTAAGCAATTGGTTTTAATAGGGTATTTTAAATGGGTAGTTGATTTGGGAAGCAAATATAGATTACATGTGGTTAGATGCGTTTGGTTGGTTGCTTAGTGGACTCATGGCTAAGTTGGTCACTACTGGATACTGTAGTAAAAGATTGTATGATATGTATTGCTACGATGCTCCTCTCTCTCTTTTGGATATTGATGCTCTACTATCATGCTTGTGCTTCTCAACTTTTGGCTTACTAGTGAGGTCACGGAAAGAAAATCATTAAAGACAGATGAATGCTCCAAATGACTACAACTTGTAAAATTTTCTCAATATTCATAATTTCCTGATTTGTGATTGGTTTCCAGGCATTTGTGCATGACCCCCTGATAAATTGGCGTCTTTTTAACTTCAACGAAGTCCCTCAAATGTCTGCTCTTACACATGCCCAACCTGTTGTCAATGGTGAGGAATCTGTTCCTAATAGAGAGATGCTTCAACCACAACGGGGTGCTCGTGAGAAAGAACTCCTTCAGGTATTTGTTTAATAATTGTCTCTTACTTTCTGCATTTCAGTATTATTTACAATTTAACATCTCTTTTAGGCCGTAAATCAACTGGGTGATGCAAATGAGGTTCTGAATGAAAGAGCAGTGGTTGTCATGGCACGAATGAGCAACAAACTTACAGGGAGGGATTTCTCTTCTTTACCAACTAGCTCCAACCAACATTCAGTAGAGCACGGTACCTTGATTTCTGGTGATGCTCATGAGGCTGATCATGGATTATCTGTCAAATTACAAGTTCAGAAGCTTATTCTTCAAGCATCATCTCATGAAAATTTGTGTCAAAATTATGTGGGGTATGTTTCGTATTTCGAATTTGATTTTCATTACATATTCATTCGAATTAGATAAAAAATTAACTTCATTTTTTTTTTTTGCCCCACAAGTATCTATATTTGAGGGTTCTGACAAAAGAAGATGGGATTATTTCTGATTGCTTTCCATTTTTATGTTTCAGGTGGTGTCCTTTCTGGTGAGTTGAAGCTCTCCATCTTCTCCGGGGAATTCAAGTGATGAAGAAAACATGATCTTGAGATTGTCATGATGTGTTTCATCTTTCATCATATGTACATATTTATTGGCAGTAGGTAGTATATCTCGAGTAAATATCTTAGCTTGATAAAGCATCAACCAGCTGATCCCGTTTCTAATTGTTGTTGTATTATGTATATACATCTGTAAATGTTGTACAGATAACTGAGTTTATATGTTCATAATATATATAAACATATATATGCATCTGTATTTTATAACATCGTCCTTTGTCCTTTTGCTTTTTTGTTTCAACAATGACCAATATGAAAACTTGCAAACTGTGGGATTATTTATCTTGGGTACTGAAAACAATAGATGATATTGCATGTGAACATCACCTGAAATATGTCTGCAATTTATTAACCATGTAGACGAGAGATTATGGAGGAAACTAAGGAATAACAATAAGCTCTTGAGCTAATTTGTATGATGTACTTGATAAAAAAGCTTGAATTCAAAAAGTCTGGTACTTGCATATGGGGAGGATTCCTACATGTTCAACAAATTACTCCCTCAGTTTTATTTGTTGTATTTTGTTTTATTATCAAGAAGGCTAACTTTATTAGAAAATAGTTAAATCTTTTAATATATTCTAAGATTGTTTAGAGATTCGGATTAAACTTGTAAGGCAGTTTTTGAGTTGATCAAACTCGACTCAGATAACCCTTGTAAAAACACAGTCAAATTTGTGTGGAAACTCACAACTAGATTCTATTTCTTTCCATTAGAAACAAAGCGCCAAAATCCGAGGCAGTCAAATACAACCAAATTCCATAAGGAAATGAAAGAAAAACAGCGTCAAACAATATCAGATAAAAGTAAGTGAGAAAACTAGAGACTAACTACTAAATTCGACTACTCCACATCAGAGATGTGAATGCCCAATTCCTAAAGGAAATGAAAGATAACCGTCAAACAATACAAGAGTCATAAGTAATCAGAAAAACTAAGTGAGAAAACTAGAGACTAACTAAATTCAACTCCACATCAGAGATGTGAATGAATGTGCTACTCTACGAAGTGATCACAATGGAGAAGTGGCCGTAAAATGATGATTCCGTATTCTGTTAGATCTTCTCACAGGCGTAATAATCTCCTCATCTCCATCACCCTGCACAATATATATCAAACTCATTATCATATGGTTTTTATATACAATCAATCAATCAGTCATGTAGTGAAGAAGAATTCTACTCACATGTTTGATTGGGATTTTTTCATAAGTGGTGAAGCTTCCATAGGAAGGCGATCCCATGGAAAACTCTGATGAAGATGCAAGTGAATCCCTTTTGGACAACTTCCTTCTCTTCCTCTCCATGCTGCAAGATGCACTCTTTTGAAAGCTGCTGCTCACTTCTGAGGGACATGATGATTCCCCACCATTCACATCTACCTCTGTTGTTTCCCAATTCTGTGAATATGCCATATGCTTAGTGGTGGTTGCTGTGAATTCCAATGGATGATCGGCTTGGATGACGTTGGCTGAGTTGGGGTTTTTCTTGAGCTTGTACGTGAAGGCTGCAGCTGCCAATACAGCAGCCAGGGAAGAAGAAACTCCCATAGCAATGTGTGCAAAAGAGCTGTCTAGTAATGATGAACTTTGAGTGTTAACATCTGATTGATCTGACAAAATGGTTTCAGCACTAGTAGTAGCAGATGAATCGGGCTCAGATGCAACTTCAACTGTAGCTTCATGTTCAGTTTCTTGATCCACCACCCTAACCTCCTCCTCCACCCACTGTTTAGTGTCGATGCCAGAAATCATCAATTCCTTTTGACTTTGAATGTCTTGTGAATTATCAGGCTTTGATTCAGTAAGTTCTACAGAAACAGGAGATGTTTCTTCTTCAGTAATTGGAACGTCGTTTCCCTTCTCAAAGACGCCATCAGAATCAATTTCAGTTTCCGTAGTTGGAATGTCTTCCAGTGCACTGAATTCCTCCTCAATTTCTTCATATGTTTCCTCTTCAAATGTGTCAATTTCAGTATCCAATTCCTCTTCATATGTATCATCCATTTCAGTAGTATCCAAGTCCTCTTCCAATCCATCTTCTTCGAGTTCCTCCTCATCCCAATCATTCCTTTGCAGCTCAGAGAGGTTCACAAATTGCAATAGAGTTTCTTCTCCTTCTTTTCCAAGTTCATTAACTAGCTTAGAAAAGTAGGACAAAGAACTGATTCTAAGCTGATTAACATGCCTTGAGAGCAACTCAAACTTCACTCTTGCACAAGAACCAGCAGCATCTGCTGATTGTTGATAAAAATTGCTCAAATCTTTCAGCACAAACTCATCATGAAATGAAGAACGCGTGACAGAAACCGATACACATGTTACCAATAACATCAAAAGAGTAGAGAAACACAACAATCTAAAGAGGGCCCTCGGCTTCTTTTCAATTTTCTGAACCAAATCATCCCCAGAGATCACATCATCCATAACCGATTTACTCTCCAGTAATGGCTCAGAAAGCTCACAAACATGGGAATCGCCTTCTATTTCATCCATTCCAATCACCATATCTGAAGAGGGAGCAACCTCCATTTCTTCTTTCTGTGCATCTTCAGACTGAGAATCCTCTGTACCCTCATAGTCTGAGCAGTTTTCAGACACAATTTCTTCCACAAGATCATCTTCTAGACTCTTGAATTCTTCCGGATTCAGTCCATTCTCTTTGTTCAACAGAATACCAATTCTGGGGTTTGGTTTATAATGAAGAAATTGAGGCCTTGGAGAGAGGTAATTGGTTTTAGGATCATATGGAGGCAATGATGGATCGGCATCAAGTGGTGCTATGCCTGAAGAATCAACCTTTTCCTTTGAAATTACTGATTCCAATGGTGATTCAGATGGATGCAGAGAATCCGTGGGGACATCTGAAAACGACACCCTTTTCTTAGGCTTCGAAACCGGATTCCTTGTCTCCGAATCAACAGCCTTAGAATCCACAACACTTTCAGTCTTCTGGTTTTGATTACAGCCCATTTCAGGTTTGGAATCATGTTCTTCAGACACATTAGACGACATAGTAGTCGAAAAGAACATGGCTTTTCCATCGGACAAGGAGATTGATGTCCGAACAGGATCGTTTCTCTCCACCAACACCTTCTTTCTAGGCGAAGGAGTGAACTTCGAAGCTGCAGAAATCGTTGGAGCCATAAAGTTCTTACAACCCTTGGCCACCGGAGATTGGTGTTTCAGAGCTTTCACAGCCTGATCTTTCTCATCGTTCTCCTTCTCTTCACCCCGTCTCCTCGCAAAATCTTCAATTCAACACACACATATAAACACCAATCAATTTCAACTCGATATTGTTTACATAATAAACAGCAAACCATACCTAAATTACACTAAAACCCTAGAAATGACAAAAATCATTCATGAAAAACATAGTACACAAAAATTTGCAGAAGGTATCAAGAGAATGGAGGTCAAACAAACCTGCTGGGCTATTGGCAGGCGTGGTGGGATCGAATCGCCGGATACTTGCGAGAGCCGAGGGTTTGGGAAAAGGATTGTTGTTTCCCGCGCTAAAGCTTCTACGATTTGCCGAATTGTTTTCTGAAGTTCTTGGATTAGGGTTACAGGGCCGGGAAGAAAGCGGCGATGGAGATCTGTTTGAATGAACCGCCATTGGAGAAGAGTCAGAGTTCATTCTTTTACAGCCAAAATGAAATTAAAATGGAAAGAATGGAGATGGTGAATCTTGGATTTAATTTGATTGAGATTTTTTTATTTTGATCTTGATATGATTTGAAGTCAATTTTGAATTTTGATTTGAAGAGATGCTGTAACGGCTAGTTTTCAAAGGAAGAATGCAGGTTTTTTTGTGTGTATACTAGAGAGTAGAGACTGAGAATTCAAATAGTTGATAAATTGACCGTTGCAAACTTGCAATAGGGAAGTAGAAAAAGGTAAGAGCCGTTGGATCGGATCATCTTGTTGTATCTTTCCTTTTTAACTTTATTTTTACAAAAAAAAAAAATATTTATATTTTTATTTATTTAAATAATTATTAAACAATTCGATATACATGTGTGGGTCCCCCAATAGAATAGGGCCGAAGAATTTTCTGGATTGGGCCAGGTTTCTCATGTGATCTTTTGTTGAAGGCCCAAAGTTTACTTGGACTGAGCTGAACAAGAGACGCATTCGTTACCCATTTTTGTACGTATAGCTCTTTAGGTGAATGTTATTTAAAAAAAAAAAAATTAATTCAAAAACATTATTAGCTAATTAAATTTGATGAAATGATTTTTGATAAACTAAATTTGCAATATTTCATGGTATGTTATTTATTTTGTGTTTAAGATATCTAATGTTATTTCCGTCTATTTTGGAGTTTTCCAATCTCACGTGACACGTGGGCACGTACAATTCTAAATTTATAACGAAGATCAAAGTGAAAAATAACTTTTAAGTAACAGTACTTTGTCTATTTTGGAATTTTCTAATCTCTCACATGACGCGTGGCACAATTCTAAATATATAACGAAGATCAAAGTGAGGAATGACTCGAAAATTTTAAATAATATGTACTTCGTCTATTTAAGAGTTTTACAATTCCTTACAGGACACGTTGCACAATTCTAAATTATAGCAATATCAAAGTGGGGAATAATTCGGAAATTTTAAGTAGTATGTACTACATTTAGACATTATACGTGCATCGAAATGCATTCATAATGATGTCATTTAATACATAATGTCATATTAATGATACAAAGATGGTAGTTAATTCAAAATCTAGACTATTTTATTTTGTCATATCATAGACAGCCGTCCATGAAATTCAAAGGAAAATCAAATTCAAGACAAATTTCCAATCTTAATTCAAAGGTTCAGCCAATTAATTCATTTTCTCAATTGTGACAATTCGAATAAAGACGACCATAATAACATCTCATTAAAACGTTGTGAAATTAAATATTCTTACTCAATTAAGGATAAAAAAAATTCAAAATATACAAAAGCCAAAATTTGCCGCGTCCAAAACTTGGTAACAAGAAATGGCAAAAATGGTACATGATCCCTACCACATAAATGCAGTCTCTATATAATACCTAATTCCATTTTCTTGCAAGAACCACAAACAATTCAATCTCACTTTGATACAAAAAAAAAATGAATCCATCAAGCCAATCATCAGCCCCACCAAAGAAGAGCAAAGGGCGTCAAAAGATATCCATGGTGAAAATGGAGAAGCAAAGCAACTTACAAGTCACATTCTCTAAACGTCGTGCTGGCCTGTTCAAGAAGGCGAGTGAGCTCTGCACCTTATGTGATGCAGAAGCAGCCATTGTTGTCTTCTCTCCAGCTGAAAAGGCCTACTGTTTCGGCCACCCTAACGTGACAGCTGTCATTGAAAAGTTCGGGGCCGGGGCCGGGGTCGGGGCCCCACCAACGCCGGCTAACCCTAGAAACCAGCTCATCCTTGAGGCCCACCGCAACTCAACTATCCGCCAACTCAACGCGGAGCTCACTCGGGTTGAGAGCCTGTTGAGGGCGGAGAAAAGGCGGAGCCAGGAGGTAGAAGCAGTGAGGAAGGCCGGTGAGATGCAGTGGTTGCCTTCGTCGTTGGATGGATACAGTTATGCGGAACTTGGTGCTTTGAAGGATTGTATAATGGAGTTTGAGAAGAATCTTGATGATAAAGTGAGAGATATGGCTAAGCTTGCTAATAATAATAATCCACTTCCTAATTTCCATCAACAAATTGGAGAAAACCCTAATGGTTTTAATTCACTTGGTGGTGTTCCAACATTTGGTGATGCTCCAAAGTTGCCACTAGGAACGAGCGATTTTAGCTCGTTTTCTAATGGAGGATTAGGGTTTGGAAACCCTGGATTTTATGCTCCAAATACCTCAGTTGGTGTGATTGATAACTTTGGTAATGGTGGTGATCATGGTTTTAATCAAATGGCAAGTATGTTTTTTGGTGGTGGGAGCTCTTCGTCTTCCGAGAATCCGGTGAACCCCAACGCCATCGGGAATGGAGGTTTTGGATTCGACTTGGGACATGATCTTGGGTTGTACTGAATGTTCTAAAAGGCGTTAAGTGATCGTAGATGAATTTGAAAAAAGGCGGGGGCACGCCAAATGGACCTAGCACAAAATAAATTAATGTTATGTTTATTTTTCTTTCATTTCAAATTTGGTTTTATCATGTACTCGATTCTGCTTGGATGTTTGATTTGGCACTAGCTATGTTTTAATGGAATATGATTTATGTTTTAATTTCTTTTAATTCTTGAAGAATTTGTTTTTTTATGAGTTTACTAGTTAATTATATTCATTCTATACAAATCTTTCTAATTAAATCTAGCTCAGATCTAAGCCCTTTGCCCCAATGGTAATTTTAAAAATTCTTTTACTAGTTATGATTATATAATTTATCTATTTTGTAAAATATAAATAAATCAATATTATTCAAATCAAAATATGTAGTGTAAACCAAAGTAAAATACTAATTAAAAAGAGATTATTTTACACGTGAAATGCATTAACAAAAGAAAATATCAAACGAAAATTATTGATTATAAATATTATATTTAACTAGACTTGGGTATAGTATAGTTTCAATTAAAACGTACATAAATAACTTTTATATGTAGGAGAAATGCAAACAAATATCTTTTGAGATAATTGGGCCCCAATGGGCTTTCTTACAAGGTAATCTGGATGAGTGCGATCAAATAGTTAAAAATATTCATTTGGGTATATGAATTGGTTTGGCTCAATGTACTACATTTTTTTTGGATTGAATAATCTCATAGACACACTTTAAAAAGACCATACATTTTAGGGACATAATATTTTGAGGACCTGATTGTATACACACACACACATACATACATGTGTGTATCAAATGATCAAATTTATATATATTCATAATGCCATGATGAAATTGATTGTTTTGGTTGCTATATATATATATGAAAGAATACATTTTCTTCAGATATTTTTAAAGTCCATAAAGGTGATTTAATGTATATATGAGTTTTTTTCCAATCGATCCTTGCTAAGAACTCTACTACAATAAATAATAAATCTAGGTGTAATAATCCAAACCATTGTAATACTACTTGTGATATTTCTGATTGTTCAAATCAAATAGAATCATCTGTATATAGCCATTGCACTATAGATCAGTTTTTACTTGATTTTTATTATCCACTAAAAGAAAATTCTATATGTTACAAAGGAAACGAACGTGTGTATGTATCTTGTAAATAATGAGTATTAATGTTAAAAGAGACGTTTCACAATCGTAATTCTCTTCTGTAAACACATATTCAATGCATAACAAATTGTAACTAGTTGACTATTGCAAACAAATCTACCAAATTTCATCATTTTATGATTGAAATTAGCTTAAAATTGTTGTGTAACTCTAGAGAGTGACAACTAAGACATGATTTTGGCTCAAGAAAATCCATGCATTAAGTGATGAAGATTTTTATAACTCCCAAATCAGACTTAAAATGCTAAATAGAATTAAATTGCCAGCTTCATGCTATTACTAACTCCATGCCTATAAATTGGATACATGTTTCACTTGTCACCACAAAAACCAAAAGTGGTCTTTCTTCATCTTTATTCATCTGATCACCATGACTAATAAGAAGCCTAGCATGGGTCGTCAGAAGATCAAAATCGAGAAAATAGAGGTGAAAAACCATCTGCAAGTCACGTTCTCGAAGCGAAGATCAGGGCTATTCAAGAAAGCCAGTGAACTATGCACACTCTGTGGGGTTGAAATAGGGATAATAGTATTCTCCCCAGCTGGAAAAGTCTTCTCCTTTGGCCACCCCAATGTGGAGTCCATAATCGACCGGTACTTGGCCCGAAACCCGGGCCCGAACACCAACGACCCGTTTCTTCTGGTTGAGGCCCAGAGAAACGCCAGTGTTAGGGAACTGAACATGCAATTAGGTCAAATTCTCAACGAGGTGGAAGTGGAGAGGAAAAGAGGTGAGGGTTTGGATAACATGAGAAAAGCCAATGAGAGCCATTATTGGTGGGAATCACCATTGAACAAGCTAGGGTTAGAGGAGTTGGAGCAGGTGAGAGACGCCATGGAAGAGCTCAAGAAGAATGTGAATCACCAGGTGAACAAGCTCATGAATCCTTCAACCATGTTCATGGCTAATGGAATCGGGGTTTTCGATCAGTACGAGACTAAACCTGCCCAGGCCATGCCTGCTGCACCTAATGCAAGCTTTGGATATTGCCATGGATTTTTCTGATTCATAATTTATATTTATGTGTGTGTGTTTTGTGCTAGTATCTCACTAGCTAATTATGATTATATCTTATTCTGGGTTGATTATGGTTCTTAATTTTTTAATTGCAAGTTGGTTTTCAGAATTAAATCATATATTGTGGTTAATTTTTGTGATTCATTATAATTTTAATGGAATGTGATTAAAGCTCAGTCTTGAACTATGCACTGTATATATTTGCGGTTACATTGAGATTTGAGCAACTAGCACAACTTTTAATTTAATTAACTCATTTGAAGCATATGAAAAGAAAAGAAAATTAGTCAAAATAACAGAGGATTAAGATAACATTTCAAATTAATTATGATATTATCAGGTCAACTGTTTGTTACATATTTCTTATCCATGTATAGCTCAGTACTAATCTAAAATTGATTTCTAATTATACTTGAGTTTAGACTAATTTGCCTTTTGAAGCTATATTAACTAATTTCATTCAATTTTTGCGAATTTACAAATTTGTATAATATTTTTGATTTTATTGAGCTCAAAAAAATGAAAAAATAATGTGATTAATTTAAACAAAGTTTAATTACGTACAATTGTAAGTATATTATAGGGATATTCATAGTGTAAAATATTAATTTGAATTTGCACCCACCCTAACTTTTTTTTTTTTAATGTCATATAATATTTATATTTACAGGACCAAGAATTTTCTATTTCATGTAGATAAAGTCAAGATTATTTTGAATTTATGGTGACAATATCCGTGTATAATAATAAGGAGAATCCTCATTCATGATTTTAATACATGTTATCGGAATTTCAACTAACAACTTTTATATAATAAAATGGCCATAATTTTATTAAATTGTAGTATTTATGATCCCTAGCCAGTAAATATCTGCATTCTATTCAAGGATTATCTACTATATTTCGGGTTGAATACATTTAAGTTAATTTCCACAGTTTTTTGTATAGTTTCCGTTAATCCATTGTATATTAATTAATATTATATAAGTAACCAAAATGATAAAAATTAAGTCAGACGTGTTAGCTTATAAAAAGCCCTAGCATTGGCTCGTATTAGACACACCATTTTCCTTTCCCAATTAGTCTTCTTGATTGTCCTAAAATGGATGCTTCTGAAGGAAACAACCCTTTGGACAACAACCAGCCAAACAAGATGACTAGAGGTCGTCAAAAGATGGCCATGGAAAAGATTGAGAAACAGTCCAATCTGCAGGTCACATTCTCCAAGCGTCGCGCTGGCCTTTTTAAAAAGGCCAACGAGCTCAGCACCCTTTGCGGTGCTGAGAGTGCTATAGTGGTGTTTTCCCCAAGCGGGAAGGCCCACTCGTTTGGCAATCCAAACGTTGAGGCGGTCTCAAATAGGTTTCTGGCCACAAATGCCCCTCCAACTAGGGTTCCTCATCGCGCGCTTATGCAGCAGAGGAACCAGGAGCTGACCAACACCGAGGGTCAGCTCGAACTGGAGAAACAGCGCAAGAAAGAACTGGAGAGGATGAGGAAGGAGAGCGGGGTCCCACCGCGCATTGAGGATCTCAACTACGAGCAATTGGATGAGTTGCAGAGATCCGTCTTGGGTTTCAAGCAAGAGTTTGAAACCAAAGTGAATCCTGGTTTTAACCATGGGATTAACCCACATGTTGAATGGGCTACTTCTAATGATAATCTTGGTGGATTCAATCTGATGAATCCGTGGGATCTGGCGAGTAGCTCCAGCTCATCAAACGCTGCTGTGTTCAATCCAAATGTTGCTCCCTACAATCCAAACTTTGGTAATTTTGATCAATTCATGTTTTCATTTCCTTTTAATGCTGTGCCTAGTGTTGGTGGTACAGATGACTTAACCAATCAGGATGATGCCAATCCTGAGGATGGTGATGCTATGGCACCACAGGCTAATTTCCAAGGATTCAACAATGGATTCAACAATGGTGGTGGCTATATTGGTGGCTAAGATTCCAGAAATTTATATATGGACCTGAATAAGTTTATGTTGCGGAACTATGATTTCCTTAAGTTTATTTCCTTAAGTTTCTTTAGTTATGAATTAGGTCTATCTATTTACTTTGGTTGAAATTGTTGGGTCTTGCTATCTTTGAAATGTAATGTTAGATATTTGGTTAATGAAATTGTTGGGTCTTGCTATCTTTGAAATGTAATGTTAGATATTTGGTTAATGAAATTGTTGGGTGTTTTGTTATCTTTGAAATGTAATGTTTGATATTAATTTGCCTTTTACTTTGGAGACCTCCTCTAAAAATCTCCGTCCTCTAATAATATTATCTACAATGTTTAGATCTTATATTACATTTAATCAATAAATTAATGTCAAAAAATATATATTTATATATAATACGTACTATTCGACATCGTCTCTATTAAGATTTCATGCACGTATAAAATGAAACGTGATAGAAATTAAACATAGGGTCTCATGCACGTACGTATGTACTTACTAAAGAAATAAGACACGTGGCCAAATCATTTATCAAATAATCGCTTACTGTCATGAGCGCCACCTTTTAAAAAATAGTATAAGACATGTGGAATCATTTATCAAGTAATCGCTTACTATCTTGAGCGCCGCCTTTTAAAAAAATAGTACTAATTATTTGTTTCAAATATATGGTATATATTTCAATTTTGTATATTATTTTATCAATATATGCAATGCAAGTATTTTGGCCTTATCACTATACACATGAGAATTGAGCTAAATAAAATGCGAACAAATGCTTGGTAAACCAAATATTTTTATCCAATAATTAATTTATATATATATATTTATTTATTTGTGTGTGGGGGTGTGGCACGAATATTGTAATTAGTAATTTGAATTTGAACCCCATTTATTAAGAATTTCACATAATATAGTTACATGGTATCCCAAATTAAACAAGATTTTCCTTTTTTATGAAAAGAAAGTTTCGATAACGTGAATTTATGATTACATCCATATGTAATTAAGAGAATTTTCTGTCCCATGATTTCCATACATATTAGTGGAATTTTGCTATAATTTTTATTTGATGCAATTTCCTTAAACTTATTAAAATATATTTAAACTTATTCCTATTTAGTCTCTATGTTTTAGTCAACGATTTATTTCTGAGGCCTAAATCAAATTGCAATTAAAACAAAATTAATTAATTATACCCACCCTTTATTTACAGCCTTCTACATTAATTATAAATGTAAATGTAAATGTTGCATCTTGGAATTTGTGGCTAATTATGTGAAGTCGCTACTAATTAGTTTGATTAGTTTATGATATATATAGTCTCTAAAGTCTAATTTTATATTATAAATTATTTCTTACTCATTTATTTTCTCAATCTCCCAACTTTTTTTGCAATTCTTCTAGTTTCTAAGCCCATTAGAAAAATTGTTGAATAAGCCCGCAATATGTTGAGGCCCAATTTTGTATGAATATAATCCTAACTTTTGTTCTTTAACCTTTCTTATCCTTTTTTCTGTTTTGAAGATATTTTTATCCTGAAAATATGCACAGTTGTAGGCTGCTAGTACCGTAGGTATTTGACTGGGCCATGACAAGCCCAACTTAAAATCTTCAAACAATTGGGCCGACAATTAAGTGTGCTTGCAAAGTCCATAACTCTGTTGGCCCATAAAAGTCCAATAATAATAGATATGTGCGGAGTCTAGAAGAGGCTGGGGCCTACCCAATTATTTAGAACACTGCTTATATTTCAACCATACATTTTTGGTTATGATTAATTTTGACATGGGCAAAAAAATAAAATGTAATGATTATTTTCGATTCTATTTTTCTGGTTATGCTTAATTTTGACATGAGAAAAAATAAAGTAGGTATATTACCTAACTTGCAATGGGGGTCATTTTGATGATGATGGGACTAATTTATAATGATTGGCATTTTCTATATAGGACACCTTTTTCAACCAGTCATTCCTGTTTTAGAATATTAAAATATAGAACTAATTTAATTTTACTTAAATTCTCTTGCTAATTATAAATTCATAATGATTTACATATTAGTACATATAATTAGTGATCTTTTTATACTAAAAAAGAAAATTTAATTTCATATGGTTGGATTTGGAAGTAGGTCTATGCACTATTTGGTAAACCTGTCCAGTTGAATTGAAGAAGGATTTTTTTGGTACATATTCATAATTAGTTGAAACTTTTTATGCATATGCAAAATTAAGTAACAAATCAGCTGGATATCCATTTTTCCAACCTAAAAATTCCAAATAAAATATCATGAATTATGTTGAATTCTATAAAATATTTATCATACAAATACAGACGATAAATACTTGATTCAATGTAATCAAACAATGTTTGAATAATTTGATAATTTGATAAGCCAATGATTTTTTTCCGTATTTCAGAATACGGTTAACCAACATGTTAACTAATCGATTACAATAAATTGGATCGGATTTTGCTGTTTTTTCTTCTGCAGTGCCTTGACGTGACATGAGCGTGAAAGGGGTTTAAGAATCAATTTTCTTTTTATAAGGGCTAAAATCACTTATTTTGGCTTTTTGTACATGAGAGAAGCGGGGAGGTCAACCTCCCTAACGAACCTAAAAAAACGATAAGCGCCCAGCTTAACTAATTTTTTTTGACTATTAACGAATGTATCATGACTTTCAATGTTGGATTGAATTTAGTGTATTGAAGAGATTTTTTCAAAAAAGATATATTCGAAATATACCTATTGATTACAGATACATGAGATTTCTCAAAATCATGTAATATTTATTAATAATAAAAAAATAGGTAAAATTCGTAATGTTTGAAAAGTTGGTGATTTTGGCACAATTAATCATAAATTAAATAATGGGAGCAAAATAAGTAGAGATTTGAAGGTGAAAGTGCCAGCCTAGTTAGGTAAGGGGGTGGTCCATGTCCAGCTCATCAATTGTGTGGCAGTTGCAAATTGGAGCTCAAAGGACCGCTGTCTTTATTGTTATTATTTATTAATATTATTATTGTTATTATACAATTTAAATGCAATACAGTGTAAATGGGTTGTCAATTTCACTTCACACTTGACAGCCGCAATTCCAGTTCATCCAATTAAATGGACCCATTGGTTCAAAATTAAATTAAATGGACCATCAATTATTAAATTCAACGTAATAAATAATCTCAATTTTATCTTCTTCTTTTTTCTTGCATATAATAATATGATAGTATGAGATGAATGTTACTAATTTTTTCTTGCATATAATAATAAAAATGGATTTTTTACCCTTTTGTAAAAAACTGACGACAAGTTATATTAGATAATTGTAATATTCTGTTTATAAGAATAAAAAAAGCCATTAAGTAGTAAGTACCACTAATGATGCTTAATTTTCTTTCTCTAAATAGTGATAATTAAAATAAGGCAAAAACTTATGTGCACCAGTTGCACCATACCTTTATGTTATAAATGTAACACTTTTATGCATGTTCATTTTAAAAGGTACAAATATTTGTACATAAAGGTACTATATTTATAATATAAAGGTCTTTCGTGCAACTGTGTGCATCAGTTGCACGGAAGTGTTACTCTTAAAATAAAATCTAAACTTTATGAAGTTTCAATTTTAAAAAAAATATTAAAATCGGTCAAAATGCATTTGAGAAATCTTATTGTGTTCAATAAATTAACGAATGTAGAATGAAATTAATATGAAAGAGACTCAATACAGTAGGTTGAAAATTAAGAATTTTTTTATGATAGTAATTAGAAATAAACTTTAAAGAATAATGGAGTTATAACTAAATATATAAATAATTAAAAATAATATTTGATTTTGAAAATTTTCACTTAGATGAATGAGAGGGAGTATTAAAGAATACTACTTTTACTTTTTCAGATTTTGATTTCGTATTCATACATAATGACATAATTTCTTAAAATCGAATTAAAGTTTCAACCAGAACTCGTGACCAATTCTTATTTACTTGGCAAAAAAAAAAAAAATCCATTTAATTAGTCAAATATGATAAGAATTAATTAAATACGTTTACCATTTCAGATTAACTCTCGTTTAGAATTATTTCTCAAAAATTAAGAAAATATTTAATAGATACAATAATGTATATAGAATCACTAAATTAGTCGGATGTCTAGACTCAAATTCTTGAAATATACAATTATGATTCAAATTGTAATGTAAGTCAGAATCATTACTTTTCATTAAATTTAAAATAATCATGATTAAATTTGTAATTTTTATGATGATGATATTTTTTTTTTCCCAATTAGGCCTTCTCAAAAAGCAAATTTATTATTCGAAAACTAAAAAAAGGAAATAATATATCTTAGAGAGAGAGAGGAAATATCTGAGAGGGCCCAAGTCGAAGTTAGTGAAGACTAGCGTCCAATGCTAGTCTTCTTCCCACCATCGGAATATAAACCTCTTACAGCTGTCCTCCAGTATCACTACATTATTAATCCTCATCAATGTTTCCTTTGAATTTTCTCCAATTTTGGAATGTAAAAAATTAAAAATATTCTCCCAAGATTATATTTTGAAAATAACCATATCCTCAAAAACCAGTAAGGTAAATTACCTTTATCCAATATGATAAAGGAAAAAAAAAAATATCTTCTAAGTCTACCTCATTAGATTTTTCATTTTTTATTTTTCATCTTTTGATTTTTAATTATCTATATTTAATAATTACACCCTCCATCCCACTCAGATTTGCACGTAGGGACGGACACGGAGGTTAAAATAAAACTACTTTTGGGCACGAAGGCTAAGAAAAAAACCATTTTTTTAGTGTTAATGTTGAATAGTAGAAGGACAATTTTGTACATTTTATTTGCCATTTTTTGAGTGTGCAAATCTGAATGGGACAGACGAAAACAGAAAGTGTGCAAATTTGACCGGGACGGAGGTAGTATCATTTTTTAGTCCTCTTACCTACTATAATAGATTTTTTTTAATTAAAATTCATCCTTAACACACACAAAAATATTTTTTTTAATTAAAATTCCTCCTTAACACACACAAAAATATTTTTTTTTAATTGAGAGAACACTAAATTAATATTAATGATAAAAAATTATTTTTTATTAATATGTCTAAGTTCAGAATGCTCAAATTATTAATATTAATAACCTAACTATAACCCACGTATCTTGATGAAAAATTATTTTTTTATTAATATTAATTTAGGCATGTTAGATGTTGAATACAAGTTTGGGGTTTAAAAAACATTAGTGTTCTCCCAATTAAAAAAATGTGAGTTTGAGATGCCGAAATTATTAATATTAACAATTAATAACAAAACTTTAACCCTCTAATTTTTTTATTAATATTAATTTAGACATGTTAGACGAATAATACATGTGATTTAAAAATAATTAGTGTTCTCTCAATTAAAAAAAGTATGTACGGGATGCCCAAATTATTAATATTAATAATTAATAAAAAAAATTCTAACTTATGTATCGGGATGAAAAATAATTTTATTTATTAATATTAATTTAGGCATATTAGATGAAGAATACAAATTTGTAATTTATAAAAAGATGTTCTCTCAATTAAAAAAATAGTATTAAAATTAAATTTAAATAAAAAAATAAGGTTAGATGACTAAAAAAATGATATTTTTTAAACATAAATAATTAAAAATCAAATTGTGAAGGATAAAAGATGAAAAATTTAGAATACCAAAAAAATAAACCAAAGATTATATGAAGACTAATCCAGCTGGCAACTGAAGAAAGCATTCAGAGAAACCAATTAGGAAAGGACAAATGGAATCCCGTACAAATTAACCTCATAGTTTAAACAGTGATTGACAGATGTATATGTATAGGATTCCCCACTGGCGTACGTGCACCCCAGCTCACTCCGCACGCATGCCCATCAACCCCACCCCCCTCATATATACTCCTTTTTTCTTTACTTTATTTCACCTTCTCTCCCTTCTTTCTCGCTCTTACAATGGATCCCTGTCCTTTTCTTCGGATTGTTATCGGCAATTTAGCGTTGAGGTTTCCTGAGAAATCGAATTCTCCTCTCTCGTCTCTCAAGTTCTACTGTAAATTCAAGCTTCAGGGCCTTCCGACTCAGGTTTCCGATGTCGCGGCGGAGAGCGACGCCGTTGAGAGCAAAATCCACGGCTGCTTCGCGCTGAGCAAGGCGGAGTTGGAGAAGTTGGCCGAGAAATCAAAGCTGTCTTGCCTGAAGGTTGAGATTCACCGCCGGAGTAGAGGAAGCCATGGCTGTGGGTTTTTGAATAGGGGGAAGCTTCTAGGCTGCGTCGTGGTGCAGTTGGATTTGAAGAGTATGCTTGAAAATAAGGGCAGGCTCGTGATTCAGAATGGGTGGGTTCTGATTGGCGGGTCGGATTTGAAACTGCATTTGAATGTCAGGGCCGAACCCGACCCGAGATTCGTATTCCTGTTCGATGGAGAGCCCGAGTGCAGCCCACAGATTTTTCAGGTGAACGGAAACGTCAAGCAGCCCGTTTTCACTTGCAAATTCAGCTTCAGAAATTCCGTTGAAAGAAACCTGAGATCAAGGTGCATAATTATTCAAGTAAATGTTCAAGTGTTTAGATTGAATACGGACTTTAGGATTTTGATTTTATTTACTAGAATATAGTCTAATCTTTGCATTGCCATTGAACAGATCATCGTTATCAGAACCAAGCACATCGACGAGCTGTTTCAGCTCAGGCACAGACGATGGCGATCTGCCGTTGAAAGAGCGAAAAGGATGGTCAATCACCATCCACGACCTTTCTGGATCCCCCGTGGCCGCAGCATCAATGGTGACACCATTCGTCCCATCACCAGGCACTGACAGGGTCAGTAAATCCAACCCTGGAGCATGGCTCATCCTCCGCCCCGACCACGCCTCGTGGAAGCCCTGGGGCCGCCTCGAGGCCTGGATGGAGCGCAATGCCGGTGGGGATCACCTCGGCTACCGCTTCGACCTCATCCCCGACGGTGGCATCGACTCCATCCCCCTCGCCAATTCCAGCCTCAGCAAGAAAACCGGTGGCAAATTCTGCATAGACATCACCACCGGGCCCACGCCGATGACGAGCCCTAACAGCAGCTTCGATTTCAGCTCCGGATCGGGATCCGGGTCGGACCTAGGGTCAGCGTCAGGGTCCGGATCGTGGGCGCATCTCCTGTACCGAGGGTTCGTGATGTCGTCGACGGTGCAGGGTGATGGCAGGTGCAGCAAACCGGAGGTGGAGGTCGGTGTGCAGCACGTGAGTTGCACGGAGGATGCTGCGGCCTTTGTGGCCTTGGCAGCCGCCATGGATCTCAGCATGGATGCTTGCAGGTCGTTTTCTCGAACTCTCCGGAAAGAACTACGACAACCCGAACTCGAATAGCTTTTTCGGGTCGGGTTGGGTTTATCGTTGACCAACGACAGCTTTGCTTTGATTTTCCTTGTGAGTGTACAGTCATTGACAGCTATTTTTTCTTTTTAAAAAATTGTTTTATTGTATTTAGTTATTCGTTACTTCATTATTGACGTTCTTTTTTTGTGAAACTATTATTCATTTTCTTTTGAATAGTATTAATTGTGTGTTAGCTTAGCTAACATGTAAGAAAATTATTGGTTGACTGGTTGGCATTGATCAATTAGTGTCTTTATCGATGCACACAATATAACTCGATTAACCAATTTGGTATATCGTCACCACACAAAAAATTTGAAATAGTTATTTTGACTTTGTGAACCCAACTTTATCATTTACGGTAGCTTAGCTAACTGTACTTTCTCTTAGACTTCCAACTTGAATTCTTCAACGTTTCAGAGAATATTACACCAAATTAGTTGAAATTCAGCTCAATATCAAATAAAGTTTTCTCTCGCATCACCAACTGAAGGAAAAAAAAAAAAAAGGGAATATTCTACAAATTGAAATGCAGAAAAAATTGCCATGAAAATAGCACATGGAATAACGTTGCCATAATGTTATCTACTACAGCATAAAAAGTTGCATGAAGCAAAAGAAAAGCAGAATTGAGGAAGCAGAACTCTAATATAAGCAAACTACATGATATTGTTTGTACAGATTATGAGTGAAGAAACTAGTTGTTACCCTCGACTTTCCTAGGTTTTACGTGCAAACTTGAATCCGAAAGCTCCACACAGCATGTAATACTTCATACACAACAAAAAGAGGCTAAAAAAAGAAAAAGAAATAAAACCAAGGGTGAAACTTCAATTCAAGGAAATTTATGTGACTTATAGTAGCCTGCTCCTATTCTGAAGCAGCATCGTCGTTGTTAATTCCTTCAGTCTGTATCTCAGGAAGGGTCTCAAGATCTGTACGAACGTCTTTCTCCATAGAATGGGAGGTGTCAGATTCATCGATAGCATCCTGTTGAACTTCTTCAGGATTTTCAATCATTGTAGCTTCCATGCTTTCATCTGTACCATCATCACCTGTATCTAAGTTCTCACCCTCGACTTCATTGTTGTTTTCTGATGAGGACTCCAACTCTGTATTATTCCTTGCTTCCATAGAAGCATCAGATATCAGTGTCTCTTCAGATGAAGACGAGACTGTACTATTATTAGATGAATCGGAGAACTCCACTGAACCAGTTGAGTTAGAGTCCAAACGAGTATTTTCCATGTTTAGGACAGAATTATCGTCCTCAGTGTGATTTCTTTGACCATAGCCCAACTGAAGCTCGCTCTCTGTTACGTTTTCTGAGGTCAAGTCATGATTCTCTATTGTGCTATTGCTCGTCAATGGATCATTGGATACTTCTGGTACTGTTTTATTTGTAGACGAACCATTCTCAGAATCATCCAATATGTCTGACTTGGTTTCCAAGTGTTCGTTCTCGTTTTCAGTGGTCGCTATTTGGGTATCATGAGTTACAGCACTGGAAGCATCATCGGCCTTGTAATTTTCTTCACGTGTACTCTTATCATCTCCATCATGATCAGTGTCTTCTGCAATACTTTCCTTCTCGATTTCACCATGACCATCTTCGGTATCCGTCTCTCGAGTTTCAGTTTCATCACCATCGTCCTTGTTCTCACCATCCATTTCATGTTCCCTATCAACTTCTGCATCTGGTTTCTCTTCTTCGTGCTCGTCTGCTTCATCATCGTCCTCCTTTCCTTCGACCTTCCTGTCTTCTGGCTCGTCTTCCTCATGCTTAGTTTCATCGACTTCTTCTCCATTTGCTTCCTCTTCATCTGATGGGTCGTCATGGCTCTCATTCTTGGTAATGGCTCCATCTGCTCGGGACTGGATATCTTTTCTTCCGAGTCGTATTAGATCATCACTACTCGATCTTTGAAGTGCCCCTTTGGCATCACTTTCATCAAATTCTTTCTTCTTGTCATGGGAGTGTTTGACTTGGTATATCAACCAAAAGCAAACAGCAAGCAACAAACATATTTGCAGAACATTTTTAATCCTCACCCCTTTCGATCTATGGTTCCTCCCAGGAGATTGCCTGTACATAATGACGTCTTCTTGAATATATTCTCGTTGTCCTCTCTGCTAATGGAATGAAGCTGTTAATTTATGTAAAACATCCGAAAAAGAAATGTGAGCTAGCAAAATTCGAATAATGGCAAATTCCATGATGACAAGCACAATATTAAAAATTTAGATGGATCAAGAAGAAATCCTCTATATCAATAAACCCATGGTGTTGCAAGAAAGAAGAGGACAGCACAAATGAAATTTCTACAAAGCTCATATATTACACCTGTAAAATATATTTCTGCTGTTGGGTTATTTCAGTCGATATGTCATTAACTAAAAGCTAACATTAGCTAGAACTTAGACTGTTTACTAGTCAAGCAATTCGATATTTGCAAGAAGCGTGGATGCAAGAACTAAACATTGATCACTCTAAGTATAACATTTAGTGTGGTTTTCAACGAATCAACTAAATAAAAAAGACTTAAGATACATACTTCTTCATAGTCCAAAACTATCGATCCACCATATATAATCATAAGGTAACATATATATCCCACAAAATAAAGGACTTGAGCCACTAAGGTTAACAACAGGAAACCGAACTTCTAGCAACCGAAACAAGGAGATAGACAGGAAAACAAAAGAAGCACCAACATTCCTTTACAAACTAAGAACCCCAAAGGAAGTCGGATACATAACATAGTAAGAATCTAAATCTTCATCTCCTTCGTACAAGTAACTTGCAATAACTAAAGAAAGAGTGTTTCCAAGCACGCAGTTACAATTCCACACAGCTAACAAGCACCAAGGACGTATAGATACAATCACCCTCGAAAAAAGTAACAAATACGAAAAACTTCTATTAACTAGCATGATTGAATTATCCGTAGCCAAATTATAGTTTTAATAATGCCTTAGAACTCCAAAATACTCAATTTCAAGGTCAATACTCTTCCATACTATAATACCAAATGCATATACAAATCACCGACATATATTTGAGCAACTCCATAAAGTTAGACATGAATTAGAAAAGTAATGTATAAAAGATCTAATCCCGGATACAAGCAAATAGAGAAAAAATGCCCAAACATCAAACACTGAATTCCCTGCTTCACTAATCGCTGAAGCAAAACCCTCAAGTCAAAATCAAATCTTTACCATAAATACCCAAGACCCATTTCAGAAACAATTCATTAGAAGCAATAATCACTGCAAAAAGTAGAGGACTCCATCTTTTAACCACTCATTAAACCGTCAAATTAGTCATAGTTAAGTCAAGAAAATACAAAAAAATTAAGCAAGATTAATTAATGAACTATAATGATAAAGAACGCCAAAGGAAAAACATACTTTGGAACGAAGTAGCAAATAGTAACCAAAAAATGGCCCCAAAGAATTGTAGGAAATTTCGAACTCTGAAGCAAAAGAAAATGGCGAAAGAAGTGCTGGCAAAAAAATTATCCAAAATAGCTTCAACTTCTTGTCTGTAAATGGGGGCTTGACAGCTCTCTCTCTCTCTTCTCTGATCTGCTAATAATAATGGTGGAATTGCAATTTTTGTAGCAAGAGTTGAGAGACAGTTGTAGCCTTTTCTTGGATGTTTTCTTGACCACAGTCCCGTTTCGGGTCATACCCATATATGACCGGGTCGTCTCCGGTTTCCTTCCGTGCAGTATCTTACAATTTTGGTATAAGTCGCTTACTAACCGCGGCAATGTGATCTCACTTGTGACGTAGAATTATAGATTTAGGAATTGAAAATTTAAATATAATTTCGATATTAAGCGGAATTTTCAAGAATGTGATGAAAATTCAAAAAATTTCTAACCTTAATTTAACCATCTTAATTTAATAAAATTAATATTAAAAGCTTTTTTGTTGTTAATTAGTCGTTTTTACGTATAGAATTAATATTCCAAAATAAGAAATTGGGGAAAAAAAATAAACATCTCAAATCATTATATTTTCAATCCTCATTTTGGCTTTATCACGGGATGTTTAAATGTGGCATGCAAGAAAATACAGATGAGTGTACATTTTCATCTTTATTTTTATTTTTCATAAATAAAGACATGAAGTTTCATTCTATTATAATCACAAGTCAATTTCTAAAAGGGTTTGTTTCATTTATGACACAAGTAGATAATACAAGATGCATTGTTCCAATAAACAGAAAACAAAACATTATTCTTGCAATAGAAATCCAAACTACACCAACAATGACAACTTGAAATGATCATAGTTATTCCCTAACTATATATAATTAAAACAAATGACAGTTGGATATTTCTATGTCCAAAAACATTAGAGATATATACCAAAGCAGCAGCAATATTTTGTTTCGTTGGCTGAACAATCCAATGTTTAATGAAGTATTTAATTATAATAATAATAATTAAAAATCATCATCGTCAAATAACATTCTATTTAATTATAATATACAGACCTAATATCAAAGATGACATGTTTTATTGTCCTAAATTATCATCCACTTAGCACTGAAATTAATTTGTGTACAATAATGGAAGATCATAGCAAAGCAAAAGAATAGTTGAAAACTTGGAATAATAAAATCGAACACATTTAATTTCACGAGGGAAAAAAAAAAACTCCTCAGATTAAAAAGCAATAATCTATCTGTCAAGTTTTTACTTTTCTTACACTTTCTGTCATTGGAATGTTATGAAAAGCCTGTTAAGTTATGTACACAAAAAGCTTGGAATATTGCAAAAAACACACACATTTTTTAATTTAACTATTTAATTAATTAGCTCATGAGATATGATTATAGTTTGTTGGTAACTAATTTAAGATTATGGTCTCTTGATGTAACTCCAAGCAAACTTACAAATGTAGTTCAATATGTGCTTAATTATAATGTTAGATGGTATATTTCATTGCTTCTTATCAAAGATATTCTTGCTTTAACAAAACTCTTAAGTGGTTCTCTTCACATTATCACCACCCTGCCATGCAACCTATATATAACATTGCTTCTTTTTTTTTTTAGCCTCATTCTTTATTTTACAGATCAATGATGAATGATTTCTCTAGTTTCTTCGTTTTAATCGTTGTTTTCTCGATTTCTTGGGTTCGAAGTTCATGGGGTTCCGTTGTTTCGACTGGAGATTTTAACAAGGATTTCTTCGTGACATGGTCACCGAACCATGTTACTACATCTGTTGATGGTAGAAATAGAAGCTTAGTACTTGACAAGGATTCAGGTTTGTTTACTTTCTTGGCTGAAAATCTTGCAAGTTAATTACCAATTGTTTCTTGACTTTGTCTCATGATTTTGTTGTTCTTTTAGGATCTGCATTTGCTTCAAATGACATGTTCTTGTTTGGTCAGTTTGACATGCAAATTAAGCTCATTCCAGGCAACTCAGCTGGCACAGTTGTAGCCTTTTATGTAAGTTCATAACAATTTATTTTTGGTGAAATTTACCTAACTTTTGTTAAGGATATAGCTGACAATTTATTTCTTTTTATAGTATATTATTAAATAATCATTTAGTTATTTATTGTGAATGCAGTTGACATCTAATCAACCAAATCGAGACGAGCTTGACTTTGAATTCCTAGGCAATGTAGCAGGACAACCTTATATTCTACAAACAAATGTATATGCAAATGGATTTGATGACAGAGAGCAGAGGATCAAGCTCTGGTTTGATCCTACAAAGGACTTCCACACCTATTCTATACTATGGAACCTTCACCAAATTGTGTAACCCATCTTATCTTACACCATTTTGATGCTATATTTTTTAATTAAATTTAAACTATTTTAAAAAAATTAAAATACTGTCCCAATTCTTGCAGATTTATGGTGGATTGGGTTCCCATTAGGACATACAGAAACCATGCAGACAAAGGAGTGCCATATCCAAGATGGCAGCCCATGGGCCTTCAAACGAGTCTTTGGAATGGTGAAAGCTGGGCCACAAATGGTGGCAAAGGCAAGATTGATTGGGCCCAAGGCCCATTTGTGGCCTCATTCAGAAACCACAAGATTGATGCTTGCATTTGGAAGGGAAACCCAAGATTCTGCAGGGGTGAAAGCTCAACAAATTGGTGGAACAAAGAGAGATCTAGTTCTCTAACATGGGCCCAGAGAAGATTATTCAAATGGGTTAGAAAATATCACCTCATCTATGATTATTGCCAGGATTATCAGAGGTTTAATAATAGTCTCCCAAAAGAGTGTTTGCTCACTAAGTACTGATCAAGTGGAGAGATTATTCATGATTTATTTGATTCATAATAAATATGTATGATTATGTAGTTAAGAAATGATGAAAGTTGTTTAAGTGGGTTACTTTCGAGTTCAGTTTGTGTAATCTGATCAATTAAAACTCGTTCAATTTCAACTAATTTGATACAAATAATAAAATCATATCTGAACAATTTAATATAATAACTAGAAATATTTGAGCAAGACTTGCTCTTACATTGTTACACATTAATAGACCTACTTTTAACTGAGTATGACTCTAATAAACTCTTCTCTGAGTCAAAATTAAAATAATAATTTAAAAAAAAAGTACATGTGTATTGTGAAGTGTACACTTTTTTTGTTTTTGGCTAAAAGAGGGTCCTTATTTATATTTCTACTTTTATTTCTCCACATATTCAACATGTGACATATATATATATATATATATATATAGTATATATATAGTATAATTACCTTAACTTAATCAATGTTTCATTTAATAAGGCCACTCCCCTTCCCAGTTGCCTGGTGGATCATAGCTGCAAATCACATAGTAGCATCCATTGGTGCACTGGACCCTGGCACAGCCGAACCGGACCGTCTCGCGCCACACCACCTGAGTATAGTGCAGGCATTGGTTCCCTCCGGTGCACGAGTTCGAATTGTAATCATAGCATTGTTTCTCGGCAGCCCAAAGATTCACAGCAGCCACACCGGTGAAGGTGCTACTACTACTCTTGGCTAGGTTCTCACCATAGGGTCCGTTGGAGTGCGTTAGGGCACAATCGCTAATTCTTTGATTGGCATAATTTTGAGCATAGTTAGCCAATGTCGTATTCCATACCATCGGACCCACACCCACCTGACCCCGAGGGGTATTGTGGGCGTCGGCATAGTTTTGAGCCGAGTTTTGGGCATCGGAGGGTATTATTAGGGTGGATAAGACTATGAAGGAGAGAAGGGATAGGGAAATTTTATGCAAAGCCATTGTGGTTGTTATGGTGAAGTGTGAATTTGGTTTGAATGATTATGGAGGGATAATGTATTAGGTATTTATAGGGAAATATTGTGGATTATAGTATATTTATCTACCCTAGTATTTAGCAAATGGCATGTTACAAAAGGTGTTGCCTTTTCTTTATAACAATTCTACTCAACCCTAAGATCACTAATTCATCCCATTTGAACAAATTTGGAGCCTATTTGGACTTGTGAAATGAATTTGAAATAGACTTTTTAATTAACTTCTCTTTGGTTTTACTAAAAGAGGAGACTAATTGTTGCTTAAGTGAGAGTTTTCTTTAGTGTTCCTTTAATGTGTTTGTAATATGCAATTAACTTGGATTATATTATGCAATAGAATAACTAATTTGTTTGTTGGAAAAATGGCCTAAATTCTGAAATTCAATTATCTTAAGAGCCAAAATTTGTTCAATTAGCTTGAAATATTGATAGATTCGAGAATTTAAATAGTTAATTCATTCCCAAAATCTGATTGCAGAACTCTAATTATCATTTTTAAATAAGAGTAGAAGTCAACCATTTTAGAGAGAGAAAGAGCTTGCTTCTTTGTATCCCACATCGAAAGAAAATCACATTGGGAAGTAGTTTATAATATGAAAGAGAGCCAAATCATATCGCTGGGCTCAGTTGCGAGGGCCTGTAACCCAAGTGGGAGCATTAGAGTGATTGGACATTGGGGTTGTCCAGCTGGTTGGGCTTGAGGATGCGAATATCTGGCCCGCCCGTTCCAAGCGAGGAGTCGGGCCACGTGGCCCAAGCGAAAGCATGGGCTTCGTGACTCCTAAAGCGGAGGGCACTGCGCCAGGCTGGATCCACAGAGCAGCGAAAACTTCCCACTCCTTGCAGTGGAAGGATAACGGGCCGGTGCTAACTTAACCCATCAAGGCCAGATGGGCTAGCCCAAATTGAACAATCACTTTTTTTTTTTAAATATTTATGGTGTAATTGATTTCATTGTTATATGAGTAAACATAAATTAGAGATTCAACTTCAATTTAAAAACTCAATTAGATATCTGAATAAAATTTATAAAAGCATAAATTTCTACAATTAAACATTTGTCAAAATGGTCGCTTAGGCTAGTGAGTCAAATGTTAATGATCTGGAATGAAGAATTAATATATAAATAACTTTATGTAACACTTTAAATTTTATATAAATACATAATCTAATTATTCTTGTAAATTAGCTCTTGATAAACATTTCGTTCAGTCACCAACAAACTTACATATATAATTTTATTACATTATCTGAAAACCAGTTCCAGCACAATACAGGGCACAAGAGAGAGGACACCACCCTCTATTTATTTCATGAGTATTATAGACTTTGATAATAGAAAATCAAATTCAAACTTATTCTTCAAACATTGGGGTTTGGTGGATGTTCAATAAGGGCGTTGGCCAACGTAGTTGCCCGGAGGATCATAGTTGCAAGAAATGAACCACCATCCATTGTTGCATCGAGCCCTGGCGCAACCGAGTCGGACCGAGTTGCGCCACACCACTTGAGTGTAATGGCCACACTCTCCCCCAACGCAACTGTTGGAACCATAGTCATAAAAAGGTTTCTCTGCGACCCACAAATTGACCGCAGCCTGACCGGTGAAGTCACCGCTGCCCTTGGCAAGGTTCTCGCCATATGGCCTATTGGTCGAATGCACGAGGTTACAATCCCCGAGCCTTGAATTCACATAATTCCGAGCAAAATTTGCCACGTTTTCGTCCCACACAATGTTTCCGACCCCCACCTGACTACGAGCAGCGTTGTGGGCATTGACGTAGTCTTGTGCAGAGTTTTGCCCTAGACATGAATGTTGGAGCATGGCTAGGACAGTGAAGATGAGAATGGCTTTGTTGTGGATGTTCATTTTGAACTTTGTTTTGTGATAATACTGTGTTGTGTTGTGTGATCAATATATGTAGGATGAGTGGGGTATTTATAGCCAAAAAAATTTGTCTACTTATGAAGAATACGTGTTTGACAATTTGATCGAGAAAACTACTATCCCTATCCATGCATGGAATAAGAGCACATTCATAACCTCTATTATTATTGGTTTGGTTAATAAATTAATTTGGCCTTGCCTTTTTTTCTTTGGTTGTACTAATGAGCACAAGATTTTGAGACGGAAACTTCAACCAATTTTATTTAAAATGAGAGTGAAGAATATCTACGTTGAATGCATGAATATATTTAAATTTGTGAACGTTTTTATAAAAGAAAGACTCACTCGTTAATTAATTGATAGGAATAATCAAATATTAATTGGCACAAAATTTTAGATGAGACAGAATCCTAAACCAATTTTATTTAAAGAGAGTGAGAAGAATGTTTACCATGAATAATACATTTAACTTGACATGTCTCATATATTTAAATTTGTAAACGGTTTTCAAAAGAATGACTCATTCGCTAACTGATAGGAATAAGCATGTCTGGAAGGATTAGTTTCTCTAGACCTGTAATTGAAATCTAAAATTAAACTTTCTATTTATTATTATTATTGTGTTTGTTATGATTATAAAGATGTTGACGTCGATTTACGGCTGGTTCGTAATCTCAGTCAAACACTCGAGTTGATTGTTTTTTCTAGCCCAACTTAATTAGCCAAGTTAAAAGAGCTAGGTCAATTGAGGTAAGAAGTTCAAGGGAATGTAGAACACTTGTCCTTTTTTTCCCCTTTCAAATGTTTGAAGGGTCTTATTTATAAACCCTTCACTTGGACAGCATCCCCCGAGTCAGGGGATCTTGTCCCTATAGGGCCAGGGCTAGATGCTCCCTGTCCCATGCTATTACAAACCGAGCCGAGCTCTTTTTATATTCTAATTTTTAGACATATTTCTAGGTAAGGAGACTCTATCAGTCGCTATCCGAGCTGCAATCAGGTCGGTTAGGTCAGGTCGGCTTTGCCTCTGATGAGATGCGGAAGGTCGGTCATTCTGGCCGAGCCGGTCAAATAAGGTCGGCTTTTGCTCACGTTGGCGTTTCAGGAAGACTTGATTCGAGCTCTCCCTCCATTTTGAGTCCTAGGAAGCTGGTTTCATTGAAGTATCAACAGGCCGGTTAAGGGGTTCCTGGACGGCCATGTTCTGCTCGGCTCGGCCATGTCATCCCTCTAATTCGTCCGAAACATAGGTCGGCAAAATAACCGAGCCGGGCTGGAAGACCGGTCACAGCTGCGGGACGGTCATATCAGTTCGAGCGGGGTCAGGCCGGGCCGAACAGGGTGACTGGACTGGGCTGTCAGGTGATGGGGCTGGTCCTCCTCGGTGCATTGGGTCAGATGGTCTTTAGTTCGGGTCCGAACTCGATCCATGCGTGGGCGGCCTAATATTGAGGGCCCAACAAAAGATAAAGATAAAGAGTTGGAATAAGAGAGAGAATTGGGAAGTCTTCCTAAGTCAATATCAAAGTGGCCTAATTAATTGTGGAAAAAAATGAATTTTCTACATGTCATTTTTCTCCTTTGTAAATTTGCAATAGATTATTCCAAACAAAAATTTATGTTAGCCTAAATTAAGTTTGGTGCAAATGAGATTTTATGTTTCAATATATAATATTTATTCTCACATTTCATTAATCATCACATATCACCTTATAAATAAAATAATTAATATCGGATATATATATATATATATATATATATATATTAAAGATTATAAAAATACAAGATAAAACATTAAATTTAATATTATTAATTTTACGATACCAAAAATGTCATAGAATATTATTCTCATAGGATTTTATTTTCCAACAAAGTTCTAATCTTGATTTTTCCACCGTTCCTTGCAGCCGCCGCTAACCTTATTCGGAATATCTCACCATTTTCTTTCAAAAAAAATTTAAAAAGGGTGGGGGGGAGATTGATTTTTCTCTGACATTTGATCTAGTTGAGAGTTGATTTTTTAGTACTTATGCATAATATCTCAGAATTAATAATTTATTGATTTTACACAATATATTTGAGAAGATTTATATATTTTAATCCTATGGAATTAAGCTTGTTTTTAGTATTTTGAAAATATATATGTATAATTGATAGTGGATCTTTTGAATATAAATGGAAATAATTTTTGTTTTATTGTAATGCAGGAGGACAATAATTATTCTAAAATTCAATTAATCAACTACATCTTAGCTACTTGTAACATTTTATTTTAGTTTTTTTTATATTAATTATGATGATTCGAAAGGAAGATAAAATGAAAAATTCGAAATAAAAAGTTTTAATTTCTTGAAGCTAGGGTGATAACAATTTATTTATTTATTTTTAAATATAAATATGCGCTCTAAAATGTAAAACATATTCAGACAAAGAGGTGTAACAACAACGGCCACATTTTTATTTCTTAATCACACATAATAGTAACATAAGCGCAATGACAAGACATATAAAGCCTAGGCCTTTTCTTTATTTAGGTATATAATAATAGAAATAAACTTTCCTAATAGAAAGTTATATTCCGCGCCTCTTATTCAAACTCTCACCCTTAATAAACATAGGGGAGCAAACGGGAAAAAACGACAAAAACTAGAACACAATCCGCACCTTTATAAAGGTGGGGTGCCACTTAATATATATGACCTGTGGTTTTTAATGTTGGCTGTTAAATAGGAAATATTTATTAATAAGGGCGTTGGCCAACATAGTTGCCCGGAGTGTAATAGTTGCAAGAAACGAACCACCATCCATTGTTGCATCGAGCCCTGTAACAACCGAGTTGAGTCGAGGTGCGCCACACCACCTGAGTGTAGTGGCCACACACTCCATTGCACGTGTTGGCACCATAATTATAATTAGACCTTTCATCGACCCACATTTGCACTGCCATACGGGCAGTGAAATCGCCACTACCCTTGGCAAGGTTCTCACCGTACGGCCTATTGGTTGAATGCACCAGTTCACAATCACCAAGCCTTCGAGTAACATAGTTACTGGCAAATGTTGCCACCGTGGCGTTCCATACCATGCGGGGCACCCCCACCCGATCACGGGCCGCGTTGTGGACACTGAGGTAGTCTTGTTGAGAGTTTTGGCCTTGGCATGAATGTCCTAGCATGGCTAGGACAATGAGGAAAAGCATGGCTAGTGAAAAATTCTTGTTCATTTCCATTTTGATTTGTGATATTCAAGGATGGTGTGATTTATGTAGAAAGAATTATAAGTTATTTATAGGCGTGCAAGTATGGGAATTTTGATCTATTCAATGGAATTTAATTGCAAGTGTATTATATTTATTAAACATGTAGTATATATCTAATTTTGCATTCAAAGCCTACATAAACTAACTTTCTGATCGACCTATATAACTAACTATCGTACCATAGGAATTTTTTTAGGGTTTATTAAAGGACCAAACGGTAATGTCGTTTCTATTCTTCATTAAATAGTTGTTATATATATGTATTGAAATGTTCTTCTAAGCCAAATTAATGCAGATAAGATTTTTTTCATATTCTTCCAGAATCACTCTCCTTTACTTCTCTCAATTAAAATGAGATACAAATTTATTAATTGAATTTATTTATTATTAATGTTCTTAAATAAGGATAGTTTGATCATTAATTTTATCATCTTCCTTATAAATTTGTGTGCAAAATTTTAAAAGAATATTTGTTTTGGATAAAAGGAGTGATATTTTAAAATAATCACGTGTATTAAATGAAATACTATTAATTAATATGTGACGTGTATTATAAATGATGTTTAGGCGAAACATCAAATGTAACATAAAATTTGGATCGAAATTGATGTACCTATCTTTGTGAATGTTACAATGAAATGGTACAAGTTAAGCTCCCTATCAAGTTTTATTTTCATTAACTAAAAAACCTGGTCAAAAAATATAGTCCATGTAATTGAAGATCGCTTGTACGGTACAATTAGTGAGCAATTAAGCCACCAAAAAAAATGAAAAAATATAGAAAAAATGTTGATTATGCCTATTTATTTCAAGAAATGACGCTCAAGTACATTCTAATACGTGTACTTATTATCTTGTTATGGCTGCAATTGTTGAGAACAATTTTTTTATAAATGGTGGAGCGATTATATTATATTGTTTATGCATGCACTTGATATCTATTTGGAGTAATTAAAAGAGAGAGTAGCAAGTGTTTATTTCATTTTATCTTAAGAAATGATAACTAGTGGTTTGAATTAATAAAGTTGATTATTTTCATTACACTCCATCAATGGTTTTTACGTAGTTAATGTAAGCCTTTCAAGATAAAGAAGGAATTGAAGAGTAAAAATTCTTGAGTATTTGGAGTTGGCTATTTCATTAGTGTTTCATCAACAGTATTCAGCCTTGTTTGGTTTTATTTTATCTTGGAAATTCTCATTTTCGAAATTCCTATTTAGAATTCAAGTTTGTATTGTTTTTCATGCAAAAATAAACATTATGAATGGGTGTGAAATATTTCATCAAAGTCATTTTTAAATGACTTTTTAGCAGTCAATCTTGATCTTGTTTCTTACTATTATTTTTGCCATTTATTAATATTCTTCATTAGTTGTTTTATTTAATATATTTATTGAAATGTTCTTCTAACCAAAATTAATGTACGTAGCCACTTTGTGAATGTTTCAATAAAAGAAATTGATTTATGAACTTGAAGATGGCTTCTACAGCACAAGTGGTGGGTGGCCCACCACCTACAACAAGCATTAATCAAAGCAATAAAATTTAGTTTATATGCAGTGTCCAGATTAAGGAGATGATAGCAAGGAATCCTGAAAGAGAGTTACATTTTGTGGGTGGGCCCAGTTGCGGGGGCCTATAACCCAAATGGGAGCATTAGAGTGATTGGACATTGGGCTTGCCCTGCATGGGGTTGGGCCTGAGGATGGTGAATATTTGGCCCGCCCGTTCCAAGAGAGGAGTCGGGCCGAAAAGCTTCCCCTCTCCAGTGGAAGGATAATGGGCCGGTGCTAGCTAAACCCATCAAGGCAAGATAGGCTAGCTCAAATTTAACAGTCACTTTCTTTATTATTTATTTAGCTTGACTTGCTTGTCAAATGTTAATTAATACACTAGAGTAGCTTGTACTTAGATTTTATTATCGTCAAATATAATTCATTTTTTCTAGATTATTATTATTATTTTTAGGTTGCTAGTTATGATTATTCTATTTTTTGTGGTCAAATAATTTCTAATCAAAAAAATTGGAACCAAGTAAATTAAAAATTATTAATATAACAAAATATTGTTAACGGATTTTATAATATAATTCGAATCAAACATGAAATTAAGGTTAGCCTCTCAAAAAATAAAAACCAATTTTTACAAAATTCCTCTAGATTTTAATATATATATATATATATATATATATAAAACTTCATTGTCATATAGAATTCAATTATTCTCGTATCGATCCTACTACGAAATTTCTAACACTTTTAGTCTATATAAATACATAATCTTTATTGTATGCTTGAATTAATTATTCTTGTAACTTAATTAGCTCTTGATGAATATTTCGTTCAGTCACCAACATAATTAATTAGTTTCAAGACAGTAATTAGAACTCCTAAAATAATAACAAACTTATATATATAATTTTATTATCTAAAAACCAGCTCCAGTACAATACAAGGCACAAGAGAGAGGACACCCTCTTTATTTATTTATTTCATGAGTATTATAGAGTTTCATAATAGAAAATCAAAAGTTGAAACTTATTCTTCAAATAATCCTCTCTCAAACATTGGGCTTTGGTCGATCTTCAATAAGGGCGTTGGCCAACGTAGTTGCCGGGAGGACCATAGTTGCAAGAAACGAACCACCATCCATTGTTGCATCGAGCCCTGGCGCAACCGAGTCGGACCGAGTTGCGCCACACCACTTGAGTGTAATGGCCACACGTTCCCCCAACGCACCTGTTGGAACCATAGTTATAAAAAGATCTCTCTGCCACCCACAAATTGACCGCTCTCTGACCGGTGAAGTCACCGCTGCCCTTGGCAAGGTTCTCACCATATGGCCTATTGGTCGAATGCACGAGGTTACAGTCCCCGAGCCTTGAATTCACATAATTCCGAGCAAAATTAGCCACGTTTTGGTCCCAAACAATGTTTCCGACCCCCACCTGTCTACGAGCAGCGTTGTGGGCATTGACGTAGTCTTGTGGAGAGTTTTGCCCTAGACATGAATGTTGGAGCATGGCTAGGACAGTGAAGATGAGAATGGCTTTGTTGTGGATGTTCATTTTGAACTTTGTTTTGTGATAATATTGTGTTGTGTGATCAATATATATATGTAGGATGAGTGGGGTATTTATAGTCAAAAAAATTTGTCTACTTATGAAGAATACGTGTTCGACAATTTGATCGAGAAAACTACTATCCCTATCCATGGAATAAGAGCACATTCATTAGTTTTGGAGGGAATTAATGAACCTCTATTATTATTGGTTTGGTTAATAAATTAATTTGGCCTTGCCTTTTTTCTTTGGTTATACTAATGAGCACAAAATTATCTTAAACCAATTTTATTTAAAAAGAGAGAGAAGAATATCTATGTTGAATGCATGAATATATTTAAATTTGTGAACGTTTTTGTAAAAGAAAGACTCACTCGTTAATTAATTGATAGGAATAATCAAATATTAATTGGCCAATATCAAAGTGGCCTAATTAATTGTGGAAAAAATGAATTTTCATGTCATTTTTCTCCTTTGTAAATTTGCAATAGATTATTCCTAACAAAAATTTATGTTAGCCTAAATTAAGTTTGGTGCAAACGAGATTTTATGTTTCAATATATATAATTTCTTCTCACATTTCATTAATCATCACATATCACCTTATAAATAAAATAATTAATATCGGATATATATATTAAAGATTATAAAAATACAAGATAAAGCATTAAATTTAATATTATTAATTTTAGGATACCAAAAATGTCATAGAATATTATTTCCATAGGATTTTATTTTCCAACAAAGTTCTAATCTTGATTTTCCACCGTTCCTTGCAGCCGCCGCTAACCTTATTCGGAATATCTCACCATTTTCTTTCAAAAAAAATTTTAAAAAAAGAGGGGGGGGGGGGGAGATTGATTTTTCTCTGATATTTGATCTAGTTGAGAGTTGATTTTTTAGTACTTATGCATAATATCTCAGAATTAATAATTTGTTTATTTTACACAATATATTTGAGAAGATTTATATATTTTAATCCTATGGAATTAAGCTTGTTTTTAGTATTTTGAAAATATATATGTATAATTGATAGTGGATCTTTTGAATATAAATGGAAATAATTTTTGTTTTATTGTAATGCAGGAGGACAGTAATTATTCTAAAATTCAATTAATCACTACATCTTAGCTAAATGTAACATTTTATTTTAGTTTTATTTATATTAATTATGATGATTCGAAAGGAAGATAAAATGAAAAATTCGAAATAAAAAGTTATAATTTCATGTAGCTAGGGTGATAACAATTTTTTAATTTAATTTTAAATATAAATATGCGCTCTAAAATGTAAAACATATAGAAAGAGAATCACAATTAACATTCAGACAAAGAGGTGTAATAACAGAAGATCTCATGTCGGCCACATTTTTATTTCTTAATTACACATAAGCGCAATGAAAAGACACATAAATCCCTGGTATAGGAAAGAAACGAACCACCATCCATCGTTGTATGGAGACCTATAACAATACAGTTGAACCCGCCTTTGATTGGATGAAAGTGAATCAGATGCAATTTTATGGGCTTTCATTGTGGGCTTATTTCGTCTTTATCACGAAAATACGGATGAGCCCAAATAAAGATATGAAGTATTAGGAATCACATGTCAATTTCTGAAAGGGTGGTTTTGTTTATGATACAGGTAGATAACAGTAGATGCATTAATATTTAAGTGTGGCACAAATGAGATTCTATGTTTTAATATATATTGTTTCATTTGATATTCCATTAATTAACCATCATATGTCACCTGTATAAATATAATAAATAATATATGATGTATATTATAGATTATTAGATAAAACATCAAAATCAATTTAATATCAATTTTAGGAAACCAAAGCCTTCGTAAAATATCATTCTCGTAGGTTTTTATTTTCCAACAAAGTTCTAATCTTGATTTTTCCACCGTTCCTATAGCCGCCCCAAACCTTATTGAATTTCTCTATTTTCTTTCTCAAAAGAATAAAAAAAACCAGCAAGAATTTAATTTTTTAGTACTTACGCATAATATCTCAGAAATTAAAATTTTGTTAATTTTACTCACAATATGTTTGAGAAGATTTATATACTTTAATGATCCTATGGAATTAAGATTTTTTTTTTTTGTATTTAAAAATATATATATTTGCGTAATTGATAGTGGATGTTTTGAAAATAGTAAGAAAATAATTTTATCTTTTATTGTGATGCAGGAGGACAAAAATGATTCTAAACTTCAATTCAACTGCCTTTTTGCTAAAAGGTTACTGAAATGTAACCTTTAACTATAGTTTCATTTAAATTAAATATAATCGATGGAAAGGAAGATTACAAAAAAATAGAAGATAAAAGTTTTTTGTAAATTAATTATCAGCTCCAAATTTCATAATTTAGCTAGGTGAATGGGTGATAACAATTTTTTTATTTAATTTTATATATCAATATGCGTACTAAAATGTAAAACATGTAGAACGAGAATTACAACTTCAGACAAACAGGTGTAACAACAACGGCCACATTTTTATTTATTTATTTCATAATCACACATAATAGTAACATAAGCGCAATGAAAAGACATATAAACCCTAGCCCTTCTCTTTATTTAGGTATATAATAATAGAAATTAACTTTCCTAATAGAAAGTTAAATTTAGGGTTTAGGGTTACTTATTCAGACTCTCACCCTTAAATAAGCATACATTTTATAAAGATGGGGTACCACTTAATATATATGACCTGTGAAATATTTATTAATAAGGACGTCGGCCTTGGACATTGCCCGGAACGTAATAGTTGCAAGAAACGAACCACCATCCATTGTTGCATCGAGCCCTGTAACAACCGAGTTGAGTCGAGGTGCGCCACACCACCTGAGTGTAGTGGCCACACACTCCATTGCACGTGTTCGAACCATAATTATAATTGGGCCTTTCGTTGACCCACATTTGCACCGCCATACGGGCAGTGAAATCGCCACTGCCCTTGGCAAGGTTCTCGCCGTATGGTCTATTGGTTGAATGCACCAATTCACAATCACCAAGCCTTCGAGTAACGTAGTTACGGGCATAGCTTGCCACCGTTGCGTTCCATACCATGCGGGCTACCCCCACCCGATCACGGGCCGCGTTGTGGACACTAAGGTAGTCTTGTTGAGTGTTTTGGCCTTGGCATCCATGTCCTAGCATGGCTAGGACAATGAGGAAAAGCATGGCTAGTGAAAAATTCTTGTTGATTTCCATTTTGAAGGATGGTGTGATTTATGTAGAAAGAATTATAGGTTATTTATAGGCGTGCAAGTATGGGAATTTTGATCTATTCAATGGAATTTAATAGCAAGTGTTTATATTTATTAAACATGTAGTGTATATCTGATTGACCTATATAACTAACTATCGTACGTACCATAGGAAATTTTTTAGGGTTTATTAAAGGACCAAACGGTAATGTCGTTTCTATTCTTCATTAAATAGTTGTTATATGTATTGAAATGTTCTTCTAAGCCAAATTAATGCAGATAAGATTTCAAGAAATATTTTTTTATATTCTTCCAGAATCACTCTCGTTTACTTCTCTCAATTAAAATGAGATACAAAGTTATTATTTGAATTTATTTATTATTAGTGTTCTTAAATAAGGATAGTTCGATCATTTTATCATCTTTCTAATAAATTTGTATGCAAAATTTTAAAAAGATATTTGTTTTGGGATGAAAGGAGTGATATTTTAAAATAATCATAAGTGACGTGTGTATTAAATGAACTATAACTTAATATGTGACGTGTATTATATAGATAATGAAATTTTATATGAAACATCAAATGTAACATTAAATTTGGATCGAATTAAATTGTTGTACTTGTTTCAATGAAATGTTACAAGTTAATCTCCCTATCTAGTTTTAATTTCAATAACTAAAAAACCTGGTCAAAAAATATGATGTAATTGAAGATCGCTTGTACGGCACAATTAGTGAGCAATTAAGCCAGCGAAAAAATGAAAAATATAAAAAAATGTTGATTATGCCTATTTATTTTCAAGAAATGACGATCAAGTTCTAATACGTGTACGGTGTACTTATTATCTTGGTGTGGCTGCAAATTTGTGAGAACAATTTTTTAATAAATGGTGGAGCGATTATATTATATTATTTATGCATGCACTTGATATCTATTTGGAGTAATTAAAAGAGAGAGTAGCATTTGTTTATTTCATTTTATCTTAAGAAATGATAACTAGTGGTTTGAATTAATAAAGTTGATTATTTTCATTACACTCCATCAATGGTTTTTACGTAGTTTAATGTAAGCCTTTCAAGATAAAGAAGGAATTGAAGAGTAAAAATTCTTGAGTATTTGGAGTTGGCTATTTCATTAGAGTTTCATCAACAGTATTCAGCCTTGTTTGGTTTTATTTTATCTTGGAAATTCTCGTTTTCGAAATTCCTATTTAGAAATCAAGTTTGTATTGATTTTCATGCGAAAATAAACATTATGAATGAGTGTGAAAGTCCTTTTTAAATGACTTTCTAGCAGTCAATCTTGATCTTGTTTCTTATTATTTTTGCCTTTTATTATTTATTAATAATATTCTTCATTGATTGTTTTATTTAATATATTTATTGAAATGTTCTAACCAAAATTAATGTACGTCGCCACTTTGTGAATGTTTCAATGAAAGAAATTGATCCTCTATGACTAAAAAGGAAAAAACCTGGTCAGACTATAATTTACGAACTTGAACATCGCTTCGACAGCACAAGTCGTGAGTAAATAAACCACCCAAATATTAATAAAATAAAATAAATAAATAGAAATATAAATAAACTTGACTATTAGATCTGAGCCCTTTATGATCATGTACTTTAGCATCTACTTTCTTGGTATGAAATGTGAGTAAAACGAAATAAATGAAGTGGTTAATCGTTTTAAGAAAAATATAAAATGAAAACATTACTGATAATGCAAACAATCACCTCAGTTATCTTAAAACTATAAAATGATACATTACTGATTATGCAAAACAATCACCTCAGTTTCTAAGTCGTACGCTGTTTAAGTGTGCAATAAACAAGTCGTTCCAAGTATCGGTTAGTCCTGGTAAGCACCAGTGCATGCAATCGTCATGTCTTTTCCCGCCTGACGTGGATGGATGGGCATCAGCTCGATACTCACTCAAGTGGGTTATATCCAGTATCCGGAATTTGGAACGTTTGAGGACTCTGTATAGGTGCTCGTTTACAAGTCGTGTCTCCACATTTGTTCCGTTGTTCTCAACAGAGAAGAGTTGTTCTACCTGGAGTTAAATTAACATTATATCCAGTTACTCGTTGCAAGAACCATAGTCTATTGAACTCATGTTACATAAACTCAGAATGAGCAATGCAAGAAATACAAAACACTACATAAAAAAGCTTACTTCTTGTGGAACCAAAGGTTGTGAACGGGGACAAGAGCCACCTTGGTCCCAATCACCTCCTTCAAAGTGTCTTGGAGATTGTGTTCGGAAGAATAGGAGAGCATTAGGACGTGCATTCTTTTCCACAAAAGCTACCTACTTAAAAACAATGCAAGCAAACGTCTGGTGAAAATGCATTATAGAACCACCATCAAGAGCGACAAACTGAAAAGGAAGAAAAATACTATTTTCTATTTGAAACAAGAAACCATTGAGCATAGCAAATTGTTACCAAAAAAAAAAAAAAAATGAGAGTTTGATGGAAAATTAATTCGTCATTTCAAAGGTCGTAGTGAACCTGGTTTGAAAAGATAGCAGATTCAGTATTGAGCATCTCAAAGAGAGAATAGGCTCATACCATGTGACGTAACACCATATCAAGCCCAACATCAGGGGCAACTGGAGGACTCACAGGTACGCCCTTCTCAAAGAAAAGCATAGGCGATTTTACTGGATCAAACTTTGAGGGAGCCCACCACCTACAACAAGCATTAATCAAGGAACCACATGAGAAGCAATAAAATTTAATTTATATGCAGTGTCCAGATTAAGGAGATGATAGCAAGGAATCCTGAGGAGTACAAGCATGCAAGGGTGCAGCAGTATTCACCAGACAATATTTGATTAGTTCAAGGTCACCATCCATCCCTTGCCTTCAAGTATATGCATGTCACTTAGAAAAGGAATATGTACCATCAATATTTGGGGTGTTACGGTTTACAAGCTATCATCAGTAGCTTATTTTAATGATATGGGGAATATGGTGTGAGATGATGCTTTTAACTGGGACATGCATCAGAAAAAGGCTGAGTTTTTGCTCATTACACAAATGATCATAGACTGAATCATGTGCAACTGGCAAGGAATCAGAAGTCTGGAATGAAATTTTAAATAACAATACATAAATATAATTCTGATCACTACTTCAGATGAATGAACAAGCTAGGCAAAGGTCCTCCTCAACATCAGTGAGAAATATGTTCATACAATACAATATCAGTAATTCATTGCACATTAGCAGCTATACAAAATTAATTCAGAATGGTTCCAATTTAACCAAGACAAAAGCCAAATAATTCATCATCATTTGTTAATCAGTAGATGTCTACAACAAGGCGAACTGCAATGAAATCTAGATTACCAGTGTCCAGTATTGAAGATGAGTATGTCATGGAAACTTAAAGCCTCGGCCCAGGTTCCATCTGGAAAATCAACATCAATTCTATAACCCTCCTTATAACCAAGTGACTCCAGTACACCACCATTACTACTGGCTGACCACCTAGAAGCAGAGAAACAAAGCAGTACGTTAAAATTTAACATTAATTAGTTTTTTTTTTTTAAACAAAAAAGGAAAAAGGAAAAATCATATCAAAAACAAACTCATATACTAAATGTGAGAAAATAAGAGCACCATTTATCTCGTTGTCTAAGCCATCAGAAAAGGCACACATTTCTCAATGCAATAACAAATCTTAACAAGTATTTTATGACAGCTATTCCACAAGGAGGATAATACTTCGAAATTGATCCACAATATGAAAAAAAATAATTATCAGTCTGCATTAAGTAGTCCGAAGAAAAGGGTGATTCATATATCTCTTAGGTTAGCAACATTTTTTAAGTCCTTGTGTGGTTCAGCACTTCAATGCTTCGTGTGGAACCCAAAATCCAATTCGTGCACATGGGTGTGGTGGTTGTGGAGGGGAGGAGCACAACTCAAGAATTCCAGTCAACTTCAATTTTCTTTATTTAAAAGTAATGACTACATATGAAACCTCCATTCAAGAACGTATTCTCGTTAGAAGAACGTGAGGTGATTAAGTTTCATGCAGCTTTTATTTTATTTTTCCTTACCACAGAGTTCACAGATTTTACATGTCTTTACTTTAGAGGAATTGATCAATAGTATAGCACCCAAAGGATTAAACTTGAGCATCTAGTAAGTGCTGAAGGAATAAACCTCCTAACTCAATTTCAGGATTTAAAATATAGGCACCTACTTTCTTTTTATCAACATATTCAAGTTTAGTCATGGCCCATCATCTAGAGATAAGTTTGTAAGTTTTCCATGCAAGAATCAGTACTCACTTCATCAGAGGGGTCTTTTAGATGAACGGACTTACTAAGCACATTTCAAAATTCAAAATTTAGTCACCAAATTTATCTTCATGAACATATTTAGGTTTAGCCACACCCCATCATTGAAAGTTATTATTTGCTATTTTACTCATGCATTATGCAAAACATGTATCTACTTCATCTAGGGATCAGTGTCTTAAGTTATTGTACTCGGCTTACCTACCATAACGAGCCAAAAGATTTGTTCGATGATACGCAATGGTGAGGTTGTACTTAATAAAAGTAAAACCACGATCAGCACCAGCAGGACGCCACTTTTTCACCTCAGCAGAAACTTGCTTCAGAGCACAAAAAAGAGAAACAAACATGTTCCTATTCAAGGAGTCCCCGACAAATCCTGCACTGTCAAAGAACCATAATGTTACAAACAGCACTCGTATTCACTACATAGAAAGCCCCGGAAAATATTGAGAAGTAACATCCATATACGATATGGCTCTTTTTCCCATAATGGAGTTAACAAATTGAAACATGGTTAAGTACACTTCCAACAAAATATCAGAAAATTTCATACAACTCTACGATCCTTAAACAATACAGATGCATCTGAAATAACTTTCTTTCATACAATTTCTGAACATGAATGAAAATTTTGTTGTCATTCTATATATAAATTATTCGCAGAGATAAATTCCAAACAAGATTCACTGAGCTTTAATACAGTATATCTGCAATTAATAGAGTAATCTACCAAAATAATAAGTCATTCTCTACATAAATGCATTCCAAGAAGCATTTCCAAAGCAAGCTGCTAAGAATACATAACATTTCCAATCTACTAAACAAAAACTCACCAATGTTAGTATCTCGAAATTTATCGAGGAATCGCAACGGATCAAACGGAGGAAGATCACAACTGTAGGGCTTCCACCGCCACTTGAGAATATCAATGGCGTTGGATTTGTTACTTGCGATACAATTCCACCCTTTGAATATCTCCTTGCACGTTTGATCGTACCGCGGCGGAGATCTAACCGTAGAATCGTAGATCCACCGCCCATTCGAGTAGTTGCAGTTACTGTTACTCTTCTCAGGCTCGACGGGGTAGGCGAACGACGGCGATGCAGTATCCTTCCGGAAGAGAGAGAAACAAAGGAAGAGAGAGATAAGGCAGATTAGAGAGAGAAGGATGCGGTAGGCCAGTGAAGAATTGGAAGCAGCGAGTTTCTTCGCGCTGTGTTGCAGTGTTCTTGAGGCCATGGAAGACGCCGAAGTGCGCAACCAGCGCACGTTAGCACGCACTGGTTTCTTCTTCGTAATGCTTTTGCACCGTGTAACTGAGAATCATAGTTTTTTTTTTTTTTTAAATAAATCTTTTAGATAAAAAAAATTATATACACCAACTTATAAATATGGGGGACTATCCACACCCCACCCTTTTCTAACCACACCCCAAATTTAATTAATTCAAAATTAATTATATATTAAATGTCTAAAATACTCTTTGACCATACCCCACATATAATTTAAATTACTAATCACACCCCATAATTTCTAAGCACACCCCATAGTCCTCTTCTTCTCCTTCATGTTGGAAAAACTCATTTCTTCTCCACCATTATCAAAGATTGCATCTCATTTCTAAACCCTAAAATATCACCCAACAAGAATTCTCGTGGGAAATGTCTATGGAACGGGAAGATACACTTGAAACGAGCAATGTAAGATTTCTATTACATTTTAAACTGTTTTTAGTAGTGTATTACAAAAAATCGATTTTTAATTTGAATGTTCGAAAATCCCGCTGGAACAGTCCCGTTCGACCTGGAATAGTTGAACGGGCTGAAGAGTGTTCGACACACAGGATTCGAACAAAATTAAGGGTGTTCGACTTATATTGTTCGAACACAACTAAGGGTGTTCGACTTCTATTGTTCGAACACTACTATGAGTGTTCGATTTTTGATTGTTGAACATCCTTTGTATTGTTCGATTTTCTGAAGTTGAACATCCTTTGTAGTGTTCGATTTCCAAAGTTGAACAGTCTTAGTAACGTTCAATTTTTTAAGTTGAACAGTAGGTTTATTGATTTTTTTTATATTTATCGTTGAACAATATGTTTATTATCTTCTATTTGAATTGTTTATTAGGAAAATGACTCAAAATCCACGGAACTAAGTGTGGTGAATCCCATCGATGAAAATAAGATAGATGATCATGAAAATGATCAAATGTACGAGGGAATAGATTACACAATTGAGTTTTCCACGGCCAACCTTTTTGATAGTCGTACTTCTTTAGTGGAATGGGTAAGAGGAGTAGCGCATAGGCTTAATATGGTGGTTTTAGTAAAACGCTCAGACGGAGTTGAAAGTGGTAGGAGGCCTAGAGTGTTTTTGGGATGTGAAAGAAGTGGCAAGTACAAGCCATCTAAACCAAAATCGCAAAGAAATAATTTGGTATTTGAAAATCATGTTGTTGAAAGGACAAGCCCTAGAGAGAGACTTACCGGTACGAAGAAGTGTGACTGTCCATTTCTCTTGAAGGGGACTCAATTGGATGAAGGCCAATGGTCACTTGCAGTTTTATCGGGTGTTTATAATCACCCGATGGGGTTTTCCTTGGTTGGGCACTCTGACGCCGGTCGACTTACACCTTTTGAAGATCGGTATGTGTTTGACTTGTCAAAGAATTACACAAAACCGAAAGAAATTTTGAGCAGTTTGAAAGAAACATTTATTGATAATCAGTCGACGCTGAAGACCATCTACAATGCTCGTCATAAGCATCGAATTGTTGAGCACGGAGGTCGTTCTCAGATGCAATTTTTATTGGAGAAATTGAAACACCATGAATATTACTATCTCGTCAATAGATGTGAGCAGACGGACAGGGTGAAGGATTTATTTTATGCTCACTCGACCAGTGTCGAGTTGCTGCGTGCATTTCCTACTGTTTTATTAATGGATTGTACGTACAAGACCAACCGGTACAAGATGCCTCTTTTGGAGATTGTTGGGATTACATCCACTGATATCACATTCTCGGTGGCATGTATATATTTGGAGGCAGAACGTCAGGAAAATTATATTTGGGCGCTCACAATTCTGAAGGGTTTAATGGATCAATCAACACTATCTCAAGTGATTGTTACTGATCGGGAGATCGCATTGATGAATGCCATAGAGGTTACGTTTCCGAGTGCGAAACAATTGCTATGTCGGTGGCATATCAGTAAGAACATTTTGACCAAGTGCAGACCAATGTTTCATACGAAGAAGGATAAATGGGATTCATTTAACAACTCATGGAATTCATTGATACTTGCTGAGGACAAAGTGAAATTTGACGAGTTGATGCGGAGATTGAAGGAGGATTACACCGACTACCCGAATGCCGTTAATTATGTCATTGACAATTGGATAACACCGTATAAGGAGAGGTTTGTGTCATGTTGGACCAATAATGTCATGCATTTTGACAATACAACAACTAGTAGGTACGTCTATTTAAGATAATAAATTCATATGTCAATTGTTTTTTAAAGTAGGTAATGTCATGCATTTTTTGTCATATGTTAAATCTTATTATTTTTACTTGGTCTCTCAGGGCGGAGAGTGCACATTCAAGACTGAAGAAACAACTTGGTACGAGTCAGTCGAATTTTGAAATATCTTGCGAAATGATTCACGGCTTGTTGATTGTATCTCACAATACAATCAAAGCATCTTTTGAGAAAAGTCTGAATGTGTTACACCACCGTTACAAGTCATTCGTTTTTAAGATTATCAGAGGTTTGGTCTCACATGCTGCTCTGCAAAAGATTTATGAAGAGCTTGAGGGTGCAGATTCATGTGGTGTTGATTCGTTGTTGTGTGGATGTGTTTTGAGAAGAACTTGTGGGTTGCCGTGTGCACATGAACTTGTTGTATTGAAACTAAGCGGTGCATCAATCACCCTGGACATGGTTGACAGGTTTTGGAGGAAATTAGATTGTGAGCCTTCAAAGACAGATGTTCATATTGCTCATGATCTTGGAAGTCGATGGCAGGAGACTGTGGGTGATATTAACAACATCTTCGAGTCTGCAAATGAATCCCAAAAATTACTGATGCTCAAACGACTCCGAGAGATCTCAATCCCTAGGACATCATCGTTGCTTGAACCTGAGGTTCATACCCGTGTTCGGGGTCGTCCTAGCAAGGCTAAAAGTCGTCAAGATAAGTCCACCAAACGAGATAAGAGTGCATTCGAGTATGTGGGTTCGGTTATTGATAGTTGTTCACCAGTTGAGAATACTATTCAACTATCTGGCTTCCACGACTCCATCTTCGTGGTATGACACCAAAACTTGAGCACGACTCTTTCCTGATTGAACCAAATCTTCGACGCAACATGTGTCTTGAAACTCGGAATCAACATAGGGTTCATGGGTCCACCAGGATGGGGACCGGTCAAAACATCGCTCTCGGCCTCTTGCTCATTCACAGCCTCTTCGGCCTCTTGCTCATTCACAGCCTCTTCCTCATTCACAACCTCATTCTCAGGCAAATTCATATCTATGGAACGGGAAGATACACTTGAAACGAGCAATGTAAGATTTCTACTACATTTTAAACTGTTTTTAGTAGTGTATTACAAAAAAATCGATTTTTAATTTGAATGTTCGAAAATCCCGCTGGAACAGTCCCGTTCGACCTGGAATAGTTGAACGGGCTGAAGAGTGTTCGACACACAGGATTCGAACAAAATTAAGGGTGTTCGACTTATATTGTTCGAACACAACTAAGGGTGTTCGACTTCTATTGTTCGAACACTACTATGAGTGTTCGATTTTTGATTGTTGAACATCCTTTGTATTGTTCGATTTTCTGAAGTTGAACATCCTTTGTAGTGTTCGATTTCCAAAGTTGAACAGTCTTAGTAACGTTCAATTTTTTAAGTTGAACAGTAGGTTTATTGATTTTTTTTATATTTATCGTTGAACAATATGTTTATTATCTTCTATTTGAATTGTTTATTAGGAAAATGACTCAAAATCCACGGAACTAAGTGTGGTGAATCCCATCGATGAAAATAAGATAGATGATCATGAAAATGATCAAATGTACGAGGGAATAGATTACACAATTGAGTTTTCCACGGCCAACCTTTTTGATAGTCGTACTTCTTTAGTGGAATGGGTAAGAGGAGTAGCGCATAGGCTTAATATGGTGGTTTTAGTAAAACGCTCAGACGGAGTTGAAAGTGGTAGGAGGCCTAGAGTGTTTTTGGGATGTGAAAGAAGTGGCAAGTACAAGCCATCTAAACCAAAATCGCAAAGAAATAATTTGGTATTTGAAAATCATGTTGTTGAAAGGACAAGCCCTAGAGAGAGATTTACCGGTACGAAGAAGTGTGACTGTCCATTTCTCTTGAAGGGGACTCAATTGGATGAAGGCCAATGGTCACTTGCAGTTTTATCGGGTGTTTATAATCACCCGATGGGGTTTTCCTTGGTTGGGCACTCTGACGCCGGTCGACTTACACCTTTTGAAGATCGGTATGTGTTTGACTTGTCAAAGAATTACACAAAACCGAAAGAAATTTTGAGCAGTTTGAAAGAAACATTTATTGATAATCAGTCGACGCTGAAGACCATCTACAATGCTCGTCATAAGCATCGAATTGTTGAGCACGGAGGTCGTTCTCAGATGCAATTTTTATTGGAGAAATTGAAACACCATGAATATTACTATCTCGTCAATAGATGTGAGCAGACGGACAGGGTGAAGGATTTATTTTATGCTCACTCGACCAGTGTCGAGTTGCTGCGTGCATTTCCTACTGTTTTATTAATGGATTGTACGTACAAGACCAACCGGTACAAGATGCCTCTTTTGGAGATTGTTGGGATTACATCCACTGATATCACATTCTCGGTGGCATGTATATATTTGGAGGCAGAACGTCAGGAAAATTATATTTGGGCGCTCACAATTCTGAAGGGTTTAATGGATCAATCAACACTATCTCAAGTGATTGTTACTGATCGGGAGATCGCATTGATGAATGCCATAGAGGTTACGTTTCCGAGTGCGAAACAATTGCTATGTCGGTGGCATATCAGTAAGAACATTTTGACCAAGTGCAGACCAATGTTTCATACGAAGAAGGATAAGTGGGATTCATTTAACAACTCATGGAATTCATTGATACTTGCTGAGGACAAAGTGAAATTTGACGAGTTGATGCGGAGATTGAAGGAGGATTACACCGACTACCCGAATGCCGTTAATTATGTCATTGACAATTGGATAACACCGTATAAGGAGAGGTTTGTGTCATGTTGGACCAATAATGTCATGCATTTTGACAATACAACAACTAGTAGGTACGTCTATTTAAGATAATAAATTCATATGTCAATTGTTTTTTAAAGTAGGTAATGTCATGCATTTTTTGTCATATGTTAAATCTTATTATTTTTACTTGGTCTCTCAGGGCGGAGAGTGCACATTCAAGACTGAAGAAACAACTTGGTACGAGTCAGTCGAATTTTGAAATATCTTGCGAAATGATTCACGGCTTGTTGATTGTATCTCACAATACAATCAAAGCATCTTTTGAGAAAAGTCTGAATGTGTTACACCACCGTTACAAGTCATTCGTTTTTAAGATTATCAGAGGTTTGGTCTCACATGCTGCTCTGCAAAAGATTTATGAAGAGCTTGAGGGTGCAGATTCATGTGGTGTTGATTCGTTGTTGTGTGGATGTGTTTTGAGAAGAACTTGTGGGTTGCCGTGTGCACATGAACTTGTTGTATTGAAACTAAGCGGTGCATCAATCACCCTGGACATGGTTGACAGGTTTTGGAGGAAATTAGATTGTGAGCCTTCAAAGACAGATGTTCATATTGCTCATGATCTTGGAAGTCGATGGCAGGAGACTGTGGGTGATATTAACAACATCTTCGAGTCTGCAAATGAATCCCAAAAATTACTGATGCTCAAACGACTCCGAGAGATCTCAATCCCTAGGACATCATCGTTGCTTGAACCTGAGGTTCATACCCGTGTTCGGGGTCGTCCTAGCAAGGCTAAAAGTCGTCAAGATAAGTCCACCAAACGAGATAAGAGTGCATTCGAGTATGTGGGTTCGGTTATTGATAGTTGTTCACCAGTTGAGAATACTATTCAACTATCTGGCTTCCACGACTCCATCTTCGTGGTATGACACCAAAACTTGAGCACGACTCTTTCCTGATTGAACCAAATCTTCGACGCAACATGTGTCTTGAAACTCGGAATCAACATAGGGTTCATGGGTCCACCAGGATGGGGACCGGTCAAAACATCGCTCTCGGCCTCTTGCTCATTCACAGCCTCTTCGGCCTCTTGCTCATTCACAGCCTCTTCCTCATTCACAACCTCATTCTCAGGCAAATTCATATCTATGGAACGGGAAGATACACTTGAAACGAGCAATGTAAGATTTCTACTACATTTTAAACTGTTTTTAGTAGTGTATTACAAAAAATCGATTTTTAATTTGAATGTTCGAAAATCCCGCTGGAACAGTCCCGTTCGACCTGGAATAGTTGAACGGGCTGAAGAGTGTTCGACACACAGGATTCGAACAAAATTAAGGGTGTTCGACTTATATTGTTCGAACACAACTAAGGGTGTTCGACTTCTATTGTTCGAACACTACTATGAGTGTTCGATTTTTGATTGTTGAACATCCTTTGTATTGTTCGATTTTCTGAAGTTGAACATCCTTTGTAGTGTTCGATTTCCAAAGTTGAACAGTCTTAGTAACGTTCAATTTTTTAAGTTGAACAGTAGGTTTATTGATTTTTTTTATATTTATCGTTGAACAATATGTTTATTATCTTCTATTTGAATTGTTTATTAGGAAAATGACTCAAAATCCACGGAACTAAGTGTGGTGAATCCCATCGATGAAAATAAGATAGATGATCATGAAAATGATCAAATGTACGAGGGAATAGATTACACAATTGAGTTTTCCACGGCCAACCTTTTTGATAGTCGTACTTCTTTAGTGGAATGGGTAAGAGGAGTAGCGCATAGGCTTAATATGGTGGTTTTAGTAAAACGCTCAGACGGAGTTGAAAGTGGTAGGAGGCCTAGAGTGTTTTTGGGATGTGAAAGAAGTGGCAAGTACAAGCCATCTAAACCAAAATCGCAAAGAAATAATTTGGTATTTGAAAATCATGTTGTTGAAAGGACAAGCCCTAGAGAGAGATTTACCGGTACGAAGAAGTGTGACTGTCCATTTCTCTTGAAGGGGACTCAATTGGATGAAGGCCAATGGTCACTTGCAGTTTTATCGGGTGTTTATAATCACCCGATGGGGTTTTCCTTGGTTGGGCACTCTGACGCCGGTCGACTTACACCTTTTGAAGATCGGTATGTGTTTGACTTGTCAAAGAATTACACAAAACCGAAAGAAATTTTGAGCAGTTTGAAAGAAACATTTATTGATAATCAGTCGACGCTGAAGACCATCTACAATGCTCGTCATAAGCATCGAATTGTTGAGCACGGAGGTCGTTCTCAGATGCAATTTTTATTGGAGAAATTGAAACACCATGAATATTACTATCTCGTCAATAGATGTGAGCAGACGGACAGGGTGAAGGATTTATTTTATGCTCACTCGACCAGTGTCGAGTTGCTGCGTGCATTTCCTACTGTTTTATTAATGGATTGTACGTACAAGACCAACCGGTACAAGATGCCTCTTTTGGAGATTGTTGGGATTACATCCACTGATATCACATTCTCGGTGGCATGTATATATTTGGAGGCAGAACGTCAGGAAAATTATATTTGGGCGCTCACAATTCTGAAGGGTTTAATGGATCAATCAACACTATCTCAAGTGATTGTTACTGATCGGGAGATCGCATTGATGAATGCCATAGAGGTTACGTTTCCGAGTGCGAAACAATTGCTATGTCGGTGGCATATCAGTAAGAACATTTTGACCAAGTGCAGACCAATGTTTCATACGAAGAAGGATAAGTGGGATTCATTTAACAACTCATGGAATTCATTGATACTTGCTGAGGACAAAGTGAAATTTGACGAGTTGATGCGGAGATTGAAGGAGGATTACACCGACTACCCGAATGCCGTTAATTATGTCATTGACAATTGGATAACACCGTATAAGGAGAGGTTTGTGTCATGTTGGACCAATAATGTCATGCATTTTGACAATACAACAACTAGTAGGTACGTCTATTTAAGATAATAAATTCATATGTCAATTGTTTTTTAAAGTAGGTAATGTCATGCATTTTTTGTCATATGTTAAATCTTATTATTTTTACTTGGTCTCTCAGGGCGGAGAGTGCACATTCAAGACTGAAGAAACAACTTGGTACGAGTCAGTCGAATTTTGAAATATCTTGCGAAATGATTCACGGCTTGTTGATTGTATCTCACAATACAATCAAAGCATCTTTTGAGAAAAGTCTGAATGTGTTACACCACCGTTACAAGTCATTCGTTTTTAAGATTATCAGAGGTTTGGTCTCACATGCTGCTCTGCAAAAGATTTATGAAGAGCTTGAGGGTGCAGATTCATGTGGTGTTGATTCGTTGTTGTGTGGATGTGTTTTGAGAAGAACTTGTGGGTTGCCGTGTGCACATGAACTTGTTGTATTGAAACTAAGCGGTGCATCAATCACCCTGGACATGGTTGACAGGTTTTGGAGGAAATTAGATTGTGAGCCTTCAAAGACAGATGTTCATATTGCTCATGATCTTGGAAGTCGATGGCAGGAGACTGTGGGTGATATTAACAACATCTTCGAGTCTGCAAATGAATCCCAAAAATTACTGATGCTCAAACGACTCCGAGAGATCTCAATCCCTAGGACATCATCGTTGCTTGAACCTGAGGTTCATACCCGTGTTCGGGGTCGTCCTAGCAAGGCTAAAAGTCGTCAAGATAAGTCCACCAAACGAGATAAGAGTGCATTCGAGTATGTGGGTTCGGTTATTGATAGTTGTTCACCAGTTGAGAATACTATTCAACTATCTGGCTTCCACGACTCCATCTTCGTGGTATGACACCAAAACTTGAGCACGACTCTTTCCTGATTGAACCAAATCTTCGACGCAACATGTGTCTTGAAACTCGGAATCAACATAGGGTTCATGGGTCCACCAGGATGGGGACCGGTCAAAACATCGCTCTCGGCCTCTTGCTCATTCACAGCCTCTTCGGCCTCTTGCTCATTCACAGCCTCTTCCTCATTCACAACCTCATTCTCAGGCAAATTCATATCTATGGAACGGGAAGATACACTTGAAACGAGCAATGTAAGATTTCTACTACATTTTAAACTGTTTTTAGTAGTGTATTACAAAAAATCGATTTTTAATTTGAATGTTCGAAAATCCCGCTGGAACAGTCCCGTTCGACCTGGAATAGTTGAACGGGCTGAAGAGTGTTCGACACACAGGATTCGAACAAAATTAAGGGTGTTCGACTTATATTGTTCGAACACAACTAAGGGTGTTCGACTTCTATTGTTCGAACACTACTATGAGTGTTCGATTTTTGATTGTTGAACATCCTTTGTATTGTTCGATTTTCTGAAGTTGAACATCCTTTGTAGTGTTCGATTTCCAAAGTTGAACAGTCTTAGTAACGTTCAATTTTTTAAGTTGAACAGTAGGTTTATTGATTTTTTTTATATTTATCGTTGAACAATATGTTTATTATCTTCTATTTGAATTGTTTATTAGGAAAATGACTCAAAATCCACGGAACTAAGTGTGGTGAATCCCATCGATGAAAATAAGATAGATGATCATGAAAATGATCAAATGTACGAGGGAATAGATTACACAATTGAGTTTTCCACGGCCAACCTTTTTGATAGTCGTACTTCTTTAGTGGAATGGGTAAGAGGAGTAGCGCATAGGCTTAATATGGTGGTTTTAGTAAAACGCTCAGACGGAGTTGAAAGTGGTAGGAGGCCTAGAGTGTTTTTGGGATGTGAAAGAAGTGGCAAGTACAAGCCATCTAAACCAAAATCGCAAAGAAATAATTTGGTATTTGAAAATCATGTTGTTGAAAGGACAAGCCCTAGAGAGAGACTTACCGGTACGAAGAAGTGTGACTGTCCATTTCTCTTGAAGGGGACTCAATTGGATGAAGGCCAATGGTCACTTGCAGTTTTATCGGGTGTTTATAATCACCCGATGGGGTTTTCCTTGGTTGGGCACTCTGACGCCGGTCGACTTACACCTTTTGAAGATCGGTATGTGTTTGACTTGTCAAAGAATTACACAAAACCGAAAGAAATTTTGAGCAGTTTGAAAGAAACATTTATTGATAATCAGTCGACGCTGAAGACCATCTACAATGCTCGTCATAAGCATCGAATTGTTGAGCACGGAGGTCGTTCTCAGATGCAATTTTTATTGGAGAAATTGAAACACCATGAATATTACTATCTCGTCAATAGATGTGAGCAGACGGACAGGGTGAAGGATTTATTTTATGCTCACTCGACCAGTGTCGAGTTGCTGCGTGCATTTCCTACTGTTTTATTAATGGATTGTACGTACAAGACCAACCGGTACAAGATGCCTCTTTTGGAGATTGTTGGGATTACATCCACTGATATCACATTCTCGGTGGCATGTATATATTTGGAGGCAGAACGTCAGGAAAATTATATTTGGGCGCTCACAATTCTGAAGAGTTTAATGGATCAATCAACACTATCTCAAGTGATTGTTACTGATCGGGAGATCGCATTGATGAATGCCATAGAGGTTACGTTTCCGAGTGCGAAACAATTGCTATGTCGGTGGCATATCAGTAAGAACATTTTGACCAAGTGCAGACCAATGTTTCATACGAAGAAGGATAAGTGGGATTCATTTAACAACTCATGGAATTCATTGATACTTGCTGAGGACAAAGTGAAATTTGACGAGTTGATGCGGAGATTGAAGGAGGATTACACCGACTACCCGAATGCCGTTAATTATGTCATTGACAATTGGATAACACCGTATAAGGAGAGGTTTGTGTCATGTTGGACCAATAATGTCATGCATTTTGACAATACAACAACTAGTAGGTACGTCTATTTAAGATAATAAATTCATATGTCAATTGTTTTTTAAAGTAGGTAATGTCATGCATTTTTTGTCATATGTTAAATCTTATTATTTTTACTTGGTCTCTCAGGGCGGAGAGTGCACATTCAAGACTGAAGAAACAACTTGGTACGAGTCAGTCGAATTTTGAAATATCTTGCGAAATGATTCACGGCTTGTTGATTGTATCTCACAATACAATCAAAGCATCTTTTGAGAAAAGTCTGAATGTGTTACACCACCGTTACAAGTCATTCGTTTTTAAGATTATCAGAGGTTTGGTCTCACATGCTGCTCTGCAAAAGATTTATGAAGAGCTTGAGGGTGCAGATTCATGTGGTGTTGATTCGTTGTTGTGTGGATGTGTTTTGAGAAGAACTTGTGGGTTGCCGTGTGCACATGAACTTGTTGTATTGAAACTAAGCGGTGCATCAATCACCCTGGACATGGTTGACAGGTTTTGGAGGAAATTAGATTGTGAGCCTTCAAAGACAGATGTTCATATTGCTCATGATCTTGGAAGTCGATGGCAGGAGACTGTGGGTGATATTAACAACATCTTCGAGTCTGCAAATGAATCCCAAAAATTACTGATGCTCAAACGACTCCGAGAGATCTCAATCCCTAGGACATCATCGTTGCTTGAACCTGAGGTTCATACCCGTGTTCGGGGTCGTCCTAGCAAGGCTAAAAGTCGTCAAGATAAGTCCACCAAACGAGATAAGAGTGCATTCGAGTATGTGGGTTCGGTTATTGATAGTTGTTCACCAGTTGAGAATACTATTCAACTATCTGGCTTCCACGACTCCATCTTCGTGGTATGACACCAAAACTTGAGCACGACTCTTTCCTGATTGAACCAAATCTTCGACGCAACATGTGTCTTGAAACTCGGAATCAACATAGGGTTCATGGGTCCACCAGGATGGGGACCGGTCAAAACATCGCTCTCGGCCTCTTGCTCATTCACAGCCTCTTCGGCCTCTTGCTCATTCACAGCCTCTTCCTCATTCACAACCTCATTCTCAGGCAAATTCATATCTGCATCTATCTCGGGGAGCTCGTTCATGAAGGTCTCAGTTTCAACTGCAGCTTTTTCCTCCACCGAAGGAGCATACACGTGTTCAGTCACGTGTTCAGTAGTGTTCACAAGCTCTTCACTTCTTCGCTTCCTTTCAGAAGTTGTTGGTCGGTTCTTCTTCCTCATGTAAACTTTGTCACCTGCAATTAGTATCAATAACAAAAATAAGAGAGACAAAAAAAAAGTGTAACAATAAAACAGCACTGTTCGACTAAGATAGTTCGAACACAAGCAAGAGTGTTCGACTGAGCTAGTTCGAACACAATCAAACGTCTTCGACTATGAATGTTCGAACGCATGAAGAATGTTCGACTTTTATAGTCGAACGAATTAAGTCATGTTCGATTTCCAAATAAACAAAATTCTGGATGTGTTCGATTCTCTGTTGTCGAACATTCACCCTGTGTTCGACTTTCCAAGTCGAACAAAGTCGAACACCCTACACATTGTTCGAATTTCTACTGTCGAACAACAATATTTATGTTCAACAAATTGAAGTCGAACACAATGCCATATTTCGAAGAACCAGAATCGAACAAGCCAAGAACGGAAACGCAAAATTCGAACAATTTTCAGCATAAAAAACATAGTATTTTCGTACAATAGACTACAATTATATTTTCCCACAACAAAATTGGTTCGATTTTGACCCTAATATCAATCAAATTTACATAACTTTTTCAACATTCAAAATTTCTCAAAAATCGGGGTTTGGTTAAAAATCGAACCTGGCATAGAAGTATTTGGATTGTCCATAGAAGTATGTTCGATTTCTCAAGTCGAGGGAGTGTTTATTTGTTCGACGATCTTCAAAACTTTCCTATTCTTCTTCTTGTTCGATTTCTGCAGGCTTCTTTTTCGATTTTGGGTGTTGAATTTCTTGTTTTTTTAGTTTTTAGGTTTTTTTTTGTTTTTTGTTTTTAGTCAAAGGGTAAATGAGGAAATATTTGGGGTGTGTTTAGAAATATTTTAAGATGTTCAAATTAAAATTGGGGTATGATTAGAAATTGGGGTGTGGTTAGAAAATGGTGGGGTGTGGTTAGAAAATGGTGGGGTGTGGATAGTCCCACCCTATAAATATTTAATCTCTAACTTTGAGACAGTGTTTAATCGAAATTAAACCATCATTAAAGAAAATATTTATAAAAGTGGTTTGAGTTGGACCATATAATCCTTAAATATGTCGGTTCGGGCAGCCCGACCCAATCTGCCGCAGCGGGTCGGGCAAGGTAGCCCAATTTGCTACAATAGTTTACAGTTGTATTTTTCATAAATCAAATATATTTATAAGTTGCTAACTCTTTGAATTCTTTTATAAGTAAATCAAACTCAAAGATAATCTTGTTGTTATCAAATTAAATGGTGCTCAATAAACTATAGAACCAGACCCAAATGAAAAATATATATACATATATATATATATATATATATATGTTCAAACTCAAATACATTTTAAAATTTGATAAATTCAAAATATAATCACTATAGTAAATATAATAAATTTCTTTCCACAAGAAAAGAGTACATTTAGTTCTGAGTTTCTCAGAAACTTCTTGTTACTAAACCAAGTACAAATCCTGTGACGCTAATCAATATCAACAAAATTTTGAATCAATACGGTGATGTCTTGTGTTGGAATATGAAAACAAATTAACACATTCTGCAATGATAATTTAACAGTGTATGAACTAGAGACACTGGCTCGTTCCATGTGTGACAAAGAATACCATTTCTGATCGGCTATCAGTGCAAAGGTTTGAGATGGAATACTTGGCAAGCAGACTTGTACGATTGCTGTGTCGCTGCCTGTTCAAACTTCTTGTTTGCACCTTCATTCTCTTCCAGGTTGGTTTGAACGAAAAACTTTATCCACCATGATGAGCTCCGGAATTTGGCCTACATAACAAACACAGATTTGCGAAAAATCAGTTTTTTAGGCTTAAACATTTTGCTACATAGTGGTTGTTATTGCTGAACTCACATAACCGTTCTGGATACCCAGCCTTAAAGAGAGAATTATATGCTGTAATGAGATGTTTCACCAGAGTTGGCTTATAGAATTCATGATTTTCCTTTTCTTTTACTAGACACAAGTCTTGATAAAGTTGTGAATTGAATTTAGTAGATAAAGGAGAGATATCAGGCCAGTAGAATTATCCAGGGCAGCATTGTTATAGAGATGATGAAAAATATAAGCCACAATGTTGATGGCCTAATCTCTTGGGATTAAAAGAGAATAGACTCAAAACACAAAAGATGGCTCAAATCGAAATTTTTTCTGTAGCTTATGATTATGTTAGGTGCTGCCACTAATTCAAACAGCACCAGACCGTCAATAAGCACAATCAACAAATAATGCTAATTCATCAAAAAAGATTATTGAGAAAGAAAATGTTTCAAAACACAATGCCTCAGAATTGCAGAATGTCAGAAGCAATATACTTACAGGGCGTCCAAACTTGGATAACTCTGCCACTTTAGCTCTTTGATGACCTGGGTAACCTACATTGACATAAATTTGGTAAGACTACAAACATGGTTCACCAATTTCAGGAAAGAAAAAAAAAAAAAAAGACATCACACAGTGGATCACTCTTATTATATGAGAATTGATAAAGAATATGAGAAGCCAAAGTTTATAGAGAATTACCAGATAATATAACTAAGCCATCTGATGCCACCCTAGCTAGATCTGGAACAGTCTTATTAAGATACTTTGGTGATAAGTAATCCAATGCATCTGACACAATGACAAGAGAAAATGACTTAGGCTTGTAGGGAAGGGGAAACTTGATATCAGCCACACGTACAAAGCCTTTGCGCACAAGACTCTTGCAGTTGGCATCCGCATCATCTAATTCGTATGGTTCTACACCCCAGGCTTCAGTATCCTCTTCTTTCAAAATATGAGGAACTATTGAGCAGGTTTCAGGGCCAACATGCAGCACCTTCCTCATGCTGTCACCATATGCTTTCTTAAGAATAGGTACTAATCTCTGAAGTTCTAGAGTACAGGAAACGGCACCTGCATATGCATGAATGAATTACTCAAAGGGTATATATTTTGCATATCATCAATAGGATTTGTTTATTTTTCGGAAATGAACCCAAAGAAGCCTGAGAAAGGACCAAATGGCGCATCAAGAAACAAATATATCCTTAATTATCTACACAGTGGTATAAAATAAAGGTATTTCTAGCAGCAGTTTAATCGACATCAATAAATAAATTACTTTGAACATCGGATGCAACGTATTAGCTAGCAGAATTTGTGTAAATTGGTATTAAGTCTTTCTTATAGAATTGCACAACTTGGACCTTGGCCAATCAAAGATATCTAAATACTCAAGTGAAATGAGCTAAGTATACTTCTCCACGCTAAAGGAAAACAAGAAAATGACACTGCAGTTATTGCAGTACAAGAGACAGAATCTTCTAAATCATGCACTGCTTAATCTTGATTTGCTGAAAAAGAAATTTTGCAACTAGGCAGGTCTATATAATATCAATAAGAGACTACTTTTTACAAGTGAAAGGAGCAAAGCATTATTTTGATAAAGATGTCTTCATTAGTAACTCAGAGCATGGTATGCAGCATTAAATAATAACAAATCCAAAAATAAATAAAGAAACAAACTGATTAAAATAATAAGGGAAGCTGATTTAAATCACAGACAGTTACCATCAAGTCTATTCAAAGCAGCTACGTCACCACTCCTGCCACCTGTCAGGTAACAATTCAAAATTAAATGACACCAACGAAGGATCTTTACAGAAATATGTTTTTACTGAAATTGCTAATCAATATGATCCGTCTAAATCATCAACGTTACATTTCCTATTCTGCCACACCTAGAATAGGAAAGTAACCTACGAGAAATATCAGATCAATTACCAATACGATGTGTTTGTAAGTCTAAATAGATCAATAACGAACCTGAACCATGATAGAGATATACAACAATCAGCAGCGCTCCCTGAAAAATCCAAAAAAGTGCCCCATCAGTTTTATAATCATGAAATTGAAATCAGCAAAATAATAGTCCATGTCAGACAGGTCATAATCAGAAGAAAACATCCACAAGGGTAAGAATCCTCTGCCCATATTTTACATGAAAATTTTAGTGTCTGTCCATGCTTAAGCAATGTGCATGGCAATGAGAGGATGCATATCCGCGGGTCCATTGTTTACCGGGTTGGTGGTGCATTTTGTAACTAGAGCATGCACCCAAGTTTGCATGTATAAGAGATTGTGGATAGTAAACAAAGAAACAGACAAACAAGAAGAAGAACCAGGAGGAGGAGGTTAAGATTTTTACCATCACAAGAAGTCCAACAGATAATAGGGGAGATGGACGAGACTTGTGATGCAATCCACCCACTAAAGGAAGACCCCCACTATCTCCAAAGCGACGGAAGGCATTGGGTCTTCTTGACATTGTTTTAAGATGTAACAACCTGCTAAATATGGGAATGTAAGCAATGGAAAATAAGTCCGACTTTTTCAAACCAGAGACATGAAGACAAAATCATAACAACATTTTACTGCAGCGAGATGCATAGTTCATTTACAAGTTACAACTACTGCACAAGGAGATCCACCAGCTATCCATAGAAATCAGCATGTATTAAGGCAAGCAAACAATGTCAATGAGAGAAGAGAATCATGTAGTATATTCTAATTTCTAAGCCCAATCAAACAATACATATTTCCAGAGATCAAAACATTCTCCATCAACTAACACCATTAGCATCAACCAAGAACATCAAACACGCAACCGCAATCCTAGCAAATCATTTCGCCCTAAAAATTCACAATCACAACCTACGGGTGGTAACAGATAAACTACAACAAATGATCAGCACATTCAAGTTCTTCAATGGCGGGTAAATCCACATTTCCGCAAGAAATTACAACATATTTCTACTTATCCCGAAACAAAAAAGCACTGCTCTAACAGCTGAATTTCACCCAATCATGAAAAAATCCACAATCATAGAAACAGAAAATGCAGAACCTCATAAAATACCTGGAAAATTCAACAATAATCAAGAGAAATAGCAGTTAAAACATACCTAAAATTAAAAATCGAAAAAAGAAGCGCGAGAACTGGATGTGGGATCTAGATCTGCTCGTATATCGTTTCTGCTATGATACGCACCGACAATGGACGAGAGGAAAAGCGCTCTGATCTATTTCACTGGCATTTATTTATTTATTTTTGCCTCATAATTGTTTGTGGCGCTTAATTGCTAATGAAAATGACTGATAAGTGTTACCTATTGAGCTTTCTAATCTTCAAATTTTGGAATTACATTTCTATACTATGTAAACCCTCCTTTCCGGAAAACTCTACATACTTTTCTTTTTAATTTATCTCAAAACACTTTATACATCCAAAAATGATAAATTTTATCATAATTATTACCCTCTCAATACACACTTATACACACGATGCCATTACTTTTTCTCTCTCAACACTTTATTATTTTTTATTTTTTTTCTCACATAATTGACCCTTATACTCTCAATCATAAAGTAAATATTATTTTTTTTCTTAAAAATTGTGCCCAAATTAGTGTTAAGAGTTTTGTAGGATGAAATGAGTATATATATAGACTAATAGAGCATAGTCTCATAGACCACTAACGAATAAACGAACACACAAAAAAAAGTCCAAAATTACTATAATCGGTTTAATTTTGGTGGGATATATGGAATTACAAATAATGAAATAGTTTTCTTTCTATCTTCGATTTCTAATAATGGGCCGGCCATTTGATATTTGATTAATGAGCTCAAAAGAGAGATAGAGTTGTAATTAGACACAACACCCAAGTCCAAGTAGTTTGAAGTTTTGGATTTTTTTTATTCTTTTTTTTTTTTTTTTTTGCAATCACGCTTATAAAAACCAATATTTCAGATAATTTATTGTATTCCTTTATTTTGGTTCATGTTCTGTTTTATAAATATATGTTATCATGTGTGTGATGTTGTACTTATCATTTAAAAAACATGATATACATTTTTTCTAATGACTTATAATAAGTGATAAGAATGGAATATACTTTTTTCTAATGACTTATAATAAGTGAAAAGAATGGGAAGAATAGAATAAAAACTTGAAAATATGTGTGATTCAGATCAATTAAAGACAATAATTTAAATTTGATATCTGTAGAAACGTCAATATAGTCATCTTTAGAGTATACCAAAACAATATAGCTATCATTCTTCTAACACAGCAACACGATACTACCCGAGCCACATAAGATGGTTTTTGTCCATCAACTACATAAACACGTATTATATGTTGATCTTGTTGATTGAGAATCGTATGTGGTTGTTGATGTTTTACTAGTCTATCTATTGGTTTGTCTGTCTCCAATAATTAATTATCATTGACTGCATCCTATAGGGATCATCGAATCAATAGCAATAATCCCGGTTTGAAGAGATTCATATACGGAATGCCGGGAAGTAATACATGGAGCGGAAGATTCAATTAATCGAGACTTTGAAGCTGAAATTTCTCATCTACCATCAATAAGTTCAGCCAGGGTGTTTATAATGCGACCCTAATAAGCTTTACTTTTATCGTCACAATCCGTATTTTAATAAAAGTGTGACATCACTTAAATGTGGTTGCAGTGATATACATTTAAATTGATGGATTTTTTTAGAAAGCATATAGCACAAAATTCCAACATTTAAAACAATTTACTTGGACTAAATTTGTACTATCTTTGTTGTGGACAGTATTTATGTTAATATGTTTTTAGTCAGATCTTTTGAAGAGCCTTAGCTTAGGAAACTCGAGATCTAATTAACGAACTAACCTAGAGCAGAATAATTTATATAGGAAGTATTTTATATAGGAAGTATATTCTAAGCATTCTTATAGGTACATCCTATTATATTTTACAATAATTATCATATTTTATGTGTATTAAGTAACATTATAAATTAATGTTTATTTAAATATTTGAAAACAATGAAATACAGCACAAGACAATTAATATAAAATAAAAATCGGATCTCATAGTAAGTTTTCAAAAAAAGATTGAAGCATTCCAGATCAACTTGAATTATTTTTATTTTCGATTTTTTATTCATAGGATGTTATAGTGCATATTTTTCGTCAATAATATGCTTTTATCCCTTTCTATTTTATTTTCTTTATTGGATGTGCCACGTTTCAGCATTTATGGCACTTAAAAAAAAAAAAAATCAAACTGATGAGTATGAGATATTGAATTGATTCCAAACTTTAAAATCGGTCATCTAAAAATGAAAAAGATTAGTACGTAGCATATAGGGATATATAAAACATATTTTATTGTGGTGTGGGACAGGGGGTATAAAACAAATTTAACCCAAAAAACATATTATAGCAACATTTAAAATGACATTGTCAATTTCATCCTTGTCACCAATTTGAATTTTGAATTTGTCATTATGAAATATTCCAATTTTCTATCTAGCTGGGCAGTTTCAGATTTTATATATGTACATATAGAAATATACAGACACATCTTATAAACTTTGAAATATCTAAAAAATACCACATATTTTCTACCCAGTTTCAATTCATACTAGACTAGGTCTTGATTGGAGAACAGACAAACAAAAAGAGAAAGATTCTTTTTAAATAATTGAAATCAATATTAATATTTTAAGTTATCATTCCACACATTTGTTTTTCCTTAAAATATCAAAGAATCAAAAAATATATATTATTCACATTCTCTGATGACTCCAAAACTCTCAAGTAAAACGAATAGTTGCCTAACTGAAAGTACTCAAAATAAAGTGCCATAAATACATAGTCAATAATATATAATTAGATGTCATTACGCATCGTTTTGAAATCACATGGAATTATGGAAATGATACCTACTTTTGTGCTACAGTTGTCAGAAAAAGATTTTTATGTTTTTAAATAATTATATATTTTTTGCTTTAATTCGGAGAAATTAATGAGATATTTTGGGATATGCCCTAGATTATTTCGAAAAGTATTTTGGCAGGATATGTCGTGGGAGAATGCAAGGACAATAAAGTTAATTTCAGTGTTATATATATATATATATATATATATATATATATATATATATATATGTATAATATTTTTTTTGTCCCTTTGTACCTCATTTTACAAGTAATTATAATATATGATAATTTATTACATTTTATTTATTAATATAATATGTTGTGTTACTCCAAAGTCCAAATCGTCCATATGTCAAAATTAAACACCATGCAAACATCATTCACAAATCAAAATGTTGTCCCTTTATACTTCTTTTTATAGCAAGTACTTATTTATTATAATAAAAAATAATATATGAAACCCAACAAATCATGACATCTTTAAGCAGTGGAATTATTGCAATTGTAAATCAAAAAATCGTCTAAAAAGTTAAATATCTTTGTCTAAAAAATGGGACTATAACATGAACAAGCCACTCGGACAAATCTATGATTGATTAGTCAGATTCACTTGATGCAGAACAAAAGAAGCTTAGAAAAAAAAAAGTTTCCAAAAAAAAAATAAAAATTAAGTAGCTTGAAATGAGCAAATTACACAATCCAAAAAAGTGTGGTTTAGGAGAATGAATAACATTTGCAATGAATCAGTTTTAAAGAAGACATTTTTAAGTACCTTTATTACTTATTTAATTTTAGCACTTTAAGAGTCATTTATTCTTGCCGAACTATTACATAATGGAAAGATTACATTAAACCATAATTATTGTTGGATAAATTGGACTTGGCCGACATATTAACATCAATACAAAATCTTATTTTAAAAGTCGGTTGAATATCTTACTTTGATCTGATGAGAAGTAATTTGTAAATTTGCAACACTTTGAGAGTTTATAAAAATAAAAACATATTCTCAAATGTAAGATATTTAATAAATCATTGGATCGGACAAATATTTCACAATAATTAATTTGCATGGAGATGTAAGCTGGCGAGCCGACATCTATCAAAGGGGCCCCACGGACCTACTTATACAATCAGTTGTGCTAAAACACCTTGGATTCCCACTCTACAATTTCGTGCAGTTATCATTTCATTTTCTTCTCTCTTTTTTCCCCAATTTTCCATATGAATAATAGTATAAAAATGAATTGAAAATGAAATTTCATATACGTCACACTGTAAAAAAATGATATTTGATGGTTTTGAAGTAAACTAAAATTATTTTCAAAAGTCATTTGAACTCGATTAAATATATATATATATATATATATATATATATATATCTCTAACAAACTTGTATATGCTTTTATTCATATTCAATTTATTTAATATATCAATAATTTAATCTAAAGTTGAATAATAATTGAAATAAAACTGAAGAATATAATATATTCCAGTAATTCCATTCGATTTTAGTACAAGTTGGAGAAATCGCATAGAGTGAAGATACGGAAGGCACTGTAGAGATAGGAACCGCATGAGCAGAGGCGTTGAAGCAGCATCACATCCTCACTGTATTGGGTTGGTAACACGTCATCATCTCCCTCATGGAAAATTATAAAGCGCTCTCTCTCTCTCTCTCTCTTTGCCTTTCCCTCCGGTTCTTACACATTCGCCTCATCTCCATATTAGAAATTTGCCAGGAAAAAGAGAAGAGGCGGCGGCGAATGGCGGCGGAGGTGAGCTGCTGTGGTACGGCCTTCTTCATTCACATTGCAGGGGTGGTGTTTCTGGTTGTCTTTGCGGGCCTTATGTCCGGGCTCACTTTGGGCCTCATGTCTCTCAGCCTCGTTGATCTTGAAGTTCTCGCCAAGTCTGGAACTCCCAGAGACAAACTACATGCTTGTATGTAACCCCTCTCTCTCTCTCACACACACACACTTATCCTTTTTTTCTGTCCTTGTTTAATCGAGTTGAAGTTGTTTGTGCTAATTTTAGTTGATGGATTTTTTGCCTGAAATAGAAGAACACACACTCACACACGTGTATGTGTGTGTATAAGCATCATTTCAAATGTGAATTCCAGGCTCAAATTTAAAAAAGAAACATAGTCTGCAAGTTATTTAGCTATGGAATTAGAGCTGTAAATTTAGGCATCAATAAGAAGGGATTTGAAATTCACTAGGGTTTTTGGAGTTGTGATAGTTATGATATGGAATTTTGTTTAATTTTGTGAAATTTCAATTGTAATTGCAGTAAAGATACTGCCAGTTGTCAAGAACCAGCATTTGTTGCTCTGCACTTTGCTAATTTGCAATGCTGCTTCTATGGAGGTATACACTATTTTCATGTCTTATGTTTAGAAATGCAATTTGAGCATGACAAAGATGATTTTAAAATTCGGATTTTTTTCCGTTTCAGGCACTTCCTGTTTTCCTCGACAGTATAGTTCCCGCCTGGGTTGCCATCCTTATTTCCGTGACTTTAATTCTTATGTTTGGTGAGGTACAATTTTCTTTAAGTTTAAAACATGTTTCGAACTGCATTTCAAGGATTTTAGATTAGATGTTGTTCTAGATTTATGAACAACATGGCAATGTTATACACAACTTGATTGATCATTTTTTAATGTCAGATCATACCACAATCCGTTTGCTCTAGACATGGACTCGCTATTGGTTCAGCCATGGCCCCAGTGGTTCGTGTTCTTGTCTGGATCTGTTTTCCGGTTGCATATCCAATAAGCAAGGTACACTATTCAGTCTTCTTTATCATGATGTTGACATTTCTCGAGTTATATATTTAACAAACTTCATTGATACAACATTCTTGCTATATTTTTCTTGAATATCAGTTGTTGGACTTGCTCCTCGGCGATGGCCATAGAGCTCTGTTTCGACGTGCAGAGTTGAAAACACTTGTCAATTTTCATGGTAACGAGGTATGAACGACGTTCTTAATTTACATTGAGCAAGTTTGTAATCCGACACTTCTACATTTGCTGGCCTGTGCAGGCAGGTAAAGGTGGAGAGCTCACCCATGATGAGACGACCATTATTGCTGGTGCACTTGAACTCAGTGACAAAACTGCTAGTGATGCCATGACTCCAATATCCGAAACTTTTGTAGTCGATATTAATGCCAAGCTTGATAGGTGACAGAAAATTTTCATTCAAGATAAAAACTTAGTCCTCATCTTACATGCACTTGATGTAATGTTATTTTTTATTGTGATATAGGACCTTGATGAATCTAATTTTGGAGAAAGGACATAGCCGAGTGCCTGTCTACTATGAGCAACCTACAAATATAATCGGGCTTGTTTTGGTACGAATTTTTTCTTTCATGAAGTCCAATGGACTAATTAGATATTGATCACCTCAGTTTCATCAAGTGTTGCTCAGTACATAATAAACCCATATGCTATAACTTTATTTGCTGCATTTTCGTTCTGTTAGGTCAAAAATTTGTTAACTATACATCCAGAAGATGAATTACCAGTAAAGAGTGTCACAATTCGCAGAATCCCAAGGTACATTATCATGGACTATGAATGTGATGACAGATTCTAATAGGATAATCTAAATGATATGATCCATTCTTCCTTTTTGTTGAACTTTTTAGGGTCGCGGAAATGTTGCCATTATACGATATCTTGAACGAGTTCCAAAAGGGTCACAGTCACATGGCCGTTGTAATAAGACAGTGTACTGATATAGTTGACAAGCCTGCAAGCCAAGACAGTAAGTTCCTCGTGTTAGTTGATCGTAGATTTCTTCTATACACTTGCTTTTTATCAATCTTCTTAGTTAATTTGCACAATCTGCCCCATTCGTGTGCGAGCAGATTCAGTGAAGGACGTGAGGGTAGACATAGATGGTGAAAAGAATACACTCGACAAGAATGTAAAGACGAAAAGGCCATTGCAGAAATGGAAGAGCTTCCCCAACAATGGAAACGATTCTTTCAAGAGGAGCAAGAAATGGACGAAGAACATGTATTCGGACATCCTGCAAATAGAAGGAAATCCACTGCCAACGCTCCACGAAGAAGAGGAGGCCGTTGGAATTATTACCATGGAAGATGTCATCGAAGAGCTTCTGCAGGTGAAGTCTTCTTCTATAAAACTCGATATTGTCGTGTTATCCTTTTGTTATTATATGCAACGACACATATCTTACATGGCATCTTACTTATTGCAGGAAGAGATATTCGATGAAACGGATCATCATGTTGAAGATTCATGATCATGTAGCTAGATAGTCTCGTGAGAATTTGTTTGATATGGTAAAATAAATTTAGAAGAGCTTGATAATACATTAGTGCAATTAAAATAGTCTCGATGCAATTGGTTGAAATCGTGCTTGTACCAACCATCAAATTTAAATATTTAGTTAATAAATAATAATATGCGAACATTAATTTTTTTTTTTAAATACCATATAAAATGTTTGGAGACGAGATTGTGTAAGAATATCAATACCCCCAAAAAAAAAACCTAATTTTGTACAGATTTTGGGAAAAATAACGCAGATATGACAGGTCATCCATCCGCTTCATACCCTGCAGAAAATCACAACCGTGAATAAAATGTCATCTAACGGCTCCAAGTCCACCGAGTAAGGAGCACACTTTTCCGCCACGTCATGCATCCGCGCAATACCTAATCTCGACCGTTCATGAAAATTGAAACTTGACGGTTCCGATCTATCCACTATCCCGCCACATTTTCGAGACCTCCTCTATAAATCTTCTGCAGAAACCTTCTCATTTTTCATCGGCACTAATAAAATTCAGATTCGATACGTATTTTCAGCACTTCTCAGTCACAGCTTCAGAAATGGCTCGCACGAAGCAAACCGCTCGCAAATCCACCGGAGGCAAGGCGCCGAGAAAGCAGCTGGCCACCAAGGCCGCCAGGAAGTCTGCTCCGGCAACCGGAGGAGTGAAGAAGCCCCACCGCTTCCGCCCTGGTACTGTTGCACTTCGTGAAATCCGCAAGTACCAGAAATCCACTGAATTGCTCATCCGCAAGCTGCCATTCCAGAGGCTTGTTCGTGAGATTGCCCAGGACTTCAAGACAGATCTTAGGTTTCAGAGCTCCGCTGTTGCAGCGCTTCAGGAGGCGGCGGAGGCTTACCTTGTCGGACTCTTTGAGGATACCAACCTGTGTGCCATTCATGCTAAGAGAGTCACGATTATGCCAAAGGATATCCAGTTGGCTAGGAGAATTAGAGGTGAGAGGGCGTAGGTGTAACATGTAGGTTTTGTTGGCTGTTGTGTAATCAAGTGAAGTAGAAATAGAGTGATGAAAGGTAGTTAGCTTGTTAGAAGTTGCTTAATGAAGTTTTAATTTTGATTTTGTTATGAAATGAAGTTGAATCCACTTGAACTAGCTATTTCAGATTTTCTACTTATTGAACTTAACTATTATAATTTAAAATTGTGGGAATTTCTGCAATTGCATTTTTTTTTTTTGGGTCTCATTTATGTATGTAATTAGCAAGTTTGGTTATAGTTATGCTATGCATCTGAAATGAACAAATCTTTATATTAATTTAACTTTTCTCAATGAGTTTGGATCTGAAATGAAATTGTTTCTTCAAATTAGATTTATCAATCTAAATGCATCATTAAAGATTAAAAATAAGATGTCAAAACAATTTTTTTTCCTAATCTTGGAATAAGCAATTGGAAATCATAGCAACAATAATTTCACCACAAAAAGTTGGCTGAAATCATGTACACCAGGCTATAAACCATTTTAACTATGCATCCAATTTTGTTCATTTTAGTTTACACAATAAATACCAACCAACTTATAAGCCCCAAGCCGTGTGCCTTTTCATCTGGAAAAGGCAACAGTGTTTAAGCCTTGTATGGTCATTTATGATGTTTACTTCGTTTCTCCCTTCTCTTCTTTTTCTTCTTATCATTAGACTTCTCTTTCGATCCATGTTTCTTGGAGTGACGCTTGCTCAAGCCCACCTTTTCCTTCCGCTTCTTGTTCCGATGGGATTCATCATCAGATGATTCTCTAAACATCAAAGAATAAGGCTTCTCTGGACCAAGCAAAACTCTTGCTTTCTTCGGCTCCTCCTCATTATCGCTTTCCAGCATGTTTCTTTTAGAATCGGGACTACAAGGTAGGTAGGGTCCCGCTTCATCCATTCTTGATCCAACAGCACCCCTTCCTCGCTTGGTTCTACAGTTGAACAGATAATCCAATTTAGTCAGAGAAACATAAGAAGAAGATGCCAAATGAATTGGCCTACAAACCTGGAATGCAAAAACCGATCGATTTCATCATCCTTTAAACCTACGTCCTCCATTGGATCTAAATCCTGATCAGATCTCTTCTTTGAAGAGTGAGAAGTACTTCTTCCACTTGTTTCCATTTCAATGCATTTTGTGCTCCTGCGAGGTTCACAAACATCCTTGTCATCCTTGTGACCTCCCCCACTGCTGCGTGTGCTTCTGCCTCCTCTGAGTCTATCATCTAGCTCTCGCTGCTTTTCTCTTAGTCGCCACATCTCATTGACTTCAACAGCACGGTTAGCTGTAGTGCGAAATATATATATAAAAAAAGGGAATTATTGCAAAGGCAAGATCTATACCAAAAACGAATAAAATAAAGAATTGATCAGAAAGAACCATCTATTTTCTGTGCATCTTTATATACTTGAAAGCCACTTGTAGTCTTTAAATACCAACAGTAGCTCAGCTTTCAAAATTTCAATTCAACATCAACACCCCCGACCGGGGGCAAAAAAAAAAGGAGGCAGACATGGTAGGAACCACAAAATAATAGGTTTAGTCTACACTGGCCTAGCTATTAAAAATCCAGAAAATTCGACAAAATTAATTTGATATAATTTATCACATAATTCTTGCATAATCAGCACCGCAAAAGATTTTGAGCTAGTTATAAGGCTAAATAGTTCATCAAATTTTGCTGAAGCTTAACTAGGAACCGAATAATTAAAAACTCAGAAGCAAATCGAATAGGAAAGTTGAACCTAACTTCAGCAACTTAAGAAACGATGTCAAAGCAAGTATTAATGCTCAGCAGGCAGGTCTGAGGGGCAAACATTTAACAGCTAACTAATTGGAGAGCACCAGTAATGTTGTGTACAACAATTCAAATCATAAATCATTTTAAACCATAAATCTGTTATTTGAGTTGTCAACCTTGTTCCTAGATCTCACATAAAAGCATTATCATTGATTCTCTTCAAACAAAAGGAGCAGAAAGTTGATAACATGGCCATTCATTTCCCATACTTGAGTCATCTTTGATCCTAGATCTCATACAACCACCCAGTGAAAACCAAAAAAAGTTACAGCATAAAAAGGTGAAACAGAAGTCTAGTACATGCCATTCTATCTAAAGGCTATCTCTTTCATCTATTATATGATTTATCTCAATCACGCTAGACATATAAATAAGTCATTATTAACAGAGGGAAGTAAAAGTGTATTGCTCGACAACATCCTGTGTATTTCTGAAATCGGGGTAAGTCTAATCCAACCAAGATTTTTATAAACAAGTCACATACTTGGATCATAACTACAACTTCCAAGATAAAACATAAGCAATTTAAATTTAAACTAACCTTGTTGTACTCCACGAACAGTTGCTGTCAGGAAGCGAGAATTTGGCCTACTCCTAACGGTGGGCTGACGAAGATAAGCAAGGGCACCTTCCTGCTGAGCCTGCCGGCGCAATTCTGCAGCCTCCTTCAAAAGAATAGCAGCTATTTTGTTTTCTGTATCCAAATCCATGTAGAATCCAAGATAGTCGAAAGCGTAGATTGAGTAAAGGTCCTGCAGCACTTCAGGAGCAAAAAAAAAAAAAAAAGGGTACTTGGTCAATTCAATCCACTATTCTGAAAATATCATACAATATACTCCATTACAATTGAACACCAATATAGTTAATCAAATTTCGTCAAGTATTGTTTTTGGAGCCTCCTACTTTAATTGATCTATGGGTATAAATAATCAAGAAACCTCCAAATTTAGATACCATGAACATAAAGTTGTCGATTTGCCGGCGCATTCCACCGGAAATCGACAAACAGAAACAAGATTAGACTTTCAAGAATGGAAAAAAAAAAAAAAAAAAAACATGCCTCAATCAAGTTCGTCAGCGAACAGTTCGCTGTCGACTATAGCCCTAATTTTTGTGTATAACTTGGACGGGGTAGAGGAGCTTTGGTACGCCGGAAACCAGACTTCTGACGCCGGAAATTGAAAAAAACAAATAAGATGAAACAGACAAAAACAAAAAAGAAAAAGGAGATTAAGAAGAAGAATTACCCTCAAGTTCGCGCAGGGTTGACTGATGATTTTTACCCTAATTTATGTGTAATCAAACAATGGGAGAGATGAATTCTTGAACAAACCCTATTTTTTCTTTTTTTATTTCAATTTCGTGCAATTTCGCAAGAAATTCCATTAAATGTGGTAGTAGGCTTTGGTGTAATTGGGCTCATGTAAAGCCCAATCTCTTATTGGGTAATTCATTCTCAATGGGCGGCTCCCCCTATTTTAGGAAAGATAATATAATGGGCCGGGAAAGTAATGATTAAACAGATTTTTTTAACCATCTTCAACCTCTTGTTTTTTCATCTTCAACTTGGTGACAAATTTGACACCAAAACATGAATTTGCTATCAAATTTACCACAAATGAAAATCATCTTCAATCATTGCACTCAAATTTTAACTCAATGAAAATATTCTTAATTTTTTTCTTTTAATTTTTTATTTTATCAAATATTTATTTATTAATTAATAAAAGAAATTAGAGATTATATAGTTGGGGTTAGAAAAGGGTAGAGTGCCTTTAGTCCCATTTTTTTTTTTTCTAAATAAAATATAAATGCCGATTGAAGTATTTAACCAATGCTGAAAATCAATAAAAAATTAATAAAAGAAAAACTTAATAAAAAGAATAAATTTGACGAGTTATTTATTTATTTTTATTAATCAATATTTTGACGAGTTTGAATCTTTAAATATATGTATATATAGTGAGAGAGAGAGAGAGTAATAAATAGTGTGGCCGTAGTTGTATTCATTATGTAGTATTTTATACTACATTTTATATTATTTATTCCAAATTAATCAAATTATATATATAATAAATAATATCATTAATTAAAACATAATTTATTTAAATATTATGAAATATAAGATGTATCCAAACTCCTTAAAAATGGCTTTAAAAAGAGTGCTCATTGGTAATCTAGGGTTTTAGATTAAGTGCAGTATCAAATTCGAAAACGACATCTCTTAATGAATTAAACGACAGCTCTCTATGTAACCAGTCATCACACAGTTCACTGAACACTCATCGCCGCCGCAAACTCGCTTTCTCAGAAAATGGCTGCGATGCACCAGAGCCTTTCTGCTTCGCTTTCCTCATCCACCTCCACTTTTCTCGGCCACAACAATCTCAAGAACATCAAGTTCCGATCTTCTCTTTTCTTTTCTTTTCCGAACCGGTTTTGTTTTTGATTTGTACATTTAATTTGAATTTGTATCTGAAAATTCTCATCTATTTTTTCGCAGGAGTTGCCATATCTCCATTCCTGGGAGAGTTGGTGGTGTTGTGAAGTGTGTCGCCTATCCTTCAGCTGAAAAGACTGGTGATTAATTTCTTTACTTATTGATTAATGATTTATTTTTGTGAATTTTAACTGTGGAATCTGTTTGATTTCTGTTTTGAAATGAATGCTTATTTGTGTTTACATGTGAGGAGTTTATTGACAAGGATGGGCGTTCTTATGTATGAGCTTGCATTTCTTTTGTTAATTGATATGAAAATTGCTCAGAGCATGGTACTTACTGAAGATGCTGACATGTTGATGCTACTTGTGATGAAGCTTACAAGACGAATGTGTCGCGTAATGAGAACTTGGCTAAACTTCAAGCTGGCTACCTCTTTCCAGAGGTCTGTTTCACAACGTCATGTTTCTTTTTGGTGTTTGTTTGGCAATTCTGGTGTTTTCCCAACTTATCTTTTGGTTAATAAGAAAGTCATCTTGCCTGTGCTCTATTCTATATTAACATTAGACAGGTTCTTTATTCAATATTCTTCTGAGTTCCTATATAGCCTGTACTTGAATTATTCAAAGACTTTTGGAGAGAGAATCACTAGTTATTTTTACTCTCTTTTTTGTTCTTTTGTTTTTTGTTTTTGTTTTTGTATGGAAAACTTGAAAATGCTTGTTTTTTTTTAGATTGCAAGACGAAGAAATGCACACATGTCTAACAATCCTGATGCCCAAGTTATCAGCCTTGGAATTGGCGACACAACGGAGCCGATTCCAGAAGTCATTACGTCTGCCATGTCAAAGGTAATACTATGTGAACCTTTTTCAGCTATTCTTTATAGTTTTGATTTATGGGTGTAATTCTGTAGAGTTTGTCTAGCATCTGATCTTTGATTCTGGATATGTAGACGGAAACTTTCTGAATAGGGGTTCTCTGTCCTGTTGTTTTTTTACCTGTTCTTTTGGCAAGAGTTCCGCTGATGGCTTTTTCTGATTTGAAGTTTTCATTAATGGAATACATTGTCCAATCAAGCTGCCCTTTTGTAACTACATTGATACAGATAGATGCAAATTATGTTTCTACATTCTGTCCTTCTGTTTTCCATGATTTATTCTCATTTGCTGATTATAACAACTAATTTTTTTTCTTTTTCTTTATTCTGGATTATCAGAGATCAGATGCGCTGTCAACAATAGCCGGTTACAGTGGTTATGGTGCTGAACAAGGTGAAAAGGTAGTAAACATCCCCATGTTCTTTCTTTGTGGTGCTTCATGTATTTTCTTTCATCATCTTCTTCTTTGTTTGTTTCCACTTCAAACAGATGTCTGCTTGCATTTTCATCTCTGTATAATAATGACAAGCCTTTTAACAGAAATTGAGAGCTGCCATTGCTTCAACCTATTATGCGGACCTTGGTATTGCGGAAGATGATATATTTGTGTCTGATGGCGCAAAAAGTGACATATCTCGCCTCCAGGTTTGCTTTTTTGTTGTCTTTTGGGCATATGCCAGCACTCTAAAAGGTTCTTTTTTTTTTTTTTTTTTTTGGTTATTGGAAAATATCCCCTTGTATCTGTTATAAACTTTGATTGTTAAGATTGTTTATTGTTCTTGTTTGGCAGGTTCTTTTTGGATCTAATGTGACAATGGCAGTTCAAGACCCATCTTACCCGGTAATATATTGTGCTTTATTTTGTGAATGAGAATTAAGTTATTGTTCCATCAAGCAGCTTGAGGATCTCTTCGATATTCTATAGATAAATTTTGGCTAATCATTTTACTGCCTTTTGGATTTCTAAAAACATCTCTTTCTCTCTGTAGGCTTATGTGGATTCGAGTGTTATTCTTGGTCAGACAGGGTTGTTTCAGAAAGATGTGGAGAAGTATGCAAATATTGAATACATGAGGTGCACACCAGAAAATGGTTTCTTCCCAGATTTATCCACTGTTCGTAGGACAGACGTCATATTTTTCTGTTCTCCCAATAACCCAACTGGTTATGCTGCATCAAGAGAGCAACTAACGAAACTTGTACAGTTTGCTAAAGAAAATGGGTCAATCATAGTCTATGACTCTGCTTATGCTATGTACGTGTCGGATGATAGCCCAAGATCCATTTTTGAGATTCCTGGTGCCAAAGAGGTTTGTCTGGAACTGATTCACTAATCCAATGAAATCATAAGCTTTGTTCTAGCCTCATCTTCTGTATATTTACTGGTCTCAGGTTGCACTTGAAGTTTCTTCCTTCTCCAAGTATGCTGGATTCACTGGAGTTCGTCTTGGTTGGACAGCAATTCCAAAAGAGCTCGTTTTCTCTGATGGATTTCCTGTGGCCAAGGACTTCAACCGCATAGTTTGCACTTGTTTCAATGGTGCTTCTAACATTGCTCAAGCTGGTGGTCTGGCTTGTGTTTCACCTGAAGGCATTAAGGTCTGTCTGTTTTCTCTATCTCTTTTTTCTTGATTTCCCTATTTAATAGGTCCTCGATGCAGCAACAAATTTAAATTTTAAAATCTTGTTTATCCTTACATCCATCTCAACATTTGCTACCCTCATTTTATTCGTCATTTAAACTCTAGTTATCCAACTATTTGATCTATGTATAAAGCATTGCAAGTCCTGTGGCTCCTTTATGAAAGAAAACACACCTTAACTATGAAACTACTATATGCAGGCCATGCACGAGGTAGTTGGTTTCTACAAGGAAAACACTGCTATTATAGTCGACACTTTCAATTCCCTTGGATTTAAGGTATACGGAGGTAAAAACGCACCATATGTGTGGGTGCACTTTCCTGAACGAAGCTCGTGGGATGTGTTCAGTGAGATTCTTGAGAAGACCCATGTGGTCACCACTCCTGGAAGTGGTTTTGGACCTGCTGGTGAAGGGTTCGTCAGGGTCAGCGCCTTCGGACACAGGGAGAATGTTCTGGAAGCTTGTAGAAGATTCAAGCAATTGTACAAGTAACCTGCCTGTGCATCCACAAGTATTTTAGACAAGTTATTCCAAAACTGAGCCTTCATTATCTATCGGATTATGTATTCTAACATTGTAATAATGCGTACTCTACATCCACATGGCTTGACATTGTTGGTAGATCGTCTTATACTTTCAATCACTGTAGCTCTCTCTCTCTCACACACACACACACACATTTGTTTAAAAGCCGAAAATGAAAAATGGAAGAGCATTTCATAATGCAATTGTACTAAAAGCTTTTTATTCTAGATACATTTGAAGTACACCTGGAATTCTATTCATACACAAGTTTGCGGAGAGAGAGAGAGAGAGAGAGAGAGAGAGAGAGAGAGACTTGCAACTATTTTCTGGACTAACTGAACTACAAAACTGAGAAAACACCTAGATTTGTTGTATACTCTTTACAGGCATTCCAATTTGCAGGTAGACTTGTAATGTCCTATTTGATTGCATCGGCTACAATGGACAGTATGCTTATCACGATTAAGATCATCGACACACATTCGTTTCTTCTCAGGACGGCCAGGGGGCCGTCTAACCTTGGGAGGCCTTACAGCCCTTATTTCTTCATCCACGCCTATCTCACCAATTTTTTGCCACTCAATTTTACCAGGTATAGGATGTATTTCTTCAGCATAAGCTGCAGAATAATTAGCCACGGTGAAGTACTTCCCTGTGAAGGCATAAAAATGGTTCCTTGAGGACATGAGAGCTGCAACAGCATGTGAGCATGGCAATCCATACAACTGCCAATCGCGGCAAGAACAAGAATGGGTCCCAATGTTCACAATATCCGAACGTTCTGCTGAAAGAACCTCAAACTCTACCTCATCTGAACGAAGGACTTGATAAGTGGAAGCATGATTTATAGCCTCAGTCATGTGCTTCTCAGCAGATGGAGTAAGAAGGGAAAACCATGTCTTGCACTTCTCACGCCTTTCCTCAAATTCCACCATCAGCTTACAGTGGATTTGTTCGATCACCTGAGTTATGGGCAGCTCACGAGCTTCAAGAATCCATTGATTGAACTCCTCGATATTTGAGGAGAGATGGCCAAAGCGAGTTCCCTCAAAATGTATCAATGCCCAACAAGAAGGTGGATATTGTTCCAGCCATTTGGCTGCTTCTGAAGAAACTTCCTCAAGTTCAACCATTTTTTCTTTGAACCCAGTAGTGGTGGTGGCATATGCTGCTTTCCATAGGATTTGGACGAGACGTGGATTCTTGAACTCTCTAACAATGCTCTCACTCAAGTGTTTCATACAAATGGCATGACAAGAAGTCGGAAATTTTCTTTTTACAGCATCTCCTACGCCCTTCTGCCATTTGGATAAGAAGGTAAGGTGTGGTATAATCTCCGAATTCATCTCTAGGGCCTTATGTAATTCGGACATGAACCACATCCAGCTTTCATCATTTTCTTCATCAACAACGCCAAAGGCAAGTGGAAACAACCCACCATCAGCATCAAAGGAAGTGGCCGAAAGTAATGTGCCAAGGTATTTACTCTTGAGCTGAAATTCACCGAGCCCAATAATAGGAAGGCAACCTTGGAGGAACCCTCGTATAGAAGCATAAAAGGAAACAAACACACGCTGAAACCGGTTGTCTAAACCAGCAGTAAACAACTCAGCAACACTACCCTGGTTAGTCTTTCTGATTTGCTCACAGTATGCTGGAAGGAGGTAATATCCTTCTTCAGACGAGCCATATATGGCTTGAAGTCCACGCTCCTTGGCACGCCACGCTTGCTTATAGGGTATGGTTATCCCATATTGTTCATACACATCACGTAGAATGTCTTTCGGCTTGTAATTTATGTTTTCACGGAGTCGTTCCTCTATAAATTTGACGATCCAGTCTAAAGAAGCCTGATGATGCCCCGCATGTGCGTTTTTTGCACAAGTGTGTGTTCCATCAAGACTTCTTATGGTGAAAGTTGGAGCATTTGGAAGCTTCACTGCACGTATCCGCCATGGACACCCTTCAACAGAACATTTAGCAATGTATCGAATGAGATCACTTTTAACAATACGAAGCTCAAAGTGCTGTGCAATGGCAGCTTCTTTAACTGCATTACGGAAGGCCTTAACATCTGGAAACTCCTGACCGACAACAAACTCGTGATCTTCCATACAACGGAGTAAGAGTCCACTTATTTAACACAACTATCAACCAATCATCTTCATCAATCCACACTTTCCTCAGGGATTGCCTCCAAGAAAAGAGATTCAGAACACACACTCTACAAAAATATATAAAAAGTGGTTTCATTATTAATTTTCGCATCACTGATATGATCAAAACAATATCCATGCATACATTCAACACCTTTAACAGCAATTACATTGAATTAAGAAACTAAGAAAATTCTGTTAGGAATTCTCATAAATAGCACAAGGATAAATGGATTCTGTAAGTACTAAACAAGCAATCAATCTCCTCAGTACATTCCATTTCGTCGAAATTAAATTCAAGAAAGTGGTATAACGAAAAAGAGAAAATTAGAACACTTAAAACCACATCGAATAATGTATGGAAAGGCCTAGAATCACAAAATTACCCGGTAAAATCAAAAAAATGAAGCAAATTATTTCAATTAAATGCATTACACTCTGTCTTTTAATATTACCGGATTTTTTTTTTTCTAGAATATTTATTTAAAAAAAAAAATCAAGAAAGGAGCGAACAACAAGAATTAATTTTTCTTTTGTTAACAATCAAAACAGAATCTATTACACAAATTGAGCTCCAGATTACGAATATGAACTGACCTGAGATTTTTAGCGGGGAGTGATCGATAGAGGAGAGTGAGAAACTCAATTGGGATTCTGAAGAAAGATTAGGGCACAGTATGGCAAACGAGGACACAACAGTAATTTCATATTGCGTTCCAGACCTCTTTCCCCCTCTTCGTTTTTAATGCATTAAATATAAGGGGCCGGCTATCCGCACCCCACTTATTCTAAACACACCCCATTAAATTAAATAAAAAAGAAATAATTTAATTAAAGACATTTATACCCTTAAAGATTTGTTTTTAAACCCATAAAAACTATACTATACACACCCCAATTATTAAAACACACCCCACTCCAAACACACCCATAAGCTTATCTTCCTCACTTCATCTTCTTGCAAACCCAAAAATCTTGCTCACAAAACCCTAATCTTGCAAACACTCACCATATCTTGCTCGTACTCAAAAGTTATCATGTCCGAAGAAAGAACACATGAGATGGACAATGTAAGTCATTTACAAGCTTTCTACCGATTGTTTTTGTGTATTTTAGAGCTGAAAAAAAAATCTGCAAACGACCCGATCGGCTGTTACAGGCCGAACATATCGAACAGTGTTCGACCTGTAAGCGCCGAACGTAATGAGTTATGTTCGTTCAATAGTAGTCGAACATGTTTTATATGTTCGAACAATTGTCGAACTGACTTGATATGTTCGACCTTTTGAGATCGAACAGAATGATTTTTTTAACAATTGTTTAGTATGATTATCAATGTATTTACCTTTACATTTCATACATTATAGGAAATTCATTCACATGAATCTAAAATGAGCATTGTAAACGTAAACGTGGAAGCCGATCCGATGTATGAGCAAATTGATTTTTCGAACGATTTTAGAACAAACGAAGTATTTGATGATCGTGATGCGTTGGTTAATTGGGTAACGAGGGTGGGAATTCGTTTGAACATGGTCATATTGGTTAGACGATCGGATAGTGGACAAAGTGGAAGGCGAGCTCGGGTATTTTTAGGGTGTGAGCGTGGTGGTAAATATCGTCCATTGAAGTCAAAAGTTGTTACAAGCATGTCGGGGGAAGATGGTAAGAAGTCGAAGAAAGGACGAAATACTGGCACTAAGAAGTGCGATTGTCCTTTTATGCTGAAAGGAATACAGTTGAAAGAGACTGAGCAATGGTGTTTGGTTGTTGAATGCGGATCGCATAACCATCCAATGGGATTGAACTTGGTCGGTCACTCATTTGCAGGTCGACTAACAAGTGCCGAATATGATCTTGTGCGTGACTTGACTATTAACGGTACGAAACCGAAGGACGTATTGAGTACAATCAAACTTTCTTTTCCAGAGAATGAGTCGACCTTGAAGACCATTTACAATGCCCGACTGAAGCATAGAGTACAAGAGCATGGCGGTCGTACTCAAATGCAATATTTGTTGGAAAAATTGGAGACAGAGAACTACTATTACTTGACCAGGAGATGTGGTCAGACAGATAGTGTCACCGATTTGTTTTATGCTCATCCAACATCTGTGGAGTTGTTGCGTGCATTTCCAAGCGTGTTATTCATGGATTGCACCTATAAGACTAATAGGTATAAGATGCCGTTGCTGGAAGTAGTTGGTGTCACGTCCACACACTTAACTTTCTCAGTTGCATTTGTGTATATGTCCCACGAGCGTGAGGACAACTACAGATGGGCGTTGACTACGTTGAAAGGATTGATGAACGACAGTTGCTTACCTAAGGTTATTGTAACCGATCGAGAGCTTGCACTCATGAACGCTATATCGGTGACGTTCCCTAACTCCACAAATTTACTATGTCGATGGCATATCAACAAAAACGTTCTGGCAAGCTTAAGGACGATTTTTGGTCGAGTTGAGAGGTGGGAACTATTCAATCATGCATGGAATATGTTGATAAAGGCTGAAGATGAACATAGGTTTAATGAGTTGGTGAGGAGACTTGAAGCTGATTACAGAGACTATCCCAGGGCTATTACTTATGTGATGAAAAATTGGATCCAGCCGTACAAGGAGAAGTTCGTCTGCGCATGGACCGACAATATCATGCATTTTGATAACACGTCTACTAGCAGGTATGTTCTAGAAGTGGATGAATGATTGAATTAAATGGATATTTTCTATTTTATCTCTTGTGATATATGTATTTTTGTCGTTGGTAGGGTTGAGAGTGCACATGCCAAACTGAAAAAACAATTGGGCTCTAGTCAGGGAAATTTTGAGACATCATGGGAAAGAATCCATCACCTGCTTATTACGTCACATACGAATGTGAAGGCCTCATTCGAGCAAAGTGTTCATGTGACACCACATCGTTATGCCAATCCTCTGTTCAAAAACATTCGAGGATTAGTGTCTCATCATGCGCTTTCGAAAATGGTTGACGAGTTGATTGGCGTAGATAGTTGCGGTGTAGATCCTCTGATGTGTGGTTGTGTGTTGCGGAGGACATGTGGCTTGCCCTGTGCTCACGAACTGGGATGTCTGATACGAGATGGTCAAGTTGTCCAACTTGATATGATTGACAAGTTCTGGAGAAAGTTGGATTGTGAGCCTGCTCAGTGTGAAGGCTCTGTGAACGTTGATGTCGGAAGGCGTTGGGAAGAAACAATCGTGGATATAAACGGGTTATTTGGGACCGTCTCGGAGTCTCAAAAGTTACTGTTGCTTAAAAGACTTCGTGAGATATCCGTACCATCGACGAGTTCATTACAAGAACCTCAAATCGTCGCTCGTCCCCGTGGTAGGCCTAGCAAGGCGAAGTTGGTGAAGGAGACGTCCACAAAACGCAACCCTTCGAGGTTTGAGTTAGTGGAGTCGGTGCACGACAGTTGTTCGACACCTGTAGAGGACGAGGCTACCTACGTAGGTGAATCTACCAAGGCGACTCCAATGTTCACAACCTTGAAGAGAAAAATTGCGCCAATTAGGCGTCGTTCGGTTCGCAAGGGGGGTGATGAAGTATTCATAAGTCAACTTCCTCCGATTATGCAAGAACATGTGCGTAGTATCAAAAATCCATTGGGAGACGGACATTGTGGATTCCGATGCATAGCTCACGGGGTTGGTTTAGGCGAGAACTCGTGGCCACAAGTTCGTAGCGATCTCATTGAAGAGATAAAAAACTATGAATGGTTATACAAGAATATAATCGGTATGAGCGATCGAATTGAACAGATAACCAAGAACCTGTGTTGCTTTGAGAAACCTATTTACGAGATCAATTATTGGTGGGCATTCCCCGAAATGACCTTTTTGGCCGCTAATGCTTACAACATGGCGATAGTCCATCTATCGCAAAGCATCTGTGTCACGGTTCTACCCATGCGCACTCAAATTCCGACAAAACCTCGTCTTGTATGTATGGCATTGGTTGGAAACGATCACTTCGTTCAGGTATTGTAGTCATGTGTGTTGGTTTAAGTTATGAATTCGATTGTTTAACGTCTTTGTTGATGAAGTGTGTCTGTTTTTGTAGGTAAAATTGGATGACAACGCACCGTTGCCTCCAATTATTGAACGTTGGTTTGAAAACCGGTTACCATGTGCGAATGGGTGGTCTGAATTTTACAAAGGACGAATCATGAATTATGCCCTTCAGAGTCGCAGTGAAAGCTCATTGGCCGAACATGTTTCATTAGATATAGATGATGATTAGGGTTGATTGGATTTTTTTGGGTCGTATGATACAATATTTTTTTGGGTTTGTCATATCGATTTCTATTATATATTAACGACTGATGATAGTTACGATTGATATTGTTTTGAACAGTTATTGTTATATAGCTTGTGAATACAGATTTTCCAACAATATCTTGTTTTGGTGGCCTAGTGTGCAAGATGGATTTTAAACTGTAGATTTTCCAACTGTTCGATCAACAGTTGTCGAACAATACACATGGTGTTCGATAATTGTTCGAACATTTTACAAATGTTCGAACACTTGTCGAAAGGATCTGGTCAAAATAAATCACAAATTTTCTTCTGTTCGACCATCTTTGTTCGAACACTCTGAAATGTGTTCGACCTGAGTTCGAACACTATTGATAGTGTTCGAACATTATTGGCCGAACAGTTTCGATTATGTTCGAATGTAGTTTGCCGAACAGGAGAAAAAACGAATGCAAAGAACAATAGAAGATGTTCAATTTATTGTTTTTCAGTATACAAAAGGGTATCTATATTTTGAACAGATAAAACAATGACCGAATTTTGTTAAATAAGAAGTACCAAAAATACAATAAAATAATACTGTCAAGTCAAATAACCAAAACGAAAACTAAAATATTGTTGACACATAGTTCTTGACACCAACAAGTACATGATCAAATTTTTAACGTCTACGACCCCGACGAGATGTTCTAGATGAGGCCTGTCGTGACGACTCAGGTTCATCCTCGTTGTCGATCCTCAATGCACGATAGGCAGCAATAACGTCTGTTATGTAGACGGTCGGATCGAGCCCCTCCCGGTTGTGTAGCCACTGCTGGTAAAACGGATCCAAATGACCAACCGCAGTTTCAATCATCTCCCACGGTTGCGGCCCCCTCCGTTGAGGAGGTGGAACACGATGCTCGGCCACGTTATCCGGATTTTGGATGATCGGATGCGATACCGAGTTGTACCATTCCATGTAGTCCTCCGAGCACTCCCAATCCGGGCACGATCGTCTCCCTCGACTATCCGGCGCGAGTACATGGTTCCTCCAAACTCGAAAATAGGCACCGAGCGCGTCCCATGTAACCTTATACTGGAGGCCATTCTTTCCCCGTCGGGCAAGCATGGGAACAAGTGGGTCATCTGGAATTCGTTGAACGTACCCAAATTGGCGAAGCACACGATCTGGGTGATACGGCTCTACCACGTCGAAGGATCTAATACACCCTTGGTAGAAAGTGACTTCGTCCAATGGATGGTAATCCCTCACGTCTCTATAGGGCATCCAATTAACCTACATATATCAAAAACTATGTCTCAATATTTGGCAATTCGTATGTCAAGGTTGTCGAAACTTAATTTAAATGAAGTAAGCACTCACGTCGGTTGCCGACATCGTATCCAAAACTTCTCGAATAGCCACCAACCGATCAAGGGTTCCTCCGGGGTGGGCTCGGTTTATCCATTTTTTTGCCAGTGGCTCATGACGCTGGTAGTTAACATTGTGAGTTGGCCTGAAGACTGGAAAATACTCGTATATCCAAGCCTGATACAATTAACAGAAAAAATGGTTAAATACAACAATTGAGACAAAATGCAAGAAGCTTGTGAAATATTGTACCTCGAGAATCGTCAAGTAACCGCTCATTTGTCGAACCCCACTTCGAGAGGCGAGTCCGAGCTGTCGATACAAATACGCCAAAGCAGCCGCTCCCCAGGCGTATGTATGGAGCCGGTCCAAACGCTCTAGAAGTCGGAGGATCTTCGTATCTGCTCTGGTTCCAGTCTTATCAGAAAAGATTGTGCATCCCAACACAAACCAGAGATATGCTCGAGCAGAACAAGCCAATACGTCTGCATCGTCTGAGCCAATGTTTCCTTCAAACTTAGACCGGAGCCATTCAAATTTCACGCTGCTTCCTCTAAGACCGGAAAGGGCATCTAATGCGACGCTCTCCTCAACGCCTAACAACCTTTGTATCAATTGATGTGCAAGTTCAGGTCTGTTCCTAGTCGTAGGTAGCATCACCGAGTGACCACTCACCGGGAGGCTAGTGATACAACAAACGTCGTCCAAGGTGATGGTCATCTCACCCCACGGCATGTGAAAGGTGTTGGTCTCCGGTTGCCAACGCTCCACGAACGCACAAATGAGATTCTTGTTCGGCATCCTATAAGAAAAACACCTCATATTCGGAATGCTCGAACACCTATCAACTAATCTCAAGAAGGAAAGAGACACATTGTTGAAGTTCCATGTCTCCATCTTGGTGGTGTGGCACCAACACTTCAAAATCGGTCTCTCTATTCCATGCCAAATAGAATAGGCGATATGTGTTTTGAAACTTGGAATGAGGCTCCAATCAACTGGTCCACCGGGACAAGAAGCCGTTAGAAGCTCATCCTCAACCGATGCTTCCCCTTGTGCCTCCTCGGAGTCCATTTGATCTCCTACCTCCTCTTCTTCATCCTCTCTTTCATCATCGACTGCATCGGGTTCAGGTTCATGATACTCGACGTCCGGTTCATGATACTGAATTATTTCAAGACCAGGTCCATGTGCAATCGGTTCCTCTATATGTTCCTGTTCCGCTTCCTCGTTTCGACGTCTTCTGTTCGAGGCGGTTGGTCTTCTCCTTTCATATACAATATTCTGTCCTGCAATATAAAACTTGAGTAAGTAAAAGATATAACACAAGAATATAAGATTTGATGTGTACGGAACAAGGACTGTTCGACCAACACTGGTCGAACAATAGTGAAATGTTCGACCAGGAGACGAACATAACTGGAAGTGTTCGACTATAAGTCGAACAAAATATGATATGTTCGAACAGGATTCGAACAGACCTGTATACGTTCGACTGCCAGTCGAACGCTAATATATACGTTTGAACACTAGTCGAACAACCCGCCAAAAACTCGACGAACCAGGGCCGAATCGACCTCGCCCAGAAACAGAAATTTCACTCATGCAATTTCGTTTTTCAAGCCTAAATCTACAACAACTACACATGTTTTCAACTACAATACATTCTAAACATGATTTCTAAACAATGTTGCTCAATTTGAAACAATAAAACAACAAATTTCACCAAAATGGAGGAAATTTTTTGGAAAAACGAATTGCAAACTTACTTGGAACATCATCTTCATTGTAAGGATCCATTGGACGGAAATGCTTTGTTGAGTGTGACAAAACTTGTTCGAACTAACACCGAATGATTTGAACGAACAAATCGGTCGAACAATCCAATTTGAGATATAGGGTTCTTGAAATGGGTTACGGTTTTTTGATTTGGTTGTGAATGATTTTGGGGTGTGTTTGTATAATGTGGGTGTGTTTAGTATATTTGTTTCATTTAGGGTGAAAGGGTATTATGGTAATGTATTGGGGTGTGTTTAGCAAGTGTTATGTTGAAGTTTATTTAAATTGGGGTGTGTTTAGAAATCGGGGTGTGTTTAGAATAAGTGGGGTGCGGATAGCCATATTTATAATCAACTATAGAATAACAATATAGATGTCTCTCCTTTTCTTTTTAAATGAAGGAAATCCACTATTGTTTAAGGTTATTGACTTTAAAAGTTTTATTTGAATTGAGATCGATTTAACTAAACAGAACACAAATAGTTTTAGAAAGCATATTTAAAATTACTACATTATTTTTAAATATACTAGTTATTCTCAAAGTTAGTCATTTAATATTGTGAGAATGGTACATTTAAACTATAAAAAATTATTTAAAATATCGAACTTATATGAAATTATCAAATTAAATTAAACAAAATTTACTTTAAAGCATAAACGCGAATTATACTAATATAAGATAATGTTGTAATAATTTATAAAAATACAACTTAGTTTTAAGATGGGAGTATTATAAGAAGATATCGCTTGTGCAATTACAAAAGCCACATCATTTAGATTGTCTCCTAACAAAACAAATATATGATTCAGAAGAAAAATGAAAACAAATTTTATAATGCAACTTAATGTTTTCAAACTCGATGTCTGTTTAATGTGTTGGCTTTTCAGTATGCCTCCATCTCAAAGACCACGTGCACAAAACCGATTTTTTTAAGCAGGCCTTAAAAAAAGCATCGAACAATTCAAGACAAAAGTGATCGGATTTTTCAGACCTCTCCTAAACATCTACAGATCAAAGTTTTGGTTACCGAGTTTATCAAGACAAATAAAATTTGATTGCAATTCAACGTCATGAATTAATTTACCAAGTTTTCGACTCTCCGTCTCTACATTCAGCATGTAATTCTCAACAAACAACATCAAAATTTCATAACAATTCAACAAAATTAAACATTGTTCCAAAAATTCTAATATATAATTAACAATAATTAACAAAATTTTGCATTGTACGTAATTAACAATAATTATGCATCCCTATCAATAATAATTCACAATCTAATTAACAAAACTTATACTTACTTAATTACATCAAATAGTATAATCCCTAAGCTAAACTAGTATACTTCGATTTAATTAAATATAACTAAATTATATAATTAAACTAATAAAAATAGTGCAGAACTCGTGGTAAATATTTTAGTTGTTTGGTCTTATGTATGAGTAGTAATGTATTATACGATATTAACATCTTTAAAAATAGAAGTGACATGGAGAAATAAATGGTATTAATCAACACCAATACTCTATTAATTCTCTCTGATTCTAATCTGACTTCTTAAACTATGCATTTGTGTTTATTCAAATACAACAACATTCTACTAAATTTAAGAAAATAAGCCAAAAATTAATAAATAGGATCATTAAATGGATGATCAAGTAGGAGGAGCTCTGTAATATGCTGGAACAGTAGCAGGGAAGAACATTTGTCTAAATCCTTCAGCCTTTATAATTGGAAAAATGATACTAGATGCACCCTGCAAGTTCAAAAAAAGAGCCGTTATAAATCAGGTAGTTCTTTTGTTGGGGGAATTATATTGTACGACGATGCTCACCATAAGCAATCGAGCTCCCAACCAAACTCGTTTAGGCGAAGGAAACGGAAGAAATAGGCGTCCAACGCCATAAATAGCGACCACAAAGAAATGGAGGATGAGGTTTAGAGGGCGTGGATCTAGACCGGAAAGTAAAGAGACGGGCCCGTTTGAGAAGACCCCTCCGAGGCTAAGATAGTCAAAACAGGCTTCGCGCATTTCCTTCATGGCTTGATCGGGTGATGCGCAGAACACCTTGTACAGTGCTCCCGCCAATGTGTTGATCGTCGATGCAACCGGCTGCAATATTTAGAAGACATTGGTGGATGGATGGATATTGGTATAGTTAAGTAGTAGTTGGGATTAAGTACCTTTCTTAGTGTGTAGAAGGATTGGAGATAGTTGCAAAGTGTGGATGCATCATTTAGGTTATGTATTGGTCTTAGAAGATCACGAAGAACGACGATGTCTGAGAGTGCAACGGTCATTCCACCTCCGGTTAAGGGATGTCGCATGTTGAACGCGTCTCCTAGTAAAAGGGCACCGGGGGTTGGGTGAGGATTCGCTGGCATGGTTCTATTCGTCATTGTCCTAATATTTCCTTCCTCGACTGCGGCCATGAATGCGTCGTGAAGCTGAGGTGGAATCTGCGAAAAACACCGGGAAGAGTTGATATAAGCTCTTAACATCTTATTTTAAGATAAGATGAAAGCAGAGAAAGTTTCTAGAAAGGTACCTGAGGAGCCACTACATTCTTTAGATAATTGGCCATTTCTACGTTGCTTATAGTAGGCACCTTTTTTCCGGGGATGTCTACTAAACAACGAATCTCGGTGCTACTAATTGGATAAAATAGGATAGGGGAAGGATCAGCGAGCACAACGTGGCCGTGGTTAGGGTAAGGAAGTTTGCATTTTCGAGGATGAGGCCAACGAACGAAGATGGGATGTCGACCTTGGGAGTGCAGAGGGATCGTCTCAAGTTGGAAAAACAACCATCACAAACAATGGTGAGAGGAGCATAAGCACATATCTCTTCACCCTTCTTGTTTTTGTAGTGAATTCCTTTCATTATTCCGTTTTCTTCAATCAAGGATGTTACCGTTCCTTGTTCTAGTCGTACACTGGAACACTAAATACGATGAATTAACAATTTTTTATCCAATAGTATACAAGATGAAACACTGATTATTATATATTATACTTGGTTAGTGTTGCTGCCTTCTGTCGCATCCTCTGCATGAACCGCCCATTGTGGAAGCTTCTACCCGACACATCCGACCCGAATTTCTCCAATGGATACGACAGTTTGATGCTCTTACCATCCTTGAATAGGGCATATCCAAACACTTGTTGAGCATCGATGTCACCAACACAATCTGCACTTGCATAATTTTTTTTTTTATTATAATCGACATTTAAGTTTATCAATAAAGTATTTTTACTTGTTATGTAGGCAACTAGCTCGCTACCTTCAAGCCCTAACTCGACCAATTTCAAGTAGCCTCCCGGCTGAAGAAGCTCGCCCATGATACGTTTTGGCCCCGTTAAGTCTCGTTCAATGACATGAACTCGTCTTCCCTCCTATAAATCATTACATACAACGATAAAATGTCCCGATATATATATATATTGCTTTATCAATGTATCGACATGCGCAAGACGAAACACGAAATATTCAATCTTGTACCTTGCCTAGAGTATAAGCCAGAGCAGCCCCAGCAACACCGGCACCAACGATTATAATGTCGGTGTCGCCACCTTTCTCTGACCGGAAACCGCCACCGGCAGAGCTCTTTATGCAATCATCTTTATGTCCAACCCTTCTTCGCAAATTGTACAACAAAACGAACCCAAACAAAGTGGCAACAATACCACCAAGAATATACTCATGATCGACCATCACCATTTTCTAACAAGATGTTATTATGGTGATGGTCGGAAATCTTAGGATTCGTCTGTTTTTGTCTTTTTTTCAGTTTAGTTTTCTCCTATTTTTTCAGGAAATTTTTTCTTGTATTGATTTTTGTTTTTAAGTTGACATGCAACCCGTTTATATAGGAAAAACTTACTCGTATTACCACTCGATTATACGACCTAATTAAGTTATCTATGTGAAAAATAAGAAGATAATAAATAGAGTATCTTATGCGAAAAAACTTACATAGATCGGGAAAATATACACAAATAATAAATAAATAAATAAAAAGAACTTAAAAAATTATAGTTCTAGAAAGTTATATATGTTCCTTGCAACGAATTCTTGCAGTGTTACAAATTATTTATTACTAATCATTATAACATGCAAGCCCAATTTTTAGGAAAATATAAAATACTTTAATTATTTATTTATGATAATTATGCAGACGTCAGAAGACCTAATCAACAAAATTTATATTTTATTATAGATAAATAAACCCAAATCTATATTGTCACCCTTACATTAACAATGGACTGGACCTAGCCTTAAACTTGGGCCATTGATTGTTGACTCAAGGCCCAAAATCCAATTTGGATCCACCAAAAAAGTCCACGTAGGACATATCCTAACGGCTACTTTCTGTTCTCCGACATTTAAATTTTCACATTCACTCTCAATTCTTCGATTGCTCTCTCTCTCTCATCAACAAACTGCACAAACGCTCAATCTACGCTTCAAACTCCATTTCTTTCTTCAATTTGTCTAGAAAAAAGCCTAATTAATTATCTGTAATCAATAATTTTTTTCTGGATAATTATGTCGGAACATCAGGAAAATTCGAGTAAATTTCGATCTTCGTCTTCGTCGGAAAATCGAGATTCAGTGGACTCATTGAAGGCGGAATTTGTCTGCGGAGATGAAGAATTTTACGAGAAAATTGAGGCGCCGAAGTTCGTCGACTTCACCGTGCCTGATCATTACCGCCCCGATGACCGTTATTGGTTTTGCCTCCGTGTAGGTTAGTGTCGAAATCCAAAATTTTATCTCTCTTGTCTAATTTTGTGATTTCGATTGTGTTATCCTGATTTTTTCAGCTGGATTTACTGGTTCTTTGAGTACTGAGTTTGATTTATTTTAGATTGATGAGATTTGTTTTGCTGGCTTAGTTTCTTCCTTTTATCATTGATAATTTTTGGTTTGTTGTTTTTTTATAATTTGTGTTTCATTAGATTTGGTAGGTTGAGGAGAGATATGATTTTCCTCAGTTTATTTCAAAATTATGGATCTTTGATTTATTTACCAATGAATACACTCTAGAAGCGGTAGGGAACAGAGGATTCGATTAGAGATTTGTTGATAAATTCATCTTAATATGGCACTCTTTAAAAGCAAGATGGTTGATTGTGTTTCAGGATGTGATCAAAAGCACGAGGAAGAAATTGATTCTGAAGAAATCTACAAGAATTTTGTTCTTCGGGTTAGTCCTTATTCCTGTACTGTAATCGCTGTTAGAATTGCCGTTTCTGGTGATTGATCAAATGTTTAGCGCTGCCAAAATTTGTTCATACAGGTAATGGCAGCTAGAAGTCCTAATGTAAGGCTTCGAAAAGCACTTGATAGAAATGCTTCAAGGTACGTGTGCATTGTATTCTATAGTCTGTAAGGTTAAGTTATACGTGTTTTAGTTATGATTTGCTTCTACGTATGATGATATTGATTGGATATCCTTCTTCAGAACACCTACAAAATGCCCACTTTCAGCTCCTCCGAAATCTTCCAGACCAAGATTAGCAAGAATGGCTATTATTTCATCGTTTTCTAAGAAGATGGTTGATGACAAAAAAAGGGTTGTGAAGCCTCTTTTGAGGAGTGGTTGTACACCAGTGACCAAGACAAAGCCGGTTGCTGCGAAGTATCTCACAACTCCAAGGAACAAAAAGAGCATATCGGAACAAAACTCATTCAGAAGTGTTCAGAATCCAAAACCTGTGAATGTTGAAGTTGAAAAAGGTCAAATGGTGGCAAAGGCTTTGGTTTTTCACTCTCCGAAGAAAGCCATTAAGGTAAAAACTTCTGTTGAACTTAAGACACCCATCTCAAAATTATGCCAAGGAATGAAGAAGCTTGAGATTGCAAGTCAGAGGAAACATCCCTTGGTCAGTTCTAGCAAATCATCGAAGAATTTGAGTAGTAGTTCGTTAAGAAAACAGTTAAGCAGTCGCAAGGTGCAGAGAAAGCCTGAGGTACCACGTCATTCTCAAACTTGCAACAATAAAGAATCTAAATCTGGAAAATCTATTGAAACTAAGATCAAAGGACAGTTATTGCAACAACAGGCTTCCACGAAATTGGTGGGAAGCGATGAACCATCAACGAACAGTGAAAGTTGTGATATTCAGCATCAGGTTAATGTCGCTGAAGAGTTGTTTGGACTTCAAGAATCTGTTCGTGAAGAATCTTGTATGTATTCAATAGTGCCACTATCAACACATGATTTGGATTCTGCCTCACCTGATGACTCGAAAAAGGATAACTGCTGCTTAGATGTAGAAGAATGTAATAGCACAATAGCTGAAGCTACAAACACGCAGGAGAATAGCTCAAGCCTTCAACCTACAAACAGAGAGGAGAATAATAGCAAAGATAGGAATGAAATTATCAATTCGTCTGAAGGGGAAAGAAATGGACATGAATTTATGGATAGTGATGATAAAGAAAATGCTTCAGCCTCAGATGGGAACAGGTAACCTGAGGCTCCTTGAACGTCTGTTCGTGTTTTTTCCCTGAATTATTATAGCTTTCTTGAATCCTGTACAAGTGGTACTAATTACTATTGTGTCGTTTGCAGAATACACAACAACAACCTGGAACAAAATGGAAGAAAAATCTTTGGCTTGCATGAGAAATTTCAAAAAAAGGTTTCTTATTTGCTTGAAATTTCATGTTCCATTTTGAGTGTCATTTCCTCACAATATATGTTGCTGATTGCACTATACTATAAATGTCACATAGGTTACTCAACAAGCACCGAATAAGAATTTGAAGGAGGGTTTCTCTGGTCCAGTGATGAAGCTCAAGAAACCAAAGCCCACAAATCCTAAACCTTTTAGACTAAGAACTGATGTAAGAATCTCTTTGCAGCATATATCTAGCTTGTCGAATCTGCTATTGAACTCTAATGACATTGTAATTTCAGGAGAGAGGAATTCTTAAAGAAGCCACCTTGGAAAAAAGAACCGACCCCCAAACTCCTCGAAGTGAAGGTGCAAATTTGAGCACAACAGGTGGGAAGTTGCAAAGGAAACAAAGGAATGACAATGATATTCAAGTGAGCATCCTCTGTTGGATTCTGAGTCTATTTTGTACTAACCATAGAGACATAAAGCAAGAAAGTACGATTGCAGTCTATTTCGTGCTAACATGAAATGTCGCTAAAACTTGATCTTTTGCAGAAAGTGAATACTACGATCATAGGTTTAAAGACTCCGAAAGGCCAGGAGAGATCAAAAGCAGCAGCTTTGGTTAAACCAGAAAGTAAAAAACATCAGGAACCAAAACTGATCAGTAATGCCATGCAAAGGTTGGAGAAGTTTAGGAAAATCACATCATCTCCTCTTCCCAAACACACTGTTAGGCCTCAAGGGTGAGTATGAATTCTGTTTCAAGTCATCCTTAACAATACAAAGCTTGAAAGATGATTCATATTCTCAGTATAATAACATGGATGTTATATTTTACAGGCTTGTCTCAACAAAGCATGAAACAATTTCTTACCTGATTCCAGGTCAAAAACTTGATGTGATTCCCGAAGCTTCACCTGAAGTTTTTTCAGAACCGAGGGAAGGAAAGCCAATTCGGAATGCTCCCATGAGTGATGATGCTGCTTCTCGGTCATCATCACGTGGAAGACGGCCCGTTACGGTTGCTATGGAGCCTAATTTCCATAGCACACATGTACCCAGGAGTTGTATCAAGAATCTCAAGTAGATGATTGTGTTATCATCATAATGTGTGTGGTCTGAGTTTGGTTTTGAGTGTGCCATCACCATCATGCCATTGCCTGGTTGGTTGTTCAATCATTTATTGAATTATTTTTGGTTCTTGCCATTGTTTGTCAAATATGTATCGATAATTTTTTCTGTTGAAAAGTGTAACGCTGATTAAAACACTATTTTTTAATTTTATGCAAGTGTAAAACTGTGTAATACAGGCACTTGTAAATGCCCAACCTAATCATAGGGTATTTTTTTGTCCAAGTGCAAATAGTTTATCTTTTACAAACATATCATTTTGTCTTGTGCAAATGCACCTTTTATGTGGTTAAAGAAGATGAGAAAAAAGTAAAAATAAAAAAGGCTGAAGGGAATGAAGAAGAAAAGACAAGAGTAGAGGAATAATACAGAGTGCTGCATTCATAGTTCGCATTTCAAATCCAAACCAACTCTACTTACTTATATACAGGAAATGTAGATAAGAAATAACTAATCCTTAAAACCTCCAAGGTTGAACTGAAAACATCTTGAGAAGCACACACAAAACAAGTCTCATGTAAAAAGGAGTCAATTTTCCTGTAAACAAGTTGCCGGCATCTGACTTTTCTAGGGAGCACTTTCTTTAATGATATGTTTCAGCTTCTCAGTTGCAGCAACAAGTTCTTGTGATATTCCTGGTTCGTTAGCAGAATGCCCTGCGTCTGGTACCACCTATACAAGGAAAATATTTTGAGTTGTGATGCAAACAACTAACTATAATGGACTGGACTGTTCGGGGGGGGGGGGGGGTTCAGTTTCATTTGTCTTAAAACTACAGCTCTCTCTCTCTCTCTCTCTCTCTCTCTCTCTCTTCCCAGTATGCGTTCATAAAGCTGCATAATTGATTTCAGAATTTTTTCCCCCGAAAAGCCCCTATTTGGTAGTTGGTCTTTTTGACCCACCATATAATATAAAACTTGCTCTGTCTTGACAAGATCTCGAAGATGTCAAATTTGAATGTCTTACTTTCAAATCAGCCTCTGGCCAAGCCTTATGAAGATCCCATGCTGACATCAGGGGGCAGCAAACATCATATCTTCCCTGCATGAGAAAATAAAGATTACTTTTTGTCATGCAACTGCATACTGTGATCTCTTTCTTCTAGAGTAGCTCTCACAACTCTACGAGAAGGCGATTTCTTAAAACTAATATTATGAATCCAAATGGTGAAAAAGGCAAATATTCAAAAGGAAAAATAAAAAAAAATTCTAATTTGATAGGTTCTACTACCAAGATGTTAAAGTATGGAACAAGACCTCTTTAAAACCCTCTGAAAAAATAGCAATTAGGCAATGATCAATAAGTTTGTTCATATCAAAAGCTATTGTCCTCTAATTAAGGATCCGCTGAAGTCAATAGAAGGAATATCAAGTAATAGACTCTGAAAATACTTTTGGCCATGAAGAAACTTAACGTATATAGAGTGCACTTTTCTTACAGGAACTAGTGAAATTTATTTAAGTCCTCTAAAGAATTTATCCTTTCAAGTTTCTGCACACAAAGCATTGGACATAGGCTACTTTTCCTCACATTTAAAATCATAGTGACAGACTTCATTAAGTCAGCATTTATAGAATAGAGTTGTAGTTCATTGTCCACATTTTTTATGACAAAGTAACAAGATAGTAAACAAACCTGCACAATTACAGTGTTGATATGCCGTATTTTCTCAATATTATCCAACAGGTACGAGGCTGAAGGTAAAAAACCTTTGTTCACAAAGTAGTGGTTCTCAATCCTTGCAAAAGCCTGGAAAAAGCCATCATGTTATAAACAGAAAAGGGGGGGGGGGGGGGGGGAGAAGAAGAAGAAAACAGAAGTATCAGAAGCACTAAATGAATACAACTGGATGGGTACCTAAATTATATAGGCAAACTAAATGAACAGAACCAATTATATGGGGCAGGTTATTTTTCCAAACCCATCTGGTTGAATCCATATAAGTTTTAAGGTCTGAAGCATGGTCACATGATAATATTTATCATCTTTTTGCTGATAATCTCCCAGGAAAATAATTTGGAACGAGATAATCAGTTACGTATTCTAGACAATATACAATGTTCAAGCTTTTCACCATAGATAGATTTAACTTGAAATTCAGATGGTCGAGATTAAATGAGAAATCATGCTGACTACATCCCCTGTACTCACCAAGCAAAATTCATCATCATCTCCTCGTTTTATGTTAACTTCATTTGGAAGAAGATGAGCTGTCATCATTTCCCATTTGGTCCATGCTCTAGCAGCTGTATACTACATAATCAAGAAATTCTGATAAAAGATGAATAGGATGACCATAGACACACTTCAGTTGTATAGGTTGCAGGTTCTCCATATACTCAAGCAACAAATGTTACCAAAGAGCAAAAGAAGGATTGTGTAGAAAGAAACAGGACTATCAGTCTTACTTGTGTTTCCTTGTCTTTGGAGTTCAACCTCGTGTGGTAAGCATCAACGAAACATCCTCTTTCGCTTTCCGGAATAAGATCTCTAAATGGCTCCCAAGCTACAAAAGTTATAAATGTAACCACATTCAGATCTCCTGTACTCCAATCAGCATAATAGAAAACATAAAAAATACTATCTACACAATAGTACTTTCCACAAATTTTCAATTAATGACAACAAGAGCTCCTCTCTATATTCAAGTTTTCAGTATCTGCACTCAACTAGACATAATGTATGTATGACATTGATAAAGCATGAAAAAACTTTAATCTATGACATGATGACTTAGTAAGGGTGGCACACTTAGAAATAATTTCTAAAGTTTTTGAGATGCCAAACATGAGGTTCAAAGTACTAAAAGATAATCCCAGTACATTCATCTAAATTGGATATAAGAATTCAACAAAAAAAAAAAAAACTTATAAACAATAATTCATTCTTTATGAAACATGCAATTTTTTCTGTTTTCGGAACCAATCTGTATCCTCTCAGCTTAAATCCCACATTTCCAATTCAAATGAGTGAATGCAACCACAACTAAGATGCACTATTAGGAAAAGAAAAAAAAAATAATTAAGCATACCATCAGGAAATATGGCAGCAGCTCCACCCTCGTAAAACCAATCAATTTCTTTCTTGCGCAACAGAAAAATGCCTCTCAGTACCATGCCGGTGACCTTGAATATAAGATGGCAGAATGAGGCTCAACCATGAATTCCAGATATGCATATCAATTTTCTTCTGTTGCAATTTCCAAGAAGAACACTAGGATCTTTTTTCGTAGAGAAATAAGAAAAAAACACAAGTGAGAAACCTTGTCAGGATGAGATTCACTATATGCTAGAGCAAGTGTGCTTCCCCATGAACCACCAAAGACCTGCAAACGGTGATGAGAAGCACATAAGGTAGCAGCCACCAAAGTATCAAGAAGTAATCAATTATCTTTACCAGCCATTCTGGAACTTTTAAGTGCTCCCTCAGTTTTTCAATGTCCTCAATAAGGTCCCAAGTTGTATTTTCCTCTAGGCAAGCGTGAGGTGTACTTTTGCCAGAACCTCGCTGAAAGGAGTTAAATGTCAGAACATATGTTGCTCAACGTCTTACAAAACCACAATTCAGATTACATACCTGATCAAATAAGATGATCCTATAAAAATTAGGATCAAAGAATTTCCGGTTACTAGGTGAAGTTCCACCTCCTGGACCTCCATGCAGGAAAACCACTGGCTGCATAAAGTGAAAAACTATAAAAAGGATGCATGAAGCTGAGTTTAATATATGAGATATACACTATCTTTTTTTGCCAGAAAGGCCAAATCAGCATAGTGATATATATTCATTGATGCTGAACAAATAGATATTGTTACTCAATTAGCTGCTGCTTCTTTCTTCTTGTATCTTGGAAAGGCTCAATCATGCCATGGTAAAATTGAATTGGGCAATGAAGTTAGAATGGACTAAACATATTCAACAAATTGTAAGCATTCTGCTTATAGTCCCTTTCAATATCATGATGCAAGCATCTTTCCCATTTAATATATAATATTTCGTGGAGGATAAGAAACACAAAGTTCGAATAGCTGGTCGCCATTGGTTACCATAGCTTAAAGAGCAAAATCCAGCTCTATTGAAATACATCAATCTATTATCAGCTGCTTGAAAAGTCAAGCATCAAGAATTCACCAAGCATGAGTTTCAACATGAAGATAGTTCTCACAATCTGTCTCATTTTTCACCCTTATTTCAACCATCTTATTTTACATTTGCCTAATATGCTTCGACTCCAAGATATCCACATTCCTTCTTATGAAACAAAAACATCTTATATCATGTCTCTTTTGCCATGGGTATCGATCATGTCGATCCAATGCCAAGTTAGTGGATAAATTTGGATTTCCCTTATTCATCACCAAATTACAATGTCTTCAACTCAAATGCTATATCAGACTACCATGAAACTCACAAGCATTATACGGAAACATAAATCTGATAGCATTCGCGAAATAGTAAGCTAGCTCATAGATTGTATAGGGGTAATGAAAACTCACATGCCCATCCGGATTTCCAGATTGCTCATAATAAATTGTGTGAATATCCGAAACCTTCAGAAATCCTGTATCGTATGTCTCTATATCCGGGTAAAGACTCCGATTAATTTCATGAAACTGCAGCTTAGGTTCCATGGCGCCTAGGATTAGTTGCTGATCACTGTTATAGTAATCGATATTACTACTTCGACTGAGCAGAGCCAAAATCCTTCTTCCTGCATAAATTCTTCACACAATCAATCAACAAATTTGCAATCAACCAAATTACACATGAGAGAGAGAGAGAGAGACCTTGGGTAGTGGAATTCTTAGACGGAGAGAGAGTGGGAAGGAAAGAAGTATGAGAGAGAAAGGGAAGAGAGAGAGAGTTGTGAGGTATGGTGGTAGTGGCAACCGCTAGACTCATTGGACTTACTAGTGCAGGTTCAGATGAAATTGAAATGCAGATTAGAAAGTATATAACAAGGTATTAACAATTAATTAACTATTATTATTTCTTAATTATTTTCTTCATTGCTATCTGTAAGATTAATTAGCACTGACTCATATCATATGATAAAGATTCCATTATGATTTTATTCGGCGGTACTCTCCCAATTGAATCATTATATTTGTCTTCGTCCAATTCAAAATATCAAGAAATATTGAAATGAATCAAATTTAATAATTTGTTGTTATTAAAATTCTCTACGAATTTCAAATTGACCCATAATTTATTATTATTATTTAAGCTTGACGTTAAATATCCCTAAACTTCTAGTATGTGCATCGGTGGGTTTCTGGACCGACTCTAATTGTAAAATTCGAAAAATCGAATTATAATTGGGTGGGACTAAAGACACCACCAACTTCTAAGAGCACCTCAATTTTAATTAAATTTTTTTTTAAAAAAATAATATCAATTTTATTCTTAGGTTTTGTTCAACTAGTTTCGTTCAGTTATTATGGCCGAACGTACTTCTCCGTGTTGTTGGTCATTATGTTGACATTACATTCTTAAAAAAATTAAAAGATTTAACATTAAAAAAAAAACGCAAAAAAATCGATCAAACCCGACCATCTCCGTTTGGCCCTGGTTGGCCGAATACGCAGGAGAGTGTTGGGCTACAATGGCCCAACATGTTATAGTATGTTCGGCTCTTGCGTGTTCGGCCAACCAAGGCTCTCCTGCGTGTTCGGCCAATCAGGGGCCGAACGAAGATGGTCGGGTGTGATCGATTTTTTTTTGCGTTTTTTCGTTCAATTTTCATATATTTAACTAATTCGTGAAATGCCCAACATGAATTTTGTATTCAATTCTTCCTTAGAAAATTAAAGAAACAACACCAAAGAATCAAAACAGATAAAAAAAATTGCAAAAGAAAAAATATATGTGGAGGGTATTTTAATTTTTTAATATCTATTTAATTTATATTTTAAAAAAAATGGGATGCCTTTAGTCCTCTATAATTTTTGAGAAACAAAACTGAAAAGAGAGGACGAATTTTTCTTGGTCAAATCTTTTTCTTTCTTTTTTTCCAAGCCCAAATTGATAGTTATTGATAGTATTAAACATCAGAAACAACCTAATTTTCGGTTCAGTAATTTTGATGAATTTTCTCTTAAAACTGAATCAATTTTTTGAAAATCAAATTAAATCGGTACAATTTTTTGATTTTAATGGTTCGTCCTTTCTAACTTACTTACAAACTATGAGAACTTTATACAACTAATTGATAATAAATTAACTTAATATACAAAACGATATCAAGAATTTTACTGATTAAAAAATTAATCGGGAAATGAATTAATCATTAATTAGGAATTTGAAGTGCAGAAATTATCAATTTAGGACTTAAAGGTGAAAGTTATCATTTAAAAGTTGACAACTGGAAGGTCATTTTGACATATCCAAGTTTTAACCTTATTATAGTATTATTAATATTATTAATTGTATAATTATTTATAATATATAACTATTTTATCTCTATTTTTTTCATATATGCTTGAAGGTCATCAATCATATTTTGAGATTACGATTTTAAAAATAGCTTTAATTAATTAGGAATTGCAAGATATCAAAGAAGCGTTAATTTTGTGAAATTTTAATTAATTGATATTATCTCTTTTTTCTTTATAGTTTTATCTTTTAGGTCCTCAATAAATAAATTTTATCTTTTAAACTTGAATTAATAAATAATCATTTGAACCAGGATGTAAATTGATACAAGTTCATGATAGTATACATAAAACTCAAAATGTTATATTCCAAATGAATTTAAAATTAAACAATTAATATATATATATATATATATATATATATATATATATATATATATATATATATATATATAATCAACAGCCAAATGGGAGAAAACCAACAGCCAAAGAGCTATTTTCTTAGAGCCACAAAGAATGGATATATAAATAAAGGCTCACAAAATTCCATTTCCAATAAGATTACATCAATTTTATTTTGCACCTTATAACTCCACATTTCTATTTACAATATCCACTTTCATAACTCAGAAAAAAGCATCAACTGCATTTCCTTCATCTCCAAACCAAACCAAGAACATGGAAGTTAATCAACGCATTGCCAGAATCTCAGCTCATCTCCACCCTTCAAATCCTCAGGTATAATCAAATTTATTACTACAAAAAGTTTGTTTCCACCAACTTTTGCTCCTAACTTTCAGTAGAATGAATCCATTGCTAATCTTGAAGCTTAACTTTGCATCTATCTATTGCAGATGGGAGTTGAGCATCCCCCGATTTTGAGGCAGAGCGATTGCAGGGCGAAAGGAGGCGCCCCCGGATTCAAAGTAGCGATATTAGGAGCTGCTGGAGGCATTGGCCAACCTCTCTCCATGCTTATGAAGATGAATCCATTAGTCTCAGTTCTTCATCTTTACGACGTTGTTAACGCCCCAGGTGTCACTGCTGATATCAGCCATATGGACACTGGTGCTGTTGTAAGTTAGCTCCCTACTTCTACAATGACCAGATCATTTTTTCCAAGAAAATGAGTTGTTTTATACTTGCACCAGGTGAGAGGTTTTCTGGGACAACCTCAACTTGAGAGTGCACTGACAGGAATGGACCTTGTTATCATTCCAGCTGGAGTTCCAAGGAAACCGGGGATGACTAGAGATGATCTTTTCAAAATCAATGCTGGGATTGTGAGGACTCTTTGTGAAGGGGTTGCAAAGAGCTGTCCAAACGCGGTGGTGAATTTGATTAGTAATCCGGTGAACTCTACAGTGCCTATTGCTGCTGAGGTTTTCAAGAAAGCGGGGACTTATGATCCGAAGAAACTCTTGGGAGTCACCATGCTTGATGTTGTGAGAGCCAACACGTTTGTGGTATGTATAAAACTAGTATTGCTTCTTTAATGCTGTTTTTGTACTGAAAAGGTGAAAATTTTGGCTGTTTTTTGACAAAAAATTGTAGGCTGAAGTTTTGGGACTTGATCCTAGAGAAGTTAGTGTTCCAGTGGTTGGTGGTCATGCAGGAGTGACCATTTTGCCTCTTCTCTCACAGGTTTGAGGAAGATTTATCGTTTAAATTTAATCAAATTATAGTTTTATAGCATCTTCTACTTGTAAAGAACATAAGTTCATGGAGGGAGGAAATAACCTTGATATCATGTTGTGTAGGTGAAGCCTCCTTGTTCCTTTACACCAGAGGAAACCGAGTACCTAACAAAACGTATTCAAGATGGAGGAACAGAAGTTGTTCAGGTATAATCCGTTGCTATCTAGACAAAGTTTAAGGAAATAAAAGGTGTTTGGGATATTCTTACGAGAAAACATGTAATGGCTGCTATGTTTGCAGGCAAAAGCCGGTGCAGGCTCTGCAACGCTGTCAATGGTAAGGATCTTGATTCCTATCACTGTTTCTCATATGACAATTTCAGTGTATTAGCCTACAAAACAAGCAGAGTCGATGACATGTGAGTTGAATTTTGTAGGCATATGCAGCTGTAAAATTTGCAGATGCATGTCTACGTGGCTTAAGAGGAGATGCTAACATTATTGAGTGTGCTTTTGTAGCTTCCCAGGTACCTCTGTTAGATATCATTCCTCCTCATATTTTCTCTGAAAAGCTTACTGATATATATGCCTGAATGATCACTTGCAGGTTACAGAGCTCCCGTTTTTTGCCTCTAAGGTACGACTGGGACGTGGAGGAGCTGAGGAGGTGTACCAACTGGGGCTGTTAAACGAGTATGAGAGGTAGGATCCTTCAATAGTTTATTTTCACTGCGAAAATGAAATTTACTGATTGCTGGAAGAATGTTGACAGGGCTGGATTGGAGAAAGCAAAGAACGAGCTGGAAGTAAGCATTCAGAAGGGAGTTACCTTCATCAGAAAATAATATTGTGAAAGCTCTACCATAGAATAAGGATGTCCTTTTTAAGGCTGTTGTACTTTTGTCCCTTGATTGTATGTCATAAGATATTGCTGTTATATTACAGAACAGGGGAAAATGTGCTCACTTCTCTGTATATCAGTAGTAAATTCAGACTCCCTTCGTGTTTTTAACAGCAAAACCGATCTGCTTCATCGTTGTAATCAGTTTCACTTCTGTGGATAAAACAGAACATAGTAACAGAGAGAAATGAACTATAATTGAACAGAACGTAGCCAAAGAGAGTCAACTTAAGACGACTATATTTACTATACGAACATACAAATCATTGTATGGTATCACTATATTAAGGCTATAAAAAGGCAAGAGAAAAAAAAGGTGCAAGATCCTTACAGTATGCTTATCCTCAACTAAATTACACTCCACAATATTTTACAACGCAAATGGATTAGGAGGTGGGTGAACAATAGGCGTCTTCGACATGGTAATATTTCCCAAGAGCACATTGGGTGCCACAGAATCCTCTGCTATCACAGGATTGATCTGTACCACCCTCTCTGGTACAACCCTGTTTCCATCAACCTTAGCCAGAACCTCGAAATGCATCCTCACCATGGAAGGCTTCGTTCTCCACTTGGGGAAACCTTCAGTATCAACCCCATCATCACCCTCTTTTACCTTCTTCTCAACTCCGAAACCTATCTTTACAAATGTCTGAGCTGATACATCCGCCTTTAAAAGCTTAAAAGAACCCTCCTTGTTTGCTTTTGGGCCCAGAACAGAGGATAGCAGTGCTTCAAAACCAAGCAAGTTGGAGTTTGAGCCGTTGATGGACACAACAGGCCATAGCATGCTGAAATGATCGGGTGAGAGAAGGGCTGTGGCTTCTCCTTGGAGATCAATGGCAGACATGGCATCAGATTCTACAGCTCTCTTCTTAGAAGCTGAGGACAGCTCAACCAGACCAGGTGCAAGGCGCTTAAGCTTGAGCCTGTTGCTGGAAGAGGGTGACGATGAGGCCGGAGATGTGAGTGATGTGGGGCCTACAATGCGAAGGGAAAGGAGCGGACCACCCTGAGAGCGTGCAGCATCATGAAGATGCTCTGCTAGAGTTAATAGACCTGAAGCAAGACCATTGTTTGTCCTGTTCAGTGGAAGTGGAAGCTCGACTGGATGACGCAGGCTAACTGATCTGGCACCCTTAACAGTGACCACAGCACCATCCGCTAAGATCACTTTCTTCAGCTCACCAGCATCCACATCATGCTGCATTGCGTTTCAATAACACAATAATCAGCAAGCAAGTAAAGATATCAATGCTCAATTTCTATTAATCATAAAATTTGGGAACTAAAACAGGGTATCAGCAACACATAGCAAACGAAAAAGACATCCAAAACAATCATTTCTCATATCATCCCTATGATTTAACATCAATGCACAATATCGAAAAGAAACAACATTCCGATTTCTATCAACTAAAAACATGTTTAGTCCTCTACCAGAAACAAATTCTTTACAGAATCTATATTATGAGCTCAATTTTTTTGTTTTCCAACATCCAGTTACGCATGATCAAATCAAACAATTGCCAAAGCATTTCCAACAGAACTTATAAGAGAAAGAACATTATAAAACAATGCAACAAAACGTAGTTGAATGAGCTTACAGGCAACGATATCCTCATATCCTTGCCATCCTGAATCCATAGTTCCATCGGACCCGCCAACTGAAACGGGGCGAGCACGGGCACTTGATGATCGAATTTCCGTCTCTCTAACAACCCGTTTTCCTCACCTGGAAGTTCCATTTGGAAAATGGGTAAATCCACGTACTCCCATCTGTTCACATCCTCCAAGAGCTTCAATGGAAGCACTTTATCATCAATCTCCACATCGAATTCATACGCGACTGATTTTCCCACAAGTGCATCCCTCAAATCAAATCCAGATATCTTAAAATCATCAGATTGGAGCCCTAATCCCTTCACAATAGCTTCCTTCAAATCCTGTAACAACCATACAATTAGGGCAAACATAGAAAATCCTGCTTCAACAATAAATCTCATGTCAATATGAAAAAAAAAAAAAAAAACGAAATTGAGAAGTTACCAGAATTGCTTTAGGATAGGGAGGATTGAAATCATGCGTGGCAACCAAAGCGGCTGTTTTTGAAACTTGAGTACCGATCAGAATGAAGCACATCGCTGCGGCGATGATCGGAGACCGTAGCGATGAATCCATCGATTAGGTTACAGAAAAATCTCAGATTGTGAACAAAAAATCAGGAGTGATGAAATTGTTTTGCTAGGAAATTGAGCTGAAGAAAGGGATTGGATTTCCACCTTTTTAACTATCCGATTTCCGAATTGATTGGGAAACGAATGAAAAAAACAGTGCAGATGTTTCTGGAATTCCATGGCGGTGATGACGTGGATGTAGTTGACCAATGACATTCGAGGGATTGATTCAGATTACGTATTTCATTGGATTTCAAGATATTCTGACGTGGCCAGTTTGCCACGGACTAAAGTGGTCCGACGTCGTATGGAGATTCCGAGAACGGCAAAAAAATAAGTCAGTTAATATTGGCGTCGCCCGGACTCGAACCGGAGACCTTCAGTGTGTTAGACTGACGTGATAACCAACTACACCACGACACCTGTACAAAATTTTTGCAAAATAAATTAGATAATAACTAAGACATCCTATATACTCTTGCTAAATACTCACTCCGTCCCAACTTAACTTGTCTACTTGTCATTTCAATTTGTCTCAACTAAACTTGTCAGCCCATAAATGACAAAAAAATTTACATTAATATCCCTATATTTCAACATTATTACAAAAATGTCATCCAAAAGTGCATATGATTTGATTTGATGTGCATATTATTACAAAAATGTTATCCAAAAGTGCATATCCACTTGAGTCAACTGCATTTTCTTAACCTCCGTGTCTGGTCAACGTAAGCAAGTTGAGCCGGGACGGAGGGAGTATCATTTTTACTCGATGTTTTAAAATTCGCAAAACGCTAGTCAAGTCGGATGATTGATTGGTGTCTGGAATGCCTAAATGGTGTATCTAAATTAACTAATATTTTTTTGTTATTTAGTTATTTTTCTTAAATTTTTATCATTAAAATATATTTTTAAAATTTATAATATTATTTTTTATTCAATTTCGTAAATTTTCTATCTACATCTAATTAAATTATAATTTAGAAACCTATAATATATAAGAACCACCATTTTATTAAAAAGTAAAAATAAAATAAAAAAGAGAAAAAAGCTTATTTGGCATTGAGGACCATTATGATCCACTTAGAATCAAATTGTTCAGTCTAACCCAATCTACAACGGCATAACGCCTAGGTGACAAAACAGACAAAATTCGATATGACTAAGAGCTGCCTAGATCCTAGGATGATTTTTAAAACATTGTTTTTACCTGTTGTATTTTTATTTGTATCATTTCATATCCTTGAGCTTAATCCATTGTTGAAAATATCCCAAATTATTGAATAATCTAAGTATGAAAACTTTTCTACTTTTGAACGTATTTTTAAAACAAGCATTTAATTATCAATTAGAAAATAATTAATGATCTTATCTTATCGAATCACAAATTCAATAATAAATTATCAAAGAAAAAACCATTATTAATCTTATCGTTTTCTCAAATCCATGTAGACACGTTCATGAAAGCATCTTCCATATATGGTATAATATCTGTCGTATTAATTAAAGAGGTCACGATGACTTCAAATGTGCGTAAGCGTTAAAAAGAAACACGTTTTATTCAAATTTCATATCAAATATTTTAATAAAAATTAGTATGTTTTCCAATACATTTTTCATTATAAAACTTAATTAGTAAGCGTCTTTAATTTCTTTGATCATTTGACTATTCATAGTACCTCAACCGCATTTTGCCTCAGTTTCACACCGATCAAGATTTTTAAATTACATAAATAAATTAGTATTTATTTAGATTTCCAAATCATGTTTTAGAAGTTATTGATCGTGATATCTCAACAATCATTGTATTAATAATAAATAGAAACATCAAAGCTTCTTAATCCATAGACCTTTTAATAAATTTAAATAAAAAATTTCTTGAGATTGATAAATCTTTCTATTCAATTTAATTATGTTTGAGATAAAATAAAATACTGTCAAAATCATATTCGTCAATTTTGTATTAGCGAGTTAACTCTCCGACTATCAGAGTTTGATAAATCAATATAATATGTGCTCAATTTTTAAATCTGAATTTTGATCAATTATATTTTGTTTACTTGTGTGTATATATAGTAGGGAAAAACTCAATTTTCGTCCTGTAACTTTGGTCTTGTTCAATTTTGGTCCGGTATCATTTCACTTTCCAATTTCAGTCCTATAACTCCTAGTTTTATCCAATTTAAGTCCGATTTTAGGTACGTCAGCAAATCCGGTGGCCACGTCGGCAAATTTGCTTACGTGGCCACCGGATTTGCTGGCGTGCCTAAAATTGGACCTAAATTGGACAAATTAAGGAGTTAAAGGACTAAAATTAGAAAGTGAAAAGATATCGGACCAAAATTGAACAAGACCAAAATTACAGGACGAAAATTGAGTTTTTCCCTATATAGTATAAGATTGAAACCTAATTTGATCTTGAAAACGACAAGACTTGGTCCCCATTAACAGCATAAGAGAGAAGATTGCCATTAATCACGACATAATTTTTAATTGGAAATAATTGATTAATTAATATGTCCAGTATACATTAATGTTGCATATTAAAATAGTTAATCTGGTGAAAAGATCAAAGAAGAAATTCTGTTCTCTGTTGATGGAACTATTGTTTTGTCCGCACATATGCTGAGTCCATATCATCTTATAATTAGTATATTTATTTATCTATTGATCAAGATACCCAACATATATACTTGATTTGTTTATTAAAATATAAGTGGGATATTGTTGGTGTAAACAAAAAAGAAAACCAAAAAAATAAATTTAATCTTTATTTTGTGAGTTACAAATTGTGATAGGTCTGTTCAACATAATTTAAATTTATGAGACAGTATACCTTCATCAATCAATGTACGTATTTCTTCTTTTATAACTAATTGTGTTTTGGGTTTGTCTTATAACCAAAATTTTTAATTAAAGATCAGAAAGCTGGATAGTTTCAAGTATTTCTTGTTATCTTTTTATTTTTTATTTTTTTCCAATATGAACAAAAAATAATGAAATGAAATACTGATTGAAACATAACAGAAATAGTAGAACATAGAAATTTATTGAACAAACAAGAATTAAATGACATGTTACAAGGAAAAAGAGACCTAAGAAAACATCTTAAAAGCCTCTAAAACACTAACAAACCAATCTCCTATCTGCTACAAATTCCTGTCTACAAATCCACCAAAATAAAAACCCTTTTATCCTTTCAAACCCTAGCTAGGGTTTTAACTGAGACTTAGAAAAGGGTAAAAAGCAAAGAAAGCTATGAGGCAATTCACTTTACAACAGACGGGTAATTATAACATGGCCAACTAATTAAAACCATGAAAAAAGATGAGAAAAAACCCTCCTTCAAAATGAACCCCATAGCAAAACAAGATTATGTATAAATGATGATCATCTGCAATGGTGGATTGCTAACAGGCCTTCGATCCAGCTCGGAAATCGGAAAAACAACGTGGACAACTAATATTTCTGTAAATCAAGACTGTGAAAGTATTCATTATCATCAACTTGCAATATTCAGGAATATATATCACATGAATATTTTGAGCGCATCGCGTAGATTCTTCACTAGCTGCTTCATATTCAGAGTGAATTCAGCATCCATCTGCAAGAATCATTGAAAAAATTAATCTTACTAATATGAAAAAGAGAATAATATTATCATGTGACATGCATTAATATTCAAATATGTATATACCTTTGAAATAACTGTAATGTTAAGAGCAGAATCTCCAAAAGTCATAACACTGCTGTTAACAACTGTTAAATGGAGGTTCTCAATCTCAGCAAGAGTTTTCTCCAAAACCCCTTTTCTTTTCTCACAGTGGATGTTAATGAGAACCTCTTTGTCACAAAATCTTGCTTCAATTTCTGGGAGTGATGACTCAGAAACAACGGGCCCACTGTTGTCTGAACATACTTCATATTTCTTGACAAACACCACAGACTCAATTGCTCTCTTCTTGCTTTGTTCCTCAAGAGCTTTCACTTTCTCTTGAAGCTGTTTCATGTACTTTATTGCATCTCCAAGAACTGATGCCTTATCCATCTACAAGGTTTGATCAATATATATTAGCTAGATTCTTGACAAGAAATTTAGATTATATATATATATATATGGATATATACCTTTTTGAGTCCAGGGACAAGGGCAGACAAGGCAATGAATCTCTGGCTGAGTTTCTCTCTCCTCTTTCTCTCAGCTAAAATATGGTCTTGTGCTTGAGAGAACTGCCTGGTGCTGGTGCTGATTCTCTTGACACCTTGGCATGGCTTCAGCACATAGTTTTGGTTCCCAACTGAAGCTTCATGAGATGGGAAATTACTGTTTAGGGTATAGTTGCAAGGATTGTACCATGCTTCCTCTTTGGGCTTCACCACCCCAACACTTGGACTGCTTGGAGCCAGGGGTATATTGGAAATTTTGTCAGGCTTGCATGAATTCCTGCCAGTGGTTTTGAGCTGCTTCAATGGCCTGTTCTCACTGGCCGGAGACGACTCCGATGGCCGCTTGAAGTCCAGCTGGACAGGCTGAAGCTGTGAGCTGTAATTATTCTGAAAATGATGATCTTCAGAAAATGCAGAAAAAATTGCCATTGAACTCAACTCATCCACATAATCTACAGGCCATTGCTGAAAGAATAGTGGATCTTCCATTCCCTGTAAATTAATTCCAACCAAAAATTAAAAAAATTTAAATCAGTGATGTTCATCAAATGATATATAGTTTGTGTAATTATATTCTTGTTTATGATTTTATGCAAAAAAGGAAAAAAAAAAAAAAAAAATCTTACCAGATCAGCTAAACTTCTGAAGCTTGAAATCTCCATGGCCCAAGAATTATATTAATTAAACTGCATGAAATTAAATCAAGAATATATGAGATTAATTTTCAAATGAAATTCAATTTTTTCAACATTCATCAAGGCCAAAAAGTCTTAACCTTTGGAAATCAAGAACTTACCTTTCAAAATTATGTGGACAAAACTGCACCTTTCTTTTTTCTTCGGGATTTTTCCAACTCAAGTATCCAATTGATTAGACTTGTGCTCATTTATAGGTCTAACAAATAAGTTTAGGTAACTGTTTGATTATTTAATTACAAAGTCTTCACCGGATGTGAACTGGCGTTTAGACATTTTGAACATCTCTTACATCTCATCATCAATAATATGAACATTTAATAATAAATTAATCTAATTTTCAGAGAAAAATCTTAATCGGTGGGTGACGTTTGTGCAGGTGTAAAGCAATAATTAACCAAAGCTGTCTTTCTTAGAATATTGAAGACTTTTTTAGATGTTGAAATTTGAAAATGCTAGTGGAAAAACTTTACCTATAATGCTAAGTTGGTCTTCTTTGGCTTTCATATTGAGCAGTACTCGTGTGAGAACATCCGCCGACGAATCTAATCTTGTGAAACGATTCAATTCTCAACTCATAATCCACACTACATAGATTGATTTGTAAAAATTAGTTTGAATTCTGTATAATGAAGTTCGGTTTTATGAAATTATATCAGGAAAATTGTTTGCAGTTACTTTAATTTGTAATCAATCCAAAGAATAGACATAATCTTTCAAAGCCAATCAAATTTCACCAATTCCATATTTCTCGGGGCTTTGATGTCCACATCTTGATGACTCATATTTAATTTATGGTGTTAATAAATGCAATTGGGCACATGATTTATATCCTTATCTTGATTAAATAATTGGGGTACTTAATAATTAATTAGAATATTCTATGTCCACTTACATGATACGGGTCGGGTCGAGCTAAGTGCGGGCCCCATCTGTTTGACTTTTCAACCTTATTTTAACATACCATTTCATACAATTTGGGAAATTATGGAGACTTTCACTAATTATTGTATATTGTCCAACATAAATGGCAAAATTTAAGATAAATGCATTAAAAAAAACTCTATATATTCTGATATGGGCGGGTCAAAGTGGGTCGGGAATCCGTGCCCCTGGGATACAAGAGAGCTTCCCATATATAAAAGTATCGTTTGATATGTCGAGGGCTGTCCTAAATGGGTCTAACTCAGAGTTATTGATGAAGCGGGTTTAGATCAATTTAGATCCACATAAGTCAGATGTACAGCAAACTTGTTGATCATATCATATAATTAATCAAATTATATATACATAATTAAATAACTAAATACTATATGGTATGGTATCTTGTTATTATTCATGTGCACGTACAGGACAAAAGCTATTTAAACGAAACAGACAAATTAAAATATAGTGGAAATATCTAATCCTAATTAAATTGCAATAGTGGAAATTAATTATGTATGTTTCAGCTGTATATTCTGTATTTTATGATCATCCTAATAAAATACATGATTTGATGCGATTATGATATCTACTTGATCATTAATTTTAATGCGACTGCAAGTAAATATATTACATAAATATAAACAATGTACTAAAATCAAGTAGGTAAGGCCCATATCTTGTATACGTATAAATAATTCACGAAGAATAATATACACATTTGGTACTCGAATTAATGGCTTTTTTTTTTTTTTTTTTTTAAGCCTTCCCTTCTAATTTGCTAAATAAATATAAAATTACCAACCTACTGCATTCAGTCATTTACAGTTACTAATTTATATTTTTATTTATTACTAAAACTAAAAGAAACGACAAAAAAATGTATTTTTACGTTCTAATTTGATTAATAGATTTTAGAATTTAGGAATTCAAATTTATTTAATATTAAATTTTATTTTTTACAAGAAAAAGTTAATCGTTGTCGGTGGTCTGGGTAGGGAACGCTGGTATGCCCTAAAGCTAAGTTTTAAGTCGTTGGGAAAATATCTATTTCTTTTTTTTAATTATTATTTTTGCTTTTGAGATTAAATTTTTTTAAAAATCTGCTATGATTAATTATGAGTCTTTGATTCAATGTATAATGGGCTTGGCCCATTTGTGTAAAGTTAATTTTGGAACGCTCCAGTTTGTTTGGACTCGGGCCGTTCCAATATTTTGAAAGTTTGATATCAAAATATTTGGACTTTTGTGTGTATATATAATAATAATAGTAGTAGTAATTGTAATAATAATAATAAAGGTTAATTTCAATTTAGGTCATACATGTAAAACGATTTTCATTTTTTGATGACCAAGTATCCGTTTTTTCAATTTTGGTTTTTTATATTTTACTTTTTTTCAATTTCAATCTAATTATGATCAAAATTTTCAAAATTATGGATGTGGTTGTCGGAATTCGGCTAAAAAAAATGAAAATGTCTTGCATACAATATCAAAATTGATATCAACAACAACATCTATGTTAGGAAGGAAAATATGAAAATATGAGATTTAACTAGTTAAGACAGTTCGTATCAGTTTACTAAAATTTGTAGCTACTAACGAATATAAAATCATGGCAAGTATAATAAAATTCTTTATAAAGTATATTAATTAAAAAAATAATTATTATTACATACAACCCAAAATATTTGCATATAGGTCCTTCTCCTACAAGCTTCATCGAAGTTTCTTGTGTCTTTTTCAAATCTAAATCATGATTGAGTCTTCAAACAAAATTGGTGGCCAACAACAGTGGTTGACAACAAGTTGATTATGTAAAATAAATTAATTTTGAGTTGATCTCTTATGAGACAGTCTCACAAGCGATGAAATTCAAGTATGTGTTTTTCAGCTATAAGTATGTGTTTTTTAAGTATATTTTTTACAGTAAAAATATGAATTTTTCAAGTATATCTTTTATAATCATAAGTATATCTTTTTCTGCTATAAGTATGACCGGTGCGACGGTTTCACGTGAGTTTTTATAATTAATTTTTCTCTCAAACCCACATGAACATGAGGGTTATTACACTATATTTATCTACCTTTGTTAATTTGACTAATCATGATTCAATAATTAGCTGTCATGTCCTAATCTATTTAATTATATACTGTATTTGATATTGGACTCATTTGTTTGGATTTGGAACTTTTGTATCTCTGTTTTTATGTTTCAAAACTTAAAAAATGAGTTTAAAATTATACTATAATTGAACATTACACAATATCTTTATTCTGACAATTATCAATCTATGTATTAATCTACAATTCTCAGTATGATTGATAAAATTTTCTAACTGAATGTGACCAAAAAAATGACAACAAAATTTAAATTAATAAAGCTAGCCTAATATCAAATTTGGCATATATCAAGTCTCGGAGAATTACAATTTTGAATACATATTTATTGCCAAAAAATAAAATCCAAAATTCTAGGTTCTCAATATCTTATATTAAACTCCAATATGATTTCAAGATGAAAATAATTCTGTGAAGCAAATGTGCTTTATTTTTCAAATAATATATGTGATTCAAATATAATAGGGAAATTCCCTTACATATATAATTTAGAAAATACTCCCTCCGTCCCGGCTAACTTTGCACACCCTTCCCGGCACGTGGAATAAGAAAATGTTGATTTTTGAGTTGAAAAGTCAACAAAATCATGCTAAAAGTAGGTGTGAACACTGCTTTTTGAATTGAAAAATTAACAAAATCATACCAAAAGTAAAAATTACTTTCCTTTTCGGGGGTGTGCAAATTTACCCGGGACATCTCGAAAAGGAAAGTGTGCAAAGTTAGCCGGGATGGAGGTAGTAGTATTTATTCCACTATTTGACAATTAAAAACGCAAAATATATTCAGATAATAATTACTTTATCTTTGAGAAATTCATAAAAAAAAATCTCTCTCTCTCTCTCTGGATCAATAATGGCGGCAACCGCACTAGAGCTCCGGCCGTTGGGCAACACAGGGCTTAAGCTGAGCTGCGTCGGCTTTGGCGCTTCTCCTCTCGGCAATGTATTCGGAGTCGTATCTGAATCCGACGCCATCGCCACCGTTCGCCAAGCTTTTTCTCTCGGAATCAATTTCTTTGACACTTCCCCGTAAATCTCTCTCTCTCTCTCTCTCTCGCTGTTCGTACGCTTGAGCCCAGTGTTATACCTGAATATTCCGATTCCCATTTCAGAAGCGATTTTTTATTGATCTAATTGGTTATTTTCATTTACGCAATTTATATTACAATTTCCTTTTTTTTTTTGTTTGGGGATTTGGGAGAGTCGCATTGATTGAATATTAATCCTAATTCCTGTTCTTGGTTTGCTAAATTGTCTCTTTTATTGTTTTGATTAAAAGTGTCAATTTGTTAATTTTGAGGGAATTAGTAAGTGTGATCGTGATATTTTGGATGCATAGGTATTATGGAGCAACATTATCAGAAACGATGCTGGGAAAGGGGTTGAAAGCTTTAGGAGTGCCTAGAAATAAGTACATTGTGTCGACAAAGTGTGGAAGGTATCAAGAGGGTTTCGATTTTAGTGCTGAAAGAGTGACGAGGAGCATCGATGAGAGCCTCGAGAGATTGCAGCTCGATTATGTAGATATCTTGCAATGTCATGATATAGAATTTGGCTCACTCAATCAGGTCCTCATTCCCTCTTTCTATGATGTGCAAGCATTAGTTTCTTGAGTTGATATTACTTGATCATGTAGAATTAGGAGCTCTATAACTTGGAGTTGCTTATCATGGAAATGCTGAGGAAGTTATAATTTGGGGTATATTTTTCAATAGGATAGCATAATCTACAGTATTCTGTTTTCACTTTTTATTACCTTTTAGCAGCACACCTTCTAATCTGCAACTTCACCTGTTCATTGATTTGAGAATCTTCGGTTGGTTTCCCATTACAGATTGTGACTGAGACAATCCCCGCGCTTCTTAAATTAAAGGAAGTAGGAAAGATTAAGTTTATTGGTATAACGGGGCTTCCATTGGAAATTTTCTCTTACGTTCTTGATAGAGTGCCTCCAGGAACTGTTGATGTGATTCTTTCATATTGTCACTATGGTATCAACGACTCCACGCTGGAGGGTCTACTGCCTTACTTGAAGAGAAAGGGTGTTGGTATAATAAGTGCTTCTCCACTTGCAATGGGCCTGCTTACAGAAAGTGGCCCTCCAGAGTGGCACCCTGCTTCCCCTGAACTCAAGGTGATTATGCCTTTTCTAAGCTTAGATACTAATCTTGAATTCTGAATTAATAACACTGTTGTTAGATAATGCTTTCTGAATAAGGGTAGTTTTCAATTGCCCTATCCTATACATCGAAAAAAAAGAACTATTGTGAGATCTTTGTTACTTGGTAGGCATGGGAAACTTACTATGTTAAACTTCATACCAAATCAACAGTAATGGAATATTTAATATAATAACACCAATGTTCTCTTAAGTTACAAATCTCTGTTGGATGTTCTTTGTGAAGATAGATTAAGCTTCTGAATGTTTCCCTTTCAGGCTGCATGTAAATCTGCTGCTGCTTATATTAAAGAGAAAGGAAAGAATATATCAAAATTAGCTTTGCAATACAGCTTATCAAATAAAGATATTTCTACTATCTTGGTTGGAATGAACTCAGTCAAACAGGTAACATTTCTCCATTTCAACCTATCCCCAAGTCTCTTTGTTCTGTTTATGACTATTGTGATGTTCAAGACACAATTGCTTTAGAGCTTTTACTGGCTATATTAACAATATATTTTACTTTAGTAGTATATGTTGCAACTTTTCAGAGGCACAATCATCTTGCCTGTCCCGGACCTCATGAGACAACATTCAGCTTCTCTCCAATATTGTTACATTCAGCATGTGATGTTGCATTTACAATTTGTTGCTTGTGAAGAATTGTTTTTCATAAACAATTAGGTTTTACTCATTAAACTTTATATTTGAAATCAGGTTGATGAAAACGTAGCAGCTGCTGTAGAACTAGCAACAGCTGGAAAGGATGAGAAAGCACTATCAGAAATCGAAGAGATTCTGAAACCTGTGAAGAATCAGACATGGCCCAGTGGCATTAAGCAGAGTTGATAATTTTAAGTTACTTGAAGACCTATATTATAACCCCCCTTCTAATTTATCTCTGCATTGTACCTTCCATTAAAATCCATCTGTTTTTCATATTCATTCTAGTTCAAATGATGGCGCTGATAATGATCGAGGTATCCTTTGATCAATCTTGTGTGGGTCCTTCGTTGAAACAAACATAGAACAAAAGCCTCAATGCATATCATTGTATTACAAAATCTTATTTCTACATTTGAATTGAAGGGTTTAATTTGAGGAAAACAAATTCCCCAGAAGTAATAATCAATGTAAGAGCAGAAACAAATGTATATTAACATGAGAACCTATGATAAACAATGTAGTTCTCCTTCATGTAATGGAGCATTATACAACAGGGATGGCTTTGCAACTTTTTTGGTAGAAACAGTTACAATGGTATATAAAAGTATCCAATGTACATATAATGTAACAAGTTCCCCTAATCCAAGGGCACTACTAAGACTGTATCATCTACCATGGATATATATACTGTGCTACCTGGAAACCTGCTGCAGAGGAGGCCAAGCAATCTCATCATCGTCTGTGTGGCCGTGTATTACAAAGTCGGAGCAGTTCTTCCAACAACCATGATTGTATGGATTCCGAAACCGTCCATCTGGGCCATGAAGATAGCCATAACGTATTGCATTTGCTACTTCATTTGTGGTGATGTTTCGTGCAATCTATATTCATCAAGAATTCTAATTATATTTTAAACAGAAATGTGTTCTATACAAGCAAAAATACTTATAACGAACAAGATTACATCAAGCAGATAATCACGACAAGCACTGATAGTCTAAAGGATGGATGGATAGGATCATGGTAACTATCAAGCTCAACGAACATTACTGTTTAATATCATGTTGCCAAATGAAGTACTCAGCACACTCTCAACCACAAGCAATTGATTAGTATAAATGCATTGGAAACAAAACACGGAATAAAATGAAAATATGACAAAAACTTTACCTGGGTTGCCTGCACTGCCAATAGAGTTGCAGCAGCAGTAAAGATACATGCATCCATGACCAAGAAAGCTATTATCCCAGGATAATTAAAAATCACAAAATGCGTCCAAGTTTCTCCAGTTGGCACAGGCGGTACAGATGTCCATATTCCTGGTGAAATAACATAAGCCATAATTTTATGAACATAACATAAACCATAATTTCATAATTTTATGAAATAACATAAACTATAAACTTTATGGACTATGTATATCAACTCAAGCCTAAAAACTAACAGTTAATAGAAGTGCATCTGCAACAACATACTTTGTAGAGCGACTGCCCCACCAACTAATGATGTTAAAGTTCCCAGGCAGAGGAAAACAACAAAGTCCCGCTTATTCCTCTGCAAAATTCAAAATGAAGAGCCATCAGGAATGAAACCAAAAGGAATGAAAAGAAAATCAGTCATGAGAATTTCATAAATCTACAAAAAGTTAAGAAACATATTGGTTTGAGTCTATTTAGTATCTGTTGGCTATCATAAACAAAAGTGTTGACTACATTAGGTACTTAGACTTAACTACAAATATGCCACATATAATTGCATGTGAAAAGGACATATTGCCAACTACCTACAAACTAAAAAAATCTGTACCTTCCCAACACAATTTGAGATCCAAGGGCAGTGGTGGTCAAACTGCTCCACACAGCGTTTACATACGGCACAATGCTTGGAGCGAACAGGTCTTATTATCTAGAAGGCACATATAACAATAGATGAAACCCAAAGATCAGAACATCGAAGCAACTATGCATCATCAAAATCATCAGAATTGATCTTCTGTTGTTCATTCATTGATGTTTGAAAACACAATATCAAAGTGGAACCTTGCAGGTAGGGCAAAGTTGAGACCAATTTCCATTCCAAATAGAATTGCTATTCAAATCAATATTCAATAAAGGATCCTGCATGATAAATACAGTCAGACAGTTCGAAAATAAAGGAAGAAGCCAAAATCAAACTTAAAAATCAGGTTGTCTTGTACCCAACCAGACTACTCGTAGAAGAGAGATTGGTACCTCAGTATCAGAATCGGAGCCCTCCCTACTTTTTATATAACCTGGATCATTACTGCAGTAGAATAAGTTACATAATCACCAACTGCCAATTAAAAGGTTTTGTCATAGGACAAGGAAACACTATTTTGACTAACATGAGTAAAATAAAAATAACAGCTCAGGTACAGTTTTTCTTTTAATACACATGACAATTAGCATTTACTTGAAAGCCAAAAAACTTCAGGATGTATAACAAAACCATTCCCTCTTCCGTTAAATTCTTCCTTGAAACACATGTGAATTATATTTTTTAACTATTCTATAAGAATCGCAGGAATAAACATAAGATTTGACATACTTTGAAGACTTGTGCTTATGGTAGTCTATTTACCTCACTTCATATAGAATAAAATATGTATGGGGCTCTCCTAAACTAGTTACATATTATGCTGTAAGATAGTAGGAGTCTACCTACTGCAGCGAGCAAACATGATTAAAGCGGCAACTCCCAGAGATATGGCGGTCCATCCCCAGAGTCCAACAATTGCAGTAATCTTTGTTAGATTAGGAGCTAGCATAATAAAGAATAATAATTAGCTAGATAATCAAAACCACCCACTAAAATGAAAAGCATCAAAACTTACCAAAAAGGACACAGATAATAAAGAGAATCATATTAACAACAATCAATGAGAAAAGAATTGGGGCATATCCAACTTTCCCATCCTGTCCAGAACAAATACTGTGTGTCCAGTGCTTGCTTCGTGCGCCTAATGCATTTGACTGCAATAGAACAGAACACACAATGTCATGATGATATTATAAAAAGGACTAACAAAGAAATATCAGAATCAAAATGGCAGAACAAGACTTTATTGATGCTAATGACCGTATAGGTTTCCCTTATAAAGATCTTTGCATCCTGAACCTATTTTAGCAGATCTTCATTTTGATAACATAGAAGTAGACCAATCTGACCTCTAAACCCTAGTTGTACCAAGTTCCACACTTCTCATGCCTTCCTATACAGAATTTCATCTGATTGAAGACTTCTAGATCTTAACTCAGTGGTTGATACCTATATATTTGCTCAGGCCCACATAATCCTGATACGAATAACACCAATTAAAACAAATAATAATAGTAGCACACCACATACTTGGTGACAGCATTCGAGCTCATTTCCATGTACAGGACAGCTCATTCACATGATTATCAGAACCAAGCAACCACATTCTTTTTGCTAATTCTACACATAGACCTTATGAACTTTTCCATACAATAAAAAATGACACAATTCATTGTCGAAATATGCTGCCTAACCAATACAAACTTCAGAAAATCTAAAACATAAAGACTGCACTTGTATCCATTATTCAGTCAATTTAAAGTTATTTGACTATAATTACCGATAAAGTTACATACAAGGAAAAGAGCGATATGCCGATGACCTTTATCAGAAGCAAGCACCACAGGAGTTTTTCCTGCTTTATCTTTTACCAATAGCTCCTCCTTAGACCCTGCATGTGCAAGCACACTGCATGCCTCCACATTTCCTCTCAATGCAGCCCAATGCAAAGGTGTACAGCCTAGCCAGAGTAAAACAGATAACAAAAAGATTTAGGTGATTAGCAACCAAGTAAGATCAGAAATGGTTATATGTAAATTGTATAAGAATAAGTTTTTTGGGGGATAAATGGAGGATGGATATACAGAACAATGATGCAATAGAGAAAGAACTTAAAATTAGCTGTTCTGGCTTTAGAAGAAAAATGCATTGGGTTTCTCAGTTTTTTTTCTTTCCTATCCGGCAACTAGTATTTCTTCACATATTATCATAACTTTTTTACTTCCTAAATTTTTCAGTTTTAAGGGCTGAGATATTAGGTTTCTTCCAGGTTGCTACATCTTTTGACCGTGTAGTCAAAGTTTTTTTTTTGCTATTTTGTTATTAGGGTTTGTTTACTATTTGATAGGTTTTTTTGATAAATGTATAAGACGTTTTTTGTTTTGTTTTGTCACCTCCTGCAATGAAGATAATTTTATAAGGATTACATGAAATTTTAAGACAAGTTCTAAACTTAAGTAGAATTAAAAAAAGATGGTTCAGATTAATCCAAAAGAACTTTTAGACAAGTTTCTAGACTTATGTACAATAAAAAAAATAGATGGTTAGTTGAGATTATTTCATAAAGATCAACAACTACATGACTTTTAGATAATACCTAAATTATATACAATTAAAAAATATATGTCCTAACAAATACTTTCCAAGTACTATGAATATTAAAGAAATGAAAAAAAATACTTTTCCAAGTACTATTAATTAAGAGAGAAGAAATTGACAATTTAAAGAAATTCAAAGAATAAGAAAAAACTTAATCCTAATCTACAGGTTTATTGCCACATCAGCAAATAAATAGAATTAAAAAAAAGATGGTTTAGATTACTCCATAAAGATATATAAGAACTTTTAGACAATTTCTAGACAAGTTTTTAAACTTATGTACAATTAAAATCAGGAAAAAAAAAAAAAAAAAAAAAAAAACTTAATCTTAATCTATGAGTCTATTGCTTATGGCAAATATGTAGAATTAAAAAATTAAAAAAATATGATTGAGATCACCCCATAAAGATGTACAAGAACTTTTAGACAATTTTAGACAAGTTTCTAAACTTATGTACAGTTAAAAATTAAAAAAAAAAAAACATGGTTTGAGATTATTTCATTAAGATCTACAGGTACATAAAACTTTCAGATAATTTCTAAATTTATGTACAATTAAAAAAAAATGTCCCAGCAAATACTTTTCCAAGTAAGTACTATTGATATTAATGGCAATTAAGAGAGAAAGAAATTGACAATTTAAAGAAATGTGAAGTGCAAAAAAGTTGTATAGGGCTAAATTTGAAAAAAGAAGAAAAGAAATTGACAATTTAAAGAAACGCGAAATGCAAGTAAAGTGTAGGGGTAAATTTAATTCATAAGAAAAGGAAAAAGGAAAAGAAATTACGCAAGAAAATAAAGAACTATGTAAATTTAATTCGAAAGAAAAGAAAGAAGGAAAAGAAATTACAAAAAGTAAGAAAAGAAAGAAAAAAACTTAATCTATCTACGCGCCTAAATAGTAATAAATATATATCCCCACGATCACAATTATTTCTTTAACATTTTAAATAAATTTCATAGATCACAATCATAACCCTTCTTCTCTTCAGTTAAATGAAGGAAAAGCTACTCTTTTGGTTTTCCTCACTAAACAATATCTGAGTTAGCATATAAAAAGAAAACAAGAAGACAAGAGCAGATCTTTAATTTCTCCTTATACCTGACCATCTACTACAGCATATCTGTAATTTTAAAATGTTATGTTACAATGATAAAAACAAAATATTTGGAAACAAAAACAAATGTTTTTCATCCAAACCATACAAGAAAACAAGTAGTTGGCTTATCCAGATAATTATCTATGTTATATGTGGTCATAAGACAAAAACATCATGTCATACATAAAGAACATACCTTCTTTGTCCTGTTTGCCTTGGGACGCATCTCTAAACAACAGCAATCTAATCGTATCAGCAAATCCTTTATACGCAGCCCTGTTCAGAAGCAAAGAGAGGATAAAGGCATGTATTGTCTATTACTCAAAGAATGCATATTTCTATTTGCTCATACTGTTAATGCATGTAAATTAATCAAGAAAGTATTGTCCAAACGTTGAAATACAAAAACAACATAATATATGAAAAGTTCTGCTAGAAGCCACAAACTACCATATATAGTAATTGGACCATTTACATACCAGTGTAGAGGACTCCTTCCATCATTGTCCGGTACATTAAAATCAGCATGATACTTGGCTATAATGTAATTCAAGAATGCCGTTTGTCCATATTGAGCAGCAACATGAACCGCCTGGAATAAAAATACTTATTATTTGGTAAAAAGTTCGGCAGCAACTTCACGAAAAATGGCAATTACATAAATGTAACACGTAAGTCATTTTGCTCAGTCACAGTATCTGAGACTGCAATCAACATAGACCATTGACATGAAACAGTTTCAAAACATAAAACAGCAATTCTAGCATGAACAAAAAAGAGGGAAAAAAACGAAAAACATGAACTTGGCAAAAACGTCATTCATTACCCGGTAGCCATTAACATCTGAAGCCTCGACACGTGCCCCTTTCTGCAACAAGACATCTGCAGCTGCAATTGAGCCTCGAACCGCCGCCCAATGCAACGCCGTCTGCCCCGTATTATCCTTTGCGTTCACTTCTCCACCCCTCTTTCAAACCAAAAACACAGCACAAGATTTCCAATTGAGCAAATAAACCAAAACATATCCACTGATTTAACCTAAAACAACAGCTGAGTACATCAATAAATTACTTCAATAATGTACTGAACAATGTCGGCGAAATTGTTGAGAGCAGCCCACTGGAGCGGGTAGTAGCCGTTGCCGTCGGGCTGGGAAAGAGAAACGCCGTCGTTTTCTGCAAACTTCCGGAGCTTCTCGAAGTCTCCGTAGGCTGAAGCCGAGTAAACGTCGATGATCTGGACTTCATTAGGGTTTCCATTGGAGGAGGGCTTACGCTCGTTCGAATCTGAAACGATTTCAATCTCCGACGAAGCCATTAGAGATCGAATCAACGAATACTTCAATCTCTTTCTTTGTTTACATCAAATGATTGTGAATTGTTGATGAAGTTATCGAAATGCTTTAGTGGGGTTTAGACCTTAGGGTTTGATCATGAAGCCATAGACTATAGTGGTGCAGGTATGGACTGCTACTACAGTTTCCATGGGCATTTTTGTAATTTCGTTTTAACATTATTTATATTTAATATTTACTATTTATTTATTTGGAGTAAAGAAGCATGAAAAGGCAGCCACCAACCAGCGGACACCCATTTGGAATGATTAAATAATCCAAACACAGTCCACAGAGCATTCTCTCTCCATCAATGGCGGCTACAAGAGTGATAGCATCGGCGGCGAGCAACACCGTCTCCGGCGCTCTGCTATTCAGAACGCCATTGAAGGGTAAGCCCCAAAGCCTTAGCCTTTGCTTCAAAAACAGCAAATTGTTGACGCAGAAAAGGCGGCTTTTCACCTGCAATGCTATTTACAATCCCCAATATCAAATTAAGGAAGAGGGAGAGCCTGAAACCCTTGACTACCGCGTCTTCTTTCTCGATAATTCTGGGAAAAAGGTACGAAAATCGAAGAAATTTAATTGTTTTGTATCGCTTTTAACTTTAAAGTAATTATTGGGATTATGTTGCCTTGGTTGGTAAATTGAACTGAATTTTGTTAGAAATCTGCACTATTTGTGTGTTGTTTATTTTATAGTTGAATGTATCTTCTTTATTTAATTTTTTTGAAATGAAATTTTCTAGTTAACATGGTAATTTATACTAAGAACAGTTAGAAATAAGATGGAATTAGTAATTTGTGGAAAATTGAGAAAAATCTTCGCCTCTCATTTATAAATACTAGTTTTGTAAATAACTGAGCATCATGTTTTCAGCAAGATGTAGATGCATAAAAATCATCTTATACAAGGTGTTTTGATTATGTGGCTTGCAGATTTCCCCTTGGCATGATATACCACTAAACTTGGGTGATGGTGTGTTCAATTTCATTGTTGAGATTCCAAAAGAATCGAAAGCAAAGATGGAGGTTGCTACAGATGAGGTGTTTACTCCTATTAAGCAAGATACGAAGAAGGGAAAACTTCGATACTATCCGTAAGATTTTTTTGTTTTACTTTCTCATTTATTCATATTGTTCTCCAGTCGTTTATGAGTGCAAGATTTTTAGTTTCTGCCCTTTCAATGGATTGCCAGTTACATTGACTTTAGTATTGACAGGTAAATTGCTATTTCACTTCAAAGAGTAAAAGAAAAGGCATGGCATGCCACTTTTGGTTGGTTTTACATTTTCTAGTGATCAAATATATGGCAGAGTAGAATATCTTGAAGTTGCCGGTTAAATACACTGACCTAGTTAGACTTCTTGGTTTTCTTAGTTTAACGTTGTCGTCTCTTGTTCAGTTGAATTCGTTCATTTATGAGTTGTTGTTCATCTTCTACTCTATTGTAGGTATAACATTAACTGGAACTATGGATTGCTTCCACAAACATGGGAGGACCCTTCGTTGGCAACTGCTGAGGTTGATGGGGCATTTGGAGATAACGATCCAGGTACCATTTCATTCACCTTTAGCATCATAGTTATTTTCTTCATTCTCAAGTAAACTTCTTTCGATCTCTACCAAAACAAAAACCAGAAATAAAGTGAGGAAGCCGGTTGCATTTAACTGTTTGCACCTTTATAGTTGATGTTGTTGAGATTGGCGATAGCCAAGCTAAGGTTGGGCAAGTGTTGAAAGTGAAGCCTTTGGCTGCTTTGGCAATGATTGATGAGGGAGAACTGGACTGGAAAATAGTTGCAATCTCATTGGATGATCCAAGAGCTTCCCTTGTTAATGATGTAGACGACGTTGAAAAGCATTTCCCGGTATGTATTGTCTAATGAATACTTGTGCTTGACATTAAATTTTGTTTTTCAATTAGCTATGTAACCTTAGATATTGTGTTACAATTCAACTTCACTATCATAACGTTCAATCACATAGTGAGCTGATTCGTTTTAAATGGAGTATAAATGTTTGATCTTATGTATGTAAATGCTGTTTGTTTCCCGGAAGTACTTTGAACTCATTTACTCGGCATTTTACAGGGAACTCTTACTGCAATCAGGGACTGGTTTAGAGACTACAAGATTCCTGATGGAAAACCTGCCAACAAGTTTGGTCTTGGCAACAAGCCTGCAAATAAGGTAGTAAAATGGGAGATCACTGTTTCATTTGTTATAAGTTATCGATCTCAAGCTCTTCACCACGTCGCCAAAGTAAGTCATTCAATCATCTTGTTTGATGATTACAGGATTATGCTCTTAAGGTGATCGCTGAGACTAATGAGTCGTGGGCGAAACTTGTGAAAAGATCGATTCCTGCTGGTGAGCTTTCTCTCGTCTAAACAGGGCTCGTCTCAAGTTTGTACTGCCGGTTTTCTTCATCACCAATGGTAACTGAGATCTCTCTGAGGCCAAGTTTTGATTGAATTCAAACTTCCTTCTTCATTTCAGTAATGCAAAACTACTTCTAATGTATTTATGCTGAAAAAGTTTTCTTGAATCAAGAGATTTTTTTTCTTTTTTTCCACCTCTACATCTGCTATTGAACATTTCTGTATGTAATCATTGAATTGACAAAAAGTAAATAAACTGAAGCAATTAAACGCAACACAACTTGGTAGAACATTAAACTTTGATATTGATTGACATAGAAGTGGAAATACATTTGAGAAACAAACAAAAACAGATATTTACACACATCTCCATCAGAGTCACCAGATTCAACTACTTTTCTATTGCTGGACCCTTCTTATCTGGAGGAGTTAGATGAGCAATGATGCAGTCTTTTTCCTTATAAACCCACTTTGCTAGTGAGGATTTCATTAAGGAAACTGGTGTGGATTTTGAAGATGAAGAGTGAGATGTTTGAGACACTGTTCTACTGTGGTGGCCTAGTATGAGCATGGCTGCTGTTGGTGCCATGGCCTTTCCCTGTCGAGAGAGAGAGTAGCTTAACTGAAATTCAAGAATTATGAGAGAGATGAGGGAGATTTATATTTGATTATGATTTGTGGCAGTGGATTGAGAGAATAAACTGTGGGCGCTGCTTCATTTTGTTGGTTTTAGGATTGGATAAAGTGTTGTTTGGTAAGAAGATGTTAGGTGTTGGCTATGAATCTCACCTCCTTTTACAAGCTGGCAATTCTATCCGCCCACCTGAGATCTTAATTTTATTTGAGTAAATTATGACAAATCTTGCCTCACGATGTGTTATTTTTTTCCACAACAAATGTAAATCATTAAAATAAAATTGGAACAAATAGGTGTGTCGAGATTGGAAAAATATGAAGTTAAATAAAAAAACGTGAACTTATTTCTGTGTAAAGTCAACCGGTTGAGATTCTTGATAGCTTAAATTATCAACAATTCTTTTTTTTTTTTAGTTTAGATGATACAGATAATTCAAATTTATACATAAGAATATCTGGCAATTCAAAATTGTACGATTCAGAGTACAAATGTGTTTTTCAACAAGAGTAAATCCCAAAAAAATGAAGATGATAAATATTTACATCGTGGAGAGAGAATGAATGTACAAAAAGGGGGGGTGTAGGATCCAAGGATGAGTAAGTAGTGAGTAAGAAGGAAAAGCAGAGTAGAGGAATCAGTTACACCCAGAAAAGTTGGTTCTAGGGTATTTCAACTGTTTTGTTTCCAAGCAAAGGAGTCGAATTCGACTTGTTGGCCACAGCAACAGCATGCTCACTCTCTTCATCGTACCGATCCACACTGGGAAGGAATATTCCTGCACAATACCAACAACACGAGTTCATGATAGGGTTAACACGGCCCAAATCATGGCTAAATTGACAACTTCAAAAAATGCAGAATGGGTTTTACCTATAAACCATATAGCAGCAGCAATGAACAGAATTGATGTTAAGATAAGAGCAGTGGCCCTCCAGTTGTTGATATGATCCTGCACAAACCAACCATTATTATCGTATAAGTCAATACCATCGACTATTAGGACATACAATTCCATCCCAGATAAGATAAGAAGGGAAACCTGGAGAAGCCCGACAAGGGGAGAAGACGGGACATCACCAAATACGTGAATAGCAACGGTAGACATTGCCATGGACAATGGTCTCAGATTTGGCTTCACACAATGCAGACACACGAAATTTACAGGGGCCTGTCCAGTTCACACATTTAAAAAAAAAACAAGAAACTTCATGTATGGTCCAATTTAAATGCAACTAAGTTTGGAATGTACCTGGGTGGCAAAAACGAGCAGCTCTCCTATTGCAAAAAGAGCCAGAAATATGTAAAGGCTGTGAAAGCAAAAGGCAGCAAAGCAAAATACTGCTCCAGCTAGTGTTGCAAATGATAGAAGCTGCATAAATAAAAGTATTTAAATGAAAAAGGAATGGAATTTGGATTATATTCAACTAATGTGTATAATGCAACACGCAGGGTCACCTTAAAAGCATTGTGTAACGTGGAAGTCATAGCATCGAGAATAAAACCGCCTGCTAGTGACCCCAATATTCCACACACTGCAGTTACACCTCCAAACATATAATCTGCATTGTTCTGCCCAAAAGAAATATTGAGTTTTTAACACTATAACGAAATATTCATCTAAGAAGGAGATACAAATTTAAGGTGCATGAAGAGCTTACCATGTGATATATATTATAGCCTGCCTTTGGTCCCCAATAGGAATAGGCGCCTATGACGAAATTATATGCAATGTACCCTGCAAGGATGAATTGTTGTTAAAAATCAAAACATTTATATTATAATACACTTGTATAAGTAAATGATCAGTGGGTTGAGAATCATATCATGACGATCCTTGTATTAGTGGCTGAAAGAAGATTTACCAAGAACATTGACCACGTAGACCTTCTCGAGCAGAAGAACCTTCATATCTTTTCCAAAGGTTATAAAAGCTCCGAACCTGAAATTTATATAACATTCATCAAGAAAAAAGATCTGTCTAAGCTAACAACCGATTTACATGGGAAACATATAATTTACAAAGCATTTTTTCTAGCCAAAAAAAAAATTCCTCACCTCAACGGTTCAGCAGCAACCTCTTGCGTTCCAGAATGTTCACCACCTTTAAATGATTTGAAAGAATCAATCAAATTATGAAAACTATTATATAATTTCTTCTGAATCAACCAAACTCAGAAAGAAACTAAGAACCAATCAAAAGCACAGTATGAAGACCAACTAATCTACTTACCATAGGACAATGCACTTTTGAATAAAAATTAGGAAAAAGAAAAGAGAAGAACTAAGATATGTACAAATATATACCCATTAATACTTACTTCTATATACAATGAAGATTCTATTCAGTATTTTTACAAGAATTCACTAAATGTGGCACTACTACTCTTAAAAAACTTATCCTCAAAGTTATTCACAGGTAATTGATGCATATACAGCATAGATCTTATTACCCCATGATTTATACACTACTCGGAGATTTGCACTTGGAAGAAAAGATAGCTAGAGTGTGTTAGAACAGTTTAGATTAATGTTAACGCACCTTGAACTTCTGATCCATCATCCACTGCTGTCAATGCTTTTCTAGTTCCAGCAGGAGCAAAACCTGAATATATAGTCGTTAGCAATTGGCTAATAAATATGGATCAAGCAGAGAAATAGTCTAGTCCTCACCTTTCATCTGCAAAGGTTTCATCACAAAGCCTAAAATAGCAAAGGGGAGCATCAAAAGTGCCTCCACCCAGAATGCCCAACGCCAACCAAAGTGACTAATCTACAATCAAGCACAAAGGAGATGTGTTTAAAAAGAAACTCAACTAACACCGAAAGATTCGATCAATTTGAGATTTGGAGAAGTGGGTTATTAAGAATGAACATACCAGTCCACCATAAACATATCCCACTGCAATACCGGTTGGTATACACATGTAAAATGCTCCCAGCCATGCCGTCCTCTGTTACAGGTAAGAAGATGTCATATGAAAATATTCTTTAAATTGCAGAATGTTCTATATACAGCATATTTCACATGTATCTACCAGCAAGAACAAAGTTTTTTTAGCAGTTATGCATGCTATGAGTAAGTGTGAAACAATAATAATCTGAGAGTTTATGCATGAGGCTTTAAAACAGACACCAAACCTGAGCAACTGGGGCATTGTCATCGATGAATGGAGCAGCAAGACTTATAAAAGAAGCCTCACCAACACCCACTAGCCTATAGAAAACAAATACCCCCAAACAGAGAAATAAGTACAACAGCATAAAAAAATAATAAAAAAATGTTCCATAAATATGTGCAATGAAGGAGATTTTACTTACATGCGAGCAATTGCAATGGACCAAAAATTCATTGAAAACCCACAAAAAGCAACTGCAATGGTCCATACTGTCAAACCAACTCCAATAAGCCTAAAAGGGTTGACGCTGCAGGTTTGTGTAAACACAAGAATAAGAAGAGATATATAATTAGGAAAATATGATTCTCGTATACTAAAAAGCCGTATTCTGAAGGCATGTATATGAGCTTATATACAATTGCTTATATACAATTAAGGGATGTCATTTATCTGCACTCTGTGCCCAACTTCTGTAGGGCATATAGCCCAGTTACATTGCAACAGATTAAAACAAGTTACGCTAGAGAGATGTCTTCATTAAAGTCCTTAATCTGCACGCATTATGGATTGGCAACAATTAGAACACAAAAGATTCATTACCTATTGGCAGAAGACGCAAATATTGGAGATGCCACGAGGAGTCCTACCATGAAAGCAGATGATATAACTCCATCCTGAAAGTTAGTCAGGTCAAAATCACCCCTGCATAAAAATAGAAATAGATTAGATGCCAGGATATCATTAATACGAACCTCTGTTTGAACAACAGTAATACATTTGGTGATAATGTTATTAACTTGGCACTCATACAACCAGTCACCACGTCACAAAAACATGCATAGAAGTGAAGCCAAAAACAAATAAGAGGAAAGCGGCTATAAACAAAGTTAATCGTAACAAATTCCCTTCACTTACAAATACTAAATTTCAACTGAACTTCCCTTTGTGGTATTCACAAAGTAATACAAATCTGATCATGTTATGCCTTTATCCTTTAATTTCACATTTTTCTTCAGCAGATGAATGGTGATGATCCATATTTCGGAGTTGTCATATTGAGTGGGGACCATAATGTGAACAGAACAATACTCAACAATGGAAAAAAATAATAGGAAAAAGTAAAAAAGGAACCACCAAAAATATGGTAAAAATATGTGAAAGGCTGAATGAAAAGACAATAATACTTCAATGCCACATTATGATGCACCATATGTAGGTATCAAACTTACTGAATTCCAGTACCACCAGAGCATACACCAGATTCTGAGCAATTTCCACGGCTCCCATTTACACCATTACTTGCTATAGCTCCACGATCAATATAATTTACTAGGTTGATCACACAAAAAATAACAAGCAACCTGCCAAAAAAACAAATAATGGAGAGAGGAACATTAAACTCAATAAAGTCAAAAGATCACACAAGAACAAAACAGAGAGACAACTCATGTTCCTTCATCATATCAAATCACCTAATCAAGATAATACAGCCAAACCCAAATTCACTAAATACGAATTAAAAGCTCGGATGAAAGAATTAAGATGATCGAACAATTCCCCACTAAATGCTTTAAAAATCATCACTTAGACTACACATTAACATCAGTCTTATGCACACACAAAAAAAAAAAAAGAATTTATTCCCTCCCCTAAAACAGAATCAGTCACAACCAATCAAACAATAAGCAATGCTACTAAATCATTCCCAACAATAAGAAAACCTCAATTCCTGTAGACCCACATAGTAAAACCGTAAAAGACTCAATCTTTTTATGGTATCAACACAATTATATAATCAAACAAACAAAATTGATAAATCGAAAAAATATAGGCATGGAAATTTTACCTTTTCGGAGTAAACCAAGAAGGATTGGGGGCTAACGATGTTGGAGGTCTTGCCATGTCTTTCCCTGTCTCTTTCTTAGTCTCCGAAGGCCCGGGTGGAGATGGAGGCTCTTGAGCCCGGCCCGGATCCGGATTCGTCTTTGGATTCGGATTCGGATGGGGTTCCTCTGGCTTATGGTCTCGTCCCATTGGAAAAAGAAATATGTTAGTATAAATACTAGTATATTAATTGCTTTGACTGGTTGAAGCAACTCCTCTTCCTCGCTCGTGTCTTTTCTTCCTTCGCTTCTGTCTTTTCTTGTTTTCTTCCTTTTTGACTTATTTATATAGATTATGGAATAGATTTGTTCCCTTTTTTTTTTTGTTTTCAAGAAAAATCTTTTGAAGATATATTTTGATTTGTTATTTCAAGAAAAATCTTTTGAAGATATATCCCTTAAAAGTTTAAGATTATCATAATTTAATTCGGGGTTAATTGTGAAATATTATTAATTAAATCACCTTGTTTTTATTTACACAATTTCTCATAAATTTCTAATAATTTTTTATTTATTTATGTCGTATATTGTCAAGTTAATTGTTCAATATGGTAAGACTTTTACAGAATTAATAAATGTTTTATAGGTAGTCAAAATTGATAAAGTTAGAAACATATCAAACTATTAGTTAATTGCTAATAAATAATTGAAAATAGGATTAATTGAAGGGAAAACAAAAGTTCAACTCTGTATATTTTTATAATTTAATCAGAATTTTTTAAAATTTTACAATTTAATGCATAAGTTTAAAAAAATGATTTTTTCATTGAAGTGGACACTTATTAATTGCCACGATGAATAGCACATCTCATTGGATAGTAAAACGTTCATTCCTATTGAAAGACTGGAAAATATTTAAAAATTAAAAGATGACAAGAGTTTGTTTCTATCAATGAGACTTGTTGTCCATGTTGGAAACATGTGTTTATAATATATAAGGCTCTTATGAACTGAATATTTATTTGTATTTTATCAATTTAATCAATTGGCGTGCATCATCAAATTATCGCCTTGTGACATAAAATTAAACAAAAAATAATGAAATTTATCGTATCAAGGAACTAATTAGATCAACAAAAAGATACCATTTTCTGAGCAAATAACCTATTTATTGCATGATTGTTAATTAGAAAAAAAAAATATATATATATATATATATATCCTGCTTACAATAATGCATTGCATACCTAAAAACCCCTTTCAGAAACTACATGACAAATGAGAATGGAAGTTTTTGATAGCAATCTTAGTATACACCACCAATGTTTATTTTCTTCTGGCAATATCCACTCACAAGATTGTCCTATTCTTGAAAAGCTTTAATTGTAGGAAAATCAAAGGCAAAATAGCACGGATCCAAGGATCATTTTCAACAGGCACAATGTTGTTGATTTAATTTTAATTATCCACTATGTTTCACCGTTGTCATAAGGGTTTTCGTTTAGATATCTAAGTATGAAGAAAAATGTAAAATAGCATTTTTTATTAAAAGAACATGATTTAGTTTGAATATTGCATATAAGGAAAATAGAGAGAATGTGCACAATTCGGACTAAAGTACGGATTTTGGGATTAATCCATTTAAAAATTAAAACAAATGACATTAGTTTTATCAAATTTATTTTATTAAAAAAAAAAGATAAATTAAAGAGAAGGAGACTAGATTAAATAATAGAAGAATTTATGAATTATTAAATAATTACTGATTTCCCCTTCCATCCATCAAAAATGGCGACCTGCACCGCCATAGTTTCGTTGATTGAGGATCTCGAGCAGGTCCTTGGCTCCTACCGCCGTGTTTTTCGATCGATTTTTCATCCATTTACGAAGGAAGAGATCAAGATTCTTTACGATTCTATCCGTACGATGGACTCCTCCCTCAGAGATTCATCCCAAGAAAATTACGACTCCGAATTGATTGATCAAGTATCGGAGAAAAGAATCTTAGATGTCGCTCGAAAAGCCGGGAATTACGTTGATTTCTGGGTAATATTTAGTAATCACTTTGTTTTTTGTATGAATGAATAGATATATAATTAATTATTTTCGTTCACTGATTACCTAATTTTTGGAGTAGGCAGTGCAATGTCTTCCAGGTCCTAGCTTGATTAGAATGGTACGAGAGCGAGTCCCCATCAATACAGAGGATTTTAGCCTCAGTGAAATTACAGAAGAGATTGTCTCCATCAACGAGGAGATGAAGAAGATTCGTTGTGATAGAAAGGTTCTAGATTTTGAGTTTGAATCATCTACAGGTAAGCTTCATTGGTGTATTGTGGACGATTGTCGAAACTGTTTAGTATATGTTTTGTTGAGTAATTCATTGATGAGCAGATAAAATTTCCACTTGCTTGACTTCATTGAGAAGAACACCGAATACAGAGGGCAAAATTGTAGGTCTCGAGAAGGATTTGCTATTGATGCTAGATAATCTAACTGGACATACATTGGAACTAAAAGTTTTTTCGATCATTGGCATGGGTGGAATTGGGAAGACGACTTTTGCTAGAAAGCTGTATGATCATCCCCTTATCGTGCATCACTTCTATGTTCGTGTATGGGTCACAGTCTCGCAGCAATATCAAGTAAGGGAAACATTGTTAGGTGTTTTTCGTTGTGTTACTGTCATTTCTGATGAGGTTTATGGTAGGAGCGATGAAGAATTGAGAGAACAAGTATACAGGATTTTGAAGGGTAGGAGGTATCTCATTATATTGGACGATATATGGGACACCAAAGCTTGGGATGATTTGAGGAGAACATTTCCTGATGATCAGAATGGTAGTAGAGTAATCTTGACAAGTTGGCTTAGAGATGTAGCTGTCTATGCAAGTCAAGATACTCCTCACTGTTTACAATGTTTGAGTTTACATGAAAGTTGGGAACTGCTTAGTTCAAATATCTTTGGGGATGAATCATGCCCCGTTGAATTGGTGGAGGTTGGAAAGCAAATAGCATATAGATGCCGAGGACTACCATTGGCATTAGTTGTTATAGGAGGGCTTCTATCCAAGGTGAAGGTGAAAGTAGATGTTTGGGAGGAAGTTGAGCAAAGTGTAGGCTCGTTGGTGATGGAAGAAGCAGAGCACTGCCTAAACATACTTGCTTTGAGTTACAGCCATCTGCCTGATCACTTGAAGGCGTGTTTCCTTTACATGGGAATTTTCCCAGAAGACTATGAGATACCAGTCAAGAAATTGATATGGTTGTGGCTTGCCGAGGGATTTATCAGGCCTAATACTCTCAAGAGCTTTGAAGAAGTGGCTGAGGATTACTTAGAGGACCTCATTACTAGAAGTCTTATTCAGGTGAGAAAAGCAGGTTCAGATGGCAAGATCAAGATCTGTTCTATCCATGATATGATGAGAGAATTATGCTTGAAAGAGTCTCATAAACAAAACTTTCTTCATGTAATCAACACATCTGGACAACTACAGCCAATGAGACTACATGATGAACCTTTTGGGGTTAGACAAGTAGCTCAAAATCTGCGACGTCTCTCTTTTCACTCCAGGACCCACGAATACATCCATAATACATCATTTCCATATATCCGTTCCTTTATCTGCTTCGAAAAACTATCTTTCTCAGTCCCTGAAAGTCCATTTTGCAAGCATTTCAAGCTTCTTAAAGTTTTGGATATAATGAATATACGTCTAAGAGCAATTCCATGGGACATAGAATATCTGATTTTGTTGAAGTTCGTGGCGCTCACTGTCCAAGATTCCTCGAACATTATGGATCTATTCAGGTTTCACAGCCTACAGACCCTCATAGTTGACTGTGAATGGGATGGCCATGTACCCGAGATGTTCTGGAATATGCTCGAGTTGAGACATTTGTATTTGAAGAGGTGTCAAACACCTTCACGAAGTCATTCCAGATCAATTGAATATCAGCCACCTTCAACATCAGCATTACAGCCAGTTGATGCAGAACTTCCTCTCAGAGTTCTGAATAATCTAAGATCAATGTCCACAGTACGTCCTATCAGTTGTACCAAGAAAATCTTTCTGTCCATGCCCCATTTAAAGAAACTGGGAATATACGAAACTGAAGAAGACTATCAGTTTCGCGGGTGGTTCAAGAATCTTGTCCACTTAAAAGAACTTGAAAAGATCAAGTATGTGTTTAGTAATCCATTTGTGAGTTGTAATATCAAACCAGACCGGCTTCCATCTTGGGACAGTTTCCCCTCAAAGCTAGTGAAATTGACTCTGAGTGGCACCTCCTTTCCATGGGATGAAATGGTGAAGCTCAGTATATTACCCAAGCTAGAGGTGCCCAAGCTCAGAAACTATGCTTTCTCAGGGGCAGTTTGGGAATCCGAGGAAGGCGGTTTTCGTCGTCTCAGATACCTGCTAATTGGCAGCACAAATCTGGAGGTATGGGAGGCTGAAGGATCTCATTTCCCAAAACTTCAACACCTTGTTCTAAGGCATTGTAGGTCTTTGAAAGAGATCCCTTATGGCATCGGTGAAGCACCTCTGTTGGAGAATATTGAACTCCATTGTTGCACGGATTCTGCTGTCATGTCTGCAAGGCATTTGCAAGAAGAACAACTGAGCTTTGGAAATGATGGACTCACTATCTGTATAACTGACTTGTAAGCACATTGCAACCTTTTCTTTCATAGATATAATTTTTAGATTTTTATTTTTGTAAATTTATATGAAACTGTTTCACGAATCTAATTATGTGAGATGGGAACCCACAATCCACATTTTACATTTCACATATGAATTTGTGAAGATAAATTTTGTCTGTGAATGATAAGGATCCGTCTCACGGTAACCATCCGAGAAACCAAAGTTTTTACTTATTTAATTTATTTAAATTTAAATGAAAAAAAGTGTTGAGAATTATGATTGATGACTTTTGAGCGTGGGTACTAACCGTGGAATTCAGTCTAAATTTGAGGATCGAATATGATATTTTTCTTTTAATTATCAATGTAGTTAATTTGATCATTTATTATTTCAATTTAAAAAATATAGATTATTACATTCCACAATAGGAACACTATATATATAACATGATTAATTACAGAAACAATCAAGAATTTTGGATCAAAAATCTCAATTACAATATTAGTCTCATTTACGAGCATCTAACTGCGACACTACCTTTATTATTTGACATGCCTCAAATACATCATCAATTATGGGGATTCGATGCGAGGTTGGTGGTGTTGGTGGAGTGTTGGATAAGCAATATGAGGGGGCAGCAGGGGATTAATGAATAGCACACTCTCAACCTTGGACTGGAGATGCACCTGCTTATTATCATTGCCTCAAATTAAACATGAATTTCAAGTTGCTTTGTCTTTGTCCTCTATCAACACTACTGAATGCCCATTGAGCTTCTATATATCTCCTCATCCAATCTCTTACAAGCTGCCTCAGAAAGAAAGCTTTGATCAATCTCCTCACTCAGAATGCAGATAGTGAGTGATACATACCTCTGTGTATTGTCATAAAGATCTTACTTAAAATTAAGCCAACAAAAAACAAGATATTTGGTCTTACAAAACATGATCATCCTGCATAGAATCCACTGATCCATAAATATATCAGCTAGATACCAACTGTAGCTTGAACTTGCTTTCTCAGTAGCTTCTTCTTCAACTAGAGAAATCCATGACTCACCAACCTGATCAAATTAGGAAGGGTTTGGTTAAATACAACACAGCCTTGCCTTAACTACCTCATCTATTTGCAAGAAAGAGACATGCAAGCAGCACACAAACTATAATTGAATTAATGAGACACAAACAAGCATACCTCCGGCTAAACAACATGTACTCGTTCCAGATTAAGCTTGGTCGAGGTGAGATGGGAGGATGTATCGATGTGGTATATGAGCGATTTTCCACCAATCTTCGCCTCTCTCCTGCTCACACTGTCTCTGGAGATAGGGGCAATCTAGAATAGACAGGTGCTGCAGTTTGCTCGGCCTACGTATGCCCACTGGCAAACATTTCAAATTCTGGCAATCTGATATCGATAATGATCTCAGCGATGCAAAACTCTCTAACCACTCTGGCAAATACCTCATTCTGGGACTGCTACGTATTTCCAGGCTTCTAAGTTGTGTGGCATTCTTGAACCCATCAGGCAGTGATTCTATCAGAGGGCAACGCACAATCGACAAGCTCTTCAAAACAGAAAGACTGTCCGAATTGCTAACAAGAGATGACAGACTCGGACAGTACATGATGGATAAGTATTCCAGAGCTGTTAGAGGCTGAGATCCTATTGATATGGAATTCAAAAGGCTGCAGTTTTCGATTGACAGGGTTTGCAGTGATGTCAGGTGGCCTAACACATTCTCAGGCAGAGTGATCAAGCCGTGGCAATCGCTCATCTCCAGAGACGTGAGACTTTGGAATCCATGAGGAGGGAGACGAGAGAGTTTCTCGCACCAACGTATTGTAAGGGATTTGAGGGATGGCAGGGCAGTTAATTCTGAAGGAAGGGACTCAAGCTTAGGACAAGAGCTTATTCTAAGACACTCAAGATGAGGCTTGTTTCTCACCGTGTTTTGAGGTAGAGATATCAGCTCGGAAAATCCATCAATTACTAGACTTGAAAGTTGGGATAGTTCTTCCATGCAACTCAATATTGCTGAATTGCACTCGTCAAGTTCCAAAAGCTTCAGAGACACTAATGATGGGAATGAGACGAGGTTTTGACACTTTTTGAGTGTGAGTTTTCTCAGTACTGGAAAGATAATATCCTTGCCATCCGGGCTCAACCAGTCATGCAAATTTGGAAAATCTGCCACAACGAGTTCTTGAAGCGATGGAAATGGTACTGCGACATATTGGTCGCCATAGAAATCTTGACCGATGGCTGTAAGTTGGGTCATTCCTTGCATGTGCAGTGATTTGAGAAGTGGGAGATGACCAAGAATGGGGAGATGCACACATCCTTGGCAGTTTCTCAGCACCAACTTGATCAGGTTTGGGAGAGTCCAGATGGGAAACATGATTCCTGGATATCCAACTACGAACAACTTGTTGATATTTTTATGTGGATGTAGAACTTCCAAAACCTCTCCTGCCAACTGTACATCACATCTTACAGCCTCATTGTCGGGCTGATTTGACGGGCCAGGTGTAAGCAGCTTATGCTCTTGAAACCTGGCTGCATTGGCTTCTAAAGCAGAGTTCATCACCAGATTCGAACCCTCATTACCCCAACAGAGTCCTACTGACCTCAGACCTACTTTCTTTCCCAAATTTGCTGCTTTAGCTTCTTCAACACAACGTATTCGCTCCAGGTGCTTAATTTTTAGCTCGTCTCTCAGATCCAAATTCTGTATATCATATAAACTCCCTCCAATTGAACTTACTGATAAATCTACAGCTGACCTCAACCTTATAGGAATGTCACGCATTCTTATGTTTGGGAGATGCATGGGAACAATATATAGTGGCAGAGTCTGTAGGTGAAGCAAATTTATAATTCCGTATGGCATCTTCATGAGCGCTTCACATCCACATATGTCGAGATGCCTCAAGCCAGTAACTAATCCTATTTGTTCAGGCAAGTAACTCATATTATAGCAACAAAACAAACTGAGTACCTGCAAAGCGTGTAGTGAAGAGATAGATGAAGGTAATCTTTGGAAATGACCGTAGGACAGATCCAGATATCTCAAGATTGACAGGTCTCCAATCGACTCGGGCAGCTCTGTGTAACATCCCCACAACTTGAGCACCCGCAGGTAAAAAAAACTCGAAATAATAGGAATCGTTTCAAGTCCACCTTCGGAAAGCACAATTAAAGTCCGCAAATGTTTAGATTGAGACAAGGCTTTCGGAACAAGAGGAAGGCTATAATCAAACTCAGCCACAATTGATGCATGATGAACTTGTCCAAGACTCTTTGGTACGTGTCCTTTCTCTAGCACCAGATACTCGTCTTCTCCTATAAATCTTGCAAGACTGTGAAAAGTTTCATTCATCTTGTACCTTCTTACAGGGCCTCCTTCAGATTCCCTGATTTCTTCAAGAACAGACATCCACAGCAGCTCCTTGAAATACTCATCCCCGATATCTTCCAACGCCTTGCTTTCTCCATCTGAGAGGATAAAGCCCTGGGCCATCCACATGTGAATCATTGCCTTCCTCTCAATCTCATTATTTTTTGGAAATATGGAGCAGAAGATAAAGCAATGTTTGAGATGAGGTGGCAAATGCAGGTAGCTCACAAGTAGAGCAGGAAAAACTCCCTGTCTGTAAACTCTCAAATCCCAAAGATTGCTGTTCTGAACATGAAACCAGTCCATCTCCTCTCTCTTGAAGCGTACGAGGCCTCCAACGACTTTTACAGCCAAGGGTACACCTTCACATTTCCTAACTATTTCTTTGCCAACTGCCACAAGGTTTGGATGCTTTTCTTCTTCCAGTTGATCAACGAAAGCTCGTTTTTTGAAAAGAGCCCAGGAATCTTCTTCGGATAAGCTGTTCAAATGATATGCCAAGTCAGAAGAGCCTATAATCATGGCAATCTTTTGAGAACACGTGGTGATCAGGATCCTACTTCCATGAGAACCACAGCTGAATAAGAGCCTCAATTTATCCCATTCATCCTCATCATCAGTCCAAACATCATCAAGAACAAGAAGAAATATTTTCTCATGTAAGATGTTCCACAGTTTTAACTGCAAAGAATCCAACTCTTCCAACTCACACTTGTTTCCAGTTGCAGACTCTATTGCAGCTTTGATTGTCCTCTTAACCTTGAAATCAGGAGACACAAAAACCCAAATCCTCAAATCGAAATGATTCTTCACTTCATCATCATTATAAACCATTTGAGCAAGAGTAGTCTTCCCAATGGTTGGAGTACCAAATATTGGTACTACGAAAGTTTCAGATGACACTAGCAACCTCTCTAAAATCCTCTTCTTGTCTTCCTCTCTTCCATATACTTGAGATCCAATAAAAAAAGAGCTCGTTTCCCTCCTGTCGAACTTCTTGTCCACACCAACTCTTTCTGCTAACCGTAGGTTGATTCCTTCTACCAGGACCTTCTGCAGATCATCAAGAATCTCTCTCTTCTTACTGTAATTCACAGAATATGATGCAGTACGCATGTTTTTTATATACATAAATTCTTCCAGCATGTCTTCTACTTTTGTGGTTGCATCTTTCAGCTGTGAAAGCCAAATTCTGACAGCTTCCTCGGTAACTTGGCGCTCTTCAGCGTCCTGAATAACGGCTTGTGCCATTGGCAATGTCCTTTGAAGCTTCTTGAACCGATCTGATAGATCCCAGAAATCAGACAAGTCTTGAATAAGAGGGTCAGCTATTTTTTCAAAAATAACCTGCAAAAGAGGAGCAACAATTAACTCTGCCATCTTAAACAACCTCAGTGCATAGATGAATGAATTGGTGAAGAGAGCACTGTGGTATATGTGAATACAAGTCAATCGAATGGTTGACTAAAAGTCTACGATAGTGAGTTTTAGAAAATGACTTTATCCCATCAATTACTCACAAACAACTCTTCTACTCAACTGTACATTTACTGAGTCTTCAATGGTACAGTGCCACTAGAAAACAGTTTGTTTGAATAACCATAAGGGGTAGTGGGGGTACTAAAGGCACCCCACTTATAAGGGCATCCCATTCTTTTTTATATACAAATTAAATAAATATTAAAAGAGTAAAATGTCCTCCACATATATATCTTTTCTTTCGCAATTTTTTTTCTCATTTTTTTTTCATCTTTTTTTGATTCTTTGGTGGTGTTTCTTTAATTTTTTTGAGGAATTGAATACAAAATTTATGTTGGACATTTTACGAATTAGTTAAATGTATAAAAATCGTATGAAAATTGAACGAAAAAACGCAAAAAAATCGATCAAACCCGACCATCTCTGTTTGGCCTTGGTTGGCCAAACACGCAAGAGAGTGTTCGAACCCGACCATTTCCATTCGGCCCTGGTTGGCCGAACACGCAGGAGAGCGTTCGATTTTTTTATGTTAAATCTTTTGAAGAATGTAATACCAATATGATGACGAACATTTCACGAATTTGTTAAATGTGTGAAAATCGTATGAAAAAACGTTAAAAAAACGATTGAACCCGAGCTGTTTCGTTTGGTCCCGGTTGGCCAAACACATAGAACAGTGTTCGGCCACCATGACCGAATATATAAAAGCACGTTCGGCCACCTTGGCTAAACACGGAGAAGTATGTTCGGCCATTGAGTTGAATAAAACCTAAAAAGTAAAATTGGTATTATTTAAAAAAAAAAAAATTAATTAACATATATTTTCTTAATTACCAAACAACAAAACTGCCCAACATCCATCTTTGTGCACGGCTCGATCAGAACAGAAAAGATTTCGAACATACCTTTTCATCCATTGGAGCTGCAAACCTCTTCACGACACGAAAATGTTGGGTAGAGGAAGTGGCTACAAAGCTTTAGAAAATGACTTTATCTCATCAATTTCTCAATACTATACTAATTCAGTTTAATGAATTAATTTTCCACAAACATTATTATTAATGATAAAATTTCGAAAATTTTGAAGCTACGATATCGAAATAGTGTGTAATGAAGTTTGGTGAAATATGAGCATGAACATCAATACAATTAAGAACTACTTGTTGGAAGATTAATCAATTTTAGGGGAAGCAGCAACTAAACTCTATCCAGATTTATTGAATATTCTTCATCCTTCTCTTCAATCATAATAAATAAATTGAACTCGTCATAAAATTCTTGCCTATAATTAATTAAGTCAACAATTAAAAACCAGATACCATAAGTAACTAAGGAATTAATTAGGTCTTACAAAACATAATCGTGTACAGATAAATCAGATTAGAAAGAAGTTGGTTAATTAATACATGGATCATTGCCTTGTGCAAGGAAATTAGACATCATAAACCATAACCACCTCTATTTGCAACTAAGAGAAGCAAAATACTTGTTCCACATTAAGCCAAGTTGATATCTTTATTTTTGGTTTTTTTAAATATGTAATAATTTTCTAAATTTTATATGTTTATATTTAGATTAGTTGGTATATAGATTTAATTTACATAATTTTCATATTTATTAAGTAAATTTTAGTAATATCGATCTAGATGATCTTTTCTCCTGGTTTTTTTTTTTTTTTATATAATTATTGAGTTAAACTTTCTATTTTTAAGATTTTATATTTTGGATTTTAAGTGGGTTTGAATTAAGTAGTGAGTGGTGTTGTATTAGTTGCGTACTTATAATGTATTACTTGTATAACTGAAATATATATGTTTACATTTTATTTGTTTAGTAAAAGGTATTTGTTGTTTACTTACAAATGATTTATTTATGAAAATCTTCTTCTTCTTTACATCTCCCCATCAAAAATTCTCTTACAAAACCCAACTCAACTCCAAACTTGTCCGGATAAAGATTTTAAAAACAATATGTCAAAATGCAGATAGTGTATTTTCATAACATATTGTCAATGACTCGTCATAAAAATCTTGCTTAAAATTAAGGCCACAAAAAACAAGATACCATAAGCAACTAAGTAATTAGGTCTTACAAAACTTAATCATGCATGAAGATCTACTGATCTATAATCTAGATGTTGCTTCTATTTACCAGTTGTAGCTTCAACTTGCTTTTAAGTAGCTTCTTCTTCAACTTGCTTAGAGAAATGCATGACATCATCAGCATTGCCCTTGTGGAAAGACATGATCATAAACCATAACTAGCTCTATATTTGCAAGAAAACAAGCAGCAGACAAACTATAACTGATTTAACGAGACACAAACAAGCATACCAGATTAAGCCAAGTTGTTGGTGGTGGCAACTGGAGCAGAACAGAAAATCTGTCGACACGTTATGTGAGAAATTTTCCACCAATCTTCACCTCCAGCTTGTTGACATCGCCTCCCAAGATGAGGGCAGTCCTGAATAGTCAGGTGCTGGAGATTTACGAGACGTCCAAAAGCTACTGGCAATGATTTCAAATTACGGCAATCTGATATTGCAAATCTTCTTAGCAATGCTAAATTCTCTAGCCACTCGGGCAAATATGTGAGTCTTGGACAGCTGTGTATTTCCAGACTCCTTAGCGTCTTCACATGCTTGATTCCCTCGGGCAGAGATTCTATCAGAGGGCAGCTTATTATTGTCAGACTCATAAGGGAACAAAGACTCTCTGAATCATCAGGCAATGCTGCTAGACTTGGAGAGAACATGATGGTCAAATGCTTAAGGTTTTCGAGTGGTTGAAAACCAAAGGATATGGAAGCTAGGCAGCTGCAATTCTCTAATGATAGGTCCTGGAGGGCCCTCAAAGACCCCATAACGGTCTCTGGAAGATGCTCGACTTTGTGGCAATCACTTATCTCCAGAAACTCCAATGCAGTGAGATTCTTGAATTCGTCAGGCAGAATAATGAGATTCTCACACCAACGAATGCTGAGGAAAGTGAGGGATGCAAGACCTCCAAATGCTGACGTGAGAGTACGAAGCTTTGGACAAGAGCTTATCCTCACACACTTTAGCAGATGGTTATTTCTGATCAGTTTATCGGGTAGACAAAACATGTCGTCAAATCCTTCAACTGACAGAGTTGAAAGCGAGATTAAACCTTCCATGCATTTTAACAGTGTTGAACTACATCGACGCAGCTCAAGATGCTCTAGAGATGTGAAATGTGGCATGGAAATGAGGTTAGGGCAGTCACTGAGAATTACTTTTCTCAGCTTTGGAAAACTTACTTTGTTATCCAGGCTGCTGCTGACCCACTCTTTTAGAACTGGAAAGTCTCTCATTAAGAGCTCTTCAAGTGATGGAAATGAGATCTTGGCATCATCCTCTCCATAAATTTCTTGGCCGATATACATGATGCTGTTTATTGCTTCCATGCGCAGTGATCTTAAAAGTGGAAGATGACCAAGAATCGGAAGCTGCAAGCATCCTCCGCAGTTGATCAACACCACCTCAGTCAGGTTTGGGAGAGTCCACTGTGTAAATCTTTCCCCTGGATAACCTACTATGAACAATTTCTTCAGATTTTTATGTGGTTGGAGGCACTGCAGAACTTCCCAGGCCAAGCTGGGGTCAAACATTGAATCCTCTGATGGCCCCGGTATGGAAGAAGGTTTTCTCTCTTGAAATCTTGCAGCTTTGGCTTCCAGAGCAGGATTCATGATGAATTCGGCACCTGCATTGCCCCAACACAGACCTAATGATTGCAACTGTTCCTTATCCATCAGATTAGCTTCTTTAGCTTCTTCAGCATCGTACAAACGTTCCAGGTGTTTGATCTTTAGCTCACCTCTAAGGTTTAAATCTTTCAGCTCTGATATGCTTGTTGGGAAATTTTTTATATTGGGATCTTTATGAAACTTACCCTGCTGCATTTGAGGCTGAGTATATCTTTTCCTTCTGTAAGGGTTTATGGGCACAATATATATTGGCAATGTCTGAAGGAGAATCATGTATTTAATTCCATGAGGCATCTCTATCAGTGCTTCACATCCGCTTATGTTGAGGTGTCTCAGGCCAGTAATCCGGCCCATAGGAGGCAAGTGTTTAAGATTATAGCAACCAAATAAATTAAGTACCTCCAATGAGTAAATTGAAGAGATTGCTGAAGGCAGCTCCTGGAAATGGCTGTTGGAAAGATCCAGATATTTCAAAAGTAAACTCTCGCCTATGGACTCGGGCAGCTTTGTGAGACATCCATTCAAACTCAGCATCCGCAGGTAGATGCAGCTTGAAAAAATATGAGAAGGCACAGTTGAAAGTCCACCTTCTGAAAAGACAAGCAGACTCCTCAAATGTTTTGCTTGATGTAAGGCCTCTGGAATCAGAGGGGATCTATAATCAGACGCGATTGACACATGACGAACCTCTCCAAGATTCCTCTGGACAGATCCCTTCTCCAGCACCAAGAATTCATTTTCCGAGATATGTCTTGCAAGGCTGTAAAAAACTCTATTCATCTTGTATCCTCCCACAAGGCCGCCTTCACACTCGTTGACTTCTTCTAAAACGGACATCCACAGCAGCTCATTGAAATAGTCATCTCCAATATCTTCCATTGGCAAGCTTCCACGGTCTGGAAGGATAAAGCCTTGTGCCATCCACATGTGAATTAATTTCTCCCTCTGGAATTCATAATCTTCCGGAAAGATGGAGCAAAATGCATAACAATGTTTGAGATGTGGTGGTAAATGTAAGTAACTTAAAATCAAGGTGGGAAAAAGGCCCTTCCTGTAAACTCTCAAATCCCAAATCTCAGTGTTCTGCACATGCAACCAATCCTTCTCGTCTCTCTTGAAGCGCATGAGACCTCCAAGAACCTTTGCAGCTAAGGGCACACCTTGACATTTCCTTATGATTTCTTTGCCAATTGCCAGGAGACTCTGATGGTCATTTTCGTCTTCTTTATGAAGAAAGGCTCGCTTTTTGAACAGTGCCCAGGAATCTTCTTCACACAATCCCTTCAACTGAAATGCAGAATTATGAGAACCAACAAGCATAGCGACCTTTTGACAGCGGGTAGTGACAAGGACCCTACTTCCATCGATACCTGAGCTGAACAACATCCTCAGTTTATCCCAATCCTCGTGATCTTCATTCCAAACGTCATCAAGCACAAGAAGAAATCTTTTCTTCTGCAGTTGATTCCACAATGTAGATTGCAGCGCATCCAACTCTGTTAAATCACATTTGTTTCCAGTTATAGACTCAATTGCTGCTTTTATTATCCTTTTAACATTAAAATCACGCGATACAAAAACCCAAAGTCTCAAATCAAAACATTTTTTCACCTCATCATCATTAAAGACCAGTTGAGCAAGAGTGCTCTTCCCAATGCCTGGAAGTCCAACTATTGATATTACTGCTACATTTTCTTGAGTTGCTGCTCCAGAAGGCATCATCAACTTTCCTGTTATCATCCTTTTCTCTTTCTCTCTTCCATAGACCTCAGATCCAATAAAAAAGTGGCTCGTTTCTCTATTATTGACTTGTTTATCCACAATCTTACTTTCTACTAAGGGTAAGCTGAGCCCTTCTACCACTGCCCTCTGTAAATCATCAAGAATATTTCTTGATCTGGTGAAATTCAAGTTATATTGTTTGGAATGCTTACCATGGCACACATGCATAAACTCTTCAAGCAAATCCTCTGCTTTCCAGGCTGCATCTTTTAGCTGGGTTAGCCAAATCTTAACAGCTTTATTTGTTATTTGGCGCTCTACTGCATCATGGATAACAGATTGGGCCATCGGCAAAATCCTCTGAAGCTTCTTCAACCGGTCCTCAAGCTCCCAGTAATCTGCAAACTTTTGAAGAACAGGGTTGGCTAGTTTCTCAAAAATAACCTGCAAAAGTGGAGTCAGGATTATCTCTGCCATCTTCAAGTGAGTGTAAGAGATGGTTTGGTAGAGAAAAGTGAGTTTTTCCTCTGCCTTTTGGTTTGTTAATCACAATGATGGAGGGAATTCAAGCCAGTCAAAGTCAAGCAATCACAAAGGATAAGTCTTCTTCCATTAGCTTTTCTGTTATAGGTCCACATGGCAGTAATGTTGAAATGCTTACAAGCAAGAAAGTGACAACCTTGTCTCTTGACAAACATCACATCTTTCTTGACTTTTTCCCACAGCATTGAAAATAACCTGTTTAAACTAAACATGAAAAAATATATATTTACATTCACATAGTTGAGTTGAGCATGGTTAGTCCTTACAAACCTCAACGCCCAGATTGTGTGCTCGATTTAACATTACCACCATAGCTTGTAGCCATTAGACAAGTAATCTGAAGCAAAACCGATAATCAAATATTTCATCACCATGCAATAACAGTTAGGGTTGCCTCGTCTGAAATTCCATGGAATTGTATAGGACTGAAAATAGGTATTTTTCTTCCATTGCTGCTAATTCTCTGTACACAGAAGATAGAAGGGAAAAGACCTAACAGGAATCTGTACATTACAGTAAATTCCAAGGATAATGGTACCTGATCAACAACCAATCATACTATTGAAGTTGAGATACCAAAGTAATTACATCATACTTCAACCTTCCCCCAATAAAATAAATGTTTGAATTGCATTAAGCATTCACAAATTCACATATGTACATATTGTGGTTACCACAAAAAAAATAGAATGTAGCACATATTTTCCATAAATGCCCTGGTTTCTCAGCTACAAAACTTAATGCTCCAAGGGCACTATTATCAAGCAAGACACCTCAAAGCTTCCACATAATATGAATATGAGCATCAATAAGACTAAGCCTCCTCATTAGCAACACCGACAGGAGTTTGGAAACCAGCTTTATCAGTATGGGACTGAATGTTATTTTCTGAACCTATTTCACAGTACAACACCCCTCTACCTTCATCATCATCCTCACCAGATTGCTTCAAGCTGCTATCTTCACTTATTTCTTTAACCCTCTCAGATTCATCATCCTTAGAACCTGAATATACCCCAACCAAGTCTGCAGCCCTCACCTTTGACAAACAATTATTCCTTATCAGATAAACATTAACATAAATATATGAGAGAGAGGAAAAAGAAAAAGGAAGAACATAAATAAGGTGGAGGGATGGCAGTAGAGAACATAATATATGAGATAACAATCACATTGCCCATAACAGATTATCAAGAAAGATTAAGGTTCTCTGCTTAATCCTCTGAGGGCATCTACGCAATAGTAAAAAAATTCTATGATGTATATTTTACATAGTAGCAGGTACCTGCAATGGCTTCATAACATTTAACTCTTGATCAATAGTTTTTCCTAATGCTTCTTGAGCTTGTATCTCCATCGAATCTCTTACAAGCTGCCTCAGGAAGTTTACATCATCAGACATAACACCAAATCCTTTCAAAAGCTTTGATCCAAGCTGCAAACTTGTCTGCAAAAAGATTTAAGAACGAACATGTCAAAATGCTTGATCACACCAGAATATTCATTCCTCACTGAAAATGCAGATAGTGATACCTCTGTGTTTTCAAGAATGGCGTCGGTTGCACCTGCTTTCTTCAGATCTAGCAGATGCATCATGTCTTGAGCACGGGCATATATGGGAACCTGCAAGTCAAGTTTTGTTCACTCAGTAGTGAAATACAAAGTTAAACAAAGTAGAAAGTGCAAACTGTCAGCAAAGTCTTCATTCCAATTTATGCAGGTAAAAAGTCTAAATTGATTTTCCTGATTTGCTGGACTGAGAGTTATGTGGATAATAGCATATATCTTTCAGTTGCGACTTGAGAGAGAGAGAGAGAGAGTTACTGCAGGGAAGGCAAGACGAATTCGCTGAACAGCCTCCGTTGTTCTCTTCTTCTCTGTATACATGACCATAACAGCTTTTGGAGAATTGACGCCAGCGGACTGCAAAACTGCTGGACGGGATCCATCGCCATAGAGAACAGAAAAACCAAGTTTTCTAGATGTCTGTTAAGAAGTGACAGAAACCTTTTAATCGATCAACTATATAAACTTTCTCCTCAGTAAACCAGCAGATAAATTACATCTGGTGAAAAATAATAGAAGTATCCTATCACACCAGCTAGAAAAAGAATTTTCATTAGGTAGACTAAGTAACAAGAGAAAGTAGTAAGTAGTAAACAACAACCCCTACCCAATGAGCAGTTGGGGGGGGGAGGGGGGTAACATACATCTAAATAAAATTTATTTCACTTTCTAAGCATGACAACCATTCACTACACTTCATTTTAGGAACGTCGGAGGTGGTTCCCGCCTCATGATAAAGGTGTCATGCAAATTCAGGGGATTAAGCACTACACTGTCATTTGCAGACAAAATTTTGGACCACCTCATGAATTACTAAAGAGCATTCTAGCTATTTTTCTTTCTGATTTCCCGTGATTTCACAAGCACCTACCTTCACAACAGAAGGATCAAGATCAAAAGCAACATAGGGCCATCCAGCATCACCATCTAATCCCGAAGCCAGTGGAGTTGACAAGAAATTGGCAAGCACCTTGTACAGTGAAGAGCTTATCAATCAAATTCCATAATTCAGTCAGCTAAAAACATATTTGATAAACTAGTGTACCTGAGCCTTTTGTCCAAATCCAACTATAACAATAGGTTCTCTGGCATCGAAGTTTGCAGATTCATCAATTTTCTGTGTCACCATAACATTTCAGTCAATAACTCGAGAAGGTATCTCAGCCTAAATTATTTTATGGATATCACTCGGTATAAAAATGGATATAATATTTGGGGGAAAAAAAGGAAGCTGCTTAGTAACTCATAAATCATGCTTTACAAATGAGTAATGCAAGAAAGAAACTAATATTTTTCCCCAATAGTTACTTAAAAAGTCAACTAACTGCTCCAGATTGAGACTTTAGAGCACATCTGGAAGATTGAGCAACAAGGGCAGTTCTTTTCGATCAAGGAACAAGTTCATTTCACCAGATTACTAAACCACATTGACACCGACTAAATAGCTTTCATCTTCAATTGATAAGTAAATAATCGTTGGTATTTCAGAAACTTACAATCTCATCTTCAAATTTCTCACCAATATAATCAGCAACCTTTCTTCCCACGTCATTGAGTAAGGGGGTTAAGGCCATAGACAGGACAACCACTATTATAAGAAGCTTGTTCAGTTCAAGTGGCAGTACTCCAAGCCTATTACAAGGATTAAGAGTTAGCTTGTAATAGAATCCTGGATGTGATAAACAAAGGGCACTCAATCCTGAAAAAGATTTCACGGCACTTAATACCTGTTTGCCAATGAAAAAACTACAAACGCAAATTCACCGCCTTGAGAGAGAAGCAAGCCTATCCTTACGCTCTCCTGGAGACTCAGTCCTACTCGAGGACCTAATGCTGTTATTATCAGTGTCTTGATTACAATCAAACCTGCCAAGAGGGAAAATACATTTGGCCACTCTCGGATAAGAAGCTGCACAGGTCCACATTAAAATAGGTTACCAACCCACCTAAATTGAGCAGCTCTGAAAAAAATGAAGTATGAAGGAGCTATGTTTAGAAAAGAAGTTATGAAAGAACTCATACAGGTTATGGAAAATTTTAATACTTGGCATTCTATATGACAACTTACTGCCTCAAATGCACTGATGCAAATTGAAGACACAGGAATTATAGAAGAAAAGATGTATTTCAAAATGTATACCAATACCTGCATGTCAATTGAAGTACCAGTTGTCACAAAAAACAACCCAAGGAGTAAGCCTCTAAAAGGCCTAATGTCAGCTTCAATTTGTGTACGGAAGTTTGTTTCTGCTAGAATAGCCCCAGCCAGAAATGCTCCTAGCTGCACAAATAATATTATAAACCTTCAACCTTGGTACCATGTTATAAGTGTATTATATAATCCATTTATATGAAGATACAATATCAAACCGTGTCACTGAAGCCCAACTTCTGGGTAATGAGTGATGTTCCTGCAACAGTAAGCAAGCAAAGGGCAACAAAAGCTTCTGAACTCCTTGCTTCTGCAACAACCTGGAATCAACAGCTAAATTTCAACAGTAGCGTAAAACTAAAATGTAAAGCTTTATTCTCCCTGAAGTCCAAGAATCAAACCTCAAAAACCCGCCTCAGAAGATATTTTCCACCAAGAGACAGCAAACCTAATCCACCTAAAGCTTTTAAGCTTTCTTTTGCAAGTGTGGGCCAAACACTTCCTTCAACCAAATTCTGCAGATAATAATACATTTTGAAGCTGAAGTAGCAGCAAAAAGCAGCAGGCTGCTACAGAAGAATGATCTGCTAGGCAACAACCTAGCTCATGAATTTTATTGGATAGGAAGATCAATATTTACCCTTTGAGATTTGAATGTAAAAAGTAATTATGCAAAACAGCTTAAATCTGATAAATAAGTTTTATGTTTTCTTAGAAGAATTATTGTGACATCTATTTGGGAACTCATGAGCTCAACATTCTACAAACAACAATTCAGATAAGCTCTCTACTATAAATTTATAAGATAAGATGTTTCAAGGAGCTTATAAGTTGCCCCAAACACAGTTAATGTTTATGCTATCTCAATGTACCTGGCTCTCCAACACCGGAAGTATCACAAGAAGTGGGACAACTGCAATGTCCTGCAAATATCAAGCAGTGGGGATCCCAAAAAAAAAAAAAACAGGTTACTGCCTACTGGCTCCCAATGTTTTGGAAACTGTCAATGACCAGTTCCAGCCAATTCAGGAAAAGAGAGATGGGAAGGGAAAATACGATAAGAAGTATATTGAAGAGAAAATGAACAAGCAATAAACATAAACATATACGACCTGCAATAGAAGTATCCCAAGAGTAGCTGACCCAAATCTGGTTGGAAGTTCCCCCCTCTCTGCAAGAAGCTATAAATTGCATGTAAGAATAACACACTTAAAAGAATCCGACAATTTTTGGCACTCGAACGTGGCTTTTACTGCACATGATCACATCTTTAATATTCGATATTGACATTGCAAAGCTTATCTTAACGATTCCATTACAACTTGGTTCTTCATAAAAATGGTCACACCCCAAAATGGAAACAAATATGGCAAACTGCAACATTAATGTACTTTCAGATTATTACAAAATCATTATATGTGACCAGATAGAGCTACCATAACCTAAAAGAGATCTTGTTTCTGATAAGGGATTTATTTAATGTTACAATTATCTGAAACCACATATCGCATAAGCTGATGTAAAAATGTTCCAAAGAAACTCTTGAAAAGGTGATGGGGTCATTCAGATCGAAAGAAACAAAATTGGTATGAGATAGTAAAAGAAAGGGCACATAGCCAGGCTACTACAGAAAATGCAGTTTTAAACACTCTGCAGAATGCAGTCCCAAAGTAAGGCACAGCAGAATAGAAGCTCTTACTCTTCAAGTCATTAGAGCTGGAGTACCTGGAGAACAAATGCTGAAGACGACAAGGAAAGTGCAGCACCAATTACCACAGCTTCGTCAACGCTTCGAATGTTGACCTACAAGTTTTCAGAAACTATAGTAAAGACAGAACACGAAGACCATAACAATGGCTTGAAGTAAATTACACACACATACATATGAGGCAAATAGAACTACTAATAATGATACTCCCAATATCAAATAAGTAGACTCCCAATTTGACCAGGTGTGGAATTTTAGGTGAGATTTGAAAAGTGACCATAAGCAAATAAGGATATATACATTGGTTGTAGGTCACTAGAAAATATTCACAGTTTTCGCATGTATAAAAAATTATCTCACCAAGTCAGATCTTGAGTGGAACAGAAATTCCAATATTCTTGTCCCAATAGCACCATTTGGAGGCAGCTCAAACGCTGTGAAAGCAAGAGTCGATAGTAAAACCTTGAACAGAGGAAAGACAGGACATCAGCATATAAATAAAAGCTAACTGCATGTATGATCAAATGAGATACTCCAACATCATGTAGCAAGAAGGGTTAGAAATGTCTTGATCTTAATCCAGCACACACCAGAAGCATCATTTGAAACTCACACATGACAAGATAACGCAGATTTCATGGCAAATGACAACATAACAACAATTAACCAAAATACATACCTGAGTTAGCCCCAGGCCAAATGCAAATTTAGCGAGAGCACTCAAACGGGCAAGTGAGAGTTCCAAACCCATCTCAAACAGCTGCAAGAATTTATCTATGAGGTAATGTGATTTGATACCCTTTCTAAAGAATTATACAAAGAGAAGCGTCTGAACTTTTTGAGACATCATAACTAGGACGCTATTTAAAGCAGCAGAAAGATGACCTAAATCTTACAGAAGACAGTGAAAAACCATGTGACCCTAGAGTGAAGAAAATTCACAACCCAATTACAAGAGAAACCAGTAAAGGTCCAGAACTCAATAGCTAATAGCTCATACATCATGATAAGCGACAGCAGTGAATGACAAGCCAAATAAGTGTTCCTTGATTACGATTCATTGATGACAATCATAACTAACAGTCCCATGGTGTATATTGTCTAAGAGAAGTAATAATAAGTTGTGTTTCTCTCTGTTTTAAAATGTTTTCCTGGTCCAACACAGTACTAAAGGTTTTTTGAAAGAACCAAAAGAGTTTTTAAAGATCTCAGTGTAAGAGAAAAATATCTAGTTAAACCAACAATAGAAGAAAACCTACAAAAACAAGATGTTTTTTGTTCATATGCCCGAAAGCGACTTTCTGGCTATAATTCAGGTATCATGTTAACCATTTAAAACAAAACCACATTTGATATGAATGGATCCACATGCATTCAAAAGCATAAAGAAAAAGTTCTTGGTTTGTTTTTCATCATCAAGCAACATGATAACTGGATGAACAACCCAGCATCAAAAGACTTCAATTCAGAAGTAAAAACATAATCACTAGTTGAGCTTAATCCAGTTATCATGATAGTCTTTAGGGTCAGTAAAAACATAGTTGAACCTACTTACCAAAAAGAGAATTCCCCATTCAGATAGAATTTTAACATCAGTAATATTTCTAATCAGGCCAAATTGATTGAGCACAACCCCTGCGAAGAAGAAACCTAGAATCTGAAAAAACTCAACAAATTAGCAGTTATTAGACATTTTTAGATATACCGGAAAAAAACTAAGGTAAAAAAATTACTACTCTAATCAGCAGATATCCTCATAATTACAAACTAATAAGTATACAGCAGAGTGCAGCCAACATGGAAACAGAATTATCATGTTAATAAATCTGTAGAACACAATGTTGTCATAAATTTAGCCAATCACTCTCTTTACACAGGGAGGTCCTCTACAGAGTCTAGTTCGATAAGAGCCTTTCGAAGGATTTGACAATCATACAAAAATGTGAAAAAATTATGTAGGTAAAAAAAAACCACTCGTTCATGCAAATTATAATAATTGCAATTCAGACCTCATTTTCAACATGAAACCAAAGAAATGTGAAAAATGTGAAGAGACATCATTATGCATGCGCATACTCCCTAACCTAAAAAAATTATGAAGGTAAGTTAATCAAACCTCAAAATGCCCTACTGGGTGAAGTCAACTTACAGGACTAGCTTTAATCGTTTTGAAAGCAGGAACCACCAATACTGTTACAGCTAAGAATGTCAGTGTGTCAAATCCCAAGTCATTGATAACATCAATGGCAGCGGCAACATCAAGTGATGCATGTATTCTGAATCGGAATTGTTTGACATGTCTGCAGTTAAGAAGGTGAAACCTCTCTCCACCACTATTATTAAGTGATAACGCTGTACCCTTGAACCCACTGTGTATAAAATGGTATTTTATCCTGCGATGTGTGTAAAGGGATGGGACGTGCACCAAGGGACTACAAGCAGATGAGACATTAAGATAATGTGGGGATAGCCGCGAAGCTGAAGCAATTGTTCTAATGGAACTGGTCTGGAAAACGATGTCATAACCCTGCATGAAAGAAGTACAAGTTGATTAGTATATAAAAACATGCTTTGCGGCTTCTGCCACGTATATCAGAAATATGACCATGTTATCGAATCAAAATTACCTGTTTCCCAGAAGAAATAATAATCGTCTATTAGTATTTATTCATGAATCCTCTTCAATGGCAATGACTTATAGGAATCAGATATGAAGCCTAATTTCTCTTGCTTCTATTTCTTTAGACAACATAACATGCATTTCTTCCATAAATATAAACAGAAACCAGCAAACATATACCACAATCAAGAAACCAAGAAACTTCTTAATGAAGAATATTGAGACCAGTCTCATCTCAACAAGAAAAAGGTCCCACCAATAAAGATAAGCAACCACCAAAACCTAAAACACAGCAAGACATCATAATGCTTCAAACTAAACCATCTTAATAGAAATGGAACAATAAATCACAAAGGACAGAGATAGAAAACAAGATATCTCATTCCAATGTACTAAAAAGAAGTCCAAGATAGTTTACTCAACATAACAATAACTCATATGTAAACTTCAAAAAGATTCAAGATTCTAACTCTAAACCCATTCAAACATAAGTAACAAAATGATTTTCTACTCTATTGTTAAAATCAAAGACACAAAGCAACCAAGATTTCCAAGAAAAGAAAAAAAGATCAACCAAGATTTCTAATCCCAAATCACTAAAACAGATAACAAGGAACTCAAAAAGAATTGTTCAAAATAAAATACAAATTGATGAAACTTACTTTCGGATTACAGCAGTGAGCCACAGCATCCAACATACTAACACTCATGAAAGGACAACACAAACCTATTGAAGTGCTATGTAAAACATAGCACTACTGGTAACAATTCGTGGTTAGAGATTCTGGGTTGAGTGAAAAATTCAAGAAATAATAATAATCTTTATGGAAGAGAAGGAGCCACACGTTCACGCCATTGGAGTTGCGTTTTGTATATAACTTTAACGGTCACGACATCAAAATAAGATGTTTGGATGATTTTATAAGCGGACGTGGCGGATTGGTGATTCTAAATTTGGAGTGTTTTTTCTTTCCTTTTTTTTTTTCAAGAAAATTTTGGACTGATCCTAACCGTGAGTTTTACAATTAATGGTCCAGATTAGAAGAACGTTACGGATATTAAATGCAAGAAAAAACTTTCCTTTAATAAAATTCAAGAGAATCTTTTATTTCATATTTTCCTTTTCTAAAGATATTGCACGTTTTTAATACGCAAATGAAAATTTTGTTAAGTAGCCGCGTTTTTCTTTTTCAGAATATCATTTTTTAAGATTCAAACAATGGTGAATTTGTCTCAAATTACTTCACAACTAGCATTTCTATCAATATATATATATATATATATATATATATATATATATATATAAAATATAAATAAATAATATATAATATAAATTTATTTGTAATAAATTTATTTATTTATTTATTACAAATAAATTTATATTATATATTATTTATAAACCTATTAAACTATTGTTATGAAATTACTTAACTAAATTTCTTTTAACCATAAAAATATTATATAATTATTAAATAGTTGACAATACAATATATATACATTTCTCACTTTGTTGTATTATTATTAAATATAATGTTTTTTTATGATTTTTAGAATATATTACAATTTGAATTTAAATGTTTGCACATTTTCATATCTAAACTTTATTTTTAAATAAAATATAATTATTTTTGAAAAACTTTATAGAATCAATTGAAGAATCATATTTTTTTTTTATAAAATATATGATTAGATTTACAAAAAAATTATTCTAATATTTTGTATATTTAAAAAAAATATTTGATTTAATTTTATATATGTAATCTATTATATATAATTTTTTTAGGACATTTACATATATATATATGTAAGCTTAATATGCAGAATCATTCATTAAAAAATCTTCATCCTCGTAGATTTAACTTAATTTTATTGCCATTTCCAGTTAAGTAAGTGAAGGCATAATGAGACACTAAATTCTGATGAAATCCTTCCAAATTTTTATGGTTCCTGTCTTCATGTTTCATAAATAAATTAATTTACAGATTTATGTAAATAATAATAGCTAGAAATATTAAATATCTTAGTGCACTAAAGACCTCTCTTCGTATAGTTAGTTTAGAGATTTATGTAAATAAAAATAAATGGAAATATGAAACATCTCAGTGAACTAATGTGTTTTGTGCTCATTTCATAACTCACCTCGTTTTTCAGATTGACTCAAAACACTTTTAGATGGAAATGCCTCTTGAGAGAAATTCTATTATTTTAAGATTTTTTTTTTCTTTTCAAAAGGAATAATAATAACAATAACAATAATAAACTTAGTGGTATATGTAAAAGGAAATAGAGGAGAAAAAATGAAATTTGCACAAGGAATAAAGCAAATTTAAAAGGGATGAGATCTTCAGTTATAACTATGTTTCATCTTATATTTCAATCAGATCAATACATGTCAAATGGATAAAATCACATCACCGAGGGACACATGGCATGTATTGATCAAAGACAAGTCGAGTCAACGAGAAAGGAAATGTACCATCGATGGCATTCTGATGTAAGTACAAGAAAACAGATGAAACTCAACATTACAAATGAAATGTGCTTGAATACACAGGCTTATTTGCAGCATATAATCAACTTCAATGGTGGACAAGGGTTATTATTCTTAGGCATTTTACACATACATTATCATCACGGTCATATATGATGTTCTTCACAATGCAGAATCGGAATTAGCTGGGGTGAATTTGAGCGATACACTATTGACACAATGGCGCTCGTTGGTAGGTGTAGGAAATCCTTCCCCTTTAAAGACGTGGCCGAGGTGTCCCCCACAAGCTGCACATGTGATCTCTATCCTCCTTCCATCTGGATCAGCCTATACAAAAGCACACCAAACAAAGCATTGTTTAAGCATGCTAGTTAGTAGCTAAAGATTCACAATATGCAGGTCAAGGAAGAAGGGCAGAAAGGGAAACTCACTGTTCGATTAATGGCCCCAGGGAGTCCATCGAAGAAGGCTGGCCAACCACAACCTGAGTTAAATTTGGTTGTCGACTTGTAGAGAGGAGTTCCACACCCTGCACATTTGTATATGCCCTCCTCGAAGAACTTGTCGTATTCTCCAGTGCCTGGATACCTGATTGTAAGCACAATCTCTTAGCAAAGCTTACAATGTAGTTCTTTGATTATTAGACTTCATAAACTATTATTAGACTTTCACAGCCAACAACATTTATTGCTTCTGCTCTAATGAGTGTTTGATAAACAGCATTTGATATCCTTCATTTTATCATTTCCAAAAAACTGTTGATGAGCTGAGCCTGGATACTACTTCATTTGATACTTATATTTATTTAGAACACAGATAAATCAGATAATGCCTAGCATTCATTTCTGCAGAGACATTTGATCATTCATTCAAAATGCATAACCCTCTGAACTGCAAGGACTGGATATCAGTAGCAACAAGCCAAACCCTCCAATCAAATATTCAACTTTGTTCATCTGCCATTAGAAAAGGAGACCACGCTTCTCAAGCTCAACCTACGTTCCTAAACCTAATGTCTCTCAATTGCTATCATCAACAATAAATACTACAACAAGAAAAATTCATATCCCATAATCAATCATAAACAACAGAGGTGGATGCAATTCAAAGAATTAAATCCAGATGGTAAACAACCACCTCCATGAATTAAATCCCAATAGATTACAAATACAAATTAAACAAATTTGCAGGAAATGAAGCATACTCAGTGCCCTTCTGCCTTAGAATATGGAATTGCTCCGGCGACAAAACAGCGCGCCACTCCTCCTCCGATTTCTGCGTGGACCCCGGTGCCGCCATGGCCACAACCCCACTTCTGAAGCTCCTCTTGCCCTGATTAAAGCTCAACCCACCAAACCCACTCGTCAATTTGCCACTATATCTAACGGGTCCGGATTTATGGATATGGTTAATTGGATTTGGTAGAAATCTTGAGAGAACAGGGGCGTTGGAGATGAACGTTCTAGAAGCTGAAAATGGCGAGATTTTCAGAATTTGAGAGCCCATTTGATATTAGTTAACTTCTTTATTGTTTTTTCTTTAAATAAATATATATGTATATGTCTCTCCATTGAGATTTCAGATCTGTGGTTCACAAACAATGGCGGGTTCTAGACTCTAGAAGGACTGTTTGATCAGAATGAAATTAGGGATGGTGTAGAATTTAGAATATTTTGTAGTAAAGGGGGGATTTTGTTATTCTCGAGTTTTGGATCTAAATGCAAAATATTCTTCTTCTTTTTTTCAGCATTTTTTATATTTATTATTTTTAGAATAAGGATAATAAGTCTTTTTTTTTTTTAGATAAAATAATGACTATAGAGTTAACTTTAAACTTTCTAGGTCGATGTAATGCTATTTTTCTTCGCTATTCACATAAATCATTTTTAAATTATTTGCATTGATTAACAATCCTAGATTTTTTTTTGCTAAATCCACGTATTTATACCATTCACGTTTGATTTGATTATTATAACTTTACCTTTAGGGATAATGGTTCCGTTTTTTTTTTTTTTTGGTGATGAAGAATGATTCAATAATAAAAATCTAGCATTACAATATAGAAATCTCTATTAATCTAGTTAAGTCTTGATAATTCTATTATTTGAGTATATTATATAGATTTTGAATCTTATTTTCTTTTAAACAAACTCATGTTTTATTTCGAAAATTTTATCTTTGACACTTTGAACTACGATGAGTAGAATTTGAAGTGATCTGGGAATTATAGAACATTTGGAATCAAATTAAAATTCGAAGGCTTTCGGAGATTTCATAAAACAATTATTCGAAATTGAGATTCGAGCATCGTGGATAAGATCTGTTCAATTTTCAAGATTCATAATTTTTCGATTAAAAATATATGCATGAGAACAAAATGCAAAAAATAAATAACAATATTGACAATATTAATTAATTTAAATATTAAAACAAATCACTAAAAATAGATGTCTCTTAAAGATACTATATTCAATTTCTTGTTCTATACCACGAGTGACCATTAGGAAACTAATTGTTCTGACCACCAGGAAATTCATTTTTTAAAAAGAAAAACAAAATGAGTTTTAGAGTCAAATTAGATCAGATATATATAAAAACTTGCATTTAAATATATTTACTTTATATACCGAGAACTAATTATTTGATTAATTTCTTTATAATTAATAGATTGTATGTGCTCCCAGATTATTTTTTTATAAATATTTTGGATCACATTAAATATTGGTAATATAGTAGTATTAAATGATATTAAAATAATGAAGTCAAAATTGTAATTATTCACCAATATCACAATATAAAAAATGAATTAAATAGTATATATAAGTTTTATATGGTTACTCCCTTGAAATTGATTATACTATATTCTAATTTTGATTATGTGTAGTTCAGTTTGACAAAAGAAAATTTTGAAATATTTCGAAAAAAAGGTCAAACAATTTAAACCAACAAAAGAAAAACTTGAAACATTTCAGAAAAGTCAAACAATTAATAAATATGTTTTGATAGTGATAAATATTTATTAAAAAGTAAAACATTTAATAAATAGACAATTAATATTATTTACTGTTTGAAGTAATATAGTAGTATTAAATGAAATTAAAATTCTGTCAAATTTGTAAGTATTCCAATATCACAATATAAAAAATGAACCAACTAATACTAACTAACTAGTATTTCAAATTTGTAAGTATTCTCTCAAAATCGATTGTACTATATTCTAATTTTGATTATGCATAGTTGGTTATGAAAAAAAAAAACTCGAATCAGTGTGAAAAATGTCAAAGAATTAATAAGTATTTATCAATTTGAGAATATATTAATTCACGTTACAATAGGATTTGATTAGCTTCAAGACACATGCCCACCTCTGTTTTGAACGTGCTACATTGTCATTTATGATGGAATCAAAAGTCAAAAATAAGAAATTAAATTAAATAGGAATAGAGACGGAAAACGGAGACTCTTTCTCAGTCAAACGCGGTGGCGCCGTCATTACTCTGGCGTGTGCCGGCCTAACGCCCGTTAACTTGACTAACGGTGTACAGTGTTCACATTGAATTATATTGATCGAGTCCTGAACCATTTATTTGAATTTCATTCTATTATGTTTTTTCACCAAAAGAAAAAAAAACGATATAATGATATTATTCAATTAAAACTTAAAACAAATAATTTCATATTCTTATGTATGCTAAGGATGTCAAAATAATTATGAAATTTATTAAGTTTCTCAAAATATTTCAAATTCTTATATTCATATATTGAAAAAAAATTGATGTGACTATCTTTCAAATCGTAAGAAAATATAATTATATTCCAAATGCAACAATATATTAGAATCATTATTTTTGTTTACTTATTATATTGGTTAAAAAGTGATTAAAAAAAAGGTACTTGGCTAATTTTTTTTATAAAAAAGGAATAAATTACAAATTTAGAAAAAATATGATATCTTTTCAACAATTCCAAGAAAATAAATAAATAAATTGGCGGTTTATATATTTCCTACGACCAAGGATGGGTTGGGGGGTCAAAAGTGGAGTGTGGTGCACCTAATCCCATCCCCAATTTATCGTTTAAAAAAATCGTTGAACAATATACCAAAACCCCCAGTTTTTTCTTCTCTCTTTCCTTGTCTGATTTCTCACCATTAAAACTCTGCATTCCGAAGTCCTCTCGCCCTGCAAATCTGACTCCGTTTTCCGGTAACGATGGCGGCGGCGAGTGGCTTCGCGACATCTCTCTCTTCTACTAACTCCTATTGTAATTCAGACACGACTGATTTTTCCAGCAATGTTCACAATTCGTCTTATTGTTCCGTCGCTTGTTTTCCGCCACGGTCGCGAGTTTTTGGCAATAATTTGAGGCATAAGCTTGTGATTCCAGAAACGATGGCGCTCAGATTTAACCCTAGATGCGAGGTTGCTTCTTCCAACGCGGAGATCCAGTCTAAGCCGTCGAGTCTTTCTGCTTTGGAGCTCCTCAAGACCTCCGCTGCTGATCGTAAGTTTCGTTTGTCTTCATTTTATTCGTTCAAGCTTTGTTTTGGATTTTGAATATATTATTGGCCTTTCGTTTCTTCTGTGCTGTTAGAAGCTGAATTTGGTTGGGATATTTTTATTTTTATTTTTGGCATTGTTGGCTTCTATCCGAGTGATTTGCCCTTTATTTTGGGTAGATTAGAAGAGTTATGAATTATGATATTCTACTCTGATTGGAAGTTTGAAATGATTATGAAATTTGAGTTCATATATTGTCTTTTTTGGTTTTCATTAATTGCTCTTAGTTTTGAAGAAGGAATACTGGGCACAAAAGATTAGAGTTGTTTCCTATTTTATCTTAATGATTGTAGACTTTTATGATTTTTTTTTTTATGAGATAATTTATCAGTTTGTGAGCTGTTTTCTTCACCAATTACTTGTTGAAAGGGTGTGTTATATGAGGTGCATCATGGAGTTGCATGAAGGAAAAGAAAGGAGTTAATATGTTTTGGTTTGACTGATTTTATTAGAAGTTCAAGCTCATGGATGAAAGAAATCATAGGATAAGCTTTAACAAGAACATGTTCCTTTTCCTTTCAGGTTATACGAAAGAAACCAGCAGTATTGTGGTCATAGGTTTTAACTACCGGACAGCACCCATTGAGATACGTGAGAAGCTTTCAATCCCAGAAGCACAATGGCCTCAAGCAATTGGTGAACTATGTGCTTTGAATCATATAGAGGAAGCTGCTGTTCTTAGTACTTGCAACAGGATGGAAATATATGTTGTGGCTCTGTCTCAGCATCGTGGCATTAAAGAAGTAACTGAATGGATGTCTAAGGTAATAACAGTCACCTTTTCCATATTTGGTGTAGTTATTTATAATTTCTCGAGAGAGTGGAAAGCTTACTTTAGCTGCTGCACCATCCCAGTTCGCAGACCTCACAAAATGTAAATGAGAAAGTTACCTGGGAATTTTTGGAAATAAATGTGTACAATAATGAATTAGTTAACATAAATTTGACCAACTGATACTTCCTTTCATACTGACCTTCACTTTCTAAAGGTATCACAAGAGAAGTATGTTTAGATTCAACGCATATGTTATTAATAACTGAAAACTTTCATGTTAGGTTAATAACTGAAAACATAAGAGTTTTTATCAGCAGTTCCTAAATATTTTGGCAACTGACAAACTGATTTTTCTTACAAGTGAGAAGGTGGTAAAAAAACAGAAACAAATATTAAATGATTTATGTTATGAGCTGTGTAGATTGCCATATCACTTTGATATGTTTTCCCTGTTAAGTAGTTATGATCTTTTTCTAAATGGTGTTGTCTTGAGAATATCACAACTAGAGTGGAATGTCTTTGTGAGCATAATTATATGAATTATTACTGACATTGTCCATCTACTTTTCCAGACAAGTTCAGTGCCGGTTTCAGAGCTATGTCAGCACAGATTTTTGCTTGACAACAAAGATGCCACACAACATCTGTTTGAAGTATCTTCCGGGCTCGATTCCCTTGTGTTAGGAGAAGGTCAAATTCTTTCCCAGGTGAAACAAGTTGTTAAAACTGGACAAGGGGTCCCTGGATTTGACCGCAAGATCAGTGGGCTATTTAAGCATGCAATCACAGTGGGAAAACGTGTTAGAACAGATACCAGTATCTCCACTGGGTCGGTATCAGTTAGTTCAGCTGCTGTGGAGCTTGCTATGATGAAACTTCCAGAATCTTCACATGCTACAGCAACAATGTTGGTTGTTGGAGCTGGCAAGATGGGAAAGCTCGTGATCAAACACCTGGCCGCAAAGGGTTGCAAAAAGATAGTAGTTGTTAACAGAACTGAGAACAAAGTAGATTCCATTCAGGAGGAGCTCAAGGATGTTGAAATAGTCTACAGGCCTCTCTCAGAATTGTTAACATGTGCTGGAGAATCAGATGTCATTTTCACATGTACTGCTTCAAAAACTCTTATGTTTTCAAAAGACCAAGTTCAAACACTACCCCCCGTGGGTTCAAACGTTGGAGGGCAGAGGCTATTCATTGACATTTCAGTTCCTCGGAACGTGGGATCATGTGTGTCAGACCTTGAGACTGTTCAAGTTTACAATGTTGATGATTTGAAGGAAGTAGTGGCCGCTAACAAAGAAGACAGATTGCAGAAAGCAATGGAAGCTCAGGCAATCATTGGAGAAGAAGTGAATCAATTTGAAGCATGGAAAGACTCCCTCGAGACTGTTCCAACCATCAAGAAGCTTAGAGCATATGCAGAAAGAATCAGGGCTTCTGAACTGGAAAAGTGTTTGTCAAAGATGGGTGATGACCTTCCAAAGAACAAAAAGAAAGCTATATATGATCTCACCATAGGTATTGTGAACAAGCTCCTTCATGGCCCCATGCAACATCTGCGATGTGATGGCACTGATAATCGTGACCTGAGTGAAATACTGGAGAACATGCATGCACTCAACAGAATATTCAATCTTGACACTGAGATGTCCGTTTTGGAGCAGAAAGTACGCGCAAAGGTGGAGCAAAACCAGAAAGGAGCTTCTTGAGTCTATTTTGTCGATAACAATTAATTCATTCCATTTTTCGGGAGGGGAAGTTCCTCCATCGGCTCTGAAATATCACATTCTTTAGAGCTTTGAGTGTAGCTTTGTATATACAGAACTTCATCCCAATTCCAGGGGATGATTTACAGTCCTTGTTGTATCCTTACACTCGCTAAAAGAGGATAAAAAAGTCATTTTACATGTATTGCCATTTTAGTTTATAGACATCAGAAAATCTAGTCATACTCGTTTAACTGTTGTTTAGTATTGATTGTATTAACTTATACATGACTCACGGTATTTCTGTTATCCACAATTAATTGTGATTAATTTGATGTTTTATTTGTCATTGATTGAAGTATTGTTTGGTTAGCAGATTTCTTCTGGACATTGATTCCATGATTTCTTGCAGACACAATTCATGAATTTCGATCAATGTATATTTTAAAAGTATACACAAAAAATAAGAAATAAATGCTTATAAAGTGGATTAAATTGCAATTTAAAAGGTATGATAACTTATATTTTTTTTATAAAAAACAGATAGAGGCTTGTTTAAAAAAATTATAGAAAAGGAAATAGCTTTAAATTGGATGGTGGATTTGAATTCGAATTTAAGAAAAGAATATTATTAAATCATAAGAAATAATATATTATTTTAAAAAAATTTAATTATATGTAATGAAATAAATCTAATAAAAATTTTAAATCATTAAAATGATGTCAAAAAATACTCTAGGCAGTTGTAAAAAAATCCATTTAATCTTTTTTTTTTTTTTTTTGCGAGACTACCGGGGGTAAATTTGGTAACTCAGGTCACTCGCACGTGTAGAAATAAATCTTCATACGGAAGAAACGAATGATTTCGCACGCGCGCCTTCTAACTATATATATCATTCACTGTGCGGTCGCTACCTATTTTCGCAAAAGAGGAAAATTTTCACTCTCTTTATGAGTTGGTAAATGGTATGTATCTATTTTTCGCAGTTTTTTTATGGATTAATTTATTTACTGAAGTTGTTTGAGTATTAAATTCCGGCTTTTCTGTGTTTTCCTCCGATGCTAAATACTTCTATGAGGATAAGAATAAAGTGATCCATGTTGATTTAGGTTTCTGAACGAATGATATTTTATTAAATTTTTTTTTGCATATTTGATTAAATATTGTTTTAGTTATTGATTATTCTTTTTTTTTTCCCCGCTTTATTCAATAAAATTGAAATATTCGTTGTAGTGTTAATTAGTAGTAGTAGTTTAATTTTTCTTTTTTTAGTATGGCAGCTGAAAATTTCTGCTTTGTTTAGCAAACAAAGAAAAACAAATACTGACATGCTGTTATGGTATAATTGAATTATATTTAAATTTTTTTTGTCATGAAAAAACCATGATCAATATCTATGTATGCGTACAGATTTAAATTATGAATGCAGGATTCTAGTTTAGGGAGCAGTGCTTAGTGATCCTGTTTAAAAATGCATACACACCTGTATCTATGTATGCATACAGATTTTAGTTACTGTGGATTTGTTATCTGTTATTTCGCTTGATGGATTATTAGATGAATTTTCATCTGGTATCTTTTGGACTTGTCATTGGATGTTTCTATATGCCGTTGCAGTTTTATTGGAATTGTAGTTCTTTCTGGAATTTGTAGTTTGCAGGTCATTTTTGTTTTTTTGATTTACTATCTATAGGAGCATTGTAGCAAATTGATCAATAGAACGACGATTTGAAACATATCACTGAAACTAGGAAGATTATATAACTTCCTATAAAATCGAGAAAGGCTTGTTTCCCCCAATCTATCATGCATCCTATTCTGTCAAACAAGTGGATGCTTGAGAATGTCCTGAGATTAGTCATAAGATGTACTAGAGAGCACAAATACTCAAATAAAGTAAGTCTAAGTTGCAAAGTGTAGACCCTTTCTATGTTTCAATGAACCAAACATATATAGTCATTTCTTGTGTATGGGGCTGCAATCGATCAGATGCTAATTGGTGCAAAAAGGTCATAATTAGGATGGATTTGTTATGACATGATATAATCAATGATTTGTGTTATGTATCCTGCAATTTAGTTGTTTATCTTTGTTTCTAAGGATGTCTTTCATTCTATAAAGTCTTAAGATGCCTATTTGTGATATATTTCAACTCTTTAAAGTTTTAAGTTTTCCTCTTTCTTGTATCTACTCGCTTTATATTTGGGTTGTGTCTCAATATTCCAAGTTAGTGGGATGTGTGTGGCTTGTCCTATGGTATTAAAGTTCTTGAACATGAAAGTTCAAATTCTAGCTTAACATATAGAATTGCCAGAACATGAACAATGTAGGGTTGAGTACTTGTGCAACTGTGCAAAGTATCTTCTGTCAATCATGTGGATAACAAGTTAATAGGAGTAATTCCACTCGATTTTCTTGGGTATTTAGATTGTTGTACCATCTATACTCAAACTATTGGGAGGTGTCCGTGCTGCTAGATCTGCAGTTGCTTCTTCAGGTTTTATTTTTGTTAAACACCTAGTAATGAGCATTGAATCGTCCTCAGGTTATTGTGATATCTTTCACTGCGCAGATGGCTATATTAATTTATGCATTGGTATAGAATAGGAAGGACACGGACTTGAGCATAGTTCATTTGGTTATGCATTTCTTTCATCTGGAATATTGATTCTATGGTCTAAATATACTAATTTAGTTGAAGCATGGTTCTTACCTTTTTGTTTGTAAATAAATTGTTCACTCCCATTGAGGGTACATGATTGTTTGGCTTCTTTCTTAAAATTAGTGAGGTATGGAGCTGAATGCTTTACAAGATTCATTTGAGAGGGTTGCGAAGAGGCAAAAGTTGTCATCTTCCAAATCCCAAGAACTGATCGACCAAGTTGGTCATGAAATCGAACAGGCGCTGGCGAGATTACAGCCGCAGAATGAAACTGTTGATCAGAAAACGGTTCTCTCTGAGCTCAAAGCCAAGCTCCAGAGTGTTGGCTCATACACTCACTTAGAAGGACCACTACGAGAGCTGAACATGAATATCAGCAAGTACCAAAAGACCCTCGAGAGAGGCCTACATCCTGATATATCCAAGGCGTGCAGACATGTTGATTTTGACTCACACATTTTAAATCAGATTATCATCTGTCACTTTTACTTTGAAGGCCTATTTGATATTGTGGACTGCCTAACAAAAGAAGCTAGTGAACCTGAAGCCATTTCCCTGAGGTTGCAATATCAAGAGATTCATCAAATGCTCAAGGCTCTCAAGTCTAGGAATCTTGACCCGGCTTTGAGCTGGATCTCAACAAACCGAGAAAGAGTGAAGGAGTTTGGTTCGGATTTGGAGCTACAACTTCACAAATTGCATTTTGTGGACATTTTACAGAATCAGAGCAGAGAAAAGGCACTGAAATATGCCAAAGCTCACCTTGCTCCCTTGGCTTCTGTTCATATGGAGGAGGTACAGAAACTAATGTGCGGCCTACTCTGGGCAGGGAAGCTCGATAAGTCCCCATATTCTGATCTGATCGATCCAGCACTCTGGGAAAAGGTGGCCGAGGAACTCAGACGGACGTTTTGCAATCTCTCAGGACAATCCATCACAGACCCTCTCAAGGTTTCCATAGCTGCAGGGGTGGAAGGATTGCCAACTCTGTTAAAACTGGTGAACGTGATGGCTGCAAAGACACATGAGTGGCAAGCAATGAAACAGCTGCCAGTACCAATCGATTTGGGGAAGGAGTTTCAGTTTCATTCCATTTTTGTTTGTCCAGTTAGTTGCGATCAAGGTAGCGAAGGAAATCCACCGATGATGTTGCCATGTAGGCACGTTCTTTGCAAGCACTCGATTGATCAACTTTCTAAGAGCAATACTCGTGGCTTCAAATGTCCTTACTGCCCTCGGAACGCTACCGTCGCCCAGTGCAAGCAGCTACACTTCTAGCAATCCCCCCTTCTACCCCTTGAAAACATTCTTTGGTAATTATCACTTGGCTTTTGTTCTGTAGATACAACATTCTTACAATATTTTGCTTCATCCTTTTCTTACAATAATACTTTCACTGGTCTTCTTACTAATATCTACTGAGTTATGTTGATTTCTTTTTGCAATTATTGATCTTCTGCCAAATTGTTTACGTTGAAGATGTCTAATTATAATTTAAATCTAATTCATCACCACATTGTTATTTATATTAGCAGATAATCATTAAGAAATATTTTCATTTGAGTATTCAAAATGTTATATACAAATGAAGGAGAGATTTAATTCCAAAACATAATCATAAACAAAGGGCTTCCTTAAGATTGAAAAATGAGAGAGAATGAGAATCACTCGTCGGCAGAAAATCCCCAAAATTTTGTGAAATGAGAGAAGAAATTATTGGAAAGAGATTGATGGGTGAAAGCCACGTAGTCTTCCACCATTTCCTTAACAGACCTGACAGACAAGGGATGAAAATGGGCGCTCCATTCTGCGACAAATCCTTTCACCAAACTCCATTTTTCCTCCTCATCCAATCTCCTCCATTTCTTCTTCAAATCCTCCGATTTCAATCCCAAGAAATCGCAAATCTCTGCGAACAGTAGCTCTCGGCTTTTCTGCAAGGCCTCTTCGCGTTGAACGACGTCCGAATTTAGTCTCTTCAGTTGAAGCCCCAGCTCCGCCGCCAGCAATTCATCGGTTAGATTCTCCTTTTCATTACTGCATGATATTTTCAGAATTCTCGATGGATTTGAACCGGGTCTTGCTATTCGGATTCGGGTGGGATTGGAGAAGAAGGGATGAGATTCAAATTTTGTGAGGAGATTTGGGGAAAGGAATTGAATTTTCAGACTCATTTTTTGCAGTAGCTTCGATGGAATTTTGTGTGTTGTTGGGAATGAGGACAAGTAAAAGATAAAACAGCACAAATAGAATATTTTCTTTTCTTGCTACTTATATAAAATTTAAAAATTACTGAGGCAGTAAATATATAACATATTCGAAATATAATTAAAAAGTATATAAATTCTAAATTATCTGATACATACAAACTCATATATTTCGAGTTATAAATTTGAAGTTTATATTATTTTTTTGGATAGTAATTGGAATGCAATTAATTGAAGTTGTTAACATCTCAAACCTTACTACAAGAACTTCAATGATTATAATCAAATTAAAATCTAAAAACGGCTTATAAGTTTTGAAGAAGTTGCTGAAAAATAGTGAACTCATCATATCACTTGATTCAAATTGATGTTGCATTACCAGGTCATAGTTTACAATAATAAGAAAATAAAATTAGAAGCTTAAAAACATGAGAATTAATAACAATAGCTACAAATTTTGCAGCCTTTTGTGTATAACAATCAGCAGCCCATTAGTATGTAGCTGTGGATAGGAAGTTGCTGCTGTTTGATTGTGTTTGTATTGTTGTAAGCATCAAATAATGGGGAATCAGGATCGGGTCACGGCGTGTGATCCAAGTAGTAGGAGATGAGTTGTGTTAAGATATCGACCCATGTATCAGGAAGACCCGGCAGACACCAATGCATGCAGTCCTGACCCCAGACCGCCACTGCATCCTTTTTTCCTAACCAAATTGCCGGATGAGCATCTGCTCTGAACTCACTCAACCGAGTCAGATCCAGCCTTCTGATGCTCGTTCCTTTCAGTACCTCCTCAATCACATGGTTCACCTTTCTAGCTTCTTTGTTTGTTCCGTTTTTTATTGAATCAAACCATAAATCAAGCTGCGCGCACAAATTAGTATCTGTTGATCACTGATATGTTTTTATGGGATGGATTGCTCCAACATTTTTTCTTGAAAGAATTGACCTGACTCAAAAAGAAAAAGGGAAAAGGGTTTCTTCTGTTTTACCTGAAATTCTTGAAGAGGCTCGTCAAATAAGCAACTTCCATTCTGATTCCATTCGCCACCATGAAAATGCCTTGGTGACTGAAGTCGCCAGAACTTGAGTGACTTTTTGGGAAATACTTTCTCAATATGAGCTACCATATTCTCAAGAACCACTTTCAGCCCATCCCACATTTCCAAAGGAGGGTCTATTGGTCGTCCACCCTTGTAAAATACAAGAGGAGTCTCTTTTGGGAATTTATCGTAGCCCCACCTGATGTAAAGAAATATGCACAAGAGTACTCATCAATGGGACATGTTACTTTCAAGATTTAAGAAAAAGTGCAGATACTCACAAGAAAATGTGAGCCTAAGATTACTTAATACTAGATAAGAAACTAATACACCATCATAGAAATCAAGAAATACAAAAGCTTATATCAAGGAATAGAAACTATAAGAATCAACTGATAAAGAAGAAACAAGGAAAAAGATGCATGATGTTTACATTAGGTATTGCATCATACCTAGGGGTACAAAAAATATCTCATGCATGAATAATAAGGAAATAAAGAAAAGAACGGAGAATCACCAGTGACCAGTGTTGAAGACCAGAACATCGTAGAAACCAGCAATATTAGCCCAGTCATCTGCTGGACGGTCGACATCAACCCGATATATTCCCTTGACTCCATCTCGGCCAGATAACTCAGGCTGTGTAGTCTGCCACCTTATTTAATCAGTGATTAGCTAGTGAGGCAGCCATCTCCAAGATAAAAATATACACACTCATCTTGCACAACAGAAAGGTCTACCCAGCATTCAAGACTCAGAAATAAGCAACCATTTTTTTATTTATTCTAAAATGCTTAAGTAGTGTGACCTTAGAAGTTGAGTTGTAGACTTTGTGTCCCAAATGTTGGAACTTTTTGAGAACCATTTACATATGAGTGAGAGAAACTAGAACAACATAATTACAAGTGTGTCAACCTTATATAAATCCTTAGTTTCATACAATATATCATTTGATGTTTTTCATGTAAAACCATCAGCAAAATCTATACATGAATCATCATCAAATCCAGCATCACTAAACATCTCCCATTACCAAATCACTAATAATATTCATCCTAATAAGCACACATCATTGTGAAACCATAAACTTTGAAAGTGGAAATAAATCAAGTTGATCATCTTAAAGGAAGAACACGTACTCATACTTGGCCAGCAAAACGGCACGATGATAGGCCACAGTGACATTAAATCTGGGAAAATAAGCTCCTCTCCAAGCTCCCTTTCTCTTCCACTTCTTAGCACCATTGTCAGCCACTCTCAATACACACAAAAACGCCACCAAAAAATTCTCGTTCAAAGAATCCCCCACAAACCCAATATTCCTATTTCTCATCACATTCAAGAACCCGACCGGGTCGACCCGGCTCAAGTCGCAGTTTTCCGGCACCCATTTCCAGGAATTGATCCGACCCATGTTTTCCCTATGATTCCTGATGCAATTCCACGCGTTTCTGTGGAATGGGCAAGTGGAATCGTACATGGGCTCGCGAGAGGGATCAAGAATCCATCGCCCTTTGAAAAGATCGCATTGGCGATGGGGTAAATTAGGGTTTTTTGAAAGGGGGATGCGAGTGGTGGTGTGGAATGGCAGAAGTGTGGAGTAGAAAAAGATGAGTATGGAGGAGGGAAGGATTAACCATGTGATGAGCTTTGGAGTTAGCTTAGACGCCATTAACGTTCATGAATCGCATTCAGAGATATTTTGAGAAAGAAGACTTGACAGTGTAAAATTGTTGGATGGTATAATTTACTGTGTTTCGACTTTAAAGATGATACATGTTATGAAGCTTTGTGTTATATCTGCAAATATAAATTGATACATTCTCAGATTCAATCTGTAAACTAAATTTTAAATTTGGGTTCCATTTTATTTATTATGTATATAAATAGTTGAAAACAAGTCACGGAACACTTAAATTGTCGTAGATAGAACGTATATGTGGAAATAAAGTAAAACAACAAATTCGTGAAGGTTAATACCAAGTTAGAATTGTTAAACTGAAGTTTGACTCAGTTGGATTATTGACTTCAATGAGAGTTGAAGGTTTTTCTTTTAATTCTTATCTTATTATATTTCATATAATAAATTTAACTACCACAAAAAATACAAGACTTTGTACTTTTGTGAAAGGAAATAAATAAATAATGATAAGCTTTCATGAGACCTCTAGAAACAATGTGAACAAGAAAATGAAAGCATTAATAATTAACTAAATAAATACATATGATTAGAAATGAGGGTCAAATATGGTAATTAACCAAAAAAATGGGAATAAGAGATATGAAGGGAGTGGTGAGTGAGTAACACAACACAATCACATAATAAGAGCAAACAAAATAAACAATGAAAGAGATATTTTATCCCAATTTTCTTATTCTTATCTTGCTCGAAACCACATCATTTTAAATAATTTCAATTTGAATAATAATGATATAAAAATGAAAAAAATCCAACTAAAAAACAGTAATTCTATCTTGTCAAATAATTAATTAACAAAAGAAAATACACTAATCGCACATGCTTACCACCACCACCACCACTTGCATAAATTCCTCATCTTCTTCTCACATTTCCAGATTCCTAGTCTCTTCTCCTCATCGCAACCAGGGAGCTTCAGCTTCAGCTCCATTTCCGCTGCGTTGCTCCTTTTCGCTATCCAGTGAGTAGCAACTCTCTGCGACAATTAAAGTTTTAATATTTTATGGAGTGTGATTTTTTTTTTTGGATAAATTTTGAATTTTTATGGAGTATTTTTGTTTAATTTGTTTAGTTGATTGTTCATTCTTGTTCGTTCCCAAATTGATTACAGTATCAGTTGCTCTGTGGCTTTGCGGGACATCTTTGTTCTCAATGTTAGTTTCTAATTGTGCTGGATAAGTTGTTACTCTGTATGTTCGATGTAGTTATGATTACATTATTTATTAATTTTTGGATTAATTATTTTGCAGTGAATTCGTTTGAGCTTAAACAAAAAGGTTTTACCTGCTTCAGTATTATTTTTACAGAGTTTTTTACATCGAATTCCTAATCAAATTCTTCCAATTGACTGTAAATGCATAGTTTTGTAGCTAGTTTTCTGCTGATAAGTTTCTGCATGTGTTCTATGACTAGTTCTGGACTTATATTAGTAGCTTGTCTCTTTGTTTGATCACTTCAGATATGGATAATGGTGGCTGTCCGAGTTTGTTTCCGCTGCACCGCTGCAAAACCATTCACCTGGTTGGTATCAGATTTGCTACTTAAAGTTTCTAACTGCATTAAGAGAAATTTTGAAAATGCTGCATCTTTGGTTTGAAGGACACTCAAGGTTGTCTCTCTCTTGGCTTTGCTCAAAATTTCAAAGGCTTTGTGGTCTTATTAAACCATATATTTAGGTGAGGCATGCTCAGGGAATCCACAATGTCGATGGAGATAAAAACTATAAAGCTTTCATGTCTCCAGAATATTTTGATGCACACCTTACTCAACTGGGCTGGCAACAGGTTCGAATGCGGCTGCCAGCTAAATAACTTTCAGTGTCCTGCTTTTACTATTTTAAAAATCATAAATTTTGTAATGATCTGACCTTTGGCTCTTGAATAAGGTTGACAACCTGCGTAAACATGTTCATTCAAGTGAGCTTATCAAGAAGATTGAGGTGGTCATTACATCTCCTTTGTTAAGGTAGTATCTCTGGTGCAAAAAAGGGTCCCCAAGTATCCTAGATTATCATCTAAAAAGTTGTTTCTTAATGCCAGCTATTAACCCTCCAAAAAAGCCATCAGCTTAGGAAATGCTGGGGCATCGTTTCTTTTTTATAGAACTGATTCCAATTTTGGTGTTTGGCATTCTTTCTGTTCAGCTCATTTTTCATACTGCCTTGATAGCAATGCAAATTGTACATTAGCTTATTTCATATGACTAGTCAAATAGTTCATAATGGTCGAAGGTGTTTCCTGGAAAAGAGTAACATAACTTTGTGTCCTAATTTGTCACTTTATATCAGTAATCTATATTCATTAATGTTGCAATGATAAGAAAATTGCTTGCCTATGTAGAAAAATGCACTAGGCTGCATGTAGCTTACTTGCCCATGTTTTCCTATAAAAAAGAAATGGACCTTTGAATCTTCAAGTTTTGATCTATCAACATGCTGTCTGATCTCAAGTACGTGGATCTTTATGTGATGTACATTGGACATTGAATCAATTAGACTCACCAAAACATTATCTCATGCTCATCTCGGATACTCATTTTCCACTCCAGTCAATCAAGTGTCATATCCACATATAAACAACATGGATCTCAAAATTCTTTATATCACTTAAAGTTTATTGTACCTTATATAATGATTTGGATTCATAGGACCATTCAAACAGCTGTTGGGGTATTTGGTGGTGAAGGATATACAGATAGGATGGATAATTTACCACTAATGGTGGCAAATGCTGGAAGCAGTGAACGTTCTGCAATTTCAAGTCTTGATTGCCCACCTATTCTTGCAGTTGAACTCTGTCGAGAACATATAGTATGTTCAATGATGCAACAAGCTTAGTTCCAGCAGCTTGCTTTGTAGTGGTTTGATGCTGACTCTATTCTCCTTACTAAACTCCGCTTGCAGGGAGTTCATCCTTGTGATAAGAGAAGAAGTGTTAGTGAATATCAATGCCTTTTTCCTGCTGTCGATTTTTCACTGGTAGGTCATGTAATTATTCGGACATACTTTAGTAGTGCTTGCAATTTGCAAACAAGCCTAAGATGCATACCCTACTTTAACATATCTAAGATTAAGAATGTCCTTTTCACTATCTCAATTTTCATTCAGATAGAGAGTGATGATGATATTATGTGGAAGGCTGATGTCAGAGAGACCAAGGCGGAAGTTGCAGCTAGGGGAATGAACTTCATGAACTGGTGACTAATTCTTTACTAAAATCCGTATGACCTAACCTTATCTGCATCTGTTTTTTGGCTTGTTGATCTTCATACCCATGTATGCTATGTTTCACTCAACAAGGTTTAATTGGTGTGACTTATTTAGATGCGGTTAATAAACTCCTTTTCTGTTTATATTCCATGGTGTGGGATGGTTTTGAATATAAAGCCGCTTCATCGTATATGCCTTGAGCTGCATTCATTGCCTTCTTCTTGATTATAGATTTTCATGCATACAGGTTATTCACACGGAAAGAGAAGGAGATAGCAATAGTTACACACAGTGGATTCTTGTTTCACACGCTGGCTGCTTTTGGCAATGACTGCCACCCTCCCATAAAGAAGGAAATTTCAAGCGCGTAAGTTCTTATCCAACTGTTGTTGTAGGTGTAGGCTAGAACTATGTCTTTGGAGTTCCATGCAATTCAGTACAGGTTTTGTGTTTATCATAGTGTTAATACAGCTGCAGTTTTGGAATCATTACGTAAAATAGAAAAGATGTGTCAGCATCAATCCCATTTTATATATGTGGGTTCATCCTCTTTAATTTAGAGAATTTCTTAGAAATTTCTTACGATGAGGAAAGAATTCTGTAATTCAAGTATGCTATATGGTATGACATTGCCTTTGCCCTCACGATCTCCTTGGCCTGTTGTATTTGTAGTTTTGCCAATTGTGAGCTTCGCTCTATGGTCATCTTTGACAGAAGGTAAATCTCATTGCTTCAAATATGGATTTCATTTTGAATCTTCTTTGAAGCATCCAGTTTATTGAATTGATTTCCATATTTGGTAGCATGGTCGGATCAGATCCATCGTCAACTAATTATCCTGGAAAAATCCCACCCGGCCCTGATCTACCCAGTACTGTTGCTGATGAAAAGAACAAAGAGAAAGACACATCCAACTCTGCATGAGTATAGAATGTTGTGTTCCCATTAAGTAGCAAGTTCAAGAACTGTTACAGAACCTCTAGGCTGTAACATGTTTTCATGAACGTGCGTCTTTTATCCATTGTTGATGCCACATGAAGGGTTAAGAGGCCATCATAGCGTTGTCCCTGAATGTTGGTACCATTTTATCGCGTGTTTTTCAAATTGTCTTCTTTGAATCTTCATTATTATGGATGGCTTTTCATATTTGCTCATGTTGTGAGATTTCAGTGAACTCATGCTTGACTTGTTATTTTTTCTTTTTGAAATCTTTACACATATGCCCTCTAGATGATGAAGTTCTTGGGATCAACGAAAGAAAATTAGCATGCACATTGCACATAATATCTTTGTTCAGTAGCAACTCCAGTCATGAAAAGATTGGAGTAGAAATATGAACCAACACAAACAAATAAACTTACTTTCGGATCAACTGGTTCATAACAATCGTTAAATAGCTTCATACAACTTGAGTCTCGAGTGAAATGGACTACACAATCACCAGTAGCTGAGGCAGGCCTTCGTTTCAATCCCCTTTCAAGATGTCGTAAAATTGCACTGGTTTCTTCTTCGGTGTGGCACAGATTTCCTGAAATATGTACCGTAACATCTCTATTATTGTTACTGCTTATCATGTAACTTGCTTTTTCATATCTGATGCATAAACTGAAGTGGTAATTTAGATTATAAGGGTTCTTCACTAGGGTGAAATGTTAAGTACCTCTATAGCAGCAGCCAAACGTAAAACAGTAGCCTCACACCATGGCCGGCCGATGACTTGCAGGCCGATTGGAAGCCCTTGCTTATCATATCCTACCTGATTATCGGAGCAAAAGGTAGGAAACATATAACTGTTCACTAAGATAGTCGTAGTATATTATCATGAAACGTTCTATAAATGCTAAGAACATGTTCGTCACAGGTTTTATGCTTAGTTGTGGTAACTTTAAACAAACGGCCATGCTAACTTTGTCCGTAAATAATCCCGGTTGTATCATCTTTTCGAATTGTTAATCAGAGAAAGGTCAGACCAGATAACTTACTGGGACGGAAATAGCAGGAAATCCGAGAAGATTCGCCGGAACAACAAAGCGCATTAGATTTCCTGAGAAGAAGAACAAATGCATTCAGAACATTTTCTTAACTAGTATCGGCTAAAAGTTATCTTCAAGCAAATCTACTAAGAAAAGCAACTGACCTGTGACTTGCATATTTGTTTCCCCAGAACTCAGTGCAGCTTGAGGTATAACAGGCGCCGTCATTCTGAAGAAAGAACTCAGATAAACAGCATTAATATAAATGAAATTGAAAAGATGGTGCTCCTGATTGACACCAAAAGTTCAATGATCCTTAGCCTATTGGACACATTCAACAAGCACCATACAATCATTTGAAAGTTGAACACTAAAATTTCACTATGACTATATGGTTATTCCAACTAAAGCAAGTAAAGATGCACGGCCACCTACACAATGCGTATGCAGCATATGGACAAGAGAATATCATCAATGTCAAAGTATTTGCCTAGCGAATTTGTTCATCATACCCAGAGGTAGGAGTGATGATGACATCCGCCTTCTTAAATGCCTCCATAAAGTAGTACATGACCCTTCTCCTACAATGGAAGAAGTGTATAACTTAAAATATGTTTATCAATAGCAGGCTTACTCACATGAGATAATTTTCTCTGGTTACAAATCAGAAATTTCGAGGACATCTATTGATATACTCTTAATAAAAGCTCGACCATAAGACATTTAATGCACCAATTAGTATACTGTGTAAGCAAAACAATTAAATTTGGAGCTAATAAGATGCCAAAGAAGTTCATGGTTAAGTTTGATGTTGTTAGACTTTGAAAATGCGGACAAACACAAACAATCATCACTCAGAAATAGTGTTAGAGAAAAAATTGGCATACCTCAAACATTGAGCAGCAACATAATCTGATGCTGAAAATGACTGAAAAAGTGCTAGGCTTGTTCGTGTGTCAAGTGTAAACTTCACCTTTTTTCTGGATAAAAGTAGAGATTCATCAAATAATTAGTATATGAATATGTTATGCACAAATATAATCTTCAAACTCAAGAAGTGAAAAACACAAAGTTCAGCCCTTAAATAGACAACAAAGGTAAGTGAACAAACCCATCTTCAAAATCAGGATTCAATCCAGATGCAGATTCAGAGCCAATTGCAATAACGTGAGCAGTGCGCATCTCATGAAGTTCTGGTATAACAATCTCCACTGTCTTTCATATTGACAAATGAACTCAAATTATTAAAATTAAAATTTTCAGCCACACTTAACATACTTTTAATTATGCTCTTTAATTCTTACAAGGGTAAAGACATAATTAATTAAAAAGGCTAGGTGCGATACCTTGCATCCATAAGTTTCTAGTAAGCGGCTAAGAACATCCTCACACTTATCAGAGATATCGGTAGAGAATACATCACTAAACCACTGCACGCCATATATCATACTGATTAAATGACACGCACACACACACATATAGAAGAGTCAAGAGGTATAATAATTTTTGATTGACGAGGCAAGTAGTCACCTCTGTATACTTCCCCAATCTGAGCGATCCAAGAACTTTGGAGTTTTCATGTGAAACTAAATCAGGCAAACAAGGGAAAGACTGCAAAGAGACCAAAGGCAGATTTAATATCCTATTGTGCAAATCTGCAATTTTTGCAGATGTCTTCTTATTGTAGTAATCTTGACATCACATATCAGTCATGATATTAAAAGAGAAATTCTATTAGCATACATGGAACAGCCAACATTATAGATTTTGCACCAAAATGTAGAAATGGATTACCATCAGAAAAATAAAATAAGAAGTGGATTTCGAAATCAAAAAAAGCTATTAGATTTCAGGTGATTACAGGTTTCATGGCAATCCTCTCTGCAGTTGAAGATCCCAGAATTGCGGCATATCTGAAGCATGGTCAGTAGATAAATTGGTGAACCTTCTTTGCAGTAATAGAGATATCAAACTGTCTTAAACATCAATTAAGCAAATTTGGCATTCAAGGAAATGGGAATTATAAAACCAAAAATATACAAGAGTTGCAACATGCTAGTAGCATTCTGAATGTGTCTGGTGCAGTCTGAATAACCTCCAGAGAAATAGAAGTATAGAAAAGACATTACGAAATAATATAAAAGACATCAACTTAAGGCATTACGATTATTTATACTTTCGCTAATCAATACACATCATATAGAAAAGGTGAAAGATACTTCACTGGATGCAATACAAAAGTAAACTTCTGCTCAAAGTGTTTCAGGACTCAGGAGGAATAAATATGTATGAAGATGGTATAAAAACATAGTAATTGATATCTCTAGATAATGAATACTTACACAAGCACTGCATCCTCAACAGTTGATGTGATGGGACCAATTATCTCAACTGTTCCTGAATCACATATTGAGCTGCCAGAAATTTGCATGACCCAAAAGTAAATAACCCAACAATGAGAAGAATTTGGCTCGAAAGTATTTATTGAAAGACAAGAAGTATTCAAATTAATCATGGGTAATCCAACAAAAAAAAAGCACACAACTGCTGAAAGCACAATCTACAACTATCAATTGCTATCAGAAGGTTTTGTTTGGGTTGAAAAGGTTATTGCAAGCCATTATTAGAATTAAGATATAAATACATTCATCATTTTGGATAAAATAAAGCTAAGCAATTAATAAATATCTGTAGCCTGAAATTGGATCGTATTATGCCAATTGAAAGCTAGCATGATGCTGAAATGGATTTAAGCAGGAGTCTATCTGTCCAAGCCACATCCCCTTACCCAAAAAGGCGCCAATATGATGATGGCATAGATAACCTCCAGTGAAGAATTTGAAGGATAATCACTATATGTGATAAAATTACTGTAGGCATTCAGAGAGTGGTTCTTTAAGTACAAAGGCAGTTAAGAAGTATAAGGAATTTTATTTTCTTACCCTGTCATATCAGTTCTTCCATATGTTGATTTCAGTCCCACTACACCACACAAAGAGGATGGAATACGGATTGAACCTGTGTTTTGAATTAAGAATAATAAAAAGTGTAATAATTCTGTAAGTAAGCCTTAAAAACAATTAACAAGTCTGATATATTACAAGTTCACAACCTCCCCCATCTGTTCCTAATGCAGCTGAGCATAATCCAGAAGCAACAATTGCCGCTGGGCCTGAGGATGATCCACCAGTATATCTTTCAGGAGCATGTGGATTTCTTGCTGTTCTGCATGTAGAAGACATCAAGTCTGCATTAATGTACAGGGATTAATAGCAAGTTGACCCGCTCAGACTCGATCAAAAAGGAAGCAGAGAGGCCTATAAAATAAAAATATATGCACTATATTTTGATTTGAAGGTTCAATTATTTGCATTAGCCCAAAGGTTATGAATTATGAACCTATGCAGAACTCAGTAGATCTCAAATGCAATGTTTAAGCAAACTGCTAGTTGGACGTATTGAGGGCAAAAAGGATGTAGGCAACATACCCATGATTTGGATTATTTCCTGTTGTTCCCATACCCAATTCATGCATATTTGCTTTTCCAACTAAAATAGCACCACACCTACGCAACCTTGCAACACACACTGCATCCTCTTCAACAGGACGAACCTCATGGAAGAAGGTTGTTCCACCTGTTTGTCATGAAGCAGTCAGGAAACATTTAATTACTGAAAAGGGATTATACATGTCGTAAATTCAACGGTTACCTTTGGATGGATGAGGAAAACAATCAATATCATCCTTAATTGCCATAAAAACCCCATCTAGGATTGATAATGGGTTTCCTAAACGACATAGTTATACAACAATTAATGTATGTTAGAACATTGTAACAAAATGTGCATAGTTGATAATTAAGGAAACATGACACATCCAAACCAGAAAACGTTCTACCTTCCTCAAACCTTCTGGTGGAAACTGCAGCTTGCTGTCTTACAAGCTCAGGGTCATAAGAAATTAACAATGGAGTTGGAGGCTTCTTATTGTTAAAGTCATCCATTGCTGAGATGAACCGCTCTGCAACCTTTAGAAAAAATTTCCAATCAATGAACTAAGTATAACTGAAAAGAAGTAGAGGTGTCACTTCATAACTACTTACTATAGATGGGGTTGTAATCTTAGATCTGTATGCATATGCATAGTCTCTAATCTTCCAATAGCGGAAGGGTGAAGAAGAATCAGCACTCCAACACTTGTCAGGATCATATTCTGGAAGACCCTTCAAAGTTAATTCAACCCTTTCTTCAGGCTTCCCATCCTCATCCAAAAGAACAACTCCAGTTTCCGATTCTGGTTTTGAACATATACTAATTAAATTGATGGCAATTGGAGATGATAATAATGATAATTACTCAAGTAACATAACATATACAACCCCTAGTTCATATTTTGATGTATTTTCTGCACGTGATTTTGTCAAATGCTAGTTTAGTAACCTATTCAAGTCATGCTACCATTTCCTGCTCTACTTAAATAAATTAATATACACAACATCAATAATTACACAACTCTACTTGCAAACAAGGCAGAGCATATGATTTCCCTTTTCTCAAAAGAGGAGATCAATGGCACTCAGTCTGATGGTAAAGCAGATTCATTAGGTAACCAGCTTGGTTTCATTACATTTCTTACACCACACATTGTCACTAGTGAAATAGAATTATAGAAGACATAGATGTTTTAGTTCATTATTACTTAAACCATTCAACTATTAAGCTTCTGTCAAAGGCTTAGTTTAAAATACAGTAGAATTACTCTTTCTTAGTTGCAAACATGTAGAAGTTTCACATCAGAGATTCTGGGAAAGGAAAACAAAATTAGACTGACCATTATATTTTTTCGACATTTAAAACAACTTGATCGCTCAATCTTTTTAATATGATTTTTTTTTTTTTTTTCCTTTTCCTTCTCATCTATTCCTCAGTTTCTGAAATTCATATACAATCATCACTATGAAAATACCGTTTGGAATTAAGATATCGCATTGTCAGAGATTTTAGAATTGATAAATAGAGGATTATGATAATAAACCTTGAGGAGGAAACTCAGGTTTGAACATTGGAGGCTCAGGTATGACAGTATTCCTCAGCATCTGTTAATATCAAGCATCAACCCCACAGTCATATCATCCGAAACACATCGCAAGTTGCAACAAGCAAGATAATAAGTTTAAATTTAACCTCAAATTACAAAGAAAAAAAATTCAATCAAAATAGAGGAGAAGAAAGAAACACACTAACCTCGACCATTTTGTTGTCCTTTTTCAAACGAGATATAATCAAGGAACCAATCAATGGCGCCTCGAGCAATTTCACAAACAACTTGAGTCCAAATCCAGTCAAATGCGGCGCTGCAATCGAAAATCTTCGGTCAAAATCCACCTCAATTGGTTAGAGAAAAAGGAAAGTAATCGAAATCAAGCTACACCTTCAATTTGTTCATAATGATACTTCACCGCAGCCAGGTCAACTTCATCCGCCGGCAGCATCACCTTCTTCACCATCTTTCTCAGCAAAGAAAATTAAAAACACAATCAAGAAGCTCAAAAAAAGCTCGGAATTGGAGGTGCAATCACCGATCAACACTCCATTCTCCACTCAGAAAAAATCCAAACTCCGGAATCAGCAGATCAGCGGTTGTTCGTCTTATTCAAGAACGAAAAGCTGTAAATAATAATAGCGTGGTGGATGAGATGAACTCATAGTAGGTGGGGGTTGAGACATATTAATGGAGAGTAGTAGCAGTTGGTTTGCCTACAATACGCCGGAAGCGTAGGATAGAAGAAGTCCCTTGCTGTCACCATTATTAAACCATATGTATCGCAATTCAATCCCTCGTTTCTTCAGTTCATGCAGCTGTCAATCTTTTTTTTTTTTTTTTTGGTTCTTTGTTGTTATAATTAAGGGAACAATCTTTGATTAATGGGTTGGGCTTTGATTATTAGGCCATATATGGTTGGATTGGGCCTACTTATCATTATGTTAACGGTCACAACATCAAAATAAGACGTTTGGATGATTTTATAAGCGGACGTGGCGGATTTGATGAATTCTAAATTTGGACTGCTTTTTCTTTCCTTTTTTTTTTTCAAGAAAATTTTGGACTGATCTTAACCGTCAGTTTTACAATTCATGGTCCAGATTAAAACAATGATTATACGGATATTAAATGCAAGAAAAGACTTTCCTCAAATAAAATTCAAGAAAATCTTTTATGTCATACTTTCCCTTTCTAAAGATATTTTACACCTCTTAAGACCTAATTCTAAATCCACGTGTGTTTTGCTAATTAATAGAATTAGACATTGGATTTATAAAATTAGATCAACTAATTAGGTATATTCTTTTAAATATTATGTGTATCATTGTCTTATTCGTGGTAGTTCTATGTAAATCGTAAGTGGATATTTAGATTGGACTTGGCTCATTCTAACCTTTGATGAGTTCAGTCTAGTTCATGTTTGGATAAAATCTTATACAATTCTGCTTATTCTACAATTTTCAATAAAAAGTTATATTTTTTCCACAAATTTTAACTATCAACGTCTATTTTTTCTACAATTTTCAATGTGAATATGACATCCCAACTATAAATCTTACCATATAAATCTCAAAACAAACACAAGATATTTAAAATTCATACTCACAAAAGCCTCGTAAATTTCACAGTAACAAAAGCCACCTTAAATTCAAAACAAACATAATCTAAGGATTAATTTCTTCAAATAATTTATCTCTAAAATTTGTGTGAAAATAATCTATCAATAAATATCTTAATTTGTTTGAAAATTTATAAAAGGGACACTTGTTTAAGAATAAAGTGAGTACTAGTTTAGTTAATTTCTTTTCTTCAGACCAAGTTTTAATTTATCATGTGCTACAAACAGAGATCTGTATGTATTCGATAGTTAAATGAAAAAAACATAAAATTATTTAAATAATCAATTTTAAATTAAAACTTTTATGCAAAAACATTTTTTTTTATGCATTAACTAATGTGGTAGATTAGCTACTTGAGTATAACTGTATAACCATGTTATTGGAGATATCATCGCCGAAAATTGTGTCATTTAATTCAAGACTAACTCAGTTGTCATTGAGTTGACCCCCTTTTAATACTTCAAATTAAACAGGCAAATACTATTGTACCCATTTTTATTTTCATTTTTATTTTTATTTTCATTTTTATTTTTATTTTCATTTTCGAATGACTTCCAATGCTTTACTGTACATATTAAATTAAAAATAAAATATACTATTCGTGTATGCATGTGTGAGTCTGTGATTATATAGGAAAGCCATGTGAGTTGAACTTTCAACTCTTGTGGCTTCATTTCACACTTGTTGGGTCCATTTATAACACTGTAGATGATTTTGATCTCGATTTTGTTTTGTAAAATTCGTTTTAAAATAACCATCTTTTTTGTCAAATACAAGTTGTTTGTAAAACTATTTTGAAAATTTTGGAATATATATATTTGATAATCCTGGTTATAAATGTAAGATTATTTCTTTTTGTTGGTTTACTTGTTTGATATGAAGTATCATGTGCATAAATTTATATGTATCAGTAATAAATAATATTAACATTCATATTTAAATTAATAAATTTAAGTATATGTAAGCTTGTAAAGATTTTTTGTATGTGAGTGTGGGACAATTTCATAAAAATAAATAAAAGGGTTAAACTTCATTTTCCAACCTGTACTATGCACATTTTTTAATTTTGCATCTTAAACTATTTTTTTTCTCCGATCACAACCCATACTACATGTTTTGTTTACTTTTGCAACCTCCGGTCAATATTTTTCAACGAGAAAGTGCCCACGTGATTTTCACGTGCTAATTGAGGGTTATTTTCATCATTTGCACTTCTAAGACATCAGCAAATTCGATTCATCAACTATTTTCAATGGTAAAGAGATCTAATTTTTTGTTTGAATCTCACCTTTAATCTTCATTTGCTCAAACAATTTGCAAAAAAAATGTGGAGAAAATTAGGGCAAAATAGTTTAGGCTGCAAAATTAAAAAACATGCATATTACATGTTGAAAATGTAATAAACCCTAAATAAAAATGGATTTTGTTGTGGGAATTTGTACAGTTGCAATTATGAATAACTTATACTAATGATCTAGTGATGGTGATTTTCAGTGTTGGTAGAAATTGAACTATAATTTGGTCATGTAAGTCAACCAATGAAATAACCAACGAAATTGTGCCCCAATTATTCTCCCACTAACTTATATAATATGTTTTCTTTTCTCCATAAATATTGAAATAATGGAAAAACTTATGAGTTTGGAGCACTCAATAAGCCATGATTGAAAATGAAGATAAGAATAAGACAAAACTAGTGGCAAAAATATATTATGTAGCTCCTTGTCTCATAAATTAGATATTTTATCGATTTATGATATTTTACACTCTAATTACTTAATTTTATATTGATAGCATAAAGTTAGGTAACGTGTTGTTGTGTTGTTTATAGAAAAATTAAGTAATTCACATCAAATAATATTTACATAAATTTTTACAAGAAAATTTATTAGATACTCACATTAATAAAATATTTTATCGATTTATGTTATTTTACACTGTAATTACTTAATTTTATACTGATAGCATAAAGTTATGTAACGTTTTGTTGTGTTGTTTAGAGAAAAAGTATTTAACATCAAATAATATTTACATAATTTTTTTTTAAATTTATGAAACAAAACTTATTACATACAGACTAAATTCAATTTTACCAATTCATATATAAATTAGTCGGTACATCAAGTTACTCTCAGTCTCATAAAATTACCATCAACAAACTTTTGACATAATCCAAAGATATTAATGTAAATTGTAAAGGGGATTTACAACAGCTAGTTGTAATATAAAATGATTGATAATATTATAGAAACGAAAAAATTATTAATTATGGTAACAAGATTGACTCGGCAATCAATACGAATCATGCATGTCCAGCACGCCAACCCATATTCAAAAGCCTTTTTTTTTAATAACGCAATTCCAAATTTATGTCCAATTAAAGAATCATAGTCCGATTTCTAAAACCTATTATCATAATTATAGTGGAATGCATATGAATTGTTCGATCTTGAGATTTAATTCAATAATATTATCAAATAATTTGTGATTTTTTTTTTTAATTCTTTACCATGTATATAGTAGATGTGTATAAATGATTCGATTTTGAGATTTAATTAATTGATATCACTAATAATTCGTTGTTATCATGCATGTAGTTTGATGTTTGTGAATTATTTGATTTTTGAAATTTGATTTATTAATAATCTGATGTCATAAATAACTTATAAAAATTACTTATTTAATGTACGAGGTGACTATTTAGACAGAAACATGAACTTAGTCTTAAATCATTTGAAAATACAAGTATGGTTTGAATTGTAATAGTCAATTAAAAGTCACAATTTTTAATTCAAAAAAAAAAAAACCTTTCTTTTTAAGAAATGTTAAAAACTTGTTCATTTAGGTTTGCAATCACCCCCAATCCCAGTCATCGTAATTAATCCACCAGTCGCTTTCCTTTTCTTATCCTTTCTCCTAATCAATCCTCCAAAGTGGGCCCAACCTTTTCCCAAAATTCTTCAACTAACCCACAAGGGCCACAACTCACTCCCCACTACCGTACCACCAGCCCCTCAGCCCGCCACGTCATTGAAAACCCAGTTTCACAGAGAAAGTGGTACCACTAACGGTCACTCTATCAAGTCCACAAATCCCAGCAAAATAAAGGTCCTCCCCCCTAAACTAATTTCTCAGAATCAGATGGACTAAAATCACAAAAACAACTTTCTCTCTCTAACAACTACCTCCTCTTCCTCTCTCCTCAATCGCTAATTTGCGCCGATGGAGAACTACTCCTACAACTCCTCGTACCCTGAGTCCGGCGACTCCTCGCCGCGCTCTCGAGAAATCGAGTTCGAGAACCCGCCGCCGTGGGAGGATTCGCAGGGGAATCAGCCGCCGACGAATTATAAAGTCAAGTTTATGTGCAGCTACGGTGGGAAGATTCATCCGCGGCCGCACGATAACCAGCTGTCATACATGGGAGGTGAGACTAAAATCCTCTCCGTCGATCGCAACGTCAAGTTTGGTTCTCTGCTCGCCAAGCTTATCGCTCTGTGTGATTGTGAAAACATTTCGTTTAAGTATCAGTTGCCTGGTGAAGATCTGGATGCTTTGATTTCGGTGACGAATGATGATGATTTGGAGCACATGATGCACGAATATGAACGGTTGTACAGGAATTCGCCTAAGCCGGCGAGGCTGAGGATTTTCATTTTCACGACGCTGAATCAGAGCCTCAGTTCATCGACTCGGAGCTTTGGATCGGATGAGGTTAAGTCGGAGAAGGAGAGGTTTGTTGAGGCATTAAATTCTGCTCCAATTATGACTGCGCCGCCGCAGTCGGCGTCCCCTGCAGCTCCACCACCGCAACCCCCGGCTAGTAACATGGATTTCCTGTTTGGATTGGAGAAAGCAAATGCGATGGCGGCACAGATTCCTGCACAGCAACCGGTGGTGGGGAGAGTTCCGGAGGTGGAGGATCCGGTTTATGTTCCCGGTACGGATGAGAGGTTTGTTGGATTGGACCCGATCCAGAAGCACATTCAGGATCTGCAGAGGCTGAGGCTTGAGGAGCAACAAGGACTCCATCGGAGGAAAAGCGACGATAACTATGCCGGAGGATTCACCGGTCCAGAGTATTATAAGGCGCCGGAGAAGGTACCTCAACAGGTCATTCATGGAGGCGTACCCTACTGGACGGACAAGCAACAAATTCCAGGAGGATATATCCCAGCGAGCACCGGCAACAACGATCAAGCAGTTTACATGGTTCCAACACAGGCGAGTGCCTATCACGCGCCGATGATGAGACAAATGACCGGGGCTCCGACTCAGGGATACTACACAGTTCAAAGGATACCATCGGAAGTCTACCGCGATCAGCAGCAGATGTATAATGTGATTCCACAGTCAGGGGGGCCTTCGATGGCGACTGCGCCGCCGACTCTGCCGCCGCAGAAGGCGCCGGGATACTCCGAGGGTTTCACGATGGTTAGACCCGGGACGGAGGGAGGATACGCACAGATGGCGTATGACAACGGTATGGGGAGACAGATGATCTACAGTACGCCGGGAGGTGTAATGGGGGCGCCACCGCAAATGCAAGCGGCGGCTCAGTATCAAGCCGTGGTTGGCGGCGTGACCACTGATATGCGGCCAGTTGGAGCGTTAAATCCGGAAGCAGCAACAGGAGGAGGTAAGGTTGTTCAAAAGGTTACGCAAGCTTCCCTGTGATTAAATTATGCTATTATTATCCGTCTTATCTTAATATATATATTTACAAATATAAAATTTGTTTATTTGAAATAAAATTGAGTGCTTTTATATTGTCAAGAACAAGATCGAGATCAAGATATGTTTTTTTCATATTGTAGAGGTTTTTTGTCAATCTATATTAAATAATTACAGAAAAAAATCTCCATTGTTTTTGTTAGTTATGAAATAGCTCGGATAATGTCGGAATCCTTAAATTAAAACATCTATTAAGCAAACTTGGTCACTCTAGCAAATCACAAATGGAATTATTTTATACTTGTTTGTTGATGGTTTTGCACTTGAAGAAGAGTATGATGAATTATGAGTGTAGTAGACAAATTCTGCAGTGTCGTGTCGACAACCTAATGAGGTAGGGACATTTCTCCTACAAATCAATTTTGAGAAACAAATTTAGAGAAAGTCTTCTATATTTATTAAGAATTATCTATGATTATGTGGCATTTGTTTTAAATGTGTCAATTGAATGTACCTACACTTCATATAACAACATACAAATTAAATCCCGAGTGGGCAAAGTTTTTATTTTATTTTAGAAATTATTACGATGAAATTAATATGAGACTAAATATTTGAGATAACATAATGTTTGTCCATGTTAATCAAACCGATAAATAAAAGTTAAAGTCATGTAAGAGATAAGTCATTAATAATTGTTTTGTTTTCCATTGAATCAAAACTACTACTTAAGAGTTGTTAATTGGCCCACTAATAATGTTTCACACACATGATATAAGAATTACTTTCACATTATATGATCACTTGAAGCACGAACATTGCTTGAAAATATGTAATTAGAATTATATTAATGATAATTACTATTTTGACTGTATATCATATGGGTTAGTGTTAGGTAAGCGACATACTTTTTTTTTCTTTTTAAATTTATAATTATTATATGTTAAGTTTTTCAATTAAAAGATAAGATAATATTTTGGAGGATAGCAAATAAACTGTTGCCATATTGTCTAATAAAATAACAAAACTTAAGTACCTAGTTTGTAATAATAACATTATCCTCAGCAATCATGTTGAATAAATAGTACTATTATAATTTTAGGCTATTAAAGAATGACTCAGTCTGGGCTTTACACATATAACATTAATGAATGATAGTGAAAGAACCCTAATTTATGGTTTTCTTTTCCTTAATTTAATTGGGGATTATCAGAAGATTATGATTTGGGGATGATTGTAAAGGAAGAAACGTTTGCCAATCCGAGTTCTTCTTCCATATATTGTCTCTACATTATTTGTAACTCAAAAGTTTTTTTTTTTTTCTTTTAATGTTGGGTATAATTTAATTATATTACACACGATAAATTTTAAAAGATGTATCTAGCATTCATTTTGCGTACATAAATAAATAAATAAATAAATATAGTTTAAATATGGCACTCTACATCTGGATGAGAAATTCGAAATACACAATTGATTTCCTAAAAGATTAAATTAACATCAGAAAAATGAAGTTTTTTTAACGAATTCGATTGATTAACCCATTGTCTTGGACAAATTGCAACGGATATATCTTGATAATAAAATAAGTGAAAAATAAAAATAAAATCAGATTGGTTAGGATTCACGTGAAACTATAGGAGGTTGTCTTCTTTTTATCAAACCTATTAATCTGGCCGTTGTCTCAACTTGACACCATGAAAATTTTATTATAATAGAAGTTAGTAAAATTTCCTCAAAAACAATAATAAGTAATTAATAATTTTTTCAACTTAAGTTATTAATTTATAAAGTATTCATTTATCATCTTTTGGACAAGATAGGCATACACGGTACATCTCTATCAATTATAGTGTGTATTATCAACCAAAACAAAATATACACGAAAGCTTTACAAGAACGGATATAACTAAATTTAATTGATTTGTACAATTGTTAATCTATTAAAAATAACATAAGCAATCAGGGACGGAGCCTCCTTATTGCTTATGATGCCTTTAGCCCCCAAATTTTTTAAAATTCTTAATTATCTTTATTTATTTGTTTTTAGAGTTAAAATACTGATTGTCATAGTAAGTTAGCCATTTCAGAATTAATTAACCTTCAATGCTAGTTCTTAATAAACACATAATTATATAGAAGTTGTCGTGGTCCAAAAACAGCATAAGAATAGATTTAATGGTTGGGTTTCCAATGGGCCTCAGGCATTAGGAAGCCCATATGGCCCATCATTTTTTGTGCTAAGTGGCTAGCCCAATAAAGTGTATACTCAGTGCGTCCCACGTGGCATTGAGGCATCAAGTTGTCAAGAGTTTTCCACAAGCAAAGCAACTGTGGAGCCCACATGTTGAAATAAACTTTTCGTGAGATTTCTACTAACATCCATCAATTTCCTTGCAACCAAGAAAAGAATTTGATTCATTTATTCTCATGACATAAGATCTTATAAAGGAATATATAATAATCTCTGAAAATATTGCTTATATATCATAGTGTTTTAAATTCCAGCCTCTTCCATATATATTATCTGTGCAGTTGAAAATGAGTGAAGCTCCAAAATATGCCCACCCTTATCCTGCTCAAGGTAATTTCCTTTTCTTCTAAATCTCTTCCTTAATTTGTATTGAGAAAGAGACATGAGTTGTGTTGAAAAATGATGATGTGGGATTGAGAGTTAAGTTAATTTGTTGTACTATATGGGATTAATTAGGTTTGGGTTTGATTTGGGGACAGGTTATTACGAGGGACCTCCTGTAATGGCGCCACCTCAATATGCATATGCTGCTCCACCTCCTAAGACTACTCAAACTGGATTTTTCAAAGGATGGTATGTTTTTTTGTTTTTTTTTCAGCAAATAATCACAACTGTGTTGATGCTATTTTCTTCCTTGCAGCCTCGCGGCATTGTGTTGTTGCTGCTTCATGGATGAATGTTGCGACTTGTTCTGCTTTTTCTAGATATTATCAAATTAATTAGTGAAATTGTACAAGAAGATGAAGAATGAAAAGAGTATAACAAGGTTAATTACCTCATTTTACCCCTTTTATTCATTTTTACTCTTTTTTTTTCAAGCATCACATACACCCTATTACTCTTTATTTCAAAGTTTTTCTTAACCAGAATTATGTAATTTTATTATTATATAATTTACTGGAATTCGCATTTACAAATGTCAATATAATTTTATTAAAAAATTCATACACAAATGATCATGTACATATCAATTATTTAAGTGTCTCTGTTCTTGAGAACAAAAATTTCCCCATGATAAGATTAAGATGAACATCTACCATCAACGCGTTGTAATATATTTTTCAAGAAATACACGGATATAAAATATAATATATTTTTAAATATAAGATTAAATACAAATATACAATATGAAAGATAAATATCTTGAAATGAAACAAATATATCATATTATCATAAATATATTTAAGTTTTTATACAATAAAATGGAATAGAATCCCTATTAGTCAGAAGGGCAAATTAGTAAATTGATATAAAAGTGAGTTAAAATCTCCTAGTTTTGACGAGATCCTCCTGACACGTCACGTGGCAAAGTGAGTTTCCCTTCACATTCACGTCGTAAAGTTCCACGTCACCCACTTTCGTAGGACCCACATACCCCAGAAAACCCTAATAAATTCCCCACACATGCATCCCAAATTAACCTCAAAACCAAATGCCCATATTGTCCTTTCAATCCTCCCATCATCGACGCTCTCAAATTATCCACGTGTCCTTAAAACCAGATCTTCGCCGTTGATGACAGATGTTTCGGTCAATTCCCCAGCCAGCCAACAAATTCACGAGCACCCTTGGATTTACCATTCCCTGCTAATTCAACGGTCAAGACGCTGCCCGTAATATTAGCGGGCAGATCTCATTGCCTTTAAGAGGGACACCTTCGCTCTCTCGTTCTTCGCTCAAACCCTAATATCTCCTACACCTTGGTAGGGTGTTTCCATCAATACCTTTTTCTTTCCGCCAAATTAATTGAGAAATTGCTCTAATTTTCTCTTTAATCTTCGATAATTGCTTGTTGGCGATTCAATTTGGGGCGATCTTGACGGTAGAGGATCAATACATGTTTTTGGGGGGAGAATGCTGCCGGAGAGTCGCCGGAGCTGAGAGCTGCCGACGGTGCAACTTATGGCGTCTGCCGTTTTAGCGAGCCGGAATGAGCCTACGTGGGCCCACATGGGAAAGAATTCTTACTCCAATCCTCACCTAAATTCGAACCCTAATTCTAACCCGAAGAAGAGGCAGAAGCAATTGCACCACGCTGCAGCCAATGGCGTCGCCGGCCGTTACCACAACAACGGCGATTCTCCAGCCATCACGCAGACAGCGTCCGACGATGCCTATTCTTTTAACCAGACGTCGACTACCCGTAACGCTGTCAATTACGGTGGCTATTTGACCTTCAACGTTGCCTCGTACTCAAAACCGGAGCTATTTGAGCTCCGCAAACGCCTTACTGCAGAGCTTGATCAGATCCGGGATTTGCGAAATCGGATCGAGTCCAGTCAATTCAACATTGCTGAAAACCCTAGATCTCAATTGAAATCGAAGAAATTCAATGGGAGCAAAAGGCTTGGTGCTGTTGTTTCATCTGTTCCAAAGAAATTGTACGATGTATACGACAATGGTGGTTCAGAACCCGTTGATATGGAGGGTTTGTTGAAGGAATGCAGCAAGATAGTGGCAAAATTGATAAAGCACAAATATGGGTATATTTTCAAAACTCCAGTAGATGCAGTGGCTCTGGGGCTTCACGATTATCACTCGATTGTGAAGTGTCCCATGGATCTTGGTACTGTGAAGTCCAATCTTTCAAATAATCTGTATAGCTCTCCCACTGAATTTGCAACTGACGTGAGGTTGACCTTCAACAATGCATTGTTGTACAACCCAAAAACTGATCCTGTTAATAAAATGGCAGAGCAGTTGTTGGCCCGATTTGAGGAACTGTTTAAGCCCATACAAGAGAAGATGGACGGCTTTCACAACCAGCGTCGAGAGAGGGATTTTCATGACTTTAGGGTAAATAGTGAGCTGCCATTCACGGAAGTTGAGGAATTGCAAGGGAGTTCTTGGAACAATCACAGTAATCAGATCATTGCCTCTCCAGTGAGAGGAAAGAAGTCAAAGCCAAGAACTAGCCCTGTTCCTATTGCCCAAGTTTTGAAGAACTCCGAGAGAATGCAAACTCCAATGCGAGCTCATTCATCCTCTTCAACGCCATCTAATCCGCCTCCTTCAATAAATCAGCAGTCATTAATGCCAGAGTCTTTGCCTCCATCTCCTGTGAGAGCTCCTTCAATGCCGGCTAAGGAACAGAAAATTGGAAGAGTGGTCCCACATAAGCAGCCGAAGCCTAGGGCAAAAGATCCAAATAAGAGAGATATGAGTATGGATGAGAAGCAGAAACTCGGAATTGGGTTGCAGAGCTTGCCCCAAGAAAAGATGCCGCAATTGGTTCAGATTATTCGGAAGAGGAATGAGCATTTAGCTCAGGATGGTGATGAAATTGAGCTTGATATCGAGGCCTTGGACACAGAGACGCTTTGGGAGCTTGATCGCTTTGTAACCAATTGGAGGAAGATGGTGAGTAAGACTAAGCGGCAAGCATTGATGAATAACAACAATCCTGCTTCTGGAGTTTCTATTCCCACCACTTCTATTGCTGAAGCAGATATGGTAAACCCCTCTACTGCAGTGATTTCTTCATTGTGCAAGTTTCTAAATTCGTTTGCAGAACTAGTTATGTGCAGGTTGTTGTTAAATATATAGAGGTTGGCTTCTAATGTTGATTTGAATGTTGTGCAGATGACAATGAGTGACAAGAATGATGATGATTCGGGGAAGAAATTGAAAGATAATGAGGATGAAGATGTAGATATTGACGATGATTTACCTGCAGAGAGCTTTCCTCCAGTGGAGATTGAGAAAGATGAAGGGCCTGGTGGTGGTGGAGGAGTGGGAGGTGGTGTTGCTGGTCCAAATCCTCCTGATTACAATGATGGTGGCAATGGCAGCAGTAGCTCGAGCAGTTCTGGGAGCTCAAGTAGCGACTCATCATCCTCCAGTGGTATTGATACTGACTCTTCTTGCGTTTCTACATTGTGTTGAGGAATTGTTACATGGTGTGTATGGTATCAAAAAAAGGGCAATTCATGCTCATTAGTTTGAGCTGCTTCCTTTTTACAGATTCTGATTCAGGGAGTTCCTCCGGTAGTGACTCGGATGCAGATGATGCACAGTCTTGAAAGCTAAATTTGTTGAGTCTCTTGAATGTTGGGACATGGAACCTACTCTAGACCAGTTCTCATTGTGTTGATTTGATAAATAAACACATTTTTTTTGCCAAGGTATATATATTTTGTTGCGCTTTTTCTGGTTTGGTTTTGGCTTGGCTTGGCTTTTGGCTGAATGTTTGGATATGATGTTTGCAGATGGCAAATGTAAAAGAGGAGGAGGAGGAGGAGGGGGATGATGGATTTTGGTTGGGTTTGTCAATCTTTAAAGCAAGTGTAGTTTAGGGAAAACAAGAAATATAGAAGAATGTAGAACTGGGTACAGTTTTTACCAGTTACCACACAAGTGGTGAGTAAATTTCACAAATGATGAATCAAAGCTTCTGTTTTTTACTTGTCCTGTTTCCATTTCCTTACAGGCAGGATTGTGTGGTTATGATAATAATGTTTAAACTTTGATGCATAAAATCTTGATGCGTTTGAAATGTGGGTCAAGACACCCTTATCATAGTATAGTTAGTTATAAGAAGATGTTGGCAGTGCAGGTGACGAATACTATTGTTTGATTTTATTGATGAAAGATTTGAATGTGCTGCATTGAGAAAGAAACACCCTCTCGGATATTATAAGTATCCTCGTTAACTGCACTTTCTTTGCTTAAATTGTGTTTTCTTTCGTAGTTAAACATATGTTATTGTTTTTTCTGAGTCAATGCTTAAATCTACAATATATAAATAATATCTTAGTCTTCAAAGCGAGAAATATGCACGCGCAGTTTTTGCTGTTGCCGTGTCTAATAATGGGTAGGATAGTGCCCTAATACTGTTTTTGTATTTTTAAAACAAATTTTGCAATAATAACTATATACAAGATTGTTGTTGTTAATAATTTTGTATTGATTCTTTCATAAAATTGTCCAAGTTTTAATTTTTGACATCTTCTAGAACAATATGAAACTCGGAAATTCTAATCACTTGTTGTAAATACCTTTTCCCTTTCATTGTATGTGTTCTTGTAGAAAAGCATGATTTATTTCATTTCTTTTCTTTTTTTAGATAATCGAACTTAAGTATCTCGTTTCAATTTTACCTTGTCTAGAATTAAAGTTTTGTAGAATCGATATCAACCTTCTAAACAACATAATGAAACGACCAAGGTATAATATATTTGCTATTCTTATACTAAATTTATGATAGGTTAAATTTATCATCGTGATCTTTTATCCAATTAATATTTTATTTCATACCCAACATAGATGAATACTAACTATATGTATATTTTATAAAATACTTCATCTTAAAATATGAAATAAAATACAAATTGTGGCAAAAGATATTTTGTGTATATATATCTATGTGATTTTATCTTTTCTACAATAACACCATGTGGAAGCACACTCATGTGAGTGAGTTAAAGAAAATATCAAAAAACAATATAAAACAATTTTTAAAAAATAAAAGAACTGAAAACGGAACACAAGGACCAGATCGTAATTACATGGAAAGTCGGCCTTTAACGATCTCCCTCGTTTTGACGAGATCCTCCTGACACGTCAAATGTCAAGGCGAGTTTTCTTCAAATCCACGTCACCACTCCCGACGGACCCACATGACCCTATAAACCCTAAATTCCCTATTCATCAACGCTCCAAAATTACCCACGTGGCAAGGAAGGCAGATCCACACCGTCGATAACTGACGTTCTGGTCAGCACCCCAGCCAGCAAACAAACCCCGAACTACCGTTGGATTACCATCCCCTGCTAATTGAACGGTCAAGAAGCTACCCGCAATACCATCGGGCAGATCTCATCGCCTTTAAGAGGCAGACCTTCGCCTTCTCATTCCTCGCTCAAACCCTAACATCTTCTACGCCTTTGTTAGGTGCTCCTATCATTTCCTTTTTCTCTTCTGCCGAATTATTTGTGAAATTGCCCCAAATTTCTCAGATCTTCTAATTAATCCCAGTGGCGGAGATTCCATTCTGGTAGGAAGAAGAGGCCGGCCTTTACATACATGTTTTTTGGGGGAGAATGCTGCCGGAGATTCGCCGGAGCTGAGGGCTGCCGACGGTGCAACTTATGGCGTCTGCCGCTTTAGCGAGTCGGAATGAGTCGAGCTGGGCCCACATGGGAAAGAATCCGTACTCCAATCATCACCTAAATTCAAACCCTAATTCGAATCCAAAGAAGAAGCGGAAGCAATTCCACCACGCTGCAGCCAACGGCGTCGCCGGCCGTTACCACAACCTCAACGGTGATTCCCCAGCCGTCACGCAGACAGCGTCTGACGACGCCTATTCTTTTAACCAGACGTCGACTACCCGTAACACTGTCAACTACGGTGGCTATCTAACATTCAACGTTGCCTCGTACACAAAACCCGAGCTGTTTGAGCTCCGTAAACGCCTTACCGCAGAGCTTGATCAGATCCGGGATTTGCGAAATCAGATTGAATCTAGTCAATTCAGTATTTCTGAAAATCCTAGATCTCAAGCGAAATCGAAGAAATTCATTGGGAGCAAAAGGCCCGGTGCTGTTGTTGCATCTATTCCGGAGAAATTGTATGATGGATACGACAATGGTGGTGCAGAACCGGTTAATTTTGAGGGTTTGTTGAAGGAATGCGGCAAGATAGTGGCAAAATTGTTAAAGCACAAATATGGGTATGTTTTCAAAACTCCAGTGGATGCAGTTGCTTTGGGGCTCCACGATTATCATTTGATTGTGAAGCGTCCCATGGATCTCGGTACTGTGAAGTCAAATCTCACTAAGAATTTGTATAGAACGCCTAGTGAATTCGCCGCTGATATGAAGCTGACCTTCAACAATGCGCTTCTGTACAACCCAAAGACCGATCCTGTTAATGAGATGGCCGAGCATTTGTTGGCCAGATTTGAGGAATTGTTTAAGCCCATACAGGAGAAGATGGATAGCTCGTTCAATCAGCGGCAGGTGAGGGATTTCCATGATTTTAAGGTTAATAATGAATTGCCCTTCAGGGAAGTTGAGGAATTGCAAGGGAGTTCTTGGAACAATCACAGTAATCAGATTGTTGCCTCTCCAATGAGAGGAAAAAAGTCAAAGCCAAGAAGTAGTCCTGTTCCTGTTGCCCAAATTATGAAGAAGTCTGAAAGAATGCAAACTCCAATGCGAGCTCATTCTTCTGCTTCAACGCCGTCCAACCCACCACCCCCTATGATGCCGCTGCCTATAATGCCAGAACCCTTGCCACCATCTCCTGTCAGAGCTCCTTCTCTATCAGCTAAGGAACAAAAAGCTGGAAGAGTCGGTACACTGAAGCAGCCAAAGCCAAAGGCAAAGGATCCGAACAAGAGAGAGATGAGTATGGATGAGAAGCAAAAGCTGGGCATTGGGTTGCAGAGCTTACCTCAAGAAAAAATGCCTCAGTTGGTTCAGATTATTCGGAAAAGGAATGAGCATTTAGCCCAAGATGGAGATGAAATTGAGCTTGATATTGAGGCTCTTGACACAGAGACTCTTTGGGAACTTGATCGTTTCGTGACAAATTGGAAGAAGATGGTGAGCAAGACTACCCGGCAAGCACTGATGAATAACAACAATCCTGCTGGTGGAGTCACTGTTCCCACCTCTCCTACTGCTGAGGCGGATATGGTAAGCTGGTGCAGTAATTTATTTATTTTTAAAGTTCCATGTATTTCTTTCGTTGAATTAGTATTGGTAAATGGTAAAATAGGTTGGTTACTTATATGTCAATGTTGTGTAGTGTGCAATGAGTGACAAGAATGACGAAGACTCGGGGAAGAAGTTGAAAGAAAACGAGGATGAAGATGTCGATATTGATGATGATACACCGGTGGAAAGCTTTCCTCCTGTTGAGATTGAGAAAGATGAAGGGCCTGGTGGCAGTGGTGGAGGTGGTGGTGGGGTTGTTGGTGGTCCAGATCTCAATCAGAATGGCCGTGGCAATGCAAGCAGTAGCTCAAGCAGTTCTGGTAGCTCAAGCAGTGATTCATCATCCTCCAGTGGTACTATTCTTGTGTTTCTGCATTGTTTACTCCATTAGAATGAAAGAATGTTTTGTTCGCAGTGCTCATTAGTTTGAGGTTTCTTTTTGCAGATTCAGATTCAGGGAGTTCATCTGGTAGTGACTCTGATGCAGATGATGCACAGTCTTGACCACTGTAAATGCAATTTGCTAAGATTCTGGGGGATGAAACTGCTCTGGTCCTGTGGTCGGTGCTCAGCTTTGTTTTGATAAATATGCATGTTTTGTGATGAGGTGCGTTCATTATAATTTCTGTTGTATCTTGCTTTTTCCCCTAGAGCTAGTAGGCTAAATCTTTCTCGATTGACTTATGCAGAGATGTAAAATGTAAAACAAGGGGAGTGTAGATGTGACAGACAGATTTATCTCATCATGGTGGTGGTGGTGAATATGTGACCGACCAAGTGTTGATAAACAAGAAGAAAGTAGATAGGGATTAGTTGTACAGTTTTAGACCACAGCGGTGAATTTCTACAGAATCAGAGCACAGAGAGAGCATGAGCATGAGCATATGTATTCAATGTAACTTGAAATGTGAGAACAGAGATGAGGGTATTGAGGTTATTGTCACTTCTTACCAGTTTAGGATATTCTATTAAATTTTGCATCAGTTGTGTTTCTAACTATGAGTTGGGATTTACTTCATATTGTGAGCTCAGATCAGATCAATCCCTGAGAGTTGGGATCTTTGCAGCAATATACATGTGTATATAAACATGCAATTCTGATACATGTATGTGGTAGTCTTAAAATAGCAAGGCTGACTGCTGTTTCCGATTCATTTCATTAATTCAATCAGAGATTCCATTAATCCCCCCTCCATCAGACATTTTTTAGTACCATATCTTTTCTTGAAAATTGCTTTTATTTGTCTGCTAAAGAGTTGGTTGTATCTATCAAGTGCTCAAGAGTGTGTTCCAACACAATTTTAGGTACGATAATTAACTCCACACCACATAGGTGATATTTCCTTTGCTCAATCATTGCACCTCAACCAAAGATAATCGACTGGGATTCTTATGATCGACATTAATATTTCGTGCACAGTATTGACGCAAGTACCAAAATACATATGCCAAACTCTGTCAAAGTTAAAAATGATAAAGGAGAAATGGAAACACTTGAGCTCCAATAAAATTATGAATGAAAATTTGTTATGCGAAAATGAGAACATAATCACCAAAAGTGTCCAAACAAGAGAAGAGATCTACTGATAAAAAGTATATGGTAAAAGGGTTACAAGAGAAACACACTATGATAGCGACTCAAAATTGTGTTGGTTCTATAACTAGCTACTGTAATGCACCGGCGACACCACATTTGAGCAGAACGAAAAGTGAGAAATAAAAAGGCTCAATATCTAATGCACAAATCTCTGAGACTTGCCTCTGATGATAATCTTCAAACATGAACGAATTCCTCCAACGCCCAACATACAGCTTCTTCAACAAAACCAATACAGCATCTTAATCCTCCCGTTTCTTCAGAGCAACAAATATCTCACCGAGTTGGGATTCACACGCAGTGTGACCACTTGGTTCCAAGGCTTTAAGAAAACTAGAATTCAGATGAAATGTCGTTAGAATCTGGAACACCTTGCCACAGAATTTACGCACATCAGCCCTTCTTGCCTGCTTTTCTGGCATATTGGTCACCAAGTGCTCGATTAAATGACTCAGCTTTGGGACATGGCTTTTCAATGCCTTTTTTGATGTGTTTGTTGCACTTTCATCATTACTGCTAGAAGTGTGAGATTTGAGTATCTCAGTCACCAAATCAAGAGCTTCAACCTGCCGAAACTGTAATTTGGCACCACGACACTTCTCCAAAAGGAAACCAAATAGGCGATGGCCAATCCATGGTCGTCTTCTAATGATTTCTTTCAGAAACTCGCATTTCATTTGAGATTTCTTGCTATCAAAGTAGTCCACCAACACATTGTGCATTATATCACAAACCCCTTGCAGTTCTGACTCAGGGAAGTTTCTAGCATCGATGATTTTCAGAATCCAATACGTTGAACTTCGAGCAAGTGAATTGATCATCTTGTGCCGATTCCAAGAGGCAGATTGTTTCTTCTTTGATGGATTAGCAGCGGACTTTTTTCTCTTGAAAGGCTTTGCTGCCAACTTCAAGTACTTCTCGAGGAGAGGCTCAAGTACTGCAAGCTGCACCGATTCACCTCTCGGATAGTCCTTAGCTTTAAATATTTTCTTTTGTATAATTCCCCATATGCGCTGACCAAGCTGCGTGCTTCCTTCTGTTGTCTGTGGATTAGCAAATGCTTGAGCCAGGTTTGAGAATACTTTCAGTACCTGTGGTTTGCCTGCATATGCATAAACAAAGTCAGCTACGTCTGGACAGAGACTCAATTATGTGACAACGTTCAGATAGAATTTTGGAGAAGAAATGATGTAAATCAAGTAATACATTTTCAAGTAAAAACAAAATAAGAAATTGACAAAGATAAAGTTATATTTGAAGCTTGATTAGTGCTCTTAACAATGGATGGAAACAGCTTAAATAAACAAAGACATATTGGTTCAACAACCATGCATTTCCTGCAATATCAACCAGAACCATAAATACCAATCAAACTTGCCTGGATTTTCATGCAGGTAAATCTCCAACAAAGAGAGAACACGAAGCTTGAAGAGCACAAGCTGAGAATGTGCAGTTTCACCTCCAGCTTGGTTCCTCTTTTCCCTAAATATTCGGGCAAGATAAGTATCCATTCGAAACATTGCATCATCATCCATTCCCTCATCAGATTCCTCATCAGAAGCCTCAGGAAGTTCGGCTCTAACAGTATCAACCCCAATCACTGCCTCAGACTCATCTGTCTGCTCATCGCTGTCAACAGTTTCACCTGTCTCAGCCTCATCGGATTCCTCAGCTTCTTCAACACCAAGAAGATCATCTTCAGCATCATCGTCTTCACTATCTATATTGCGGTGTCGAGCAGGTTTTAAATCTTTTTTGATGACCTTCAACATCCGAAGTAATCCATCGTCCGTGATATCATTACAAAAACATTTGAAAACCTGTAAAGATATCAACCAATGATTACCCTGAAAAATAGCAAAAGCAAAATGGGATGCACCAGAACCTTGTGACTATAGATAAATGATGAAAAGATACAGACTAGATGAGGGAGAGAGAAACCAATTGACAGAAACTATAATCAGACTTGACACATTCTTAACCTGAACTTATAAACCATTTAATAGAATTTATTCAACCTAATGAAGCACGGAAGAGGTATAACTCGGGTATGTCACAAACTGGTCAGCAGCTAAAGGGATAATTCCTTTTAGAGTAATCAGTAAAGAGGTATGAATATTCAGAGTAATCAGTAAAAGGGAAAACAATCATGAGCGGGGTCCTCTGATACTCACCTGCTCAATGGCGGATCGCAAGGGAGCTGATGACTGCGGCAGCAAAGAAAGCATTGTGTCCACCAGTACATCCATTAATTCAGGGGCACCATCCTCATCAGGTTCAGGTTCATCATCTCCAGAAGATTCAAGAAGATCAGAAGAGCCAAAGGCTTTTTTACAACATATGACAAATTCGGAGGCAGCTTCGAAGAATTCCCCAGGTCGAAGTATGATTTGAAGTAGCAGTTGGATGAGTAAATGCCTCAGAGCATGCAATTTACTTGCATGCACACTAAGACCACAATTGCGTTCCTATAACCACAATTGTAAAAAAAGTTTTTCATATACTCAAGCTATAATATGACCGATCAAAACAAAGACTCAAATCATAAAAAAACAATCTAGGGAAGTCCAGAATGCATCTAAAGAAAAATTAAAAAATTAATCACTATCGTATTCTTAACAGCCAAACAATCCGTTTGTAACAATATAAATTAAAAAGTTGTACCTCTCTTGATAGTTGAGTTTCCATGGCCTGCAGTTTTTTGAATGCTTTTTCATCATCAGTGGTCAAAGCCCTGGATAGAGAAACCGAAGGAATGTTGGATAATATACCAAGGAATCGCATAAAATAAGATCCAAGATCATTTGTGTCAACACCATATGGCACAGCATGAGGCCCTTCTCCTTTCAGTGCATTTGCAAGCAACTGCTGAAGCTGCTCAATACACATCTGGCATAAAGCATTAGGAATTGCTGATTTTGGCCACCTAAACTTTTCTTGTAGTTCAAAAGACGTTACTTCAGTCCCAAGGGATGACGAAAATAGACCTTGAACTGCCAGAAACTTCAGAATTTCTTTTTGCACACGGAATTTTGCATCTTGATCAAGCTTCAAATTCTTTAGAACAGTAGGAAGGGATTCCACAACCCAACTTTTAAGGAATTCAGTAGTTCCTGGTGTCCCAACAGCATCCTTGTCTTCAAGAGATCCAATCTCAGAATTATCATCGGTTGTTTGACTCTGATCTGAAGGTTCTTCTGAAGAATGACCTTCATCGAGAAACATTGTAATCAAATTCTGAATAAACAGATTACAGCCAGCCTCCGTTTTGAAATCCGACAACAAATCTTTCACTGTTTTTGATCTGGTGATGCTTTCGAATTTACCATTGCTGTGTTTTTGCAGAGCCACAATAACCTCAACTCTCCTAAAGTCATCATGTACTACCCACTCTGACAGTTCTTTAAGAAAATGCTGTGCAACTTTATAAAGCCAAGAATCTTTTGTGGAGAGTATATCCAGAAGACATTGAACAACCTTGTATGATAGTACAATATGCACACAAGAAGCAGGAAGCTTTGGAAGTAGAAGCAACAACACATCAAGTGCTAACTTCTTGCGATCATGAGATGAGGTTAAGAGTGACCCTTCAATTATTATTTCACAGAAGCACATGAGATTTCTCTCCATATCTTCTTCAGCTGAGCTAAACTTGCGACCTCTTTTGTGCTTCTTGATGGAAATTAAACCTGATGCTGTATCTACATCTTGTACAACATCAGGTAAGAGATTATTAACCAAGATAGGCCATACATTATGCACTCGTGGTTGACAGAAGGTAGATTCCTGCAATATCCAAGACATATTGATCAATATATACTCAAAATACCACCTACTCATAGACTAATCTGTATCAGAACAAATATAAGCACTACCTTTAAGCAATTGGCAATATTGGATAAATGATCAGCAGCAAAAAGTGCACTTTTGCTGTAGGGAGCAGGAAGTAGTTTACCACATTTATAGTCAACAGCAACCATTTCTCGTATTTTAAGAGCCAGAAGTAAGGCGTCAGGATTTCCAACTTCAGTTGCTCCTTCATACCACTCCTGAAGCCCTGTTGCTTCAATAACATGACTCAGCAGTGCACTGGCAGGCAACTAAAACATGAATATTAATCAGTATTTAGATGAAGAGTAAAATCTGACCAAACTCATCATTGAGCAAAATTGAGAAGATATGGCAATAGGAAGGCCAAAATGGTTGTGAATTAATGATAGCATAGTTACATGAATATAATGAACACGTGTAAGTTATAGGCCTGCAGTTACCACAGGAATTATAGAAGAGAAAAAAGTAAGAGGGTGCTCCAAAATTTAAGAGGAATAGGAATGAGAATGGCAATAATGGGGGAACAGGTATAGGAAGATTTCCATTCCTCCCATCGGAGAGAGGTTTGATCCATTCCCAAAAAGCAAACGCTTAGTACAATAGACGACCAGTATCGTGAACAAGTGGCAAAGATAAGAATCTGCAGCATAGCGATAGTTAGATTGATTACCTTTCCAGCCATTTCCAATATAACTGCAACAGCAGACTCCTGTAAATACCGTTTCTTAGCAGCAAGAGCTATTACACAACTAGTAAACTCTTTGATCAGTGGAGTATTATTATCTGAGATCCATTCTACAGCAAGTTTTCCTGATCTTGCAAGAGCTCCATATGCAAACAAACGACCCAGCAAGCAGTCTTTAGCCTCCTACAAAATCAGATAAAAAAAATTCACACAAAGAAATTAAATTTAAATTACCGGTTTGAGTAACATTTACCCACCTGACCCTTCATGGAAGAAGTGACCTCCAACAAAGAAGTAATTAACTTTAATAAGGACTCCAGTTTAATGCTAGGAACTGTGCCAACTAAAAGTGTGAGTCCTAATGCAAATCCTTGTCTTGCGCACTGCAATAAATGAAAGAATAAGAGAAAAGTTCACATAAGCCATGTCTTCAAGCCCTTCAAATAATAAAAGGCAAAGCATGGAAAAAGCAAGCTGGTTAGTACATCCACATATACAAAACACAGTACAGTGTCCACATCCCTTTTTCAATAAACAATCTTGATTTTTGATAATAGAAAACAAAAGTTAGCAGATCACTGTGTCTTGCCAATAGTTAATAATATATATATATATATCCCATCATAACCATGCAAGCCAAGAAATTCGATTACAACTTAAATGAATAATTAACATTCCTAATGTCCCTTTTCAGTGAGATTTTATCTGACAGGATAGAAAATCTCACAGGATAGTGAAACCAAGCATGAACAAAATTCATTCACAATTTCGAAGACAATTTACAGTAATGTCTGAAACATAACAACAAACCATACCTCTCTCGATGAGGAGACCCCACGAATAAGCCTCCGCACAGCATATCTCAGAGATGGAGCACAGTTATCCAAGCCATCATCCTTCTCCGCTTCCAGTTTCGACTTATCCTCCACCTCTTCCTTGTTCTCTAACTTCTCATATGCTTTCTGAACTTCCCTCAACTCGGTAACCAATGTCTTGGCTGCTGCTTCCCTGACACTCGCATCAACAGCTGCCAGATCCTTAAATACCCCAATATGGAACTCAGGCAATACTCCACCACTACTATTACTGGTACTAGCACTCTCATTACCATCACTTTTCAATTCTAAATCCACTTTCTTACTCTCCGCTTTGTGTCTTTCCTTATCCAGCAACTTCCTTTTTTTTCTCCTTTCCATCGAATTCAAGGAAGGCTTGTGAGCATTCGATGAGGTCGAGGCAGCATTCATATCATTCACATTCCCACTCTCAGGTATATCAACATCTTTTTTCTTTTTCTCTTTTTTCATCCTCTTTTTCAAGGGTTCTACACCCGCATTCTCGAGGGGTACATTCACTTGCTGCTTATCTTCCACTTGCTCTGCTCCAGATTCTTGCATAGAGCTAGATTCTCTCTTTTTGCTACCCATTTAACTCAACACAAACAACACTTATTATCTGCATACATATCATTAAACACCATCATCTTCTACGTCGTTCAAGAAATATTAATATCAATGTAAATTCACGCAACAGAACCAAGAAAACACACACCTATCCAAAACTTAATCAATTAAACCCAAAAACAAAAACAAACACAAACACAAACACAAACGAACATGCTACTAAATTATCGGGAAATAAACAGAACTTCAGAAATTTAGAAAGACTTACTCGTTATGGAAAAGGAATAATGAAAGAAAAGAATCTTAGACACCGGTGTTGAAGTAGAACACTGCGAGAGGGAGGCAGAGGCTTTAGCTCTCTGAGTTTAAACCTACCCTGCATATTTTATTTGGATCCATATTTTCGGATCCTGTGAGACCCGACTCACTTGGGCTACAGATATCCAACTAAAAGATATGGACATGAGCTTTTCTTATTTTATTGGGCTTTATCGAGTACACATCTTTTTAGCCCATCAACCCATCGCCCGAGATAAAAATATATTCTGATAGTGAAAGAATATTAATAATTATTTTTTTTAAATTCAAATTTTTCTCAATTTATAATTTCTTTTCTTACTCAATCTAACTATGTGTAGCTCAAAAATCAAACAAACATATTGATATTCAAACAATTAAAATTTCTAATATGTTTGGCTGGCCTTCATCATACACATTAATATGTTTGTAATGAAATCTCTCTTAATTAAATATATTGTGATCAAACAAAATAAAAAAATTAAATGAGGTATTAATTAATAAATTATTCATTTATGAAAAGAATGTATAACCTTGTATTAAGTAACAAGATTCATTAAGCTTTATCAATTCAGATTTAATATCTATGAAAAGATATTTTAATTTACTAATATTATGACTTGTACTAGATTATATTTATTATAATTCTATTGATGACGAAATTGATGTTTAAACAACTTTTTCTAATGCTCCGAAATTTCTTGTCGTGAGTTGAGAAATCATCTCCAACATTTTCAAATGCAGTAAGAAGAATTAAAGATGAGATTCAATTACATATGAATTTCAAGAAAAATGTAACTTTGTCATATATTATTAGAATGTCATAGCATGTATATTTTATTTTTAATTGTTAATTCATGTTCCCAGTAAAACAATGTCCTATATAAGGGGTTTTCTCTAGGGTCGTAAACGAATCGAATCGATTCAAATATAATGATATTTCATTCGTATTCGTTTAATTATTCGAATATTCGTATTCGAAAATTTTGAACTTGAAATTTCAATATATTTTAAAAAAATATATTTATTTCCAAATTAATAATATCATATTATAAATATATAGCATATGCATACATGATACAATACCTATATAGTAATTAATAAACAATAAAATTTTAAAGAAATTTAAGATGTGGTTTAAAATTTCTGACATAGGATATATATATATATATATAATTAAAATAAAGAAATTATATATATATATAATTATTCGAATATATTCACGAATACTCGAATGGAATTTTGTCATATTCTTATTAGTATTCGGATAATATACAAATATAAAAGAGAATTCTTATTCGTATTTTTTGAATTCGATAATTCGAAAATCACTATATTCGAAATCGAATAAAAAAGATTCGATTCTTTTACAACCTTAGTTTTTCTCAAGTATTATTTCATCATTTTATTTTGACTGAAGTCATTGATTTAACCTATTGGTTTTGACGAGTCTGATTTATATTACAAATTAATTGTCATACAAATACAAGTTACAAAAATAATTTCTACCCACCGCGCCACTGATACTTACAAGTTTATTGATATTTCCATAGAAGCTCACACATGTTTTCCATAGTAGAGTTAAAAAATCAATTACAGAAACAACAAAATGAATACGAAATTAATGTGTCGCAATGTAAACAAATAAACACAGCAAGAAATTCCCAAAGGCCAAGGTGAAATTTATTAGAGCAACAAAACAAAAGGCTGAATCAATTCCACCAAAAAAATATAATGTGCTTAGTTTCCACCCGGGAAAGGTTTCTAACTCAGGAACTCCTTCCTTCTATTACTACTGGAACCAGTTGGAATTTTAAATACAAAACCGCCAAAAAGAAGAATAATAATATCAGTCTCTCACTTCTTTACTTCCTCGTACTCCGCCTCAGGGGCTTGTTCACCACCCTGAGGACCTCCTCCACCACTCGAGCCGCCCCCAGACATGTGCTCTCCGATCTTCGACACTGCTTTGTTGGCTGCATCAAGCTTAGTCTTTATATCATCAATGTTCTCAGTGCCCATTGCGTTTCTCAAATCTGAAACGGCAGTCTCAATCTCTGTAACTACTTCACTTGGAATCTTGTCCTTGTACTCGTTTAAGCTCTTCTCGATACTGTAGATGGTGGTGTCTGCGTTGTTTCTGAGATCGATCAAAGCCTTCCTCTCTTGATCCTTCTGGGCATGGGCCTCTGCTTCCTTGACCATCTTTTCAATCTCGTCCTCTGATAGACCACCTGATGACCTTATAGTGATCTGCTGCTCTTTACCTGTTGTCCTATCTTTTGCAGAGACAATAACCATTCCATTGGCATCAATGTCGAATGTGACTTCAATCTGAGGCATGCCCCTAGGAGCTGGAGGGATACCCACGAGTTCAAATTCTCCAAGGAGTTTATTATCTGAAGCCATTTCACGCTCCCCTTGCAGTACTTTGATACCCACCTGGGTTTGATTGTCAGCAGCTGTCGAGAATGTCTGATAATAATGAAAAAAGACAAGGTGAGCAACATGGTGATCAAATCATCAAAACAGAAAGAGCACAAAGATGCTACAAATTACCCACCTGACTTTTCTTCGTTGGAATTGTGGTATTTCTATTAATCAACTTGGTAAAGATACCACCAAGTGTCTCAATACCAAGTGAAAGTGGAGTTACATCAAGGAGGAGCAACTCTTTGACATCACCTCGGAGTATACCACCCTGGATAGCAGCCCCCATGGCGACCGCCTCATCTGGATTCACCCCTTTGCTTGGGGCCTTTCCGAAGATTTCAGAAACTATTTCCTGAACCTTTGGAACACGGGTCATACCTCCAACAAGGAGTACTTCATCAACCTCCTTGATCGATATACCAGCATCCTTCAAACAACTCTTGCAAGGAGCCTTGGTCCTCTCGATCAAGTGGTTCACTAGAGCCTCAAACTTGGATCTAGTCAAAGTAATATTGAGATGCTTTGCACCAGATGAATCAGCAGTGATGAAAGGCAAGTTGATCTCAGTCTGAGATGTCGATGAAAGCTCAATCTTTGCCTTCTCAGCCGCCTCTCGAAGTCTCTGCAGGGCAAGCCTGTCCTTTGACAGATCAATGCTCTCTGTTCGCTTAAATTCACTCACCAAAAACTCCAACAAAGCATTATCAAAGTCCTCTCCTCCCAAAAATGTGTCACCATTGGTGGCTTTAACCTGCACGAATAGAATGTGGTCAGCACAAAGATATAACAAAATTCTTGGATCAATGAAACAGGTCGACAAGTTGGTGTACCTCAAAAACACCATTGGATATCTCCAAAATAGATACATCAAAAGTTCCACCTCCAAGATCGAAAACCGCAACAAGACCTTCTTTGTTGTTCAAACCATAAGAGAGTGCTGCAGCAGTAGGCTCATTAATAATTCTTTGAACATCAAGGCCGGAAATTCTCCCAGCATCTTTGGTGGCTTGCCTCTGGGCATCATTAAAATAAGCTGGGACTGTGACAACAGCCTTGCTTACAGACTTCCCAAGGTAGGCCTCTGCTGTTTCCTTCATTTTAGTCAAAACAAAAGCACCAACTTGACTTGGGGAGTACTGCTGTCCATTGGCTTCAACCCATGCATCTCCATTAGGAGCCCTGACAATTTTGAATGGAACCATTTTCATTTCCTTCTGTGTCTGCGGGTCATCAAAGCGCCTACCAATAAGACGTTTGGTTCCAAAGAGTGTATTCGTTGGGTTTGTGACAGCTTGTCGCTTTGCTGGTGTGCCAACCAAAAGCTCTCCTTTAGGGCTGAAAGCAACCACTGACGGAGTTGTCCGAGCACCCTCAGCATTTTCAATAACTTTTGGAGTCTGAAATAAGCATTTGTCGGCATGTGAGAAAATGGTCACAAGTAGTACAACATAAATTTTATCTGAGAATTTTGAAGTGGTACCTTTCCCTCCATGACAGAAACACAAGAATTAGTAGTACCCAAGTCAATACCAATAACATCATTTCCAGCTGGTTTTGTGCTGTATTAGAAAGAAAGAATGTTAGATTTCCCATAAAATAAATAAATAAAATAAAATTTAACGACTAGCAGGATATAAACCTGAATGGCCTAGCAAGAGCTGCCCACTTGTTGCCTATAACCCATGACGGCTTGGTGTTTCCTGATAACTGAAATACAAAATATAGCATTCAGTAACAAAAAGCTGCCTTGAAGGGAAAAAGGCTAAGAATTTAAGGTTCTTCATCCATGATGCATATGAACTTCTACAGAAAGGGAAAACAGATTGTTCACCCATGATGCCTATGAACTTCAACATAAACAGAAAACAGATTGTCACATGATGCCCATCATATTGAAGATCACTCTCATCATCCAATATAACAATGTACCAATAACATGAAAATAAATTATGAAATCAGACAATGAAGGAGAGTAACCACCAGTTCATCATTACTTCTCAAATCTCAACTAACATGGGACTTACTGAATCTGCCAGCATCAGTAAGGAACTTAACAGAGTCAAAAACCACAAACAAATAACAGAAGCCCTAAACCTAACTGAATCTCCCAGCATGTTATATAGTAAAAGCTCTAACAGAGAAAAACACCACAAACAAATAGATGATACCACATCTAAGAAAAACCATTTCTACCAGAGACTAAACCCAAAAATCCCATCGAGGCACAATTTTCCGGCCGCTGCATTCTCTACTATAATTTTTGACTGTTTGCGAGGTTACTCAGAACAAAAACCTTTCAAAGAATTTCTTCCATCTCAAAATGAAATAACAAAATTACACCAATAATATATTTCCATGTACAATTAGAGAGCTCTCAATGCAAAAAACCGTTTAAGAAGCACATAATTTTTAATAACATATAATAACAAAATTACATCAGTAAACCAAACCAGTAACAAAAACACTAGATCACGGAAAACGACACCAAAACAGGAGAAAAAGGAAATCGATCAGATACAGAAACGTAGGAAAAGAAACGTACGGTCTTGAAGGCAGAAAGCGGGGAGGAGGAAAATTCACGGCGACGAAGAGATCTGAGGAGCACGGCAGTCGCCATTGATAAGATTAAGATGCTGCTTTCAAAATCTGGTTTTCTCCTTTACTGTGCAGCGGTTGGCGCTAGGGTTTAGGGTTTATGAAGAGAAGTTAAAGAGAGAAATGAGGCCGATAGAAATAGGAATTTTTTTCTCGCGATTATGTGGAGAATAAAACGAAAAAGAAATGTCAGAAACTTCTAGATATATCTAGTTGCCAAACAGGTCGTTAATGGATTGTTCCCCAAGAGATACTTATTCAACTTTTGTTTTCTATTTCTTATTTTCCCATTCCTAGTCCTAAATATTTGCACCAACTTAAATTAAATTGTGTAAAATTGCTAGAGAACAAATGATTAACTATTTTATCTCAAATTTAATTGTGTGGTTTGTTCACATTTTAATTTATGAATCTAAAAAAAAAAAAACCAAATAAAATAGCAGCTACGAAACAATTAGTTAAATATTAAGAACATGAAGACTTGGAAACTTATATATTTTGTGACCACCAAATTTAGTTTACTATTTATATATATTCATAAATAAAGTAAAATATTCATAAATAAAGTATGGGTGCGCTATCGCACCCATAAAGTATTACTATTACAGTTTGAAAAGGCAAAATTATTATATATCTCTCCCTATCTCTTTTTTTTATTTGTTAGATATATCTAGTTTCTAAACTTCCTTTGCAATTGTTTCAAATAGTGCTGTATCCTTTACTCCATGTTACATTTGTATGTAAAAAACAATACATAGATAATATGTAGAAAAAACGATATCACCAATATACACGAAAATCACAGTAGGAAATGGAACATGATTTGCAGAAGACAGGATGTGGAACTTGTATCTGTACACCAGCAAAATGTGGGAACAGAAATCAGTTGATTAAAAGAAATTCTATACAAGCATGAAGGAATAATAGAGTGTATAAGGTCAGCAGAAGATACAAAAAAATGGTGTTAGAAGAATAGTTAAAGACGAAGGTAGCCTCCTCGTTCTGTAGTTTCAGGGGGCCGCCTGAGAAAGCGGTTGAAAGACCAATTTTTTGTCAAGAGTTGCCTTCGTCTCCACGCCATTACTCGAGTGTAGAGAGCTGGGAAAAGGAAGCACAAGAGAGCGATCCCAAGCATGGCTACGCACAGCAACATTACATTGCGAAATCCATCCTTCAATTCTGGATCTCTTTGTCCAGTCCATGGAACTCCTCCCACGTTCATCCCAAACACTGTCTCAACAGCCACATTTATTAATATGGAATAAGGGAGGATACGAGAGTTGAAAGAATTTCAAAGAGATCTCACCTCCAGTAACTATTGATAAAGGGAGAAATATGATGGAGAGGAATGAGAGATAGTATAATTTTCTGTTTATTTGCTCCGCCTGCCAACTGTCGAGCCCAGCCTGAATGGCTGTAATTCGATTGGCTATAAAACCCACGTTCTCCTTTAGTCTCCTTATTCGACCAATCAACTCTTCCAACGCATTAATGTCTTCATTGCCAAACCACTCTTTCAACGCACACTTTTCCTTCACTCTCGGGAATACTTGCTCACCATGTGCAATCACCTGCAATAGTCGCTGCAAGTCCAGATGCATTTTCGGGAATTTTCTGCTGTCCAACAATTGTTTCTTTAAAGCAAAACCACCTGCAAACAGATCCGGATGGATTACCACGGTCGGTGATTAAGATGATAGATGTAAAACTTCCAAGTAATCTAATAAGTTGAAGGACTCTTAACATTGTAAACATCCATTTAGAACATTTTTCCTAGTTATGAGAATCTACTAGTTCTAAATCTAAGGACTAATGTATGACAAAAAGGTATATATGTATTAAAGAGAAAGATATACACTATTGTACTCTTCAAGCAAGTTTCTGCAATGGCCAATCATTTTTATGCTCCATATTAAGACACGTATTTTCCAAGTTAAAAGTAACACATTGAAATATAAATGTGGGCAACTGATAACTAGTTTGGAAGCCAAACAAATGATATAGAAAAAGTTTCAGTTATAATCACATCTCTATCCATACATATAAGTCCACACAAAAAATGTCTATCTTAAATTACCTAAATTAGAGGTATGCGATGCCTATATTGCTTGCATGTTTTTCACATTTAAAGTATTTTTAACATGTCTTATTGTCCTCTTAAATTTGTAGATGACCTGGTAATCTTCTAAGCATAATTATTGTTCATGTGAAACCATGAGTTCCACATACTAAATGTGCATAACTTTCATTGTAAGGCATGAAAATGCAGTCTTAAGTGACTAGAGCAGAATGCAAATGCAAAAGTAAGCTTTATGATGGACCAGCTTACATTTGAAGGAGCATACCTCTGTCCAGCTCAAACTCAACCGAGTCAAGCTCAATCTCAAGCTTGGTCACAACATCTTGAAGGTGATCCACATGTGTATCGATTATGTGAACCACAAGATTTGAAACAGATCTAGGCACAGGATTATCAGCTTCTTCAGAATGATTCATTGTCAAGAGAAAATCTAGAACATGTTCTCTGATCACAATCCCTCCCCTATCCTTATGTTCACCACTACCATGACTGGGACCTTCCACGATTGGAATCTCCGATAGCAAGGACTCATTGGCCGGTGAGAAACCTAATCTTGGAACACGGCCTAATGATACAGTGATAACTGAATTCTCAGTGACTCTAGCTGCAATTCTAAATGTAAATCTGCTAGAAGCAGGGCCCGGTGAGTTAACTCTAAACACGAGAGCACCATCTACATGCCCACAAAAAGGGCCGTTGCTAACGAGTGAGAGTATGTCCTGGAGCTTCAAGGGAGGACATAGAACATCAATGAGGTGTTGAGCCAATTGGGACAGTTTCTGATTCCCTTTTGGAAGCTCCACATGATACCAACAGAACTCTTTGCCTCTACCTTGAACAAGATCCCATTCCTTATTGAAGTAATTCCCATCCCCATCGAATATGTAAGCCTTTTTTCTCACAGCACCCGGGTAATACGAGTGGTGAAAGAGGTTCTGCCTAAAGCTTCTATGTTCAGATGATGCTCTATCCATGTCCTCTCCCTCACCATTTACATGATTAAGCTCCATTACTATTCCTAACTTACTAACAATCCACTGTGACAACAAAGAAAACTACAACGCCAGAAACCTGTTTTGCAACCTAAAATACCCAATTCCCTAGTTCAAATCAGGGCTAAACCAAATCTTCAGCTCTATAACAAATGAAGATCAGCATAAAAATAGATCGCCACTAATGAATTCCACATCTTCAAACAGTACCAAATCAAAAGAATCAGTCATAAATTTAAAGATTTCATCATCATCTTTTATCCAGCCCTGAAACATAAACAGAAAAAGTTCAAAATCACAACTAAACAACATCTCAGACGCCATCGAAATCATGCGTAAGTAACACTCCAGAAAATTAAAAAATTTCCACATATATTGAAGAAAGTCGAAGTATTCACCTTATTGAAACCGAACCCAAGAAAATCAGAAGACAACGGTTGAATGAAGATGTCCCAGATTTAAAAAAGGCAAAACCCACAAAAAAGGAACCAATCTTGAAAGAGTCCACTCTCCTCCAATTACAGAAACCAAACCGAATACAAATATCTCAAATAATTATTTCTTTTTCACTAAAAGAAGAATTAATTATTTCTTTATCTCTAAAATAATATAAAAATGGGGTCGATCAATGGTAGAGAGAACAAGGGAGATTCACGCTCAGTACTTAAACAGTCAGACTAAATAAGAAAGATATTCAGCATGTGTATGGCGGTTTCCTTGAAGCTTCTTCATGCACCACCAAAACCTGTTAAATCATATATTTTATTACTCTTTTTTTTTTTTAATAATATCTGAAAATAAATATAACTTTTTTAAGGATAAATAATATAACTAATACTGGCAAAAATATATAGTTTAGGTTAGATGGAGTCAGATTTAGACTATATCTTGGAATAGTTGTTGAGATATGATCGGAGATTGGATGTGGGGATAGACAGAGGTGCAAGTTTTCTATTATTATAACAAGATTTCTATTATTATAAATATATAAATAATCTCTTGAATTTTTTATTTTTTTTTTAACATCTTGATATTTTATCTTAATTTGCAAAGTGTATATACAATTTGAGCAGACCATATATGCCCATTATCGGTATATTGTATACCTAATATAATAAATAATTTCAGATCATATAATCATTTTAAATCTATTGATGGTGAATATATACGTATCTTTCTGACTTTCACTAATTAAATATATTGGACACATTAAGAGATATTCATTCCAGAATCAAGATCATTATAAGTATTTTTCTTAAGTATTTATAATGATTTCAAAAGAGAAAACAAAAAAAGGTTATAGTGGACTGTTGATCTTGAATGAATTCATGACTTTAGAACTTGAGAGATTTTTTTAGCTTGAATAACATTTTTTTATTAGCATTTTGACTTCTACAGTTTTACTTGCCAAATCATCTCCACAGTGTTTGAATTCTCAATTACATAATTACTATAAGATTATAAAATTCTTTTCAAATTTAGTTAAAGAGTTTGCATGGATTATTGATGCTTGAGTTAGTCTGTATTTTTATTTATTTTTCGTGAAAATAGAATATTGAGAAGAAAAAAAAAATTACGTCCCTTCTCTTAGAGTATAATCCATATTATTCATTTTTATAACATAAACAACAAGAATATTTTACTATTATAAATTTAATCGTACTTGAAATTGCTGTCTTGTAAGTTGGATTGGATATAGTGTAATCTATGAATAAATCCTAAATCAATTTCTGGTTAAGAAAACCCTAACCTAAGCCCAGTATCCAGTATTGATGGGCCCAAGGCTTGTTTAGAATTCTACAACAGCAATTGGGCTGGGCCTTAGATTACATCGGGCGATGGATAAATGATACCAATAGCTATTTTGAATTACCTTGAAAATAAATGGTTTTTGATAAATATTTCAAATTAGACTTTGTAGTGTTCCAAATCAATTTTTTGTTTCTCATTTTCTCACACATATAATTTCACTGAGTAAAATACTAGTATAATATAATGTTAGAATTTGAGGGAGCTTTTTAAGTAATATACCAACTTCAAATCTAGGCAGTCTTCTTTATTTATATCAGTTTGAATAAAGAATCAAATTTTATCTTTAAAACATGGTTAGTTGTGAAAAAAAAAAATGCTCTTTTTTTTTTTCGATTTTTTACAATCTAATAATATTTTTTTGTAAACTCATCTCAAATCTTTATAAAACTTATAAGAGTTGGTCTTGTGTGCATTTGGTGTACATACAATCCGGGTCGACCCAGTGTTTGACCTGAATCCGCGTGTGTTTTATTTTTATTTTTTGCTTCAGGTTGTGACTTTTATGTTGAAGGTCAGAATAAATGTACATAAAGGTAACATAATATAACATAAAAGTCACATTAATATCACATAAAGGTGTACAATACAAATTGTGTTGAAAATCTTCATTTTTTTCCTAAGTTACCGTGCATAAAGGTAGGGATAGTTGTACATAAATGTCACATATTTATAACATAAAGGTCAAAACAAAAATATGGAAAAAAAATTAAAAACTCGCGAATCCGGGTCGGATCGACCCGGATTGCACGGATCTAAGATCCGTGCACCTGGTGCACAAGAGTTTTTGTCAACTTATAAATATAATATGTCGTAATTATGAGCATTCTTTTCAACAATTACAAAACTTTAAATTACATAGCACCACCATGAAACGTTGAATTTTAGATTTGAGATGGATTTTTGAATATAGTGTGGGGTAAATGATATAAAATATAAATTAGGGCTCCATTTCTAACAAAATGATGAAGTTGTAGCCAATTAGATGGACCAATAGGCTGCACATGCTCACTTTGAATCCTCTTCATTTTGTCTGCAAATCTTGTTCTCAAATACTTTCAAATTTGGAATCTCATTTATTTATTTATTTATTCCTTGTTGACTACTATAATATTGTTTTATTTCAAGTTGCCTCAATTTTAATAAAAACTTTATTATCCAATCAAACTCAATAAAGATATACCAATCACGCAATCACGATGATTTGTGATTCATCGCATGATTATTTCCTAAGAAACTCGTTAGTTTCAAACTAAAATGAATAAACAAATAAATGAGAATACGTAGAGTTTTAAATAAAATCAATAAATAATACAATTCAATTAAATAGGAGGTCTCTATGCACCAGTTGTATCATACAATTGAACAACCTAATCCACTATTTTGCATGCTATAATTATAATCTATTAATTACATTATTTTGTGTGTGAAAATATTACTATTTATGGTGTGCATATTACTTTTAATACTAAACCGTATCATTTTTTCTATTAATTGTACTATAGGTATTTAGATCATATTTTACCTAACAAACTATCATTTTAGATATTATAACTTATTATTATTATTATTATTGAATTATAATTGGGATTTTGCTCAAGGTGGGTGATATATTTGCCGTTAGGCTAAACTTCTATCATGTATTGAATGGAATTTAAATCCATTTGTACACATTTTTGGTGCTAATTGAATGATACCTTAAAGAAAAGTGAATCACACCAGATTAGGTTGATTAAAGGGAATCTTAATTTATCATCAAAACTTTTGTATTTTCATATAGATTAATTTAATGAATAAGAAAGCGTAGCTATCCTAGAAACTAATAGTCAAACAAAATATAGAAATTATTAGCTAGATTGTCCCACTGCAACTCGAGTTTTCCATACTATGTGAAACGTTGACGGTTGACTTATACTTAGTAGACTAATTAAAATTTGGAATTTTGCAAAGATGCATTGTCACGCTGCTGTAATGTAGGACTAGACTAGAAAGGAGGTATGACCCATATGTTCACTAAAATCAAAGAGGATAGGAAATGCTTAATGGATAGTAAAAACGAAGTTGATGTGATATTAATTAGCTTTTATCAATTAATTTAAAGCTGATAGTTATAATGTTTTGAATCTTCTAAATCTTAAATGTGTATATTTAAGTTGTCATGAAAATTGTTGATAATATATTTGACTAGATGGACTGTGAATCTTTTCAAAGTCCAGATAAAGAACATTAAGTTTTAAAAATTTGAAGGATAAAATAATATTTATTTTCCATAATTTTACTCATAAGAACATAGTTGAGTTATCAAAAACATATTAGATATTAATTTAATTTGGTGATGCCATCATGACTTATGATATGATAACAAGAGGCTTTAATTTTGTAAAATTTTAGATATACTTGAAACTTAAATTTTCAATTTTAGTTTGTTTAATAATTTTGAACAAAATTGAAAATTTGATGTGAAACTTGTTTTATGATTCAAATTTTGATAAGATTTGATTGGATATAATCGAATCAACATGCCTATTAAAAATAAGAAGGGTCACATATTTTGGGAATATAATATCAGTAGCTAAAAAAAAAAAAACTTTCTTGACTTACATCACAATCACACTCCCCACTCTCCCTATTTGTATTATTTTATGCGATAGATACTTAAAAAATAGAATCATATGTTATTATAAAAAAGATACCATAATATTAAAAAAGCCCAAATAGCTACATGGCCACCTAATTTTATCTCACTCGTAGGCATATCAAATGTGTCTATATAATAAAGGCAAAGTTGGGCCAAAATTAAATAGCAAAAAAATTGTAAGCCAAAGTTATATTAGTTGTGAAAATGGGAAGTTTGGAAGTGGATAGTAACAACCAGCAGAACCATACATGGAAAGAAGAAGATGGAGAAGAAGAGTCCCCAATTGAGGAGGTCCGATTAACGGTGACGAACACGGACGACCCGAGCCTACCCGTATGGACGTTCCGGATGTGGTTCTTGGGTCTGGTCTCATGTTGCATGCTCTCTTTTCTGAACCAGTTCTTTGCGTACCGGACGGAGCCACTCATCATAACTCAGATCACGGTCCAGGTGGCCAGCCTCCCTATTGGCCATTTCATGGCCGCGGTCCTGCCCAAGGCCACCTTCCGGGTTCCCGGGTTCGGGTCGAGACGGATGTCTCTCAACCCGGGCCCGTTTAACATGAAGGAGCACGTGCTCATTTCCATATTTGCCAATGCTGGAAGTGCTTTTGGGAGTGGCTCTGCTTATGCTGTTGGCATTGTTACCATTGTCAAGGCTTTCTATGGAAGAAAGATCTCTTTCTTGGCTGGTTGGCTCCTTATCATCACCACTCAGGTCTTGGGATATGGTTGGGCTGGGCTTTTGAGGAAGTACGTCATAGAGCCGGCCCATATGTGGTGGCCCGGCACTCTGGTCCAGGTCTCGCTCTTCCGGTTAGTCCTTATCTCCTGTTTTGTTATTTTATGGAGTATCTTCCAAGTGGACTTATTTGACTTTTGGGTCTTTACATTTTGTTTATTTCCCATCTTTAAATAATGATGCTACAATAATGCCACTAGAGGGGCCATAAAAGTATGGGTGTTGCTAAAGGCACAACACCAAGTGCTAAGGGTATAACACCCCATCAAGTGCTAAGGGCACAACACCCTATTAGTATGTGGGCCCCACATCAATACATTAATAGAGTATTGTGCCTTTAACACTTGATGTTGTGCCTTTAGCCCCACCCTAAAAGTAAATTGTACACACGATTTTAGATTCACTTTTCTAGCATTAGAAAATGAAATCAACTAACTTTCCAAAAAGTGTAAGTTTTTACTCTAATATTTAATTAACAATATAAAGTCACGTTATGCAACTTGTACTGTGAGATATATATAGAATTCAAATTACTGAAAAGTGAACACACCACACATCAACACATATCCATAATTTTAATTTGATGAGATATTAAGATCTGATCTTATCTATATCTTATAATCCTTATACTATAAATTATTAGTGGTTAAGTTTGCAATATGCCACTTATTAGAATGGAAATAGGGTATCTCTGTACTTGTATTTAATTCTATTCTTATACTAAAAAATAGATATGACTGACATCTACGAGGATTAAGAAAAGGGAGTAGAGTAGAGGTGAGGTATGTCCAGAAGACAAATTGCATCCAAAGTAACAGGCTGGAGATACATGTATCTTTAATCAGGATCACGTGCATACCTCTTATTACAGCTCAATAACAACTTGCAACTAATAATTCATGAATTATTAATAATAATAATAATTAATATTTCCACTGAAATTCCTCCCATGCAAGCCTTACGCCACTAGAATAAGCCCTTGGATTATGTCTAGATTCATTTTACCCTTTGGTCATCAAATTTAGGCTTCATTCATTAGGTTTCGAATTAATTGTTGCAGTGTTCCATTTTACCATTCCAACTATTCATTTGCACTTTGTTATCTCTGAAGGAATATTCCGATTCAACATGAGATACTCTTGGAAATCTCATGTAAGTGTACCTGGAATATTCTTGTATTGTAGCCACGACTATTAGGTGTAAAGTGTAGAAAAAAATTAAAATTTATTTAGGTAACATACCCAGAAAAAAAAAAAACACATAGTTGGGATGTCAAATTTCAAAATGTAATTAATGCTAATAGCTGAAATTGTCATTACTAATTTAAGAGCTAGGGAGGGAAATATCTCTCAGCAGTAAATTTGGAAACATCAAGATTCAGTCATTTCAACATCTATTTCCATGGAAAAACAACCATAGTTTTGGGTTTCTGGACCTGAATAGATACAAAATGTTGGCTCTTCATTGAAATAATCCGCTGCATTTCTGTAAGCTCACGTAGAACCAGACTGAAATCAGAAATATAGAAAGAGCAATGTGAGATCATAGAGGCAACAAGCAAATCGAACTTTAGATAGGATTGAACAATGCGAAATCACAAAGGCAAAACTTGAGAACACATTATAAACCAAATATAAGAATATATATTAAGACCTAAATTGCATTTCTTCTCAAGTGTTTGAAGTGACGAACAACACCTCACCTATTGCTCATAGCACAGTTCCACATAGGCTCAGCACCTTACTAGCATCCTACAAGAAAACTGCTGCTAAGACTAAATGATCTGAAGCCTAAACTGTTTTTCCAGATTAAACACAAATCTACTTTCCCAACTTCAGCTGCACTAGAGCATGCTTTGTCACGAGAAGAACTACATTATACATGGAAGTTCTATTTATTCCCAGACTAGGATTAACAAACAAGTACTTCCTGATTTTTTGCATCTGAACTTTGCAGGGCCTTACACGAAAAAGACGAGCAACGCATGTCAAGGGCTAAGTTTTTCCTGATAGTAATGATTTGCAGCTTTTCTTGGTATCTAGTACCAGGATACCTTTTCCCAACTCTAACAAGCATATCATGGGTCTGTTGGACATTCTCCAAGTCAGTCACAGCACAGCAGCTAGGATCAGGTCTAAGAGGTCTTGGCGTTGGAGCTTTAACATTAGATTGGGCTGCAGTGGCATCTTTCTTGCTCAGCCCCCTAGTGTGTCCCTTCTTTGCTATAATGAATATCTTTGCGGGCTATGCACTGATAATCTACATAGTACTTCCCACAGCCTACTGGGGATTCGACTTATATGGTGCTAGAAAGTTTCCTATTTTCTCCTCGCACTTGTTCACAGCTCAAGGTCAGAGATACAACATATCTGCAATTGTGAATGACAAGTTCGAGTTGGATGTGCAAAGTTACAATCAACAAGGCCGAATACATCTCAGCATGTTTTTTGCACTGACGTATGGGTTTGGTTTTGCAACTATTGCAGCTACTCTCACACATGTGGCCTGCTTCTACGGGAGGTATAGAAATTTCCACAAGACACTTCATCTCGTATTTCATCATCCCAAACTTGATTATGTCTAAATGATTTTTTATTTTTTTTTGTAAACCACAGAGAAATTTATGCAAGATACCATGCTTCATACAAGGGAAAGGAGGACATTCATACAAGGCTTATGCGCAGATACGAGGACATACCTACCTGGTGGTTCTATATATTACTGGCAGTGACACTTGCAGCATCTTTAATACTCTGCATCGTCTTGAACGACCAAGTTCAGATGCCATGGTGGGGGCTTGTCTTTGCTAGTATCATCGCCTTCATCTTCACACTTCCAATCAGCATTATTACAGCCACGACAAACCAGGTGATTGAGAGACCACACTCATGCACATTCCTCTTTAGTATTGCAAATAAGAATTGCAAGGATACAGTGTCAATGATGACAGCTTTAGTGACTGGAAAAAGAAAAAGTCTCTCATCAGTACCAAACCTATAAAATGCATATGAAACGCACACACATATAAGATGCATATAGTAACTGACAACTTCATGATATTTCTTCTCTGATGCAAAACTAAACATATTCTCTTTGCAGACACCTGGGTTGAATATAATCACAGAGTATGTGATGGGAATCATATACCCAGGAAGACCAATCGCAAACGTCTGCTTCAAAACCTATGGCTACATGAGCATGGCACAGGCTGTTTCTTTCCTCAGTGATTTCAAGCTAGGCCACTACATGAAGATCCCTCCCAGATCGATGTTTATTGTTCAGGTACATTGCATTATGCATTTAGATATCACTGACCTCTCCAATAAGGCTCTTTAACAGAAGCTTTGAGATATTCTACAGTAAAATTAGAGTACTCCAGTTTGGGTTTTACCTACAGTAAAGTAATACCATTTTTTAAGTGATAATTCATTTTGATAGTAGCAAAAGAATGTTTACTCGGAGAATAATTAGAAACAAACAACATCAGTTCTCTGTTTGGTTTGTAGAAGTGAAGGAAAGAGAGAAAAGAGAGGAAAAGAGAAATTTTTTTTTTTCCCTGAGAAACAGTTTTTTTCCCTCTCAAGGAAATGACAAGGGAAGATAGAGGGAGAGAGATCTATCATCTCAATAATTAAAGATGTTGTGTTTGGTCAACATATTTTAACCAGGATTAGTCTAATCTTACAGTAGTCCCCCCTCTACAATTTCAGTGGCAAATGGTGGAGCTTGAGGAGGATAATATCAATATGTGTACTCTAATATGTTTGTCACCCCATCAGTTCCCAACCTATAATAGAGTAATGACCACACTAAATTCCTTTTCCTACTTTCTTTCCATTTGTCATTCCAGCCAAACATGAGTCTAGTGTTGAAATAGGCAGAACAAAAAAGAGAAAAACCTTACTGATATATTGCTCCTTGTAGATTTAAGAGACAGTTGTTCTGTGATATGTTGATATTTGGAGTGAATACAATAATGTACCCATACCAAGAATGATATTCTGGTCATAACTGTTTAAACAGTAATTGAAAGTTTTGGTATCCTTGCACTCTTAACATTCTAATTCTATGGCTACAATTGCCTTTTCAGTTCCTAGGAACAATTATAGCTGGAACTGTCAATATTGCTGTGGCTTGGTGGCTGCTTACATCTATCACAAACATATGCCAAGATGATCTCCTTCCACCAGACAGTCCATGGACATGCCCTGGAGATAGAGTCTTCTTTGATGCATCAGTCATTTGGGGTTTAGTAGGACCAAAAAGAATTTTTGGGAGTGAAGGAAATTATAGTTCAATGAATTGGTTCTTTCTTGGGGGAGCATTAGGGCCTGTTCTAGTTTGGCTCTTCCACAAGGCATTTCCTAAAAAATCTTGGATTCCTCTAATTAACCTGCCTGTGCTTCTAGGAGCGACGGGTGCTATGCCACCAGCAACACCATTAAATTACAATGCCTGGATCATCATTGGTACAATTTTCAACTACTTTGTTTTTCGCTACCGGAAAGGCTGGTGGCAGAGATACAACTACATTCTATCAGCGGCTCTAGATGCTGGAGTAGCTTTCATGGCAGTGGCACTGTATTTCACATTGAGCATGCAGCACAAAGAAATAGATTGGTGGGGTACAAGTGGTGAACACTGCAAGTTGGCAACCTGTCCAACTGCTAAAGGCATACTAGTCGATGGATGTCCAGCATACTAATACAACAATTGTATTTAGCATTTTCTACACTAGTTATCAAAAATGATTTCCCCCCTCTGTTTTCTGTAAGTATTCTCAGGAACTAGAAGACAAGTATCAACGAGTGAAATTTATCAATCCAAAATACAACTTTCCAGATACAGTTGTTACCCAGTGGCATAATAATCTTTTCCTGTATAAATAGTTGAGAATATTAAGCTGAATATATATCACTCTCTTATTTAAACAAGCCTACTCCCAGAACATATCCTGATACCAAATTAAAAACTTGATGCTTATCTTGCAAAGAAGAGACATGTAGTCTGCATCATCAGATAACTTGAAAATTGGAAATGAGTTTGCCATTGTCAACTAAAAAACATAAAACTAAGTGAAATATCTTGATGTCCATAAGAAATTTATCACCACTTAGGTAAAAATAGCATGCATTTTCCCTCTTAGGTTCCCTTTTGGTGAATTTAAGATAGGCAATAAAATTAATAAGATTCTCTTTGTGGATTTAAAATTAATAAAATTCCCCTTTTGTGAATTTAAGATAGGCAATAAAATTAATAAGATTCTCTTTGTGGATTTAAAATTAATAAGATTGAGAGAGAACAAAGTAGTAGACCCAAATCGGAAAAAACCATGATCTCTATCCGAGATTTTTCTATCTATAATACTTAGTGGGAGATTCTAGAGCAATGTATTAAATCCAACTTCCAAGATAACTCTAGAACCCAATTTCCAAATAACAAAAGATAACTCTAGAACCCACTTTCAAAATAACAACTCTAGACATGGACACTTCTAGATATTGGGCCATGACCAATAATCATGTGGGCTTCCAAATTATGGAGGAATAACACAACACATAGTTCAAAAGAATATTGTCCAATCACTTTTTGCAGGATTTTTGTATTGAAATTTTTTAACTTATACAAGTGATTGAATCCAAGTAGACGATTCACCTATAACATTGATTCTAAACAATAAAATCATGGGAGTAACTTCAACTTCAATGAAGTTATTGAAAAACTATAACTTATAAGAGTGACTGCATACCCAGTAGATGGATTCACCCATAACATTGATTATAAACAATAAAAATATGGAGTAACTTCCATGATTATACCAAGTAGATGGATTGTTATGATAAGCTTAATAAAGTAAATTTCCACATTTTCTTTATGGTTACATAACGCTAGGATCCTTACTGTGCCGGTGGCGGCAGCACTGAAAGCCATCGGTTATACTCGTCCATTCGAATGATAAATGAGCTGGAACTTGCGGAACCACCACCACCATATGCCTGCAAATCAGATACACCAAACAGGCTTGAAGCATACAGGAGTTGCTGTTCTAAAAACATTTTTTATTTATGGGATCAGTTTCAAATTTCCGAGGAATCGGGATGAACAAGCATACCTTAGCAATTTCAGAAGTATCAGTACAACTTTCAACAGTCCTGAGGCACATTTTTAGATTGTTACGCTGCATGTAAACAACAGCACCAATAGGCCTGTTTCATCAGTAAATGAATTCAGAATGCCAGAAAAAACAAGGACATATATTAAATCATAATTTGGACAGTGGAGATCACAAATTATGTAGGTGAGATCATAAATACGGTTTCTTAGTAGCCATTTGTCGTCTCAAATAGAATCAGATCCTTCATTAGCTGCCATTTGTAAGGTACACAGTTAAAGTAATACATAATATTAGCAATATCATAAGCAGAGAAGGAGTTCCAGGACGATGGTTACATAGAACTTCACAAGGCAAACACATTTCAGAGTCACAAAACTCACACCAGCTGACAAACACACAATCACACATTCATAAACAAGTATGCTACAATATAAACTTCAAAAAAGAACAAAAAGAAGGTAATATCACCTTAGCCCAGCTGCCGCACTCATTCGGCTGAGTTCCTTGCCCATCTCATCACTAAGGCCTGAATTCCCATCAGCTCTTACCCCCTAAACAACACATTTTTTTTACATGTCAGACAGTAAATGATAATTATATTCTTTCAGTTTCTCCAGCCCCTCATATGCATCCAAAGAGATGTTAAGTGATGTAGCAAAGTCACTGGTACTAAGACTAACTTAAGAATAGTTTTAAAAATGGATTCAAGATGAACTAAGCTCAATCGTGATTGTGAAAAACTGTTATACCAGGCACTCCCCATAAAATCCTCGGCCCAACTGAACTCTAAAAACCTTATGAAGCAGTTTCCTCGCATCCATCTGTCGACTAGTAAGATAGGTGTTTCCCTTTGTAATCAAGTCTACAGTGCTTAGCTCCATCAACTGTTCATACAGAAGTGAAACAAAATTATACACAGACGGTTTTCAACTGCAGAAAACACAAGTACAGAAAGTAATGTTTGAACAGTAACTGGGGTTTCCTAGATGCAAAACTCAAGTACAGAAAAGCTAATGAAAAGGTAGATGGAACCACCTCTTTTCCTTTGATAGATGTAGCACTAAGTTAGCATTATCATATAACTATCAGGTACAGTAACATAACCATTAGAAACAGGTAGCATTTTGTCTGCTAACAATTTCCTTGAAGTTATCCACTATACTTACTGAGTGTGGGAGAAATATGAGCAAGTTAATAAAGTTTAATTTGAACCTGTTGATACATATGTGGATTAGTGATGCAGTTCAATTTCGAGCGCCATTCTCTTAGTCCGATATTAAATGATTTAATATCAGGTAAACTCCACCTCCGTAGATCACTATCTTCGATGTATGTGAGAATCATCTCCACTCGCTCTTGGTCTTCATGGTTTAGCAGGCTCATGCTGTGATCCTGTCAAATATTCAATAATCTAAATGAAGCATCATGCCAAATTAATGTAGGGGCCCCAAACCACACATAATTGTGAGTTCATCACTTTCACTTACATTATTAGATATTGTCTCTGACAGATTAGCAGAGAAATATTGATATGCAGCAGTGGAGCTACTCTTATCAATGTTGACATGAAACTTAAGGTTCATATCAGAATCTTCCATTGGAGATGACTGGGAAAACACTGATTTTCGGTGATCAAATCCAACAACCCTGATGCAAAAGATATTGACTTAGTGAGTGGCAGGCAATAAAAGTTGCAATGCATTAGATAAGGATACTTACATGGATGATGATTGCCTGGAAAGCTCCAAAGCAAAACCTCTAGGACCAGGAAAATCTAGAAAGTAGCATGTTTTCATTCCTTGGATGCATAAATCATCAACAGTGAAAGGCACAACGGCTGAGAAGGGGAGAATGAGACAAGGGAGGTTGAGGCGAGAGTGGTAGAGATGCGCGAAGAGAGCTCCATAAGCTCCGGAAAATGATGGATAATTGTATAACACCAAATTAGGGGTTTTGTTTTCCGAGGCCCTGCGTATTGCTTCCAAAGCGGCGTCTGAACGGAATTGACGAACCAGCTTACAAATTTGAAGGGAGGCGGAAACCCGACGAGGTAGAGCCATGAATGCGGGTGCCGGAGACAGCGATTGCGGCGAAGTTAAAGTGGGCCTGTGGTCATTTTGGGCCAGACCATGGGCTGCCAAAATAGTGGTTCTAATTTGATTTCAGGAATGAGAGTGGTGCACTGCCAATTTAAATGGGCCTGTGCTAGTTTGGGGCTGCAAAAATAGTGGTTCAAAGAGACATCAGGCCCATTGACATCAGACCAAAAGGGCCTACTTTACTACTAACATCCACTGCATGGATAGGGGTGGCAATTTTCCCGTGGGAAACTATCCCCGTTGGTATCAATATTAATGGAATGGAGATTCTTCGATTGAATTGGGGAATAAAATGGGAATGGTGATTCTTCATTTTTAAATTATAGAAATAGTATGTGGATGATATTCATGTTCCCCACTCAATCTCCAACCCCGAAACCGACCTAGTATCATATAAATGGGGATTTTCTATTCCCGTTTAATATTATTTATTAATATATATATTAATAGATATATTAAAAAATCCAAAAAAATTCATGTCATTAACTCCTCGCAGGTCATGGCTCCAGCCTCTATCCATTCCAATAAAAATTAATTATTAATTTAATATCTTAAGTTGTAATTCTATAATCTAAATAATGCAAGTTTTTTTTTTATTTACTGTTGAATATATCTTAATTACAAATAGATAAGGAATACTATGTTTAGTTAAAAAAAAAAAATAGTGCAAAAGTTGCTGTATTTTCCGTACAGTGCTTGAGATGTCTTAATTACAAATACATAAGAAATGTTATGTTTAGTGAAAAAAATAATGCAAATTGTTGGAGATGTCTTAATTACAAATACATAAGAAATAATATGTTTAGTGAAAAAAATAATGCAGATTGTTGGAGATGAGTGGTGATTTTTATATTAAAATAGTACAAAAGTTGTAGTATTTTTTGTACATTGTTGGATATGCCTTAATTACAAATAAATAAGGAATATTAGTGAAAAATAGTGCAGATTAATGTAGATGAGTGACAGTTTTTATATTAAAATAGTGCAAAAGTCACAATATTTTTTATACACTGTTGCGGATGTCTTAATTATAAATACATAAGGAATATTAATTTAAAAAAATAGTGTAAATTGTTGGAGATGAGTGATATTTTTATATTAAAATTAAAATAATACAAAAACTACATTATTTTTTGTGCAATATTGGAGATGCCTTAATTACAAATAAAATATTATATTTAGTCATAAAAAATATAAATTATTGAAATGAGTAACGATGTTTATATTAAAATAATATAAAAATTATAGTATTTTTTTATACGTAGTTGGAGATGCCTAACGCCCTAGGCTCAGAAACACCGGATGCACTGGACCGCAGCCGCGTTTTGTTAATAAAATAAACCTCGCACGCAGATGATGTTCTAGATATTTTCTTCTCTCTCTTCATCTTTCTCGCCAGCAACGCTATTTGTGTCGTACGATCACCAAACACATTCATAAAAAATGTGCAAATTGCTGTGATGCATTGTTTCTCTACTTCTTTCTTTTCGTCTGAGTATGCATCGAATATCATCGTCTTCGCATCGTTAATTGTATTATATATTCGTGTGTATGTGTTGAAGAATCTTGAAAAAGTGGGTAATTCTTCTTCTTCTTCTTCTTTTTTTCTCTCTCCGGATTTTGCTTAAGTTCTTGACCGCCTTGTATATTTTCTTGAACTTTCATCGTAAAGTCCTGATCCTTGGTATGATTTTTGCCGTTTTCTTTGAGTGTATTTCTGGGCTTTTCGTTTTTTTACGTTTTGGGTTCTTTGTGTGTTGTTATTTTGATGCATCTTAAGATTCTTCATCCTTTCTTTTTTCTTTTGTATCCATGAGAAAGTATGTTTAAGCTTTGAAAATTGTTGCATCCTCCTTTTTAGGTTGTTCTCTTCCCAATTTATGGCCTCTGATTCTTAACATGATCATTTCATTTGGTTTTTTCATGTATTCTTATACTTCTTTAACTGACTATTGTATTTGTTATGGTATCAAATAGTGATAATCAGTTTATATGTAATACACATGTAAAGCTCGTGCTTTAGACTATTTTTATGGAAAGAAAAGACCATATGTCGTTGGATTTTCTGATAGCACCTTAATATTGTTTACTTCGTACTATTATTTTCTCAATGTTTTTTAATTATTGAGCATATGTACATGGTTATAATCTACTTCCTTTGATACCTGTCCAGACGAGGATATGAAGGAACTTAACATTCTTAAAACGAGAGTAGTGTTCTCTCTTGGATTTCAGGTGAACCCAAATTGAGCTCTTGTTTGGAACTATTTGCATGATTAGCATTACAATTAATCAGATAGTTTGCTTCCTGATTAAATAGTTAGTTTATCATTGGTTGTGCAGCTTGTGCCTGTTAGTCAATATTTAGTTCAGTTTTTCATGATTATCTGTCTTTGTGCACTAATATTGCGCTTGGTCTATGTTCAATGTGTTGATAGCATCAATAACAGTTTAACACAACTTGATATTCTTGTACTTGAACCTTTTCCTCATTTTAGCCACATATTTTATGTGCTCATGGCCTGCTATTTGTATTGTGATTTTATCAAGTTTGTAAACTTGAAGGCTATTGTGAAATGAGTTCAAATAATGTTTAAAATCCATTTTCGAATAATTTTGACTTATTACAACTATAAGAGGACTTGTTTACTTGTTTATGATGCTGTCGTAATACTATCTATCTTACATGCCCTATAAGCCATTAAGTTGAATGTGAGCTAGTCCTGTTGCATTGCTTTCTTCTTTCTAGTATTATATATGTATTTAGTTTATGATGTTTCAAAATCTCCATCAAACTACTTAATGAGTTCATAGGGTTGCATGTTTTGTATTCCTATTTACAACTATAGAAGTAGCCAGAGCTTGCAAGTTATGACTACACAATGAATGCACTAAACTCATTGAGGCATGATGGTTACATCTCATGTTTTCAATCTGAGATGACTACAAGAAAGCATCTTGTCTTTAATAGATTGCTATAACCAAATCTTATGACAGGATTAAGTCTTAATGTATTCCATCTTTAAATGCTCTTGCTACGTGTCTCTTTAATACTATCCCATCTTTTTTCTAGTCATTTTTTTCTTAGGTATAGATTTATCAAGTTGATATGGTTCTCTTTATGCAGGTAGTGGTTCTTATGTTGATGATATCAGTTAGGATGCATTTGAACATTTCTTCTTTGATCTTTCATTTTTTTGATTAGTTTTTGATTTCTGTGTTAGCTCTTTCATGCTCATAGTATGTGGTGCACCTGACTAACCAGCTGTTATGTTTACGCATTGTCTCAGCAAAGATTCATTTAGAAAGTATCTGGTGTGGGACATCTTTATTACTAGTTGCATGTTTAATGATCCTTGAAAAAACAATGTTCTATAACAAAATCTTTTGCTTTAAAGCTGCAGGACCAGTAGTTTAAGATCATAGACCTGTGCCACTGCATATATTTCATTTGGAAGTTATATTCTCACAGACTCCAAATTTTCATCTGTTTATTTTTTATCCTGAAAATGATGTTTAATACCTAAATAAAGTAAACTGATCAACTTTTGCATGCCTCTGGACAGAAGCAGCACTTCAACCAGTTCATGAAGGTATCAATATTACAAAAAATAATTGTCATGACGTTTGGCTAGAGCAAACCCTGCACATTTCCTGTTTCCTCCCTTCAACATTTATAACAACTTTACATAGTTTCCTAGTGAATCACTCAAAATTCTAGAATTTTTTTCACGCAATTTCATCAAACAGAAAATCTGATAGATGTGTGATGTTCGCATCTGTTGTGTCACTTTACCATAATGCCATTGGTCTATTGAATCCTGGTCATTTTACTGTCGAGTTGTTACCGTGCTGGTAAGCATGGTTTTAGGGCAACCACCAACTCTAGTGCAGTTGAAGTCTGTTGCAACAATCAATACCATGCAGATGCTTAACCTTAAAATATTAGAAATTGCCATATATCTAAATTATAGTTTATCATAAAATGGAATTACCTCAGGTTCATGACATCTGGTGTGTCACTTTTTTTAGTCTGTGGCTGGCTGAGCTGGAGGTTTACAGTTGCATGAATATCATATTCATTGTTGATACCATGGCCGACCTGGCATGCTCTGTTCCCTTCACTTGTGCCTGCTGGGCCATAAACCTACGTCAAGGGTAGCTTAAGTTCAGATGGCAGTACATCGTCTATCTGGCCTAATCTATACTTACATTATGCTTGTATCCCATGTGTTATCTAATCAGTTAATACCTTTTTCTTTAATTCTGCATTCTCTTGACGAACACGGTCCATCTTTTTGCATAGTTCCAAGTTTTCTTGCCGTACGAGGTTACCCTGTGACAAGATTAATCAGGTTATTCTGTGAGCAACAAGAGCATGATGAAAATTTTAGTATTATCAGTTTTTTTTTTTTTTTTTTTTTTTGGGGTTGGGGGGAACCTTCAGGTGTAACTCTTTGATTTCTTCGTTCAGAATTTGTTCCTGACAGAGAAACAGTAGAGTCAGAATCATTTTGGACTGAATGCTGGAATGCTGCAACTTGGTAGCTGTTTGTAATGTGAGAAAGGAAAGAATGTTTACTTTTCTCATTCGTACTTCCTTCAAACTCTTTTCAATTTGACATTCCAGATTTTGGAGGTCGTTGACGCTCAGTCCTGAAAGCTCTTCTCCCAAAAGCTTCCTGCAGTATTCAGAAAAGGGAATGTGGTATGTTCAAAATTTTCTATCATAACCTAAATATTGCCTCTGTTGGCTGAATGTTGTGCAGCACATCAATCTTCCATTATTTTTAGTTGCATTGTCCATGTACAAATATTCTCTACCTAGATGTAGTGAAAATGTTCTTTGAATCCAGACCTCTTAGTGCTTGTCCTTTCTTTTCTAAGTTATGTCATTTAAAAGAGAATATGGTATTTTGAGTGAAGAAATGGAGTGTGTTTGGATGAGAGATGAAAATCTGATACATAATTACATATGCTATGAGATGTCAATCCTTTTGCAACTGTGGAAAGTGAAATATTTTTGTAAGAGCATGATGCTAAGAGTTTGTATGTGGTTTCTCTTTTCAAAGTGAAAATTATATTCTTGAATTTCTCGACAAGCTCGCAAATTAATACATTTTTTATAAAGCCACCCGAGGACCTTTTTCTCCTTTCCAAAAATGTATCAACATTCAAACAACTTCACAGAAATATAAATGTCACATCAGCTATGTTTTACTCTTTCTCCCAAATCTACATACTCAAATATATCCACATTCGTGCACATTAACTATAATTATTATGCTTTTACCCCTCATTTACATAGTATTCTCAAATATGTATTTACAGTCAAACAATAATGCACCACAACAACTGGAATCATTAAAAGGGTCCTGATCCAAACAAACTTCAAAAAATCATTGCTCTTTCTCTAAAGCTATTGTTGCCTCACTTTCCTTTTAGAGATGATTTTTCAAGAATGAGATGCTAATTTTAGAAACCTAAAAGTTTCTGGGCTGGTCTAGGAAAACTATTTGAACAGTTATGCATTGTGTTTTTTTTAAGGGTGTTGAAATTCACAACAGAATCAATCACTTTTTTGTTTTTAAAAGAACCTGTGGTTTGTTGCCACCATTGATGTGGGCTTCTTACAAAATTTCATTGTACCATATTGTTTTACGTAGTCATCTGTGGTGTCATTAAATCCAACATAGAGGAACTTTAGTCCAGTTTCTATGTATAACATGTCAAATGGACTTACCTGTGGCATTCCTGCAAGTATTGTAGCTGTTGCCTCAAGCTTGCTGCTTCCCTCTGCCAAAACTAGCAAGAAACAAGAAACACATGATTAACATGATAAATATCTTAGAAATGGTCATAATTGTTCTGATGGTAGGTCTGCAATAAAGCCAAAAAAAAAAAAAAACCTGAATACATTTTCAGTAATGGTATGATGGTCCTAAAGATCTTATACTTTTATAAAAGCTACTACCTTGGGTTAATTTTGAAACATATCGAGTTAATTAGTGCTTTTAATTGTGCCCTTTTGTAGTTGTATATCTATCCTTTTCTTATGGAAATTGAAAACTGTTTTCTTATCAAATATATCGTATAAGATACTCTTGGACCTAGCAGGTTTAGATTAGATGAAACATTTTCACTATGCATTTTTGTCACATCATCTATGACGAGCCAGAATGGAATGCTCATTTTTCAAAGCATAATTGTTCTGAATTCTGATGCACTGGTAGACTTTCTATAGCGTCAGTTAAACTGCCTTATGCTTTCCTTCCCTCTTCCATTACTTAAAAAGAAAATTTACAAAACTCTGAAGCAAGAAACTTGAGTTTTATCTGGATGATGATCTTGATGTCTAGCGGGAATAATTTGGTGTACCAAATTGGAATTTGGTGGACAGTCGTTCAACTGATTGAAGGAAGAAACGTCTGGAAGAAGTAAGATTGACAAATCCAATTTGAACCCTGCAGAACCGAGTAAAAGAATCTTGTGAGTTACTCCAGAGGGGATTTGTACAACTTAAAGCATTAGACTTTTAAATAAATTGGGAGAGAAACCTCTCTTTTGGACGTTCAACTTCACTGTAACAGCTTGATCTTTGAATTTTCTTGATCTCTATCACAATTTTGAGAATTCAAAAATTGAACAGAGTGTACCTAGAGATCTTGTGAGGGTACCACTGGGAAATATAATCTTCCTCTGAACTTTGGCTACTAAAGTTTTAGTGGACTTGGGGTATCTGGAAGGGAATTCTTAAAGATTGGGAAGGTTGGCACTAATTATCAATACTGCATTAGATCTTTCTAATGAGCAATAACTCTGCTCCTATTTGTTTTTTTATGGGATAAAGCTCTTCAGCATTTGGGGCTTTTGATGTCTATCGACATTCTTGTCCGCTTAGGTGGAAAATGTTCATCGTTGCCTTAATGAACACTTATAAGGAATTACCCTTTTAAGAAATCTAGAGGACAAAGCATTTTGGAAGAGGGTTGCTGAAGGGAAGATACCGAGCTGGAGAATATTATCATAAACCCGTGTACAATCATCTATAACGAGTTACAGAATTCATTGGATATTTGTGTTCTACCATCTTGCAGCTTTGCTACTTATACTTAATGCCTTAATCTGCTCAAATCTAAAACTCAGGTCATTAATTTATACTTCCAGTACCTTCTACTTGTTAAAGTTTCAATTTATAGTTCCTTCAACTAGATGTCTATAGCAACCAGTTTCCTTCCAGCCCCGATTTCCTTGAATTTTTTCCTTTTCTATCCAAGGTTAGATGCTGCTTCACAGCTTATTGTTTGAAGCTACATTTGTGATAATAGCTATGTCAGGGATCCTTCCTAGGTCTTGAAAATGGCTTCCTGCTTAAGGCTCAATGCTATACATAAATCTCCTGAACAATTTCAACGCCTTGTGTGAACATAAACGAGAAGAACTATTACAGTGATGTTCTTCCTTTATAAGGTTGTGCTAGCTCTTACTTATCTAAATGCGTTTGAGCATCTCAGGGTGACCCTTGAGGTACGATCTACATTGTTTATTCCTGGACCTGCCAAGTTGGTCATTGACCATAGGTTAGATTTGAAGGGGTCATCATGTTATATTTGTGAATGGGTTCCGGCATTCTCCAACAATGTAGAGTACACTTTTTTGCCCTCAAACATGAAGCATCTGAGAGCACTCTGGATTCTATGGGCAATTCTCTCCTACTCGGTTTAGCTATTCCTAGTTTAATGAATGGAAGAATCCTTCTTCTCATAAGCTCCTTTACTTTTTACCTCATCTGAGAGTGCTTTTACTTTTAACATCGATTATTTGGGCATAAGCGGATTGTTGATGTAGAAAGTTGGTCAGTATTATTTTCAGATTGCTGGTTTATTCAAGATTTGGTCAGTTGAGTTATAGATCTCCCTAGAAAATAACTGCATTCCTTACTACAAAATAGCAGTAGTTCATCTCATCTTGGCTCTTTGTGATTAATGCTTCCAATTTCTATTCTATTCTATTCTATCTCATCAGCAAGTTACTCTTGCTCTTTGTGCTCCACAGTCAACACGTTTTTTGGTCTATGATATACACATTGATCTTTACTTGTAGGGTCTAGTGCCTAAGTATAATATTATCTGTGTAAGCAAACAACCCATAGCATGCTGTCCTATATGAGATAGAATTTTGCCCTTGTTTGTATATCTTTTGAAATCCACGGTTTTGTTACTATCATGTTATTGAGCATGGATTCGGTGATTGAAATAGCTAAGCATGCTCATAAAACTCTTTTTACCTTTTGCAGATAGATAGACGCCTTGAAGGTTTCGTCCTGTCATCTGTAAGCATGTCCTAACTAAAAACGAACTATCTTTTAATGAAGCTATATATGTGGATTCCAGCTTGTGTTCTTGTCTACTGATGTTTGCCACCAAGTTATTTCATAATGTGCACAAGTTTGCTGCACCACCTTCTTCTGGGACCAACCACTGCTCGTCGTTTCAGAGCTTAGGACTTGTTTCTTTTCATTTTGATATGCTGTTACACTCATTTCAATTCAAATCTTGTCTGTTACATCTATTTTTCAATTAAAGTATCTATTTTCACTTCTATTTATTTTAAATGACATATCTCCTGCATGTAGTAAATTCACAACCATATATATTGACAAATGATACGAAAGAAGGAAATAAAAAAGTTAATACTATTAGGTACCTTGATCTCTGAAGTAGGATTTAGCAGATGGTAATGCTCCTCTTTCACTTTGTTGTATCTTTCGATCACAGATTGCATGCTGAGAGAGAGCGATTATACGTCGTGCATGAAATTAATACAATATCTCTTCATTTTTATTCAAGAAATGCATTAAAATTTATTCATGATTGCTAAAATTTATGAGGAATTAATTTCTTGATAAAGGAAAATTGAGTTTCGTGACTATTAAAATACATATATAGGCATCACATAATGTTAGTATGATCGATAAAACACAATGGATAATAAATAGCTTAAAAATTACTCCCAAACATCATATACATATTTTGCGGAGATCTTTATGCACCTAGCCAGAAAACCTCCATATTAAACATTTTAATATTGGTGCTATTGTTTTTTCAAAAAATTAAAATGAAAATAAGATATTAAAGATGTTATATCTTAATATAATGCTTATACAAAGACGGCAAAACTCACAAGATCTTTAAAATAAATTAAACCAAACATTATTATCACCCAGGAGTATCATACATATCAATACACAAAAAACTCCTATATAACCTTAATTCTATTTCTAGCACATATTAACCAATAGAAAATAAATATTCTATCAAAACCATCATATCATGAAGCACATATCCTTATCTAAAGTCTCATGGATTTCAAAAATTAAATTCACAAAGATCAAAACATCAATTGTGACTTTGAAACCATAGAGACGACTTTGAAGGTTATCTCAATTAGTTTTATTTATTTTTATCATACAAAAATGTACCATTCATTTTTCAGTGTTAAGACAACAATACACACAAACACAATTTATTTATTTATTAATTTATTTTTTTGCAAATCAAACAAATACGTAGAACCAACTTTAAATTTCATTAGAACCTACAAATATTGTAAAAATTGTCGAAGAAAAAAGAGAGGATGCTGCTATATCATTACTTATGATATAAGATTTAATTAAAAAAATTTGTTACCATAATCATATACATGTATTCAAAAATTGCTAATCATACTCAAGAACGCATTCCATTATTTTCTCTAAATTCATATAGAGCAGAATTAATTACTATCAATTTGTAGGCAAATTCAGACATATACTTGGGATCAAATGCAATCAAACTAATTAAGACCTTACAATGATGATATTGTATGTATATTTGATCATACATGATTTTTATCCCTCAGAAAACCGACCAATCGAATAATTTTCAATAAAAAGAAGAAAGAAGCTTTATTATTCTGAAAGAGATCTGAAATCGATCCTTTTATTTTGTAAGTTTTTAATACAATGGTAAAACAAAATTTTATTTTCATCCATGTGAAAGATATAATATAATTTACCATTTTTATGGAGAAAATATCATATACTAACTCAAAATGATGCATTGCTATGTGTATTATAAGACATTTAATATGTGAAATAATTTCATAAACATGCATCGATTGTTTTTCCCAAAAATACCATAATTCAATCGATATAATTTTCTTTTCTTCCTCATGTAAACATTATTCAAGATGAATCAAATTGAAGCTGTAGTCTGTATAGCTAGAATAATTTGCTTTGACAATTACTTGCAACATTTTTTGCATATATGAGTAACTATTATTTTCTGAATGATTCGCATCAAGTTCATAATTTCTCGGAAAATGTTTAAAAATAATTTGGCCAATATCAGAAATTACAAAATATGATATTTTACTTTATGTTGTTATTAATTTATGCTAGTTAATTAATTAAATCATTATCATTTAAAGAATGGCAAGGATTTAACGAAACCTGAGTTCAAAGTATACCTTAATTCTTCTATAGAAAAATGAAAAACAAAATTATAAAAAGTCTTCAACTTTAACACAATTTTTTTTCTTCCAGAAACTTCTTGTATTAGTCATAGCCCAGAATTAACATGCACAATGTACACATGTATATAGATACGAACGCGCGTGCACAACATGTCTGAGCATTATCAAGCCACATACGATTAGATTTACAGTCAACGAAACACTTACTATATAATTTGGAATAGATTGATTCGTATATGTATACTTTCCAAATTAAAAATCAAAATAGAAGTAAGACTAATGCCAATTCATGTGTAATTTAATATAGAGAAACAAAATCAAATGAAATTGAGTTTATCAAACCTTGTACTTGCAAAATCATAGAGCTTTGCAGTGCTAGAGAAGATGATCAATCCCACTTCAGCATCACATAGGATTGACAACTCTTTGGCCTTTTTAAGCAATCCACCTCTTCTCTTTGAGAAAGTGACCTGCCTATTCGTCGAATTATCGATCCTACGAATGACAATCTTACCCCTCCCCATTTTCGTCAAAGGTTTTTAGGGTTTCTTCGATCCGTCTGTTTCATTTATTGGATCAATCAAAATGAAGTCAACATTAAAACAAGAACAATGATGATAACATAAAATAATTAGTTTTAATGATCTATCAAAAGAGGAAAAAAGACAAGAAAAAGAACTCAAAATAGAGCTTACTGAAACAGGTTTATATTGAAAAGAAAGGTAAACCTTCTTTGGAAAACAAGGAGCTCTTTTATTTAGTAAACCAAAAACGGTTTTTGTTTTCGGACATATTCTATGCCAAATATAAAAAACCCACGTCTGAGAGTATAAAACGAAGTGGCTACTCGCCATGAAATAAGGACAAGTGTATATTAAATTTAATTGTGAGATCCATAATAATAAACGTCGACTAAAGAAAGCGAGTAGCTCGATTATTGTAGTCGAGAGAGTAGTAGATATGAAATGTTATAATCCTCGTACACCTAGAGATTGGGAAAACCTTTTTGATTGGTCGGGTTCTTACTGAAAATTATTTAATAAATTGATGTTGCATTAGCCTATAGATGATTGACACGTCCACATGTGAAATCAAATCTATTTTAAGTCTTCCCTCAAAAGAAAAGTAAAGAAAAGAAAATATTTCATTTAATTTTATAAATTAAATCAACCTCTTTAATTCCTAGTTGTACTTGTTTTGTATGTATATTTGTCAATTTTAGATTTTATAAATAAATTTTATGTGCTACAATCATAGGAATGGACGCAAAATGAAAATTAATTAATCTCAAGTATAATTTTTTTTTTTTTTTTTGTATAGATTTTATAATGTTGGGTTTAATTAGAAGTAATAAGTGTGTGAAAATGTTGAAAATGATGTGTTCTTCGAAGGCTATATTCAAAGCACAAACAATCTGAATCTCTCGTTATATTTGACATTTTATCTTGTATGTTACTGTTTTAATATACGTCATTTGATACAAATGATGTATGATTATTTAAAAATAGAAAATGAAATATACGATAAAATAGAAAATCTTGTATGAGAATAAAGAGTTATAACTAAATTATTTTCAATAAGAATCATAATTTATTACAATTTTTGGTAAACGTATTGAATAATCCAAATCTAAGATTGTAGAATCAAACCTGGCGTCGCTATACAGATCATCATGTGTTAACCTTTTAAGATTATTAATTGTTAATTAAGGAGATAATGTAGTTTTAATGCGTTTGTCTGTATTAATGATGATGATAAGGTACTATAATAATAATATGCTTGTTATATTATTATAATTGCTCATTGAAAAGAATCTTTTACTGATAATTTCCTGGACCACAATGCTTGGTTTTTAATTAAATATTATCGTAATCGAAAAGTCGAAATTTTCAACTCAATTTGTCTAATATTTAGGTGAAAAAAATGTTTATTAATTAGTTGTCCACCCTTTTACTCTACTGATATATTTGAAGTGTATGTATTATTATTATTCTTCTTATTTGAGATGTGCCAATACAAGCAAATAGTCCATTTTGCTCTCATGTAAAAGCTAACCAAATTAAATATATATACACTTTTCTTTGAGCTTATTCTTTTTATCTATTCAAATCGTTTGTTCATGATATGGAATCTAACTTTTAAGAACACTAATGTCTCATTTCTCCATTAGTATATGCTCAAGATTCCATTGGACAGTGCCAATTTTTTTGTGTTGAATAAAAATTGAATAATTTTTTAAGTGGACAAGTTAATATTTAAATTAAGAATTGAGATGCAACATACCCTGGTTAGCAAGCAAAATGTGGGGAACAAGAAGTTATGTTTTAGGGCAAATCGTACAAGGACCATAAAGACAAAACTGCACATAAATTAATAAAGTGATTGCAACTTGAATAGTTAAATAAACCATTTTAATTTCTATTAAAAAAATTAATTTCGAGATTCCCTAAATTTGAATGAATCTTTGATAATCTAAGTTGATAATGTACTTGCTTCCTCTTTCGTCCAATCATATTTTGACGGCTGATTAATCTGCACAATAATAGAAATCTTTTTGTTGCTATTCCATAAATCTTCTTCCTCGACTTTGTACTAATTTATATATTAATTTAATTATCCTCGTATGTAAAACAAACACACACAACGCAAAGTGACAAATACAAAAGTCAGTTTTTTTTTTTTTTTCTTTTTTGACAAATTTTATGTTGGAGGCTTAATTAATTCTTATAAAGAGAATTAAATAAAGGGTCGTCATGAAAATTAGCAACGGCGTGACCTTGAATCCTTGATATTGTAATAACTATATAGGAGACTTCTAAAAAAACTTAGAATTAATTAGGCTCATTTTTTTTTTTTAACTATTCAAGCTCTGAAACAACTATGTGCTCCAACATATATATATATATATATATATATATATATAATTTTATATTTTTATTTTATCATCAGATACTTTATGTATAGTGATAATGTTATATTTCACAGAGTGTTATGATAAAATTATATATGAGACTAAAATAAAATAATAGGTAAACAAAACTCTGAAAATAGCTGATAATTAAATGAAATCCACAAAAGAAAAACAGAGACGTAAAGAAAGTATTGATTACCTAATTAGATTTAGTTAATGCAGCAAAAATGGCTGAGCAATAGACACAGGAACTTTAACTTAGTTGAATAAACAAATAAATTTATATTATTTATATGTTGGAACTCAAATTCAATCAAATAAGTCTCAGCCCAAGCCCAATAAAAGCCCAATCAAATTAACATTACCACTTACCAGTTCCAAAGCTGATAACTGGTTTCTAATAGAATATATAATACTTCTATTAAATTATAAGTAACCCTATCTTTTTAGAGGAATATTTAAGTCTATTTTGAATTAATGATGAACATATTTATCTTTTAGTGGAGAGATTTTTTTAATTATATTGATCTTTATAAAAAAAAAAAAAGTAATATAGAAAAGATATTTAACACTTCCTGTCAAGACAAAATTGATAGATCCAATCCACTTAGGTCCACAAGCCCGTCAGATAACTAAATTCTATTGAATTTTTTGAAAAATAAATTATTAATTCCCACTTGAATTGTTAATTACTAGTAAATGACACGTGATTCATTGGCAATCTTGTAGAAATCTAACATTTAAATATTATGATATTTATATAAAGAATGAAAATGATAAGAAAAACTGATTGATTTCATGTAAATTATATTTTTCAATTATTATATGAATGAAAAAGTAATGTTAATTTATATGTTTGAAATGGACGTATTGAGTCTATTATTGTGGGCGGAGTCCGTTGGTGCCACTGAATACCGATAACATTAACAGCCAATCGCTGTATGTGCAACGTCTTCTCCATAACCCCCATCTCTCGAACCACTGCACATATCGAAGAACGATGCACATATTTCTCACTTTTATCCTTTTTTTAACTTCCTTGATGGATTGTGTTACCTGTTTGAAGCATTTTACCCTGGATTATCAACTCCAACGTGGTTTTTCTCATTTTAAGCAGGTTTATATAATTCTAGGGTTTTTTTTGCTCATTAGATTTGGATTCAATTTTTTGGTCTCCCATAGAGGGAAAGCGGGGGAATTGAAATATGGAAAATTTTGGATGTTGAAGGAGGATTCATGCGATGATGTGGAAGAGGAGGAGAATTTTGATGGAAAAATAAATAGTGATTCCGATGAAAATGATGTTGCAGCATTGAGGCAACTGGTGAAAATTGAGCGGCAGAGAGCGAATGCAGCTTGTGCTGAGCTGGCGAAAGAACGGACGGCTTCGGCCACTGCTGCGGAGGAGGCAATGGCGATGATTCTACGGCTTCAGAATGACAAGAGTTTGATCGAAATGGAATTAAGTCAGTTCAGAAGATTGGCTGAGGAGAAACAGATCCATGATCAACAAGTCATCCGCTCCTTGCAGTGCCTTGTGTGGCAGCGCCAATCTGAAGAAGAGAGCTGTTCCAATTGCGAAATGATGGATGCACTTGACAATGTGCTGTATAGCTCGCGTGAAAACACAGAGTAAGAACATGCAGCATTATGTATCAATGATTGGTATAACACAATCTTTTTGATGATATTAGTATTGTTTAAGGATGTTTCACTGTTTGGATTATTAATGCTTAGTGCGCTTGTGGTCCTAACTCTTCATTGATCCCAGTTTTTCCTGATTTCTGGGATATCTTGGACCTACTGCTGCTTATACAAATTGCTGTGAAAATGATTATCTTGGTGCTTTAACTATTTTGCTATATCTGATTTCTCCTATTGATCAGTTATACATGAAAAAAAGTAAGCTATAACTGTGGCTTGATAAATCGCACTTTAATTATGTAGATATGTGCTGTTAAAAGAACCGAAACAGATTCATTCAGATGAAGTTTGTGAGGAACTATTTTGTAGCGATGAGATAGATACTTCTTCGTCATCTGCTGCTTAGGATATGGCAATTGAGAGCAAAGAAAAGTTGGTAAGAAAATACCTTCTTCTTTTTCAACATACTTTTTCTTGAAATCCAAACTGCAACTTGCATTAGAATTATACAAGTTTTGAGTACTTTGATGCTCTACTTATATGAGCTGTATCTTCTGCTGTAGACTAAAGATTGTAGTGACAAAATATGTTGGAGTTTTTAAAGACCGGATACGGATACCACGGGGAAGATTTTCTGCCATGAGAGGTTGTTTTACGAGCCTAGTCTCCTCTGTTGCTGATAGAATAGAATAATAATGTTTCTGTTCCTATCTCCTGAAACTTGTGTATCCATGATTCCAACAGCTACTTGTATTTGTACATATCTCTTTGTTGTAAAAGATTGTGAATTTTCTTCCAATATACATATACATTGCTATTCCTAGTTACATTACATCAATCTAAATATATGGTTTTTCCTTGTCTTCTTACTCTACCTTTTGCATCTCTGCATACTATGTGCTTAACTCTCTCCATCTTGCAACTAATACCACCGAGTTTACCAACTATATTCATGTCATGTCATGTCACTACTGAAATATAAAATATATTTTGACAAGGTTATTTTACTATTAAATCAGATACATATAATAATTACTCCCTCCGTCCCAGCTCAATTTGTCTACTTGTCATTTTGGTTTGTCCCAACTCAACTTGCCAGCCCATAAATGGCAAAAAAAAAATTACCTTAATATCCCTATATTTCAACATTATTACAACAATGTCATCAAAAAGTGCATATCCACTTGATTTGATGTGCATATTATTACAAAAATGTCATCAAAAAGTGCATATCCACTTGAGTCAACTGTATTTTCTTAATCTCCGTGCCCGGTCAACGTAGGCAAGTTGAGCCGGGACGGAGGTAGTAATAAATATTACAATAGAATGAATTTTAAATTGAAATTATCGTATAGAAACATGCACCAATAAAGAAGAAATAAACCCATCATTCCCCATTCCATATCCCGATGGCTCAAAAAAGTTAACTCTAGTCTGTAGATAGAGTTTTTTCTTTCCTCCATTCCTTTTCTTTTCTTTCCTTTTTGTTTTGTTTTTTGTGTTTTGTTTTTTGAGAAATCTAAATAGACTACCTTATAATACTTTATATATATTTTCACAAAAAAAAAAAAAAAAAAGCCTACAGGATTACTTATCTTAGTTATCTATCTATCTATATAAAAAGAAGTTGGTGATAATTTCACATTTGCCATTTTCCCTCCCAAACTATCAACCAATAGAAAAAATAATAATAATAACTTTTAAGTGTCTTATAGAATAAACTTCATATATATCTTATACAATAAGCTATCTTATAATTTATATATAGGAGTAGAGATAAAACAAAAGAAGCTATTTTAAATGATATGATTATATTTTAATGATATAATTAAAATTTGAAAATAATGAAATTTAAACATTGTAAAAAATTAAAAATTTTGAAAATTAATTTATAATTTTAATATATAAATGTGGAAAATAGTTTTAAAATCTAAATTTATTTTATGAAGGGTTGTAAAATGTTTAAAAGTTTGAAACTATTTTAAAAATATTAAAATAATAATAAATCTGAAAATAATAATAATAATAATAATAATAATAATTATTATTATTATTATTATTATTATTATTATTATAAGGTTGTGAGAATAAGTCTAGCAATCTTATATCAGCAAATAAATTACACATGACAAATATTAAATATATATGTAATATTAATTGTGTAAGATATAAAAATCAATAGATTGAATAAAAAATTTTAAATAAAAATAATAAAAATATTTGATAAAATTTATTCAAAATTATTTCAAATAAATAGATATAATTAATCTAAAAATTGTTTTAAAAAACTATAATATGTTCCAAAAAAATCTGAAAAATGGTTTAAAAAATATTGTTTAAAATTTAAAATTAATTTGAAACCTAAATTTATAAATATTAACAAAAAAAAATTGGAATAAATATAATGCTTTTTGAACAAATCCATCTAAAAAAGAATGCAGAAAATTATTTATAAATTCTGAAAATAATTTTAAGATATAAATGAATGAAAATATGAACAAAACATATAGTAAGTATAATTATTAACCACTTCTTAATTATTCATAAATTAAAACTCACGAACACAAAACTATTATTTTATTATGTTCAATTTCATTTTCATATTTAATTGTTGAATATTGATGTTATCAATAAAAAAATACGGATTTTTATAAATTTCGAAATAATAAGATGTCATGAATAACCTTTTAATATAACAACTTCATTATATTATTGCTAATCATATATATTGTCATAATACATAATAACCCGTGCATCGCGCGAGTGTACTACTAGTACTATATATAAAATGAGAAAAGTTGACAAAATTACTAATTTGTTATTTTCCCTCCTAAAAATGTCATATCAAATTGATGATTGTATAAATATTTTCTTTTTGATTTTTTTTGCAGGCTCTAAAAACAATATTTTATATGTAATCATGCATTTGTTTTTTTTTTTTTATCATTTACAAGAAAATGTTATGATAATAATATTTAAAAATTCAATTGTGAGTCATATTCCAATAGAATTCACTTCATTGCATCCTAATTTTAAATTTACTCAATACATTTTTTAGAAAATAAAAAAGAACAAGAAAAGTACTAAACAAGATTTGTCCACATTTATAAATTGTGGAGAAGTTTAGCACCATACACCAACATAATTTCATACATATTCACTTTGGTAATCATATACTTTAAGGATATGATTATATTTTAATGATGTGATTAAAAATTGAAAATAATAAAATTTAAACATTATGTCAAAAATTAAAAATTTGGAAAATTAGTTTAAAATTTTAATATATAAATGTGGAAAATAGTTTTAAAATCGAAAATTAATTTTATGAGGTGTTATAATATGTTTAAAAGTTTGAAAACTATTATAAAAATATCAAAATAATAATAAAATTTAAAATTATTAATAATAAGGTTTAAAAATTTAAAATCAACAAATAAAATTTAAAAATTAATTTAAATATATATATAATATTAATTTTGAAAGATATAAATATCAATAATTTGAATACAAAATAGCTTAATAAAAATATTTGGTAATTTATTCGAAATTATTTCAAATAAAGAGATATAATTAATCTAAAAGTTGTTTTAAAAAACTAGAATTTGTTCTAAAATAATCTGAAACATGGTTTCAAAAATCTAAAAATTATTATTTTAAAATGTAAAAATAATTTGGAAGCTAAATATTTTAAATATAAACTAAAATTTGGAATAAATTTAAACTTTTTGAACAAATCCATCTAACAAACAATGTAGAAAATTATTTACAAATTCTAAAAATAATTTTAAAATATAAAAAACAAAAATATGAACAAAACATATTAGTAAGTATAATAAATCACTTCTTAATTATTCAAAAATTAAAACTAACAAACACAAAACTATTATTATTATTTTATATTGCGTTCAATTTTATTTTCAAATTTAATTGTTGAATATTGATGTTCAATTTATTATTTTATTATTCACATTTTACTATTTTATATTGTATTGTCTCTATATTTATAAATTAATTATATTTGTAATTTCATTTAAATTTCATTTTTAATGCATGTTATATCAAATTCATATCTATTTTAAAATTCATAATCTAACATTGCATATATAATTATATCGAATTTAAAATGTTGAGTTTCAAAATTGTTTGCATTCAAAATTTCTAATTTTATCAAATACAATAATTTAAAATAACATAATTTTAAAGTTGAAATATTAACATTTTTATTAATATAGATATTTAAAGAAATATATATTTTATATTTAAATGATATATCAAAATATTATATCACCAGTATTAAAGATTATTAGATTTTATATAACAATTCACGCATCGCGCGTGTGTACTGCTAGTTCAACTTAAAACAAAAGAGTAATTTATTGGATTAAATCCATTAGTTGTTTGTATTCGAGTTGGATAGTCAAGTTGAAATTAGATACATATGCCATTATATTATATATTTGTACACGCAAAATTGTATTTATAATGTTTGTTTCCCTCATAGTTTATATTAAAAAAAATATATTTCCTTCAACCCCTTTAATTATTTTTTTTATGCTCTATCGAATTCTCTTTCCCACGAATTCAACAATTAAAAAAAAAGTTTCCAAAATTGAAGACTAATTTTATTTATTTATAATCTTATAATATAACATCAAAATAAAATAAAATTTTGTTGAAAAACCTTGTAAGACGGATGTCACTTACCTTAAAAAAAAACTCACTTCCAATAAATTCATATGTAGTTTGTAGGTTGTAGATGACCCATCACACATAATTAAATCGATGAGACAACTTCATTATGTACATTTCATCAAAAAAAAATGTTGAAATCTCAATTTTTTTTATGATATGTAATTTTATAAATATTATAAAATCTCATAGTAAAAATTTAAAATGTCCCTGTTTTTTAATGACTTTATAAAAACATATTCAAATTAAACGATAGTTCACTTAATTCAGGTTTTATTTTTTATATTTCTAAAAACAAGTAAATTTTCCTATTAATGGTATATTTGGGTTCTTTTGCTGTTATTGATTGATCATTTTGCACTTTCCAAAAAAAAAAAAAAAGGTAAATTTTATAACTTTGGGCTGAGATTTCGGGCCATTGGCCGGTTCCCAGCCCGTTGACAGGTAATTAATTATACAGGCCCTGAGAAGTCAAAATTAGGGTTATCGCTATCTCCAGTTCTCCATCGTTGCTTCCACACTCTATTTTCAGAAAATAATTCTAATTAAAAAAAAAAGGAAAAAGAAAAAACCAAAATATATAAATTAAACAAACATAGCTACCGGCGTTTCACTTTCCGGCTCGGAAAATCAGCCTTCTCGCCGCCGTTCATACCCGTCAAAGCCCTGCCGCTGGTAAAAACCCTCGTTTTTCTCACTGTTGATCTCCGAAATATCCTTTTCTTTTTTATGAATTCAATTTGATTAATAAGCTTTGTTTTTCTTTTCATTTTCAATGATCATAATTATTATGCTGAAGTTTGAACATCATTGTTTGTGTGTTTAAACTTTCTTCTTCTTCTTCTTCCATTTTTCAGTTGTGTGAATGCAATGTAGATTGCGGAATGTTGTATCTTGATGTTTCTGGAAAATTGAAGTACATTGAAGTGTGTATAAGTAGTTCAGTAGGTTTTGCGATTGTGATGGTCGTATATACCAAGTACTCAGACTGCTTACATCGTTTGTGATCAGTGTCGTGATGATTATTTTCGTTATTGTAAATTGCTAATGTTTATGGTTGAGGAAAGAGTGGAATGTGATCAAATTTTTTTTTTTTTTTAAAATTGGTCTGTTGCTTAGAGATTATTGTATGTTTACTTTTCTGGTTGAGTTATCAAGCCTAGTTCTCCTGCCTTTATACTGATTAGCTACCTAGCTGTGCTCTGATTGAAATTCTAATTTTTCAATAATGTTGTGATGAAAAACCATTGCTGCATACTTCTGCTGAGATCTTTCAGATGCTCGGGTGCAGATTGCCAAGGATTGGGCGAGGAAAGATTTGGAACACCCAACTACTTGGATTGTGTTCCTCATTCTAAAGATATCTTTAATGGAATTAAATAAAAAAATTAATAGCATTTGAAAATCTTGATGAACATTAAAAGGATCATCTGATTTAGATAACTAATAGAAACGTGTGATTAAGAATTATCCTTGAGATAGAATTATGTTCATTTTCAATCAATTGGAGTTACCTGGTGTCTTCTCAGCCATACTGTCCATTTTTTTGTTTTGTATCACATTGCGTATTCTTCATTCATTTCTTAATCACCATTTTAATGGTGATCAGCATCAATGTTGTCCACATATTGATACAGTGTGGCATTGTGAATTGGTCGTGTTTAGCTATATTGAAGCAATAGATTATTCTTTAGTATTTATATCTAATTTATGTCTTAATAATATTATGAGTACAGGTATTATTATAGTAGCTCTGCTCAGCTGTTTTAATCACCCAACAACTTATATAATTAGGATATATTAATTTCTTAGTTATTATGGTTTGAAGAATTTCTTCTGACTTGATCATGCGGGTAGGTTTGCTTTTCTGACCAGTATATGGAGTTAGATGAAACTCCCCAGATGCTTCCACCTCCACCTGGGAGTTTCATTGATCGTGAAGAACTTATTCAACATGTGGGGGAGTTTGCCATCTCTCAGGGATATGTTGTCACCATTAAACAGTCAAAGAAAGAAAAAGTTGTAGTCCTTGGTTGTGATAGAGGAGGTGTTTATCGAGATAGGCGGAAACCTATTGATGAGCCAACCAGTGAACAACTGCGGAAAAGGAAATCTGGTTCTCGACTTACAAATTGTCCGTTTGAGCTTGTGGGTAAAAAGGAGGATGGTTTGTGGGTACTTACAGTTAAAAATGGCTCACACAATCACGAACCAATGAAGGACATATCTGAACATCCTTCTGCCCGCCGCTTCAATGAGAAAGAAGTGATGCTAATTAAAGAAATGACAGAAGCAGGTTTAAAACCACGCCAGATACTTAAAAGACTTAGACAAACAAATCCGGAGCTTTTATCTACACCAAAGCATGTTTATAATGTGAAAGCCAAGCTCCGTCATGGGAATCTTACAGGTCTGAGTTTCCTTTCAACCTCTGTCAAGTTCTAATTCATTACTACTGTAATCATGGTCATAATGGTCCTCCATATCAAATCATCAATTCCATGATATTGCAAAGTCTTAAAGATGTTAACTGTTTATGCCAACTGCATATTTTTTTAGGCATGTACAGTCTTTCATGTTAGTCTAAGGGTTCATCTTATATAACACTTTCTTGTCATTAGAAAATACACAAATAGCAAAAAAGGAGATCATGGCCGAGAATAGAACCAAATGTGTGTGTGCGCACGCGTGTGTGTCTGTGATACTGTTTTATTAAGGATACTGTTTTAGAAGATTAGGGGTAACTAACATAAATATTACCAGGTATAGCATTTAGAGTATCAGAGTCAAAATTTACCATTCATGCCATTTCTTAATATCTAAAATATTGTTTGTAATAAAGCCCAATAAAAAGCCTGGAGTGCTTATAGCCAGTAGTCACCATATAAAATAAACAAGCTTGAGGTTTTTTTAGTTTATGAATACATGTTTAGATTTTAAGAACCTGTGGAGTTGGAACTCTAATAGCAAGTCACTAGTGTTGATTTCCTTGCACAAGAAAGGCTGAATATCTCTTATGCTTACCTGTGAACTGCCTTCTATATGTCTTGTGCAGCAGTGAGGAGATTGAAGACGCTGAGACCTCCCACCGCTGCTGAGGGGAACTCTGAGCCTTCAACATCCTCCGAGCCATCATGGAAGAAACGGTATCCACCGGTAAATTCACATAATCCAACTTTTAAACTGCTACTTATATGCTGGTATCTTAATATTTCTATGGCAAGATCGACCCATGAATGCTATGCTTATGTTCTGAGTTAATTCCTTTTCTTTTGCCTAGTGTTCATCTATTTTGGGTTTTTGTGCCCTATATTCGAGCGCTATGTGGTTTTAAATTCAAGATTATATGTAAGCTTTACTTTTGTGATTTTTATTTTATGTCTTGCAGAGGGTCCCAAATCTCATTGGTGGCAGATTTATTGATTCACAGTCATCAACATTTATAGATGTGTTAAATCCTGTGAGTTCAGAAAATCTGTGTCATCACTCTTCTTTTTGAAGTTTCTATGCTAATAGTTTATAAACATTTATAGGCCACACAGCAAGTTGTTGCTCAAGTTCCTTTATCCACGGGTGAGGAACTTAAGGCTGCCGTGTTTGCAGCAAAAAGAGCATTTATATTATGGCGAAATACGCCGGTTACAACTCGTCAACGCATTATGTTCAAGCTTCAAGAGATTATTCGACGAGATATTGTAAGCTTGTGGTTCTTTTCCCTCTTCACTTTTCAGTTTTTAAAGATAAGTCACTGGATTCATAATTATTCCCAGGATAAGCTGGCCAGCAGTATAACAGCAGAGCAGGGTAAGACTTTAAAGGATGCCTTTAATGATGTCTCCCGTGGGATTGGTGAGTTCATGTTTTATTGCAATTATTGTTGATAGACCCTTATGGTACTTGAAGTTGAAACATTAGGTCACCTGTTTGGAAATTGCACTTTGATGGATGCATTAAAATATGTTTCTGAAGTGGCCAAATTTTTTGCTGAATGGAACATAAAAATTGGTTGATCTGATACTTTAATTGACAATATGCATCTAGCTGCCGTTTCCAACATTGCTTCTGATGTTTGTGAAATTTTATGAGAGTTGTAGAAGCAGACTATATAAGTAGAATTGGTTTCTGCTTTCATTTTATTTGGTTTTTCCTTAAAGATATAGCTTGAGGTTATCACAAATTCCAAAAGAAGAATAGCTTGTTTATGAAATTTCTGTTCATTGTCAAAATCCAGTACTGTGCAGTGCCTGCCTGTTGGTAATTCCAATAGCTATATTTTATGCAGAGCTTGTTGAACATGCTTGTGGAATGGCAAATTTGCATATGGGAGACTTCTTTTCAAATATATCAAATGGAATTGACTCTTACAGCATCCGTGAGCCCCTTGGAGTCTGTGCTGGGATATGCTCTTTCAATTTTCCAGCCATGATCCCATTATTGGTTTGCTTTTATTTCTATATGTATTTTTTCTTTTGCATGCTACATTTTGTTTCTCATCCGTCATTGGAATCACTACATTATCATGATTCTTATTATGTTAAATAGCAGTGAGCCTCTGAGATTGTTAAACTGTAGCTTGTTAAGATGAGTTTTCCAAATAAAATGTGGAAAGATATTTCCTATTTTCCAAGAAGGAAATTAGGTTGTTTTCCAAATGTCACATATAATGTGTAACCATGTTACAACAAAGAAAATCCAGAACAAACAAATGTCAAGACAGAAAAGGATGTTAGGAACAAAAACTAAAACTTAATCCATCTTAGCCTGTAAAGGACCAGAAATTTTCTCGAGCAGATTTTGGTAAAGGCTTGCTTATGATTTTTTTTTAAAATTAATTATTTTAGATGTACCAGAGTGGTTTAGATTGTTCCACTGAAGGGAAGCCACAGGCTAGGCATTGGATGAATCCAAGTTGTCGTTAAGTTTGCCATTTCATGCACATCCAAGCCAAACCAGGATGAAAAGCAAAAAGAAACTGAAGTCATTTGGAAAATATGTTGTAAGAATTATGGTGGTTGGGTTTTGTAAGCTTTCAACATACAAATTGATAAAAGTTGGTAGTGAAATTTGATGCTCTAGCATAGCCTTAAAACTAGATGGACAGAAAACAAACTGAATACTATACACTAAAATCAATTCAATAATCAGAAAATGTTGGATAAATTTCTTGAAATAGATCAAGTGGTAGCAACTCCCTGAGTTGACGTCGAAAGTGGAATTTTCTTTTGTTTCCTGTTCTGTTTCCATTTCGTAGAGCTGATTATGCAAGTTGCATGTTACCGATTTAGAAGAAGCTCCACTTCAAATTTCAAATTTTGCTTCTCTGAATATTATTATTCTTTTGTTTATGTTTGCAAGTCTCATATGTACCACAATTTTCTTACTACCACTGCTATCCTCTGCAGATGTTTCCAATTGCTGTTACATGTGGCAATACATTTATATTGAAACCTTCTGAGAAAGCACCAGGTATAGGATGCAGCATTTAGCTTAAAGCTTATACGGCCTACATAATATTTGATTTTCAGTGATTTTATGTTATATCAACTTTCATGTGTGTTTAGATGTGAAATGTCCCTGCCATTTTCGTGCGGTGGTATTGCTTTGGCGCATGTCATCTGGATTTCAAGCTGTTTTTCTATTTTCTCATTGTAGAAATACCACCATTTTTTATAGTCATCATTTTCTCACCCTTCCCTTGTTTTCAGGGGCTTGTGTGCATCTTGCTGAGTTAGCCATGGAGGCTGGTCTGCCCAATGGGGTCCTAAATGTAATACATGGCACCAATGTGAGCTCCATGTTTGTCTTTGTAAATAGTAATCCTGCTTTTTTATATCATTATTATTTTTGTCCATCAGGAAACCTGCTTTGGACACTATGTTTCACAAAGTTTATTGTTTATGTTGATTGGTATTCATAAGGATTTAAGTTTAATTATTTGGTATTGAAATCTTGTAGGACATTATTGATGCCATATGTGATGATGACGAAATCAAAGTTGTGTCATATGTTGGCTCAGATGCAGTGAGTTCATTTTAGCATATTCTTTTCATGTGTAACTGATACAGTGTATGTGAAACCCATGCGATATTTCATTAATGATGATGTGATATAGTTTCTCTCGGAATGTATACGATTTTGACACTTTGGTGTGAATAAAATATGTTGATCTATTGAAAGATCAAATATGCATGATAATTTGTAAAAGCATCTAGAAATACATTATAGAAAAGATAAATAGAAAGAAATCCCCAATGATATGAAGTTACCCAACTTTGTGTGTTTGACTTCCATAGTACACAACTAAAAAAAAAAAAAAAACCCTCATCTTATGTGCATTTCTCCGATATTGATACTGTCAGTGGCGTATTCTTTGACATTTATATTGAAGTTATATCTTGTAGTCTTGTCCTGTTAGTTCCTGACCTTTTTTTTGGGGCTCCTGGGATGCCTCATCCCTGTTCCTTGCTTTGTTTACCTATTTTATTAATCAAATTTATTGTTTCATATCAAAAAAGAAAATGTTACATTCTTACATATACTAATACAAAAATAACTTATGGTTTTTATTTTGAGTTCATATGTTTGATTCTCATGACCTCATCGGTAACTAAATATTTCTTCATGGTAATCGCCTGAGATATGTGAGCACAAGAGAACACAAACTTCATACTTTTAACAAGTCGCAAATATTTGTTTCTCTTCAGTAATTAAATGTATATATGCATGTTCATTTGACAATCAAGGTAATAAAACACTGTTATTATATCCTCATATTACTTTGTTTCCAGCCTGGGATGTATGTTCATGCAAGGGCATCTTCCAACAGTAAACGTGTTCAGGTGAAATAAATTCCCTCCTTCAGCATATTGTTGATGTGGCTTGAAAATCTCTATTTCACTTTTAAGTTGATCTTGTACTATTCTCTTCAGACCAATGTAGGTGCCAAGAGTCATGCTGTTGTCATGCCAGATGCAAACATGGATGCAACTTTAAATGCTTTGGTTTCTGCTGGCTTTGGCTCTGCAGTACAAAGGTGTACAGCAATCAGCACAGTTATTTTTGTTGGAAGCTCAAAATCTTGGTATGTCCTGCATCAATCATTTGTTTGGTGGTTACAGTTATATCTGTGGAAATATCCTGCAGTGTCCAGATTATCAGAATGAAGCCCGTCTGTGGGGCTGGGGGTGCAGAGATGATTTTTTTATGTTTTATTTGGTCAGGATTATTATTTTTATTATTAATTTTTTTTGGGGGGGGGGGGATATATTTACAGCATGATTCCATTTACAGCGATTATATTTGATATTAATGCACGTTTTTCTGGTTTATACCATACATATTCTTTTGTTATCCTTTGTATTTTTTGGCATGTGACAGTCTTATTAGGAGCCTCACTAGGAAAAATTTGATTACTTAGTGCTGATTTATCTCAGGGAAGATAAGCTAGTGGAGCGTGCCATGGCACTCAAAGTAGATTCTGGAACCGAACCAGGTGTGGACCTTGGTCCTGTGATCAGTAAGCAGGTGCATGGATGGACATATTTGTTTTTGCTTTTTAATGATCAAATAACTTTGCAGATTCCTTTTAAATATATTTTGCCTTTTGAATTTGTACATTTATAACTCTTGACAATTTGTCTGCTTTAACATTAGTTTCCCTAATTTTTGCTGTTATTAATGTGAGAGGGCGAGCTGCAAATGCTATCTTTCTAAAAATATTTTTGTTTATTTTATGTTCATTGTCTTGATCTTCAGGTTAAGGACCGGATATCCAGGGTGGTCCAAACATTTGTAGATAATGGTGCTAGATTGGTTCTTGATGGGAGAAAGATTGTGGTACATCCTTCAGATTTCTACTGACCATATTTTATGAATCTATAGTACTATATGAAAGTTATAGGTAGATTAGGCACCTCCAAAGTTCATTTAGGCGTCAAAAATGCTTGGGACTGTCACAGAATTAAGAGTTTGTTCTCATTTTCTTGAATTTTTTTTCTAGAACACTGTGTTACCTAAGATATGTTGTATGTTCTTTTCAAGTAGCAATTGCATAGTGCTCATCAGGCTAACAGTTCTTGGAGATCACTGTTTAAGAGAATGCTTAGATTAAGTTGTAATTAGTTCTTGGTAGGAGATAGTCTGTTATTTCTTATTTTCCTTGATTTACTGTTTAACATGGATAGTATCAGATGGCCATTTTACGACTTCTATCAGAACATTAGTGATGAGGTCTAACCCCTTTATATGGAATCACAAGCGAGTATCTACTGCTTATGAATGGCAAGTTGATTTATTAACCCATGTTTTATGATAAAAAAAAATAGGTTCCCAAATATGAGCTTGGAAACTTTGTTGGTCCCACAATCTTAACTGATATCACTGAAGACATGGACTGTTACAAGGTATATAATTTTTCACAACAAAACTTAGTGTATTGTACTGTGTAAAGATGGAACTTATATGTTGACAGTGTTTAATCTTGATGTATGTAGGAAGAAATATTGGGTCCAGTGCTTCTTTGCATGCAGGTATGCGAGTATTTTTATCTTGTTCATCATATATATTTTTATCTTTGCATGCAAGAAACTTATTCCCTAAGATATTTGCTAATTTCATCAAATTTATCTCTTACCTGAACTTTTCATGCTTAGGCTGGAAGCTTAGATGAGGCAATAAGCATGGTTAACAGAAACAAGTAATACAACAGTGTCCTTGGCGGCTATTTCTAAGTTATTTAGTATTTACTATGTTTGATTTGTGCTTAATTGTTTATGTGGAGCAGACATGGAACTGGAGCATCCATTTTTACATCATCATGTGCTGCTGCAAGGAAATTTCAGATTGAGATTGAGTCTGGGCAGGTGAGCAATGCCTACAGGCCTTCTTTGAGAAAACTATGCAGGCTTTCTTTCCTCTATAAGGAAATGCCTAGGATATTTTATCTAGTACAATTTCATCAGTCTAGCAGATTTCTTTTATCTATATACCCAGGACACTAGAAACTTATCTTTTTACATGAAAACGTGTGTTAAATTGTTGCATGGTAATCAGTTCTGATGCTAATTTGGTTAATCCAGGTTGGTGTAAATATGGCAATTTCTGCCCCATTGCCTTTGTTCTCATTTACTGGCTCCAAAGCTTCATTTACTGGAGATATCAACTTTTATGGTAAACACGCAATATGAGTCCTTTCTAAACAATGGGTTTTCATCCCTACCTGGTGAACATTGATCTTATGCATTGCAGGTAAAGCTGGACTTCAATTTTACACCCAGATCAAAACCGTGACTCAGAAGTGGAAGGATTTTCCGATTAGTGGAGCATCATCTGTATTCAATACAGAGGATGCACCAAGTAACAGCGGAGAACCCCATACCTTACAGTCCATGGACTTCCCAAGCAACGATGGAACACTGGGATTGCATCTGAGAGATTTCTCAAATGGAGAAGGCATATCTATACCGTTGCATCATGATATTCCTAGCCATGAAGGGATATCTCTACCTTTACATTCAAAAGATTTTCCAAGTAGCGATGGAGAATCTCTTGTAGAACAATCTCGAGATATTCCAAATAGTGATGGAATATCTTCAGCGATTCCATCGTTGGATGGCTCCCAGTGGACTCTACACTTTTAGTTAGTTACCATTTTTCTGGATTTATTCATCGAAGCTTTCGATATTTTGTTCGAAAATTTCCGCCTCTTGATCAGTTCTGCTAGTTTTGTTGGTGATTAAGTCTCAGGTCTCCTTCAGATTTAGCCTCTAGTTTGTAAGAGTTGCTAGAGAGAAATTATTTGTGTAGCTTAGATTTTGTACAATATCTGCTGTTGTGTGTATTAAATCAGCATGCACTTTTCATTTGACTTATGTATGTATGTTGATTCCAATTAACTATCTCAGGTTAATTTCAAATTTATTTCTATTGTTTTTACTCTTCAGTCTCATATTTTATCATTATTATGTCAGTTACTCTTATGGCATGCTTATAATGAATTTTTCCGTTGATTGATATTTTATTTTTAAATACTCCATAAAGAATATTTTTTCTTTGTATAACGGATCTTTGAATATCTTATATTTTATTGGTAAATGTGATTTCTTTATTATTATTATAGTGTCAAGTTTAAACAGGTGAAACAAGTTAATGAAAAATTAATTTCCAAATTCATTTTGTCAATAGGACTCTTGTATTTACGGGCAGTGGAATGTCATATAGGATTTGTGTCAAATTTAAAACCATTTTAAACACTACAAAATGGCATAATGCTATATTCGGATCTTGATTTTGGCGAATAAATGAATGAGAAAAAAGGCTAATCAAACCAGATTTCATTAAATATTTACTTCTTTACGAAACTCTACTGCTCTTATATTAAAGTTTGTTATGAATTAGTCTCTTCAAATAATATTCCAAAATTGTAATCAAGATTTATGGTAGCAATGGGAATTTCAGAGGAAGGAAAAGATGGGGAAGGTGGTTATCGATTGATTTGAGATAGGATAGTATTCAATTTTATTATTTTAATTTATAGGGGTATATTAGGTAGTTCAGTAGTGTATTAATAGCTGCACCCTGTAAATAAATAAAAAAACAAATAATAAATAAAAAAACAAATAAATTAGTGAGAGAGAGAGAGGGGACAAAAGAAGAAGAAAATCCAACTCAGCGACGCAATTAATTAAAAAAATTGAAAGAAAATATTTAAAAAGAGTGGGGAGGCAGCATACAGTCAGACACAGACACAGTGTTGCACTGCAAATTCACTTCTTCAGCAGATACTCAAGATGTTGCAATTTTCAATCCAACGAGGTTACCAATTCAATCTCCATCTTCGTGATTTTTTTTATGATGAATCTTGGAATATTGTTTTTCTTGATGTTTAAATGAGTTTTTGTTTATGAGTTTAAGCTTTTCTGAGTTTGTAGTATGAGATTATCGTTGAAGATGATTGAATTTAGTTGCATCTTGAAATCCGATGGTTTCTTGCGCTGTTGTGTGGATGCTTAATTTAAATTGGTTGTGGAATGTTTATATATGCAGCAAGAAACATGAGGAGGTTGAGTCCTTCTATATTTGGGGCTGCTAATTCTCATTTTTCGACTGCTGCTGAACCATCTTGGAGGCACGGCAAATCTCTGGTGAGTTTCTTGAGTTATTTTCGGATGAATTGATAATTGTTTTTTTTCCTGTTCCATTCATGGTTATTAGAACTGGGGATAGACTGAGTCGGATTTGGAGTTTGCAGAGGCGGATTGTTTAATCTTACAGAATGTGCTTGCTTTGGAAAAAATGTTGGCATAGTTATGAAAAAAGCCACAAACCCATCAAAGGTAATAAAAAGAAACACTTTAAGAAAGGGAAAGGATTAGATCGAGATTAGGATCTATGTGTTTAATACCTCTGTGATGTCCCAAGGCGAAATTATGAACCTACTCAATTTTAGAAAAGAACTTCACAGTTTTGGAGTTGAAGAAGATGATGCCTGTACATGATGGGCGTGCCATGTTCGGCACAGTAATATTATCGATTATCTGTGGCTGCTCATACAGTAAAAGTTACTTGTCTCTCCTCTCATCCGTAGAAGTTTTGAGTATTTAGAGGCTATAGTCACTTAATTGTTTCAATCTTAGGTTCCTATTGTCTATATAGTTGCTCATATATCTGGGAATTATATATCTGTGCAGAGGGTTCCGAATCTAATCGGTGGCAGCTTTGTAGATTCACACTCATCTGATTCCATTGATGTCATAAATCCGGTAAGTGATTTAGGATTAGAGAAAGTATGAAGATAGCATTTGCTTATTTGAGTTGCTAATAGTTATTTGGCTTTTCTTTTCCCCTTTCCTTTTACTTGAACTTTTGAGCACAGGCAACTCAAGAAGTTGTTTCAAAAGTGCCACTGACAACAAAAGAGGAGTTCAAATCTGCAGTTTCTGCTGCAAAAGAGGCATTTCCATCCTGGCGAAATACACCAATTACAACACGGCAGCGCATCATGTTTAAGCTCCAAGAGCTTATTCGTAAGAACATGGTCTGCGGGTTAAATTCTATCAACATACTTTACTTCATGTTTTCATATGTGGGTGGTAATGACAAGAACGTTGGACTTTTTGTAGGATAAGCTTGCCTTGAATATTACCACGGAACAAGGAAAAACATTGAAGGATGCTCAAGGAGATGTCTTTCGGGGGCTAGGTTAGTACACTGATTCAGTTACTGATTTTTTAGATATGCAATAGTTATTGGTTGTTGTTGAGTCCTTGTTCTGAGATTTTTCTTGAAGAGGTGGTGGAACATGCATGTGGCATGGCAACTCTACAGATGGGGGAGTATGTTTCCAACGTGTCAAATGGAATCGATACCTACAGCATTAGAGAACCCCTTGGTGTTTGTGCAGGAATTTGCCCCTTCAACTTCCCAGCCATGATTCCCTTATGGGTATGTTTTCCTTTTATTTTTACATTTAAGATGCTTACATTTTAAGCCTTTTCCATTTCTTTCTTTTTGTTCAGAGGTATATTGATATTCTTATGATTCTTTTTATTTATTTATTTTGCCAAATGGAAGTGCTTTCATAAACAATCCTGGATGATAAGTATTTTCTTTTAATGTCATGTGGCAGATGTTTCCAGTTGCTGTCACATGTGGAAACACCTTTGTTCTAAAGCCATCTGAAAAGGACCCAGGTGACTTTCCTTATTCTGATATATCTTGTTCATCATTCAATGATGTGTGAAACTTAGAATAGGACTAGGTGGAATTGTTAGTAACTCAGACTATGCTGTCCTTAGCTGATCTAACTCATATATACTCGCATAAACTTGCACGAGCAATCTTATCTCATCTGGGCAGATTGCAAGATCTCTCAGACATAAAAGCTTGTCACTTACCATGTTATTGCTTCTAAGTTACAGTTATATTTGGATGTATGACAATGCAATTATAGTGGCATGAAATCATCCAGCAGAAATTGAATATTGAATTGAACCTCCTGCTTGTGAATCATTACAACTCTTGTGTAAAAACAATCAGTCTTCTCGTAGTGTGCCATGCCAAGTCTAATCCTATGATTATTGACCTGGTCATTTGTTAAAAGCCGAATTTTTTCTTCACACCTGTCCATACTTGTTGGATCTTTACTGGTTACTCATATGTTTATCTATTTTATTTATCAACATTATATCATGTGAGAACCTCTCAATATGTTTGTATTTTGGTTGGTTTTTCTTTTACATTTTTTTTTATAACCCAGTGAGCTCATTTTGTCTAAGTTTGGCCTTCTTACTTTTCTGTTTGAGTAAATGGCGGCTTGGCCTTGTTTTTCCAGTATGATGTCAATAAATATAGTTGATCCCTCATAGTGGAATAAGGGCTTAGTTAGTTGCTGTTGTTATGATGTTGGTAAATATTGATATTTACCTCTCCTCACTTTGGAATATCTTTAATAATATGTCAGGGACAGTGCTTATCTTCTTTCTTTCATTTCTCCTTTTCAGGTGCCTCAATGATTCTTGCGGAGTTGGCGATGGAGGCTGGTTTGCCTAATGGTGTCTTGAATATCGTCCACGGCTCTATTGTATGATCTGCATCATTCAACTCTAGTACTTGCCTCTTGGGTGCCATTAGCAATCATTGCATATAAGAGAAAAAAAAAGTCTGGCTAATGAAAACGCACAACTCTCAGTCTTATTCTGATAGTTCTTTTTTTCCTCTCTATTGCAGGATACTGTTAATGCAATTTGTGATGATGAAGATATTAGAGCTGTATCATTTGTTGGTTCAAACACGGTTAGTAATCTCACTGTATTGACTATTCCTCTTTCTGTTTCAGATTGAGAGTCTGAAGACCTTTCTGTTCCAAAAAAAAAAAAAAAAAATCAATCAGCTAATAGATTCATGCCAGGAATTTGTTCATCCGGATGGAAATTAACATAGTTATTGGATATTTGTATTTGTCATCAGTCCCCAAAAAAAAATCAGCTGAGTCAGTAAATTTTTCGAGTGTGTAAGGTTTGATTTTCAGCCAACATAAATTGAAGTTAGATAGTGTAAAACAAATTCTTATGTCTAATGTTTTGAGGTTTTAGTTGAAATTGCACAACAATCAAACATGAGAGGAAGCATGCATGCCCATGTGGGCTCGCTCAAATATCCAGAGAACCCTGTTTGGTAATGAGCATGGTGATTTATACAAGCAATGGCATACTAGTTTCTCCACCTCTTTGTTTATTCTTTGCCTCCTCATTCATCAATTTGTTAGTTCTAGATTCTTTGCCTCACTCTTTCATGCATGCACATAGAAGATTGTGTATGAATCATTCAAGTTGCTTCACACTTTCTACGATGTAGCACTTAAACATTCTCTTCATTACTATGGAAGTACCTGTTTGTTAGGTATGTATGAAACAAACAAACTATTGTAGATTTGACTTGAAATTGATTTATGAAAGCTCTTCCAAACTTTATTTGTTACTCATAAATAACCATGGTCGAACAACTTTTATTATTTGTGTTATGAATTGATAGGCTTATTTGAATTTTCATTTTAAAGGCTGGCATGCATATTTATTCAAGAGCATCAGCTAGTGGGAAACGCGTTCAGGTTAGTGTGTTGATCTACTCTTAGGCATAATGATTATGTTTCGTTATGATTTCTAAATGAATTGTATATGTTGACTACTTTAATTGAAAAACATCTTCAGTCCAATATGGGAGCAAAGAACCATGGGATCGTGATGCCTGATGCGAATGTCGATGCAACCTTAAATGCTTTAATTGCAGCTGGTTTCGGTGCTGCTGGACAAAGATGCATGGCACTTAGCACAGTTGTGTTTGTTGGAGACTCAAAATTTTGGTATTCCATCTGTTGTGTATCATGCTTTCTTTAAGCTTCATCCTCTTCTAGGTAGCAGTAATTGTGTAAAGGTTACTAGCTTGGTGTTTAAGGGCTATATATATTTGTCTAATTGATATCCTACATGGTTTTTTTTTTATTACATCTACCACCCTTTCTACTCTTCTTTCTTAAGGGGAAAATTTACTCAAATACATGTGCCTTTCAAGTTTCGTTAGTCATGAGCAGTTTCCCGTGTCCACTCCTTTGAACCTTTGCAGGGAAGAAAAGCTAGTGGAGCGTGCCAAATCCCTTAAGGTTAGTGCCGGAACAGATCCTGAGGCGGACCTCGGGCCAGTCATTAGTAAGCAGGTGAGTTCTGACTTCAGAGCCTATCTTCAATCTGTATTGGTGGAATTTTTCATCAATCTCTTACTGATTTGCTCATAGTGCTTGGAAATTTTTTTGGGTATTTATTATTCTTGCGGATTGTACCCTGTTTCATTTATTTGAATACTCTATGTTCTTAGGCAAAGGAAAGGGTATGCAAATTGGTCCAAAGTGGGTTTGAAAGTGGAGCCAGGATATTGCTTGATGGAAGAGCCATAAAGGTACTTGTTTAATAATTTTCTGGGAATTGTATGTCAAAAAAATTTTCCCAGCTTTTTTATGAGATGCTTAGTTGTTTGCAGTTTCTCATTTGTAATAGTACATTAATCAGTAGAGCTTTTCAAGAGTGACGGCGACCAAAAAGGCCTTGATAGAATGCAAATGCTGCGATTTTTCAAATTAGACAATTAAAGGAAATAGATAGGTGGTAGCCCCCGTCTGCCTCACCTTCTCCAATAAACTTAAGTGGCCAGACACAAAGCAGACGGAGGATATGATCCTTAATTGAGAGACCTTCTCATTTTCATTCACCTTCTCTCATTTAAATGGATTCAAGAAAGATGTTTGATCTTTAATTTGCTTAATAATGTGTGCGTATTTGCCTGGATATGATCCATAATTTTAAGTGGTGTGTCTTGGAATGACCAAGTGATCGACGAGCTTAGCTTTGCCTTCATTGATGACGAATAGGTTCCAGGATATGAACAAGGTAACTTTGTTGGCCCCACCATCTTAGCTGATGTCACAGCTGACATGGAATGCTATAAGGTATAAGATCTCGGTTTTCTTTCTGTCTAATCTTGAAAGATTCTGTTGAATTATTTGCATGGATATGTATTAATTCCTTACTGTGGCTTGCAGGAAGAGATCTTTGGTCCTGTACTTATTTGCATGAAGGTATATGAGTAATTAACAGTTGTGTTTCTGTTTCGTTGTGTGTTGTTCTCATGCTGATTTATATTACCTTCTTTGCCCTCTCAGGCTGACAGTTTAGACGAGGCCATAAACATAGTCAACAGAAATAAGTACTTCCTCTTTCTTCATTACAAAGTTTCCTTATTTAGACAGCTATAATGTCATGCATCTATGTTATCCCTATTCTGCAGATATGGAAATGGTGCAGCTATTTTCACATCGTCGGGAATAGCTGCAAGAAAGTTTCAAGCTGAAATAGAGGCTGGCCAGGTACCAAGTTGTCTCATGTATTGTAAGAGTGTCAAAACTGAGTGAGATAGTATGAAAATTTTAGTGATTTTTTTCCCTTCAGGTGGGTATCAATGTTCCTATTCCTGTTCCGCTACCCTTCTTCTCATTTACCGGCTCCAAGGCTTCGTTTGCTGGGGATCTCAATTTTTATGGTAAAGCTTCGTTGCTCTATTTCAACGCTTAACAAATGATCCTTTTTCTAATGCCTTGATCTCAATATTCAGGTAAGGCTGGAGTTCAGTTTTACACCCAGATAAAGACGGTGACTCAACAATGGAAGGAGTTACCAGGTGGTGCTGGAGTTTCTCTAGCAATGCCAACTTCCCAAAAATCATGAGCTGCTTTCAGAAATTGTCCTCATGAGTTGTGTGATAAAGTGATGTTATGTACTTGCATTTTGCTGGTGTTAACTGAACAATAATAAAATATGAAATTCTGGAACAGAAACATGTTAATAGTGAAGCATCAAATAAGAAAAATAGGTATTTAAGTTGTATCTGGTGGATGCACATCAAAACATTAATGATTAGCAAACATGATTGATTCACTATAGAGCAGCTAAGATAGATCCAAAGATGAAGGATTGGCCATTTCCTTGATATTAAAGGAGTGTCGTTTCCCCTTGACGTGAGAGACCATATCGATGTTGCTCGTCAACTTGAGATCACAAACATTGCAGTAGAGGGGGTTCCAGCATCCTTGCCTGCACACTTGGACTTGTGTTTACTCCCCTGAAAATGCATATTTAAGGTTTTCTCACTTGTGGTCCTCACTTTACACAAATCACAGCTCCATTCTTGCTGAGTCTTTGGGCATCTCTGCTTGCTTGTTTTCAAGGACTCACAGTTGGACTTGTGTTTATTCCCCTGAAGATGATCATTTAATGTTTTCTCACTTGTGGTGCTCACTTTACATAAATCACACCTCCATTCTTGCTGAGTCTCTGGGCATTTCTGCTTGCTTGTTTTCAAGGACTCACAGTTGGACTTGTGTTTATCCCCCTGAAGATGATGATTTAATGTTTTCTCACTTGTGGTGCTCACTTTACATAAATCACACCTCCATTCTTCTTGCTGAGTCTCTGGGCATTTCTGCTTGCTTGTTTTCAAGGACTCACAGTTGGACTTGTGTTTATCCCCCTGAAGATGATGATTTAATGTTTTCTCACTTATGGTGCTCACTTTACATAAATCACAGCTCCATTCTGGGCGAGTCTTTGCTGCACGCAAGGACTCACACTTGAGCTTGTGATTTATCCCCTGGAGATGATCGTTCAACATTACCTCACTTGTGGTGCTCACTTTACATAAATCACAGCTCCATTCTGGGCGAGTCTTTGCTGCACGCAAGGACTCACAGTTGGACTTGTGTTTATTCCCATGAAGATGATGATTTAATGTTTTCTCACTTGTGGTGCTCACTTTACATAAATCACACCTCCATTCTTGCTGGGGTGGACGACTCTCGGATGGTGTCCTCTCTTTAACTGTAGCAGTTTTCGACTGTGCACCATAAATATACCAGTAATGAAATGATAGCAAAGCCAAGCATTGGCAGAGAGAGTGAGTGAGTTTCATGAGTCCAATCTAACAACAATTAGTTCAGTGATTCAAGAATTTACCTCTTTCTCCTCGGCTTCTACAACTTGGATATCTCCCTCACAATCATTGCATTCCATCTATCATCAATCGCCAAGAAATTGTTATAAAATTAATTAGATACATACATGCTACATTGTGTTGGTGCTAACCTTGCTTGGCATAAGCTTTTCAGAAGCATTTAGTTTCATGTCTACATTGAGAGACAAAAGGAGTGGAGAAACAAGAGTTTGATAGGCGTGGGATGCACCATCGAAGCCACCCATCACTAACCACAACACTAGTACAACTCTTATGCTACACCACAATGGTATCATCCACTGAATGATTTTGTCGAAAGCAAATTCAAAGAGAGAGATTAAAGAAAAAAAGGTCCAATATACAACCAACTTCCTCATTTCATATTTTGATCCTCTCTCAACTGCTCTGATCGAAGCCAACCTGAAATTTTACATCATCATCTCCAATTTACACTAAAACAAAACACGAGATACAACAGAAATCAATTCAAGATGCAACTTACAGAGGATAGCCCAGAGCAATTACAGGCCTGTGGGAAATTGAAAGAGATTAGTCTGAGCACAATCTAATACATGCATAAATACGTTGTATACAAGTTACAACATACCAGGCAAGAAAACGGATGCAAATAAGAGCAAAGTTGAGGGATCCAATGACTGTATTTGTGTTAGTGAAATCCATTGTTTATGGTGATGGATAGTGAATCAAATTAAGGAAGAAAGACATGAAAGAGAGTGGGTTTTTTACTTATGAGTGAAGGAAGACTTTGTTTCTCGAGTCTCCCACTTTTCCTTTTCTTTTCTTTCCCAACACACTCATTATTAGGTCGTATAAAGGTATGGGTACCCCAAGATTTTTTTTTAATTAAGAATGGCAAAATTGTCATTTTATTAATGTTTGAATTTTTTAAATAAAAATAAATAAAATTGGGGTGTGTTTAGTCAAACTTGGGGTGCGGATAGCCGGAACTAAGGTATTTCATTGACTCTCAAATAAAGTATAATTTATTTGAGCGAGATATATATTTGCAATAATAAATATGTGAAATTAGGCCCATTTTCTGAGCCCAAAATAGATTTTATACATGTGGGCTTCCCTAACTATGATTTAAAAAAAAAAAAAAAAAACCAAAATCCAAGAAGCTCATGAACTCTATTATTTATCAGAGCATTTAATTTAGATTTCTATATTTTAAGACTTATAGCCTTAAACTTTGAATTTCATGTTTAGTCAATCTTCCGGCTCATATATAACACATTTACATTCATACATAAGATTTACATTAACTCCAAAACATTTAATATTTTAATTGTTTTCCCAAAAACCCAAATTAAAATTATGAATCTGTCTAATTGATGTAGGTGTCATTCGAATTACCGAATCTTTATGTTATATTTTGATATTTTATTTTATATTTTATCACATTTAATACATACTATATATTAAATAATGATATTATGTATACCTGTTTTATGCAACAATTCTTTAAAAATACTACAATATAATCATTGAAACAAATTATCTCATCTGAACAGAGCGTGGGAAATTATGTGTTTAAGTCTTTAAACGTCTCTAAGATTCGCATGTGTTCAGAAAATAAAATGTCACGTGATAGCTTCCATATAGGTTTCTGTTCAGAAGATAAGATGTCACGTGATAGCTTTCACATAGATCTCTGATACGTATCTGTAGAACTAAATAAAATAGTGGAATGATGATAATATAATAATAATAATGGCGATGATGATGATAACATTACTCATGGCCATCTACTACAACAAGTGTTAATAAATTTTGAATAATATAATAAAATAATACAATGAAAAAGTTGAAAAAAGAAAAAAAAAATGAAGATTGTTGTGTGGGATCCACTTGATTGAAAGTTTTGCTTTCTCTCTCTCCTATTAATACAATTATTGCAGGTTAAATTAAGTAATCATGACAAAATTAATTATTAAAATATTCCTTTTAATGTTAATAACACCCCCATAATGAATGATTTTAGCTGCCTTTACATATGTTTTCTTCTTTTGTAATTTTGTGTTATTTATTTATTGCTAGTGAATCACTCGTATAATATATAGATATTTTAATTTTTTTTATTAATATGATTAATATATATATGATAAAGTCTTTCGACATTTGATATTTATTATGTATTAAATTTTTGATTGTACAGTTTAATCTGTTTAGCAATCTTATAGTTATTTCAATTTATAGTTTTTTTAAAATTACAGTTAATTTTTGTATATAACTAATTTGAGGATTGCTATATTTCATAATTATACTTGTACGTTACATTCCTCAGTTATCTTTTATGTATAATAACAAATGAATATTGTTTTCAATGTAATTCATCAGATAGAGCATCAAACTTTTGATTTTTTTTCTTTTTGAAAATTATTAGTTGATAAGACTATCTACTCCATCAATGTCTAAATAACTCATTTTGTTCAGTCAAATTCGAATCATGGCACACCCAAAGATGGACTCTCGTACACATAATTAACGTAACCTGTAGATTTTAGATCTTGAATATTAATAAAAATTATATCTCTCGTGGCATTATACATTTTTTAAACAATTTATTCTATGTCAGATCTAACTTATAATACAAGTCAAATGATTAGAGGGTCCTTAAGTTTGCTCAACAATAATATTCTCAAGCTATTAATTAAGTCAATAATAGAATAATGTAATTCCTTCCTCAAATTAATTGAGAGGAGTTTGAATAAATAAAATATAAATGGTATAGAGCTTATGCTTTTCTTTCCTTTTTTGAGAGTGATAAATTTAGCATTTAAACTTATACTAACACATGAGACATGAGATAAGATGTGTACAGAATGATGCACATGCAAGAGTATATTTTGCCAAGTCATGCATGACTTATGACTAATTTGCATGTCACTAAATATATGTCTTAATTATATTTGGTCCATGCGTGCAAACTACGTCTCATAAAATAAATTAATAGATCATCTTTCTTAGTTATTATACAAACATATTTATAATTAACAAGAGGAGAAATAGCACATGCTAAAGATTGCGTGTTAAGGAAATAAATGCCAATTCTTGTTGGTATATAAATTTTACACGGTTCAACACAATTACAGCTCTAAATGAATCGAGGCAAACCAAGCATATTACAATTTAAGTTTATTGGAATGTTATTAATTGTTTTTTAAATTATTGAACTTACATAAAATAATATGTTAAAATTTGTTTAATATATCTATTCAATTAAATTCAAACGATGTTCGTTTACGGTTTCAAAAAGAGTATTATCTAGTTTGATATTTTGAGCCCTAAATCCAATACCTTTCTCGTCAATTTGTTCTAAATTTATGGCCATACGAAAGCGATATAAACCAAAAACTAACAAACCAATCATACAATAACGATTAAAATTATAGTCTGGATTCAATGAATCTAAATTGATCGTTTTATGGGAAAAATCGCACTACTAATGGAACTTCTGATCAAATGGAATAAAATAAAGGAAATCAGTATTTTTAAAAATTCCAATACTAATTACTTTTTTCCACATCATCTTTCTAAGGTGAATTGTTGAATTTTTTTTATTATTGCAAACGTTTAATCTATATTAAGTATATGTTTGGTCTAACATGAAAATCATATCTATTTAAAAAAATTAAAAGAATGATTAAAGATTTTCAAACAATATATCAAATTAGACATGATATGTTACACGTGCTTTCATTTTTCTGTTAGAAACAAATAAATACATGTATAGGCCCACAACTTAAGTTGTGTGGAACATTTTAATTCAACATCTTAAAACAATTATACACATTTAATTTAACATGTATTAATTAATATATTGGATATTTTGACACTTTCTTCTAGATATTTGGAATCTAAGATTTTAAGGTATATTGCGTTAAAAACATTTAAGAAATAAATAAAAAATCTAATAAACATAATATTTGTGCAAAAATGTTATCCATGCATGTTCATACATAGAGATAGCATATCTTAAAAAGAATTAATATTGGATGGCATTTTACATGAATATTTTATTTAAATGACATTTATTTATAAATAGACTTGGAACTTTTGAGATGAGATTCTATTATCTAACAGTCTAGTTGTATTAATGCGATAGTTAATAGAGAATGAGATCTTTTATAATACTTAATATTACATCTTCCTTTTCAAATTAATAACATGAAATGTAACATGATAATAGAAGAGAAAATGGCATGAAGAGAACAATTTATTTTGAGAGTGTGACGTGGAGGGATAAGAAAGTCAACTAGTCATCGAAGGGCAAAGAGGTAAATTCAGAGCCCGATTATCTTCAATCTGTACTTGGATGCTTTTCTATAAAATCACTCGAAACTAAGTTTCATATTTCCCAACTCTCAACTCTCGCCTTCCCCGCCCTATACACCCTTTCTCTCTCTACACATACATAAATATATAATATATTTAGAGAGAGAGATAGAGAGAGGATGGGAGCAGAAAAGTTCGCCGTGCTTCTGTGCGCGGACGACTCCGATTACGTGAAGAAAATCTACGGCGGATATTACGGAGTTTTTGTGAGAATGCTGAAAGAAGAAGGCGAAAGTTGGGACCTATTCAGGGTCGCAAAAGGCGATTTTCCGGCGGACGATCAGATCGGCGATTACAAAGGCTTCGTCATCACCGGAAGCTGCAATGACGCCCATGGAAACGACCTTTGGATCTCTAAATTGCTCATTCTTCTAAAAAAACTCGATGCCATGAAAAAGAAAGTTCTCGGTGTTTGCTTTGGCCATCAGGTATCTCTCCCATCGCTTCTTCTACCTTTTTATTTTTTATTATGATCAACATCGCTAATGCTAACAATACTTAATAAAAACTTAATATTATAAATAATAGCTCTCTTAATTTTAAATACAATTTGTGAATCTACTGTGAAAAACTATTGCCGATAAAGTCTGTCTATCACGTACAAGACCGATCGCGTATTCGGTTTGTTTGTTTGTTTCGATCACGCCGTTTCCATTTTGCTGTGCTGGTTTTATAGACACCTCTCACTTAATTTTTGGTTTTATTTATGCACACTTTGGTTTGGTACTTGTCTTTTCTCTACTTTATTTATTTTCCCAATTAATTATTAATTTCTATCTTCTACTACCATCGTCTTTAATTTCATAATATTCTCATATTTCATCAATTCATTTTTAATCATGATTTAGGATAATTGTCTCGAAGTGTCTTGTTAATATTCAAAAATAAATTTTAGTTCCATAGTTGAAAATTTTGTACAATATTAGTTGAATTTGGGGTTCCTGTGACTCAAATCCACTGAAGTTCAAAAAATTAATGGAAAAAAAAAAAGTGATATTGAACAATTTTATTAAATGTATTACTAAAATTGATTTTGCAAAGTTAACTAAACTATTTTAGAATAATTATCCTATATCATAATTAAAAATGAAATTACCCTATATCTCCACTTGCAAGCTTTCCTTGTAAACAAAGGACAGTACCACATGTGGTTTGGATTGTACCGATGTAGAAGTAGAAGGGTAGATGTTACTTAACTTGTTGACGACCTATATAATATGTTAAAAAAAAGGTAAAAGAATTAGAATTAGCTAAAAAATGCTTTCGCTTTCAATTAAAAATAGTATTTCAAAATTATTTTAAAACAATATTATTAAAAAGATGTAAAGATAAATTTATCTTAAGATATGTTGAGTATATTCATCATTAGTCAATGACGAGATTACTATTTTAATGAAGGATGTAATTAATGTAATTTAGGGAGCTAATTGTTGTGTAATAGGCCAACTTTCATTATATAATTGGTTGTGATTACATTAGAGGGACCCACGGTATATAGCAGTCCAATGACAACTACTTATAAAGCTGTCAAACATTTTTTGTTTTTTTAATTTAATATAATTTATTGCTTTCCCAGAACCTTTTTTTTAATAAAATTATGAGTTGTCAAACAAAACTGTTCTGTGGGACCTATGTGGTTATGCATGAATTAATTAATAATTTTATAATTTAATATATGAATGCAGATGCCACATTTTAGAAATGAGGTAAAATGTCCAATTCAAACTCCTACGACTCCATCTCCTCTTCATTTCAAATAACTGTGGTTTAAAAATAATTATAAGAAAACTTATAAAAATATTTAATGTATGATTATGTATATAAAATAATTGCGATGTCTAATATGTACTAGATATAATTAATATATAATACTAAAATAAAAATTTAATAAAAAAATAGAGATAAGGTTGTCAATAAAAAAAACTAAAGAAATATGTGACAAGTATTTAAAATGAATGACGTATTATTTAAAATAATTATTACTTTCTTATGTGAAACATTTGCTATTTGTAAAATTGTTTGTGATTGTTGTTGAAGATGTATAACTTTATTTTGTTTTATTTTTAATATTGAGATTATGCTCTTAAATATTAATTATGTTGGTCACATGGGCTGTTTCGAGACTTATTAGAAAAGATATAAAACACTTTTTTTTTTTCTCTCAATCCTTATCTAAATCATTAAGAATATGTTTGCCCATTCTGGGATAGACAAAATCTTAATTCTTGTGGGATAGACAAAATCTCAATCCTTGTTTGTTGTGAGATGTGGATGGATTTGCAAATCTTATCTACATTCTATTTTTTTTACAACTTTCAATAAAAATATCTATTTTTTCTATAATTCCTAAAAAAAAAACATCTACTTTTTCTACAATTCATAATGTGATGATGACATATTAAATATAATCTTACCCTATAAAATCCCAAAACAAACACAAGATTTTCAAAATTCACTCAAATCTCAAATACAAACTTACAAAATCCACCTCCACCCCAATCCAAACATACCCTAAAGAAATTACACTTACAAGTTACGATCCACTTTTTTTTTTTTTTTAATCATTGAGATGAAACTATAAGCACTTTTAGCTATTCATAAATTTATGAAAGAGCCAATTTTGATGCGAAATGTGATATTACTAAAGCATTAAAATATACCATATAAAACTGTTAGCAGTAGTTGTTTATAAAATTATAAAAGTGCCAATTTTGATACAAAATATGACATTACAAAATCATTAAAACCATACCATAATAAGAGTAGTCATATTTTTGTGACAAAAGTAAATATGCACAATAGTCAGAAACAGATTACACAAGATGCACGAGTTCTGTGTGGTCCAAAGTTAAGCCGTACAGCTTGGTTTGGTGGGCCAAATCTGGTCCCCAGTTGGTTTAATTCGAATATCCAAAATCGGTCAATAACTCTGAAATTTAATCATTTTTTTTTAATGATATTCGAGATCATATTTCATCAATATTTTCTATAAATTTAAAGGAAAATTTGAAGTCTTGTATTTTGTCAATGCTAATTTTCGCTTGAATTATTTGAGATTGAAAATATATTCTGAATTATGTGATTGCACCAGATCAATTTATGTTGATTTACCAATCTAAGTAATTTTGGCTTAATCGATTTTACGAAACTTGAAGAAACATAAAACAAACATAATGTGTTAAAAGTGTTTTTCGAATCACAAGGATCAAAAACCTTAATAGACCAGTATAGAGGACTTTTTAAAAAAAAAAATTCAAAACATGAATATTTTTGTTGATACCGATAGTTTCAATGTTCGGCAATCTATATTTACGCGTAGTGATGTATATATATGCTTAGGTGATAGCAAGAAGATTCCTTGGAAAGTGAAGACAAATGAATTAGAGCCAGCATTTCACTGTGAAACAAACCGTAGACAACGTTTTTTTTTTGGGGTATACAAGTTTAAAAAATTTGTCCTGTTGTTTGCTAAGGATATAAGGCCACGTCACATCCACCACTAATTTATGTTTTTTTTCCCAAATTCAGTAGCTACCTAAGACCACTAATTTGTGCTTGATAAAGGTTTTCCTTCATGGGACGAATGGCCATTAACATAATAGTCAGAAATCAAATTATTCTTTTGCGTATAATTATTCTTATTAGTTATGATGACGACGATGATGATATTTTTGTAGAGGAGAGAAGTGATTCACGCGGAACGAATTGCTCCAAAAGTATATTTTAATTCCAATAGAATAAAGTCATAATGAGAATTATCAGAAATGGTGTGTGCGTGTCTTTATGTTAGCTTTTGGGAAAGCCAAAACGTGGTTTTGAAATTGTTGTCGTTTCTGTTTGGATTAGTCAGTTATAATCTCAAACATGGTCGGCTGCTTTTGCTTTCCTATACGCAAAAATTAAAATGGGGAATGTGTGTGAAAAAGAAATTTGTCATCTTTTCAAATTGTGGGATGATTAGGATATCCAATTTGTGTGAGTGTGAGTCACATGACACGCATGCATGTTGTGTTAGGTTTGCTGATGCTACTTTTGATTAGATATTGGGACGAGCTTTAGGGGGGAAGATTGGGCGAGCGAGTAGGGGATGGGACATAGGAGTAACCAAAGTTGAACTCAATCCATCTCAAACCTTCACGTCTCTCAATCTGCCGCCTTCACTATCTGTTATAGAGTGTCACAGGGATGAGGTACTGTTACTATTACTATTACTATTACTATTTATCCCCCCTTTTCATCTTCTTCTAATATTATATATATATATATATATAATTAAATTATTTAGGTATGGGAGCTTCCACCCAAAGCCGAGGTGCTAGCATGGTCTGACAAGACCGGGGTGGAGATGTTCAGGTATGGTGATCACATTATGGGTATCCAGGGCCATCCTGAGTACACTAAGGACATCCTTTTGCACTTAATCGACCGCCTTTTCAACCGTCATCTCATTGAGGTATGTATCTCATATCTACCATCCACCTATTGCTCTTTATCCTATTCATTAATTTACTCCCATCCTATAGGAGTCTCTTGCTGAAGCTGCCAAGGCCAAGTTGGAGACGAGCGAACCTGACAAGGATGCGTGGCAGAAACTGTGCACCAGCTTCCTAAAGGGAAGATTGTGATGACAGAATGAAGCAGAGGATGTATATATAGAAAAAACCTCCCGAGTCTAAATCAAGTATCCAAGTTTCATTTATGAATTTCAAGATATTGTATTTCTACGGACTTTTACATTCATGTATTCTGTTGGTCGACGGTAAGATGTGATGCTAGCCTGGATAACTCAAGGGTCAGTTTTCTTTCTAAGAGTACTGTGCTGTCAATAACTATATATTTTGTAGTAATCTATTTCAAGAACAGCATGCTTTGTTATGGAGCAATTGAATTCAACCTTTTGCTGAGTAACCTATTTGTTGTGAGATCATAAAATTTCAGAGATGCACTAATGTTATAGCAGTAATAAGGAATTCAGTTGTAGATAATTAGATAGGGTAGGAAGGGAAAAGAAGACTTCTAGAGAGACGTTCAGATCTTATATTTCCTATTGCATTTCATCTCGTATTCAGATATTTCTGATCGCTAAACATTTGGGATTCTAGTAAGCAACTCTAATTGTTAAGATAAACCACTTAAAAAAATATATTTTGGTTTCAGTTATTCCATCTCATCTCATAGATTATGCTAAGATTTATGCATCTGATCTCAACACCCATCTAAATATAAAGTATCCATTTTACCTAACATATCATCACCCCCTATCTGCTGCTAATATAAATTTAAGCCCACCACAGTAGCATCATATTCACCATCCATTTCATTCCCATGGAACAACAGCAGCAAAGTTTAAAGACTTGAGCATATAAAAACCAACAATAACAAAATCCACTTTCTAGTGAACAACACAATATGTTTGACAGCAGTACATCTACTTACAAGTATTATTCATTTCTGGAAGTTCTTAGTACACCACATGAAGGTAAGAAGAACATCCAATGATGGAAATCCTCAATAATAAATATTTCCACACCAATTATTGGAGACATGTCCATATAGAACTGACACCTGCTGATGTCATTTCCATAGCTATTCAGACACTGCAGAAAAATCAGCATAAGAATTTCCTTTCAAATTCATTAGTAAAGATATCCAATGCATTAGTTAGACAACCATTGACTGAAGATTCAAGAGCACACGAATTCAGCAGAACATGTCACACAAATTTTCCAGAGAGTACAATTGCTGGAATGAAATATTACCAAAAACATAAGTTCGCATAATTGCTAACCTAGTTTTGTTCTCCAATAATCTTGCTTGTCCATTCATCAATATCAATACATTAAGGACCAGAACTAAGATGATAACCAGAATCATAGCAGCCCTACTGTGTATGTATATTAAGTAGAGACTTTCTGTGATAAAAAATTCCTAAAAATTGATGCAATTATTAAACCTAAAGAGGTTTGACGAGGCATTCCTATCAGAATATCCAACAAAAGTTCCATAAAAATTACTATTGGCGAAGAAATAGTTGCACTTACATCCTGGAATGCCTCAGAGTGAAGATTGCAGGTATCAGATAAACCCATGCTGGGTGCAGCGGGTGCTGGAGCTGCTACTGCAACTGTTTCATGTTTAATTGTCCGAGGACCCATAACAGCATCCACAGCCCTGTGTGCAACAGCACTTCCGGTACCAAATGTCATTCCTATAGAGGTAGAAGGCGAGGATATATACATCTGTAGGTTTAATAATTGCATCAATTTTTAGGAATTTCTTATCACAGAAAGTCTCTACTTAATATACATACACAGTAGGGCTGCTATGATTCACCGCATAAATGATGTGATAAAACATGAGCTAGGAAGCAATATCTGTAATCTTGAGGTTGCAGTACGAGGGGTTTTTTGCTTATGAGTAGAGAAAAGGGAAAAGAAACAGATATGAACAACCAAAGACGAACGGAAAGATTCTTTTCATTAGTGTAAGAGATGGAGCGAGAAACCGAGCCAGTACCGTTGCTTGTAGCGTATCAACAATTAGCCTAGCTTCCCTCCCAGGTCCAGGATTCGGTCTAGCAGCTGTTTATCGAGTCCAGTACGGACCGGGTCGCCGAACTAGAAAACTCACCGCCGGAGCTAAGGCGAGGCATGGATTCTATTTAATTGGAGATTGTGACGGTGGAAAACCTACGAGAACGAATGTACGTAGCAAAAATAAATGGTGATATAAATAGGTACTTTGCTCGGTGATCCTGAGCCAGTTACGTGTCCAGCTATGAATGGCTGGCTGGCAAGTTATTTATTGGAGGAGAGGGAATCGATTGCTCATTTTTTGCCATTATTAAAATTATTTTTTGTATTCTTTAGAGTTTTACTAAATAAAGTTTCAGATATTTATAATATCACAAATGTTTTTGTTCACCAGGTGCAAGGATCCTAGATTCGTGCAACCAGGTCAACCCTACTCGGATGTATTTCACGCGTCCAAACCCTAGTTTCGCAGTTATATTGACCTAACCTTTTAACTTGTCAAACATAACCTTTTAATTTGTCGAACCTAACCTTTTAGTTATGTTCGCATAACCTTTTGCAGTGTATGTCAGACTTATAATACCTTTTAAAACCTTTATATTATAATAATATAACATTTTCGTTATAATATTATAACATTATGTTATTCTTTAAGTACATAAAGATTATACTACTATAAATTATTATCATATAAAGGTTAAGTCATACTATATGAATTTTTATAGTGAAAAAAGTCTAAGTAGTATCACTTAAATATATAAAGGTTATACTTGGTTAACATAAATGTTACGTAACTTTTGATTATGTTTTTTATACTGAAAAAAATCTAACTAATTTTACTTAAAGGTTATGATATTTGTACATAAAGATTATACTCAGTAAACATAAATGTTATATTCGATAAATAAAAAAAACCTTATATTCAATAAATAAATAAAAAAACTTGGGTGCGGATCCGGGCCAGACCCAACTCGCGCGCCCAGTTGCATAGATCATGATCCATGCACTTTGGTGCACACAAACACTTCTCTTATAATATTTGCATAAATCCGTTTGTTTCAACTTTGAGTTGTAGAATAAATAAATTTCTTAAAAAGCAAAGAATATTAGTGACAAATTTGAGTGCGTAGGACGATGTAATTTTTGGACGATAAACAAGTTACAGATATTATTTAATAGTTAAGTTTGTGCTAAAAATATATATCTTAAAAATCCAATTTTCTAATTTTTGTGAACGAAATTACTCAAGTTTTACTTTAATTAATTTCACGCGACTTTTAATATTCAGAAATATATGTCTTTGGGATTGGGATTTCAAAAAATTCGTATATAATTAATTTATTCTTTTCTGTTTTGATTAAAGACATTTTAATGTAACCTACAATTTAATAATCATAAAGATAGTTAAGTAAGAAAAAAATGGTTATTGAAAGGAAAATGGGATCATGTATTCCACTCTCATTTTGATTAAATAATGTAATCTATGTGGTCCTTAATTAAGGAAGAAGAGTAGGTAGTTGTAGTTATGATGATGATGCCAAATTAATTCCTGAGAACATTACTAGCTAGTTCATGATATAAATATAAATAAAATAAAATATTCGATTACAAGTGATTATTCAAAGTATGTGGTAGTGATGAAGCGTTAGGAAGTGGAATTTCTGCGAAGCATATCCAAATAGTAGTGACACTTGCCCATATCATCAAATTCGCAGTTGCTGAGGCACTGCAGGAAAATTAGGAAAAGAATTATTAATTTGCATTCAAATTGGAAAGCAACATAGGGATATTAATTAATATGTTACGTACGTCATGGAATGCCTTAGCATGATCACCATCATCGTACTGTTCATTAATATTAACGTTGGATTGAGGTCCACCCAAAACAGCGTCTACAGCCCTTTTTGCAAGATCAATAACTGCAGTTCCACCTGCCACTACTGCTATATAATTAGTACTATAACTAATTAATTATATTATATGAAAACTAGCTATATATACAGCACATCTTACGTGAGGCTATCAGAGAGTGATCGTCAGAAGAGTTCATGTTGATATTGCCAACTCCCTCCCCAGCTTGAGACAATGATAATTAATGGGATAAAGTATGTATGTATATAGTATTATTCCGACTACGAACCGTGCATGAATATATAGGGACTTAACTTGTCCAACAATAAATTGATTCATTCAACTTTGGGACCAAGTAATTGAGTAACAGTTGTTGGCCGCCTAACCCGTTTCCAATTTTACATATTTCTTGGAGGAGAGGCCATCACATCTTGCATATACGCTATTCCTTGGATATTAATTTTACACGATTTTAGTAAAAAGGTAAAAATAATATTTGATTTGTAATATAGACGCCGCTTTTATCATTATATTATTTAATAGTTATGCCTTTTTTTAATTATTATTTTATATGATACATGGACTGCTAGTTAATTATACACTGATTAAGCAAAACGGGAAAAAATAGTTATAATAAATTTAGTTGTCATAATAAAAGATAATAACATAAGTTTCTTTTCTTTCGTTTACTTGTTATTTCAACATTAATTTTGGTTTGTAAATAAATTAAAGCATGCAACACAGTTCACTAATTTGCATTTTTTGTTCCTCACAAGATGTAATAACCAGCTATTACATGTAGATGCTATAGTGCCCACGATTTCGCCAGTAGTTTGATTTCGTATAAATAAAGAGTAATTTTACAATATTTATCTGTGCTCTAGGATGTATTTTGAAATGGTTATATATAATAAATTATTATATGAATCATATAAGCACTGTAAGTTTAGTTATACTTTAAATATAATTCAAAGTATCACAATAAGAAATAATATGTACACATTTTACATAATAATGGTTGAGCAACAATCTTCCAACTTCGAAGATCAGAGCGAACGAAACCAAAGAAATAGAAAAACACACAACAAAATCATCAAGTAAGATGCAAATGGAAAATTATAATGAGCAAACGATGTATAATGTTTAACCACTCCACTCCACTTCTTAAAAGGACAATTTATTTCTCCAATAATTTGTTAGAACACCGCAGCAAATAACAACGTCCATAGATCCACAGTTGTTGTTACAACAACCATATGATATGGAGACAACAATATCCAATCATGGGAAATCCTTCCTTAATACTACTCAATAACAATAGATCAGAACAGGGTATATCGAAGCAGGGCACCGCAGCATTTAGGAACTCATCATGGAACCTGAGTTTCTACGGCATTCAGTCAACATGTCCATATAGAACTGACACTTGCTGAGGTCACTTCCATAGCTATTCAGGCACTGAAAAAAACACAAGAATACCCCATCAACAGACACTCAATACATTAAATAGAAAGTCATTTACCAGCCTTAGTTCACCACATGAAATATTAGCCCGGTTCTACTTGCTTGCTTTTGACAAATTCCAGAATTATGCAATATATATGCATTGTAATATCAAGAAGGGGCTTTTCATGCTACTCACTAAGGAATTCCTCAATTAGACCTAAACCACTTTGATGAGCAGTTCCCACCCTAATACCCAACAGATATAAAAAGGAACAGAGAGTAAAGTGATAAATGCTCTTACATCCTGGAATGCCTTAGAGTGAATACCGCAAGTGTCAGATCCATCCATGCTGCGTGCAGCAGATGCAGGAGCTGCCGCAGCTTCAGAGACAATTGTCTCATGTTGAATTGTCCGAGGACCCATAACAGCATCTACTGCCCTGTGTGCGACAGCACTTCCAGTGCCAAATGCCATTCCTACAGAAGTGGAAGACAATAGGAAAGGTATCCAATTATGTTTCCATCCATAGAAAGTATGAGTGTCATACATTATATGTTTCAGCTAGTGCCCCATACCTTGAGCTATGGTAGAACCGATGCCTCCAAGCATGGATCCACCAGAGCTGCTCTGAACATGAGCTGGAGGAGGAGCATGATTCACTGCATAAACGATAGATTAGCAAATGAGCTAGGAAATCACATGTGCATGCTTGAGGTTAAAGTCAACAAGTATTAAGCCAATGAGTAAAGACTATAGGAAAAAAGCAGATTATGAAGCACAATATGTGATAGGTGGTTCTCTTAATTGAGAAAGGTTTATGAACCAAATTCTGTGCATAAAAGTTCTTGGTGCAGAACTCATCACCTGTTTGAGGAGGTGGGCTACGAGCTGGAGCTGGACGGGGAGCTGGGCGGGCAGATCTTCCTGTAAATTCAGTTCAGCAAGTAATAAGACACCTTTATTAGAAGATGCCATACGGGTTTCCAAATCTCACTGCATATTGCGAAATCTTGCATGTAGTATGCCACATTTAGAATGCCAATAGAGCTTTATAAAAGAAGATATAACTCAGTAACCAAAGCCAATATAACAATCTGATCTTTCCTTCGTTAAGTCACAAGATCTAAACCAAAAGACCCAAACAGGACAAACAAGTGCAACCTTGAGAGAAACATGACCAACCAATCTGTAGGGAGTGTTGAAAAAGAACGTTCAACTTAGGTAGGGCAACATCTAGAGTATCAATAGCAGCCTACTTGGAACAAACTAAAAATTCAAACAACAGATATAGAGAGAAAACCAAGAAATTTTTTCAAGCGCATTAACAATGCATATTGAGACCATAAATCTAGGAAGAAGCATATAATCGAGCATTCTTCTGGTACAAGCTTGGTAATTGTTTAACCAGTAAAATAAATTTAAAAAAAAAAAAGCTCAAAAAAGACTAATACATCGGAGCACAGTGATGGGAATATCACAAACAATTCGTCCTGAACACATAAACCCAACAAAATCATCAGAAATGGAAAAAGTAGAATGATCATGATTCGACATAATCGAGCTGACATCGGAAACCTATGAGATCAAACATCATCTCAAGAGAACAAATAATAATACGATACAGCAGAAGAAGAATATTTACGATGTCCGATACCAACAATTAATCAATTACCGTGCATTTCACCGTCGAAATCCAGATAATAAAATAAAAAGGAAAAACGAAAGACAAGATTGCATCAATAGTTCAATACAGTAGAACGGAAAACAAATCGACGAACGATGCTAAAAGAGGCAAATAATCGAGAAAACTCACCACCGGAACTACGGCGAGGCATGGTTTCTGATTTTCTTGAGCAAACCCTAAGAGAGAAGCAATGAGAATGGTGTATGTCCTACCTCCTGCAAAAATCGTGACCTATTTATATCTTAATTAATTTTAATACGTGGATAGTTCTAGAACCATACATTTGTATTTTCCCAAAAACTTCCCTTGCCAATAAGGTGCACGGGTCCCGGGCCTAGAATCATATACTCCCTTCATCCAACAAAAATAAACTAGTTACTATTCGACGAGTTTTAATAAAGTAGATATGATGTGTAAAAAATAAAGGATATTTTGGTAAAAAATAGATATGATATGATGTGTAAAAAGTAAAAAGTGAAGTGAGAAGATTAAGTGAGTGAGGTCAATGGCAATATGAGTAAATAAATGTAAATTGAAGGATATAGATAAATGGTAATATTGTCATTTTAAGAAAATAGTCTATTTTATGTGGACGGACAAATATGGTAACGCAACCTATTTTTGGTGGACGGAGGGAGTAATATTTTATTTCGCAAAATTTGCCTGCATCAGTGCGGGTCATCCGACTCGAAATTGTCTGCATCGGTGCGGGTCATCCGACTCGAAAATGAGTTTTAAATGCTCACATGTCATGTCCAAGCCGACATTTTTATTTGTATACATAATTTTTTTATTATGTTCGTATAACCTTTATATTATATTCGTATAATTTTTATTGTGTTATCTTTAAACTTCTCATCGACTTAGATTTTCTTCTCAATTCTCATATCTCCATTATGAAAATTTGGTTATATTAAGTCATTTGTTAAGAATTAAAAAATCTAAATTGCTTAATAAATTGGATAAATCCTCATTCAATCCTTAAAATTAAAATCAGCCACAATGTAGCACACAATATTCAATTAATGACGAATTAAAAGAAACAATAAAATATATTCAATTAATGAATCCTCAATAAATCCTAAATCATAATCAATATCAAGAAATCCTCAAAAATCAATCATGAAAATTAAAATATGAATTGAGTAATAAAGAGAATAAATTTTCAACAAATCATATTCTCAAACTCAATTATCAAATCAACAAGTTTTCAATCAATTCTCAAAATCTCCAAGTTTGTTTGAATACCAGTTTTTGGCATCATATATAATAGATCTACACATGGAAAAAAAATTAAAGAACATTGTTACCATCATTTTGTAAATGTAAAAACTTTAAGAAAATATTGGTACAATTTCTCCAAAATATACCAAAATGTATTCGATGGGTGTAGATAGTGGAGCGTTCGTATAAAATGAGAATTGGGAAGGATGTTGTTGTCGATGATGGAGAATTGTATGAGAATTGAGAAGAGAAGGAGGTCGTTGTCGATGAGAATTGAGAAGAATGTTTGTGTGAGTACTATCATGAGAAAGGCAAAAACTTTTGTGCACAAGGTGCACGGATCCAAATCTGTGCACAACAATACTGTTATATTATATGAAGTAATACTGTTATATTATATGAGTGATACTGTTATATTATATGAAGTAATACTGTTATATTATATGAAGTGATATTGTTATATTAATATAACAGTATCACTTCATATAATATAACAGTATTGTTGCACCTTGTGCACAGGAGTGTCACTCCATGAGAAAATAATATTAATTGTATAATATGAAATATTAAAACATAGAAAGGAGTAATCTGAATCCATAAAATCCATTTCAATTAGAATATACTGGTTGTGGGTCGGTGTGCTGGCATCAAGGACTAAAATATCGGTATCGATGGATATATCGGTACCTTGATTTTACGGATATATCGACGGATATATCGATATCGGTGGATATATCGGTTTTTACGCAAAAAAAAATTGTAAAAAAAATTGAAAAAAATATCTAGTACTTTATATAATATTATAAGTAACATTAATACATATATTGAACTTAAATTTCAAATAAAAAAATATGTTTACAACAAATTTAGAGATAAATTAAATAAATAATCTAAAATTTTTTTAAAAAAATTAAATGAATTACTTTAAAGAATTACTTTTAAAAAAATCTTCAAAAAAATTACAACAAGAACTAGTATTTAATTACTTTAAAAAAATTAAATGAATTCATCTTCAATTTTAAAGATATGGAAAAAAAATTATTTATCATAATAAATTATAAGAATAATTAATCAACTAAATAAAGAATAATGGTTTGGAACTTATAATATGGACCAAAAAATAAAGAATTGGCTATTAAAATTTTATCAAGACAACTAAAATGAAATGTAGGATAATAATGGTTTGGAACTTATAATATGGACCAAAAAATAAAGAATTGACTATTAAAATTTAACTAAAATGAAATGTAGGATAATAATGGTTTGAAACTTATAATATGGACCAAAAAATAAAGAATTGACTATTAAAATTTAACTAAAATGAAATGTAGGATAATAATGGTTTGAAACTTATAATATGGACCAAAAAAATAAAGAATTGACTATTAAAATTTTATCAAGACAACTAAAATGAAATGTAGGATTAAAATTTTATCAAGACAACTAAAATGAAATGTAGGATAAAAATTAAATAACTAAAATGGAATGTAGGATAATAATGGTTTGGAACTTATAATATGGACCAAAAAATAAAGAATTGACTATTAAAATTTAACTAAAATGAAATGTAGGATAATAATGGTTTGAAACTTATAATATGGACCAAAAAATAAAGAATTGATTATTAAAATTTAACTAAAATAAAATGTAGGATAATAATGGTTTGAAACTTATAATATGGACCAAAAAAATAAAGAATTGACTATTAAAATTTTATCAAGACAACTAAAATGAAATGTAGGATAAAAATTAAATAAATGCAATAGTTGAGATTCGAACCCCAAATTCCGAAAACTTGAATTCCCAAGGAAACAAACTACTATTTAAATATTTATACAACAACCAAATAATATGTAAAACATGTAAAATTAAAAAAAAAAAATACAGAAAATGAGAAACTGACCGATATATCGCCGATAAATTATCGATATATCGCCGATATATCGAGATAAAATGACAAATTTGTACACAGCCTTTCCGATATTCAAATATCGCCGATATTCCAACGAATTTTGATAACACTAGAATTTCGTAACGGTACCTTGATTTTTCCGATATATCGGCGATATATCGGAGAATATCGACGATATTTTAGTCCTGGTATAGACCCACCTGCCAATTGATTCCAATTCTCTAGTTCTACGGGGAATCCTCAGACGCAAGTCTCGCGCCGCTCTCTCTCTTCAATACTATTTCAGACGCCCCCACCACCACCTTTCACCGCCCATTACCGAGCCCCTGACTAGGGTTTTAACCTTTACTCTCTCTATATTGCTTCCATCTTTCATTACTCAATTCGATGGCGGAAGAACAATCTGCGGCGATGCCAGTGGGAAGCTCGGTGATACCAATAGTGAACAAACTGCAGGACATTTTCGCGCAGTTGGGAAGTCAGTCTACGATTGAGTTGCCGGAGGTGGCCGTGATCGGTAGCCAGAGCAGTGGTAAATCAAGTGTGTTGGAGGCGCTCGTCGGTCGTGATTTCCTGCCACGTGGAAATGATATCTGCACGCGCCGCCCGCTTCTGCTTCAGCTCCAGCAGAGGCAACGGAATGCTGATGGAACGGGGGAAGAATGGGGGGAGTTTTTGCATTTGCCGGGAAAGAAATTCTTTGATTTCGATGAAATTCGGAAGGAGATACAGGTTATTTTTGTGAAATTTTTTGTTTCTTTTATAATGTATATCAATTGAAAGTTTTGTTTTGGGGTATCATGATTTTAATAAACTATATTTAATTTAATAGCTTTAATTTATGGTTCCAAATAATATACCTTAAATATGTGTGCGAACCCTCTTATATGTAATGCCTTATTTTGAAATTGTGGGAGGAGATCTTGTGGACTCGTTAGTTGTGGGACTAGAAACCCAGAACAAGTAAGGTGGAGGGTAGTTTTCTTAATACTGGAGACTGACACAGGGACTGCGATGGCTAAGTGTAATTTGCATGCATGTGCGTGTCTGGGAGTTCCTCTTTCATTTTTTGCTTTTTTTCCTTTTTCCCAATGAAGGATGAATTGTTACTAATGAGGCTATACGTCTTGTGTTTTGCGATGAATTTACCAACATGGGAGGCTAGATTGATCTATTGGAGTTACTCCTTTTTCTTTGTGGGAGTGAGGAGAGTTATTCATTTAAGCATATGCGGTGATAGATTGTGGTTGCTATCCAATTTGATTACCTATGTTGATTTCTCTAATGAAGGGTGTGGAGTGGTTGAATGCTTGAAATTTATAGGCTGGACTGTTCCGAAATGCGGACTCAGTGGTTTGCAATTCATATGTATAAATGTGAGCTTGGTTTTTCTATATTTATCTTTTTGGTGACAAGTGTTGATTCTAAATTCTCTCAATCAATATGGTCCTTAAATATTTGAATCTCTACAAAGTTAAAAAAAAAATAAAAAATTAATTTGATCCACCAAAGAGGGGCAATCTCATATCCACACCCTATAATTAGTGATGTTACAATAGATTATTGCACACGTTGGACTAAATAGTTGAAGTCCCTTATCTTCCAAAGAGAGGTGACCTTTTTCTCGCTTTACTATCAAACTATGCTGATTCTGATCACAAGTTGATTGACGTATTTTTCTATGGTTCCTAAGCGAAAAGTCTCTATAACACTGATTTTGCGGTGAAACACTCTCTAATTCACATGGCTGTATGCTACTAAAACTTAACCTTCAATTCGGCCATGCGATTTTGATACACTATCGGATGAGCCAGAAGTTATTCATTTCAACTCCGCTCGAAGGATGCTAACTAGTTGCCTTTTTTCTGACCAAAAGCGATCTATCAACTTCTTCACATGTAATGCCTGGAAAATTTATTTATGTTGGTTATGATGAGTGTTTCTCTTTTGCTTCCGTTTCTTCATCTACTGTCTACATTTATTTATTATCATCCTAAATCTGGCAGTCTATTGACACTAGATAATCTTGCATTTTGTTTAGGCCGAAACAGAGAGAGAAGCAGGAGGAAACAAAGGTGTTTCAGACAAACCGATACACTTAAAGATTTACTCTCCTAATGTTCTTGACATTACTCTTGTGGATCTACCGGGCCTGACAAAAGTTCCTGTCGGTGATCAGCCATCTGATATTGAATCGCGTATAAGAAATATGATAAATAAAGTTATCAAACGTGAATGTTGCTTAATCCTGGCCGTGACTCCAGCAAATTCTGATCTGGCTAACTCAGATGCTCTTCAGATGGCTGGAATGGCTGATCCTGATGGTTGGTTTTGCTATTAGTTATTCATTTATCTGAAAAAGAATATTTCCTTAACTCAGTTTCTCACACTTGTAGAATTCATAATATTGGATTCTAAAGCTCATGTGTAAAGTCTCCAATTGCAGGTCATAGAACAATTGGTGTAATTACAAAGGTAAGGATTTTTGCCATGTAATGTACATCCAGTTTCCGTTTATGTTTTTCTTCAACATCTATGTTCACATGCTGCTCCAGTTGGATATTATGGATAGAGGTACTGATGCACGCAACTTTTTGCTTGGAAAAGTGATTCCTCTTCGGCTCGGCTATGTAGGTGTTGTGAATCGCAGTCAAGAGGTAAGCTTACCAATTTGTTATAATAACTACTGCATTTAATTAATATTTGATTACCTTAGGGGTTTTTTTTTTGGAATGGTTGTAATTCTTTCACATGTTTCTCTGCAATCTTGGTTTCCTTAGATTCATTGTTCAATACTGTATCGGGACTAACTAGTGAAGGATGAATCGACCTCTGTCCTCTGTCTAGCTGTTACTGTCATAGTTTTGGGTTACTTGTCTAGTTTACTATTAGGTCATATGTGTGTGTGTGTATGTTTCCTACTCGAATTACATCGGTTAACTAAAGGAAATATTGCCACACTTACAACGCAATGTTAGATGTTATGAAGCATCTAGGGAACTTCAAGAATTTAGGTATGCTGTGTCCATTGAGCAGAAAGTTTCGGTAGCTAAGAGAATCAATTGCTGTATTTTTAAAACCAGCGGGTAACTTTGTGAAGTTTACTTTTATCACATCTATGCTTAAACAGGATATTTTACTGAACCGGAGCATCAAGGATGCACTTATTGCAGAGGATAAGTTCTTTCGCAGTCGCCCAGTAGGCCCTTTGATTTTTTTCATTACTGATTGAATTATATGCCTCTTCACATGTAATTAATATGATAACTTTGTGAACCTTTAATTGGTAGGTGTACAGTGATATTATTGACCGTTGTGGAGTCCCACAGTTGGCTAAGAAGTTGAACAAGGTAATGTTTCTGAGACTTGAGTCCCAACTGGAACCTATATGGCAGTTCTTAAGCATTTGAATTGTTCATAGTTCTTTTAGTGTCTTCTTTTATTAGGATACGTGTGACATGACCTGTCCCCCCTTTTTCATGTAAGATCTTCTCTTTATACATGATGCCTGAGCGGGCTGCATAGCTCTTTTACATTATCTTTTATATGCATAAATAAACATTTCAAGGGTATACGCATACCAGTGCAATGACTTAGTGCATATCTTGTTGACATAAATATAGTATGTAGAAACTGAGTCGTAGATATGATTCACTTTGTAATTACTGATTAGAATTGTTATCATCTTTCTTGTACATTTTCTGGCACTATCATAAATCAGTATTAAGGATATTTTAATAGTGTCTGTTGCATGGAATAAGCTCTCTACTTCTTAGCAGATTCTGGTACAACACATAAAGACTGTTCTCCCGGGATTGAAGTCACGCATTAGTGCCGCACTGATCTCTGTTGCGAAGGAGCATGCTAGCTATGGAGAAATTACTGAGTCAAAGGTATTTAATCTCTGGCTAATGACCTTGAAGTAATAATGAAACAGAAAGATCAAATATGCTTACTCTAATACTGAAGTAAGTGAGTAATTTGTATGTTTCTGTTATAATATCAACCTTTTTCGCTATATGGCACTACAAGTAATTGCAAATATTTGTTTGCCACTTCTTTACCTTTTGTCATGAACAGGCCGGCCAGGGAGCACTGTTACTTAACATTCTTTCTAAATATTCGGAAGGTATAACTGTTTCTCTCTACATCTGACTAATGTGAGAGTTCAAGTATGTGCATGTGCTTATCTGTACTTGCTGAAGCACATCATATGCACCTTCAGATAGGGGCTGCCTATGAATCCAGACATTCATGATCATATTGGTACATCGTCTCCATATGGCTAATTTATATGTGGTCATGGACATGTATTACCTGTGCATCTTGTGTTTGTGCCCTGATAATTGATGAATTATAATTATTATATTTTAATTTTATACAAAAGTGCACTAGTAATAAGAGGTTAATATATGCAGCCATAGTTAGGATTTCTTATCTCAACATTTGCTACCATAGTTATGAATGTTTTCAATTGAATCCAGGCAGTAAAAACTTCTTGCTTGCTCAACTGTATTTGGGGGAGTTTGCAACAGATTTTGTTTTGAAAAAGTGGTTAAAATTAGAGATTGTGGGAAAATTACTTATAATTAAAAGTAGTCAAGTAGGTAGTGTTTGAGAATAGAGGTGTGTTTGCCAAAATTTAAATTTGGAGCTAGACCTAAGTACTTACTTTTAAGTTGTATTTGGAGTGTTTGCCAAAGCTAAGTTGCATTTATACAAAACTGCTTGCAATCAGTTTAAGATAGTCCCCCCCCCCCCCCCTCCTCAATGTGGATTCCAGCTTGAAACTTCTTATAAGTAGTTTTAAACAGCTTTTGTTGCTAAAACTCTAATTTAATATGCTGAAAACAGTTGCAAGCGCCCTCTTTACCTCTAATGTTACTTGACACCCCCCAACCATGTATCTTTTTTATGCCAGAAGTTGATGCTCTTCCTATCACTGAAGGAAGGATCAGGATTACCTACTCATTGCTTACTTATGGCACTTTCTTTTTTGTCTGGAACAGCCTTCTCTTCAATGATTGAAGGAAAAAATGAAGGCATGTTAACATCTGAGCTGTCTGGTGGAGCTAGAATCCATTATATCTTCCAAAATATTTTTGTGAAGACATTGGAGGTTTGTCCCATTGATATGAATACTGTGGACAGGCCCTTTGAAATCTTGGACTTTAAATTCTTCTGTAATTTAATTTTGCTCAATGAGCTAACATGAGTGGAGGTTGTCAAATGATTGTTTATCAACATGATGCAATTGGATTCTTTTATTTACCTAGCAATAAGATGTATTGTACACTATTGTCCAAGACATAGTGGTAAGTGGTTGGCCAGTTAAGGTACCAGTCTTGTATACTGCAAATTATTTCTCTTTATAAAGTCACTTGGATTTTTTCTGTGAGTCGCTTTACTACTTTCTCTAAGGAGTAATTAAGTTAGCTCTTAGATTATAAATGTTTTTTGATGAATCAATTGATCTGAATCAAGTTCTGCATTATACTCTTTTCTATGTTCCACAGGATGTAGATCCTTGTGAGGATTTAACTGATGATGACATCCGCACCGCCATTCAAAATGCAACCGGAGCTAAGTCAGCACTTTTTGTGCCGGAAGTAGGTTTTGTGTCTACATATCCTTTCTGTTGCATTCTGTTATAGATCAAGAAATGCTAAGATTTCATCTATATTCGCTGCTTTAAATTCTTCCTTCTAATGTGTAGCATGCAAAATAATGCAAACATGTAGGTTCCTTTCGAAGTTCTTATTAGAAGACAAATAGCACGTTTGTTGGATCCAAGTCTTCAGTGTGCTAGATTTATCTATGATGAGCTAATGAAGGTGTATTCTTGATACCAGATTTATACTGACAGTAGCTGCAATCATCTGTGTATGTGGACTTTAACTTTTTTTTTTTTTTTCCCTTTAGATGAGTCATCATTGTATGATAAATGAGCTTCAACGATTTCCCATCCTACATAAGTGTGTGGATGATGTTGTTGGAAATTTTCTCCGAGAAGGTCTTGAGCCATCTGAGACAATGATAGGGCATCTTATTGAAATGGAGGTAATGTGAGTCATGGTTTTTGTTGTCAATCTTTACTGAGATTCTTATCAGCTAAAAAGTCTGAGCTCAGATACAAGATAAGTTTCAGTGACTTTGAACAAAATCGTGGTTGATGTATGTGTATTGTATTCTCTTGGCCATCTCCCAAAGTGGTAACCTTTTGTATTATGACTAGGATATCTGTTCTCCCCTTCTCTTGTACTTCCTCTCATCTCTTGTGCATGAGATTGAGTGTAGGCATATTATCTGAATCTTGCCAAAGAGAATGACAAGTGTTCTTTATCTGTTTCCACATTTTTATATCTTTGTTATGTGCATTTTTTGGGACTTGTGGATGGATGGGACTTAGAGCTGATCATCAGAAAATGCTATGCTTTGTCTGTCATTATTATTTGACCATGATATAGATCATCGAGGGAACTTGAATCTTATGTTTGAGGAATTAGCTAATATAACACACTATTATCTACTTTCATTGATTTACTTTCGTAGTTTAAGGAGTAAGATAAAATGAATAAATTATAACTACTTCAATTAATGTACGAATGTGGTTTTTTTATTATTATTATTATTTTTTAATAATACCTGTACTTTCGTTTTTGTAGATGGATTACATAAACACTTCCCATCCAAATTTTCTTGGTGGGAGTAAAGCTTTAGAGATTGCATTACAACAGATGAAGTCATCCGGGAATGCTACCCCTACTGCAAGGCAGAAGGTGAGTGCCCTTTGCTTTTCTGTACTGGGAATTTATTTGTCCGTGGGTTCACAAGTGTCTGTTCATTTTCAATGAGTTGCTTGTCAATTAGGATTTGGGAGACTCAGAGAGAGCACCTAACTCAGAGCGAAACTTAAAATCTTGGGCTATACTTCCTCGGCGATTGAATGGAATTGTACCAGAGCATGTAAGTTCTCTGTTGGCATTTAGGTCCCTTCAATACACCTGAAATTTAATTTTTGTTATTCAAATTGACTTATTGCTCTTTGTCGATCTTTACATGGAAAAAAGGGTGTTCGACCTGTTGCAGATGTTGAAAATACTGCTCCAGCTGGTAACTTTTGTCATTTTTTTCCTTGGATGCCATTATCTGGGCGTGATTAGAAAAATGAATGCTACTTATATACAAATCTCATGGGAGAACAACTAAAAAACTTTGCTGACAATTTCTCACTTCAAGTCATTGGCGGGATCAGATGAAATCAAATCAGATGCCAGTTTTCTATTAGTTGATGTTTTTGGGCCATTGCAGACAGATTATTTAGTAGCCCGGCATACATTAACCTGTTTATAAATGAGCCAAATGGAAATGCATGATGGAGGTGTATATAGACCTTACATCCATGTGAAGGACAGGAGTGGAGAAGGTTTAAAGCACTAAATCTAGATAAGTTCATACTACCAGAGAGAAATGTATATAAAAAGTAGTACTCCATTATAACAGTTAAATAATAAACTAAAACATATTTAGACCCAAATCCCATACTAGATCCAAGTCCTTCAGGAAAGTCTAGCTTGTGCATGCCTTTCTTTGAGCTCTTAATAAGCGGATGTCTAGTTATGTGGAGTGTCTCATTTCTTTGGTTAAGTTCTTGTAATTATGAATGATAAATCAGTGAGCAATGCTGGTTCGACTTGGGGAATGTCTTCAATTTTTGGCGGATCTGACAATCGTGCGTCAGTTATAGAGAGCTCCACCAGCAAACCATTTCATGAATCTTTTCAGAGCACAGAGCAGGGCTTTCCTATGATTCATTTGAGAGAGGTTTAGATTCGAACTTCTCTTTCGAACAAATTTTAAGTTGTGCTGTTACATTTCTAATCTATATTGCTGTTCTAACTTGTTTCTTTTTAATTTTGTGAAAGCCCCCTAGTGTATTGAAGCCCTCAGAAACTCATTCAGATCAAGATACTATTGAGATAATTATTACAAAGTTGTTGTTAAGGTCTTATTATGATATTGTGCGGAAGAAATTGGAGGATTCGGTACCGAAAACAATCATGCATTATCTGGTATAGCCTTTTACAATCCTGGTTTTTTCTTCACTTGGTTTTCTCACTATTACAAATTATTTTGCTCTTACCTTAATTTATCTATTGTGATTTGTGACTTATGACATTCTTATCGTGTTCTACTGTATGGGATTGCATATGCACTCGTTTCCTACGGTTAAGTATTTCAGAAGAATGTTAAGAATTCATCTATGTTATCATGACATGTAGCTCTGTGATCTTTATATTTCATTAAAGCCCATACTTTTCCTTTTTTTGGTTTCCTGTCTGATGCATGTTGAGTTCTATTGGGAGTACTAAAATTCTGATGTCTTGTTTGCCACTCCTAAATATTCTGGAAGGTGTTCATTATCTATTTAATTGTTTTTTGAAATTTCTCACAGGTAAACCATACCAGGCGAGAGCTCCATAATGTTTTCATTCAAAAACTTTACAGGTATTTCCACTTCAAAAGCTTTTCTCTGCTGACAGCTAATTGTGATAAATAAGTAGAACGAAGATGATAAGGTGGAAAGTATGGGCTTCTTGTTTTCAGTGAAGCAGGGTATCTAATGATCATAGCTAGTTGACCCTTTATTTCCTGCAGAGACAACTTGTTTGAACAAATGCTGCAGGAGCCAGATGAGATCTCTATCAAGAGAAAACGTACCAAGGAGACACTTCGAGTCCTGCAGCAGGCTTTCCAGGTAAGTGCTTGATATACATGAGTTGACCCCCTCTGCTTAACAAGTCAATGCTCACCAGCTTTGGAAGTTTTGGGAAATGGTGCCTCAAATCTGTGATTTTATTATTTTTGTGCAAGTTATTTATGTATCAGCGCGTCGTGATATTAGTGGATTGTGTATTTCCTTGACCAAATCAAATGGGTTTTATGATAATTTTTTGTTCTGCTAACTATTTAATGAATTGAATGAAATTTTCTTTTTGACCTTCGGTATAGCTTTCCTGGAGAGTTCATCCCACTGTTTTCTTTTGATGAAGCAACATAGAAAAAGCCAAAAACTTTGCACCTCCATGTTATTCCACATCTTATTTGTGACTGCAACTTATACATCTCACTTCATATATTCAATAGAGAATATCAAAGCTACTCCCTCCATTTCTAGATACTTCTTGATTTAGCAAAATAATTAGTAAGGGTAATCTGGTTATTTAGCTTCATTCCTTAATTTATGTGCACGATCCTAAAAAAAGTATTTAGAAACGGAGGGTGTGCAACCATGATCCAAAATTAATAAGAATTTTCAATAGAGCATCTTATTAATGGTTTTTATATGAGTAGACTAACAATTGTCAACTGCTTAGCCTCAAATAATTTCCCAATTGATGCTTCCTTCATTAGGATTTGAAGTCACTTGTTATTCCTCACTTTTCCACTTCAAAGATTTTATCTTGAGAGCTGCATCAGTCTCCTTATCTTTATGGGGAGTTCTTCTGTTCTGCTGGAACGTTTCTGTCTAATTACATGAATTGGTTTCTTTTCCATGCAGACGCTTGATGGACTGCCAATTGAAGCTGAGACAGTTGAAAGAGGCTTCACATTACTCAACGATCCAACTGGGCTGCCAAAGATCAATGGGCTTCCAGCCTCATCTTTGTATAACAGCACTAGTGGTTCGGTTGATTCATATAGTGCTTCTCCCAGAAACCCAAAATCACGCAAGTCCAATGAGCTGCAATCAACATTTTATTCAGATAATTATAACGGTGGTGGACGTAGCTCGGGTCTTTATCCAACCGTTGATACATAGGTTTTCATGAATACTTCACAAGAAGTTTATCATCAGGGACACATCCTAAATTCTTTCTATCTATTAGATGAAAGAAACTAAGATCGATTGACCAATTTTTTATATATTTTTCTTAACCTGTATAGGAAAGTTAGTTTTCCTGAATATATGGGGATGGTTATGAAGCTCCCTCCATTTCACAATCATTTTTACTTGTTGCGACGAATGTATGCAGCTTGAACAGTTATACCACCCTTTCACACCCTACAGCTACTGGTGCTTTGATGCTAATTTTGAACAGTATAACTCTCCAGAAATGTCTACTGGGGACTTGTGTATATTGAAACTGTTTTTTGATACACTTGTTATCTCCTTTCTGTATTTTGTACGGCACTTGTTGAAGGATTAGTTTGGATGAAAAAAATAATTTGTGATGGGTCTATTAAAAGCTACAATGCTTCTGAACCCAACTAAAAACAGCATTGATTGGGTTCAGACCTGTCTCACGACCCATTTAAACTGGCTTGAATGAGTAGGATTATTGTCCCATTGAATAATTGAATTAGCATCCCTAGGTTTTTGAGTATTTACCCTATGATCGTCCAATGGATCTGAATCGTAACGTATAAAATCGACTTTTATGTTCCTACATTTTGACATTAGGATTAGAAATGAACACACAACCAATCCCCCACCAAAACAAGAACCAAAAAAAAAAGTTGGGATAAGTAGAAATCAGCATGCCATATCCTAAATAGCTTATTTTCCTTGCCTGTCATCAACGCTTAATTTATTTTATACAAAGCTAATGTTGAAATGGGAAAAAGATCATTAAAGGCAAATGTTGAAAGAAGAAAAAAAATCATAAACAGCCATCAATCCCTTGAACTGAAACTGGATGATCCACTCCAACCGAAAAAATCATTAACAGCTATGGCAAAACTTGTTTTACTTTTGCCTATGCACTCTCTTGCTGTTTCATTACTACTAATGAAGAGTATCATCATTGGAAGCAAGTCTGTGGGGCTGACAATGGAACTGATCCACCCCAACTCCCAGCAAGAATCATCTCTTTTCCAGACTAATTTCAAGTATGAAGAAAGAATACAAAGATTAGTAAGACGATCAATTCTACATACTGATTTCTTGGTCAGTAGATTGTCCAAAACACGCTCCAAGAACATCACTTTCAATAGAGAACTTGTTGATACTGCAAGACCCCTCCTTGATATGCAAGAGTTCAATTACATTATCAGGATTGGGATTGGAACATTCAAGTCGAAGCCACCATATAAAGAGTACTACCTTGACATGGACACTGGAAGCAGCTTCACATGGATGCAGTGTGAAGGTTGTGCAAGATGCTTTAAACAACCACCATTGCCTTTTCCCAATAACAAATCCACATCTTTTCACCCTATTCTTCATGAGAATAACAAGCCTTTATCCTATAAGATGGACTATGAAGATGGTTCCTACTCTAAAGGGATTCAAGCAGAAGAAACTATCCATCTGAATTCCAACAAGGGTGGCATAAAACGTGTCCAAGGCTTTGTTTTTGGATGTGGGATGGCAAACAAGATGTAGTATGGAGAGTACAAGAAGAATAGGATCGCGGGAGTCATGGGATTAGGATGGGGGAATCACTCATTTGTTAACCAAATCAAAGAAAGCAAGGGAAGATTTTCGTATTGCCTTCCACTTGTCAACTTGAGAACAAGGCCTAAAACATATCTAAGATTTGGGGATGACATAGTAGTAGTGCAGGGACAGAGAGCAAGTAGCACAACGATGATGGAGGTGAAGGGCATGGGAGCTTATTTTGTGGGGTTGCAAGGCATTAGCATCAGCAAACATGAGTTGAAGGGTGGTTGCATAATCGACTCTGGTACACCATATTCGTGCATTATTGAACCAGCATACCTCAAAACTGAAACAAGGGTTAGAGGATTACTTCTCCACAGACAAGAACTTAACCAGGTTTTGGTTTAGATCTTTGCTATAAACGACGAACACCACTAGGGTTCAAGAATCTACCGGACATTACCTTCCATTTTGATCAATCAGGATCAAACGGTGCTGGCCTTATTGTAAGGCCTGAGGGAGGTTTTGAAGTTGTCAAGAGATTTAAGCTCTGCGAGTACTTTTGTCTTGCCACAAATCCATTATTGGAGCTCATCAACAAACAAATCAGAGGATCATCTATGATACCTTGTCCAAGAAACTTACATTTTATCTTCGAGATTGTTCCAGAAATTCATGACAAAACATGCTACTGTAATCCAATTTCTCATCTTTGCTCATATATATGCTAATATAATCCACTTATAAGCAAATCTTCAAACTCGAGGGACTGAAATGTAAATTCAGGATCTTATCCCAACTAACTGAGTAACCGCCAAAAAAAAAAAAAAAAAAAAAAAAATATATATATATATATATATATGATGATTTCATTCAAACTCTGACTTGGATTCCATACATTTCCCTCTCGTTCGCCTTTGATTTCACTCTCTACACCATTTTCTCTCTCTAACCTCGAAAAGATGATAAGCATTTTCCGGTTCCGAAACCACCGCGTTTTTGTTGCTTTGATAATCATATTTCCGGTGATATCAATCATCACGTGCAGTAGCTGTTTCAGGCAATCAAATTTTGACAGGGTACATAATTTCTTCTTCCCTCTTTCTTGAACTGTTTTGTTTTCACACACTAGCTTCTAGAAGTATCTTTGAATTTCTTCTTTGGGTTTATGGAAGATTGGCGAGAGCGTGGAGGTTGGGAAAATTCTGGATGATGATGTTTATCATTTGCCGGAGGTTTTTGTGATGAATTATGGTGAGATGGAGAAGAAATTCAAGATCTACATTTACCCAGAAGAGGATGAGTATATGAATTATCATACAAGGATTGGGAAGTATGCGAGTGAAGGCTATTTCTTCAAGAATATCAGAGAGAGCGCATTTCTGACGAACGATCCTCAGCAAGCGCATTTGTTCTTCATTCCCATTTCACTCCACAAAATGCATCTTAAGGTCTCTCTCTCTCATTTCTGCTAATTTTGAATTTGACTACAATATTTGTAACCCAATGAAGAGTTGAGAGAATGTGTATATAAATACGTTGAGTAAATTAAAGTGGAATATCATATTGTTGTTAGTGAAATCATAAGGAATAGAGAGAGTTGAAGGGTGAATGATTAATAATGGGGAGTGGAGTCGGTGGTGGCAATGGTGTGTATAGTGATACTTGTGTTGGTGGCTCTGTGCAGCCCCCCTCCTCATGCATTTCATTCTCATCTACCTTTCTCAACCAAACTAGACCATCTAACTGTGAATAATAATAATATTAATGCTCAAATCTTCTTCTTTTTATAAGATCATGACAATACAACTCTTCAGGTATCATCTGATGAGGAAATGTCAGGAATTGCCAAGAAATATGTTGAGGGCATAATCCAAAAGTACCCCTACTTCAACCGAACATTGGGGGCGGATCACTTCTTTTTGACATGCCATGATGGCCATCGTAATATTGATGTTGCGATGGTGGTGAAGAACTCTATTCGTGTCGTGTGTTCATCTACTTATAGTGGTGATGCTGCTGGATTCATCCCACACAAGGATGTTTCCCTACCCTCAGTAATGCAGCCCTTTTCAGAAGCTGCTGCCAGAGGAAATGACTTTTCCAAGAGGAGAATACTTGGTTACTGGGCAGGAGTATGCAATTCTGATACGAGAGAGATGCTCGTCAATCTGTGGGGGAGAGACGATGAGCTTGATATCCAAAACACAACGGTGGCTCATATGGGAGGCAGAATGAGCAAGTTGTACACTTCTAAATTCTGTATTTGCCCACTTGGATCAAGAATCACCAACAGTCGCATTACGATGGCAATTCACTATGGATGTGTGCCGGTGATATTGGAGGACCACTTGGAATTACCCTTCAAGGACATGCTTGATTGGACAAAATTCTCAGTTATTCTAAAGGAGGAAGATGTATACCGTCTCAAGGGGATATTGAAGGCAAAAGATCACAGAAGCCTGTACAGGAGTCTGATCAAGGTTAACATTTATAACATCTTCTGAATGTTAATAATTATTAATATTTCATTTCTGCTGCTGAATGAATGAATGAATGAATGAAACAGGTGCAGAGACATTTCCAGTGGAATGCAGCAGCTGTGAAGTACGACGCATTCCATATGATAATGTATGATCTTTGGTTAAGGAGACAAATTGTCAAATACTACTAACACATCCAGAACATATGATCCAAAGAAGATATAGATAGATAGTGCACAGTAGTATAATATTGTATTTTGAAGGAGGAGGGTGTGTGTAGCAATTCCAATAAATAAAACATTAATTAGGTTGGGTGCAGTAGATAGATTGAAAAACATCAAATCAAATCTGGAAGGGGAAGCCCTGCTTTACTGCCTGCTCTGCTGCTGCTATGTACAATCAACAATCTCATATTATCAAAGAAATATTTTACAGGGTACTCAGCCAGCCAGCCAGTCATCATCATCACCAATTATAAATTAGAATTGGAAATGCCAACTTCTCTTACTTACTGGAAGACGTAAGCATGTTGTTGTTGGTAGCATCTTCCTCGTTCCCTTCTCCACCTCCATTAACCATCTTCATAGCATGATGTTGCTGCTGCATCATTATCGGAACTTTTGAAAGGTCTCGCAACACTCCCTGCAACACATTTTTCACCACTCGCTCACAAACAAGGTGACAAACAAGACTCTCTTATCATCAATAATTAAACATACCTTGTTGGCCCACTTGAGACCACATGCATTACATAGACTTCTTGGTCCATCCGGTCCACGTCGCATCATAGGAGTCGACTTAGAGCTTATCCCACAGTGCCTACATCTGTTGCAACACAAGTATAGTACTATTATCCAATACAAAGAATAGTGAAAAACAAGAAAACACTCACGAGGTTTCCTGCTCTTCTTGGCCAGAACTCCCATTCCAATCTGCAGAAGATGATCCTGGTTCGTCAGCAACTGATTTAGATGATGTAAACTGCCCTTTCTTACGCTGCATCCTGCACATTACATGATGAGATTAAAGAATCCTCGAATAACAACACCTCACACAAAGCAAAAGCATAAATAACTCGAAGTGTATGCTGCTGTACAACCTGAGAGCAACTTCCTTGCGGACTGTGTAACGGATCTTTTTCTCAAAACATCGTTCTTTCCTCTTTTCTCTAAAACGGTTTAAAGAGGCAGCCCTTTGTGGCTGACTCGACCTTCCAGGATAATCACCCATTGACTATTGGAGCATACAATAAATAAATTAAAGAGATTATGTATATATAAAGTAGGCTGTTCATCATCAATCATATCATACCCGATGATTTTGAGGAGTCACCCCGGGAGAAGGAATACCAGTGGGCACTTCGTACCCACCCAACAATAACAAAACTGCCTGAACCTGAAATTATATATATATAATCCCAATCCATCTCACAAACAGAAAAATTAAAGACTCAAGTAACCTATCTTCATGCCAATTCAAGATAAATTCTAATGCCAACACAAAATCCCATTAATATTAATTTATTAATTAAGTAAAAATCGAACCTTACCTTTTCAGGGGAAACGGAGTCGAATACATAAACTTCACCCTGAAAGGAGAGGGTAAGCTGGTCGGCGCCACCATCCCCGGCAGCGGGCGGAGCGTAGAGAGCGTGAGAGCCAACCGCCTCGACGGCATCGAGGGCAGAGAGAGCGTGCGGCGAGTTGGGGGCGTCGTACCTGATCTGAGAAGGTGGGGCGTCGTCGCCATTAGAGCACCGAACGACGTCGTCCTCGTCGTCATCGTCTTCGGCCATACGAGTTGTACCCTGGTGGTGTGGTTCGTTGGTGGTCTCATTCATGGAGGCGTGTGGTGGTCCGTACATGCTCCAAGATTTGCCTGAGTCAACTCATGTATTTACGCTTCCAGACCAGCATTATATATATATATAATTATTTCTATCTAATTACTTTTTTATTTTATTTTAATGATATATTAATATCTCTAATATGCTTTTATTTAATCAAAGAATATTCTGAATAAATAATAACATTATCTGTTGATGGATTTTACATAATTTGGCATTAGCCCTTCCTAATCCTTGCGAGCGTAATTGTACATGAAATGACATTCCTATCCTTGGTTTCATGATATTTTACTACATGTCTGAAAAATGTATAAAATATAAAGTCATATATCCTCTGATTTCTGATTCAGAAAGGAAGAAAAAAACAGATCGCATCAACAAAAATGATGAACGTGGAAGAAGAGGTGGGTCGACTCAGAGAAGAGATCAAACGACTCGGCAAACCCCAAGCTGATGGCTCCTACAAGGTCATTTCTTCTCCATCTCCTTTTCATTTTGAATCCCAATCAAAGATTCGATTATCTGATTAGATTTAACCCCATGTTGATTCTGTAGCTATAGTTAGTGTTGCTCTCTCTTGTTTTCTTCAGCGAGGACAATGAATATGTTTATTTTATTTCTTTGATTGTAGATTTAGAATGTGGGCAATGTGATTGAGGGTGAAGTTTGTTAATTGATTATATTTTGGATGCATCTGATTAATGAGTGTAGATGAAGGTTTGAGCTTTGATAATCCAATCCATATAAACAAGTCAGTCATATGGCATCCATCATCTTGCAGGTCACATTTGGGGTGCTATTCAATGATGACAGGTGCGCAAACATCTTTGAAGCTCTAGTTGGGACCCTACGCGCAGCAAAGAAGCGTAAGGTTGTAACATATGATGGTGAACTGCTATTGCAAGGAGTCCATGACAACGTTGACATTACTCTCAAACCAGAAGCAGCAGCAGCAGCAGCAGCAGCGCAGACTAGTAATGATGCTTCTTAATTAAACTGATTGAGATTGGAGATATATGTATCATGTTCAACAATCTTCCTTGTATTTCCTCCTACAAACTTCCTGTTTAGGGAGTATCCACATCCATTCATGTATTTCAACTTTCTCAACAATGCCTCTTTTTATTGCTTAATTTGTGCTATATTACCATTGAAAAAGACGAATCACCATTCAATCTTGTCTCAAAGCATGGCAGCTAGTTAATCAATGTTTTATTGCAACTTCGTGGAAATCAAATAAATAAATACGCAAGAATTACAAGGTTGTGTATATGTACTATGATCCAGTAAGTATGAATGCTTGGAGGAGGCTCTGAGCTGCTTGTGTTTCATGCGGTGTCCCAGATATAACAACGATTCTCTGTGTGGTCCTGGTATCAGGCTCATGCACCATAACCTTTGCTCCAGATATCTGATGCGTGTTGTGTTGTGTTGAGAAAAGAGAGAAAGAGACAACAAACAAAGGTTCAAGAAATCAAGAGTTTTTACCTGGCGCAGCCTATCTAAATTGCTACCATTCTCCCCGTATATGGAGTCAATCACATCATCAGGGATAACAATCTCCACACTCGTATTTCTCACAAGTGCACCTCTGCTTCCACTGCTTATACAAAATATGAATCAAACAATGTTGGTTTGAAGGTTATACTATACCACATCATAATAAAGTAAACTCGAGACCCATATTAGTAATCAGGGTTTGCGGAGTTATGCTAACCTGCCAAGTTCAACACCACCTTTAACTGAAGCTAATCTTCCACCATTAGCTGCCTGCAAACAGTGTCATAAAATGAGCATTACTTACACAAAGGAGAGGAAACAATGATAATCAAACCTTACCATTGATGTGAATTGGTCTTTATTGCTGGAAATAGCAAGTTGATCCATACTCTGGGTTAAGGACTTATGATCATTGAGATTGTCTGAGGTACCCATAGATAAATGTGATCCAAAAGGAAGATGATCCCTTCCTCTGCCACAAGCACTATTCTCTGTCCTCAAATAATTACGATTCCCATTTCCAGTCATCATTGTCATGGAGAAGATATTATCTCGCAATCTACCAGTCACCCTGTACAGAGCATCTTGTACATTTGCAAACTCTCCAGTAATCTAACAAAAGAATGAAAAGTCATTAAAGAACACATCTTTGCCAGTCTCTGAGCAAGAGATATGATATCCACCAACAAATATAACTTAAGCCAATAGTAGTTAAAAAGTTATATCATACTGCCAAGATCTATTATGCACTAAAAGACAGTGGTACCTGAAGAACTTCATTATTTTCTGAGGCGCACTTAGGGAGTTGGTTACCCCCAATTATCCTTAGGCCAGTTCCAGTCATCTTTCTCATCTCTGAAATTATTGCACCTCCTTTTCCTAACAGGCAACCAACCTGATGTGATGGCACCACAACTCGAGCTGATACAGGTGGTCCTTTTGAATCCGAATCCAATCCCCTCACCATCCCAGTCTCCATAATCCTATTAAACACAACAACAGTTGCTTTTTGTGCAGGCGAGCACTCAGATTCTACAGTCTACGAAATAAGAAGCACAAAAGAGCACAATATCAATTCATGCTTATGAAACCTAAAAATTAGAATACAAAAGAAACAATTTTACCTCCATTGCAGTAATTGTTATCACCCGTTCATCACAATCCACTAAAGTCGGACCAATACATATCAAAGCACCAGTTTCGTTTTGAAGACCCTTGACTATAGATCCTCCCTTGCCGATAATGCTACCAACTCGTTCATTAGGGCAGAGTATCTTAAATAGTACTTCTTGTTGTGGTGATATATCAGAGACCTTCTCAGACTCTAATAGACTTATAGAGTTTGAAGGCGTTGATTGCAGTATTGGACTCCGCTGCAAGGCTAGATCTACAGTTTGAAGAGGCAAGGACTCTGACTCAAGAGGCCTGGCCCAGTATGTTCTTGTTTGCTCGGCTAGTGGAAACTCTTGAAGCCGACCAGTGACAGCAACAAGTGCACTCTTAACAGCCAGACCGAGACCTTCAATCTTCAATACATCAACCAAATATATAGTTCATTAACATTTATTGAAGATAATATTCGTCATGTTCCTCAAAATGAAAATTTTTAATGCATATTTACCAAGACAAATAAAACTTTTTGTTGATAAATAAGTTTTTTTTTTCTTTGGGAGGAAATCAGTCAAATATATATCACCTTGACATCAAAATGTTGGCTTCATACCAAAGACACTATAAAGGAAAAAAAATGTAGAGATGAGAATCAACTGAACAAGAATACAATGCAAGTTCTAGGTATTACAGTAAATTTCTATAAGGATAACCTAGACACACATACAAACAGAGGAAGATCTGAATGAAATCAGATCACAGCGGTATCTTCTTCTCCCTAATGTTGTTTTAATTTAAGAAGAAAAGTAGAATAAACCATGCTTAAGCTCATGCTTTATGCTCTCAACTTCCAAATATTTATGCACATTCAACAAACTTCAACACCTGATTCATCAATACAAGCAATTGACAAATGCAAGAAATTCAATCTTTATTCATCAAGAAAAACCACAATACAAAAGTAGACAATCATCAAAGCTAGATTATACAAGTGAAGGGCAACACAAAGGCTTGAATGAATAAAGCAAAGTAAACAAAACCTACATCAAACTCAGAAAGAGTGTGTTTTCCTCACCTCCACAATTTCATCCTTAAGAGAGGGACCTGAGTAAAACATTTCCATAGGCAAGACCTTAATTCTGCAGCCAGTTTCCTTCCTGATTTTCTCGACTACCTTCCCTCCTTTCCCTATAACCACCCCACCCTGATTCTTGCTCACCAACAGCCTACAAGATATGACTCCATCTCCTATCCCTGCAGCGCCCACCTCCACCACCCTCTCAAACACCCTCACTAGCCCCTCTTGTGCTGCAGAAACATCAACCAATTCCACATCCCCATCATCACTAGTTTCAGTAAAAAGTTTAATTTGTTTGGTAATGAGGGGCGAGGCCACAACACTGATGACCCTGTTGTCGCTGGAATCGGCGGCAGGGTCTTCGACCCGAATCTTGGAGTTGGTGAGTAGTTGAAGTTGCCTGATGATTGAGCCGGATTTTCCGATGAGGCCTCCGATGCGGGAGGCGTGACAGAGCAAGCGGAAAGCGACATGGCCTGGCGGGATGAAGAGGGGCGGCTGTGGGGGCTTGTACCGTTTCAAGCTCGGATTATTATTGGTATTGGTAGAGGGTTCGGGCATACTATTGTAAATAGGGCTCTTACTCTTCGATAAGAGACTTGTCATTACACCTCTTCTCTTCTCTTCTCTTCTCTCACTACATTCTTTATCTCTCCACACAGGTATATACTAGGTGGGGAGGAGGAATAACAAGAAGAAGATATAGAATCCTACAGGCAGCGAAATCTTGGGAATTTGAGTTGCACAAGGAATAGGGAAAGTTTCAGTTTTTACTTATTTATTGATTTTCCTTCTCTTAATTCATAATTTGATTATTATTGAGTGTATCATCTGAGTCCGAGTTGAGAGTGAGGAAAAACATTCATACAACCCCCTACCCGGTTCATGCTTCAATACTAATAGTAAATTAGTAATAATAATTGGGAAATAGTTCATTGGAAATTCTTAAAATGGTAAGTTGTTAAAAAATAGAGAAAAAAGAACTATGCAAAATATAGAAATAAAATGCCCAAAAAAAGGACTTTCCGGTAGGGTGGGGCACACCCAAAAAATATTATACACTCCTCAAAATCGAGTAAGTCTCTTGTAAAATCGTCTCATGAAATTTTAATGCATTGCGTGAGACGGATCAATCTACAACCCAATTATCTATCATTCAAATCCTACAATTCATATGAGTTTTTGTGCCAAAAGTTATGTTTTTATACCTTTCATTTTTCTTTAAAAAGGGATGTGTTTAGTAAATTTTGGGGTGTTTATAGTTTCACCCTTCCGATTTTGAAGAAAATACAATCTTTTTTTTCTCATGCTATCAAAATATTGATGGGTTTTACCTTAAAAAAAGAAAGTAAATGAATATAAATTTTGGAGACTATCTTTTTAAAAGTAAGATAATTTTGTAAATGGATGTACAATTCAACGAATTAGTTTCTCTTTTGATTTTCCTAAAAGAGTTTCTCTCAATCATTAATAAGAAAAAATTATTATGATGATCGATAAAGTTTTATTTCATTGACAATATTTAAATTTTAAAAATCCCATAAATTACCAAATTAAGAACACCTTTTCAATTACACTAATGTATTAAGAACAGTTTCTCAACTTTTAGTATTTTGATAGAATATATCTTGTTTCTGTTTACTAAAAAACTAATAATTTTTTCATAATTTTTTATTATTTACAGATAGGTAAATTATTTAATTAAAAAATAAGGTAATAAGATCTCGTATACGAGAGTCAGACCACCATTTCATTTGTCGAAGTCGCCCACTAAGTGATCTTTTGTGACAATAAAAGGTCAATCAATGCTCGTTTGTGGCGGGCCCTTATCCCACTTTTGTATTCAAATCTCATTGATCATATTTTTTTTTATAATAAATAGATCGTACATGAATTTTATTTTCCATTTTTAAGTATTTTCAAGTATCTAATTGTGGTCTCATAGTATTTTAGTATCATTAAATTTCATCTTCTAGTACTCCAATATTACTAATAAGGGGCAGTAATAAGGTTGGAAATTTTAGTGATAGGGGGCATTAATAAGATTCCCAGTCGGACAACTCCTGAGAGAGTAGCAGCAACAAGAAAATTCAATATGAATAGCATATACATTAAAGAGAAAAATCCAACTTTATGTAGTTTTTAGTAGTCGATGACACAAGGAATGTACCAACAATCTTAAGTAAATTAATTAAGCTGAGATATATTATGAGTGATTAATCTGTTGGATATGAACAAACTTCTATAAATTTATAATAAGAATCGACAAGTGACTACTTGTCGATTCTTATCATAAATTTATAGAAATATTGACCCATGGACCAATTCTTGGATTGTTTATCCATAATATCTTGTTCCGTGTCAACGTTTTACTCTTCAAATTTAGACTTTTGTTATTTTGTTGGGGCCCCCAATGATGCAGGATTGGTTTCAATAGTTTACACACACACACACACACATATATATATATATATATATATATATATATATATATATATATAGCATATTGGTGTTTGAGATCTAGAGAAAGAAAATGGTGCTACAAACAGTGGAGATAGTGAAAAAAGAAATTCCATTTGAAGAGGAATCAGTGTCCATATCTGAGGATCTAAACCCTGGTTTAGTTCTTGTGGACATAATCAATGGCTTCTGCACTGTTGGATCAGGCAGCCTGGTTGGCTCTCTCTCTCTCTCTCTCTCTCTCTCTCTCAGCAATATCAGTAATTTTGTATGCATGGAGCTGTGATGATGATGATGATGAATTAATTGCAGGCGCCAAGGGAAGCAAACGTGCAGATAAGTGGGATGATAGAAGAATCAGCAAAAGTAGCAAAAGTATTCTGTGAGAAGAAATGGGCAGTGCTTGCTTTCATTGACTCACACCATCCTGGAAAACTTGAGCATCCTTATCCTCCACACTGCATCACCGGAACTCATGAATCCAACCTCGTTCCTGGTAATCAACAAACTATATTCTCCAGATTACTCTACGATATATATACATATCATCATGTCTGCTTGCTTTGTGTACGTGTAGCTCTGAGTTGGATTGAAGAAGAGCCAAATGTAACAATCAGGCGCAAAGATTGTTATGATGGATTTATTGGGTCGATTCAGGAGGATGGTTCCAATCTCTTTGTTGACTGGGTGAAGAAGAACAAGATACGAACTGTGAGTAGTATATTATTTTTGTTTCTTCAAGGTATGCATGTATGTAAATGTAAATAATTGGGGATTGCAGTTGGTGGTGGTAGGCATCTGCACAGACATCTGTGTGCTGGACTTTGTTTGCTCCACATTATCAGCTAGAAACCGAGGCTTACTCGGTCCCCTTGAAGACATCGTCGTCTACTCCAAAGGATGTGCTACTTTTGATGTTCCACCTTCACTTGCACTCAACACCAAACACCTATCACCTCATCCCCAGGTAAATAAATTTATTTACCTTATTTGTCCCAAATCCCCTCTAAATAAATTAAATATACATGGCAGGAGCTGATGCATCATGTAGGGCTTTACATGGCAAAGGGAAGAGGGGCCAAGATCGCTACTCAACTCACCTTTCATCGTCCCAACAACCTCTCTACTTGAAGACAAGAATACCTCTTCATTTATATATAATATATATATTCTGTACCCACTGCATGCACTTTACTTTATGTTTCAGTAACTACAAATGCAAACAGGAATAAACGTACTGGTTTGTTTTAGGACACTACCCTCATCTTTAGGAATAATTGTTTCAATTGCTGGCCATGGAAATATATTCTTTTCAGGGTTACAGGATACTTGAATTAAGGAAATGTTATTTCATTATAAACCATACCATTCTAAAACCTGCACACTTTAGACAATAAACTGAAATAACATACTTGGAACATCGAACGCATCATCATTATTCCCATATATAAATATTATATAAAATTTTCAACTCTTGATACCAAGTGGCAATAAGCAATTTATATATGTATATATACACACACATTTTGGGAATGAAAGGTAGCAAGGACGTACTGCACTTTTGTTAGATGAGCCTGTTTTTTGGTGGTTAGTTTCACAAAAATCCTGATGGTTCTTTGCTGGGTGCTAATAGAATAAAATAGTCAGTCGTGGTGGGATTTGGCCTGATTGCTGAAAATTCCAGCTTCTAAGTGCCGTAATGAAGGACTTCAGGTCACAATCACCGCTAGTCTAAGCTGCAAACAAAGTGCAGAAAATCATCATTCCAAGCACCAGTATTTAAGAGAAAGAAGACCACCTACCATACTAGGCCACAGAGATCTTCAGTGAAGACGAATTTCCTTGTGGTCAAGTCCAGAAAAAAGATCACTGATGCTAATAACTGTCTAACTTCCTTGTCTAAAAATCTGAATCTGTATTTCCTAAAGCCTAAAATCTTATTTATGAACTATAATACTGTATTTGAAGGCGCGCTCTTTCTATTTGAGGAAACCAAATTAATCATGGATGTTCTTTAGATAAGTTGGTGAACAATGTAATTATCATTATTGCTAGATAAGGGAGCTACATAAGATCTTCCAGTTGCAAATCAGACCATCTACTGGTAAAACGTTTACAAGTTAACCATTCAACTATCACTTTTGGTTCAAGCCTAAAACCCCATGTAGTCATGTTTCAGGAAAACTCAAATACAAGGTACAGCACGAAACTTACCTAAGAACAAATGGAAAAGAATGTCTTTTTATCTAACAAGAACTCAGTCCAGCAGCCTCAGTCGATTGAAGAATACCAAAAAGTGATATTCAGGAGCCCAATAAACAAAGCCAACAACTGGCCCTCCTTTGATATACTGCACAAATTGGATCAAAAATTAAAGCAATCAATGAAAAGCAGCTATACACTAACCCTCAAAAGGATCTAGAAAATTCAAACCTTTCCATCCAATATAACAAGTTCACCATCAACCCATCGAGAATTCTGAAATCCAGGCTCCGCCAATCTTCCCTGTCCTCTATATCGAGCAATCTGCAAGGTGAAGCAACTAAGAGAAGTATTAAGGAAATTATTGATATTTATCTCAGATTCTCAATGCAAATGTGATGGTGATGTAGATATGAAAAATCTCCCAAACCCAAGAAGTCATATGCTTGGGTAACATAAATGATTTGTTTCCTTTATGTGATTAATATTTATATGTTAATTTAGTGTCACATTTAGGAACTAATTTTAATTGCCTTATTATCTTGGTTTCCAAGTTTTAGTATTTCTCAAGATCCTGTTTTACTAGTATTCTTAGAATCAACGGATTGTGATTGTGTGATTTCCTTCTATTCACGCTTCAGCCTGCATCAAAATGTTAGAAAACGTACCACCCCAAATTCTTCAGGGATGATCCCTTTATGTGGGAGCTGATATTTTTTTCCAACTTTTGCTCGAAAGGCTACCTGCAAATGAAAAAATAACATGCTTTGTTGAATACACAATAATGTAGGGGGACCTTAATAATAGTTCATGCAACTATTTAGTACTAAATGGTAATTGATATTTGATTATTATACAGTTATCTTAGAGACAGGTCACCATAACGTCCATCTATTTTCATGTAATGTTACAATCAAGTTTAGACAACATAATCCATGCTTAAAATTGTACCAGTAAGTTGATCGAGAATGTAGTGTATCTAAATCAAGCCTATGAATTAAGCACGGAGCTATTAGCTGAAGAGTGTCTCCAGATTTGGCTGCTCAAGAAACCAAGCTTAATCATACCATGGAAGTTGGTCAATGCAATTCAATACATGCAAGCATGATATGCTAAATGAAGAGTACACCTCAGCTATATGCATACTGGTCAGTGGTCACTCACCAGACATAATAATGAACTCCATCTCAATAAATTTACTTGATTCAAGTAGGTATTATATACACTTGTGCTATAAATAAGTAATTGTAGTCAACAGTCCAAGCACACAAATGAGTGAATTACCTGACCAGCTGGAACATAAGCATCTCCGGTTAATTTAACAGCTTCAACATACTCATAAAATTCAATTTTTGATGGTTTCTTTGTACTTCCATCCTCTTTCCATTGTCCAAATCTACGCTTCATATGAATAACTTCTGAAGTGTAAAGCCCATGTGCACCAATATATAGTCCTGAAAAATGAATACATTTACGCTTAACATACTAAAATGGTATGATAAAAAATGGTGGCAGTGAGGAAAGGGCAACAACACGTGTGCAACACAGCCCCCCAACCACGACCAGTGTAACAGCTGAAAACTAAAATTTAATCACCATTTAATGGATCTGACGTTGATGTAACATCAATGCGATTAAATGTGGTGGACCCAGAGAGTGGTTGACGATTTCGAGCTTGATTGAGTGTTAGATTTATTAAGTCACCAACATCTTTAAGAACCTGAAAATTTGACAAAATCATTTTCCAATTGGACCAACAGAGGACAACAACCAGTAAATAGTGAATGAAATCCACGCCTTAAGAATTTAAACCAACCTTTGTAGGAATCTTCCCTTTGCCAATAGACTTCACAAGATCAAGCATAATATGGTCAACACTGCGCTGACCTAGAAGCTTAGCTCTTTTGTTTTTTGCAGACTGTCCATCAACACCAGGTAGGTGCTCATCTGCATCTTCCTCTACGGTAATTGTAAATGACATCCGACCTTTCTTCTCTAGCCTTGCTGGAACACGGAGCAAATCTCTAGAGTGTGCACCATGAGAAATTTTCTTCAGGAACCCATCACCAACAACCACCTCAAGGGCAACTTGATTTTGCTCGTCCTCCCCAGTCATTCCACTACCAGAATCCAGTTCTATGTCGTTATGCTCGTCTTCATTTTCACTTTTAATTTCATTGTCAGAATCTACACTTTCTATGTCATAGTCCTTCTCTTCCTCCTCTTCATCTATTATCTGCTCAATCACCTTAGAGATTATATCCCTGTCCACCTTCTCAGGTGCTGTTACTTTCACAACCTTGACTTTCACACCAGGAATCATGTCCCGCAAGATATTATCAAAACCAGCATCATCGTCCCTGTCCTCACCATCCTCTTTATCTTCAGAGCTTCTTTCAAATATCTTACTTTTGTTATCTCTTGCATCATGAGAATCCAGGCTTCTGGAACTTCCTGATGACTTGAAGGATGGAACATAAAGATCTGATGGAGCTCCTTTACGTTTCAAGTAAACAGCCTATAAATCAAGTGACAATATATCCTTACATTTGGTGAAAAGAATACCATTCAGAGTGTAATCTGCAGGTAAAGAAGTCAAGTATGTATGGAAATGTCGCATTACATATGATACTCTTCAGACTTTCATCCAAAGAAGAACACAAAAAGATCTAAATGTTCCAGACAAAAGCACATTAACCAAGAAAGCAGAAAAGTCTCGTTCATTTTACTATGATTATGGGTGATAACTGCAACAGCAAGCTGAATTCTCCAAATACTCTGATATTGATAAAAATTGCGTAGAAAGATGTGGTCAAAACAACTTGAGCAGCCACCAAAATTAATTAATAGCGTAACATGAGCAGTACAAGGAAAGAATACACAGCACATTCACGGAACACATTAACCATGCACCATAACACTGGTGAATGCACACTATAGAGATCAAGTGAATCTTGAGATAGAAAAGAAGATACCTGCTGCTTATAATCACCCCTCTTATTGTTTCTAAGATAAACCTCAAACAAGGGGGCGCCAATCGAGGCTGTGGCAAGCTGCCTGCAAAGAAATTCAGATGGAAAGAAAAGTAAATCAATGGTAAAATCTGATCCTAAGAAAGTAACAAAACTTCAAAGGAAGGAATCACACTCATAATGAAAGCTGCTATCCTGTTAGTGCATAATTATCACTTCATAGCTGAATACAGATACACAACATGTTGAGGAAAGGCCTAACAGAAAAAACAGAACAATAGTAAAGTAATTAAAAATTGATGTGCTTAATTCTGCTATAAACAGATACATCAAAGACAACCAGAGAAAGAGGACCTTGCCTTTCCTTTTTGCTAAACCTTAGAACAGTATTGGAAGGCAAAACACTCTCAATTACACTTTAACACATGTTATACAGCAACAAGTGACCCAGTAAAAACAATGATAACAAAACAATTCCAAGTAATCTCCTTTCCACCTCATTTCATTGCTAAAGAATTTTTTTCCACTCACACGGCCTTAAAGTTTTAGCACAATCCATATCTCAATAAAATGCAATGGGAATGCAAAATGTAAAACGTACATAAAGAGGATATTATACATGTTACAGAGATTGATCAAACAAGTAAGTGCATGGGGAAACTGGAAAGATAATATTGCAAGCCAGGATATTGAAATCTTATGTAAAATTGGAAAAAAAAAAAAAAAAAAAAAAAAAGATAAAAGATGCAACACAAAAATGTTCATGTGCTACATCGAAGTTATATAGTTGATCTTCATCTACTAATTCCAAAAAAAAATATATATATCTAATTCAGAAAAATCATCTCAGGATTGTAAATTGTAAAAGGATGATGATTGTTAAATAGATAATGCCAAATTCTTGCACAAGATGAACTCAAACTGAACCTCTCAACAGAAGACATAGTTTTACCTAGGACTGTAACTTCTAGCAAGGTATCTTCCATACTCTGCACTGATATGAATAATCCGACCATAAGGATCATTAGCATCTTCTGAAACTCCGGCCCACCATCCAACCTGAATGCAAGGTTCACAGAGGCAACTTAAAAGCATTTTAAAAAATATATATATAGCTTTAGGACCCAATACTCTGAAAACAGAATCACGCTGGTATACTATGGCCCCTTGCTTTCATATGTGTTTTTCTTGCAGGAGTGACAGGACAGACAACAGAAATTAAGTCCATTAGCATATCAAATGCATTTGCATACTACTTTATAAAATAAATATTGCACAATATAAGGCCAGGTTGTAGTCACCTTATCACTTGCAATGTAGAAATATTTGGTGTTAGAAAAAGGTCATATTATCAGTTTACATATCCAGATTAGATTGAGCATTTAGAGGAATCCACATAAAAATGAAAAACAGCATCTCAAAATATAGTCAAGCATGTGTGCTTCCATCACATTCAAATTATTGGCTAACTCACCAATCCCGCCCCCGCATAATCACGCACAAGAGCTGCATCTCTATATCGCTCTTCCTCCACAAATTTCTGCAAATAGATTAAAAAGTCTCAGAGAATTTATTAGTTATCTACCGATAAATTAATTATATGGAGAGGGTGGCAAACAGCTAAGAATATTTTAAGTGAAGGGAGATGCAGAGGTAACGGGCATCTGTGCATCAGGGAACAAATACAGATAAGGCGTACCTTTAGATGGGATATCACCCTGCCAACAGTGTCACTTGTAGCAGCAGCTGCAATCGCCACCTTAATCCTAGCAGCATCTTCATAATCCTCTCTCTCAATAGCACTGGCTAACTGAGACTGTTGTGAATTATGACAAGTCAATCAATTAGTCCGCATATTTCTTCACTTCAGTCACTTTCTCACAAAAACTGAGCTAATTTCTTGACTTTAATCATAGATAATCTCACTTAAAATTTTAACCTTCTTCAGATACAGAAAAGAAAATAACAGAACGTGCAAAAACGGAAGAGACCCAGCGGTAGTCATCATCACAATGAGCAGCATTCTAGAACCTATTTACACTAAACTACAAGATTTTACAACGTAAAAGCTTCCGACACCTCATCAGGGAAGAATTGAATAACAATTAATAAACACAACACCTTCAAAAGCGAGACAATGCGCTCCTGCTCGTCAACTTCGATAAAATGTTTCCTCCACCTCTCCCAATCCCACTCCTCCTCCTCCTCTTCCCACTTCTCCGCCACAGACAGACTCTCGTCCACTCTATGATCCCTCAACGAGCTCAAGTACTCATCAAACCGCTTAATCGCATTCCTAAAAGTCTCCTGAATACCGAAATCCCACCTCCAAGTGTCTTCGGAGCCTGAATCGGAGCCATCGTCGCCACCACTGCTTTTATTAAGGCAAGGGCAGCAGAAAGCTGAATCAGAAACCCTAGAGAGAGAAACCCCCGACTGCGACGATCTTCTACCAAACTTCGAGGAGCTTAATCTAGAATTGATCGAGTTCAGCTTGCGATGATTGGGATCCGTGCGCGGGGACGGAAACGTCGGCGGACATATCGACGCCATTGTTGAAGAGCTTGAGCACCGAAATTTTTAACAGGTATAGAAATATACAGCTCTACACACACACACCCCCCTATGAAGCAATTCAATAATTGATGCGTGGATTCTATTACTGCTGTGAATAAGAACAGAGAGAAATAGAAAATAGAAGAGGAGGTAGGATAAGGATGATGAGTATATTTATGCTGACGTAAGATATAACTTTTATTTAAGAGGTTCTGAAATTTTCCTTCCATTTTTCCCTCTTATTCTATTTTCTGTTATAAATTATTGTTTATGGTTCCTTTTATTTTATTTTTATGGTGGTGATGGTTATTGGAGTAGTAAAATTTGATCTTTCAATCGTGTGGTGGATAATACGACACCATATTTCGTGATTGGATATGTGGACATGATTTTTGAATTTGATATTGTTGGACAAAATTTGTTTAAACTCGATTAGATAAACTTAATGCATCTTAATTTGAATTCTATAAATATAAGAATATAATAAAACAAGTGTATATGAATCACACTGTTTGAGTTTGTTTCTGGTTCCACAGTAAAAAATAGTTGAAAGCTAGCTCTGTTAATAAACGTACAAGCTCAAACTCCATAAAATAAAAACTAATGTGTGGTATAAGTTATGTTGTTTTTTATTCTAATCCTTCTCTCAACTTCAAATCTTTTACCCACTTCAATGTACTTGGACAAACAGAGAACTATTCTAAAAATGGGGAGAGAATTTATCCGCAGTAGCTTTGCAGTCCCACAATCATCACAAAAGCACATAAAATTTATTCTGACATGACAATGTACATTAAACGTGGAAACATTGAACCAATATTTATGATTTGACTGAATCAAATTGGAACTATTTACAAACACAACCAACATAAAGAAGAATGCAATATCCATGGTAGTGCACCCTGTTATAGCAACCATATCTTTTTCATGTCCTCCTTAAAAGGTTTTCTTATTTATCAATGGATCAGAGATGACTTGTGGTTCGAAATCAGGCTTCACATAACGAGCTAGTAAATCGGCATATATCTCATACCGGGCAGTCATGCGAAAACCCCATTTGTCCTTCAGTTGCCTGCAAAGGTTGAGATCCATGTCTGAAATCAGCAACCCATCCCTGTGACGGGATAAAGAAGGGGTACAAGAGGAATCAGGTGCTGAGATATAGCTGGAGCCATAGAAATGTCCAAAATCTGTATGTTGTTGCTTTCCGTCTCCTGAGGTGAACGGGTTTGGGAAGACTTCAGTCCCAACACGATTGATAGAACAAACATAATAACTGTTTGCTATTGCTGCATTACGTGCCTGCAAATTCATTTATAAGAAAACCCATATGAAAATGTCAATTCTATATGCAGAACTCTGCAACAAAGATACAAATACGAGCGGACACCACTGAGTGCTATTGCTATCATCATACAAGAACTTCTAATAAGTTGGTAACTAGAGTACTTGCTCAAAACGAGCTCTAGTTCTAACATTAAATATGTTAAGAACAGCAAAAGAAAAATAAAGGGTATAGTTCACTGAAAAATAGAATCACATCAAGGGGTACCTCAATGGGCCACATAGGTTCACTGAGTTCACCAACGGTTGCTGATGGATTAAAAACAATCTCAGCACCATTTAAGCCAAAAGCTAACCAGTTCAGAGGATGATGCCTTCCATAACATATATTGACTGCAATCTTTCCATAAGCTGTCTCAAACACAGGATGGCCAGTATTCCCTTCCATATAGTACGTACTTTCATTGAAGTCCCCAACTCTAGGTATATGATTCTGCAAACGCCATTATGATTATGTTCAGAACTGTTCACTCAGATGCAAAGAACAGCGAGGCTATATTATGCTTGCATTACCTTCCTGTGCTTTCCAATTATGTTGCCATGATTTCCAATTATTACGGCGGTATTCCAGAGAACTTCCCCATGTTTCACATCCCTTTCAAGAATAGGACTTACTATAACCATGTTGAATTTCCGAGCAAAGTCCTGAAGAAATTGTGTTGATTCTCCATCTATTGGCTCTGCAAATTCACACCACTTCTTCTCTCGTGTGCAAAATGCAAATGGCATCATCCATGCCTCCTGCATTCGAAGTTCCATGTTTAATCTCTTACAGCAACCGATTTTTCATTAGAGCTCAGTAATTGTCACAAAAAAAAAAAAAAAAACCTGTAAACATAATATGTTGACTCCAGCAGTGCCAGCAGCTTCAATGATGGGTGTCAATTTCTGAAAGATGCCCCTTTTCTGGTCCAATAATGGTTCTGTAGTTGGATGAGATATACAATTCTGAATCAGACCCACCCTCACAATGTGAGATTCTCTCAGCAACTCCTTATCAGCGTGAAATGAAAATGCCTGCATTTAGAAAAGAACAATCTAAATCTCTCCGAGGCAGAAATAACAGCATCAAATAACCACCAATAGACCAACTGGTACTTTATTTCTAATTCCAACAGAAATCCAAAAATTAACAGTTCATCTCACATTCAACAATCAAAAAGCACAAGCACATCACTCTCATCTCTCTAAGGCTCACTTAATAAAACTCCTTAACATGTCATACATATTTTGGGCCTGGCACAAGATAAAAGCATCACTTCCTCTCTTCTTTGTTTTTTTCTTCTTCAACCTATTTCTCTGTCCTCTTAAATTGACAGGTTTCATTACCTCACTCCAGACTTTGGAAGCTTTCTCTCTCACCCATCTTCTTCCTTTTTATGAATTTAACCAGTTAAAGAAGTGTGATATTCAAGCCAGGTTTTGTCCACCTCATCCGTATGACATAATTTCTGACATCCAATCTAATGTCCAACATTAGGGAGTTACTGACCAAAATTCATCAAGTATTCTTCAATATCCGATTCACAGACAACAATTTCAGGAAGTAAGATGAATGTGCATGACTCACAAAATTTATCTATGAAGTCGAAATTACTCGTCCACCACTATAAAAGGAGTTCGAAAAGTGAAAACCATATTTACCTGAAGATCAAATCCATGGTTTGAAGAAAGAGATTTGGCAGGCTCGGGAACAGCAATATCATCAATTGCTCTTCCACAATTTAGCCCAAGAAGCAATCGCCTCACTTCCTGTAATAGAAAACAAAGAAGAAGTCACATAATCGCTCATTCCATGAAAACCAGAAACTGAGAAAGACAAGCATTAAAAAAAAAAAAAGAAAACCCCTTCAGTGATTTTATCGGATAATTTAACACCGTGCGCAAACGCCATCAAATAAAATCAAATCTATGTCTCAAACAATCGGGAAACCAAGATCAGAAACTCCATCAGATACAAAGTAGGGCTTAGTTTGACTTAAAATTCAGAGCTCAATTGCACCTGGAAACGCTGGGGAGAAAGGGAAGATTGGAGAAGTCGGTGCAGAGAATCGAACCCACAAATCGAATCGTCAGTTTTCCCATTTTCTGAAACGATTTCATTATCCTTGCTCTCCATTTTTTCGTCTACTTTCGGAAGAAATGGGGTTTGGGATTTCAATAATATATAAGATTCCCATTTTTGTATCAATTCTCAATCGATAATCCGTGATGTAATTTTCACGTGCTGACAATAAGGCTGCGTTTACTTTGAGTGATATAGTGGGATATGAGTAAATTATCCCACAATATCCCATGTTTACTTTGTTAATTACCAAAAGTGAGGCCCATCTCTTGGCCCGGGATAAGGAGGAAAAAATGGATAAATAGAGGGATACTAATCCCACTATCCACCCCAAGATAATTTTTATCCCTCGTAACATTAAAATTGAATTACCTATTATGCCCTTATTTACCTATGAAATTACCAAAAATTATAAGAATTGAAAGTAAAGTCAGTCGAGAGGAAACAAATCATCATAAACAAATCAAAATGGAAATCACCAAGAACAAACCCTAGTTCCAAGAAATCTAGCAAATCCAGAAGCACGGTGAAGTGGTGCGTTGAACAGAGGAGGCGCTAAATCTCGTCGTCAGTGGTGTGGGCGAACAGAGAGACTTCCATCAAGACATAGCACCAACGTTTATTTGTAAGAGAACTGAGGTAAAGTTTTCTCTACATTTGTTCATTTTTTAAGTTCTTTAACGTTTCCATCAACAAGGTTTAGCTGTGGATTTGAAATTGTGCATATATAGAAAAAAAAATTCTTCAATGAGTAATCTAGAAATTGTTGCGAAAGCATGACAATTTAAATCGCATGGGTTTTGCATAATAGTTGGAATTAGTATATGTAGTAACCATTATCCCACTGTATATAAATGATTTTTCATATTAGTTGGAAACTATTAATGAATTGCTACGTGTTGACATTTTCTGTCTTGGATGTTAATCTAGAATGACAAAGCAAAATGGGTTTGACAATTTGCGGTATAATCTTATGTCTGACCTATGCTATTTGTTTAGTTGGATTCTTCTCAATATCTCAGCATAATTGAGGGGTTAACCTCAACACAATTAATTATAATAGTTTATACAGAGAGTAGTATTTCTTATTGTTTCTTTGTTGTATGTTGGTTGCGTAGGATGGATGTTGACGAAACATATCAAACCTTGGGGGATGATGAAATTTTTGTTGTGTTACAAGAAATAATCAATGTCTGTGTATCTTTCTTGACAATGGCCAACATCTTTTTTCTTCATCATAGACTTCAAATATCATCTGATATGTATGTAAACTTTCGACAACGTTATAGTTTGATTCGTAGAATCCCAAAACAACTAAATTATTTACGTTTGGTTGTTGGAATTTCTGACGAGGAATGTATAAATCATTTGAGGATGAGTAGAATAGCATTCTCTCAATTGTTACATCTTTTGGAGACGGCTGGTGGTCTTAAAACTAGTAGGAATAGTACTAATACAGAGCAATTGGCTACATTCTTGTCTGTGCTTGCCCATCACACAAAAATACGTATTCTGAAATCAAACTACAAAAGATCTAGCAGAACTGTTAGCAAACACTTTCACAAAGTTTTAAATGCCATCATTAGACTACATCACATATTGCTCGTGAAACCAACTGCGATTGAAGAAGATTGCACCAATGAACGCTGGAAATGGTTCAAGGTAATATCTTGAATTTTTTTTAATGAATATCTACTGTTATAATATGTTTATCCTTTAATATGGACTGTATTTTTTTTTCAGGGTTGTTTGGGTGCATTAGATGGCACTTATGTCAACGTAACAGTACAAAAATCTGATAGGGGCCGTTATCGAAATAGGAAAGGACAAATTTCAGTGAATGTGCTAGCTATTTGTGACTTTAATATGAATTTCTCATATATATTGTCTGGTTGGGAAGGAAGTGCAGCAGATTCACGTGTTTTACGAGATGCTGTATCAAGAAATAATGGATTACGTATCCCTAGAAGTACAAATTTTTATTATATCATTTTCTTATATATGACCTACTTGTACTCAAACAATACATCTTTTCAATGATTGGATTGATATTTGTTTGTTCTAGCTTAGCTCAATTTTAGCTAATTTGAAGGTTTCTTATTTGTTCTTCTTCACATAGAACATCATTTTGTATCCCTATCATCCAGAATGCAAAGTGAACGGATATTTATACCAAGATTCTCAGGTTCTTAAATTGTTAATTACGACAACCTATACATGTTTCTAAGTCATGAAGTGATAGTTATTTAAATATAGTAGCTTACAAAGCATATTGTGTCATGTTTGAATATTGGTTTGATGGATGTTTGAGCTATAGTTGATACAAAGATGACAACTTTTTGCTATTTCTTAATGAAATGTGAATAACAAGTATTGTCGATCAAGTTCAATTATCTATGTTATGGCATATTTTGAGCAGGCATGAATCTGAAATTTTTTTTATTATGAGCAACAATGTATAATTTATATATGGTAAAGTTTCTAATAAAATATATTGTATTTGTGTACAGGTAAGTATTATCTATGTGATAATGGGTATACGAATGGCGATGGTTTCTTAACCCCTTATCGAGGTGTACGCTATCATTTGAATGATTGGGGGGTGGGGAGTCCTGCACCAGCTAATAAAGAAGAGTTTTTCAATATGAAACATACGAAGGCTCGAAATGTGATAGAGAGAGCATTTGGTTTGCTTAAAAAACGTTTTGCAATTCTTCGAAGTGCTAGTTTTTATCCAATAAAAATACAGAACCGTATGATTATGGCTTGTTGCCTAGTCCATAATTTTATCCGAAAAACTATGCCCGTAGATCCGATGGAAGCCGAGGTAGCTCAATTTGTGATGAACGAAGATGCTGATGATTTCATAGATGTGATCGAGAGCACCCCACAGTGGAGCAACTGGAGAGATGATTTAGCTGGCTCAATGTACAATGAATGGAGACGATAGTTTTAGTTACTCTAGGGAATACCTAGATTAACACTTTTTTGAAAATAAGGTTCTCTCTTGTTTTGGGTATATATGTCTGTGAGTGTATATATATATACTATATTTCAATCTTAAATTTTGAGGTGTATGGCTAAATTTTTTTATCTTTTAATATTTTACATTTAATTTCATCAGGAATTTGTGGTAAATATATGTTTATTTTACGTATATTAGAAAGATATTAAATTTGATTCCGAGTTTATGTATATGTAGGACTGATGGATGTCGCGAGCAATAACAACCAGACAAATGGTAAAGGAAAAAGTTCCACCTCTACACGACGTCGTGTTTGGTCTGAAACAGAGGAAAAATGTCTTCTACAAGCGTTGAAAGAGATTGTTCTTGAAGGGTGGAAATGTGAGAATGGTTTTCGAGCTGGTTACCTACAAGCTCTTGAGAGGGTGATGCGAAGACTACTTCCTCACAGTAACCTTCGTGCAGAACCCCACATAAGTTCTAAAATTCATGTATGGAAGAAAAATCATGGGAGTCTTCAATGTATGTTAAGCCGCTCTGGATTTAACTGGAATGAATCTAATAATATGGTTTTAGTCGAAAGTGATACCGTGTGGGATGACTACATAAAGGTGAAATGATTTTGATTATCATTTGCAATTGATTCAATGGTTGCGGCAGGTTTTAACTAATATTTTTCTTGCTAATTTGTAGACCGATACAAATGCAAAGGGAATGCGATTGAAACCATGGCCAATGTATTCAGATTGGTGTGAGATCTTTGGCAAAGATAGGGCCACGGGTGAACACGCAGAGGACCTGAACACCGCTGATCAAAATCAGCTGGTTGATGAAGATAATGCAAATACCAGTGAGTTTTCTATGAACTTATCTGAGGACAATGAGATCAATTCCCCTTCACCACGTTTGGGTAGCTCGTCTGCTATAAAAAGAAAATATGTAAAAGATAAACAACATGATACAACGGCAGAACAAATGGTGAAGTTGATGGGTAGGTTTTGCGATCGAACTGATGAAAGGTTTGGAGAAATAGCACAATCTATTGGATATGAGTTTGCAATGTCTAAGAAAAGGGCAGCTGTTCATGAAGCATTGGGGAAGTTAGAGGTGTTAACTGTTGAGCAACAAATTGTCGTTGCGAAAACATTGGCGAACAACAACAAAGATCTCGAACTGTTTTTTAGTCTCCCTGCTGAGGATCAAGCTCGGATGGTATTGATGATGATTGATGGTCGTATCTAAACAAATCATGAACACTGCTGATCTAGTTGAATTAAATTTTAGCGTCTCTTGATAGCTACACTTTTGACTGTAAGAAATGAAATGTCCTTTTGATGAATGGATAGTAGTTATCGGATATAACAGAGTTAACTAATTATTTTGAAGTAATGAATTGGAACCAGTTCGTGATGTAATTAACTTAGGTGTACAAGACTAATTTTGGGAGTCTGATGGATGGCATTAAAATTGTTTGGACTCGTGCAACTATTTTCACTGGAGCGTAATTGAAAGTCTCAGGTTTATTACATGTAAGAATGATATATGGTTCTAAATACAGAATCCCAAAATTATATATATGATTATTATTATTATTATTATTACTACATGTCTTATATAACTCAATTTATAATGGAGACCACCTTTATTACAATAACATATAGAAGGTGGAAAATTAATTAAGTACGGTAAGTATTTATTATTTGAAACCATGGATATCATACATAGAAAATAGTAGAGATCATAGGATGGAATACATAGAATTTCTTACAAACAGAATGCACTACCATAAAAAGTACAGGATAAGAAGGCATGAATTTGGGATGTAACAAAACCATGCCACACACACAGTCAATTACACACTACATCAATCTCAATATTTCTTAAAGGGAGACCATGAGGCAGATGAGCTACGACAATCCCCATTCACTCGATGACTTGATTCATTGGCCTTTTTCTTTCCTTTCAAATTTGTAGGTGGCTTACGTTGCGCACTAGACATAACAGTAGTTTGTGGGGTGTTACATATTGAATTTGAGCTCGAACTATCATGATTATACCAAGCCAGCTCATTCCAAAATGAATTGTCTGTGTTGAGGGAACTGTAATCAGAGGAATGAAGTGAAGAGATCTCTGTATCATTGTCATGCACGAGCTCTACAACTGATGAATCGTCATTTGACTGCTGCTCAGTATCGCTCGAAATTTGAATGACCTCATTTTGCATGGGTGCCATGACGGGCGGTTGTTCTTCGAATAAGATTTTGAGTGCCTCAAAAGATTGTTCACCTTCTTTTTTGTAGACAGCCACCAATTGCTCCTCCTGCAACTCTTTGAAATTTTTATTAAAAAGGATAGAAGAATATAAATTCTAATAGTGCAAACATGATAAATTGAACAAAGAAGCATGATAAGTTAATGATCACATTGTATAACTGGTCCCAAGTGTCCGGCTCGCAGTAAACACGCTGGGTAGTTGGGTGGTAGTCGACACCATCACAATTAATAAGCCAATTAAAAACTTTGTAGCGCTTACGGAGCTTACGAACTCTATCCACATACCACCGTTGATCGAAGTCAAGCCCGAAATGATGATTAATCATCATTGCTGCTTTCGAGATGGAGTTATAGTTTTCCTCTCCAACAACCCATTTATTCATTCTTTTCTCTTCAAGAAGGTGGTGAATGAATATCCTATCGACTAGCCTAGTCCATTTCTCCGTAAAGAACACTTTATCTTGATAGTAAGCGTGGGTGGGCATAGTTTTGGGAGGCATTGCATCTAATGAAAAATGGACTAGATTTATTTAGTTTGCAAAAATATAGAATGCTTGAATGGTATATATGAGCCTTTATGTAGAGGTTCCTACCACACACTAGAATCAACCACTACACTTTGACAACTCACATGCAACAATATAATACATACAACTTTACATATCACTCGTGCAATTTTTAATTGCAATTGGACAAAAAATAACAGTAGTTCATGCATGTGAATGTCTTATCCTTTCAAACTTTTTAGTGGCCCCTATATAGATATCAAAGCAATATTTTTAGATTGTCAGAAGCATGCTTGAATGATGTTCTTGCATTGAAATTATTACAAGAAACCGATCTCCTCAATTGGTTAGGATTGCAAAAGATACAATAATATATTACAAAGTAGTAGGTCCTGCAAGATTTTATTGTCTTTTCTCTGCCAAAAAAATTGATTTGCTATAGGGTTACATATTATTTTGTTTGCTGCAGTAGTTCTCTTACAAAGCTAAGACACTTCATTATGAAAAGTATTCATACCATTATTTGATTCAAACCTAAATAGAATATCTGAAATTTAAACTCAATTCAAGGAACTACAATTCAAAAGATACATTACGTGCTAAACATTTCATATCTCACGTGCATAAATAGTCAGTTACAACATTGTCACATTTCACAAGGTATTCAAAATGTTATACAACATTCAAAATCTAAAGACCATAGCATTGAACATATTGCAAAAGTTTGTTTCTCTTAACACAATATATTCATCTAAGGGCCTAATTCAAAAAAGGTGGTTGCAGTACCGATTGGCTTTCTTCTCACATATAAAAAGATAAGACAAATTAAGAAAAACACCATCAAACTCTTCCTAAGAGTTGTTTCCCTGCGAAGAGACACACATAGCTCAACCTCACGAAGCCTCGATTGTTCGATTGTAGCACACCAATGTTTCCTCTCCTCTTTCAACTCGCACACAGTACTTTCATAGATTGCGTCCCTACTTCGAAGAACTTCAATTGTGATCTTTTGGTCTTCAATCATCTTCGTCAGTTCTGGAATTCTTTCGGTACAAAGTGTGCATATTGGGGGGTCAACTCAATCCCAAAACTTGCATTTCTTACCCTGCATTAATGGAATCAATCTTATGCATCATAAAAAATGTGTGTTTATATTCGAAAGATATATAAAATATGAATTTACCGAGGTTACACCACACTTTGCAAATCTATGACCACGGTTGTCTGTTGTCTTAGATGTATACACGAGAGCAGGTATACGACAATAACAAAATGGCAGTCGTCCGCAAGATACGCTTGAAGAGACACTTGAAGGAGAATATGAGGTGCTCACTAAAATATTGTTGAAATTCAATGAAACCCCTTATGTTTGATCTCCACAAAATCTTAGAAATGAGGAACATCTCAACCAAAAATTCAGACAAATTAAGAATCACTGCTGATCTAGAGTTTAAATGTACATAATGTAAGACTAAATAATTCTTAAATGAACTCATCAAAGGGTGAAATTTTGATTTTTATATATACTCAAAGATAAGTTTTCTATTAATCCATCATTCTCCTCTCTTAAACATTCATAATGAAAATAAGACTTTGTAGAATTATAGTTTTTGGTTGAACACAGACATATAAACGAAGATTAATGCTTTAATTTCAAATTCTACAAAATCTATAGAAATAAAAACTAATTAACAGTTTGAATTAAAGACATTAAATCCCAACACTTTCAAAACCAAAGATAAATCTACACAATACAAGAGCAAGTTGAAGGCAATATATATAACACTTCAAAATATAATCAAGCAACAAATATAGGACTCACATTAACAGTAATTATGTTATGGGCTTTTTCTAATCATTATACCAATTTCTTACATTTCAAAATTTCTTCTTTTTAGATGTTAGTTATGTATATGAATCTTATTGTTTTAGTTACAAGTGACTCCGTAAGACACACAACACACACGAAAAACAAGCTAAACCCTAAACAACATATGCAACACATGACAAAAAGTAATCTATGGATATAAACAAATTATTGGACATGTGCATATATTTATAATTAGCAATTAATTACACATTTTTGGTAACAACTTGATTAATCCTCTGTTCCCAAATGGGTTCTGATCATCAATCTGCAAAACAATTCAGATTTAATTTTGTTCCATAAAATGCACTTCCCCTTAATTCTAGCACACGAACAAAGAGTTTCAATAAATATTGATGGATGATTGTATTTAAACTTTGTTTTTTTATACCAATGCATTTCATTTCTAATAATTTGTTATATATTTGTAGATAAAAGAACAATTCATTACATGAGCACATGAATCAGCCATGAGACGTCTCAACAACAGTAAATAGTAAGAATTAAAATACAAAATATTAATTAGACATAGTTTCGATTTGAATTTATATGACCTCAAAAAAACCTGAAATAAAGACAATACATTTTACTTGCATTCAAACATAAAACACGCACAATTCAAATTCAAATTATATAAATCATAAGTACCTAGAACATTAATTAAAGGATAGAAGGAAGAAAATCTTACTTTGAAATTGAAAATTCCTGAAGATCAATAAGTTTATCCCCAAACCATCAAATTAGATAGACATCCATCTTTCAATCTTCGTGGTTATCTTCGATTTGTGGAGTTGAAACTCTTTGCATTCACCAAGTTTAGGTGCATCTTTAACTCACTGCAATTTAATTCACTCCCCTCAAATCTATACTCGATCCAAGAAGCAGATTGTAGAAAACAAATGATTTGTTTGTTCTTTTGGATCTGCGACTAATAACTACATACTCCCCATTACCTCCTACTAGATCTCCGACCAATAAACGTGATAGTGACAATCAAGATTTCATCTTTTTTAAGATGGAAAGGAAAAGCTCCGCTAGATCTACGACCAAGTCACGGGAAAGTGATAATCAACATTTCTTCATTTTGAAGATGGAAAGAAAAAGCTCTGCGTTGATATTTAAAAATGGCTGGAAATTTTTGATTTTTAGTTAGGGCTAATTATGTAATTTTAACTCTTATCACCCTAGATAGCTTTTCAAGTAAACACTTGATTGAATTGTGAATAATCTAATCATACAAAATAACATGAAAAGTAAATCTATGATAGATCTTTTAAATTTATCCTTATCCCAAATATATCCTTATCCTTATCCTATCCAAGATAATCCCAAACTTGCGAAGTAAACGAAGTGAAGAATACAAATCTGTTTCTCATTAGGGCAGGAGAAGACAAATGTTGATTTAAAAAACGGAATTACATTTCCTTGAAAGTTGAAAATATTTGATTATTTGAAGGATTTTTTTTTTTTTTTCAATTTTGAAAGATAAAACAACATTTTAGGGAATGATTCACAAATATTTCTACCATACTGGTATCATTCTCTTTTAGCTAGAGTTTAGTAGGCTTGGTAATGGACTTAGAAAATCTGTCTTAAAATTCTTTGAAATTTACATATTTTCAAATAATAATGGGAACATTATTTCGACAACTAGTGGGATCGGACGGGATGAGATCATACTCCCCATTTTAGGATCTTGTCTCATTCCTCATGAAGGTTAATATTTATTCTTTTCATAAGTATATAATTATATATTTTAAATTTTATAGAGTATATGTATATATACACACAACTGAAATTCGGTTCTCTTAGTGATTAATTAAGAAAATCGGAAATAAATGAGTTTCACCAACTTTATATTACAAATTATTTTGCATTATTTATGCTTTCATAATTTCAAAAATAATAATTGTATTTATTTGATAATTTTTTGAATAATTTTTTAATCGTTCTTTAAATGTTTATGTTTTCTACGTATGGTTAACAATATTTGGTCTTTTGGAGATTTCATCTCAATTAATAAGTTATAATTATTTTATACTTACGTAGTTTACATAGTTAGGGTTAATTAGTAGTTTAGTACTTGCAACTTAAAGTACGAACCCAGCCTCCTAGTACATCGCAACCTAAAAATTATTTTATTTTTCCAATCCTACATAGTCACGTTTTTTTAGTTTGCAATCTTCCACCATTTTTCTTGATACCTTTTTTGTTGGATTTTCATTTTAAGGCCTTTTTTTTTAAGAACACTATATCATATACCATGAAAAATAGATGCATACTAACTATTGAGTTGTCTTGGACAAAATTTGAAGAGTTTTTCAATGAGATTTAATTGGAAAAAAAAAATAGATGCAATTCTTTGAAAAAAAAATTTATAACTAACGACAAAAATAGTTTCTGCAGCTACTCAAACTTAAAAAATATATATATATATATACTGACCAAAAATTTATAAAAGCTCCTGCATTGTTAGTTGAAATCCTTTGCACCGAAAATCCTTGTCCCGCTTTTTTGTACATGGACGTGGGTAGAGTTTTGAACAAATAAGATTTTTTTTAGTAAATAAGATTGTTTCATTGTAATTGTCAATTTCAACCACTATTATTTTTAATATAAATAAATACCACATGATTTGGATATGATACACAAATGCAACTACGGGTGAGCATCGATTGTTTCAATTACTGAAATGAAATGATTTTTTCTAAAGTTTTGTATATTTGAAAATCCAAATTGAATTCAGTGAAAATTGAATAACAATCAAATAGAAATAATTCGGTACTAAACTCGATTCTAATTGAATTTGGGTCCAAAATAAAAAATAAAATCAAGAAAAAGCCAAAAAAAAAAAAAAATTGGGTCTATCAAAACAATAATAAAATAAAAAAAATCAAACAATAAAAAATACACATATTTCACAAATCAAAACCACATAAATATTAATTAATATATAATGTATAAGTTACTCCAGTTCGGTTTCGTTTTTACGGTATGAAAATTGAAATCCAATTTTTTTGAAAAATACAACTAAAAAAATCATAATGTACAAAACCGAATTGAAATATTAAATTACGACTCGGTTCAGTTTAGTGTTCCACTGAATCATGCTCAACCCTAAATAGAATAGTAGAACAAAGATTTTTGATTAAAATGATCAGAATTGGTGCATTGTAAGATGTTTTATCTAGTAGCTATATTGTGTTAAAATGATACGAATTGGTGCATTGACTGAACAATACACCACTATTGGTTGCACAACACACTATATGTTCTACCTATTTTTTTTTTTTTCAACTTTTAATAAAAACATCTACTTCTTTTACAATTCTTAAAAAAAAAACAGCTATATTTTTCTACAATTCCCGATGTGATGAGAATATTTTAATTATAATTCTACCATATATAATCCCAAAACAAATATAAGATTTTCAAAATCTACTCAAATCTCAAATCCGAACTTACAAAATCCACCTCCACCCAAATCCAAAATAAAAACATCTACTTTTTCTACAATTCTTAAAAAAAATCACCTACATTTTTCTATAATTTCCGATATGATGAAAATATTTTAATTATAATCATACTCTATATAATTCTAAAACAAATATAAGATTTTCAAAATCTACTCAAATCCAAATTTACAAAATCCACATTCACCGCAATCCAAACATACTCTATTGTTTGCAGTGGGATGGACCGGTGGGGTGTGTTTTTAGGATATTTTTTAGTTTATGAATAATTTAAATTTTATTGGGTCAGGTTCGTTTAGTAAATAATGAGGTATGTATACCGACAGATCAATAATTGCAGCAATAAAAACAGAACAAACCATGAATTGGGTATTTTGCAACCTACTGAAACCCCAACAAGAATATCGAATCAGCCAGCACCGTTTCGCATTCACCATTGCAGCATAATCGTTCTAGTTCGATCATAATCTCCGTCAGAAATGGAGGGACAGAGTTCGCACGGAGGTGACGACAACGCGTCTGACCCGACCCGGCTACCACCGGCTGGCCGAGTCCGTGCGAGGGCCGATCCTTTCTTGATAGCCTGCCGATGCTTCAGCGTCATCACTTCTTTGGCCGCCATTCTCTGCATCGCTGTGAACGTTCTCTCCGCCGTCCGATCTTTCAAGCACGGATCTGATGTATTGAGATTTCTCTTCTTCTGCGTATTGTAACTGCGAACTCATTTAGTAGATAATAAACGTGTTGAGCTTTAGGATTTGTTCGGTGTAGGTATTCGATGGGATATTCCGGTGTTACGCGGTGGTTATTGCTGTTTTTGTGGTGGTCGCCGAGACGGAGTGGGAATTCGTTATGAAGTTCTCGAAGGTTCACTCTTTCTTCTTTATCTTTTATCTGTTGTTATTTTCAGTATGTATATCTGGTGTGTATGTAATTATGTTTTTTATATGGTGAAGTTTTCAGCTGCAATGCTGCTTAGAGAATTTAACTTATTGTGAATGACATTGGAGTAATTGGCCCTGAACTTTAATCTCTGCATCTGATATTGTTGAATGACTATATTATCTAAATGCTTAAGCCCGTAGAGAGGAGTATTATATAATATTTATTTATCTTCGACAAATCACTTCTGTTCACCAATTTTACACTTGTACAAAAAATACCTGCATTCTCATGGTGTACTCAAAACTTACAGAAATTGGAGTTGATTTATATTCAGCACAAAGGGGCAATGAATTCTTGGTCTGTTGCATTATAGAAGTTTTCTGTATGAACTTATATATTAACGTGACAATACATAGATTGCGGATGATTTTCAAATTCTATTGGTGTATTAAGGGTAAAGTCAGATTCCTGTCATGTGTTTTAGCATGTTGATATAAGTATCAACTTTTCTCCTAATAAGAAAGTCTGAGGCCAAAGCCCTCCATCAAACCTTACCACAAAAATACTTATATGTCACATGACTTGAAAACAATAGATGTAGAGAGCTAGGGAATGGTAAAGTGTTGGCGCAGTGGTGCCTTTGGAAGTTGCAGGCTGTGATTTGATATGAACATAGGGGCACAACATCGGTGTATGTGGATACTGGAATCTGATGCTGGTTCATACTATGAGTTTTGGAGTCATTGTGCTGGTGAAAATTGGTGGAATATTATAGTTTTTTGCTGATGTAATGGGTCTGATAACCATGGGATGACGACTATGCACAGTCTTATGTTTTGGTGGGTTCATCATTGCCTTTCCTGATGGTGTTAGTGGGTCCCTGAATTAGCTAATCAAGACAATAAGATGACACTTGTTAAGTTGGTGGCCTGGTAGCCTTGATTGTTCTGCTTTTCTGATACTATTTCACATGAAAGTAAACCGGTGAATGTTTTTCAAAGTGGTAGAATTTGAGATGATTGTCTCTAGTACCATTTCATACTCTCACTGAATGTAAGCTCAAACCAGTGAATGAGTTCTTGCTGTGAAAATGTGCTGATTTACTAGTGTGGGAAAGATAAACTTAGGAGTTGAATGCTTTACAGGTCTGTTCAAAGGATGTTGAACGCGTTTCTTCTTCTGTTGCTAGTAGGTTGGCCTTTGGAAGACCTGCATTACTAAACTTTTCTCAAACTAATGCTTAAAAGAATTTTATGCTTCACATATTTGAAGATATATAATCTGCCTCTCCCAATTTATATTTTCTTGATATAGACACCGCTGATTTAACTGAAGCATAAAATAATCTGATGTGATGGGGTGAAAACTGAAAAGTTAAAAGCAGCCTTTCCAATAGAAGAATTTGTTTTGGACTTTTTTTCAATATCTGTTTGTAAATACTTTAGCTTTTATTTGTTGTGTTCAAATTCATATGCTCCAGGATTAAATCTTCACCACCATGTTGCAGATTCTGGAGTTTTGGGCAGGCAGGGGAATGCTGCAGATCTTGTAAGTCAAATATTTGCTGAAAAACCTCGCTGTTCTCATATGCGGTTATAATGTCTGTGTTTAGCGTTTACTGATAGCTTGCTACATTACCTGCATTATCTCCATTCGTCTTCCAGGTGTAGATTGGTATTCAATATTTGATTAATGAAGGCCCTGAATCACCCAAAGTTTCACTATATTTTTCCTTGTTGGGTATGACTAAATCAAATGGTGGCTAGAAACAAATCTATCTGCAGCATTCATCCATTTGGAGATACAATCGGCTCAATGATATCTCTTTTACGATGACAAAATCCCTGTTTCTGTTTCTGGTCTTATTTAATATGTTTAAGTAGTACTCCTAGGTTGTTGCATTATGTCTTGTGATCATCTTCTTTCTCCAGTGTCGCAGTGATGACCAGAGCTTACCCTGAGTATTTGAGGAACCGTCAAGAGATTTATCTTCTTCAGAGCATCGCAAGCTACCTTCTTCTTGCATGTGGTGCAGTTTACATAATATCAGTAAGTTGATGATTCTATGACACCAGTTATCTTGTACTTTGTAATTGTATGTGGCCAGTAGTAACTATTCCTGGCTTCTGTTTTCTTGTCTAGTCTACACCTTCCATCTTCTTCCTAAATATTTGTATTGGCTATTCTCTGTCATTTGATGATGAATGTGACTGTTGCTTCTAAGCTCTAACATGTTGGCTCAACTATATGTGCGTCTTTAGGGAATATTATGCATTGGCATGGTGAAGCGTGCTCGCCAGAAACAAGAACTTTCCAGGGAGCAAGCAATAAAGGATCTGCAGGTAATCTGTTTTTGCAGTACATTAGGATAATGAATTGCCCCTGTACGATGCTCGAGTGTGGAATAAGAGAGAGTATCTTCTCTTTTATATTGTTTTAGCAACTTACATTTGAAGTTGTACCTTTGAGCATTTTGACAACATTATTTTTTCCCTCTCTTTTAATCTATTTTATCAAAATATAAGTTGGTAACTGGTGATCTGAGTCCTACAGAAAATAAAATGTTACAATTGCTTCTTTTCTCTCCTGCTCTCTGGCCTTTGACTGATACACTACAGTGAACTTGCTGTTCCCCCTGGAAGTGAAAATTGAGTTTTAAAACAAAATTAAACATTACTTTGTTAAGCTATAGTTTTGATAAAAGAGATGAGGTGAAAGAAAGTACTTTTTGAGCTGGTCTTTTTGTACTAGCCAAGTACCAAACTTTTGACCCAACTGTGTCTTTGCTATCATTAAGGATGACACAATGTTTACGTTAAGCTATCAATTGCAGGACCTTGAGCGACGTAGAGAAGAACTCGAGTCTTTGTTGCTCGAGGAGGAAGTTTGATCCCAAAGTTCAAATCATCAAATGTGGCCAGAGAACTGAGAAACATCCAAGTGATCCCTGATCCCACTATTTGAATATTGAACAATTGCAAAGTTAAGCAATCAATTGCAGGATCTTAATATGGTTTTTTTTTTTTTTTTTTTTTTTCTCCACAATTTTGTAGTTTGTTGTACAGTTACTTGTTCTAGTTTGCACTTGATTTGACAATGTTAACACTGCAAAGCGACGATTTCTGGAGAAATTATGCATCTTTCAAATTTTCAGAATTTCTAGCTCTTCTTTTCCTGCCCCTAATTTTATGGGAGAAATATTCTCAATTATTTCTGTCTTTTCATGAAATTATGGTTTACAACAATAAAAATAAATAAATAACTTGAAGCAAAATGAATATTATTCAGATTCAGTCGTTTTTATATCTCTCAGAAAAGAGAAAATGCGCATCCGGGGAATCGAACCCCGGTCAGTACCGTGGGAGGGTACTATGATACCACTACACCAGATGCGCCTTTGGCGAAATTACTGTATCATTAATAAATAGTATTTAATCTAAGGATCCATCTCCAAGATTGTGTCATTTCTAGGGTTGTTGCAGAGAGAAGCTTGCTATATATATACATCGACGCGTTTTAGCATTTCGCAAACTTGTGCTTGTTTGCTGCTTATTTTCTACCTGAGTTTCGCTTTTCTTTAATTTCGAGTTAATTCAATGATGTTCCGTTTTCCCTGTTTATAATTATGATTGAATATAATACTAGAAAATTTTCATTAATTTTAATTTATAGTTTCATTCTGAAAGAGCAGTCAGTCTATGTTATCTTGATTGGATTCATATGTGATATGTGTGCAATAATCTATGAAGTGAAAATAAGAAATCTGGAAAACATAAATAATTATGATTTGTTGCGTCAGTATGTCTGCCGTGGATATTGGTGTTTGTTGAGTAATTCAGTCTTGTTAGTTTTGTTGTAAAGAAGCTCCAATGATGAAGTCCAAATTTGTACCATCGTTCCAATTACTGAACTGTTCTATAGCTTGTTGAGCTGAATTAAGGGACAACTGAGGAGCTTCCCATTCACTTTTGTAACCAAATATTAGAGATTCTATTGCTTCTCTCTTCACCTTGCTCTTTCAACACCAAGTTAACTATATCTATATCTTTTATTTCTATCAACTCATACATATGTTTTGCTTCAAAATCTTTCTTCTTTCTACTATTTTGTTTCTATATTTTCTACTAACTTTGATCCACCTTATCTTACGCTTCTGATTGGGAGTGATAAAATGGGCATTTCACAATCTAATGCTCACTTTCATGTCTGTTCTAATTTAATGGGCTTTCGTTATTTATGTTTATCTGCCATCGATGTGCCAAACCTTCTCGTCAGTGTTGAGCTACTGTCCTTCCACTCGGCACTGCAGGGTCACTAAGGCTGACTTTCATCCTTGCTTGACGGGTGGGTCTTGCACTCAAGCTCCCTTCCGCCTTTACACTCAAGAGCCAATATCCACTCAGCCAGTGGAAACCTTTGCATGCCTCCGTTACCTTTTGGAAGGCCTATGCCCCATAAAAACTGTCATAGCCCATAGAAATTGTCAACTGAGACTCCTGACACAAGGTCAGAATTCTAGCTCTTCATGAGTGGTGGTTTCTCTTGATGGCTCGAGGCCCCCGTAATGAGGTCTTCTTAACCTTCCATGTCCAAAAAAACTGCCAATTGAAATACATCTCATGCCAAAATATAACTAAGTGCCCCTTATCAAGAACCATCGCACATAAAATTATAACCAAATTCCATTTAATCCGGCATTAACTTGGAACCAAGTGCATCTACAACACCACTTACTGAGATCGATGTAATCGTATTTTTGCGTAAATTCAAAGCAATAGCATGATGAACCAAAAAGTCTCGAGGCCCTATTGTTAAAAATAATGAATTAGTATTTTCATTAATGACATTTAGCCAATCGAATGACCAAATGCTTTGATCCACATTGAATGTTGGGCCGTTTGTGAAGAAAAAAGTACATCGAACCCATATGAAGTTTTACCTAGAGCTAATTAGACCCATATGGCCATATTTCCAAGGTCGCGATTATTAATACCCCTTTATTTCCTAATGCATCCCTCTAAATGTTTTGAAGTCTACATTAATTTTCTCAAATTGAAGAACAAATGTTCAAATTTTTTAAACTTTTATATTCTAATATATTATATTATGTCATCATTTGTTTCTATTACTAACTTACAAATTATCTTAGTAATTATCATTCTTTATTTTCATTTTTTTTTGTTGAGAAAATTAGTAATTAATCGGCCCCTTTTGATGTTCAACTAGTATAAGTCCCATGTAATACATGAGATTTAAAAATAATTGAACTTAATAAAATTTAAACATTTAATTATATTATTTATATGGAAAAAATAAATTCATCGTTTTGTTGAATACATATCATCTAATTTAGCTAATTTTATGGTTTTCTTTTACTTATTTATATTTTCATCAAACTTTTTTAAATTAAACAAATTTCAAACATATAAATAAATTCTATATTTGAAGTATAGCATTTGCTATTTAAACAAATCTAACTAATATTCTTATATTATTTAATAATGATTCTTACAAACATTAATTTAAAGTCATTAATAAGTAATATTAAAGGCTATTGTATTTAAAATTTTATTTATTAAAGATTTAAATGTAAAAAAAATTTATTAAGAGAAAAATTGTGAGCTTGACATGTGGCAAAAGTGGTCTTACTTATATATATACTAGTTGAAAACATGTGCGTTGCACGTGGAGAGACAAACTTTTGAGATCTATTATTTGGTTGATTTCGTGGTTTTTTTTCCCTTCACTTGTTCTTCAATAATTTATTGAAGTGTATTCAAATTACTTAATATTTGATTATTATAAGTTAATGTTTTTTCAATTTAAAATAGGTATCATAACAACAATAATTTATTAAGAAAAATATCATGAGATCCTCGAAATTGTGTGTGGTTAAGTATGAGTATAATTCAATGTGAAATCCAAATATACCGAAAATATTGTTTTGGGAGTCGTCAAAAAAATGTTAAAAAATATTATTGTATTTGATTATAAATTCTAATTCCTCTATTCTTATAAATTAAAATATTAAAAAAAATAATAAGTATCGAATTTCTGAAATGAAAGATTACAATTCTAAGTCTTTCCTATCCCTCTCCAACAACAGCTTAACCAACATTACAAGTGCCATTAGAATCTTAATAGGTTGTCAGAATCTCAGCACCTTAGTACTCTCCAAGAATTTCATCGACTCTTCGAGTTCTTGGTCTTGGTGGCTGTTCTATGACTGGGTCTGTCCAATTGTGGCTATCCAAACTACCCAATCTTCCAGTTATTGATCTCTCTTTCAACTTCATTACAGGCTCGATTCCGCATTGGATTGGAGACTTTCCTGATCTTTTCTACTTAGATTTATCAAACAATGATCTCTCAGGAAACTTCCCTAGCAGTTATCTTGAATTGCCTGTTTTTGTATATATAATTCTATTAAAAATATGGAGCATATTTATTAGAAATATTTCTAATAGTGAGGATTAGAAATATAAAGTATTATAATGGTTTACAAATTCTATTTCATAAAATATTGAGGATTAGAAATATGAAGTATTATAATGATTTGAAAATTTTATTAAATAAATTAATATCAAGGATTATAAATTATATTAGAAATATGGAAGATTATCAAACATATTTTAATTCTTTTTTATTGTCCAAGTATTTTTTTCTATTAGAAATATGATGATTGTTGAACATATATTAATTGTTTTTGATCTCTAATATAAAAACATTATAATTAGGATATATTGATATATTGTAAATATTGATTATATAGTTAAGCACTATATGGTATTCATACTTGAACTATAAGTACTTTATCTTATGATAGGTTATCTAAAAGACACGATGCTTGGCTTCATTAGTCAACAATCTTGCACTATACACATATGGTGGTGTAAGTATTATTTTAGACTTTTTACTCAAATTGTGGTAAAAATAAGTAACAAAACTAAATGTTGAGTTAAAAAAAATAATTTAATGTAATTATGTGGAAAAAATGCTTGATCTATAATTTAAATTTGAGAGGTTAAATAATAATAAATGAAGATAAAATAAAAAGATAAATAAATTTAATTCTAACAAAAATGAAAATAGATCTTACGGTTGTCACCAATTTTAGGATTGGTACCAATTCCACTCATTTCAACAATTGACATCACCACTTTTCTTTGACTATATTTGAAAAACAAAAAGAGTTAATTAAATATTCACAAAAATAAGGTTTTTTTTTTCTTCATATTTTGGATTTTCAAATATTTTTGAATAATGTCACTATTAAGGCTCATTTATTATGTAATGATTGTCCAAGTACTGCAGGAGAAAAGAACATCAATGATGAAAATGCATCAACTACATTGAAGGGTAATTTCACGCTACCTATTATTTTTTATATTGCTAAATCTTGGCAATTTCAAATATTTTAAAAAAGAATCATATATACTTGTTACCATAACTCATGATTTCAAATTTAAAACTTCAATCTTTAATTACTCATCCTAATCTGTTTGAACTCTTGTCGTATAATCCTCACGATTTTCACACTGATTACAAAAATATTAAATAGATTTGAAAACAAACCACTATCACCAATTAAATTTGAATCCTAATAAACTTCTAATGAAATTAGATATAACTATCAAAGTCATGTTGCGTGAGTTTGGTGTATCATAACATTACATAATGAAATAGAGTAAACTGCCTTATAAAATCACATAATGAAATAGAGTAAACTGCCTTATAAAATCTTAAGCTCTGTCACCAAAGATAACAAAACATTAAATCTTGTATCACTGGACATTGGAGGTGCTGCCTCGAATTACCATCTACTCCTTCCAAAAGAAAAGGTTAGAGGCAACTTCTTTAGTTGTAATTCAATATTCAATTTTTTTTCTTAAAATAATTACATATTTTGATTCTTCTCCCATCCTTAAAGTACCTTAAATACTTTGAATCTTAAACTTAAGTTACAAATATAAAATAAAATAAAATGATACTACAGAGGTTTAGGTAAATTATTAAGAAATATGACTGATATTATGACTTAAACCTAATAATAACTTGAATCAAATATTTATATTGAATTGTTTAATGATATTATATATAACATGAATCAAATATTTATATCGAGTTGTTTAATGATATTATATATAACTTGAATCAAATATTTATATATTGTTTAGTGGCTATAACTTGAATCGATTATCTATATCAATATAGTTGTAAAGTACTTATGGTTCAAGTATGAATACCATATAGTGCTTAACTATATAATCAATATTTACAATATATCGATATATCCTAATTATAATGTATTTATATTAGAAATCAGAAACAATTAATATATGTTCAACAATCCTCATATTTCTAATAGAAAAAAATATTTGGACAATGAAAAGAATTAAAATATGCTTGATAATCTTCCATATTTCTAATATAATTTTTAATCCTTGATATTAATTTATTTAATAAAATTTTCAAATCATTATAATACTTCATATTTCCAATCCTCAATATTTTATGAAATAGAATTTGCAAACCATTATAATACTTTATATTTCTAATCCTCACTATTAGAAATATTTCTAATAAATATGCTCCATATTTTTAATAGAATTATATATAAAGAAAATGATGCTACATTGTTTAAGGATTTTGCTAAAATATTAATATTTAATAGAGAAGAATATTTCAATTTACTAATCATACAATTTTTCCATGAATATTTTTAAATTATTAAATAGTTTCAAACTAAGGATTTATATACTTAATTATCCTTAAGAATTTCAAAATATCGACATATATTGAAAGATATATCCGATACTTTATTATCCTTAAAATTTAATATTTATAATCATTAAACTATTAATTGTAATATTTCATATATACTTCATGACTAACCTAACAATATAAGTATGGATGTTTCGTCCATTTTTTATAATTGCAATTTTAACCCTCCTATATAATTAAGTTAAATTAAATTAAACTAGAGTTATAATTAATGAAAACTCTTTATTAAGGACAACGAATATATGCAAATGTGTTGAGAATGAAATTTAATTTTAAAATTGCAAACTTTGATTAGGTTTTTAACCCTCCTACATAATTAAATCAAATAGATATTCAACACATTATTAAAGATATATATTTGTTTCAAGATAACTAACAAATAGCGACTACCACATCTGGAGTAGCAGCCGCATTGATGCTAGGAGGAAGAACAACACATTCACGATTCAAAATACCAATAAATGCAGATGAAAACAGTAAATGTTCCATTTCCAAACAAAGTGGTGTCACAGAATTATTACGTAAAACAAATTTGATTTTATGGGATGAAGCTCCAATGGCAAAACGATGGGCAATTGAAAATGTGGATACATTACTGAAGGATGTTATTGGAAATGATAAAGATTTTGGTGGAAAAGTTATAGTTTTTGGAGGAGATTTTAGACAAGTTTTACCAGTTGTCCCAAGGGGAAGGAGTACCAGGTGGTTACAAAAAAGTGTAAAAGCTTTTTTTGTGAAATCAAAACAGTAATCATTTAAATATTGGAAAAGCTCCAGACCTGACCATAGGCAAGTACTGTTCCATTATATTCATGAAACAAGGCATCAACAAGTGGGCAACATATTCATCGAAGATTGAAGAACTTGGCATCCCTTGCTGCCATAGATGTAGTCAAATTCCATTATATCCATGAAACAAGGCATCAACAAGTGGGGCAACACATTCATCGAAGATTGAAGAACTTGGGCATCCCTTGCTGCCATAGATGTAGTCAAATGTGAAAGCATGTGATCCAATTTGAACCTGTTTGTATAGCCAGTTGCACCAATACAAATGAGAACCAATCAACATGAGAGCCATACTAAATTCATAGCTGAGAAAATTAGCACATCGTTATATAACTAAGAGCACAAAAGATCACACAATTGGTTGTTGCTGCAATAATACTGATCAATTTCAACAAGTTTCTAATGCACAAACATCCATAAGTTCCAGAATATCATAATTCATCGTGAAATTGCATCAACTACATTGAAGGGTAATTTCACGCTACCTATTATTTTTTATATTGCTAAATCTTGTCAATTTCAAATATTTTAAAAAAGAATCATATATACCTGTTACCATACCCCATGATTTCAAATTTAAAACTTCAATCTTTAATTACTCATCCTAATCTGTTTGAACTCTTGTCGTATAATCCTCACGATTTTCACACTAATCACAAAAATATTAAATAGATTTGAAAACAAACCACTATCACCAATTAAAGGAATGAAAAGAGCGAACTGAATGTAAAGGACGAACTAAATAAGCAGGAGTTCGCTTGTGTTCGGCTTTATAAATAGTTCGGATATTTTCGAGGATATGCAAAGTAAAAGAGAAGTCGCATTTAACTAATTAAGGCACAGTTTTAAACTAACGGTTTTCTGTTGTTTCTGTTACGATTCAGTTTTTACAGAAAATAGGTCAATGAGCTCGAAGGAGCGAGGTAGTTAAGAAGGCGATCTGACGAACTCAGCTCACAACTAACTTTGAGCAGGATTTTCAGATTTAGTCTTATATAAAGAGAGAGATCATCTCATTTCTCATTAGATCAGAAAAATTTGTTGAGAGCAATCATCATAGAGAGAGAAAGTCTGTAGAGTAGAGTCTTTAGCTAGTTTTTGCTATTCTTGTTCTTTCTCGTTGTGTTGTAAACAATTGTTCTTAATTTAAGCGATTAGTGGGGTGATTTCTTCATGGATGTAGGCATAGTTCAGCCGAACCACGTAATTCTTGTGTTCTTTGCGTTTGTGTTTGGTTGCATTTCAGTTTCGGGTTTTTTCTTCATCTTCTAAGTTCGAGGTGTTTGAACGAAGTTGTTTTTCTGTGTTGAATCATTGTTTTTGTTGGTTTCTCGATTACTTACCCAACAATTGACATCGTTTGTGGGAAGCCGACGATCGGAGATGGGTTCAACACGCTTTGAAGTGGAGAAATTCGACGGATCTGGAGACTTCGGGCTATGGAGGATCAAGATGAAAGCTATGCTGGTTTAACAGAGAGTTGCAACGGCTTTGCAGGGTATAGAAGCTTTTCCAGAGGCGATGAAGGACGATCAGAAGGTTCTTTTGATGAAGAAGGCTCACAACATGATAATCCTAAGCCTGGAGAACAAAGTCCTTCGGGAAGTGGCCAAGATCGAAACAACAAAGGGTGTTTGGGAACGGTTAGAGAAGTTATACATGGTTAAAACTTTGGTTAATCGCTTGTATCTGAAGAAGAGTCTGTATGCCTTCAAGGTGATGGAGAATCGACCTCTTCTTGATCAATTAGATGAATTTGCGCGGATTCTTGATGATCTAGAGAATGTGGAAGTTACTTTGGAAGAAGAGGATAAAACACTTATGTTATTGAGTGCACTTCCAAAAACATTCGAGAATTTCTGTGATTCTGTTCTCTATGGTAGGCAACATTCAATATCTTTGGAACAAGTTATCACAGCATTGAAGACTAATGAGCTCTCTAAGGATTCAGATCTGAAGCCAATAAGAGGAGCTGAGGGTTTGGTGGCCAAACACAAGTCTCAGAAAAAAACTCTAAACAAGAAAAGATCTAAACCTCAATCCAAGAAATGTGCCACTCAAAGTCAAGAATCAAATGATGATATTGAAGGTCAAATGTGCTTCCACTGTCATAAACCTAGGCATTTCAAGAAGGATTGTTTCAAGTATAAGAAGCTCCAATCTGGAAAGGGGAACAACAATGGAAAGCAAGCTAATCAGACTGGAGAGACAACCACTTCGACTAATGGATATGAATCTGCTGAGGTACTTGCTATCACTACTCAAAATATTACTAATAGTTGGATCCTAGACTCAAGTTGTTCGTTTCACATGAGTTCCATAAAACATTGGTTCAACGATCTAAGATTAAGAGATGAAGGAGCTGTAATGTTGGGAAATAACAAAACCTGTGAGATCAAAGGAATTGGATCTATTTGTCTAAGGATGTTCGATGGAGTAGTGAGAGTTCTCACTAATGTTAGATTTATACCAGAATTGAAGAGGAATCTTATTTCATTGGGTATGCTTGACTCTCAAGGCTACAGATTGTAAGCACAATGAGGATTGATGGAGGTTACGAAGGATTCCACAGCAGTGCTTAGAGGCCACAAGAAGAACGAACTCTATTATTTAGAAGGATGTGTTGCCACTGGTGAAGCTCAGTCCGTAAAGGAAATGGATAAAACAATTCTATGGCATAGAAAACTTAGACATATGAGCATTAAAGGACTTCAAGAACTCAGCAAGCAATCGTTGTTCGGCAAAGATAAGATTACTACTTTGGATCTGTGTGAGCATTGTATCCTTGGAAAGGCGAACAGGATCAAGTTCAACACTAGAACCCATTCGACCAAGGAACCTCTTGAGTATGTTCACTCAGACTTATGAGGACCTGCCAAGGTTCATACGAGGAGTGGAGGAAGATACTTTCTATCATTGATAGATGATTACTCAAGGAAAGTGTGGATAGTCATTCTGAAGAGCAAAGATGAGACCTTCATCAGGTTCAAGGAGTGGTTGAGTGAGGTGGAGAACTCCAGTGGGAAGAAACTCAAGTGTCTACGAACTGACAATGGTTTGGAATTTGTTTTCAAACAGTTTAATTCTTTTTGCAGGGATAAAGGCATTGCAAGGCACAGGACAGTTCCAAACACTCCACAGCAAAATGGGCTAGCCGAGAGAATGAACCGAACTATTCTTGATAAAGTAAGGTGTATGCTATCAAGTTCGGGCTTGCCGAAGAGCTTTTGGGGAGAAGCTGTTACCACGGCAGTATACTTAATCAATAGGAGTCCGTCATCAGCCATTGAGTTCAAAACACCTCAAGAAAGGTGGACTGGAAGGGCTGCGGACTACACAGGTTTAAAAGTGTTCGACTGTCAGGCATATGCACACATTAAATAAGAAAAATTGGAGCCAAGAGCTTTGAAATGTGTATTTCTTGGCTATCCAAAAGGAGTCAAAGGCTACAAGTTGTGGTGCTATGAAAAGGATCATCTCAAATGCATAATCAGTAGAGATGTGGTTTTTAATGAGCTTAAAATGCCTTTGAACAAAATTGAATCTAACCAACAGTGTGTTGATGAGAATGACAGGTTAGAGCTCGAGGTGGAGTATTCTAATATCAACAATGATACTCAAAATGAACAGGATGTTCAGATCGGTCAAAACACTGAAGAGGAACAAGGAGATTCAAGTGATGGTGCTACTAATGAAGAACATGAATTGGCGAACTACCAATTAGTCAGAGATCGAACAAAGAGGAATTTCAAACCACCTTCAAGGTTTAATGCTAATAATGTTTCTTTTGCTTTGGTTGCAGCTCAAGAAGTAGAGTTCCATGAACCGAACAACTACACCGAAGCCATGAACTGCAAGCAAAGAGAAATGGAAGATTGCAATTTAGGACGAACTGAATTCATTAAACAAGAATTCAACTTGGGAAATTGTTGATAAACCCCGCAAATCAGAAACTTGTTGGTTGTAGATGGATATTCAAAAAGAAATTGGAAGCTTTTAAGGGGGATAAGATCAGATACAAAGCCAGGCTCGTAGCAAGAGGATTCACTCAAAAGGAGGGAATAGATTACACTGAAATATATTCTCCTGTAGTGAAGCACTGTTCTAATAGAATGTTACTTGCAATGGTGGCTCAGTTCGACATGGAACTTCACCAATTAGATGTTACCACTGCATTTTTACATGGAGAATTGAAAGAGAAGATATTCATGACTATTCTAAAAGGTTTGGATGTGGAGAACAAAGATCAGAAAGCTTGTTTATTGAAGAAATCCTTGTATGGTCTCAAACAAAGTCCAAGGCAATGGTACATTAAGTTTGATGATTATATGAAAAAGATTAATTTCATTAGAAGTAAATATGATCAATGTGTTTATTTTAATCATGAAACTAACACCTATCACACCTACTTACTGTTATATGTTGATGATATGTTAATTGCTAGCACTTCTATTTCAAATTTGAATCATATCAAATGTTTGCTTAACTCTGAATTTGAGATGAAGGATTTAAGTGAAGCCAAAAGAATGTTAGGTATGAACATTAGGAGGAACAGAGATCATGGTGAAGTTTTTCTGGATCTTAGTACTTATCTTAAGAAGGTTTTGATAAAGTATCAAATGAATCAGTCGAAGAGAACTTCGGTCCCAGTCGGACAACATGTTAGTTTGTCCAAAGATCAGTGTCCCAAAGATCAAAGAGAAGCTGATCAAATGAGGAAGGTGTCTTACTCAAATGCAGTAGGGAGTATTATGTATGCAATGGTGTGTTGCAGACCGGACTTAGCTCATTCGATGAGCTTAATCAGTAGATACATGACAGATCCAGGCATTGCTCATTGAGAAGTAACAAAAGGAGTAATGAAATACCTGAATGGAACTGTGGAACATGGTTTGTTGTTCAAGAGAACTACTGATACATTGAATCCTTTAGTTGGTTATGTGGATGCGGACTATGCATCAAATGTGGATTCAAAGAAATCACTTACAGGATATGTGTTTAATCTGTTCGGCACATCGATCAGTTGGAAAGCTACACATCAGTCAGTGGTGGCTTTGTCGACTACGGAGTCAGAATTCATTGTTTTGACAGAAGCGATCAAAGAGGCAATGTGGCTACAAAGAATTCTAAAAGAGTTCGGATTTGATCAACAAAAGATCACAGTAAATTGTGATAATTATAGTGCAATTCATTTGTCTAAACATCAGGGATATCATGAAAGGACGAAGCATATAGATATCAGATTATACTTCATTCGAGATATCATAGAAAATGAAGAAATTGAAGTTCGGAAAATACGACCGAAGAGAATCCAGCTGATGCCTTCACTAAGATATTACCGACTACTAAGTTCGAATTGTGTCTGTCACTTGTTGGACTTAAAGGTAGATCGGCTACCAACATTACTTAAGAAAGTAATGAGTTGGAAGGGTTTTTTGATCATGCTTAAAGTGGAGATTGATAATAAGTAAGCATGAATCAAAAATGAATGAAAAGAGCGAACTGAATGTAAAAGGCGAACTAAATAAGCAGGAGTTCGCTTGTGTTCGGCTTTATAAATAGTTCGGATATTTTCGAGGATATGCAAAGTAAAAAAGAAGTCGCATTTAACTAATTAAGGCGTGGTTTTAAACTAACGGTTTTCTGTTGTTTCTGTTACGATTCAGTTTTTGCAGAAAACAGGTCAATGAGCTCGGAGGAGCGAGGTAGTTAAGAAGGCGATCTGACGAACTCAGCTCACAACTAACTTTGAGCGGGATTTTCAGACTTAGTCTTATATAAAGAGAGAGATCATCTCATTTCTCAGTAGATCAGAAAAATTTGTTGAGAGCAATCAGCATAGAGAGAGAAAGTCTGTAGAGCAGAGTCTTTAGCTAGTTTTTGCTATTCTTGTTCTTTCTCGTTGTGTTGTAAACAATTGTTCTTAATTCAAGCGATTAGTGGGGTGATTTCTTCGTGGATGTAGGCATAGTTAAGCCGAACCACGTAATTCTTGTGTTCTTTGCATTTGTCTTCGGTTGCATTTCAGTTTCAGGTTTTTTCTTCATCTTCTAAGTTCGAGGTGTTTGAACGAAGTTGTTTTTCTGTGTTGAATCATTGTTTTTGTTGGTTTCTCGATCACTTACCCAACAATATAACTATCAAAGTCATGTTGCGTGATTTTGGTGTATCATAACATTACATAATGAAATTGAGTAAACTGCCTTAGAAAATCTTAAGCTCTGTCACCAAAGATAACAAAACATTAAATCTTGTATATTTGGACATTGGAGGTGCTATATCGAATTACCATCCACTCCTTCCAAAAGAAAGAGTAAGAAAAAGTTAGAGGCAACTTCTTTAGCTCAAGCATTATCCTTAGACACCAAGATTCATACTGCTGAGACATCTTTGGCCTTGAACTATAAGTTCACTTTAGGTGTGGCTCGTGTCTTAGTTATCATTGACATTATTCTTGGGAAAATATAGTAAGGTATGTGTGTTAGATTTCATGCTTACAGAATGAGGGCTTTTTTTTTAAATTTTATTATTATTATTATTATTATTATTTTGGTTCATTTTTAAAATTAATTAGTTATTATTGGAAAAAAGTGCATAGAAAGCTTTGTTGGTATGAAATTTTAGTTTGGCTTTTGGTTTTATAGTCATTGATTTTCGTACAAATTGATATTATTCAAATTGTAATCTAATTAACTTCTAAAATAATTAGAATTTTAATTAAATTAGACATGGAGAGTGTTCTTTAATTAGGACTTCAATCAAATTATAAGAAGAATTGTGATTTGTATGGAGGAAGGAATTGTGATTTGCATGGACTCTAAGAAGGTCATTGTATCTATATTTAAAGAAACAAATAAGATTTTGAAAAAAAAAATATAAGAACATAATTTCTAATAATAACATACTTTAATAAAAATATTAAATTTATAGTATATATTTTTTTTAAATATGCTTATAATATATTATTGAAAAGCTCTTTAAATATATATTAATATAAGACTAATTTTAGTTTAAGATTCAAAATGTTCAAGATTATAAAAGAAAAATAATCAAAACATGTAGTTTTTTGAAGAAAAGTTTAAAATATAAAGGACTCTTGCTTTTTATAATCAAATAGAAAAATAAAATAAATATTAAATTACATCATTATCCCTAATAAAGAGTTTTCTTTAATTAAAATTCTAATTTAATTTGATTTTATTTAATTATGTAGAAGAGTTAAAATAGGCATTATGAAAAATGGACGAAACATTTATACTTATATAGTGTAATAGATATATATGTATATATATATATATATATATATAAAGATGGTAAAAGAGCAGCCTAAGACCATGGGCTAATTCCGGGTCGGGTCTGGGACAAAATGGACCGTTGGTAGGTTGATAGATTCCAACTGTTGCCAAACATAGCCTTAGCAGGATCATTCCAAATTTCAAATAAAACTCTGCCGCTCCGACAACGGTACGCCTTTCTCTACGCCGTTCCTCCGCCTTTCAGCCTAGTGGCGCATATTCCGTCCATCATCGTGAGTAAAATTTTCTGTATTTTTTTTAGAATTTTTGAGTGTTAGTTTTATACATCGTCTTTCTTCAAGGGTTTGAAAATTCTGTTGCAGTTATACATAAGTTTAGGAGTACTTCAATCTTTATGGAGATTATTTTCTTAACTTTTGAGAGCCATTATTATGGAAATCAATTAATACTTCCACCATCCATGAATTTATCATAATTATTAATGTGTTTTGCTACTGCGTTGGCAACACTTGTAAGATTTTCTACTCTTGAGTGAAGTTTTTCATTCTTTCAGCTTGCCATTGTTTTTCTTCTTTAATCCTTCCATTTCCAGTGGTTTGGGGGAATGTGAGTTGGTGGTTGACTAGGGTTAAGAACAAAAATTTAAATTTTCATTTATATGTTGCTTGCGATTTTTCTGTTCTTATTTGTCTTTCTTTTTAAATGACTGATTTGATCATATTCCTAAATCTGATCAAATTTCAAAACTGACTCACTAAACTCTGATACAAGTAGGGACGCCATTCGTAATTCTAGATTGATCGAAGTCCAGCTATTTTCTTTTCTTCCTCTCATTGTTGCCTGTGGTTAGAGCACAACTCTGTGATACACATAAATGTTATAGTTTAGAATCTTAGATTATGTTGGTGTTCTAATTGAAATTATTGTATTGTTAATTGTTTTTACCCAAACTTAAAAGGTAAAAGGAAACCTGGAAAAGAAGACCCATAATAGTTGCATGTCTAAATAAGGTCCAATGCATATCGCTATCTTTTGAAGAAAAATGTACAGTCAGAAAAATTATTCCTTTGCTTTGTTTTCTTGAGTATTACATAATCATTTTTTGTATTGTTCATTATTTATGTTCCGTTTGCATCTCAGCTTATTTGCACCAGGCCAGCAAAACATACTGAGAAGTAAAGGAAATGGACAAAATTAATGATCAGCAGGACGAAGTTAAATTTGAGGTGGAAAAACTCAGAGTAGAATGCCGGGCCAGGTCCAAGCTGTCAGATAGCTTGACGAAAGCCCATGATGAGCAACTGGCCAAAACCCAACAAGAAAATTTCGAGATTGATAAACTAGCCAAGGAACTCCGTGCCAAGTCTGAGGAGATATGTGAGATTAGGCAACTCTACAAGGAACTTCAGTCAAGTTTGCATAGAAAGGACTTGTTTCTCCAGCAGATTAGTTCTGCAAGCGAAAAGCTTCAAGCAGAGCATACTGGCCAACTTTTCAAGTTGGAAAGTGAAAACAGGGATCTTGTCATGTCTTTAGATGAAGCATTGGCAAGAATTCAGGATTTGGAGAAGAAGACTTGTGAAAGTTCTGAGGAAATTGGTGGTCTTAAGAGGCTTTTATTAATTAAACAAGAGAAGAACTCTGAAGTGCAGAAGAATGCATCAAAAGATCTGAAAGAGAGGGACGGATACATACTCAAATTGGAGGAGGAGAATAAGGCTACTCAAGATCAGTTAAAATGGAAAAGCGAGCAGTTCTCGCATCTTGAGGAAGCACACGAGAAGCTTCTGGACAAGTTCCAGGAGAGTAAGTCGGAGTGGCAGAAAGAGAAGTCCTTGCTTATTAATGAAATTTCTTCTCTGCAAGCTACTTTGGATGCTCAGATTCGAGTCTCAGAAACCCTGGAGACCCAGTTGAGGATGAGTAATCAAGCCTTAGCTCATGAAGAAAGCAGAAGGAAAGTTATCGAACTTGAAGTGTCTGAATCTAGATCAAGATGTGAGAATGTCTTCTTAGAATGTCAGGTGGAAAAATCAGAGATTGAGCGGTTAACTCTGAAGAGGGATGAAGAGATTGCAGAGCTACGGATCCTATTGAGGAAACAAGAGATACTTGCAAATGAAATGAATTACAAAATTCAACTACTAGAGCAAGAAAACCAGAAAGTGTCTCTGAAAGAGATGAGAGAGGCTCAGTCTCAGCTTAAAAATAATGCCGCATCTTCTTCATTGAAGAGGTTACAGAATAAGCTTCAAGGTCTGGAACAGTTGCATAGTAAATGTGCTGTAAACCTCAAAGAGAAGGAGGCTGCTATGAATTCTCAGATAGAAAAACTGATGGTTGATATTAACAATTGCTTGTCTGTGATGGCTGTCAAAAATATAAGCATAAAAGAGCTCCACACGGAACTTGAAGATTGCCAGTGCCTATTGGAGGTAAAGAGCGAAGAAATTTTTGCTTTAGTTATGGTTTTGAAATCTGAGTTTTATGTTGCTCACTCAAAGCTGTGTGATGCAAAAGAGAAGTTGGAGATGGGCATTATGCAAACTGAAGAGAAAAATTTGTTTCTAGATCAGCAGTTGCAATTAAAAAATACTGAGCTACATAAAGTTTATGCCGAACTGAAGCAGAGATCTGATGAGGTAACTTCTGTAATGGAGCATGTCAAGTCTTTAGAATCCTTAAAGCTTAAAGATAATGTTATAGAGGAAGAACTCAGACGGAGGAAGGCAATGCTGGATGAATCAAATGAATGCCGTAATTGCCTAGAAATGCAATTGCTAGAATTGGAAAATACCCACAAAGACAACATAGAAAATACTTTAGACATGGTAAACTCTGAGCTGGCCAACAAAACTTCTGAAAGTGAGAAGTGCAAATTCGAGTTGCAGAAGTCACAATCCGAGGTGGAAATTCTAAAATCAAATTTGAAAGAAAATCAACAAGCACATGAGCAAGAGATTACCAACCTGCATGTCATGATGAATGATAAAGATGCCAAATTTGGCAAATTACTGGAAAAGATTTCAGTATTAGAGTCAGAAATTTTAGCAAAATTGGAGGCTGTAGAAATGCTCAATCAAGAGAAGGATAACTATATCCGGATTGCTGAAGATAGAAGCTGCAGCATCAAAAGTCTCCAGAATGAGATTGCTCAGAAAAAGAACAACTTGGTTGAAAGAGAAGCTGCAAATAGTGCTCTATTAGTTGCACATAACACTCTTGGAGAGGAAAATGAGAGGCTTCTATCCTCTGCTAAAGAGAAAGACCAGAAAATTCAAGAACTTCAGAAAGAGCATGAATCATTGAATCAGGAGCTGGAAAGTATGATTTTTCTTGCAGAGAAGGCTGTTGTGCTTAATGAGGCCTTGAAGACAGCAGAGTATCAAAAAATGTTACAGATTAAAGAAAAAAACCAGGCAATTGCCAACTTGGAGTTTGAAGTGAATGGCTTGTGTGAGAAGGTGGAAACCCAAGAAAAATCATTGCTTCAGTCAAGGCAAAAGATCTTACATGTTGAGGAAACAAAGAAGTCAGAGATGCTAGAGCTGAGAACTCAACTAGAGGAGCAAAAGGGGTGCTTTGAGGGTCTCCTTGAGGAGCTTGAGTTCCATAAGCGATCATTGCTTGAAGAATGCAGGAAAGCAAAGATTGAGAGGGAGAATTTGCTTGCACAACTTGAGGGTATGTATGGACAAATTGGAGTCCTCTGCAGAGAAGATGTGGAGTTGATGGGTATGTTGGAGACAATGTCACACCTTTCTGAGGAAGACAGTGAAGCTGTAAGACATCTGTCAAGTGATGGATTCAATTGCACCACTTTTTCACCCTCAATAAAATTTCAAGTGAGCGCTGGTGGAAGGACTCCACTGATGCAGCTTAATTGTTAGGAGGTAAATATGTCTAAATTCTTGTAAACTTCTGTTACAAATGCATATCAAATGAATATTTTACTATAAAAAACAGAACAGGGAAAATATTTGTGAGGAGCCAAGTTTATGGTTGTGATTTCTCCATTTGATTAGGAATGTGCTTCTAGTTGTAGTTTCTCATCAATTTTTTACTATGAATATAAGATTGTGCCGTTGGGATTTGATCTGAAAATGTTGGTGTTGCTCAGTCTTGATCCTTCTTCCTATTGCCGATTTCTATTTTTTTGTACTCTGAAGCATCTATGACTGATATTATCTGATTAAGCATAAGCACAAGTGTGCTCCATAACTTGAAAAAATGGTCGTATGTGCATCATGGTTTGATGCGATTAGAACAGGTGCAATGCTCAAAATCTGCTTCTTATGCTGATCAATCGATGAGGTCTTCTGTGCAACAAATAAGTTGTGGGAAAATGACTATTAAATCTTGTTTCGTCTACGACTACTGTGTTTCTCATTGCATGCTTCTCTTCCACATCTTGGCTCTCCAATATCCATCAAAATTAAGGGCACAAGTTGATCCAGTTGCACTTTGATTTGAAATGATAGCGCACACACTACACTTTTATACTTTAGAACGACAATTTATATTACAAAACTGATTACAACTTTTGGCTCATTCTAAATGAGCATAAAATCGGTTTTAAACAGAAAATTCAGAAGGTATTGAATAACTACAAAATACAAAGCCAATATAGAAAATCAAGAGTCCACCAGCAAAACAATGAATAGTATTTGTACTAAATGAGAGTGATGAACTGAAAGCTAAAGTAATCTTAAGCTCTCATACATCAGAAAGGATGGATTGTTTATTGCTCCTCTGTTCCAGATGAACTCGATTTTTTCTTAGAATTTTGCCGTCCTTGCTTGTTTTTTTCCAAAGGTAAGTGCCTTTGTGAAAACTTGGACAGCCCCTGTCTCAATGCTCCTAAATTCACACCATTGCCAACCAATATGCTTGTAACACCCATATTAGAAACCTACAGGTGACAATTACAAAACAAAGCTAATTCAGTCAACAAGAAAGTTGCATTTTTATCCATAGTCCCACATGCTTCAAGGTTTGCATGGACAAATGTTCCTGGCAATTGGCCTTGCCAGCAAAGCAAAAGTAACCAACTAAAGAGCGAGATCTAACCGCATCTATGTTGCGATCCTCATCATCAAAAAAGAGCATTTCAGTGTATGGAATATTAGTCCTCCTATAAATTCTCTGAAAGTGATCGGTCTTGTGGGTCCAACTGGAAAATATCTCCTGAAAACTTAGAAAAATGTAAAAAGGGTGCAGTGGCTGGATTATCTCCAGAACCGAAAACTCCACTGCAACCCAGGACGAAATAATTGTACTAATACTTGTTCATATCAAAATTAAAAGCACTTTACTCTTTCTAACATTATGTTTCCAAAACAAGCAGTTCAGGGTTTTAGCTTAACAGGATCTATTGAAAGTAGTCCGAGGACAATCTCCTTTTTTTGGACAGAGCAAGTTTTAAGCCTTTCATCATCATGAGGCAACCAGGAGCATTGTTGAGATATTACAGATGCAATTTAAGAGAAAATAACAAAAGCCTTTTTTTTTTCCCCTTAATTAAGTCCTCTTGTGTCTCTTCCTGGGTTAAATGCAAGCACGTGTTCTTTTGGGGTGGGGATGAGGTGGAGAGAGGATAAGCCAGACCCAAAATTATGCAGGTGACTAGGTGAGGTTATAGAAGGTGGATGAAAGTAAGGCAAATAAAACATGAAGTGTTACCTTACTTAATAAGAGATCGATTTACAAAAAAAATTCTAATATTAAATTCCAAAGAGCTCGCCACTACAGTTCTTGTTTCTATATCATCTGAGCTTCCACCCATGTTTATCACCATAATTACTGTAATAAACGAAATATAGGCTATAAAAACGAGCATCCTGCATTCAAAGCAGCTAGAGAAACAAGGTAACACATCGAAGCTATGAACTTAAACACTATAGAGTATGTATTCAGGAGGAGCAAATACATGCATCAAGATACCAAAGAGACAGGGCAAGTAATGTATGTGGACCTATTTCCCAAAGAAAAAAAAAATTAATAGATGCACATAGATACAATTAAGCAAAAGCCACCATTTTGTACAATATTTTTTTTAATCACATTAATCATTGAAATATCAATGAAGATTAGTAACGAACTGTCGTGGTATTCTCAGGCCAAGCAGCAAAGTCCTCAACTTGAGGCAACTTCTAATTCATTTGTTAGCAAATTTGATCCTAGTCGGGCTATTCGCATAAAGTACATGATTTTTCAATGTGGAAAACTAATGTAATAATTTGCTTACTTGAGCAACAAACATTGATTTTATTCCCAATTTCTCAAGAAACGAGTTCGCTATATCGGGAGTAGGTGATCTTGAAGCGATGGCAAGACCAACACCTTTATCCTTGAGAGCATAGAGAATACCCTTGGCATGGGGATACAACCTTGGCATATCTCGCTTGGAGCGACATTCACTAAAATAAACAGAAGAAACTTGACATCATAAACTTAAGCAGCAAAACAATCAAGCATGTTGCATATAACATGCGACACACGCCAACACAACGAACATTCCATCCATCCAGGATGGCTGCAGTAAAAAATGCAGAAGCAAAATCCTATCTGTTAATTCAACAACTAAAGTACTATTACTTATCCCTATGCTGAAAAATTGTCAGGAGACTAGTTCACTAGATAGAAAACGTAAAAGGCAAGTTGTTCAACCATGCCTTTATGCAATACAAAGATGCAATACCAAATTGATGAACCATTTTCAGTAAAAAAAGAAAAATTTGATCTTCAAGTTGAAAATTTCTACAGATTTGTTCACTCTCATGAGAACCTTTACCAGAACACTAGCAATTGCATTAGACATATTTCCAGGGCAAAAGTTTGAGCATTTCAATTATTCTATAAATATACGTATCTCTTGTGAAATTATGACATATCAGAAATTTCCAGAAATATATAGAAGAAAGCGTAGAAACAAGAATAACAAAAGCATAATTCACTACCAATAGACTGAAAGTCATAAGTATCGCGGGTTTGATTGAAGCAAAAAAAATCAATGTACAACAAAATCGAAATAGGAGAATTAAGAGAGAGGAAAATACCAGTAGAAAGGCCAGAGAGTATAATCGAGATCGAAGACGACAAGACGAGGTAGAACCTGAAACAGAGCCATAATCTCAATTGCCTCGTTCTTCACCCCATCGTCTCCCATCTCTCTCTCTCTCTCACTAATTTACAGAACCAATGACTTTTGCCAGTTTGACTTAGACTATCTTTATTGATTGCACCATTTGATGGCACCATATAAAACAAAAGGGGACTAAAAGCACCCCAACAACTTAGCCCCATTCCCTAAATAATTGAATCACACTTTTAAACATTTGTAAGCACACCCTATTACTTTTTCTATTTTACCCTTTTCCTAAAAAAAGTAAAAAAAGGACTAGTTCCATCTCCATTTCTCCCATTCTCCCCCGTTTGTGTTCGGTTCTTCCTTCTTCAATCCTCAACATCTTCAGGGTATTTCGGTTGACTCGTCAGAACACTTCACAAAATGGAAAGTCATTTTAAAGATATATTTGGAGTGCTAAGTTTATCGGGCAAGTTAATTTCGAAGATTTTGTTTCGATTTGCAATGAATTACTTTACTTTTGTAGACGAAAGTTTAGTTTGATCTAGGGTTTGTAATGGGTTAGTGAATTACAAGCTTTATTTGATGAAATTGGGTGAAAAAACGTAAGTTATTGGTCGAATTTAGCAAAAAATCGAACCTGGAAAAATGAAACTGGTCAGCTCTGGTTGGCCGACCGTCTCTATTAGCGTTCAGCCGAGACGGCTGAACATATATGAAGATCGTTGGTTGTAAGGGTCGCGTGGGTGCCCAAGTGTTCGGCTATCCGGGCCGACGAACGGGTAGGTTGTTCGGCTGGCCTGGCTGAGGGTAATACATGTTGTTCTGCTGGCCTAGCCGAACAGTAGTGTAGGTGTTCGGTCATCTTGGCAAAACAGTGGTATAGGTGTTCTCATAACAATTTTTTTTGTCTTTAGTTTAATGTTTGTAGTTTGTTCTCATGATTATTTTTGTTTGTAATCTAGGTAAGACGTATGCGAGGAAGAATAGACCAACGGTGTAGGGTTGAAGAATTGGTCCGTGGGGAAAGTTCGGGCACGCAAGAACCTATTTCGAATGTGCAGTTTGAGATTGAGTAAGAAGGAATTTCAGAAATTCCACAACTATATTCAAAAATCCATCAAATCCCAGAAATCCATGAAAATCAAGAAATTCCAGAGGCCCATCATCCTGACTTGATTGAAGAGGTCGCTCGTGATATGGAAGAACAACAAGAAGATGAGCATGAAGAAGTTGAGACTGAGCTACTTACAGACTGAGCTTCACAATTTTATGCTTATGACGAACATTGTAAATAGTCTTTAAAGTGGACGCACTCTGAACAAATGTCTCTTTCAAAGTACTTATAATTTCTTTTGGTTTAGTCTTATTTTTTGACAAGTCTGCTACAAATCGATCTTCAACCGGTGTTAGTCGACCGACATATGAATGACCTACCAAGTTCCGATCCATTTGGTGGTTATGAACACTAGATATAACAGTTATTGACCATTGTCATGTCTTGTTTAATTGAATAACCTTTAAAAGAAATGGACAATCACATTTCTTTGTGCCGTAAGTCTAGAGTTTTTTTTCCACCAATCTTTTCACCATCAATTGAATTTAGTCGAGATTTCGACTTAATACGTGGACGATATGTACCACCTCGTTTGCAATCCAGCATAACTCGAGCTCGACGACCACTATGACCACGATCAGAGTATACAACTAATATTACCATATTATGTCGATGTGCTACACGATTTTATACATTCCATCATCAAATTCCGAGACTCAAATATTTCATCTGTGGTAAAGTCAACAGTAAAATCAATCTGCATATACTGAGGATCTAAATCGTCCGAATCCATCGTTTCTTCTTCATTCATTTGGTTTACGAAACTTATTTCAGTGGAATATGACATGTATTCCTGTTACAAATGAGTAAATAATATCATAAAAATATAAAAAAAAAGTTGATATTTTCTGAATGTCGAGGAACACACTATTCAGCCAAGTCGACCGAACGTGTGGTGAAACATTCGGTGAAAATGGCCGAACATTCTTCAATGAGTTCGGCCAACATAGCCGAACAGTCTTGCATCTATTCGCCTGAGATAGTCGTATGCTTGCTATTTGTTCGGCTAGCCTGACCGAACATGTTGTATTGTGTTCGGTCTGTGCTGGTCGAACGCATCAATTCTGCACGATTTTGTTGAAAATACGAAAACGAAATCTATACTACTTAAAACCATTACAAATGAATGTGAAATCTTACATTGTTTGTTCCAAATGAATCTTCATCGTCCATTGTAGTTTTCTTCACAAAATGAGGGGGGAAATGAAGACAATTTTAGAAGTTAGGATTTAAGTGTAGTAATGGAGAAGAGAAAGAAGCAAAATGTAGATATGAATTATATGATATATATGTGGAGGGTATTTTAGTATTTTAATATCTATTTAATTTGTATTTAAAAAAAATAGGGTGCCCTTAAAAGTAGGTGGGGTGCTCTTAGTCCCCAAAACAAATTTTTAGTAAATAAAAAGAAAAGAAAAAAAACATCCAAATGTCATGAATGTCATGACATTAACCAATGTCACAACCTTCTCTTTTTATCTACAAATGACACATATCATCACTTGATTGATGATGATATTTTTTTTGGATATAATTTAAATTGTTGTTATTGAAAATAATTTTTTATTACAAAAAAAATTAAAAAAATTATCAAAATTTATAATTTTTTTCTCTACAAATAGAGTCTAATATTAACATAGATAAACTCATAACGCTCTTAAAAACAACATGATTGAGCATATTTGGCAAAAAAATTGCATTGATAATTAAATATATAATTTGTATATTTTATATTTGTAATTTAGTATGCATCTATTTGTAATTTGATTTTTTTTCGATTTCGTATTCCAATTATTATAATTTCGATTTAGTTATTGTGTTTGTATGTTATTTTAAGTGTGTGGTAAAACAATTTTTTTATTATAATTGCGGAATTAATATATCAAATATTTATTCATCTATTTCTTACATCTTTTAAATATAATATAAAAATTCACAAAATAATATACAATTATTAAATAATGAGAAAAAATATTGGGTTGGGTTGGTGTCACTAATAAAGTATAAAAATGTTGGAATTGGGTCGGGTTGTGGATTGTATAGGTGGAAGAAAAAGAAATTAATATTTTATTTGTGGGTTGAGTGAATGTCACTGATAAAGATAGTCTCAGAGAGCTTTTTTTTTATTTTTTTATTATTGATTTAAACTAGCATAGCATAATACTATAAAACTTTAAAAAATTATTAAATTGAAATTAATAAAATTAGGAAAAATCAAATATCATTTATATAGAAAAACTATATTATAATTATTTTGCCATAATAGATGATTTAGCATTAAATATAATTTAATTTGATAATGTATTATAATTATTACTTATTTTATACTTTTTGACTTCACATAACTTAGTATGGGTTAAAATTTTAAACTATCCTTTTATATACATCGTAAAGGTAGGTCAATAAAGATGTACATACTTATGCATTCCAGAGATATAAAAACTTACGTGAGACAGTCTCACGGATAATTTCCGTGAGACGGATCATTTTTACCTATAAATTAAACCCATATTCACTAATTTACTTGTGAATTGTGAAGAATGGGTTGTGGTTTGACCCGTCTTTCATAACATGATCCGTGAAACAATCTCATATAAGACTCACTCTTCAAAGATATGATTAGGTGAGAGTACATCCATATTTAAGGTGGATAGTGTATCTAATGTAGGTAGTATGAATAAACCCCCAATCCTGGAGCCAACTCATGTCACTGGTTTCAGCCAACCTATACAACTATACCACATCTCGTCCCCTTGGAATGCTTTCAGACCCACTTTCATCTTCAGAATCCTCAACAACACATGCTGCAAGATCCTCACTCGACATAGAAGTGTCATCACACCTGTCTTCGTCATTCTGCGCATCAATTATGATTACAGACTTGTCAGAACAAGCTTTGCAAGTCTCCAATGAATCCTTTATTTCTCCAGTTCTGGAATCACTATGCTGACAGCATGGAGACATCAGTGTATCGCTATGGTATCTGCTTGTTATGTCTGCTTGTTGGATAGTGGTTTGCTTCTTGAATGCTTCCTGTTTGAGATATCAAAATTAGAAGAATAATAATAGTATATCAGAAAGCAATTAATTAAAGAAAGAAACCCCTATTGAGCATATAGGAAGGTAAAGGCCAATCATATATTAGGGAAGATGGAATGAATGGATTGCAAATACTGAGAGCTGAAACATCAAGTATGCATATAAACTTTGGTCTAACTTTTTGTATGCACAACATAGGAAGACATACAAACTCATGTTGTCGAGGGATTACCTCCATCGGCAAACTCAAGTTATTGAATTGATTTATTGGCACTTGCAGCTGATAATTGTCAATACCACTCATTTGCTCTAACATGGTTACCGAGGATTGATGTCCCTTATCTCCCTCGTTTATACCATAATCTTCAAGGTATTTGTCATCACAAGCGGTTCGAGGATCCTTAGTGGCATTATCTTCAACTATTTTGTGGATTAATTTTTTAATGTAATTGCGTTTTCTAAGAGAAACCTCTGCGGGAAGAAACCAGTCCTCGTTAAGCTGCAGAGACAGAATATTTCATTATCCCTCCACTATGATTCCCCACATGAAAATTGCAGATAACTGCATCAGATATGGGTATTACAAACAATTCAGAAACTAATAAACGAGCACAAATGCTTTCCCAGTGAAAAAGATATACTAATTTGGTGCCAATAGCAGAAAATAGTGACTGAGACATTGTTAGCAGCCCAACATACACAATAGAGCAAGTACTTTTAGCCAAACCAATGTTGCTCCCCCTTTACTTTTCTTTTCTACCTTTTCTTTCTTAAAGATGCATAAAAAATTTCATCGATGTCCCATAAGTACACACAAATTAACAGAATAAAATACTAATACGATCATCTCAGAATTAATACATGGCTCAACTTGATTTCAGTCTAGAGATTTTTGAATAAAGAAACTAAGCACAGATATTACCACCTACTGAACACCTGTTAAGTAGAAAAGCAGTTATATAATTTAATAAATCATTTATTTTTCTTAATGTGCTAGACTTGCATACTGCTATTGCGGAACGCACATTTCTTCATGGTGAAGGCACATAATTATATCGACCATATTAGGGCATTCGTAATGTTACATATGAAATAATATGAGCTGACAGAACACTGAAACTAATACAAGCTTTAATTTTACACAAGAACATGGCCTTCGCTTTAATCAATGAAAAGAAATCAGACATGTAGATCAGACAGTACTGCATTGACAAAGAAATGGCCAACAAAATTGATGGCGATAAAGTAAAGCAGATGAAACTTATTTTGAATAGGAGCATAACAAAATGAACCATGCTGATCTTCTAAGCCTAATAAGCTACTCAGAAAACCAAACCAATTGGTAAGAGGTTGCTTAATGCAATCATCTCAATCCATCTTGCCCCTTTTCCTAATGAGACGAGATTGCATTGTATCGTAACAAATAATTATCTCTCAAATGGAAGAGGTTGGGAAGCTCCTAAACCAAATGAAACTAAATTCCAAAAGAAAACTTTTTACACCTTTTCAGCTCACGAGAGAAAAATTTAAATTCCATAGAACAACTCACAATGTCAAAATATTTTGTAGCGCCGAAGTTTGAAGCCTGCTCCAGAAAAAGTTCTGCATAATGAAGCAAAAAAAGTCCACAATCGAACAAGTTTTCTTGCTGTGGTGGCTGAAAAGTAAGATGGAAAAAGAATGTAAAGTCCGAACTGCTAAAAATGGTTTGTATAAATAAGGTATTGAGCAGTAAGAAAACAATGATAGGCATAATTAATCTGCATCCGGAAATCTGGATGCATTTGCACATGAAAATTTTGGTTCTCCTTCCTTTCATCAGATGTAATTGCTCAAACCAGATCATATTTACACATATTCTATCTAGTTGTATATTCTTCACACTAAGACAATTCCTGCTTGCATTAATTTGAAATTCTCTGATGAAGTATCTCCACTTTTTATTATTTTTATTGGATAACAAACGGAACATTTATTCATTGATAATGAGATGATAACAAATCATGAAGAAGTCATTCACTCAAATCATATAGAAGATAACTGAAATATTACCTCCCTTTAAACCCCCAAAAATAAAAAGAAAAACAAAGAGAAAAGGAATTGTCAATTAAGGGGATGTTTGTTCCCATTTTCAATTTCAGTATTTTCTGTGGAACTATAAAATATATATTGATTTTTTGTGTGAAAACTGAAATATGTTTGGATGAATAATTTTGATACTTTAAACTGTAAGATTATAGGTTAGAAAATGGAAATATGTTAGTTAAGTTTTTTGTTGCGAGTGAATTTGGAATCTCTTTGTAATGATTGCATGTAGCAAATAGGCTTGACTATAAGCTTTTTTATTAGGAATTGAAAAGGTAGAAATTGGTGTTTTAAGTGAAAATGAGATAAAACAAACAATTTATATTTTCACATAATATGATGCAAAGAATTTTATGTAAATGGACGCTAACTAAGATGGCATCTTCAAGATGCTTCTATAAAGTGAGAAAGTTAAATGCACGATGACTAAGACTAATTTGACAAAAGCAATAAGGATCAAGTTTTGGGGGGGGGGGGGGGTAAGAGAACCTGAAGCGAAACAAACTCCAAATTCTTCATTGGAATATCTTTGTCATACTTATTCTCCCGCACTTTCCATTCTTCCCATAAGTAACTGCCATTTCAAGATGAGAACAGTTCGACATAATCTTGGAATAAAAACCATCAAAAGTTTCAAACACAAGCAATCCCAAAGAAGGGGAAAGGTACTCAACAATCTTCAAGTAACCACTGATCTCAAGTATTTCTATGTTTCTCACAACAGAATACTTAGAACTATGTGCCACATGTTTTGTTTATGTGACTTATCGTATCAAGAATTTTCATAAGTGTTGAGAAATGAGAATTTTTATGCTTAGTCAATGCTTAGAAAATTGCAATTAGTGAATTAATAATATAGGAGATAACTTCGGTGAAAGAGACATGAAGAAAAACTATGGCATTCAATCCCAACACCGGAGATACTATATTAATTTCATGCAGATCCTTAAATAAATCAATAGCTGTGTAGTTCCTTCGAAAACTACCGTATTTAGTGGTGGCACAAGGAATGCATTAATAGTTAAGCAATAATTCAACAAACATACCTTATTTTGAGTGTATTCAGTGACTTACTAGGGTTTGAAAATAAATAAAAGTCTAAGTACTTCATATATCGATTCTAGAATTTCAGTTCTTATCATGGCTAATTAACCATAACTACTGAAAAAATTCCTTGTTATCATAACTGTCATTGGATGGTAACAAATCCTGTGGCAAGTATGTAGCATGTGCCATGAACTGATTCTGTGGGGCGAACAAGGTATAGAAGTTAATATGCTCATACATGAAATATTCAGTTATAGGATTGTGGAAAGTTTTAACTACATAGAAATAAAACTGGCTTGTCTTGAACGTCAAAATTCCAGTAGTGTACCTTCTAATGAGATCCTCGAAGCCTCCATGGCTTCCTCTGATAGAATCCATGTGTAAAATACATGGGATCTTAGATAAGTTATCCATAACTTTGTCTGTATAAGAAATATCTTAAGCAGAGAAAGTGACAATATAATAAAGAACTCCAAAAGATGATGTATAAGAGATCGTGCCTCTTAAGTTTGCAATTTCCCCAGGATGGCAGATGATAATCAAACTCCAATGCAGGCTAAAAAAAGAGTGAAACAGCAGCCTTACAATATCAAGCGGAAATATATATATATATATGTGTGTGTGTGTGTTTGCAAGCTCCACAAAAGCATTTATTACCTGAAATTTACAGGTATAAATATGTAATCTGTTTCAAAAATGTTCACATTCCTTGTCCATTTACGAAGACTTTTAAAAGCACCTCTTCCTTCACAATCTCTAGATGAATCACGATACACAGCATGAAGCTTTTGAAAGAAAAAAGTGTTAAAAAAATGGAATCTATGCTGCTCCTCTGGTTTGATTTTATTTGAAAGATATCTGTCAATCAACCAAATAATGTAAGTTATCTTTAACAATAAAGATATGAAATGCTAAGAGAGCTATACTTACTTAAGATAAAAGTCAATAATGGTATCGTTGATAAAAGTTCTGGGCTGTAAGAGCTCAATATCCCTACTACTTATGAAGACTGCATCAGGATCGCCATCCGGGTATACCATGTTTTCAAATGACTCTTTAAAACTACATTCACTGAAATTCAAATGAAAAACATTTTACTGAGCTAAACTTGATAGAGAAAATTATGAAAAATGTAAAGTGAATGACACGGTTTTATTTTTCAATCCTAAAATTATACGATGGAAATAATAAATTAAGATATGCTTAATCAAGTTCTAGAATTGACATTGGTAAATAAATTATATTGCATAAGAATGAGGGGGAAAATGAAGTCTCACAAAGTAATCGAGTCTAATATTTGCAATGAAGAAGAATATTCTTGGCCAATATGAAGGTTGCACAAATAATTCACACACACCAGAGCAAGTATGTATGCACCGTCTACGTGATGATGGTTCGCATGAAAACAAAAGAGCAAGAAGATATGGTTGCTAACAAAAAAACGATCCTATTTCCACCACTTTCTTCATCAGCAATTACCACAAAAAAGTTGATGAAAGAACAATTACATGGAACTATGGCTGCAAAAGTGTACACAATAAATCGAAAAATTTTACAAAACTATATTGAACTACTACCAAATTTAAACAAAAACAACACAGCCTCTTCTTGTGAATGTATGATGAGTTATTATTTATAGGATGAACAAAATTTATAGGAGACCTTTCTATCCAGCGGTAGAGCCACTACTATTCCTTTGGTGAAGTAATACAATTAATATTGAGAAAAACAAGAGCAAAACGAAAAAAAATAAAATCAATTTAAAGCCTATAAATAATCTTTCTTAATCTAATGATCTAAACAAACTTTCACTTCTACCAAAAAAATAAAAATAAAAACATAAAATTCATGAAAACTCCAATCGAAATACTGGAAACCAAAATAAACAGTGAAAATTTTGAACAAAAATTCCCAATTTCCCAAGATCATTAGATATAAATGAGCCTTTAGTAGAAAAAAAGAAAGTGCAACATTGTGAAGTTTAATGGTTAAAAATATTCAATAGCCCCAATGCAGAAGCAATTATTAGTCATATAAAACTTCATCATTTAAAATATCAGAATTTATGCTAACCACTACCTCCATGTAGTCTTATATGTAGTAAAAAAAAAATGATTTTTTTTTCCACAATGAAACTGACATACATGTAACTGGAAATTACATTTTGACAATGAAAACAAACAAAAGAGGCACCATCAATGAAACATCCAAATGAAGCAAGCTAATTTGATTTTTGGAGAACAACCTTACGGTTTCAATTTATTATTATACACCTCCCCATCTACCCTAATCCACTACAGTGTTTTCCCAATTGTTTCTAAACCAACATAAATCTTCCTTGTTTAGCTTAGTCAACTGTAGCAACCAGCAAGTGTTCGGTTAGACACTATAATTAATAAAGTAACAACATTTTCAGGAGGAAATGTGTAATCTACTTACCTTACAATGGTTTTCCAAGCAACTTCATATTTGAGATCTAATGATTTAATTTCTTCTTTTGTTTTAGACCAGCGAGGGTCATCAACAACAACAAACTCTAGTTCCACACTACCTGCAACAAGAGGAAAAACTTAGACCTAAGTAGAGAACCAACTGGTTGCTTGTCCAGGCATTTTAGGAAACCGTATGCAGATATAAAGTATCACGTAAAAAAAAAAAAAAATCCCATAATTATTAAGTTTAAACGTGAACAAGTGATATGAAAAGGTAAAAGTGGTGAGTATTTAAGGCAAAGAACAAACAATCGTTGATACCAGAATTTAATCAATTTTTGCAGCTGGTCCCTACAACAGTTTCAATCACCCACTTCTTGACAATGAGTTTATTATTATTGCATGAGGGAAAAAAATGAACATTTGATATGAGCTACAGTAACAATGAATTGTCAATCAATTATATTAGATCAACACGACCACCACTATAATACATGCAAACAATGAACGATCGGATGCAGCAAGAAAATTGGCCTCATAGAGAAATTACATGAAAATTAGTCTATCAGAGTGATTCCTTGGAAATAGTCAACTTCCATTTAACTCAACATGATTAAATTATTAAAAAATGTTGTGCATCAACCTCGCATTCACATTGTTTTCCAGATGAAAACAAATGGACAAAATCCTAAAATTTGTATGCAATTCACCATAAGCTCATAGCCCATTATGATTCCTTTTGGAAGGAGGCACATTAGTAAGGAGAAAAGAACAAAACTACAAGCACCAACCTCCACTTACAACTAAAAAAAACAAAAAGATAATCATGCTTTTCAAATTTAAGCATTCCAATCAAGAGTGATGACTGGTGAGTCAAACAAGTCACTTGATATAAAATAAACTAAAACTTGAGACAAACGGAGGTAACCAAACCCTCAATATTCAGCAGGGAATACAAATTCTCAAACCATTTACACTAAAAGGACGTCATTACAAAACAGGTGAATGACTACCAAAGTGTTCACCTCTGATAACTAACAGTGAAGGAAAGCATTGGACTGCACATGATAAGAAAGCAAATGCATGTTATCCACAAAAGATCACATTGACAGAAAAATCTTAAACCGGAGTTGAAACATAGGAATAAAATGCAAACAAATGTATAATTTTAGACAAAGCACAATTTAAAAATAGAAAGGAACATTGAATCTGCTGAAAATAATCATTAACCAATAACAATGTAACCTGAATTCCAATTGCCAGTTTCAAGAACACCTGTGTCCTTGTGTTTCATGAGTAGGTTCACAACGTCAGCTTTTACCTAAATTCAACAATTCAGAAAATTAAGGATATTAATGTTACTCATCCACATGGCAATCACACAAAGTGCATTTCAAAAGGTTAATTATGCTCACACTTTCACATTGCTGATGCTCAATATGTAAAATATCAGAGGTCGACCATTCAAAACTATGAGTTCTCTTTCTGGCACAAAGGGGTGATCCCTCCAGTCTGATGCACCTCTGAGAAAAAGTCAAGAGACATCTTGTATAATAAATCTTCCCATATTTAACATAGTACGGAGAAACAGCCACCACTGCTTCCTGCAAGGAGGGAAAAGAATAGAAAGGAAAGAAAGAAAAACATAAATGATGTACAAATGACTCTTACGGGAGGGAGAGATGGGGACAGAGAGAAAGAGGAGATGAAATCCACATACATAAAAACTACAAAGTAGAAGAAATTTATGCACATAATTATAATACTGTATAAGTTGAATCATTTTCTTGGCACACACACTATAATGGAAAACAATAAATGAGGCTTAAAATACTGGGCTAAAAATACTAACATCTCAGTCATGTGTACAACAATAAGAAAGCAATGAAATATCTCCACATCTTTAAATAAACTATTGTGCAGTAATCCAAAACACAATCATTACTGTAACTATGGCAGTAAATAAACTAACACAGTCAATGTTGTTGGCGCCATACTCTGATGATTGCTCCTTCAGCGAATCTGAAAGAGAGTCAAGAAACATATAAGTTGTAATGCTTCCTGAAATGGAAATGGGTTCAAAAAATTATCTCACCATAAATGTTAGGAAATTATTTCTGATATGATGAGGAAATAACCTTCATTTTCTGGTAGAGAAAAAGAACTTAATGATCTCAACTTCATTTCTCCATCTTCATCAGAATCTACATACAGTATCTTATTCTGCATATATGGAAGATCAATGAGCACTTGGATACTTCTACTCAATTGATTACTTCATGATTCAACAAACCTAAAACTCATAAACGCTGGAATGAAGAGTAGAATACTATTAGAACGACTTACATGCTTGTCAGGTTTATAATATCCTGGTTTTCTGCTTCTTGATGCATGTGGTTTTTCTCCACAGGAACATTTTAAACCTTGAGACTTTGGGAAAGAAGAATGTTGTGGTTCATAGTTTAAAGAACCAAGTGATATTGTGACATCTGTCCCAAAACTTCTACCCTGGAAACTAGTATCAGCAACATCGACATCTGACATTTCATTCCCAGAATCCTTTTGTTGATTCATGGGTCCTTGTGCAACTGAAAAAATCAATCATCAAAAATTCAAAATGCCATAGTAAATCTTTACTTGAAATAAGGAGAGCAGAGATGTACTCTAACGAAAAGATAATGACACAACAAATGCAGAGGTATACTCAAATTTACCACAACAAAATTAGCAAACAAAGATGTAAAATTAGTAAATCTGGTTAGAATGATAGAATCTTTGAACCGTGATTGTTAATTTTACTTGTGAACGCTAAAGATGCACCCTGTGATAATTCCTCACTCTCGAAAAGGTTTTCTTTATACAAATGCCAATACCACTATTAACCCAATACTTGCACTGTGGCTTTAAACCAAAAAATAGATTTTGCAGTATAACTAATCTACAATTAAAGAGGTGTAGCTTAAAAACTTTTCAGTTAATACCCAGAAATCCAATTTGACATTGTCTGAACTTGAATCACTGAACCAATGCCACTTGTGGTGTTTGAAACCAGATACACTCTTCTTTGTTTCGTTTAAGATATACTTGGCTACCTTTAATTTGGTTATCATTTGACTAAAGTTAAAACTGAAGACACTGTTTTTAGTCTCACATTTCATATCATACTATGATAAATATAGAATCTCAAACAAAATCCTTGGTGTGCATCAAAGTTTAACCAACTCTGATGTGGTGATTCCAAATATCTCGACAAAATTTGCATAGCCGAGCGTGTTCTGCTTCAATAACATTTGACGTCGGAAAGTATTGGTCTACGTTTAAAACATGTGCATCAACTCTCGCGTAGAGTGGCTTGAGCAGTATCAACGGGGGTTGTGTAGACCAATTGAGAAGGTACCATGAACCTTAGGTCATGTGATTAAGCAGGCTGACAAAATTAGTAGGGCTTGAGTATAAATCTACAGATATCTAGTGACTTCGTTCAAGAATTCGAGAACAGCATGAATAGAAGGAAGGATTTTGTTATCTTGCTCAAAAGCTTGCATTTAGTTATCTTACTCAACTGCTGCTACATAACCTCATTACTCAAAAGCTACTGTTCCCTATTTAAACGGCAAGTAAATTCCGAGAAGTATAATACTTGAAACCACAAAATGTGCACCGTGAACACAAAATGCCATTGTTTCACTAAAGGCAATATGCCACCAGCACTAGCAAACCCCCTAGGCATATCATCATTCAACAAATAGAAATTAAAACATTAACGTTCCAAAAAAAGACATACTATTACAACGATCGCGCAGGCATGAACTTACAGAACTCAAGGAAAACGTATTTGTCAACGGGAGTACGATGGTGTAGTGATTTCTTGCCAGGGCTTTTAGCTCCGAATTTGGCCAGGGTTTTGTGGGATTCATACTCTACACGCAAGTCATCTTCAGTGAATTCAAACGATGAGAACCTGTCGTCCTTGCTGTTGCTGCTCGTGGAGCCGCCACCGTATGATTTTTTCTTTGCGTTTCTCTTCTTCCCCATTGTGATTACTGATGTGCTAATGCCTCAGTAGAAGAAGGGTTGCTGCTGGTTTTTAAGCAAAAATTTACAAAAAAAAAAATAATAATTTTTTTTTTTAAGTATCATTATTAATTTAGATATTTAGGTAATGGCATATTCATAATCTTGGCCCTGTTTTTACAAAAAACAAAAAAATAATAATAATAATTGGGAACTGGGTTTCCATATTTTATAGACATTAGGGTGATATTTTTATTTGTAAAAATTCTAATCTTTTTTTTGAATAGATCCTTATACTTTTAGTTTTTGTTTGAATTTAGTCATAGAATTTACTTAAATAAGGATCAAAGATTCAAATATTTATATATATAAAAGTAAGACCAAAAGAACATAGGTTAATCATACTTTATTCTCACATTAAATATAATTAATTAATTACTTCAATTTTTATGTTATTAAAAAATATTAATAAATAAAATAGAAATATTGATTAAATTTATCTAATTAATATATGCTAAACTTCAACCTATTCGGTCTGGACCCGCCGAACACGTTACACTCTGTTTGAACCATGGTTGAACATCGTGTACAGTATTTGGCCAATGTTGGCCGAACAGGTCCAAATTTGGGTTTTTAATATGGCGTGGCTCATTCGACTATTGCTCGAACAAAGTCATCATGTTCGACTTGTGGCCGAACCTTGGATACACCGTTCGACCAATAGTGGCCGAACAGGTGGCAATTCGCCTCATTATCAATAGCACACCAATCTAACAAAACAAGATATGATGAAAATCTATAAAACAAACTATATAACAACAATTGTTCAAACATCAGTCGATCAACATTACAAGAAAAAATGAGGTAAAATATTGTTTCATGCATCCCAACAAATGTTCATATAAATCTAATCATCATCTATGTCAATCGACGCAATACCCATCGACGAGCTTTCACTACGATTTTGAAAAGCATAATCCATGATTCGTCTTTTAAAAAATTCAGACCACCCGTTTGCATTGTCTCCACTATCCGATTGTCTAACTAACACAGCCATATTCAAACGAATTTCAACCCTAGTTGCCCAATTCACCAATGCTTCACGATCATGAAATACTTCATTCGTTCTAAATTCTTCAGAAAAATCAATCTGCTCATACATCGGATTGATGGCGTTTACGTTCACAATGCTCATTCTAGATTCATTTGAATCGATTTTCTATAATGTATGAAATATCGAGTTGTTCGACCAACATTGGCCGAATACATAACATAATATTCGACTACTAGTTGAACTGCCAGCACTTTGTTCGGCTAGTAGTGGTCGAACAAACTTCATTATATTCGGCCATTGTTGGTCGAACACACTTCAATATGTTCGGCCATTGTAGGTCGAATACACTTCGATCTGTTCGGCCTGTAATGGCCCATCGCGAAATTCGCAGGTTTTTTTTAAGCTCAAAATACACAAAAAACGAAGGTAAAAAGCATCTAAACAACTTACATTGTCCATCTCATGTGTTCTTTCTTGAGACATGATGTTTTTTGAGTATAAACAAGGTATGAAGTGAGGGTTTGGAAGATTAGGGTTGTGTTTTGAGGTTTTGCAAGAAAAAAGAAGTGAGGAAGAAGAAGAATGGGTGTGTTGTAAATGGGTGTGTGTGTTTTCATTGAGGTGTATGTATAGTATAGTTTTAATTTATTGATAATTGTTTATAAAATTAATAGTTTAAATAAATCATTTCTTTTTTATTTAATTTTGTGGGGTGTGTTTAGTAATTATTGAGGTGTGGATAGTCGGGCCCTATGACGAAAGGGGGAGAGTGATGATTTTATTGAATCATACGTGTAAACATTACAATTTTGATAATAGAAAATGGGACGACATAAATTTTCCAAAACACAAGATGTTTTGGTGCATTTTACCCAAATCTCAGCCGTCCATCTCATCCAGCATCGCTTTAGTATTAAACCTCTACCGGCCTCATATCATCACCTTAATAGTAAAGTTTCCATACGCCCTTCCTCAAGTCGTTGCCCTTTTTTTTCTCTCAAAAAATCTGATAAATAAATTAAAAAACCCTCAAAATTCACTTTTTCTATTTTATTATAATTATTTTTACCGGATATATTCACACCTAGAGAGATCGATACATACACTGCTGTATACGTATATTTTCCGGATCTGAGGCTCGTCGGAAGCCACCGGCGCTTAAACCCGAACCTCTTCGCTCTTCACCTCTGAAAAGCCTAGAACGCTCCGAAGTGGTGCTTTTGCTTTTTGGTTTTAGATCTTTCTAGTCCGTGTGTACGTGCAGTTGTTTCCATTTCTGTTGTGCAGCGGCGGGAATTCGATTTTCCGGGAATTTTATGGCGCTTTGGGAGTGAAAAGGTATTTTTTTAGTGAGTTTAGGCTGATTTCGTTGTGGATTGTGTGTGTTGATGTTTGTGATTTTTGTTTTTGGTTGTTGAATTTAGTGTCCGCTACCATTTCGGTGGCCCTTGAAGCTCGATGTTTAAATGTTCATGGTTGCTTTCTTCTTTTTGGTGTGTTTTTAAGGTTTATTGAGTGTAATGCTTATGCTTTGTAGAGGATAAGGTGAATAAAAATATGCATGCATTGTTGAAACCAGGTTTTTTGGGGTCAATGGTTGTTATTGAACTAGAACGAGAACCTTTAGATATTTGAAATGTGTTGCTGTTTGGCTGAAGTGCCTCCGTGTTTAATTATTATTCTGCTTCTGTGTTTTTCTCGGCTTTATTTTGACGATGGAGTTAAATATTTACTTGTATTAATGTGTACATATGTAGAAGATACTTCATTCATTGAATTGCATAACATTTTTTTCTCTACAAGCCGTAAAATTATGAGGTTGGGGTTCTTGCAGTTCATTTTAATATTCTGGTCTACAAATTCTCATTGTAACGAGTGGATGTTACATGTATGATCATTGTATTTTGTTGGGACACATGGATAGATCGAAGAAAAATGCGAAGAACAAGATCAGAGTGAGTAGCTTGCCTAATTATGGGGTTGTAAATTTTTATCCTACGGAGAAATGTGTGGCTAAATGAAATCACCTGTTCGGGTTAATTATTCTATGAAAGTAATTAACAACGAGTAATGCTGCTAATTTCAATTGGTTTGCCTACTTGATTTATGAAAGAGATTGACAACGAGTAATACCCCGAGAATTCTCTTGTCCAATCTTCATTTGTATTAAAATTCACACAATTCCAAAGACCCAACTTAATTTTTCTCCCATTTCTTCAAATTTATTGATTTTTCTCAAAATTTCTCATAATTAATCCCAGGATAATATAATATAAATATAATAATAAAAAAATAATATGAATAACAATAAAATTATTTTCATCTAATATATATTTTTACATAGAGAGATTGACATATCCACTCCACTGTTGTATACGTGTATTTTTTCTGGATCTGAAGCTTGCCGGAACATCGGCGCTCAAACTCGAGATCTCTTGTGACCTAAGGAAACCCTAAAACGCTCTGGAGTGTTCTCTGGGATTTTTCTGGTGAGTTCATGGTGATATTTTGTCGTGGATTGTGTGTATTAATGTCTGTGGTTTTTCTTTTTGATTGTAGATGACAATTCTACCCATTTATGACACTATAAAGCTTATGTTTGAATGTCCATGGTTGCAATGTTGCTTAATCTTTTAGTTCCCACCTTGCATTTTAATGTTCCTTGAGTTTAATGTTTTTAGTTTGGTAAATAAGTTATTGTCTTGTGAATCATGAAGTTGGGTTGTTGCAATTCATTTTACTATCGTGGTCTTCCAACTTTAATGTACAAGGAGTGGAAGCTGCATTGGTGTTGTTTAAGTTGTTGCATACGCTTATTTGACAGTATTGAAGTGTTTAGCTTGCAAAGGTTTGTGAATTTTTTATTGAGGGAGAAATGCCTGACTCCATGGAATCACATGTTGTAAGGTGATCAAATGGGAGAAATCTTTTTGTGGAAATCTTGCATCTACGAGGTAAATATATGAGTTGCATTACATTCAAATATTAACCATAATTATGATAACCAATCCCTTATATTTTTTTTCCTGTTATAAATTAGTTATTCTTGTAAATCTATGAGGGAGATGAATTATGCATTTGCTTTGCAGCTGCTTTAAATGACCTTTTTATTATTTTGTGTGTGCATTATGCACATTGCATTGTGTTTGGAGCTTTGCTCCATCATCAATCTGGATTAAATTTGGCCACTAAAAAACCGGGTAATGCTTCTCTTCATCTCAACTTAGTAATTGATAGGATTATTCATTTGTTTCACCAAATCAACATGATGAAGGTATTATTGAAAGTTTTTACTACGAAAATAAGTTTGGAATTTTTGTGAATGTTACCTATAATTGTGTGTGATTTTGTGTTTTCCCCCCTCCACATATCGTCTTTAGACTTACAATTATTTGCACTCTCTCTTTGCAAATGCAGTTTTCTCTATTCAGTTTGAACTGATTTGAAATATCTTAGCCTTTTCAATGTTTTTATGCCCTTGATTCAATTTATATCCTTTTTCTCCCTTTTGTTTTTCTGTGCAGCATTAATTATGAGATAGGCATTTAGGATAATCATGGCATCCAAGGGTCCAAGGTCTAAACTTGACCATGAATCATGTGCTAGGCGGAACAAGGTGAGCATTTGAGCTTTTAATTTGTTGAGCTTGTCTATGAAGAGCTCTAGAAGTAAGCACCACATCAATTATCTCAACTATGAACGTAGAAATTCCAACTCGAACTTTTTTTGCCATGCAAATTTAGTTTATTTTGTTAGCACATTAATTAATCTTGCTGATTGTACAAGATCCTGTGTGCTAGTCTAGCTAGCCTACCACGCTACCTAGACATTCTCTACAACTTCACAAGCAATATCTATGAGGATGTTTTAATGGTGTTAAATAGGCCGTCGGATATCTTAGGGGAACATTAAAAATATGCATTTCTTACTTTGGTTCTTTAATACTTTTATTTATAATTTTCTAACTTAAGCATAAAAAAACTACATCAAAGAAACACAATGTGTTACTAAAGTTATTATTATTATTGATTTACACTATAAATAAGTGAAGGATTTTGTTTCTTATCTGGACCTAAGAAGTACGTTAATTGTGCCCAAAATGTAAAGGTGGTGCAATTTTTGGATGAATAAGGTAAAACATTTCTCACCCTTTAATATTGCATGAAGAGTTGTAAAATATGCACTTTTAGGTCCAAAATGAATTAGGTGGTGAAGTGTATAATTCTTTTTAGTATTAGGTTCTTTATAAAATCTTTATAGAATGAATTTGATTTTATTTGGCTGCTTAGTGGTGCATCACATTACTTTATGTTTGTATGATGCAAAAAACCAATACTAACAGGACTCTTATTTTGGTAATTGGTAAGGAGGGAGCATAGAATTTTGATAAAAGAGTTACCTTTTCAAATTGAAGGAACATAGAAAATCTAAGATGTAGACAAGGAGCGTGTGAAGTATAGATTTTAGAAATTGGAACTAGTGAGAATGATAGAAAAGAAATTTTTAGAAATTAAAATTTAGAATGACATTGAGAATGATTCATGAGCTGAAGAATTCAGGAATAGCATTTATCTTCGAAGGTAAAAGAGCCAGTGAAAAAAAGAACTTATGACAATGACAAAAAAGAGACTCAAAGCAAACACAAAATAATATTATATGCCTTTGATTTTCCCATTTCAAAAGTTATTCTGAAGTTTAGTTCGTCTAACCTCTTGAATCCCTCACTTATTCTAAGAATATTTATGCATTTACTGAAAAACTCGTTTGTTCATTGTTTTGGGAATTGATAAAATTTATTTAGGCTTAAAATATTTCCTTGGTTATACATAAATAGTAAAAGTGTGCAGAAAGGTTAATATTTGGTATTATTTTGGATGACAGAAAAAGAGGGGAAAGAAAAGAAAATTATAAATGCTTTGCTTTTGTGTTTGAAACATTGCCTCCTTATGGGTAGCCCATGATCTTTTTAAAGCTGGTAAAAGATAGAAAAGTATATCTATCCATTTTGATAGTGAAAAAAAGCAGGAAAAAAATGCTGTCTTTTAGAGTGGAATGGTTTATAACATAATGAAATTTAGGTTATCTATTGTTCTAAAAGATGGCCGTGGCATATGCACTAGGTCGTCTCGCTTTTAACTTTCTAGGTGGCAGGCTCTTGGCCAGGCAGCAATTGTTTTTTTTCCCCTTTCAAATCTATCATCACGACATCAATATTGTTTTTAATTCAAATCACCAAAACTGTCTTTTTGGTTGATCCGTCTTACAAGAATACCCTATTCCTTTTTACATATAGAAATTTATTGGAACTTAAAGACTACTTTTAAAAAAAATCCATCACCAAAACTACTTTTTGATTTAGTAATGTAAATCTAATTACATAAAATAAATGGATTGAATTAGTATGTATAAATATTTAATATAATAACCAAATCTCTCAACACGGTAAATATGCAATGTATTATTTTTTCTTTTACGACAATACCTGACAAAGTCTTTCTTTTAATTTGTTTATTTTTAAGATTCTTGTAACTTGAAATATATAATAAATACATGTTAGAACTCAAATCTTGAAACTAATAAGATAACCTATTAGCTTAAAAAAATAAAGGTTACTACTGAGAATATGCGTTATAATGCCTATAGTGTGAAGGGCTCCACCTAGTTCATAACTGGGCATAATGGGGAGACTCTAGGCTGCTGACTGCCTGGTGCCTGGACCTTTAGATCACTGAGGTTACAGACCTTTGCCAGTTTCTCTAGTTTATTCCACATTTCTAGTGTGAATTAGGGTGTGCACTTATCTGGTAACTGATCTTGCACATTACTAACCAGAAATTGCTGCAATATTTTTTTACTTATAATTTTTATGTATCCATGTACTTTATGCAGCTGGAAAAAGCAAATTGGTTGGTTTGTTTGTAAAAGTTGACGTCTCTGGAGGATTCAATGGCAGGCAATGGCCTGCCAACACTAGGACGGGTGAAACTTGTTGACTTAATACCCTCTGAAGGTCTTCCTTCGGAGTCATATAAATTGTCAGTTTCAACTTTATCACAGTCTCTGGCTCAATATTCAGCTGTGATTGTCCAATTTCCCTTGAATGATGCAGCTCTTTTACGGTCTTGTCTTGAGTCATCACGACTCTACTTTCATCATAAACCATCCTTCCCTTCTGCTAATAGTATTCAGCATGATGGCTCTCGTGAGTGGTGCAAGACATCCGGTTACTGTGCAGATCCTCATATATGGCAAGAGACTTATGATTTTAGACCTGGGCTTACTCCTACTGAACCCAGTAATGAAATTGAAATCCCTCCGGCTGGTTTAACTGACCTATTTACACTACTTGGTAAAGCATCTAGAGACATATTAGATGCCATCAGCTTCTACCTGAATCTTCGTAGTTCGCCATTCACTGAAGTACTTGATAATGTTCCTTTAAGGAATCGGGAAATCTCATCCTCCGTAGTATCTCTCTGTTGTCATGGGAGGCCTTCTTTTCAGGGGGCTCAACATCATAATTTGACTACTCAAGAAGATGGCCAAATAGTAATGTTCTCGGACCATGACTATCACATTGATAGAACCCTTTTAACTCTTCTCAAGTCAGATAAGCCAGGTCTGCATATAAGAGATTTTCATGGTCATTGGGTTATTGTGGATGGTGATCTTGGGCCTCAAGAAGCAATAGTGTATCCTGGACTTGCTTTATATCAGGCAACTGCAGGTTATATAAATCCTGCAATGCACCGGACAGATATCAGTAATCTCCAAGGTTCAATGTATGGCCGTTGTTCTCTGGCGTTCAAACTCATGCCTAAATCCATGACCAGTCTCAATTGTTCGGAGATGAGAGCTGCTGGGCATGGTGTTGAAGCTCAATTCCAACTTCCTTTACCAGTTGATGATTTCATGCAGAGAACCACAGATCAACTTCTTAGTCGGAACAGTTTTGCTACTTTCAGTTTCCCCACGGCTCAAGAAGGTGGGTGTAAATTCATTTATTCCTTTCTTTCACCACTTTGAAAAGTATCTTAATGTCTTCATGCAGGTAAGTAGTTAATTATGGATGTATGAAGTCTACAAAATCATTCTGGTTGCTGATATATGATTTCCTGGTGTCTGTATGTGTTGGAAATTATTTCTATATGTGTTTACAAACATAACATAGAGGGCTTCTGATGGCAATAGTGTTTGCCATTTGTTTATGCACAAGGACTTTCCTTTTACTTTATCAACTTTCTGACTTCAATCACGGATGAAAGTTGGTAGTTTTATTTGTTTTCTTTTTCTTCAAATACATTATTGATTGGGGCTAACATGAAGGAATGTCGGTAGTTTCTTTATCCGGAGAATGCTTGCTTATAATGTGGCTACCATGTGATTCTTTTCCGTAGAATGCTTGCTTGGGTACAAAAAGATCTTTCAGTAAATGTTTCCTATGATACTCATTTGAATGTTGGTTTGCATCTAAGTAGAAGTATTTGCTGTTGATCTGTGGGTAAAGCTGAAGTGCTAGTGAGAACTGAGGAAGAAACTTTTATCATTACTTTCTGCCAGTTTTAGACTTTAAAAGTTGTGATAACCTCAATTTGTAATTTAAAATTTTGAGGATTTTGATAAGGCTTAATCTAAATCGGTCTGTAGATTTGTTGAATTCAACTCTCCATCACTACCTTTATAATTTTTCTTATCAATTATGCTTGTTGCTCTTAGTGAGAAATTTATAATAACAGGTGTTTGGATCGATGAAATGCTGGTACAGGATCTGTAAAACCTATGATGAGAAGGAAGAAGAATAATCTGAGATGTAAGCCTCTTCCACCTTCTAAGAGGCTGCGGCTTGAGGCTCAGAGAGTCTTGAAAGAGAGGGTTCAAGATATTGCTGATAAGAAAGGCATCAAGTTGAGGTTTTGCACATTGAAAGAGTGTGAGAGTCACATCCACTCGATTGATAGTCCATGTGAAAATGTCAGAATGGAGATTGGTTGGCCACTGGGGGTTCCATTTGTGCACCCGCATGATCTTCCAAACAAGGCAAAGATTGGATTTCTTGAAACTTACGAACCTGGATGGTCCGAGACGAATGATATAGAGTGAGGTTGAATGACATGGTAATTGCATTTTTAATTCCTCTTTATTATTCTCATTTGGTTTTCATCTGAACTCGAATATCTAATTTCCACCATTTACATTGAATATTATCTTTTTTTTTCTTCTGCAGGTAGGCAGGAGTTTGTGCTAGGCTTCGAGTTTTCACCTTCATTCCAAGAAATTTTGTATCGCAACAAGTATGGTTTGAAGGATAATATACTTGTGCCCTTATAAGATCCCAATTATCATGTATAAGAAGTTGATATAATAAAAAAAATGTAATAGTCTGATAGTGATTACTATTCAAATTTATGAATAGCTTCAATATGTTAGCATGCAGAGTTAAGATCTTTTTACACACCTCTGAAAACTTCATTGGAAAGAAAATCAAAAATTATGACCAACAACAACAAATTTAATGAAAATTAATCCACGGATCGTCTCGAAATCAAAGATTCCGTTGCGCTATCGAAGATTCTGCTGCCATGATATTTTCACGAAAAATAAAACTGTCTCGGAATTCAGTTCTGAAAGCTTCATTGGAAAGGAAATAAAAAATTATGACTAATAGCAACAAATTTAATGAAAATTCATTCATGGATGGTCCTGAAATCGAAGATTCCATCGCGCTATCGAAGATTTTGCTACCATGAGATTTTCACGAAAAATAAAGCTGTCTCGGAATTAAGTTCTGAAAGCTTCATTGGAAAGGAAATAAAAAATTATGACTAACAACAATAAATTTAATGAAAATTCATCCACGGATCATCCCGAAATCGAAGATTCCGTTGCCCTATCGAAGATTCTACTACCATGAGATTTTCACGAAAAATAAAGCTGTCTTGGAATTCAGTTCTGAAAGCTTCATTGGAAAGGAAATAAAAAATTATGACTAACAACAAATTTAATGAAAATTTAGGGTTTAGGGTTTTTTTTTTGTTAAACAAACACCCATGATGGGTGGGGGATTAAGGCACCATCCCCTGGCCTGCATATAGATCATCAAACAAATACATCGTCCAAAATACATCAATCAACTCACACTTCCCTAACATACAATTAGGGAAGGTAGCAAATCAAACCATAGACCTAATCACCAACCTAGTAAATAAAGGAAAAATAAGCAAAAGTAATCAAGTTCTGATCTCACGAAATCTGAAGTTTGGATACCCAATCTGATCCATCCGAACCAATGCCATACAAAGCCGAGGCATCGAGTGTATATCAAGTACCTGCAATCCAAGACCTATCATCCCCAAACGAGCCAAAAAATCTGCCAGCCGATTACCCTCTCGGAAGATGTGGGTAATCCTAGACTGTGTCTGAGATAGAGTCACGAATCCTGATCAGGTTTAGGGTTTAGGGTTTAGGGGTTTAGGGTTTAGGGTTAGGGTTTAGGGGTTAGGGGTTTAGGGTTTAGGGTTTAGGGTTAGGGTTTAGTGGTTAGGGTTTAGGGTTAGGGGTTTAGGGTTTAGGGTTTAGGGTTAGGGTTTAGGGTTTAGGGTTCAGGGTTTTAGGGTTTAGGGTTTAGGGTTCAGGGTTTTAGGGTTTAGGGTTTAGGGTTTAGGGTTTAGGGTTTAGGGTTTAGGGTTTAGGGTTTAGGGTTTAGGGTTCAGGGTTTAGGGTTTAGGGTTCAGGGTTCAGGGTTCAGGGTTCAGGGTTTAGGGTTTAGGGTTCAGGGTTCAGGGTTCAGGGTTCAGGGTTTAGGGTTTAGGGTTCAGGGTTCAGGGTTCAGGGTTTAGGGTTTAGGGTTCAGGGTTCAGGGTTTAGGGTTTAGGGTTTAGGGTTTAGGGTTTAGGGTTTAGGGTTTAGGGTTCAGGGTTTAGGGTTTAGGGTTTAGGGTTTAGGGTTCAGGGTTTAGGGTTTAGGGTTTAGGGTTTAGGGTTTAGGGTTTAGGGTTTAGGGTTTAGGGTTTAGGGTTTAGGGTTCAGGGTTTAGGGTTTAGGGTTTAGGGTTTAGGGTTTAGGGTTCAGGGTTTAGGGTTTAGGGTTTAGGGTTCAGGGTTCAGGGTTTAGGGTTTAGGGTTTAGGGTTTAGGGTTCAGGGTTTAGGGTTTAGGGTTTAGGGTTTAGGGTTTAGGGTTTAGGGTTTAGGGTTTAGGGTTTAGGGTTTAGGGTTTAGGGTTTAGGGTTTAGGGTTTAGGGTTTAGGGTTTAGGGTTTAGGGTTTAGGGTTTAGGGTTTAGGGTTTAGGGTTCAGGGTTCAGGGTTTAGGGTTTAGGGTTCAGGGTTCAGGGTTTAGGGTTTAGGGTTTAGGGTTTAGGGTTTAGGGTTTAGGGTTTAGGGTTTAGGGTTTAGGGTTTAGGGTTTAGGGTTTAGGGTTTAGGGTTTAGGGTTTAGGGTTTAGGGTTTAGGGTTTAGGGTTTAGGGTTTAGGGTTTAGGGTTTAGGGTTTAGGGTTTAGGGTTTAGGGTTTAGGGTTTAGGGTTTAGGGTTTAGGGTTTAGGGTTTAGGGTTTAGGGTTTAGGGTTTAGGGTTTAGGGTTTAGGGTTTAGGGTTTAGGGTTTAGGGTTTAGGGTTTAGGGTTTAGGGTTTAGGGTTTAGGGTTTAGGGTTTAGGGTTTAGGGTTTAGGGTTTAGGGTTTAGGGTTTAGGGTTTAGGGTTTAGGGTTTAGGGTTTAGGGTTTAGGGTTTAGGGTTTAGGGTTTAGGGTTTAGGGTTTAGGGTTTAGGGTTTAGGGTTTAGGGTTTAGGGTTTAGGGTTTAGGGTTTAGGGTTTAGGGTTTAGGGTTTAGGGTTTAGGGTTTAGGGTTTAGGGTTTAGGGTTTAGGGTTTAGGGTTTAGGGTTTAGGGTTTAGGGTTTAGGGTTTAGGGTTTAGGGTTTAGGGTTTAGGGTTTAGGGTTTAGGGTTTAGGGTTTAGGGTTTAGGGTTTAGGGTTTAGGGTTTAGGGTTTAGGGTTTAGGGTTTAGGGTTTAGGGTTTAGGGTTTAGGGTTTAGGGTTTAGGGTTTAGGGTTTAGGGTTTAGGGTTTAGGGTTTAGGGTTTAGGGTTTAGGGTTTAGGGTTTAGGGTTTAGGGTTTAGGGTTTAGGGTTTAGGGTTTAGGGTTTAGGGTTTAGGGTTTAGGGTTTAGGGTTTAGGGTTTAGGGTTTAGGGTTTAGGGTTTAGGGTTTAGGGTTTAGGGTTTAGGGTTTAGGGTTTAGGGTTTAGGGTTTAGGGTTTAGGGTTTAGGGTTTAGGGTTTAGGGTTTAGGGTTTAGGGTTTAGGGTTTAGGGTTTAGGGTTTAGGGTTTAGGGTTTAGGGTTTAGGGTTTAGGGTTTAGGGTTTAGGGTTTAGGGTTTAGGGTTTAGGGTTTAGGGTTTAGGGTTTAGGGTTTAGGGTTTAGGGTTTAGGGTTTAGGGTTTAGGGTTTAGGGTTTAGGGTTTAGGGTTTAGGGTTTAGGGTTTAGGGTTTAGGGTTTAGGGTTTAGGGTTTAGGGTTTAGGGTTTAGGGTTTAGGGTTTAGGGTTTAGGGTTTAGGGTTTAGGGTTTAGGGTTTAGGGTTTAGGGTTTAGGGTTTAGGGTTTAGGGTTTAGGGTTTAGGGTTTAGGGTTTAGGGTTTAGGGTTTAGGGTTTAGGGTTTAGGGTTTAGGGTTTAGGGTTTAGGGTTTAGGGTTTAGGGTTTAGGGTTTAGGGTTTAGGGTTTAGGGTTTAGGGTTTAGGGTTTAGGGTTTAGGGTTTAGGGTTTAGGGTTTAGGGTTTAGGGTTTAGGGTTTAGGGTTTAGGGTTTAGGGTTTAGGGTTTAGGGTTTAGGGTTTAGGGTTTAGGGTTTAGGGTTTAGGGTTTAGGGTTTAGGGTTTAGGGTTTAGGGTTTAGGGTTTAGGGTTTAGGGTTTAGGGTTTAGGGTTTAGGGTTTAGGGTTTAGGGTTTAGGGTTTAGGGTTTAGGGTTTAGGGTTTAGGGTTTAGGGTTTAGGGTTTAGGGTTTAGGGTTTAGGGTTTAGGGTTTAGGGTTTAGGGTTTAGGGTTTAGGGTTTAGGGTTTAGGGTTTAGGGTTTAGGGTTTAGGGTTTAGGGTTTAGGGTTTAGGGTTTAGGGTTTAGGGTTTAGGGTTTAGGGTTTAGGGTTTAGGGTTTAGGGTTTAGGGTTTAGGGTTTAGGGTTTAGGGTTTAGGGTTTAGGGTTTAGGGTTTAGGGTTTAGGGTTTAGGGTTTAGGGTTTAGGGTTTAGGGTTTAGGGTTTAGGGTTTAGGGTTTAGGGTTTAGGGTTTAGGGTTTAGGGTTTAGGGTTTAGGGTTTAGGGTTTAGGGTTTAGGGTTTAGGGTTTAGGGTTTAGGGTTTAGGGTTTAGGGTTTAGGGTTTAGGGTTTAGGGTTTAGGGTTTAGGGTTTAGGGTTTAGGGTTTAGGGTTTAGGGTTTAGGGTTTAGGGTTTAGGGTTTAGGGTTTAGGGTTTAGGGTTTAGGGTTTAGGGTTTAGGGTTTAGGGTTTAGGGTTTAGGGTTTAGGGTTTAGGGTTTAGGGTTTAGGGTTTAGGGTTTAGGGTTTAGGGTTTAGGGTTTAGGGTTTAGGGTTTAGGGTTTAGGGTTTAGGGTTTAGGGTTTAGGGTTTAGGGTTTAGGGTTTAGGGTTTAGGGTTTAGGGTTTAGGGTTTAGGGTTTAGGGTTTAGGGTTTAGGGTTTAGGGTTTAGGGTTTAGGGTTTAGGGTTTAGGGTTTAGGGTTTAGGGTTTAGGGTTTAGGGTTTAGGGTTTAGGGTTTAGGGTTTAGGGTTTAGGGTTTAGGGTTTAGGGTTTAGGGTTTAGGGTTTAGGGTTTAGGGTTTAGGGTTTAGGGTTTAGGGTTTAGGGTTTAGGGTTTAGGGTTTAGGGTTTAGGGTTTAGGGTTTAGGGTTTAGGGTTTAGGGTTTAGGGTTTAGGGTTTAGGGTTTAGGGTTTAGGGTTTAGGGTTTAGGGTTTAGGGTTTAGGGTTTAGGGTTTAGGGTTTAGGGTTTAGGGTTTAGGGTTTAGGGTTTAGGGTTTAGGGTTTAGGGTTTAGGGTTTAGGGTTTAGGGTTTAGGGTTTAGGGTTTAGGGTTTAGGGTTTAGGGTTTAGGGTTTAGGGTTTAGGGTTTAGGGTTTAGGGTTTAGGGTTTAGGGTTTAGGGTTTAGGGTTTAGGGTTTAGGGTTTAGGGTTTAGGGTTTAGGGTTTAGGGTTTAGGGTTTAGGGTTTAGGGTTTAGGGTTTAGGGTTTAGGGTTTAGGGTTTAGGGTTTAGGGTTTAGGGTTTAGGGTTTAGGGTTTAGGGTTTAGGGTTTAGGGTTTAGGGTTTAGGGTTTAGGGTTTAGGGTTTAGGGTTTAGGGTTTAGGGTTTAGGGTTTAGGGTTTAGGGTTTAGGGTTTAGGGTTTAGGGTTTAGGGTTTAGGGTTTAGGGTTTAGGGTTTAGGGTTTAGGGTTTAGGGTTTAGGGTTTAGGGTTTAGGGTTTAGGGTTTAGGGTTTAGGGTTTAGGGTTTAGGGTTTAGGGTTTAGGGTTTAGGGTTTAGGGTTTAGGGTTTAGGGTTTAGGGTTTAGGGTTTAGGGTTTAGGGTTTAGGGTTTAGGGTTTAGGGTTTAGGGTTTAGGGTTTAGGGTTTAGGGTTTAGGGTTTAGGGTTTAGGGTTTAGGGTTTAGGGTTTAGGGTTTAGGGTTTAGGGTTTAGGGTTTAGGGTTTAGGGTTTAGGGTTTAGGGTTTAGGGTTTAGGGTTTAGGGTTTAGGGTTTAGGGTTTAGGGTTTAGGGTTTAGGGTTTAGGGTTTAGGGTTTAGGGTTTAGGGTTTAGGGTTTAGGGTTTAGGGTTTAGGGTTTAGGGTTTAGGGTTTAGGGTTTAGGGTTTAGGGTTTAGGGTTTAGGGTTTAGGGTTTAGGGTTTAGGGTTTAGGGTTTAGGGTTTAGGGTTTAGGGTTTAGGGTTTAGGGTTTAGGGTTTAGGGTTTAGGGTTTAGGGTTTAGGGTTTAGGGTTTAGGGTTTAGGGTTTAGGGTTTAGGGTTTAGGGTTTAGGGTTTAGGGTTTAGGGTTTAGGGTTTAGGGTTTAGGGTTTAGGGTTTAGGGTTTAGGGTTTAGGGTTTAGGGTTTAGGGTTTAGGGTTTAGGGTTTAGGGTTTAGGGTTTAGGGTTTAGGGTTTAGGGTTTAGGGTTTAGGGTTTAGGGTTTAGGGTTTAGGGTTTAGGGTTTAGGGTTTAGGGTTTAGGGTTTAGGGTTTAGGGTTTAGGGTTTAGGGTTTAGGGTTTAGGGTTTAGGGTTTAGGGTTTAGGGTTTAGGGTTTAGGGTTTAGGGTTTAGGGTTTAGGGTTTAGGGTTTAGGGTTTAGGGTTTAGGGTTTAGGGTTTAGGGTTTAGGGTTTAGGGTTTAGGGTTTAGGGTTTAGGGTTTAGGGTTTAGGGTTTAGGGTTTAGGGTTTAGGGTTTAGGGTTTAGGGTTTAGGGTTTAGGGTTTAGGGTTTAGGGTTTAGGGTTTAGGGTTTAGGGTTTAGGGTTTAGGGTTTAGGGTTTAGGGTTTAGGGTTTAGGGTTTAGGGTTTAGGGTTTAGGGTTTAGGGTTTAGGGTTTAGGGTTTAGGGTTTAGGGTTTAGGGTTTAGGGTTTAGGGTTTAGGGTTTAGGGTTTAGGGTTTAGGGTTTAGGGTTTAGGGTTTAGGGTTTAGGGTTTAGGGTTTAGGGTTTAGGGTTTAGGGTTTAGGGTTTAGGGTTTAGGGTTTAGGGTTTAGGGTTTAGGGTTTAGGGTTTAGGGTTTAGGGTTTAGGGTTTAGGGTTTAGGGTTTAGGGTTTAGGGTTTAGGGTTTAGGGTTTAGGGTTTAGGGTTTAGGGTTTAGGGTTTAGGGTTTAGGGTTTAGGGTTTAGGGTTTAGGGTTTAGGGTTTAGGGTTTAGGGTTTAGGGTTTAGGGTTTAGGGTTTAGGGTTTAGGGTTTAGGGTTTAGGGTTTAGGGTTTAGGGTTTAGGGTTTAGGGTTTAGGGTTTAGGGTTTAGGGTTTAGGGTTTAGGGTTTAGGGTTTAGGGTTTAGGGTTTAGGGTTTAGGGTTTAGGGTTTAGGGTTTAGGGTTTAGGGTTTAGGGTTTAGGGTTTAGGGTTTAGGGTTTAGGGTTTAGGGTTTAGGGTTTAGGGTTTAGGGTTTAGGGTTTAGGGTTTAGGGTTTAGGGTTTAGGGTTTAGGGTTTAGGGTTTAGGGTTTAGGGTTTAGGGTTTAGGGTTTAGGGTTTAGGGTTTAGGGTTTAGGGTTTAGGGTTTAGGGTTTAGGGTTTAGGGTTTAGGGTTTAGGGTTTAGGGTTTAGGGTTTAGGGTTTAGGGTTTAGGGTTTAGGGTTTAGGGTTTAGGGTTTAGGGTTTAGGGTTTAGGGTTTAGGGTTTAGGGTTTAGGGTTTAGGGTTTAGGGTTTAGGGTTTAGGGTTTAGGGTTTAGGGTTTAGGGTTTAGGGTTTAGGGTTTAGGGTTTAGGGTTTAGGGTTTAGGGTTTAGGGTTTAGGGTTTAGGGTTTAGGGTTTAGGGTTTAGGGTTTAGGGTTTAGGGTTTAGGGTTTAGGGTTTAGGGTTTAGGGTTTAGGGTTTAGGGTTTAGGGTTTAGGGTTTAGGGTTTAGGGTTTAGGGTTTAGGGTTTAGGGTTTAGGGTTTAGGGTTTAGGGTTTAGGGTTTAGGGTTTAGGGTTTAGGGTTTAGGGTTTAGGGTTTAGGGTTTAGGGTTTAGGGTTTAGGGTTTAGGGTTTAGGGTTTAGGGTTTAGGGTTTAGGGTTTAGGGTTTAGGGTTTAGGGTTTAGGGTTTAGGGTTTAGGGTTTAGGGTTTAGGGTTTAGGGTTTAGGGTTTAGGGTTTAGGGTTTAGGGTTTAGGGTTTAGGGTTTAGGGTTTAGGGTTTAGGGTTTAGGGTTTAGGGTTTAGGGTTTAGGGTTTAGGGTTTAGGGTTTAGGGTTTAGGGTTTAGGGTTTAGGGTTTAGGGTTTAGGGTTTAGGGTTTAGGGTTTAGGGTTTAGGGTTTAGGGTTTAGGGTTTAGGGTTTAGGGTTTAGGGTTTAGGGTTTAGGGTTTAGGGTTTAGGGTTTAGGGTTTAGGGTTTAGGGTTTAGGGTTTAGGGTTTAGGGTTTAGGGTTTAGGGTTTAGGGTTTAGGGTTTAGGGTTTAGGGTTTAGGGTTTAGGGTTTAGGGTTTAGGGTTTAGGGTTTAGGGTTTAGGGTTTAGGGTTTAGGGTTTAGGGTTTAGGGTTTAGGGTTTAGGGTTTAGGGTTTAGGGTTTAGGGTTTAGGGTTTAGGGTTTAGGGTTTAGGGTTTAGGGTTTAGGGTTTAGGGTTTAGGGTTTAGGGTTTAGGGTTTAGGGTTTAGGGTTTAGGGTTTAGGGTTTAGGGTTTAGGGTTTAGGGTTTAGGGTTTAGGGTTTAGGGTTTAGGGTTTAGGGTTTAGGGTTTAGGGTTTAGGGTTTAGGGTTTAGGGTTTAGGGTTTAGGGTTTAGGGTTTAGGGTTTAGGGTTTAGGGTTTAGGGTTTAGGGTTTAGGGTTTAGGGTTTAGGGTTTAGGGTTTAGGGTTTAGGGTTTAGGGTTTAGGGTTTAGGGTTTAGGGTTTAGGGTTTAGGGTTTAGGGTTTAGGGTTTAGGGTTTAGGGTTTAGGGTTTAGGGTTTAGGGTTTAGGGTTTAGGGTTTAGGGTTTAGGGTTTAGGGTTTAGGGTTTAGGGTTTAGGGTTTAGGGTTTAGGGTTTAGGGTTTAGGGTTTAGGGTTTAGGGTTTAGGGTTTAGGGTTTAGGGTTTAGGGTTTAGGGTTTAGGGTTTAGGGTTTAGGGTTTAGGGTTTAGGGTTTAGGGTTTAGGGTTTAGGGTTTAGGGTTTAGGGTTTAGGGTTTAGGGTTTAGGGTTTAGGGTTTAGGGTTTAGGGTTTAGGGTTTAGGGTTTAGGGTTTAGGGTTTAGGGTTTAGGGTTTAGGGTTTAGGGTTTAGGGTTTAGGGTTTAGGGTTTAGGGTTTAGGGTTTAGGGTTTAGGGTTTAGGGTTTAGGGTTTAGGGTTTAGGGTTTAGGGTTTAGGGTTTAGGGTTTAGGGTTTAGGGTTTAGGGTTT